>OW443320.2:0-1311640 GCA_937001585.2 Brachylomia viminalis | reverse complement strand
TATAAGGTATCTCCTCAGATTATCCGTTTGGTAAACAGTGGTCCACACTTGCATCAGACATAACGTATTCCATCTCGACTTGAAAACTCCCATGTTATAACTACACAGCACCCCCTATTTCTAATTTTATTTTATTTCATCCAGGCTATTGTAATTTCTTACAATTTTATTTTACTACAATCTTTAATTAAAATTAATATTGTTTTTAATTCTTGAGTGCCATTGCTGCTAGGCACGATTGTACCCTGACATGGATCTTAGTGCAGCGGACCAAGTCCCTGATTACTATTTTGTACTAGTTTATGTCTCATGTATAATAATAATAATAACGTTTATTGGACAAAATCAGAACTTAGCCTACTACAGATTCAATACTAAAAACATAACATATAAGAGGCTTCTAACCTAAATGAACTCCTGATTTCCAAACTAGGTAAAAACCTGTATCTTGTATGGATCAAAGTTATCGGAATAAGTAAACTTTATTATTTATTTAATTATTAATCTATATTTGTTTTAATCCTAATTTTATTTGAGTTTTGATTTAATAAGATTCTTTAAATCTAAATTTGTTTTAATCCTAATTTTATTTCAGTTTTGATTTAATAAGATTCTTTAAATCTAAATTTGTTTTAATCCTAATTTTATTTGAGTTTTGATTTAATAAGATCCTTTAACTTGCTTTCTTTTTATTTTCGGATTCTATTTTTAGTGCATAATTAAATGTTAAACTATTAAACTTAATTTAAAGTAAAATAAGTTGGTCAACTTTGCTGCATGAAACTTGCTCAATTGTAACCTAAATGGAAGTAGTCACTGGCTCCTGAAATACACGTTCTCTAACCGTCTCACATGATTCTGTAACCGGTTTTTAGGGCAATAAAGAATTTATTTATTTGTACATACATTTTATGCTACATTGGCTAAGGCCTCGTTGGTCTGGAGGTCGAAGCGCTCCTACTGAGCATGACACCTTGGCCTCGATTCCCAGGTCGGAAAAAGTTTTATTGGGTTCTTCTATCAGAAATTTTTCAGTAGCAGCCTGGAGTCTACATTTGTGCCCGGTTGATGGCAATAGACTAGCCCCCTATTATATGGGACTTAAACATAACTGCCCAATTGGGATGTACGATAGGTACCTACACCTCGTCTAACCTTTCGAAGATTAAGGTGCATCCAGACAGAGCGAGGCATGCGCCGCAAATGATTTTTTAAATGTTTGGCTGTCAAAACATAGGTATGAAAAAATCATTTGCGGCGCATGCGTCGCTCTGTCTGGATGATATGATGATGATGTCATAATATGATGCGTGATGTTATGTAGCTACCAATATAAATACAGAATCATGCAGATTCCCAGAGCAACTGTTAAGAAAGAATTAACACAACATTATTGCGAGGGAATGTCATTAACTCCTCAATGCTCATTATTGTCCCAATCTTGGGGAGCCGGAGTCTGTCGGTGTCAAATTAACATAGCGGGCGTGATGAATCTTACACCTGTGGGGCTTGAGGTACGTTCATAATGCGCTTGGGTTTGGGAAAAAAGACCTCGAAATTTAACATTTCTGATCGTTTTTACGTGGGTAAAGACTTTTGTCAGATTACAGAAAACACAAACTCTTGGATCGGAAAGTAATTTTGAAGCCAAAGAAAGGTCTGACCAGTTTTTAACCCCCGGAGGAAAAAGAGAGGTGTTAAAAGTTTAACGTGTGTATCTGTGTGTCTGTCGGCGGCATCATAGCTCCCAAACTACTGTACCGATTATGATTTTTTTGTGATCGAGAGTAAAAACAGAGAAGAATATCTGTTCAGCCGCTTTTGTTTGTGTCGGGGGTTTCTTAATATTAAATTTAACTTCTATTTATGTTATTGGATTGCAAAAAAGCCGTCGGTCCACCTGACAGATGGTGTGGTCACCGTCGACCCTGAACATCTGCAATACCAGAGGCATCGCAGATGTGTTACCGTCCCATAGACAGCTGGAATATCTTCATCCTCATCACCATCATCAGCAGCCCTACTTCACCTAGGTACTGCTGAACATAGGCCTCTCTATACAATGTGCCAGTCCCGACGCTCCTGTGCTCGAAATATCGTATGCGCCTGTAAGGCATCCATATCCTCAAACCGGAACACAGCAACACTGCTTGGCGGCAGACATAGACGACACTGAAACGTGGTCGCTCACAATGGGGCTTATTAGAAGGCTAAAAGTCACCCAAAGGGTAATAGAGAGAGCTATGCGTGGAGTTTCCCTACGTGATCGAATCAGAAATTAAGAGATCCACAGCAGAACCAAGGTAACCGACATAGCCCGAAGAAGCAGTGGCAGGCAGTGGGCGGGGCACTTTGCTTTCAGAACAGATGGCCTATGTGGCCGAAAGGTTCTGTGTGTCCACGAGTGGTGGCCGCGTACCGGAAGACGTAGTGTTGGAAGGCCTACCACAAGGTGGACCGATGAGCTTGTGAAGGCCGTAGGAATCTACTGGATGTGGGAAGACAGAACCGGTCGAAGTGCCGCTGCTTGAGGGGCCAGTGACATCTATCTCCACGCACGATCTCCGTCACATAGAGCCATTACTTATCAAATTTCCAGGAAATATTCAGACTCCCAAATTCTTGGCCATACTGCACTGTGGAATCGCCCTTGCTCATCAATCATTATCCAGATTCCCCGATTCATTGATATAATTAGATTTGGCGAAAATAATAAAAATGTGAAATCCAAGATGGCTGCCGCATTGTACTGTTTGAGCAATATTAATGATATTTTTGACGGACTTTAATAAAAATCGCTCTTAAAAGTGTTTGATTAATTACTTTCAGTACAATATTGGGTGTCTTTACGCTAATTATGAAGAATGGAGTGAAGTCTGATTTAATATTAATTAGTCATTACTTTTAGATTAAATTTTTATACACAAAGACCGGTGTTGCCTTTCGCCTGGACGAAAATGAATTGCCTTAATGATGAATGTTCTTGTCAAAATAAGCCAATCTGGTATCTTACCTTGGGTGTTAAATTGCAACTCGTTATTAATATTTTAACAAATATCTCACCCAAAGAGGCTGATACTTAATATAGAGAGACTATGCAAAGAAATGCAATAGAAAAACAGTGATACCATGTCTCAGTGACGCCATCTAGCGTAATATAGCAAAATTAGAGCGGAATGCTGTACCAGTACCACACTAGACTGAGCGACTTTTGCCCGCTAAGAAAAAAATTATCACATTACGATTTTGCTCACTATGTCCCATCTATTGTTAAGTAAATAATTTAACGTATTTGATCTCACCTAATGGTAATTGACGATGTGGTTGACAATGGTGCACGCCTGTCTAGAAGGTGGAAGCTATAGCCATTGGAAAACACAAAATCCTTCGACTCCCTAGCTGTACGCACAATTAACGTATTCCAAAAAGTATTGTTTATTTGTTTTATTTTTTTTTGTTTTTATTTTTTACAACACCCACACAAGGTCTGCAGGTCCCGAACTAGGTAGAACCTGTACTACGGTAACCTGATGACTGATATACATACTTAAATACATATAAACACCCAGACACAGGTCAAAAAGACATGTTCATGCACACAAATGTTTGACTTGTCCGGGAATCGAACCCGGGACCAGCGGCTCAGAAGGCAGGGTCGCTACCGACTGCACCAACCGGTCAGTCAATTGTAGGATGTAACATCATCATTCTCATCATCAAGTCCTGCCCATTTGGCGCAACATTTCACTTTTTCTATCACACTTCTCTATTAGTTGTTATCTCGGTAGTCAGCCCCTTTCTAACCATTTATATCATCTCTCACACAGTCCATCTATCGTTTCTTTAATCTTCCCCTACTCATACAGCCATCCACATTCATACTCAAAACTTTCCTGACGACATTTTCCTCATTCCTCCGCATCTCATGTCCATACCATGACAATCGATTTCCACACCACTTTGTAGGATGTATCAATCAACCTGTCTGCCTTTTTTCCTCTATGTTGGGGTCAGCTTCCAGTCTAATCGGATGCAGCTGAATACCAGTCTTATACATGGAGTGACTGCCTATCTGACCTCCACAACCCAGAAACTGGTTAACACGATACCCCTTGGTAAAACTTTCGGGCTTCTGAATACCCGTAAGGGCTGTCAAAGATTCACGAAGGACAGCCGGGACTGGGCTTTCCGAGGCACGGAGGGGCCTTGGTATGTAAAGATGGTCACCCATCCACGGACCAACCGCGGCAAGCGTAGCTTAACCTGTGCGATCTACCCGTGCTACATATGTACTTAGCCACAAGCGCCTCTTTGTAAGATGTATATGGTAACTTAATCACATATGGATAGACTTTCATTATACCCTTGTTTCTAAACATATTAAAAAAACTACCAAAACTAAAATCACAACTAACTAACAAACCTACATAATCTTAAAACATGGCCTTCATATCTTTACAGACATTCCTTCCTCATGTTTCATTGTAGAATGTAGAACCATGTCCTTAAGTATTTAAACTAAAAAAAAAAACACAAAAGGTTGTCTCTGATGTTTATCTTGATTAGTTGGACATAAACCTTTTCTTTTGGGAGATTTTTAGTCCGTTTGTCATTTGTTTTTGGTCCCTTTTTACGCAAAAAATGACCTATGACGCATTTTGTGTTGTTGTTTGAAAACTGGAACCTGTTTGAACATGTTCTAGACACCCTACTGCAAGGGTATCGGACCTCTTTACATCCACGTGTCATTTTTTCTAAATAAATATTTAATGTCGCCATCTATGACGTGCCAACAAACAATTTTGACTTAGTAACTAATGGTAAATAACTAGACAGGGTCAATTAAATTAGCTAGCGAAACGATGAAATAAAAATAAAAATGATTTGATGTTTTTTTGGGGATCAACGACCGCCGCTGCCGGCTGTGCTATTTTATTACTTGAAGTATGTTTTAAGAATATCTGTTTTCTTTAGTTTTATCGAGTTTAAATATCCGGTGTTTAAGACGATGACCCCCAAAAAAAATCATCATCAAATAATTTATTTTTCATTTTAACATGTATACAGGGTTATTGGTAAAACACCATCAACCTCTTAAAAGTTGTTCATAATGATCAATGACAATGACCCCATTGTCATTGATCATTATGAACAACTTTTACTATGGGACAAATATGAAATCGCGAAAAAAATATCTGTTGGTCCCTACATTATGTTTGCAGAACTCGTCAAAATGTAGGGACCAGCTGATTTTTTTGTATATTAATTATATTATATACATATATCCTGTATATTTTCAGAAGAATACTCTTTATTTGTAACTACATCACTACTTTCACAATAATACCTCTAATAGAATAATCAGCTCATAATGTTCTCACTGTTGGGATGCAAGTCACACAGGCCTCCTCTCTGTGTGAGGGAGTGGGGCTGTAATCCACCACGCGGGTGCAGGGCGGGTTGGTGGATTTCACATGTCTTCTCGAACTTTTGGTTCTAGAACATGACGATTTCCTCACGATGTTTTCCTTCACCGCTTTGAGAGCAGTGCTGATGAAATAATTTACACAAAGTAAAGCGCCTGTCTGTGTTCGAACCCATGACCTACAACTCACTTTCGAATAAATTCTAAGTAAGTTCTGCAATTCCTAGATAAACCATAATATTTTAGGGTGTTAGGTTAGACTATGTTAATTAGTTATCACAAAAAAACGGAACCAGAAATGTTCAACAGAACGAGACAAAAATCGAAAACTGATGTTAGGTGAAAATCAAATCATTAAAAAATTTTTATCTCGAAAACTACGAAAAATCGTAGAACATACATGGGGGTAATTCGGATACTCCTCATCATAAAGTATCTAAATTTTACGATTGAACGTCAACTCCCCGGCCACCCTGTATAATATTATTAATATACAGTAATGTTGACATTAACAGTTTTATATTTATTTTAATGAAAGGACAAATTAGTGCGACTTTTGCTGATGCCTGAATTTATGCCGTGTCCTTAGTGATAAGTGATAAATGATTTCATTTCTGTAAGTTGGTTTGTACAAACACTTTTAGACGACAATCATATATCATGTTTAAAAGCTAGACGAGGTCGGCGTTTCCTATCTGACTACTCTGAGAAGAAACTTAAACTCAAACTCAAAGCATTTATTTCAAATAAACCAATTACAGACACTTTTAAACTGTCAAAGGGTCGGTCAGTCAGAAAGATGAAGCTAGTTGCCCATTCCAAAGCGTAGTAGGTACCTATGGAGAAGAACGGGCAAGAAACTCCATGGACACTCTTTTAAATCAAAATATTGTTACAATAGAGTGGTTACATCATTCATGTTGTAATTATACATGTGAGAGACCGAACAACCCGACCGAACCGAAGACCGAAACAAACTCTGAGGTCACAGTCTCTTTTAAAGTCCAGACAGAATCTTGATCAGATCATGTGAAGACTATGTAGATCAGTGTCTGAAATGGTCTTTTGAGGAAAGAACCACACAGATTGAGTGGGCCTTTCCAGGCAGTGCACGCATTTGTCAGTAATCGTGCAGCTCTACTCAGAACTTAACTCAACTTAGATAAACTTAAAGCGGGCCGTGCCCAAATTATTCTGTTACGTCCCATCAGCACAGTGGCACGTGTGCCATTGGTTCGCCATCCCTACCCTGCTGAATCTACTTATTGCTACTATTTCCAGATCTGCTACTTATCTGCACCCCACAATTGGAATTTGCCATAATCATAACATCACGCCTGCACCCCCCGAAGGGGGTGTGCTGAGGTGTATACCTACTTGCCCTCATTTCACCAGTTATACAGGGTGTTTGGTAGGGAGCTGTACATACGCCTAGGGTAGAAACTAGGGATAGTCTGCTACCTACCCCCGCCCATTATATTGACCTTGGCCTCAAGGTTTTTTTTACCTTACTACCTTACCTTAAAATTATTTCTTTACCTTACTACGGTACTTCAGGCCCCATAACTTTTCTTCTCCACAATTTTCTGGTGTAAAATAATTTTTTGCAGGACCCTAAGACTCTAACGATTAAAACAAGACCATTAGCCGACCGGTCCCATGGATAGATTTTGAGCTACAGGTAGTTTTAGTCAAAAAATCACAAAAAAGTCAAATAAAAAATAAAAATAAATTAAAAAAAAACCTTGAGGCCAAGGTCAATATAATGGGCGGGGGTAGGTAGCAGACTATCCCTAGTTTCTACCCTAGGCGTATGTACAGCTCCCTACCAAACACCCTGTATATAAAATACTAGATTTTACCCGCGGCTTCACCCGCGTTGAGGTCGAAAAAATCCTGTTAATCCTTCTCCATTAAAAATACATACCTATATAATGTTTATTTTTAATGGAGAAGGATTAACAGGATATTTTGTTGTTCTGTCAAACATTGTTGGAGTTCACTCTAGATTCACAAAATGTTTTTTTTTTTGCCCCACACTAGGAATTTCTCCTGTATTGTGGGTGCGTTTACAAACATTTAAACTCACATACACAAACAGCCGGACCCGGAACAACTACTTGCAGGTCATACAAATATTTGTTCCGTGCGGGGATCGAACCCGCGACACGTAACGCGCTCGCTCAATCGCTTAACCACTGCGCCAACCGTGTCGTCGTCAATTACTTATATTATAACAAAATACTCTTATCACACTAATAAAGTTTCTAATAATATAATGAAATCACGATTCGAAAGACACGTAGCGCTATCTAGCGTCCAACAGCAATTGTGACCGTCGACAGTTATTGTTATTTCCCTCGAGAGTAGCAGTTTTTTTAGTAGGATTACGACCTACATACAAACTTACAAACACATTTTACACCTTTTAGACCAGGGTCGATAATTTTTGAGACCAAAAAAATGATGTTTTAGTAGAAAATTTCGTTTAATAATAATTTCGTTTATTTTGCACAAACAAATTTAGTTATACTCATGATAAAACTGTAAAGGCTTTATTAATTTAATTTTGTCTTTTCAGATAATCAGTATGGATGAATCTGTTTGTATAATCTGCAATAAGGCAGATGATAAGCAAGTCTATGAAATAAAAAAATCAGCTTTGAATCGTTTAGTGGGGTCTAGCAAGAAAAGAATCGATAATAATACAAATTTGAGACTTTGACGTCAGCTTTTATTCATCGAAATTGAAAAAAAAAAATTTTGGATTCGAGTTTTTTTCATTATTTGCATTTTCTGAGAACATTTACCATAGTAATATATTTTTTTATACCATCAGAAAGTAGAGATTTCAACGAAAAAAAAAACACCAACTTTTAAAAAAAGCGGATATTTTGACGTGAGAATTTTCGATTGAAAATTAGGGTGCTTTTTCGATATTAAGTCAAAATAAGGTGAAAAAATTAATATTATAAATCAAAAAAATTACTGTATGTTTGGGACATACAAAGGTAAGTTTTCACCAAATTTCGTGAAAAAATATTTTTTTTTGCAAAAGATAAAAATAAAAACCAAACACTCGGTTATTCGAATTTTTCACATACATTTTGAGGTTATGTGAAAAAAGTGTCGATACAAAAGTTGTAGATCTTTTTAATACCTACAACTTTGCCAATTAACCTTTTTTCATAAGACTTGCAGTTTTACCGGAAATCGAGATTAACCGTTTTTTACCCTTAAAAGCTCACCCCCTCCCCCTTCCCGACCTCAGATCGCCCGTAATTTATTTTTCCTTTCGTTTTTGTTATATTCTCTACCTTTTCCACTGGGTATCATCCTACTATAATTTTTTTTCACTTTTTACCATTTTAAAAATTATCGACCCTGGTCTATTTATCATATTAGTTTAAATAAATTAGAAAAATAACGACAGCTATTGTGTAATGATAAATGATTTTATTTCTGTAAGTAGGTTTTTACAAACACTTTTACTGAGTGTTCAAAGTGTTCTAAACTATTGTTCAAAGTGGTGCACTTGTAGAGTAATTTTTTTCCTGTAAAAGACAAATAGATTACATTGCTTTGTATTTATCGTGAAATAACGGCGTTTATCATACGTTTTTAACAAAAGGATGGTTAACGTATTTTTTTAAATGTTATAATAATACATGGAGTATACGAGTAGTTAATCTCCTTGTAAACCTAACCCAACCAAATTAAATAATAATCTTAACAATTTTGTACTCACCAGTACACCATACTAACTCATTTTTATTTTCTCGATTGAAATAACACTTATCTGTAGCGAACCAACTCTGTTAGTTAAACAAACATGATGTGGTTATATTTATGTAGTTATATAACCTATTGGTCTGAGGTTATAACGTTGTACGTTATAACTAAACGATGAGCTATACTTGGTTATTAGTAAAACATCATCAACCTGTTAAGGGGTCATTGTATTCATCATTACGAACAACTTTTACTATGGGACCAAATACGAAATCGCGAAAAAAATATCAGCTGTTCCCTACATTTTGACGAGTTCTGCAAACATAAAAATGTAGGGAACTGCTGATTTCTTTTTCGCGATTTCGAATCTATATTATGAACACCGTACACTAACCCTTCCGGGCTCATAGGCGTGATGCCAGGCCGTTAGGCCAGTTCATCATCTGCCTGCCTTTCCCAACTATTTTTGGGGTTGACTTCCAGTCTAACCGGATGCAGCTGCATACCAGTATTTTACATGGAGCGACTGCCTATCTGACCTCCACAACCAAGTTACTGGGCAACACCATACCCCTAGGTAAAATTGGTTATCAGCCTTTCGGGCTTCTGATGACCCGTAACGATCGTCAAAGGTCCACCAATGACAGCCGGGACCAACAGCTTAACATGCATTCCGAGTCAAGGAGGGGTCTCGGTATACATAATAAAGATGGTCACCCATCCACGGACTGACCGCGGCAAGCGTAGCTTAACCTGATCGATCGACTCGTGTGGCTGTTATCACTTAACCTCGAGCCCCTCGAGATCAGTTCATCATGGTAAATGGGACTAGAAAGGGGGTGACCATGGAGATGAAGTTTAATACATGTATGAAAAAAGAAGATATGCTATGACATGGGAACCGACTGGAACGACTGTGAACTTTCATTTAAAATAACATCGGGTATAGGTACATTTCGTCGTAAGAGCAGTGCTGGCTCAGTGGTAACGGCGCCGACTTACGAGTTGTAGGTCGTGGGTTCGATCCCAAGCAGGCACTTTACTTTGTGTAAATTATTTCATCACCACTGCTCTCTAAACGGTTAAGGAAAACATCGTGAGGAAACCGGCATGTTCTAGAACCAAAAAAATCGAAGACGTGATATCCACCAACCCGCACTGGGCCCGCGTGGTGGATTACGGCTCACTCCCTCTCACAGAGAGGATGCCTGTGTCCCAGCAGTGGGAACATTATAGGCTGATTATGTATACATTCCGTCTGTATTCCCTGAAGTATGAGCGAGGTATAAGTTTTCTAAAAAAACAAAATTTCGCTAGTTACGCCTCTTGTCAGTACCTACATGGTAATTATAAATAAAACCCATTATCCATTAAATCATGTTATAGTTCAACTTTTGTGACTTCCATAAGAAAGTTGGACAAACAAAGACATGATTATCAATTAATAACAGAACCATTTAATTGTGTTAACCGACAACTAAACAAAATAAGAAGTTATTAAAACAACGAAAATCAGTAGATAGCGTAGTGTGTGTGTGATAAAAAGTGTACAATACTCTACCTACCGATCAACCAGTTTCAAGCTGCAATATAAGTTACAAAGGACACAAAAAAAAAAAACGATCCAGCCAGTCCCTTGCTGCCCTCCCCCAGGCCCCAGCAACGTCCTAACCCAGGGTCCTTACAGGGGGTGCCCTTAGCGTGTAGTCGCCTAGTTTATAATTTTTCAAGCCCTGGGTGGAGGCCTTAATTTATTAAGGCAACCACAGGCAAGCCCGCTTAAGCAGCCGACAACCTCCTAGTTTGACCTGCAAGACGCCATTTAGAAAAAAAAATCATTATAATAAGCTCAGGTATTAAACCCACAACCAGTTTCATTCATAAACCTCTTTAAGTGAAGCACCTGTCTTTAAACGAACAATAAAGTGTCATTATGGTCGGCTTCCAGTCTTACTAGATACAGCTGAATACTAGTATTTTACATGGAGCGACTACCAATCTGACCTCCACAACCCCGTTACAGGGTAACACGATACCCCTTTGTAAGACTGGTTGTCAGACTTCTGGGCTTCTGACTGTTATACCCGTAACGACTGTCAACGGTATGTATTGGATGGTCACCCATCCACGAACCGACCGCGGCAAGTGTAGCTTAACCTTCAGCCGACCCGTGCGGCTTGTTGTTCATCCATAAATCTCTTTATCACCGAACTCTATCTTTAAACTAAAAACGTAGATATAATTATATAGGTCAATAAAACTTTAATAAAACATCTCTACTAAACATATTTAGTCCTCGTAAAACTAAAAATAAACTACCATTACGAAATATCGGCATAAACCCATTAATTAACCACCGCGACTAATTGATATTACTACCGGCATTAATTAATTGATCAAACCAATCAACTATGCTCTATAGCCATAGATTTAATAACGCCCATCCATCGCCCGTAAAACAAATATCAAATAAAAAAAATACTATATTAATCTATGACATATTTATAGTCGCTTTTCATTTCTGTCTGTGTGACCGCGTTGTTTTTCTAAACTCCGCAACGGATTTTGATGCGGTTTCCAGTATCATTTAGATAATTTCTTCCTGTATGTTTATCTGTATATACATTCATAATATTAAACTTACTTATAAAGAAATCTCGATGTTTAGTCAAGTCCAAAATACCTTGCGAAGCAGGGGCGGCTTGCTAGTCTTCCGATTATAGTCTATACTCAATGGGTTCAAACGTGAAGGCATAACTCACGGCTGCTATATAATAAAGATCTATAGATGTTTCAAAGAAATTAAAAAAAAACGTCCACTTAGTCTACCATAATGCATGCCATTGTTGCTATCTCGCTCTTACTTCGACTACCACGAAAGTAAGAGAGGGACAGGTATATGTCTTTATCCACGGTGTAAAGTACGAGCTTTCTCAGTTTGAAACAAGTTGCTGTGGCGAGCAGATGTGTGTTCGAATTTTGAATTTGTATTTTTTGTTTGAAATACAGATACGATATCTTGGATTTTAGTTTCGGTACTTTTTTAGTGGTTATCTTCAAAACTTATGTGTGTAAGTGATTGTGAGAAGTGACATTACGATTGATTATATTTGACTTTTCTGGAGATATTTGGGAATTCATTTTCATAAAGGTTGGTTGAAATTCTTATTTATTTTATGAATATGTTAGTTTTTAACATGTATTTACAGAAACATCGATGATTTTTGCCAAAAATCTTAATTAAGATTTTAGTAACTAAATTATGTAGTTTTTATCTAAAGTAAGTGATAAATAAGTAATATATCTACAATGAAATACAACAAAACTTAGTTTTTAGTCTAAAACTTACAAAAACATTTTAGACCAGAAATGCAATAACCTACACCTCTATAGGTCGATCATACTCAAATCTGTTGACTGTTCTAAAATCAATAAATTAGCTTGCTAACGTCACATTATTGAAAAGTACCAAACTAAAAAAGGACCAAAAACTTTAAAACTGTTAACTTTTATGTCCTTGGTGACCTCAGAAACTGTTCAAGTAACTTTCATAGACATTTCTCCGTAACCTGTAAATACCATAGTTTTAACACATCATATCATCACGCTTGTTTTCCTCGACGGTCTAGGCAGAGGTGTATAGTACACACATTTCGCCAGGTATGTTTGAGTCCCGTGTAATAGGAAGCCAGTCTATTGCCATCAACCGGAAAACAATCAATACTCCAGGCTAGTACAGAGAAATTCAATTCAAAACAATTAGGTTCGTAGGTTCAAACCCAGCCAGGCACATTACTTTGTGTAATTTATTTCATCATCACTGCTCTCTAAACGGTTAAGGAAAACATCGTGAGGAAACCGGCATGTCCTAGAACCAAAAAAATCGAAGACTAGTGACATCCACCAACCCGCACTGGGCCCGCGTGGTGGATAACGGCCTACTTCCTCTCACAGAGAGTAGGCCTGTGTCCCAGCAGTGGGAACATTATAGGTGATTATGCTTGCGACCACGAGTTTTGGTCGTGTGACAAACAGCGGTCACCAATTCGTTTGACAAGTGTGTTGGTTATGTTATGGCAATAACTGTGACTACAGCATGAATTGTTCTTGTAGATACAACTCGTAGGTTCTGCAAGCGACTCCGTCCGCGTGAAATGTCTTGTTTTAACCAAAAATATATCCTATGACACTCGAGAATATTGTAGCTTCCTATATGTGAAATATTTTTTTGGATTGGGTCAGTAGTTCCGTAGATTACCCCCTACATAATATACGCTCACAAATTTCACCTCTTTATAATATGAGTGTTGAATGTTTACCTCTAGTTGTGAAGGAAAACATCGTGAGGAAACCGGTATGTCCTAGAACCTAACACTCAAAGCCATGTGACACACTGGGCCCGCGTGGTGGATTATGGGCTGCTCCCTCTCACAGAGAGGCGGCCTGTGTCCCAGCAGTGGAAACATTATAGGCTGATTATGACCTCAAGTTGAGGTTCACAGGAGATTCCTCAAATAATAAGATCATTGGAATCTCTAATTGATTCTACACCCTAGGGCCAAATACTTCTAATATTTAGTTTCCCTCTTTGGACGTCAAAAGTTACAAAAGAAAATCCTCAATACGCGCGGCCATGATCACTTTATAGCTGGGAAGATGTGGCGCAACAGGCTCCCTAAAAACACGAGTCTTTATGTAAAAGATAATGATATAAGTCTTCAAAGGACCAATTTCAGCTCTGCCCTTATTAATTGGTCCTTTATCACTGAAAGCAATTATTGTACCAATAAACGCTGAGAGATGATGAAAAACTTAAATATTTATACCTATTTATTTTATAGTAATTCGCAATATAACTGACCAAAAAAAAACTGAGATCTTGACCAATGAAGATGTTTTGAAAGAGAAAAGCCCCAAATAAATTCAGAAAAGGATAACTATCATGGTTTTCAAAAGCCTATATACAAGTCAATTGTAGAGGATTAAATATTTATGTTAGTTTAGGATACTCTGACTATATTATAGTTCAGGATATTCATGCTACCACGCAACATCTGCCTGCCTGGTCCCAACTGTGTTGGGGTCGGCTTGCAGTCTAACCAGATGCAACTGAATACCAGTATGTTTCATGTGGCGACTGCCTATCAACGCCTACACGCAATAATTGAAAATGTGACGAAAAATCATCAAAAACACTCAACCGAACCTATAGACAAAAATTCTAACATATTTTACAATTCAAAAGCCAACATTCTCTCATAATATCGTAATTTTTTGTGGGCTTTTCAAACAAATATGCTTCCGGACCCTCGGCCTATAGAAATGCTAATTCTTAATATTATAGATGTATCTTTACAATCTTTGTAATGTACTGTTATCTGTCTAGAGTGAGATGTCGGTTGTTGTCATAAATTATAGTTAAAGAATAAACTTAGTGGTTTGTTGGAGCAAAATAGCTCACCGAATCTCTTGTAGATAAGTTTCCCAAAAAAATGACTATATGGGTCAGTAATTTTCCTATTCAGTTAGGTACTTATAATTATAATACAAGGTGGCAGAGACGATATTCGACGCGCAAACTGTATCCATGAATTCAGCACAAACATGATTTTAGACCTAGCGCAGAAATTATTCGTCAGTTATCAAAAGAAAATCTGCTGGTTAATAGAAAAGTGCAATACCTACGCGGTCCAAATATTTGAAACAGCTGTACACAGCCTGGTGTTTCAGAATTACGTACTGAATCCCTGATAACTGGTTGGGCGTTGAGTTCTCTGCCAGCTCATTATCTGCCTGCCTGTTCCCAACTACATTGGGGTCAGCTGCAGCTGAATACCGGTTACATGGAGCGTCTGCCTATCTGACCTCCACAACCCAGTTACTACCATCTCTAGTTTCTTAGCCAAGTACGATGATCATCATCCTCCGGCCGATGTTCCAATGTATTAGTGGTCGGCGCATCATGTCTTCTTCTCCCATACATCTCTATCAGCCGTCATATCAATAGTCACCCCCTTTTTAGTCATATCATCTTTCATACAGTCCCCCCATAGATTCTTTGGCCTGCCTCTACTCTTATTATAAATGCAAAACCTACTCAGTTTGCAATATTTTCAAGCTTTAACGGCTAGACGGATTTGGAGAAAATTTAGCACACTGAAACACCTGGTTCAGGATATAGGATACTATTTATCCCAGTAGTTCCCGTGGGATAATTTCCGACCTTCACGAAGGCGATGCCGCGGGCACGGTCTGCTGGTTTACTTTACACACCTAACCCAATGAACCCAATCATTATGAAATTCGACAGATATGTATTTGTATGTATTTTTGTTTTTTAAGGGTGGTAATTCGTGAAATAACTTCTCCCGCTCTGGGCGGAGGGCGTGGGCTCTTACTGACTAAAACCCACCTGTGTTCCTTCAGTTGCCTGTGCCAGGGCCACGGTAACCTTTTCGGACTTTCCCGCAACAGATATGTAGGCTGGAACCTGGAGATGGATATAGGCTACTTTTAATCCTGGATCACAGACGAAGTCTATAAAAATAAGAACCCACTATCCGATACGATTATAAATTGACTGATTTCATGAGTCGCCTACGACAAACCATAAGTCAGGCATATTTTGAAAGTCTAGACTTACTTAGGTAACAGTATGCCTAGATTCCGATTGGATTACTCACAGCACAATGGTTACACAATAGTTTTGACTAATAACTAACGCCCGAGTTCAATTGAGAAATAAGATTGAGAGTTCTGAAAATAATCTAGAGTTCTAATCTAGTGAGTCTAGGTAGTCTAGATTTGTGCTCAAACCCGCGATAATCTTCTTAAACGATGTTAACGTCACTTTCCAATCTATACCTACCTACTAATATTATAAAGAGATAAAATTTGTGAGTTTGTATGTAGGGGTTAATCTTTGAAACTACTGATTCAATTTCGAAAATTCTCCGTCGCGGGCATAATATTTAATTTAAAATTAATTACTTAAGGTGAAGTCTCCTATAACGTCATCGTGTGCATACAGCGCGAATTGTAGTAGATGTCGATGATAAGTGAGATAATGTAGAGTAGAGTATGTAATGTGAGTAAGACGATGTCTGATAAGTGAGTGTACTAATATGCTCTCTTTGAAACGCTCATTGTAACTTAAAAAATATTCTGTGACTTTTACATTGACGTCAGATGTCACCGAGCCTTAAAATTTTACATGGAATGGAACTCACTGCTATTGATATCAATGACTCAATTACCGTGAAAAACCAACATCCTATTACGCTCTGACTAATTGTCAGACTTCTGAGTTTCTGAATAACGGTGAACCACGTCATAGATGTTAAATGTATGACAACCAGGACCAAAGGTCTGACCTGTCCTAAGCATGGTCACAATGAAGTACCAAATAAAAGCGAAAATCACCTTTGTTACGTTCCGGGAATAAAACTTACAAACCGATTTTGATGAAACTTGGCAGCACGATAGCTTAGTATCTGAAGAAGATCATGCTTTTTATCTTATTTAAATTATAAACTTTACATGTGAGCAAAGCCGCGGGACGCACCTAGTAAGTTGTAGATCAAGCGCAGGGCAAATCGCAGGGGGGTCTTACATTTGATTCTAAACAATTCATAGCTTATAAGGATTCGTTATTATAAGACTATCTTTGTAAGGATTTGTAAAATATGGATCTTATTCTGCATCTGTTTAAGAATCTAACCTCGACAAGATAGAATAAAGTACGGTTTTAAAGACTCGTAAGTATTGAGTATGAAAGTGGATAAGTTAAAGTCGAAAACATTTATTTCAATTTGACAATTAAAGGCAGTTTTGAATGTCAAAAAAATGTCAGCCTACAGCAGTCCGCAGGACTCTCCAATTGCACGCCATTCAGCTCGATTCTCGGCAACTCTCATCCAGCGGCTACCAGTTACCTTGCGAGGACCCTGCGCACGTCATTTGGCTAAGCGATATGCGTCACTGCCACACAACTGTCAAACTATCAGTGCAAGATAGAGACGGGAACATGTCTAACCTCTGAACAATAACTAAATTGTTCTGAGTGTCTAATTCAAAACAAGTGCTAAGTAACGTTTAGACACAGATTGTCCGCCATGCCTGGGAGTCGAACCGTCACTCGAGTACAATCCCCAGTCCCTCGCACACTCTCTGCGCTCAACGCTCTTTTACGCTAAGCCTGACTGTGATGTGCTCGCGGACGAATAGAAGGAGATTTTGTCAGTATGTCTGGAGTATTGCGAGATGAGCGTGTGACTGTCGAGTAATTGTATACTATATGTTATCGTGTTTGTCTTAACTAATGTAATTGTCCTTGGCCATTTTCTGTTAAATAAATAAATAAAGATCTCGGCCCACGACCGGTGATCAGGTCCATCTTAAAACCTTAATTTTGTTGAACAAAAATGTTGTTAAGTAAGTCGTTATGAAAACATGATAATTACGAGTTTCGTAATGACCGCGATATTATCTCGACATTTGATGTTGGAATCGATTAGTTAGCGTTTTATTTTATTGAAATGTGGGTGTTTTAAGACCGCTTTTTACACTGTTATGTTATGTTGTCACACTTATTAAGTTTAAGTTAACATTTAACGAACATCGCGCTTGATACCAAGGATTGGGCAGAGGTGTGAGTCCCATGTATTAGGGGGCGAGCCTATTGTTTTTAAACGGACGGACAAGACTGATAAAAACTCAATGACACTGCTCGACCTGGAGATCCAATCCAGGGCTATGCTCAGCAGCAGCGCACGCAGTCGCCAGACCAACGTTCTTTTTTTAAACTTTTGAGCTTGGATCCCAAGTAAATTTTTGTCAAGAACCCACAGATTAAAAATAACATTAACAAAGGTTTCAAAAGCAGCTTTTTCTTCTCTAAATTCTTTCACCCGACCGTATCAATGTCATGTGGTCAAAAAAATGTGATCTGTGGCACGATTTGACGATTTTCGTGACCTCAAATTTTAAGGTCTTAAGGTCAAAAGTCACGATTTGACATTGTAATAGAAGTTTAGAGGTGTCCGAGTCACAGTGATTGATTTATTTCGAATAGTTTAGGAGAAAAAATTTCAAAGAATTTGGGAGAGTTGATGAGAAAATATTTTTTTTGAGATTTTTGAGTGTTTCGCTTTTGTGTCTATGGTCAGTTTGATTGACCCTTTCGGTTGTTAAACGAAATAAATATAATAAGTAGGTAGACGTAGAGCTGTTTATGACAGGGAGGGGCTCGTGGCTAAGTCATAACAGCCAAACGGGTCAATCGATCAGGTTAAGCTACGCTTGCCGCGGTTGGTCCGTAGGTGGGCGCCCAACTTTACATACCAGGACCCCTCCGTGCTACGGAAAGCACGTTCAGCCGTTGGTCCCGGCTGTCATTTGTGGATCTTTGACAGACGTTACAGGTCGTGAGAAGCCCGAAAATCTGACAACCAGTCTTGCCAAGTGGTATCGTATTGCCCAGTAACTGGGTTGTGGAGGTCAGTCAGATAGGCAGGCGCTCCATGTAAAATACTCGTATTCAGCTGCATTGGGTTAGACTGGAAACCGACCTCAAGATAGACTGAAAAAGGCTAGACAGATGATGGGTACAGCTGTTAGTGAAGCAGCTCGTCCGGGGAAGTACTATCACCACACCTATTTCTGCCGCCAAGCCACGTTGCTGTGTTCCAGTTTGAAGGGTGTGTGTGCCGGAGTAGTTACAGGCACATGACACATGCCAGCTTCGTCTCTGTGATGGCAACTAATCCGCGATGCCTCTGGTTGTATGCCCTGGACAGTCAGACCTTGCTGACTGGCTCAGATTGTTACCACAGACTGACATATTCTTAAGGAGGAATGAGGAAAATGTCGTGAGGAAAGGTTTGAGTATAAATGTGGATGGCTATTAAAGTAGGGGAAGACCAAAGAAATGATAGATGGGTTGTGTGAAAGATGATGTGGCTAGAAAGGGGAGACTACAGAGATGACGACTGATAGAGATGTATGGAACATAGAAGACTTAACTGGGGTATGGGCAGGAGACTGATGATGATGGTTTGAGCTCGTGCCAATAATAGCTTAAGCATAATCAGCCTATAATGTTCCCACTGCTGGGACACAGGCCTCGTCTCTGTGAGAGGAAGTGGGCTGTAATCCACCACGCGGGCCCAGTGCGGGTTGATAGATGTCACATGTCTTCGAAGTTTCTAGGACATGCCGGTTTCCTCACGATGTTTTCCTTCACCGTTTTGAGAGCAGTGATGTTGAAATAAATTGCACAAAGTAAAGCGCGTGTCTGGGTTCGAACCTACGACCAACATGATGTAAGTCGCGGCCGTTACCACTAGGCCAATGATGAATGATGATGATGTGAGATTGGGAATTTGGGAGCTTTATATTTAAGCCGTTTGGGGTTGAAACACTAGGGCCGTGGGGTCCGAGTGCTCATCAAGTATCTCGGGACATCACCAAGCGGTTGGTCAAATTTTCACGTCACCAGAGGGCTGGCCAATTTTTAGGCCAATGATTCAGCATTGCCATCCATCGTTGCCAGCTTTATGGGCACTGTTCTCACTGACAGCGATGCGAACGAATTTTGTTTATGCCCAACGAGCTCTTCCCTTTTTTTCTCTTCATTTACTAGTACATAATATATGGTGTTAGATTGTATATTGTATTTAAGATTTTGTCTAAAATAATCTAATTTACATCATGAAATCAATTCTTTCGACAATTACTCTTAAAGTTTCTTCAAAAATACATAGAATCAATTTTCGACGCATAATATTATGAATTTATGATCAAGCGAAAAATACAAGTTTTCATTAATATTTGTTTAAATTTTTGGCCTAAAAGTAAAAAAGTCTTACGAATGATCGAATTTTAATATTAAATCCAAGACTTTTGGAACTCGTTTGTGACCTCGAGAAAATAGTGTTGGGACACGTCCATCGGAAATCATAGACGAATAAATTATTCGTACATTGGAAGGCATAAAAAGGTTGTGTAGCCATCATCAGCAGCATATAGTAGTCCACTGATAGACACAGGCCTCTCCAATCGCCCGACATTCTCATCTATCCTCGGCTACTCTCTTCCAGCTGCTACCAGCCACCTTGCGAAGATCGCCACTCCACCTAGCCTGGGGTCCGTACTTACGTTTGCCGATTCGCGATCTCTACTGAAAAAGACGTCTACCAGAATTGTTACGTAATTCGGGTGAATTGCGTAACAATCACACTTTCAATCACAATCTGAATATTTGTTAAGGATATTGGTTATTTATTCTTCGAAAAATTGGTCTGCTCAGCAACGTAAATAACGCAATTAATGTTGTTGAACTGTCAAAACGAAAGCCATTCCCACGCAATTACCGAGCCGCTTCCGTTCTACGAGTAAAATGGCCGATCTATTGCTTCTTCAGCTTGCTTAAAACTAAATAATATTCAGAACTTGCTTGAATATTTTATTAATTCAGTTAAAGATACCAGTAAATAATTCCTAGTTCCGGAAATAATACATTTGTTGACTACAAGCACATCATTTTTCATTCACTAAAAAAACGTCTCACATAAGATATTTTTCGTCTTTGGTTCGGCCTCGGCTTTAATTTTTCGGCGTCTTTCCCATTACTAGCAGTAAATTTGACGGGTTCGCTACGAATTTGCCCATTTGTAAGCACTTTGTCATTTCCTTCGGGTTTTAATATAAATCAATATAAATTAAGTTAGTTTCGTTATAAAGTTTGCTGTTTACGATAATAATCTGCTGTTACCTGGCAATGAATGGCGTAAACCTATAAATAAATAAACGTACCATTTTTCATTACAAATATTTTAATGACTGCCTCGTTGGTCTAGGGGTCGCAAGCGCGACAGCTGAGCTTGAGGTTTTAGATTAAATTCCCAGGTCGGGCAGAGTGTTATTGGGGTTTTAATTTTTGCTTTGCTTGCTTTTTTTTTGTAGTTGGGAAATCATCAAATAACTTCTCCCGCTCTGGGCGGAGCGGGAGGGCGTGTCAGATTCTTACTGACTAAAACCCACCCGTGTTCCTTCAGTTCCCTGTGCCAGGGGCCACGGTAACCGGACTTTCCCGCAACCCTGGCAGGCATCGGCCCCAGCGGACCCCGTCATTGGTGCTGACATCTCTTTGAGGCGCGCGTGCAACACAACGCGCCGTCGACCCGGGCCTGGTCCTTATCGAACGGCGAGCTACTTAGTAGCAGCCTGGAGTCTGGATTTGTGTCCGATTGATGGCAATAGGCTCGCTCCCTAGTACATGAGACTTAAACATAACAGGCGTAATGTGCCTGTATGTTACACCTCTGACCACCACACAGATTGAGTGGACCTGCACTCAATCTGTGTGGTTCTTTCCTCAAAAGACCATTTCAGACACCGATCTACATGTCTTCACATGATCTGGCCAAGACTTTGTCTGGACTTTAAAAGAGACTGTGACCTCCGAGTTTGTTTCGGCCTTTCTTCTCTGAGTAGTCGGATAGGATACGCCGAAGTCGTCTAGTTTAAAAAAATATGATTGACGTGTAAAAGTGTTTGTACAAACTTATTAACAGAAATAAAATAATTTATCACTCAGTCTATCCATCGTTTCTTTGGTCTTCCCCTACTTTAATTACCATAAGAAATGAGTCTACATTTAAATAAAAACATTATGAAACTTTTTAATAAAAATACTAACAAAAATTATTGACAATTACGTTCAAATATAATAAATATCGCCATTTAAGAAATCAAGATTCGCAAAAAAAAAACTAATGGTTTTCATAATACGATTACACGGATGGACACGTTTTTTATGTATTTATTAACATATAAAAAATATATCTTAAGCATACTTTGATGATATAAGGGCGTTGTCATACTAATCGACTAATATTGTAATTTTTAAAGGTTTTTATCTTATTGTAATTTTTATTTTATTTTTTTATTACGTTTTGTGTCTATTAATTAACTTTTCCAAATTTTAACTTTGTTAGCTTAGTTGTTTAACTTTGTGCATGTTGTGGTCTCCTATAAGTGAAGGAGTACACTTACTTATTACCTGATGTAACTCTTTATTTATGTGTCATGTATTGTGTACATCTTTTGTTGGAGATCCTAAATAAATAAATAAATACAAGAATAAGTCGTGTCTGTCACTCTTACCTGTGCGTGTATCTATTTGAAACAAAAACGCATCGACATTAATGTCAATGACGAATTTTTTTATGTGTAATATCTTTCCTCTCGCTTCCCTGCAATCTGTGGGAGTGATTTCGTTAAATATGAGGGAAGTGTATAACAGGAAGCCAGGGAAGCCCGCGCTATTTGATTTGACCAATGAGCGCGAGGGGTGATAGAGTTGGCCGTCAGATGGTACCAACCCATTTTCCGAGAGGTTGGTACTGTAAGCCAACAGTTGGGTATGAGTGACGAGAAAGGGAAATAGAGAAGGTGAACACATCAGCTGTGCGCTTAACCTCAAATAATCATTTCAAATAATACCTGAATATTTTTTTTAGGATACAATGTTAATGTTTTCCTTATTACCAAGGTGAGATGTCAGATGTTACACATCATATGCGACTACAGTAAGGCTCGCTCGTTTTTTTTTTTGACAATGAATCTGCCTGCCTTGTCCTAACTTTGTTTGGGTCAGCTTCAAGTCTAACCGAATGCAGCTGAATACTAGTATTTTACATGGAGTGACTGCCTGTCTGCAAAAGCGTTGTCTCAGGCACTCATAAATGTGCGACAGTCTCTTTCTAAAACAGGTGTGCCATAAACAAGGGCTTGAAATGCCGGTATTTTTGGGACCGGAACCGTTGGGCTTGGTGTGATACCGGTACCAGACGACGTATCTGTACTATTGGTCCTTCTAATCAGTATCGGTACTGTACCGGTACCCGACAAATATTTTCGTAAGTTAGAGTGAGAAAACAGTTATAGTAATAATTAAAAAGGATATAGAACAATAACTTCAAAGTTGAATTTGGTACCGGTACTTCTTAGGTGGAGTACCAGTACCCGTCTGGAACCGGTACCCAAGTAGGTACCGAAATCGCAAGAACCTATACTTTTGGTTCCGGTTCCAAGCCCTGATTATAAATCCTCAGGCACTGTATTATAAAACGCTACATGGTTATTTTAGCGCTGCCAAATCGAAATTAACGCCTCCATCTTGTTTTTTAAATACATTTCACGAAACCACTGCACAAATGTTTATCAATGGTGCCCTCTGTCAATGTCATTCTATCTGTATTCTGTCGTCGCCAACATATCCCTGTATCTAGTAGGTACTAGAAACATCACCAAATTATCAAATTGTGCATAATATTTTTGACTGCGCCATGCTAGTGCATTTGGGAGAAAAACGCATCAAAAAAAATGTTTTGGAATTGGTAGCATTCAGAATCTCTTTTTCAAATATTGCATCGTGTTTTGCGAAAGTTGGTTATCGATAAACACTTCTCTATGTATAAATAATAAACTAATTGCCCGTTAAGATAACACTGCGGTATTGACAAATTATACCGTCCTAATGTTCTACTAATTAGTGGTAAACAAATTGGACAACATTATCCAACCAAAAACGAGTTTAAACCCAAAATAAAATAGATTCATCAAACCATAGATTACCATGTAATACCACACTTAAAATAAATAAACCACAATTATAATATTAATAAGAAATAAACAATAATTTAAATAAGACTATAAATATTAATGATGGTTGTAATTGCGACGCGTTTGTCGCGATAAATAGTCGCATTATGTGGCTCTGGCCTTATTTACCTATTAAATACTCATTCTGTGGCGTCGCTGGACGGCAATATATCTTTTTTTATTGATCATAGATAATACCATAGTTAATAGAAACAAGTATTAATAGACTTAGAAATTTTTGAAGTGAATAAGTTAGAAAGTTATTTGACAACTAGCTGTGTGATTTCTCGTCGATAAAATTGGTGAAGTTCCATACAAACCTTCATTATTTAACCCCTTTCGGGGGTGAATTTTCAAAAATATTTTCTTTTGGCTCACCTTCGTTGTACCTCTATGGAACTCTTGTGCTAAAAGAGACGGAAACGATTACTTACAATTGTTGGGCCTAAAGGTAACGAGATGACAATGGTTTGAATTGATACATACAAACTTATTAGTACCTCGTGGAAACTTTAGTGAGTTTTGACAATTTGAAAGCGTAGTTATTAGGGGTTTAGTAAAAGTACGGTTAGTTAATCTTTAACTAACAACTGAGTCCTGAAGAGCAAAAGATATTCTTAAAAATATTATGTTTATTACATTTAGTGGAGAATGTTTAAAAAGTGACTTGGAAGTCATAGGTAAGTAGGTACCTGATACCTGTAACAGGTATGGCGTTATAGAGAGGACGTCTAGAGTAAAAAGTCGTCGGCCTAATTTATTGCAGTGCTATCCCACAATTATGGAGGGTAGAGACAAGGAGAACTATCTCTGTGTATGAAAAGTGTCCGTCAAAATGTGCTACATAAGGGTGGCGCCACAGTAGCCACTGGGTAAATTTTATCAGCAATAATTTTAGGTTATGTTTACAAAATAATGTTGGACTACGTTAATTGTTGAGGTATGGTATATTGGAATATCACTAACTACTCTAGTCACTAAAATTATAAAATTTTCTGACTCGGCATACTTCAATCCGTTAATTTTCTAACTCGACATACTTCAGTCCGGTAACAACTGCTACATTCATACCACACAATTTGCCTACGCTAGCGCCATTTTGGAGGGTTTTTGAACTATTATTTACTGTTTAAGTTGGACACTTTTTCGACTTTCTCCCCTTAGGAGATAGTTTTCCTTGTGTGTAAACGTGTAAGTGAAAGCAAGGGTCGTACAAGGTAGGCAGGGTCAGAATCCGTAAAAACAAAACAGTGCTCATTGAAAATTTTATTATAATATAACCGAGTAAGCACACAAAACGCATCGGAAAACCCGAAACGAGTGGGTACTGCTATTATAAGTCAATGGTACTGAGTAAGCACGAGCAGTCGGCGACTGTTTAGTGTCAGCTGTCATGCCAGTGACATAGACTAAAAATATAAAACTGTTTTTAATCGATATGAAATCGATAATCATTATTTTGGTTTTTCAGTTCTTAATTTGATATTTTTTTATTATATTACTGTAATTAGATGCACGATATTGTATATACGTCTCTAAAGTGCATTTAATTACCTAGTGTACTTAGTGCGAAGGTTATCTTTTTGTAATTATTGTAATCGACTACTTATTTTTTTTTATCGATTATTTCACGAAAACCATATTGAGAATTGAGCAAATTTTTAATATTCTTAGAAACAAATATGACTATAAGTCCCTCAAGTATAAGTGAGAGAGTCAACGCTCTAGAAAGCCGAACTAAGGGCAAGTTGCGCAGACTGCACTTTGACTTTACTGTGCTTGTCACATACGAATATGAACATTATTTGTTTTGTATTACTGTTCATATTCGATTGAAGCTCCTGCTGAAATTCGCTTATACGGATCAATCTGGGGGTTGGCTTCCAGTCTAACCGGATGCAAATGAATAACGTGTTTACACGGAGCGTCTGCCTATCTGTCCTCCTCGACCCTGTGACTTGGTAACACGATACTCTTTGGTAAGACAAGTTGTCAGACTTTTGGGCTTCGGACTTAACGATTGTCGATGATTCACAAATGACAGCTGGGACCAACGGCTTAACGTGCTTTCCGAGGCACGGAGGGCCTTGATATGTAATAGATGGTCACCCATCCACGAACCGACCGCAGCAAGCGTAGCTTAACTTTCGATCTACCCGTACGGTTGTTATTATTTAGCCACGAGCCATTGTCAATGTGAGAACTGAGAATAAACCACATACAATCTATATTTTTTATTTATGAATGTTTTTATGCATTGGAATTAAGTTCATAGTCGCTTGGAACGCTTACTATATTATTTTAGCGAAGTGCGATCCAAAGCTATTCACAATCGTTCGATATGCTTCCATGCCGAATCGAGCATCAATCGATGTTATCAAAAGAGTCCTCTAAAGGCGGTTTACAAATCCACATCAGAAAAGGAGGATGACCAAATTGGCCCAAAATTTAAAAAAATAAGCAAGGTTTGCCCCCAGATTTACCACATGGCTCATTTGAAAGACGGGTTCAAATACGACATTTTATTCTACTGAACCGAAAAAAAATATCCCAAAGAAACAGATATTAGCTAAACGTTTTAGCTAATATCTATGTTTCTGTGGGACAATTTTTCTTTGAGAAAAAGTTGCATATTTCACTTTTATTATTGGTTGGGATCGTTCACAAGGAAGCAAGTACTTAGGCGAAACCTTTTATACCTCAGGCACTGCTCAGAAACCCAGAACAATAGAAAAGCATAATTATACTTGATGGCACCTATGTATGCCTACATTAAAAAAGTTGCAACTTCCTCTTCCAAAGATTGACGTATAGCCATTAAAAATTCTTAAATATACTAAAACCATTCTTGTAGTCTGTTGTGATGGCTATATAATTGAAGTTGCAAGTCTCTATTCAGCGACTATATCCATGTTTCATTGTTTTTTCCAAGAAGAAGACTTTCTCATTTTAGATAGAGGTTTCTGAGATGGCCGTACCATATTATGTAGTCTTCAGGCTATGATGCCTATATGCCTAAATCAGTAATAAGAGGCGAAACTTAATTGACAACTGCTGACGCAAATAAGTCCTGATTAATGCCGATTTGTAGATGGGTCGCGGAAGTATTTAATAGCCGATTCAAGAGAGATTTTAAGATATTTAGGCAAGATTATTTAAACGCTCTGAAAAGAAAGAAAGAAAGAAAGAAAAAATCTTTATTCTGCACAAACAAAACGCACATTACAAATAAAAAAAATAATAAAAAAAACCCATCATCCCCCCCTCATTTGCTTTTTTTCCCCTCTGCCTCATTTGCAGGGTGATTTTAGGAACGCCGCGACCATTTTAAATGTTTTCCACGACCCAATTACTGATAACGTTAATGCTTCTGCGTTTCTGGAGAGAATTGAAAAATATAATGAATATTGAAAACTGTCTCGGACAGTATGTGATTGGCCGTAACCTCATTAGCTATTATTGATTTCCGTTTCAAAGTATGTCTGCAGAATTACCTGATGTAAGAGAGTTCCTATGAAGAACTTGTTATGTTTCTGTTAGGAACGTACCAAACAAAACTGGGCAGTTACTACAGTGAACACGCTCTTACTCAGACCACCTTGGGTTGGAGGCTCTAAATCTTTATTACTGTTCATGTAAGAGTGGCAGGCGAACTTTGGGCACGTGTGCACGTGTAATGTCTATCGTGTGGTTTTTGGCGTATGCGCGTTATAACAATATTGACCATCCAGCACAGTTTTTAAGACCATATTGTAATCGATGAAAATGATTTATAATATGCACTTTATGGTATGATATGTGTAGTCTCGTCGCCAATGAATTTTTTTTTTTAAATTGACTGAAAATAAACGGTTTTAAGTAACTAAGTCGTGTTTTTATAATCATTATTCATCAAATTATTTGGTGAATTTTTAAAACAATATTTTTAACGAATAGAATTAAGATACACAAAAAAATTATGCAAGCAAAAGTGTATCGTTGCAGTGTTAAACAACGTTGAATTACTTTGTAACTGTGGGTTAGAATTTGACGCACATTTGCACACATAGTAAGTCCAACTGTATAAGTCTAACAACAAAGCCAACCCTGGGGGCAGCAGTTTTTTTTTTGGACCAGAGCCCAAACAAACTTGGTCATTCTCCTTTATCAAATAGACGTCCGCCATTCTTCTGACAGCTATTTGCTGTCGGGGGCAAGGCAAATGAGTATTAGAAAATGTGTCATTTTCGATTCCACAACCTGTCGAATGGTTGTGAATAGCTATGTTGTACATCTAGATACACTAAAACGAGTGATGTTAACGGCCCTTACTGCAAGTAAGTGTAGGTACTAACCTATAACAACAAAACAGTGTATTGTTTACGGCTACGTCCGTCGTTTGTCCCAGGTATGTCGTGTGTCGTGTGGCCTTAGACCTATAGTTAAAGGTGCTGCCTCGTAAAAACTGTAGTCTTTTAGATGTTCCATGACACGCACTGTCGCGGTCGTACTAACTATTTTGTATACGGGCTGCTAACTAGCTACTATAGCCTGTAGAATTATCATTATCATTTAATGGTCAGAATATGATACATTATTTATGGTCTTAAGATTAGTCAATGGTATCATCACATTCTGCCACGTGCAAATAAATAAATAAATATTTGACAACATCCACACAAGGTCTTCAGGTCCCGAATTAGGCTGTACTACGGTAACCTGATGACTGATATATATACATATACACACCCAGACACAGGTCAAACAGACATGTTCATGCACACAAATGTTTGACTTGTCCGGGGATCGAACCCGGGACTAGCGGCTCAGAAGGCAGGGTCGCTACCAACTACACCAACCGGTCAGTCAAATATCAGGTACATATATTTATTAAAGGACAGAGATTATTATCTGTGTAAAATTTAAATAAATGGATCAGAAAACGTGACTGTCGATGCCAATTTGTAGTGCCACTTACAAATTGAGTACCTACATTGATTTGAATACTTGAACACGAAATTCAAATTTAAAATCACATTACAGATGTTGTTCATTTGACAGTTAGTTTTATAACCTCAATTTTTGTCGATGATTTTTCAATTACAATTTAATGTTATTCAAACAATTGTTGCCGAAAAAAGTGGTGAGATAAAAAGTTGTAACCTTCTAAATGCAGAATGGGTTACTATTCCCTTTGGTGAGTGATCGCGTATTACCTGAACAGGGTCTGTTTACAGTTTCATCAGGTATTTTTGGAACAGATCATAGCTTGATGTGTTATCTTGCATGGGTAGGTACTTACAATAGACATAAACAACGACAACATAAACAACATAGATTACTCACAAATGCGTGCACTGACTGGACAGGTCCTCTCAATCTGTATGGTTTTTCCTCAAAAGACCGTTTCAGACACCAATCTACATGGTCTTCACATGATCTGACCGAGATTATGTCTGGACATTAAAAGAGACTGTGACCTCTGAGTTTGTTTCGACCTTTCTTCTCAGAGTAGTCAGATAGGAAACGCCGACCTCATCTAGTTTTTAAAATATGATTGACGTGTAAAAGTGTTTGTACAAACAACAACCTACTTACAGAAATAAATCATTTATCATTTAACTCTCATATGAGTTTCAGTTCAGTTCAGTTGGCCGAAACATCCCAGCGCTGAGTTGCTGGATTAGTTTTCTCCTCTACCGATCGTTATTTCTCCTGATATGGTTTATTTTGTTTATATGTATCTATGTATTAGTATTTATTCTTGTATTTTATAGTTATTTGCGAGCTATCTATCCCGTACGTTGCACCTGCCATGGTATATCTCTGCATCACCCTAAGGTTGACTGGTAGAAAATGCCTCAGGCATTTAGTCCGCCTTTGTACAGTATTTTTTTTTACTTGTGCATAAAGTTTTAATAAATAAATATGTATAAGCCAGTAGTGACACTTACCTACGAAATAAATGTGCTGTCCGTGTCAAATTGTTACTTAATTGGACACTGACGACAGAGAGGTTGACCGTATGTCTGAAAACTTTAGTTTAAAAAATCATTCACTAATCAATCCCCAGCGCGTGATGATCTAGCATAGTGCCTACTTTATATTGGCAAAATTGTGCAGTCTCCATATTATATTATCTTTTGTGGAGGACCACAAAGCTATTAATGAAGAGCTGGAGTTGGACCGCTGATATCGTGAAACAGAAAGTGGCGAGGGTTACTCCGCTTGACTGCAATCAGTAACTCATTTAGCGACCATTTTCCTTCCTTATTAGGTTATTTTTAGATGACTACTTGCTGAATGAGATGGCTAGATATTCAACAAAGTGGAATCATAGATCTATATGTGGAAGAACCCGTAAGGTAGTCAATGTGATGACGACACTATAATATATAAATTCAATTAATTCCGGTAAACTAATACCCATTGCCAAACATAAATTAATAGACAGAACATAACATACAACATAATCATCCTTTAACGTTCCCACTGCTGGGACACAGGCCTCCTCTCAGAGAGAGATAATGGGGCGTAATCCACCACGCGGGCCCCGTGCGGTTGGTAAACGGCACATGTCTTCGATGTTTTGGTTCTAGGACATGTCGGTTTCCTCACGATGTATTCCTTTACCGTTTTGATAGCAGTGGAGTAACTATTATATAATCTGTGGCAATGGTGATTAAATAATTTGTAAGGCATCCAAACAGGCGCTTTACTTTAATTTACTTTGTGTAAATTAATAAAAATTAAATGTAAACAAAATACATCCAATTAAACCAAATCAAAATAAATAGATCATGAAAACAATGTATAATTTTTTTTTTCTTTCTTTTTTATCTTCTTGTTCTCTGTTTCAGGATCTAAATTACATGTAACAATTTAGATACTAGTGGTTGATATAAATTAGGGTAGTTTTCTTTTAATTCTTTTTCTCTATCGTACGTACAACTTTCGTTTTGCATGCTGAGTTTACCTATAAGTGATTGTACACTATTGTTTATCTGTTTTTGCTTGTTTTTTATGCCCATAACTGGTGTAAACAATCATTGGTAGACCAATAAATAGATAAAATAAAATAAAAATAAATACCTTTTCTCCGGCACTGGTACAGCAACATGTCTGCTGGAACAATGTCGGATGAAGGGGCAGTCCAGTCTTCTTGCAATCATCGTCAGTACGATGTTGTGGCTAGCCCATAAACTGCGCACCAAGGACGCGGCGTGCTTGCGCATGGTCACATCAAGCAGTCGGTGCGCAAACATACCAGAGGCGCTGCAGTATCGGGGTAGCTCCATCACCATCCTGAGCGCTTTATTGTACTGGACGCGGATGGCGCTGTAACAATTAGTAAGCCCACAGACTGCATGAGCACATTGATGTACAGTACGCTCTAAAGAACGTAGCCTTAACCTCATTAAAGCACCGCGCGAATCTGCGGGCGATTCTGTTCGCCTAACAGACAACGCCCTCCGCTCCCGTTCCATGTTTGAGGTAAGTTTGAGGTTGACAGTCAGTCTATTCCCAACACAACCCTTATCATAGACTTGACCCACCAAAAGTCGTCCCGAAAATCACAAAAAAACCGTCTTCCACGAAAAACTAACAATTCTGAACAATTAAAAAGTAACAATGAAAATTTTGCGCAGTCCAAGATTCGTGGTCGGGATGAACAAAACGCATAATTGTTGCCGATCGGTTTCCGAGAACGAAGGACACAAAGAGATTCCGGAGTCATTAGGGACAGCCGTTGTTTTTGTTCTGAGGACATATTGGCATGCGACGGTTGAGACGAACTAGATACCTAGTTAGGTAGTTATTTGTGTTTAAAGGGCTAGATTTTCAGATGATGGAATGAAATAGGCGGAAATTTTTTGGTGTTTAAAAATGTTTTTTTGTTTAATTGCGTCAAAAAGTAACTTTGCGCACTGCATAGCCAGCATCCGATCCGCATTAGGGCAGCAGCAATTATTAAATATCGCGTGACACATCAATTTTCGTCTAACGGGGATAGTACATTCATGTCATCTAGAGTCATAATAAAGAATCATTTATGTCATAGCCTATATTACATACTGGTTGTTTCCCGCGACTGTGTCTGCTTGAAGTCTTTCCAGGGTAAAAAGTAGCCTATGTCCTTACTCAGTTCATGGTCTATATTCTGTGTGCCAAATTTCATCCAAATCCGTTCAGTCGTTTTGGCGTGAAAACGAAACGAGAAAACAAACTTACTTTCGCATTTATAATGGTTTAGAGTTAGGATTAGGAAGGATATCGTGGTGTCTTACGACTTCCACAGGAACGAAGTCGCGGGTGGAAGCTTGTATTCTAAATAATATAAAGAGCGTGAAGGATGCGGCACCAGTATTTTCTAGAATGCATTACATTTAAGAACGAAATATACACTATAGATCACAAATATACAATATAGCTCACAAATATACACTATAGCTCACAAATATACACTATAGCTCACAAATATACACTATAGCTCACAAATATACAACATAGCTCACAAATATACACTATAGATCACAAATATACAATATAGCTCACAAATATACACTATAGCTCACAAATATACACTATAGCTCACAAATATACAACATAGCTCACAAATATACACTATAGCTCACAAATATATACTATAGCTCATAAATATATACTATAGCTCATAAATATACACTATAGCTCAAATATACACTATAGCTCACAAATATATACTATAGCTCATAAATATATACTATAGCTCATAAATATACACTATAGCTCAAATATACACTATAGATCACAAATATACAATATAGCTCACAAATATACACTATAGCTCACAAATATACACTATAGCTCACAAGTATACAACATAGCTCACAAATATACACTATAGCTCACAAATATATACTATAGATCACAAATATACACTATAGCACACAAATATACACTATAGCACACAAATATACACTATAGCTCACAAATTAATGATATGTCCATATTACCTTGTCACTGTTGGGGAGTTTGTTTGTTTGTTGTTCTTTCCAGCTAAAGCACTGGGAAGTGGTGAAGGGCGGACCGAATGCAGCTGGATACCAGTATTTTACATGGAGCGACTGCCTATCTGGCTTCCACAACCCAGTAACTGGGTAATACGATACCCCTTAGTAAGACTGGTTGTCAGACTTTCGGGCTTCTGACGACCCGTAACGACTGTCAAAGATCCACAAATGACAGCCGGGACCAACGGCTTAACGTGCTTTCCAAGACACGGGGGTCTTGGTATGTAAAGATGGTCACCCATCCACGGACCGACCGCAGCAAGCGTAGCTTAACCTGAACGATCGACACACAAGTCCCCACATGTTAGTGTATATAGTGTCGTACTCATATCGCACTCTTATCGGCTTGCTATAAGAGTGTATGATAATAACCCCTTTTTTAATACCAAAATGTAATGGTATTTTCAGAAATCAGAAATATTTTATTTGTGATACATAGGTAGGTACAGTGGTTGGACATGTTTTAGGTTAATGTGCGCTATGATCAGCCTATTATAGGCATACAAAAAGAATTAATTACAATTTTCACATGCAAATAAAGAGTTTACTCGTACTAAACTAGAAATCAACTACATAAATGACTATTATTTGATTAATAAAGGAATAAAAGTCAAAATAATGTGTTAGGTAAATGTCAAAATAATTTTTAGGTAAACATCTAAACAATTAGATATGTAAATGTCAAAATAATTAGTTAGGTAAATGTCAAAATAATTAGTTAGGATTCATTATCATAAAATATTTGACAAAATGTCAAAGTATGTCATTTTTCATTGTGTCTACCCCCCTGTGGGAAGGTCATACAGAAGTATTTTAATTTACGAGCATGTCCGTAATGTTGTTATCTCTTTTTACGACTTGAGCAATATGTTAATTTTATATTTTTATGTTTCAAGAGTTTTGTTCAATACTACTGGGGACACACCATACACAGTTACAGCAGGTCAATATTAGACGAAAAGTGAGGTGTCGCACGATGCTGTATCATGTGCGGTGAAACTGTTGACCGTCACCTTGACCCGCTCAGCATGATTATGGTAACCCAATATTGAGGTAGTTAGGACGAGCACGGCATTAATACATTAGCATATTCAACCTAAAACATTCCCACTGAGCTGGGACACAGGCCTCCTTTCGGTGAGAGGGAGTGGGCCGTAATCCACCACGCGGGCCCAGTGCGGGTTGGTGGATGTCACCATATGTCTTCGATTTTTTGGTTCTAGGACATGCCGGTTTCCTCCTGCATTGATGCATATAAGTATGTACTTATGTATTTTCTATTAAGCAAAAATTATTTAAATAAATCTTAAGATCAACAAACATATTAAGCAATTGCCCACTAGACTACTTAAACGGAAACTTAAAAAAAATCGTATATTTATTTAGCCAAATGTTATGAAATTGTATTACAATTTTTTAATGACTGTAAAATAAATTAGTAGCTATATACTTAGGACTAACTTACGAGTACTTATGAATAAATACTAATAAATATAACTAAGTACTTACGAGTATAAAACCTTATGTTAAAGCTAAAAAAATATTGAACGCCATAATTATATAAATGGCAACATGTACATTGTATACCAGCCAATCTATTTTTGTAAAATCTCACCGTGAAAACTGAAGTGAAGTGAGCTGTCGATAGTGTCAACCAATGGAATGACAGTTCACTTGAAGCTTACTTCACATTAGTTTTCACTTATATGGGTTACAAAACAAATATATACTCATGTCTTTACCAACTTGCATTTTTAACAAAAATCTAAATTGAATGTTTCGGTTGGTCACAGCGTGTATTATAGAGACATCTAACAGACCGGTCGGGAATCGAACCTGGTACGTTACGTGCTGATAACATCGCGCCCGGCGAGTTATTCGAAAAATTTCTGACTGAGATACCGAGTAGCGTCAGCATAGAAGACAAGGATATATATTATATTTTTAACATCAAATGACGCCCGTATTCCTTGAAGGATTAGTCATAGTTTTTACTATTAAAAATATTAGTTACAAAAAATACTGCGTCGTAGGTTTAGTATTCGCAAGCGCCATTTCTGAGCATGTGGTCCTGACTCCCTAGGTTCGATCCCCAGCTCGGAATTTTTTTTATTTATTTATTAAACGTACACACACTATCTTTACAGGATGACCCCAATACAATTGTGGTTTGCAAACACACACCAAATAAATTGAAAAAATCAACTTACGGCTAATACTTAAAAATCTAAACTTAAAAAATGCGAAGAAACACTAAACTCTATTAACAACACAATCTGAAGTCAGACTACAGAATTATATGTACCTACCTATGTAATAATTATCAAACTAAACTAAGTAATGAGATTTTCCATCACGATGTTTTGGTATCAGTCTGTCTGTTGGTTGAAAAAGACTCGCCCATTATGACATAGAACTTTAACATACTGTCGAAATCTAGGTGCCCTATGAACCTCTTCTAAGGTAAATACAAGGTGTGATTAAAATAACGGAAACCCTCCAACTCTGGGACCAACCCAGTAATCGCGTGAAAAATCAGCTGCAACATAGGTATGTTGCAGCTGATTTTTCACCTGTTCGGATAACTCGAAAAATATTATAAAACAGTTGATTTTTTTTCTGAAAGTTTTTCATAATGAGCAACACTTTAAAAGAGGTTTTCAGCTGTTATTCCAATAACACCTAAAAAATATAATTTTATTAAAGCCGCATCCGCTTTTTCGCCTATCCCTACCAAAAAAACGTCAAGCAAGCCATATCATTGATGCGTACCTTTATACCTGTGTTCTACTTTTTTATTTTCCTGCCGACCGCCTGAAGGCACAGGCGCTAATATACATCCATATAGTATATTGCAGCATGCAGGTTATTATAGCGAGCCAATTTTTAAATAGGTCGGAGTTCTTATTTTGTAAAATTGTGTGATTCTACCAAGAGGGGCTCGTGGCTTAATAATTATAGCCGCATGGGTCGCTCTAAGGTTAAGCAACGCTAGCCGAGGTTATTCCGTGGATGGGTGACCATCCATTACATACCGAAACCCCTCCGTGCCTCGGAAAGCTCGTTAAGCAGTCCCGGCTGCCATTTGTAGATCTTTGACAGTCGTTACGGGTAGTCAGAATCCCTAGAGTCTGACAACCAGTCTTGCCAAAGGGTATCGTGTTATGGAGTATCTTGGATGTGGAGGTCAGATAGTCGCTCCATGTAAAGTACTGGTATTTAGCTGCATCCAGTTAGACTGGAAGCCGACCCCAATATAGTAGGGAAAAGGCAGACAGATGATGATAGCATGTCGTAGCATGCAATGTGGGTCGAGATTTTTTTGTGAATGGAGATAGTTTTTTTTCTTCGGGCATTAACCGACATCAATCGTCGGGCAGTTGTCCACTAGACACATCGGTCAGACGGGATGTTGTATATATGCTACTTGCGCGGTAAACTCTGCTTGCGCGATGCAGGATTTTGCGTGACGTCAGTGTGATGATGCGTAGTTCGCATGTTGCGTTGTACATACAGCTACAATATGCAGGTCAGGTCACGGTGACAGTGAATGTTGCACCGCACATAATACAACATCGTGCGACACTTCACTTTTCGACTAATATTGACCAGCTATACGAGTGTATGGTAACTCTTGAGGAAAGTACGAATTTATGGAATACAAGTCGTGTGCTGGATGGCATGTCCCATCGGAAAAAATGGCGAACTCCTGTACAAACTTTTATACTTACCTCATTTAACGCCATCAGGGGATGAATTTTCAAAAATCCTTCCTTACAGCTCACCTTCTTTATAAAAGGAACTCTAGTGCCAAAATTTCATGCTCTTAGACCCAACGGGCAGCGTTTGAGGCTATTCGATGTCTGTCAGTAAACGAATTTAAATTTTTTATTACGTAGATCTAATATTGACCTGCTATAAGGGTGTATGGTAACCTTTGATGAAGTTAAGAATCTATAGAGTATAAATAAAGAATACGTTCCTACCAACTGCCACATCTGTTACCATTAATCATTGCCAACAATGTCAATGATCGGGGATCGCTGTACCATAGATAATATCATTGTTCGTTCTACCTTTTTGTTGGAATCCATCTTTTTTTGTGCAGTCCCTACTGAGTTTATGTGTGTTTGGATGAATGATAGATATTTAGGTTTATTTACAGAATTTCGGGCTTTTGCTACCCGTAACGACTGTCAAAGATCTACGAACGACAGCCCGGACCACGGCTTAACGTGCTTTCCTATGCACGGTGGGTTTTCGTTTATAATAGATGGTCACCATTCACGGACTGATTTCGGCAAGCGTTGTTGATTACTTGGCCCCGAGGGCCTAGACAAATGACAATCGTTTTCAAAGCGTTACGTATTTCTTTATATTATTATTGGATTATATGATATTATAGGATTGACATCAGCTTGACTTTTCGTGATTGCTGATAGAAAGACCGTTTATCTTGGCCCCCTTGATCCGTGCGGTTTTCACTCGATCTTCGGCGACTTATTTTCAAAGTCGCTCGTGGTTAACCACGAGCGACTTTGAAAATAAGTCGACCCGATCGACATTTACCTAGCTCTTTCCCAACAAATCTTGGGATTGGCTTTCAGCCTAACCGGATGCAGATGAATACCAGTATTTTACATGGATCATTGACTTGAATGTGCCCTGGCGGCTGATAAATGTCATGCTCACTCAAATGTCTCGCTGACGGTGGCGCGTGTGTTGGATCATTTAGCTCCCTTCAAAATGGTTGAGCTGAATGGTGCTGATCCTTGCGTCATGTTCCTGAACGGGCACCGTCAGTTGGGACTGGTCCTCTCTTAGCTGCCACGGCTTATTTTAATTATTTTATTTAAGGATTGTGTTGTTTTAATTTCTTTTTGCTGTACTCTGGACACTTAACGTATACTTAATACGTCTTACTTACATCGTTCTCACATATATTCAACATTAATGATGTAACTAATATGTTTGTAACAATATAATTTAAATAAGTGTCCATGGAGTTTCTAGCCCGTTCTTCGCCATAAGTACCTTGACAATTAAAAAATGCCTGTAATTGGTTTAATTGAAATAAATGCTTTGAGTTTGAGTTTGGAGTGACTGCCTATCTGACCTCCACAACCCAGTTACTGGGACACATGATACCCTTTGTTAAGACTGGTTGTCAGCCTTTCGGGCTTCTGACGACCCGTAACGACTGTCAAAGGTCCACGAATGACAGCCGGGCCCAACAACTTAGCCCACCCCGATCGCCAGACTAAACTTTAGACAATAATAGATTATCTACACCCAGTCTTAACGCAAATCCAGTCAATAATTTAGACAAAACGGCTCCTTACTCAATATGATATTGTGTTCAGGTAACTATACTGTCCACCCACTCTCTGGTTAGTCGTAAATATATGGAAGGTATCGGGTGAGCTTCCGCTATTACGAAATTTCATTGTTTGTAGCGCTATTGGTGTATGATTGATATTTTAAATGACAATGTTTGGATTTTGTATGGAATAAAAAAAAAGTAACGACGTATTTTTTTATTGAAAGACTAAAATATATTAATGAAGTTTAATGATAAATGGTGTTAATCTTTGCAAGTAGGCTTTACAAACACTTTCAAAGGTCAATCACAATCATATTTTAAAAATTAGATGAGGTTGGTGTTTGCATAATCAGCCTACAACGTTTCCACTGCTGGGACACAGGCCTCCTCTCTGTGAGAGGGAGTGGGCCGTAATCAACCACGCGGGCCCATTGCGGGTTGGTAGATGTCACATGTCTTCGAATTTGTGGTTCTAGGACACGTCGCGGTCGGTTTCCTCACGATGTTTTCTTTTACCGTTTTAAGAGCAGTGGTGATGAAATAATTTACACTAAGTAAGGTTGGTGTTTCCTATCTGACTACTCTGAGAAGAAAGGCCGAAACAAACTCAGAGGTCACAGTCTCTTTTGAAGTCCAGACATAATCTTGATCAGATCATGTGAGGACCAAGTAGATTAGTGGTCTTTTGTGGCCGGAACCACACAGATTTGAGTGTCCAGTCAGTGCACGCATGTGTCAGTAACCGCGCAGCTCCACTCAGAAATAAAGTCGTCTGTTTGGCGTGTTACCCAGTCACTGGGATGTGGGGGTCAGAGAAGCAGTCGCTCCATATAAAAACTGGTATTCAGCTTCATCTGGTTGTTCTGGAAGCCGACAGCAACATACTTGGGGAAGGTTTAGGCAGATAATGATGCTAGTCTGTCTCGGCAGGCTTGCGGAGCCTGGAGTCCTGGAGTCCCTGGGTTTCATTCCCGAGACAAACAAAGTTCTATGGGTTTTTATGTAGCGGCCCGGAGACTGCATTAGAGCTGCACCCTTTCACAATGGGACTTAAAACACAACTAGCGAAGTAATCGGTAATAATTGGTGTAATCTACACCCCCTTATTTTTTCGATAAAACGGACGTTATTATGTATAGTCTACCTCGTAATTGCTTTACAACAATTCCTAGTAAATTGAAACTTCACTAAGGTTGACAATATCTAGCTGTCACATGTCACACAAATAGACAATGTCGTTTTTTGATGCGGGGACATTCAATCTTCCGGTGGTATGGTTATTACTAGTTTGACTATACATAATTATTTATGTAGACACATATAAACAGACTAGAAGAAATTAACAGAAAAATACGTACAAAGATTATGCTTATTTCTACTAAAATGTCATTCAGCATACTTGCAATAGGAGAGTAGATAAAAACAGAGTTAAACACCGTGTGTAAGAGTATATGAGAAAATAAAATACCTCCGGAACCCTGGCTTTGATTGAAAAACGCACTTGAACTTTTGCCCGGAAGCATATACAAGATCTCAAATACAGTAATTAAATCAATTAATAACTATCGTTTTTTTTTATAAATCTAAAGATATAAGTATAAGTAGATAAAATTAATGAAAGAATGTAATATTTAGACTCATGCTTTCACCTTATTAATTGCAATGACGAGACAATTTAATTGACAAACACAAAACACATATTTTTGACGGAGATGGTTAAATATAAAGTACTTGACTTGAATTTTGGAATTAAGGCCAGTGCACACAGAAGACGGGTTGGTGGAGAATTTTAAATTAAAATAACTGAACACCGCGCTGATATTACTTAAAGCGGTAGGCAGAGGTGTATAGTACACCCACATTTCGCAAGTTATGTGTAATAGAGGGCGAGCCTATTGCCATCAACCAGACACAAATCCAAACTCCGGGCTGATACTGAAAAAAAAAGGGCTGATACTCAGAATTTTACTTTGCCAGACTAGGGGATCAAACTCAGGTCCTCTTGCTCAGCTGTCGTGTCGACCACTAGATCAACGATGCAGTCATAATAATATAGCAATTACCAATTATTTGTGCCCCATTGATAGCAATAGGATCACCCCCAACATTTTTAAACGTTGCCCCATTTTAGGAATTTCTCCTGTATCGTGGGTGCGTTTACAAGCATTTAAATTCACATACACCAACAGCCAGACCCGGAACAACTACTTGCAGGTCATAAAAATATTTGTTCCGTGAGGGGATCGAACCCGCGACACGTAACGTATCAGTCAATCGCTTAACCACTGCGCCAACTGTGCCGTTATTACAAGGGACTTAAACATAATTGGTGAGCTCTGCCATTCCCTTCGCTGAACACAGGCGTGATGTTATGTCATGTTATATATCTCAAAATATCATTGAAACATCATTCAGTTTCGGAGAACGCTCACCAATCAAAATCAAAGTCTTGCCGACTGTCGCTTAACCTGTCTGACCTTTGGTACCCGGATATTAGTTTTAAAGCAAACAATACGATTTTGAGCGCACGCTCTAAGCAGTCGTGGAGTACCTATCTTATTCATAGCTGCACTATGTGGGTATAAGGACAGAAGGTTTGTAATTATCTTGTTATAAATATATACCTAATCAGTAATCAGCCAGTAATGTTTCCACTGCTGGGACACAGGTCTCCTCTCTGTGGGAGGGAGTGGGCCGTAATCCACCATGCGGGCCCAGTGCGGGTTCGTGGATGTCACAGGTCGTTAAATTTTTGAGTCTAGGAATCTAGGACATGAATTCCGACCTACCAGGTTTCGAACCCCCGACTATACTTTTGAAGGGTATACCAGCACTAAAAGATCGAGATTAGACAGGAAAGACGTTTTTCATGTAGGTTGAGTGGATTTTAAAAACTCAACCCTTGAACAAAGTATTGCGTGCACTGACTGGACAGGTCCACTCAATCTGTGTGGTTCTTTCCTCAAAAGACCATTTCAGACACCGATATATACATAGCCTTCACATGATCTGACCAAGATTTTGTCTGGACTTTAAAAGAGACAGTGACCTCTGAGTTTGTTTCGGCCTTTCTTCTCAGAGTAGTCAGATAGGAAAAGCCGACCTCATCTAGTTTTTAAAATACGATTGACGTGTAAAAGTGTTTGTTCAAACGTTCAAACCTACTTACAGAAAAAAAATCATTTACCATTTATTTACAAATAAAGACGGGGTAGACTATTCTGTTTTTGTGTTGAACGCTCGGCTTAACACCGAGAGTTAAAAATCTAGTGCGCGATATTTTGACGTCAATGCGAACGTGGGCTTAATATCACATCAGCACATCGAGCTATAGAAAGAGACTGTCAAACAGTATGAGTGACAGAGACGGCGCTCTACAAAGCCTATCATTTCAACTCACTGTGCATTCAACAGCCGGAACTTGGAGTTGGTTTTCTGCGTTTCCCTACACACGGTCACTTAGTATCGATTGTGAATCTACCCGAGATGTATCGAGTCGTTGTAATCAATTGATCAGTATTGTGATCCGTTGCGTCGAGCGAGTTTGTCTGCAACTCTGATCTTTATGTGATGAAACGGCTAAGATTTTGATGTTACCGATTTCTCTGTTTCTTCGTTGTTGTTTAACATAACATTACGCCTATTTTCCAAGACGGGTTAAACAGAGGAGTGCATACATTGTCCACCCAAATTACTCCAAAGTCCTATGTAAGACCAACGAGGCCATCAGTTGTTGTAGATATGTTATTTTTTTAGTGTTTTTTCATCAGGAAATTATCAGTAGCAATTAGGAGTCTGGATTTGTGCCCAATACATGGAACTTTAAACATAACTGGCGACATTTGGGTGTATGGTCCGTAGCAAAAGTCAATCAATCAGTCAACTCAGTCTATCGCAGTCCACTGCTGGACACAGGCCTCTCCCATGCTGCGCCCCAACACCCTGTCCTATGAGAATAAAAAAAATGTAAATCAAAAGTTTATTCAAACTAGGCTGAGAATCAGCACTTTTCGAACTTCAAAATAACACAAGACAGGCCCCCAAAACGCCCGCACTTCACTTCACTTCCTAGTGCTTTAGCTGGGAAGAAATGGCGCAACAAACTCCCCAGCAGTCATACCAACTATACCTACGTTTAAATGAAAAAACCCGTTCATTAGATGGTACGATAAGAGTGAGTGACAGCGACAGGTAACCTGTGTCTCTTTTTGCATACAAAATGGCGGCCGATCAATATTTTTATGACATTAAGAATTACGAAAACATATCAGCTTATTGAGTCGGGCTACCGGTTGTCATACTTGCATTTTAAGATTGTGAACACCTATAAGCGCAGCGGGCAAAATAATATGATTAATTATGATAGCTTTGGCCGTGGGTTCACTAGGTATATCCTAGAGGTAATACTTCATATCATTCTATCTTGTCAATATTATACGTAAAGTGAAGCGTCATGCGATGTTGCGGTGCAACTGGTAACTGTGACCTTGAGTTAGAGTATAGCCTCAGGGGCGCAGGACATGAAAAAATTCTAGTTCTTTTTCCTTCGGAAATTTATCAATTTCATTGCAAAATCGGGTTAACCTTGTCTATAAAAACCATTTAGCTTCTGTGAAGCATGGGCCTACGACGCACCGTTTCCGAGAAATAGCTCATCGAATCGTTTTTTTAACTTACTGAGGAACAAAGATTTTTTGAAACAAAAAAATATGTTGGTTTCTCGATTCTATCTTAAAGAACACCTAAATATAAGGCTAAAAGCTTCTTGATGTATTTTGTCTCCGACCGGCTGATTGTCGTAAAAATTATGTCGAAGGGATGCTTTTAGAACTTAGGATGCAAGAGCGAGCGGAGCGAGCTCGGGACTTGGGGCACCCCGACTCGGACAGGATAGGTTTGAAGGGCATGGCGGGGTCTAGTGAGCGAGCGATCAAAGACCGCCATCCCCTTCGTGGTTATTTTTTTGTAAGCCATTCAGAAGTAGGAGCCCCGCCAAGTGGGGCTCGGTCGACTGCCCCTACGTGCGTCGTAGGGGCGTGCTTCTCAGAAGCTCAATGGTTTCTATGGTCGTTAACCCGACACTGCAAGAATATTGATAGATTTCCTATAAAAAAAAATCCGAAGGAAAAAGTTCCAAAAAAAGATCTCACCTTGATATGTCCTGGTAATGATAACTAGCGCAGGGTTTGCTGGGGTGTGCTTATATATATACTTATCATCATTATCACTCTCCTGCGCAGCGGCCTACTCTTTATGCACGAAATACGTAGTTTCTACCGAAATTACGGGCGTTTCCTACTCCATATTATTATCAAACATAAGATTAGTTCGTGCCCGAATTAAGAATGAAAGACAACACGGTTTGACAGTTGTCCCTAATCCCGATGTGTTTTTGTCAGTCCGAAGTGTTTTATTTGTCACTTGTCTTGCCGGATCAACTACTTTCGGACGAGCCCGTATCTTCGTTGACGGCCTTAGAGAGTAGACCCCTTCCCTGAACCCAATTGACTTATGGTCGGCGCAACATGTCTTGTTCTTGCACACTTCTCTATTAGTTGTCATCCTGGTAGTCATTATCATTTTTCACACAGTCCATCCCATCCATCGTTTCTTTCATGGTATGGCTAAAGTTTCTTTTTGTCGAAATCCGTTTTTGCACGATAGACTTAAAAACATCTTCACAAATAACCATATTTATAAAAAAGCATGAATTATGTCAAACTTGTAAATCAAATTAAGAACCAAAACATAGTTGTTTCGTTCCAAATCGGTATAGTTACAAATTATTTAGAGTTTTTTTTTAAAAAAAGGTCGGTGTGTTGTCCCTGGGATGTGTTTAACAAAATTCTTACAAACGGGCAAAGGAAAAAAAGGTGTACAGTCTGTGAAGTGTGGTTGGAATTAAGGCAAAGGGTTCTGTACGGTTTTTTAAGATTGTTTTGTGTATTTGTATTGCTTTTTGTAAATTTTTTAGAAAGACTTCTTTTTTTTGTAATTTTTATTTTATCTAAAACAAACTGTGAGATGAATTTAAATTGATTAAGAAATATACGAGACATGGGATATAATTTTGTTTTAACCTACATTCTAGCTTGATTGCTCCGCTCCTACTTTGATTGAATTTCATCTACTTAATTTGATCATATTTTGTTATGAAAACCAGTCTTCTTTCTAGTCAAGTACAACCCAAAACTATTTTAAATGCCAATTATTTAATAATAACTTAAAAAAAAACCCTTGAGGTATTCTAATTACTTTTACCTCGCTAAAGAGGTTGCTAGGGAAAAAAACCGTTCATTGACAAACCTTTTCCATTCGACTCGATTCGACTTGAAAAACATTAGTGGAAATAAAAAAAAACCCTTTTCGTAACGCCAAATAAGACTTCGACCCTTTTCTTACAATCAGGCATTAAAAAAATACTCAAACAAGGTGTAACAAATTTAATCAAGCCACTGTAATTCCGAACGATCCCTAATTCCGACCGGCCGAAAAAAAGGGAAAAAAAAATGGTCGCCGAGGTTGGTCGCTGGTCACAAAAAAGGTCTTGTTAAGCTGTACGTTATATTAAATGTATTTATATTGGTATTGGTTCCTGCTGATTTCGGAATGCAGTTTTATCTAGTAGTCTATTTTTGGATAGAAATATATTGTAAGTAATCATTTGAGATGAGAAATGGTAGATGATTTTAAAAATGAATGTTTTAAATAATTCGTTGGGCTAGAAACGGGGGTATTACCGAGATGACAACTAATTTTGAAGGATGGAAGAAAAATATATGTTGCACAGACACCAACTACCAAGAAGCCAGAAGGCCAGAAGGGGAACGAGCCATCATTCCCCTCCCTTATCCGAAATGTATTAGAACCTGGTCTTACATACTGAAATCAATAGGATTATAATTTTGTTATGAACTTAGAGGCATGTATTGATGATTTTAATGATTATAATTCTGTAAATACATTCTTGTTACGGTCGCAAATCATATTTTGTTCAACAGACACTGAACATTATCTTTACTTTATTTCAATGTCAATTATGTATTGTGGCAAGAGTGCAGTACACAGATTTATGTATAGTATTTTATTTATAATAACTAACTGGTTCTTTGACTCGTTCCTCACTGATTGGACGGAGAAGGCACAGCACAACGGCAAGTGGAAAATATGGGGTAGACCTTTGCCCATCAGGGGGACAATATAATATGCGTGCACTAACTGGACAGGTCCACTCAAACTGTGTGGTTCTTTCCTCAAAAGACCATTTCAGACACCGATCTACATAGCCTTCATATGATCTGACCAAGATTTTGTCTGGACTTTAAAAGAGACTGTGAACTTTGAGTTTGTTTCGGCCTTTCTTCTCAGAGTAGTCAGATAGGAAACGCCGACCTCATCTAGTTTTTAAAATACGATTGACGTGTAAAAGTGTTTGTTCAAACCTACTTACAGAAATAAAATCATTCATCATTTATAAATTACGATAATCACAAATATCCGCGATGGAAAACGATAGAGGTTGTGAGTTTATCCGCCCATGCGCACGTTCCTTGGCAGACTGCCTGACAATGACACCCCCTTTTTAAAAATGACATTAGTTGACAGTGACAACTGATAAACAGATGGAATAACCTGACATTACTTGACATTGACGACTGACAGACAGATGGAATAACCTCACTACCGCCATCTTGTAGCAAATGTTAGAACTTTTGGCCTCCTGCTGCGACATAACTAAACAACACTTGTAACATAATTAACCCAAGACCTCATACACCTCACTAAAGTATTGAGTTAAAAGCATATTACAATGCCCAACAATTTTTTTTTTTAAAGCTAACTACATATTAGTATTAACAAAATCGTTTTGACCCTATCATTACTTTATGCATTTAAAGTTGAGTCATATTTCCTTCAAATAAGATCTAATTTTCTTTGGCTCAATCGGCGGTCAGGATTGCAAAATATAAAATTTTTGAAAAAAAATACCTATATTACTGAAATGGATTCAGTAGTCAATTATGAACAAACTACTTTCAGGGCGTTTATTCTGTTACACCTTGTATATAACATAAACAATAAAACACAATCAATAATAAAATTATTGTAACAGACTGTACCACATTTTTTTTAAATATTTTTATTTTATTTATTTTTTTATTCAAATTACGAAACTGTCACTATCAGTCCTTTAAAATGGCTAGTTAAAACGTGATGTGTCAATCTGCTACACATTACATTTCAAACTACAAAAACTCAATGAATATAGATATTTATTAATAACAAAGATATCCCGTGGCGGCATTAACAACACAACATTTAAACAAAAAAGTGGTTTTAACAGCTCCTTAAAATACAAAAAACTGTACTAATTGAATGATTGCTAAGCAACTAACTGGGGGCGGTTGAAATGTCTTGTGGGCGGGTTTTAAGAGTAAACCCGCAATTACCTTTGAGCTTACTGTAAGCGTGGTCGGATTTGAGCGACGACGGTTCCTCCTTTGTTTACCCAATGATTTGTTAATGTTATTGTTATCTTTTGTGTTTATAAATAACATGTCAATCTTACTTTTGAGACGAACATATCTAATACAATTTTTTTTTTATTGTTTTACCCATTGCACTAGCATCTCTGGGGGATTGGTGGTTTAATGATAACAGCCGCACGGCTCGATCCCAGGTTAAGTTACGCTTGCCGCGGTCGGTTCGTGGATGGGTTACCATCCATTACATATCGATACCCTTCCGTGCCTCGGAAAGCACGTTAAGCCGTTGGTTCCGGCTGTCATTTGCAGATATTTGAAAGTCGTTACGAGTAGTCAGAGGCCCGAAAGTCTGACAACCAATCGTACCAAGGGGGATACCCCTTCCCCCCCCCCCCCCCCCGCTTCTACCCCTTCGTAGGTAATACGATAGTATTACCTAGTAATTGGGTTGTGGAGGCCAGATAGGCAGTCGCTCCATGTAAGATACTGGTAATCAGCTGCATCCGGTTAGATTGGAAGCCAACCCCTAAATAGTTGTGCAAAGGCTAGGCAGATTTTTATTACTAGCTCATGTCAATCACTCCAACATAGCTACAATTGTCCTATTTGATTTTAATTTAAATTTTATTTTGTTACAGAAATTCCGCAAAATGACTGCAGTTGAAGAATAGAACGAAATAAAAGAAGAAATACCAAAATGGACAATACAAGCGAAGACAAACCTCCCACTCTATCTTATACCGAAAGAATACCGACTCTAAAAGAAATCAATGTAAAAGAAAAGAATATAGACAAAATTAATATGACCATAGACTTTAGACATAGGCCGTATGTAATATACAACGATTTTAGCAACAATAAGATGAAAACACGAAGAAAAGGAGTCACCTACTGTTTTATAAGTGTTATAATTAGTTTTGTATTCGGCCTAGCGATAGGGATAGTCCTAATGAGTGGCCAATACGAAGATAGAGTAATAGTAAAGGATAGACAATCAATCCCACGCAATATGAACACGGTCAAACCAGGGACGAAAAAAGAAAGTAATAGGTTTGCCGCCGTATCTTTTACTGGAAAAGAGAATAAATATAACAAGGATATTTACCCGAAAGGACTTACAGAAGTCATGAAAGATATCTTAAAAGATACCAAGAACGATAAGCATCCCTTTGTTTTAAATAAGACTTTCGTACCAGATCCTTCGACTGTTTTATACGATAATATATTCTGGGGACCCCAAATAGAAGATGCTATGCCTCAAGGGTACGGTGAAAGTTCAGCTCAGATCTGGGAGGAATATATCGACGAAACTGAAGTGATAAAAATGGAGGCAGGATGCGGGAGAATGCAGAATCGTCTAGTCACTTTCAAGGATGGCATACAAGCCTGTGTGAGGTACAGACAAAATACAGACCAAATTCAAGGAGAAATATTCAGTTTTTACGTCGGGAGACTACTTAATCTAACAAATCTAGCTCCTTCTGTAGTTAGAATTGTTGATTTAAAAGACAGGCTCTGGAGAAATGTGGCTAATGATATTGTGACAGCCCAATGGAATACTAATCGTGCTGTAGTATTAACACAATACATTCCCAGCTTAGAATCTGCATCAATACCAGATGTTTTCAGACCAACGAATAGACATTTAAACAAAGTAGACATTCTCAAAATGTCTCTTAAAGAAAAAGATACTGAAATCAATAAACAAATCTTAATAGACAAGCTGAGAGACAAAGAATTGAAGTTAAAGCAGGAATTGCAAAATTTCACTCACATAGATTTGAAACTCAACAAAAAGACTATTGATAGATTTTTAGAGCTTGCACAATGGTCTGATTTAATCATATTTGATTACTTAACAGCAAATTTGGATAGGATAGTCAACAATCTATTCAATTACCAATGGAATGTCAATATTATGGATGGCCCAGCGCATAATTTAGCAAAAAAAATGGACAGTGGACTCCTAATTTTCTTAGATAATGAATCAGGACTTTTACATGGCTACAGACTCTTAAAGAAATATAATGTGTATCACAGCTTAATGCTAGACAATTTGTGTGTGTTTAGAAAAAGGACTATAGACTCTCTGAAAATACTTTACAATTCTAAGTCTGTAGGGTCGTTACTAGGTGACATGTTTCATAAAAAGAATTCGGTCATTATTAGAGACATTCTGCCTTCTTTGCCAGAGAAGAATGCGAAGATTTTAATTGAAAGGATAGGTAAAGTTTTGAATCAAGTGGAGAAATGTGAACAGAGTTATAGATAGCACACTCTTTTGGTAATCTCGCACTGAAAATTGATTTTTTAAATTGTAAAAAAAAATATAAGCCGAATTCTAATAAATGTATGTACAGTTAACAAAAGAGATAAAGAGAGATAAGAGATTGTATGCTGACACCAAACACAACTCCTTTCCAATGTTATCCAGCATAACTATTCACAACCATCCGACAGATTGTCGAATCGAAAATGACACATTTGAATGACAAATTTGCCTTGCCCCCAATAGAAAATATAGCTATCGGAAGAATGGCGGTCGTATATTTGATTTAAACTGACAACATTTTTGGTTGTTTGATTTGTGTACAGCCTCTAGAGCACCCTTTTGATACAGTATTTTTATCTCACAAAGCGACGCACACTTTACATGTAGATACCAAGTGTACACAGACGCTGTGACTCTGTGTGTAAGCGCAGCAGCTCTCGATACCGTCAATGGCGAAGTCGATAGTGTGTGTGTGTGTGCGCGTCATTTGCTGACGCTACTCGTGTCCATTCACAGCGTGTTTGTACACTTGGTAAGCACAAGTAAATCGCGTGTCGCTTCTTGCGACAAACATACTGTAACATTGATTGATGTTCGATTCAGCACGGAACCGTAACGAATGGTTGTGAATGACTGTGCAATACCCTAATGCAGGGTTTTTAGACCGTCGACTCTGTCAATCATAGCTGTGTGACAGTTTGTTTCTAAGCCGCATCATCATCAGCCGAAGATGTTAATTGGTGGACATAGGGCTCCCCGAAACATTGCCCCTTCGACCGGTTTTGTGGTTCTCGCATCCAGCAGATTCCTGCGGCGATCACCTTTCTAAACCTCATGTGTCAAAATTATTTTGTAGACTGTATATATATTTATAAACTGTAATAACTTATTGAAATACTCAAAATTCTCTGTTTCAAAAATATTGTTTCATTAACTATAAAACAGTGCGAAATAAAAAAGTGATAATGTAAGTGTTTTGATGCCAAATAATAATTGTTATTTATTGTAAAAAACTGTATGATTAGTTGTAATAAATAAATAAATGTGCCAGTTGTCCATTGTGAGGTCGAAAAAATCTGTTTTAAATTTATAATGCAAGGGTCTGGATGTTTGTAATTATGTTGTAAGTAGATCTTCTAACACATTTTTGCCACAGGTCCATCTAACTAAAAGTTTATCGTACCAAAAGGTTTAAGAGCGCGTATAAAGCAAAATTACCAATCTTATATTTGATTTTACATGAAAAATTCCGGACAAAATCTTAAAATAAAAATTTATGAATAACTACATGATATTTCCGAGGGTTCACTTTGATCAAAAACATGAAATAATAACATTTCCTCGATATAAAAAAATCACGAAGTAGCCTCTAATTCTCATATTTTTCCGTTTTGTACTCAATACGGTAATGCCTATTGCGACAAAAATCTGATAATTAATTATATTTATACAAGAGTAATGGCTGTGCTTAGGCATTTTATGTAATTCCTTTTAGTTTTGGATTTATTACGATATAACAGTTTTGGCGCATACTACGCACTATACTATACATACTACTAAAATGTTACTGGCTTTAGGCGCACTCTTAAGGTCCCTTCCTATACTACGCGTATCAGAAAGCTGTGTCAAATTTAGGGGTGTGGTACAGATCATCAAACTGAACAACTTTTTCCACGGTACTGTAGCGGTATCTACATCGATACATGCGAACTACGCATCACACTCACGTCACGCAAAATCCTGCATCGCGCAAGCAGAGTTTACCGCGCAACTAGCATAAATATACAACGTTCCGACTTCAATCGGACACGACACCCGTCTGGTCGGAGGATCCTCCCTTTTCTTTGGAGGTATGAGTGAACTTTACACCCTGTTCCTCATGCCTCTATAGTACCAACATCGTAATCGCGAAACAATTATCAACTGTCCCATACAGAACTTCAATACCTACTCGATACAAATGTATGGGAAGGCTGATATTTTTTTTGCGATCACGATTTTGGTCCCATGGAGAAAGTTGTTCAGTTTGATGGTCTGTATCACACCTTCAAATATGACCACACCTTTCTGATATACGCTCGCTGTATATAACGCATCTTGTATAATAATATTATGTATTCGTGATTCGTTGTCAAAATTGCCCAAAATTAAAAAAAAAAACGTGGCAGAGGTTCAACTACATAATTTGTATTCTTATACAATATTTTTCTCTATTTTCTAACAAAAATAATATAACTTTTTCGATCTCCCAATAAGTAAAGTGATATTTCCTATAATTTTGTAAAAAAGACTGTAGGGTGTTAATAATAATTTATTGAATAAATAAAAATATAATTTTAATTGTTCATAAAACTGATGTGCTTCACTCGAATGAATATTCGTTTTTGTTTCATTCCACGTTCACATATCACCGAAAAATTATGTACATTAGGAATGAACATTCTGCACATTTTCGATCATTCGGTCGGCGAGTGAAAGCTGCCGAGTGCCGAAATTCAACATCATTGGATCGGTTCACGGATGAATACATTTTTCACTTTTCATTCATTTTGAATTCAGACCTTTCATTCCGAATGAAAGACAAAAATGAACAAAAGTAAAGCGTCTGATATCTGCTTGACTTCTGGATTTCTATACCGATTTTGATAAAGTTCTCCTAAACTCTTCTCTCTGTACGGTCTGACTATTAATTTATGACAGGGGCTCGTGGTTAAATAATTACAGACTCAGACTCAAGGGTCGGTCCGTGGATGGGTGACCACCTATTACATATATAGACCCCTGTGTGCCTCGGAAAGCACGTTAAGCCGTTGGTGCCGGCTGTCATTTGTAGATCTTTGACTGTCGTTACGTGTAGCCAGAAAAACGAAAGTCACACAACCAGTCTTACCGAGGGGTATCGTGTTACTCAGCAACTGGGAGGTCAGATAGGCAGTTGTTCTATAAAAAATACTGGCATTCATCTGCATCCGGTAAGACTGGAAGCCGACTCCAACAGGAAAAGTCTAAGCAGATTGATTGGTTCATGACAGAGAACCATATAAGTACAATAAAATGTCCTTATGAAATTTAATGTGTGTGAGATCAAACGAAGGAAGTGTACTAGTCATGAAAATTATGAACTATTTCTATGGGAGCTACCCTGAAATATGAAACCAATTGCGCGTGCAGCACGGTACACGGGATGAAACAGAAACTTCTTAAAAAATAAAGAATCTAGTGTGAGAGAGAGAAAGAGTTGTTATCTTTCTTCTCTCACATGTAACGAAATGTGCCCAAACGAGACGCGTCCTTGAAATTTCTATTTCAATTCTCGTCCTAATATCGAATCACCGCCAAAAAGTTTCCCTTCAAACAAAAATCTGCTGTTCCCTGCATTTTCATATTTCAGGTTTGGTCTCGTAATAAAAGTTGACCATTTTCATGAATAAGTACTACATAACACCCCTTTAAAGTATGTCCCTCGTTTCACCTCACGCCCTGTATTTGTTTACATGTTTTAAAACTCTAGTGTCAACTAAAGTTATATATTTGCCTATTGTCTTGTCTGATCATTAAAGTGATTAAATTGTTTATCACAAGCTTTAAAAGAACTATGTTGTAAATAACTTATTGTAAAAATGTATGTTAAAAATAAAAATAAATGAAATTCAAATTATCTTTTTTTGGGTTTTCTTTTGTTTTCCAAGACAACAAACAACAACAATCTTAGACACCTGTACCACCGCGCACCGCCCGCCGCGCGGACTTGGGCGACTAGCTATCCACGGTTTTCGATATACAAAATAATGAAAGTCCTGAGCTTCGATCAACAATACCGACTAATTATCGGGTCGGCGCAAGAAATACGTCTCGGTAAATAACAGCGCACTTCGAGACGTGAGCTCTTATTTTGTTTAGTTCACTTGAAACAGCCAATGTAAACAAGACTTTATTAAACTTCTGCTCCCAACAATCTCTGAAACAGTATAACCATATACCCAACTCAGTCGGTCGCATCTTGGACTTATTTTTTGTAACACTCATACCGTAACGTTTACTCCTGATACTACTCTCGTACCAATTGATACCTATCATCCTGCGTTTTTTGTACATATTTCTTTTTCCTACCCTACACATAATTCTAAATTGAGTGCTAACAAGAAATTAAATTATTACAAAGCTAAAAAAATAAACAACGTACACAAATACATAAATAAGTCCTATACTTGTTACAGTTTATGTATACTAAATATCAAATAACAGAAACTAAACTTATGTATTACTTACCTTAATCTAAGAAACCGCTACCAGTTGGCAACGTACCCAAAATGCTGGCAGCATTGCCACGCTGGATGGCAATTCTTAATCTTTGTGCAAAATACAGGCCAGCATTTTGGTCACGTGTAGCTTCGATCAGAGAAAAAGGCTTAAACGAAGACTGTATTACTAGGTGCCATGGTTGTAATTAGGTTGACCTTATAACTGTTTTAAACTTTTTTCACGCGAACAGCATTTAGCTTTGATTCTGTACGAGACCCCGTATCTAGTTGGTATTGTTGATCGAAGGTCCCGAGTAAGTAAAAGAGATACATATATTAATAGTTGATCGCTGACTGTTTACACCGTCGGCGAGTAGGTACTCGTTTGTCGCCGAGACGAGAGCTAGCAAAGAGCGTATTCGCTCAGCCACGCTTGCTTGGCGGGCAGAACACGCGAGAGAGACTCAAACTTGGCATATGCGTTTCGATGGCGCAGCCATGGCGATATATAAACAAAAATGAAAAACATAAATTTGTCAAAGTTATGGTTAAAAATATATAAGGGTTTGAACGTGGCCGCGCCGTTGAAACGCGGAGAACCGCGCGTCCACGAAGATCTTTAAAAGTAAGCGTTGCAGAGATCTGAAATTTAGGTAAATAATAGATTGAATTTGTAAAAATATAGAATATAAAAAAATCCTAGGTTTATATTTTAGGAGCTGTAGTACGGTAAGACAAAAACAACCATTGAAACGATTAAAAACACGTTATCGCCGATATCTCGCTGAAAAAGCATCGCAGCTCAGAAGCTTTTTGTAAAACCAGTTTTGAATTGGTAAAAATACAACAAAAAATCCTAGATTTATATTTCAGGAGCTGTAAGACTGAAACCCAATGGCCATGCCATTAAAACGGTGAAAAACTCGTTATCGCCGATATCTCGCTGAAAAAGCATCGCAGACGTCTGAAGCCTTTTGTAAAAGCCACATTTGATTTTTTTTAAATACAACAGGAAATCCTAGGTTTATATTTCAGGAGCTGTAGTATGGTATCGCGTAGAAATAAGTCGTGATTGTTTATAGAAGAAAGTAAGTATTAACGAGTTCTTGTTTTGTAAACAACACCTATTATTAACATGTTTATGTAGAACTAGCGAAAATAGACGAAACTATTTTTTTCGTTATATGAAACCTGCAATACGTTTTGAATGTTTCGATAGAGTGACCATGGCTTATTGTCTACAGAAAACTTTCCACCTATTGTATTAGAAATTATATCTCAAGGATTCTAAATTAAATTAAAATGAAACGATATAAAATAATAAAAATAAAATAGCTTTATTTTCCTTAAACACAATTTTCTAATATTTGTAGTAAATCTTAAGTGACATGTGTACAAGGACCGCTATCGATAGCGGTAAAAGCCTCCTCCAGCCGTTTCCAAGCTGTTCTGTCTCTGGCGTCTTTTGTGTGTTCTACCTGGTCTGCGTTTAAGGTGTAATGGATACCAGTTCGTGGTGATTTTTGTCCATCTTTCGTCTGTTAGTCGTTGGACGTGTCCAGCCCACTTCCATTTCAAGCCCAGCACTTTCTCGGCCACTTCCTTTGCCTTGGTCTTCCCTCTGATTGTACTGTTTTTCACTCTGTCTTTTAGCTTGTGGTTCATGAAGCTCCGCTCCATTCCTCTTTGGCTTAGTTAATTTTTTTCTATATTTCGTTGTGTTAGGGGCCATGTCTGACAAGCGTATGTGAGTGTGGGGAATAAGCATGTTTCCATAGTTTTCGTTTTTTATTTGGTCGGTATCTTGCTCTTAAATATTTCTTTTAGTGTGCAATATTTATTCCAGGTGCATTTGATTCTTCTCTCTATTTCCTTGTCAGTGCAATCGCTAAATGTAATGAGATAACCTAGACAGATATATTCCTCGACGTTTTCAAGGTTGGCAGATGAACAAATGACTGGTGTTTTGTGTTTATTTGTCATCATTTTCGTTTTGGCTTGGTTAACTTCTAGGCCAACCGGCCAAACGTCTGAGCAAATAGTGACTCTATCATAGACTGCATTTCATTTGGGTCTTCTGAGAGTAATACTATGTCGTCGGCAACTCTTAGGTGCGACAGGTATTTTCCATATAGATTTAGACCTTTATTTTCCCATTTCATCGCTCTAAAGATTTGTTCCCGCACGGCTATAAATAATTTAGGAGAGAGTGGGTCTCCTTGTTTCAATCCTCTTTCAATTTTAAAACTAGGTCCTGCTTTCTCAAGCATAATTCTAGAGTTGCTGTTTTTGTATATTACCTTTATCAGATCGATGTATTCTTTGCTAACTCCTTGCACTGATAGATCTTGCCATATAGAGCTGTGTGAAATTGAATCAAACGCTTTACTGTAATCGATGAAGCACAGATACAAAGGTTTGTCGTATTCGTTGTATTTTTCTAGGTTCATTTTCAGCGAATGTATGTGGTCTATGGTAGAGAAGCCACGTGCAAATCGAGCTTGTTCCACTGGTTGATTCTCGTCTATGCTTTTTGTCAATCGTCGTAGTAGTATCGATGAGAACAGTTTGTACAAATTTGACATGAGACTAATTGGCCTGTAGCTAGATATTTGTTTCGGTTCCCCTTTTTTGAATAGAAGTACAATATTTGAGCATGTCCACTGTCTGGGTGAAACGATACGATATAAAAACATATGTTTATTTCTTTCAAAATCACAAATCACAGATATTTTACTTACACTAAGCTTATATCTTAGTGTGGGAGGACTAAGGACTTTCTCTAAAGAACAATTTTGTCGAAATCATGCAAAAAAATGACGTTTCACACAAACCAAAACTGGACGTAGTTAAGCAGAAAGGACACACAAAGGTCCTTTTGCGATATGGGCGTTTGAAGTTTCAGCTGTAATAACTCTAACACCAAGATAAGTTGTTTAAAATTTTTGCCCCTTAATCTCCATATCCATTTTAAAAATAGGGTTTTCACTACCTACATGATAAATTCGACCCTCAGGAGTACGATGGCGTTGACTTTTCATACAAGGTTCCTCATTTTATAGTTGCACTTAGTTAAGCAGAAATGATTCAATCCACACAGTGGCCAAAATTGAGTTAAGTGTGCCATCGTACTCCTTTTTTTTTTGTGGTTGGGAAATCATCAAATAACTTCTCCCGCTCTGGGCAGAGCGGGAGGGCGTGTCAGACTCTTACTGACTAAAACCCACCCGTGTTCCTTCGGTTGCCTGAGCCAGGGGCCACTGTAACCCTTTCAGACTTTGCCGCAACCCTGGCAGGCATCGGCCCTGGCGGACCCCTTCGTTGGTGCTGACATCTCTTGCATATTGATTGAAATGTCAACTGATATCGTGGCTAAATAATAACAGCCGCAAGGGTCGATCAAAGGTTAAGCTTACTCTTGCCGCGGTCGGACGATGGATGGGTGACATCCATTACATACCGAGACCCCTTCGTACCGCGGACAGTACGTGAAGCAGTTGCTCCCGGCTGTCATTTGTAGATCTTTGACAGTCGTAACGTAGTCAAAGGTCCAAAAGTCTGACAACCAGTCTTACCAATGGGTATCGTGCTACCCAGTTACTGGGTTCTGCAGGTCAGATAGGTCGCTCCAAATAAAATACTGGCATTCAGCTGCATCCGGTTAGACTGGAAGCCGATCCTCACAAAGGCAGGGCCGATGATGATGCATGATGATGTGGCTCAAAAATAAGTCATTCTATAAACGGATTCAACTAAACGGATTGAAGAACTGCTTCGTTGGTCTTGTGGTCCCAATCGCTATTGCTGAGCATGAGGTTCTGGGTTCGATTCCCAGGTTGGGCAATGTGATATTGGGTTTCACCATCAGGAATTTCTCAGTAGCAGCTTGGAGTCTGGATTTGGTCCCGGTTGATGGCAATAAGCTCGCCCCCTGTTACATGGTACTTAAACATAGCTGGCGCATTGTGGGTGTACTATAGGTACCTCTGCCTACCCTTCGGGGGTTACAGGCGTGGTGTTATGACGTAATGTATTTAGGACACATCGAGCTTTGGAAAGAGACTGACACGAAGGTATGAGTGACAGAGACAACGCTCTACAAAGCTGTAGTTTTACAAAAGCATAATGGTCCATCTTTAGGACCAGGCAGTACACATAAGTTCTGCCAAATTAAAATGCTCGCCCCAAATTCTTAAGATAAAACCAAAACATATTAAAACCGCTCTGCCTTTTTGTAATTTAAAGGTGACATACAGACATACAGTTTTCGATAACATACCACAGGTGTAGGTACCGCCATATCAGCCGTACCAACGATACGGGGCCTCCAGCTTCAGGACCCCCCGCTGCGACGTGTGAGTAAGCAATTAAAAAAAAAATAGTATCCAAAACCTAAAATTCTTATTGATAAATGATATTTATTTCTGTAAAATGGTATTTCAAAAAAACACAATAAAATTATATTTTAAAACTAGATGAGTTCGGTGTTACCTAACTGACTATTCTGGGAAGAAAGATCGAAACGAAATTCATAGGTCACAAACATAATACACTAGGCCGCAAAGAAAGCGGGTCGGTAACAAAAACCTCAATAACTTCCAACATATTGGAGCTAGTTTTATGAAATAAAGACTGTAATAAAGCCAATGTTATAGTGCTTAAATCAATGTTTTATAAGTCCAAGATTATAAAGTTTATTTTGAATAAAAGTAAGTTAAGTAAAAATTTAAATATTCACTAGATTTAGAAAAATGTGCTACGGTATCAAATATGCAATTTTTATACATTTTAGTATTTTGTATTGCCACCATGAGCTGTTAATACAGCTGTTATACGTTTTGGCATGCTGCCCACCAGATGTCTGAGCCGATACTGAGGAATATTTCTCTATCAGTGCTTCTTTTACGAAGTTCATGAAGCGTGATTTGCTGGCGTACACGCCGTCCCAGTTCGTCCCAGGCATGTTCGATGGGGTTCAAGTCTGGGCTGCGTGCTGGCTACTCCATGCGGGTGATAGCGACATCTTCAAGGTAGTCAAACACTACCCGAGCTGTATGTGGACGAGCCTTATCTTGGATAAAGATGCGTGTTCTCGCCCATGTTTACAAAAAATGGGCTAACATACTCATTTAAGATTTCATTCACGTATCTTTTGGCAGTTAAAGTGCGATTTTCTATCACTACTAGCACGGTGCGGCTTTCGGAAGAAATCCCAGCCCACACGTGTATGGAGCCTCCGCCGTATGGCACTTTCTCTTTAATGCAAGCTTGCTTATAACGCTCTCCTAGTCTTCTGTGGAATCTTTGCTTCCCATCGTGCGTGCATGAACCTCAACTCGTCCGAAAACATTACTCTTGACCAGTCATCCAGAGTCCAGTTCATGTGTTCTGTAGCGTAACTCAGCCTTGAATTTCGATGCTGCATTTCGAGTTTTGGACCATTTGCGGGTCTAAATAGCTTCAAGTTTGCTTCAGCAAGACGCCGCGACCACCTCACTGTACAGTGCTCGGATTGCTCCCTCCGGCACGTAGAAGGTGATTTTTGACTTCAACAGCTGTTTGAAATCAATTAAGTAACATTGAAAAAAAAAAAAAAAAAACATCATAAATCGATACTACCGCGCTGTCGTGCACCTTGTTGGGCCTGTTCCTGGTCTGCGAATATTAGATCCAGTCTTTTCAAATCGCTGGAGCACTCTTTGAACGGTTGATAGCGACACACCAACAGTTCTCGCTGTATAACGCTGACTGCGCCCGTCTTCTAGCATCGTCAGAATTCTGGTACACGGTTCAGCGGTTACTGGCATGGTTTTAAATTTTATTTGATCAGAATAATTAATTTCTGCACAAGAAACGCTATATTTATAAACAGAAACAAAAGTAAAACAAATGGTTTCAAAGTTGTTAAAATTTTAAAAATCGTGTTTTTTTGTTTATGGTTTTTAACACAACCACCAAAAAGAAATAAAAAGGTTTTTTTCTTCTTATATTTATAATGTAATAAACTTTAATTTACTTTATATTTTAAAAGTATCGCTCAAATATTTTAAAAGTTATCGCATTTTTATAACCGACCCGGTTTCTTGCGGCCCAGTGTATTTTATTTATTTGGTATAAACAATACCTTCATAGCGGGCTTTGCGCAGTACCCCGTACCTGGTAAAAGGTCCCCAACAAATTTTGATACAGGGTCCCTTTAGGACTATAGCTACGCCACTGACACATACATGGACGTAAAATCACGCCCGTATTCCCGAAGGGGTAGACAGAGGTGTACACGCACATTTCGCCAGACGTTTGTGATAACATGTAGTAATGTCTCTTCAGACGAAGTGTAATATACTTTGTACTTGCACTTAAGGAGGTGAATGACCGATTACCGCAGTATTTGTGGCAGGAACGGTGAGTTTTTTGTGTATGGGTTCTGCAGGAGGTGAAACATCTAATGCGGCGGGTCAGACCGGCTGCTGGCTGTTGGCGTGGCGACGCGTCGCGAAGCGCTCGTAACTCTGTGACAAATAATTTGGTATTCAATTATGTAATACTTACGTATTTTTTAAATATGCTTTATTTTTCTGTAAAAGGCATAATAAATAATATTTTCCGTAAATAACGTTTTTTATTAAATATGTATTTCATATACCTATGTATTTCCTTTAAATAACCATTCTTTCATGCATATTTTCTATACAAAATAGTTTTGATGGCTCACATCTGCCAGGCATCCTGCGACGGCTCCATTTGGTTCTTAGGTTTGTTGATAAATCTCGTTGACTGCGGAGCAGATATCTTGGGTTCGATCCCACGGGCAATTTTATTCGGTTTTTTCACTAGGTATGTCTATGTAGATAGATACTGGATTTTTGCCCAGTTTGCAAAAATAGGCTCGTCCCTTATTACGTGAGAATTAAACATAGCTAGCGAAACGGTAATACTATAAACGCAAGTTGTAAATTAAATAACTGAAAATCTGTGAAGAGACTAATAAACTCATCAATAATAACTTTTACTACGCAGACAACCCTGAAATCACGAAAAGAAAGAGTTCTCGTAGGACACCCGGGTGGAACGAAGTTTCTTTTCCTATTTATTGTGCATAAAATAACAGGCACAATAAAATAAAAGCGAAACGAAAAAAACAGGAATGGTAATAAATAAATACAAGCTCGAATTAAATTAGCTAGCGAAACTCTGCAGACGTAATGAGTATCGATATCTAAACACGATAAGGAAACATCGTTCTAAAAAACATTATGCAACTCGATGAAATGTATGGCAGATTTACTACAGCACTTTGAATTTGTCTTCTAACCCCTCAGGGGAATTCAGGTATGACGTAGTGTAGTGAGTGAACCATTATTTGCTGTATCAAACAATAGTTCACTCACTATATCACGCCTCTATCTTTCACACGGTCCATGTATGTTGCCACCCTTTTTTTTTTTTTAGGTTGGGAAATCATCTAATAACTTCTCCCGCTCTGGGCAGAGCGGGAGGGCGTGTCAGACTCTTACTGACTAAAACCTACCCATGTTCCTTCAGTTGCCTGTGCCAGGGTATCCCTCTCAGACTTTCCCGCAACCCTAGCAGGCATCGGTCCTAGCAGACCCCGTCATTGGTGCTGACATCTCTTTGAGGCGCGCGTGGAACGCAACGCGCCGTCGACCCGGGCCTGGTCCTTATCGAATAGCGAGCTGCCCATTGCTCGCCGTTCGCAAGCCCACGCCTACGGTGGCCGGGAATCGGCCTGTGATTCCCGACGCCCAGGGCGTCTCCTGCGGCGGCAAGGGGCGTGAGGGCGCGAACTTTGCCTCTCCCTCACGCGTTCCGCCTCCTCCTTCGCGAACATTACTGCTTCGCAGAAGGAGGTGACGGCTTCCCAAGCCCTCTCGCTCCGTACCATGGCCTGGACCAAGGCCGGACGCGAGAGATCGCCACCGCCAATCGCCTCCACGAGGACACGGCGGTGCTCCGCCCAAGCCGGGCAGACCTCCACCGTATGCTCCACCGTGTCCATGTTTGCCACCCTGACACCCTGTCTATTGCTGTTGTTGGTGATGTTCTACAGAACGGCCAGGTGCGTAGTATTTGCAACTGACATGCGTGTTTGAACCAAAACGAAGTAAAATGAGTATGTAAGGGTCGTAGCAGGTGGCGTTCTGTTGTTTCTGCCTACCTCCACGGGGGGAAGCAAGCGTGAGTTTATGTATATAAGAAAGAAAAAAATGTTTATTCTGCACAAACAAAATGCACATTACAAATAAAAAAATTATAAAAAACAGACTTAAGAGTATACACATCCAACGTTGTCAAAAGCCTCATATTCAAGCATACATATTGCCGACAATTTTGTCCATTGCTTGATGTGTCAGTGCCAGAGACCAAAGACAAGACACCTTAGTTGACATTGACATCTCTAAGTAGACTGTGACATTGACAATACAAATCAATCCAGATCTCAGACTAAGGAAAAGAAGAATAGACATGACATACCTACGAAAAAAACGTGCATACCTAAAATGTGAGTCTGGCACAAAGATGGCGGCTTGCGGTAGAGCGGCGCGCATTATAATATCAAAATTTTCTTCAAAACACTGAAAGAAACATGTACTTGTTGGCTGTGACAAAACATGGCGACCGGCCGCTGTGAGATATGCTGTATAATCTGTATACTGTTCGTTATGCCGAGTCCTTTCTTTTCCTTAGTCTGAGATCCAGATGCGTCTGCGACACTGACAGTTGACAACAAAAGTTGCAAAACAATCACAAATTAATCAAAACAAAAACAAAATGCCAATTGCAGAGTGGACAAAATAACTACTTTTGTAACAAAAAAACAACAATGATATAAGCAATTATTTCTTTTTTCACGCTATTAAAAATTTTGTAGGGTTTTTAAATCCCGCCACTGAACCCTAAAGGCTCACCGCTAGGACACGGCCTAATGGCGAGTACATTAAATAAAAAACGATCCCTTATGAATCATCCGCTATCTGCATCTTAAAACTTTTGATAATGGCGTCTCACAGAGGTATGATGTAGAAAAGACACTTGGTTTTAAGCTGTTGGTTTTGTGCCTACATACGATGCAAAAAACAACCGACTTCCAAAATAAAAAACTACAAATTGAAAAATAGCTTTAATTTCGGAAGTCGGTGCCTTTATTTTAGTTTTTTCCACCGACTTCCGAAATTAAAAATATTTTTCACTTTGTAGTTATGGTACCTACCCCACATCAATTCGAAAACGATCGTCTTACACGTCCACGTCCGTTTAAATGCAGTTTTTTTTATTAAAAACTAATTTAATGTTGATTTTTTAAAAACCGCACTTCCGATTTTGATCAAATTTATATGGGACCACCTCTGAAGTATGGTCTACCAAACAAAAAAAATATCATCAAAATTGGCGGAATGACCGCGTAGCAAACATACAACAAAAAAAACGTACCGTCGAATTGAGAACGTCCTCCTTTTTGAAGTCAGTTAAAAACTAACGCCATTGTTTAATGGAGGGCGGCATAAACAACAGAACACTACAATGACGGAGAGAAAAATCGAGTGCATGTTTTTTAGGGTTTCTTAACCAAGGGGTGCCAACGGAACCCTATTACTAAGGGTCGGCTGTCCGTCCGTCTGCGGGCTTTATCTCATGAACCGTAGTAGGTAGACAATTGAAATTTTCACAGAGTGTGTGTTGTGTGTTTCTATTGCCGCTATAACAGCAAATAATAAAAATTAAATAAAGTAACAAATTAAATGGGGTCCAAAACGAGAAAGGCGCTTAAAAAAATTTAGTGTCAAATATCGTACGGTGGTACGGAGCCCTTTGTGTTCAAGTTCGACCGGTTTTTAAATGATATTAGACGACCAAACTGCCGACAGACTATCTGATGTTAAGTGGTCAGCGCCATCTATTGTTAACTTCAATTCAAAAAGGATCGTACACGAGCGTGCTGTCATCCTAGAGACAGAGCTGACATGTCGCATGTGCTAGTATTTACACCAGCCCACATACCTTCCAACATTATGAGTAGAAATAAATAGTAGGTAGTCAGATGGTCTGACGATATCGTCAAAGTTGCAGGACACATACGAGAAATCGTAAGAAAGTGTCAGGAAAAACAGAACGCCTACACAAGTGAATGGTTTCGAGCTGAAATTATGACGTTGATCTTACCCCCTAATTCAGGCGATATGTGGTTGTACTCCATACCTATGCCCGACCCTTCAAAGAATACAGACGTTGTTTTATTAAATTAAATTGAATTTTATTGTTCTATCCACACTTTGTTTTCATTTATCGTTATTTTTACTATTGAAGGCATTATTTAATGTTTTTTATTTATACATTTTGAATGTTTTAATACTAATTAATTAGGAAACATAGACGATGTTAAAAAATCGTTCATTGTATTTAAGTTCTACAAATAAAAAATAAAAAATTGTTGTGTTAGGCAGAAAACGAAAATCGTCTCCGACCCAGAAACCGACTTACCTATCCGCCGTTTTTAGTCTATGCCAAAAGCCCACTTGCTCCGGGAGGTCTCAAAGTGACACGTCTGTCTCACTTGCCACTATAGCTTAGTGCCACCCGTCACAGTGACACTAAAAGTACCGACTTACTATACGAGGTATCTTAGCACGCATTCCTTCAATAAATAACATATCGTCACGCTGGTAACCCTCAAAGGGTAGGGCAGAAGTGTAGTTCAGCCACATTTGGCCAGTGATGTTTAAGTTCACTTTATTAACTTATTTAACATATAATGGCCAAGCCCAATTACATTAATTAAAGACAAATGTTAAGTATATGACTACAGTCTTAAGCTGATCTCACAATACACCAGACATGTGGTAGGGGGCGAGCCTACGGCCATCAACCGGACACAAATCCAGAAGCCAGGCTGCCACAAGGAAAAACACGACTCCATCTTTTCTTGACCTGGGAATTGAGCCCATGAGTTCATGCTCAGCAATATTGCTTGCGGCCAAAAGACCAACGGAGCAGTTCTTCAATCCGTTTAGTGGAGGGATAGAATTACTTCATTTTGAGCGACATCATCATGCATCATCATCATCATCGGCCTCGCCTCTGTGGGGGTCGGCTTCCAGTCTAACTGGATACAGCTGAATGCCAGTATTTTATATCGAGCGACTGCCTATCTGACCTCCACAACCAAGTAACTGGGTAACACGATACCCCTTGGTAAGATTGGTTGTCAGACTTTCGGACCACTGACTACGTAACGACTGTCAAAGATCTACAAATGACAGCCGGGACCAACTGCTTAACTTACGAAGAGGTCTCGGTATGTAATGGATGTCACCCATCCATCGTCCGACCGCGGCAAGAGTAAGCTTAACCTTTGATCGACCCTTGCGGCTGTTATCATTTAACCACGATATCAGTTGACATTTCAATCAATATGCAACCTTAGTTTGGTCAGAAACCTACGAATAATAGCCGGGCCAAACTAGGCACAAATCTAGACTTCAGGCTGATACTTAAGAAAGGGAGAGCTGAAATTCGCGCCCTCACGCTCCAGTCGCCGCAGAAGACGCCCTGGGCGTCGGGAATCCCAGGCCGATTCCCGGCCACCTTAGGCGCGGGCTTGCGGACGGCGAGCAATGGGCAGCTCGCCGTCCGATAAGAACCAGGCCCGGGTCGACGGCGCGTTGTGTTCCACGCGCGCCTCAAAGAGATGTCAGCACCAATGATGGGGTCCGCTAGAGCCGATGCCTGCCAGGGTTGCGGCAAAGTCCGAAAGGGTTGCCATGGCCCCTGGCACAGGCAACTGAAGGAACACGGGTGGGTTTTAGTCAGTAAGAGTCTGTACACGTCCTCCTGCTCCGCCCAGAGCGGGAGAAGTTATTTGACGAATCCCCACCGTGAAAAAAAAGGCTGCTACTTTTAAAAAAACTGATAACACTTTGCCTGACCCGGGGATCAAACCCAAGTTGCTTAGCAGCCGAGATAGTTTTCGCCCACTAGACCATTAAGAGTGAAATTCACAGACCGCACTTTCACACATTCACTTTCCTAAGTGGGCATTTCATACGAATATCAACATTATTTAGATAAGAATAAGGTTTTTAGAGCAGTGGTGGCGCAGTGGTAACGGCCGCGACTTACGAGGTGTAGGTCGTAGGTTCGAACCCTGACAGGCGTTTTACTTTGTGTAAATTATTTCATCACCACTGCTCTCAAAACGGTGAAGGAAAACATCGTGAGGAAACCAGCATGTCCTAGAACCAAAACTTCGAGGACATGTGACATCCACCAACCCGCACTGGGCCCGCGTGGTGGATTACGGCCCACTCCCTCTCACAGAGAGGAGGCCTGTGTCCCAGCAGTGGGAACATTAAAGGCTGATGATGAAGGTTTTTAATGGTATGAAAATTTAATTGACATTTGGTCATAGGAATATAAACATTATTTACGAAGCAGTAAGATTTATATTCGTATGAAATGATAACTTTACTAGTACGATCTGTGAATTTTACCCAGAGCCAGTCAAATGAAATATAATATTCCGCCAATATCAATGACCAAATACTCAGTTCTGATTATACTGTTATGCTATAATAGCGTTATAACAAATGATTCCGTCAAACGGTTGCGTTTGCCACATTATTCAAACTAAAATGGCGGACATCGGGTACTATTTTGACAAATTGCTTGCCAAGGAGTTAAGAAGACAATATTTATTTAAATAAATGGATACTCTAAGTTTTGCACATGTGGGAAATTTATGGTTTGAATCAAGTCAATTTCCCACGATAAAGCCAAACATGGCATAGCCTATGGTTCTTTCGTCAGAAAACCATCTCAGATAATAACATACATGGTCCTCATTTGGCCTGACCAATATTAAGTCTGAACTTCACAAGAGACTGTGAACTCTGATTTTGTTTCGGTCTTCCTTTTAGAATTAGTCTGACTACTGGAGACACCGAAGTCATCTATGTAGTTTCAAAAAGAAATATAATTTTGACGTGTTAAAGCTACATACAGTAAGTATGTAGCTTTAACACGTCAAAATTATATTTGTATATGTAAAAGTGTTACTTTTCAGAGCCTTCTGTCAGTCTTTTTACTAGTTTTTGCACGGGCAGTCTGTGGATCAACTTTACGCGGCGGGCTTACAACGCCCTGCGTGTTCAGTACAACGACGCTCTGAGAGCAGTGTTCAGGCAACCCCGGTACTGCAATTTTTGCAGATGCATCCATGGATGACTTCTTAGCATCATAAGAAAAAGAACTGCATCGATGTTGAGCAGGGTCCGTGGTAGCACCAACGCTGTCCTCAGAGCGTTAGCGTGCAAGATCGACAGTCCTTTTAATGTGTACTGGGCAGGTGTAGCTACACTTGTACAGAAATAGGAAGTAGACTTAAGTAGGTACCTAATTTATTGTGTAACTAGTTTTGTTTACTGACAAATTATTAACACCTTTTATTTGTATTTTAGTGTATTACTAACGCTATCTTTGTTTATAAATACGGACTTTATAAGTGTCTGAAATAAAAAATAAAATAAAAATCGTTTTTTTTAAACCCAGTTATAGAAAATATAATTTTTAATCATTATAACTGTCAAAGAATGGCAGTTGTGATTCGAATAAACGGACAATTCAAGTTGGTAGTCAATTTGGTAACGTGGCAAAATAATAGCAGCCGCACAGGTTGATCTAAGGTTAAGCTACGCTTGCCACGGTCGATTCATGGATGGGTGACCATCCAGGACATATCGAGACTCGTCCGTGCCTCGGAAAGCACGTTAAGCTGTTGGTCCCGGCTGTTATTTGTACATCCTTGACAGTCGTTACGGGTAGACAGCAGTCCGAAAGTCTGACAACCAGTCTCACTAAAAGGTATCGTATGACCCAGTAACTGGGGTGTGTATGTCAGATAGGCAGTCGCTTTAAGCTATAGGTACTTAATAATATTATAAAGATGTAAAATTTAACATCACGCTACAACCTTACTTAAGCTTAGGAGCCGAGCAGAAAGAAAAAAAGTCAGAAAAACGCTAAGTGAAAACGAAGTAATGGCGCGGGCGGGCGATGCGATGCGGGTAGGGGCGGGGAGCAATAATTAAAATTTAAAGTTTTTCCGTTAAACATTTTAATCAAGCTTCTTGAAACCAATGTCGTGAGTGTATTCTCTGAAGCACTTGACTGTCGGCCGGCAGATGTTCAGACCGTACTTACGGATAAGACCGTGTCTGTTGGAGCAGGCGCGGCATGAGCGGGAGCCCTGGCCGTATCTGCGAGGATGAGAATACCAAATGTTAGCGTGACCCATTGTGCAAACTTTTTAGTTCTTGCGCTACACCGCAGTAAGGAACACGTCCAAAAAAAAAGTAAAATACTGGTATTCAGCTGCATTCGGTTAGACTGGAAGCCGACTCAAACATAGTTGGGAACAGACAGGCATATTGATTTTCAGTACTTTCCCTGATAAGCTCCTTCACAAGAAAACTCAAAAAACAAAAAACTTCAAAAAATTGTATTAAAAATCAAAAGTCATTTATTCAAACTGGGCTGAGAATCATGACTTTTTGAACGTTAAAATCACATAAGACAGTCCCCCCAAAACGCATTCTATTAATTTACCTTCTCCAAAGTAAATGTAACTTCGTGTAAAAAGCCATCTATTAGTAGTGAGTCCGTAACTGCCGAATTATTTAAATAAGATAATTATTTGTCATACAAATCAATGGAGAAACTAGTTTTGTAGATGTGTGCGTCACACTGACACACACATAGCTAAGAAGGGTTACCATACACTCTTCAGGTCAATATTGGTCGAAAAGTGAAGTGTCGCACGATGTTGTATCATGTGCGGTACAAGTGTTAACTGTCACCTTGACCTGCCCTGCATATAGAGGTACGAGGAACAGGGTGTAAAGTTCACTCATACCTCCATAGAAAAGGGAGGATCCTCAGTCTTCACCGGTGTCGTTTCTGGTGGGCAACTGCCCGACGATTGATGTCGGGGCGTTGTATCTATGCTAGTTGCGCGGTGAACTCTGCTTGCGCGATGCAGGATTTTCGTGACGTCATTGGGAAAAGGCAGGCAGATGTTGATTAGACGCATTTGAATGTAGATCTGACCACGTATGGTATCTTTTACCACACGGACATCCATGAGACTATTATTTAGTAATTTTATACATCAAACAATATAATAAAACTGTAAAAAAAACATCCTCATATAACAGAAACCTATAAATAAATACTTAGTTTTCAAACGACGTCATGTCTGTCTGTCCCCTGTGACCTTAGGAACATAAAAACGTCTAAAGCTTTTTTATGACACGTAATAAAAAAACGAGTGTTGTAAAAATTTCCTCGTATTTTTTGCACTCGTCTTGTTACCTGACTTTGCTTGCTACTTCTGCTGTCATTCAAAATCAAAAGTCATTTATTCAAATTAAGCTGAGAATCAGCACTTTTTGAACGTCAAAATCACATAAGACAGTCCCACCAAAACGCCCACCCTTCACCACTTCCTAGTGCTTTAGCTGGGAAGAAGAAGTGGCGGAACAAACTCCCCAGCAGCACTGCTGTCTGTTCAGTTAGAAGAACTGGATTCTATATAGTAATAAGTAATTAACATTACGAAACACAAAAATATTTAAATTATTTGCCATATGTCAGCTAGCACACGCCAAAATTTAAAACTATACTCAAGCAGAAATAAATAAATTAAAAAACAAAAACGCAAACAGAACTTAATACATAATAAAAAGCCTCCAGACATAAAGGGCGTGCCCGCTTACATATGCAATGCTGCATTATGTTTTTTATATGTATATAGCTGTAACTTGTAGCCACAAATGATAAACTAGGACCATTGTCGTCATCCTCCTGCTCTTATCCCATTTTATCACTGGTCGGCACAACATGCCTTCTACTTCCATACATTATATATCAGCCAACCCCCCCCCACCCCAACCAACCCCATTTCTAGCCATGTCATCTTTCACACAGTCTACTCATTATTTCTTTTGTCATCTTTCCTTAACCAGTACATATAGTACCAGTACATGTAAACCGATATATCGAAGGGTAGCCCTCCTCGAATTTGTGAAGGAGTATGTCTACCTACGGCAAGTCATCCAGCTCGGTAGACACAACTTTGAGAAAGAAGCGGACAAAAGGATCCAGTTGGGTTGGGCAGCGTTTGGAAAACTTCGTCGAAAGTCTTTTCGTTGCCAATCGCGCAATGTTTGAAGACTAAGGTCTTCCACCAGTGCGTCCTGCCCGCTATATCATACAGTGCTGAAACGTGGACACTGACAGTTGGGTTGGTTCACAAATTCAAGGTCCCTCAGCGTGCTATGGAGCGGGCTATGCTCGAAGTTTTGTTGAAGTATAAAATCAGAAAAGAAGTAATCCAGAAAAGAACCGGAGTTATCGACATAGCTTGCATAGTAAGAAAGCTGAAGTGGCAGTGGGCTGGCCATGTTTGTCGAAGGACCGCTAGCTGGTAGAGCAGACGAGTCCTGGAGTGGACCGCGTATCGGTAAGCGTAGTGTGGGTCGCCTCCCAGCTAGATGGACCGACGGACGACCTCAAAAAGGTGGCCGGGACAGACTGAAACCGGAAGGCGGAGGACCCCTGTCCTCCGCCTTCCTGTGGTGTCTGTGTTGTTGTGGCGCAGCATGGCAGAGGCCTATATCCAGCGGTGGACTGCGATATGCTGAGTTGATTGGTCAACCTATTTGAAGACAAATCTTCGAGTTTGTTCTTAGAAAGTAAATACATAATAAGCTTGCAAAAACTCGTTGATAAAAACATCTTCGTCTTCCTGCCCTTGTCTCATGTTACTTGAGGTCAGCACATTTTCTTCCTCCACTCTTCCCTGTCAATCGTCACGTTATCATTCACTTCCTTCTCTTTCATATCATTCCTCAAACAACCCATTCATCTTTTCTTTGGCCTTCCTCTCCCTCTCCATCGATCATCATTTATATTCATCACTCCTTTAGTCACACGCGATTCGTCACACCATTTTTTTTTTTTTTTTTTTGAGGATGGGAAATCATCAAATGACTCCTCCCGCTCTGGGTGGAGCGGAAGGGAGTGTCAGACTCTTACTGACTAAAACCCACCCGTGTTCCTTCCTTGGCCCTTTATGTTCTGGGTCAGCGGTACCCCTTATGGATGATCCCGCTTTCCCGGCAGGCTTGGGCCCTAGTGGGCCCCCTCTATGATGCTGACATCTCTTTGAGGCGCGCGTGGAACACGTACGCGCCGTCCAGCACGGGCCTGGTCCTGATCGGACGGTGAGCTACCCATTACTCACCGCCCGCAGGCCCGCGCCTACGGTGGCCGGGAGTCGTCACGCGGCTCCCGACGCCCGGAGCGTCCACCGCGGCGGCTTGGACGGGAGACTCTCCCTCTCCCGTCCCGCCACCTCCTTCGCTAGCATGACTGCTTCGCAGAAGGAGGCGACTGCCTCCCACTCCCCCTCGCCCCGGACCATGGCTTGAACCAAGGCCGGGCGTGAGAGATCGCCGCCGCTGCCGATCGCCTCTACGAGGACACGGCGGTGCTCCGCCCATGCAGGGCAGGCCCCCACCGTATGCTCCACCGTGTCCTCGGGGCGATCATCGCAGAGGTGACACCCGGGCGTTTCCTCCCGCCTGATGATGTGCAGGAACCTCCCGAAACTTCCGTGTCCGGTGAGGACCTGCGTCAGGCGGTAGGTGAGGACGCCGTGACGCCTCTCTAGCCACTCCTCAAAGAGGGGTCTTACCGCCGCTATCGTGGCGTGCCCTGCGCTGGGTTGCGACAGTCGCTCTTTCCATGCCGCCATGAGATCGCGCCGGAGGTCCGTCCGCTCCGCCGCGATTTGCCGCGGAAGCGGGGTTTCCCCCCGGCGTAGTGCCTCCGCGCGCCACTCATACAGGCGCGCGAGGACTATCGCCTCCAGATCCCACGGCGGCAGTCCGGCAAGGAGGCTTGCCGCCTCGCCCGAGATCGTGCGGTAGCCCCGGATCAGCCTTACGGCTACCACCTTTTGGGGCGCGTTCAGATAGTGGGCGGCTCTCCGCCGCAGTGAAAGCGCCCACACCGGGGCCCCATATGTAGCCATGGACCGCACGACCCCCGCGTAAAGCCTCCGGATTCGTCACACCATTGATAAAAACAAACAAGCCAATGTTTTATTATATCAATAAATATTTCTTTAAATCAATATATTATAAATTCTCACTTAGGCAAACATACCTATATATTTTATGAATTTATTATGCAAAATATATTAATTTTTTATTTCATAATAATTTGTGAATTCGTTTTATTGATTCCCTGATGTTTATTTTTTTGTTTTGTTCAAATAGGTAGGTAATAATAATACTTAAATAGTAGGTATTATTATATTTTACTATCTGTGAGGTACAGAACCAATCCATTACATATCGAGCATTGAATGAAATGTCTGTCATTCGTAGATCTTTGACAGTCGTTACAGCTAGTCAGAAGCCCAGAAGTCTGACAACCAGTCTTACCAAGGGGTATCGTGTTACCCAGTGACAGGGTTCTGGAGGTCAGATAAGCTGTCCCTCGATCTAAAATACTGGTATTCAGCTGCATCCTTTTGGGACGAGATGGGAAATGGCTAGGCAAATAGATTTTTTGCCTATTACGTAATAAAACTAATAAAGTACCGGGCGTTACTGTGACACATCAAGTGTTATAAAGAGACTGTCTCACAGATATGAGTGACAGAGACAAATGTCTCGCTGACGGTGGCGCGTGTTGGATCACTTAGCTCCATTCAAAATGGTTGAGCTCAATGGTGCTGATCCATGCGTCATGTTCAATCAGTTCACATTTAAAGTGAAAGTTCGAGAACACATACGCAAGAAGTTGGCAGATTCGTCTCAGAATTAAGTTGTTGTTGGTTTTCTTGTTAACTCTCATAATGTTTTTAATTTTATTTTTTTGTTGTATGTATGTATATATGTATTTATTCTCATTATTATTTTTTTTAGTTATAAATATATTCTAAGTTATTTTTGCACCTACTAAGTATTGTCTCTGCATCACCCTAAGGTAGACTGGTAGAAAATGCCCAAGGCATTAAGTCCGCCTTTGTACAGTTTTTACTTGTGCATAAAGTTTTAATAAATAATAAATAAATAAAAAAATAAATGTTCGTGAACGGGCGCTGTCAGTTAGGACTGGTCATCTCTTAGCTGCTGCGGCTTATTTTAATAATTTAATTTTGGATTGTTTTTTTTTTACTGTGCTCTGGACGCTTTTTACGTGTACGTCTTATTTACATCGTTCTCACATATAGTTAAAAGTTCAACATGAATAATGTAACTAATATTTTTGTAAAAATATAATTAAAAAGAGTGTCCATGGAGTTTCTTGGCCGTTCTTCTCCATAGCTTCATATTTCTGACTGACGGACACCTTGACTATTCAAAAGTGCGTCTAAATGCTTTGGTTTTGAGTTTGAGACGACGCTCTAAAAAGCCGAACTTTTTCAAAAACTCGATGTGCCATTTATTAACGACCGCGTAGGTACTGTATGTACTTTTTATTACAGATAAATAAAACTTTTCTACATAAGCTGTGAGCACAGCTGGGGATAAAATAACGTTGTAAAGAAAGTGACGGCAATTTGGCCTTATTCGACCTGTAGGAACTTAGGAAGTCGCAGGTTCCATTCTCAACGCAAATATTTGTATTATTATTTATTTTTCAGTTATCATGATCTATTATGTTTAATAACAAAATGAGCTTATAAACTATATTAGTAGATAAGGAATTTAAATATTTAAATAATAATTAATAGTAGATTGTTAGACAAGGAGCTAAAATGACCCATTATATACGAGGTAGTTTTACTCCCGAGCTTTAGCGAGGGAGTTAGCGCCGTGTGTTACACTCTACTTTTCACTACGATTGCGAGAAAATAAAACAATCCAATACAATATGAAATATGTAGTTTATTTTATTAAAAATTAAATGTACAATTTGTACAATTCTGGATATTTAACGAGATCTTTTTTTCCCGGTAACTTAATTTCAGTCCTCTGTGAAGATGAATGTTGAGTGGTTCTATTCCTTTCTCTTCTATTTGCAAATTAGGGTCTCCATTCTCACTAGATGATGACATTTTCACTATTGTAAAATTAATTACGGTCACTACCAATTCAATTTGCAATTAGAGAAAAATTATAAAGATTTCGCGCCAATGTCTTTTTTTTGGTTTTTCCTTCTGCAGCCGCAACGCATTGCATGCATTCTACCAAAGAGATCGCCGATTTTAGTTCCATTTTCAAAAATAAAATGAAGTTCTTTTTTTATGAAACAGTAATAAGTCGAGTCTATATTCATGATTATTCTACATAAGACTAAAGACTTTTTCGTTTTTTTAGGCTCATTGTCATTTGACACACAAAAATTAAAAAAAAAAAACTTTTTCCCCTAGAGGAAGAATTGCTATTTTTTCTTCGCTCTGGTACGCCACAATGACTGCCTTTTTGAGCAAGAGGAGTGTAACACTTTTTATTTTACCGTCCCAAACACGATGCTTACCCAGAGCGAGTGTATCGGACACTGAGATTTACTTGAAACTATCCTCAGAATGCTGTTGCTGCTGCCGCGTACTCTGCCCAACAGCGACGCCACACGCTTGCGTCTTGTTGCGTAAAAGTCATCTGCACGCGCTTCGGCAACATAGCGGACGCAGTGCAGAAACTGCACCCGCAACAACATCTTGAAGACGTTATTGTATTGTACCCGTAGGGCGCTGTTATAGGCCTTTTGAGTATAATTAACCCACAGGCTGCTCATGTACAAAGATTGGCAATGTGCTTTGAATAGCGCTAATTTAACTTCAGATAAGCAACGAGCAAACGTGCTACGAGTATTTAACCTGCTATGAGTACCTAGTATACCTACATTTCGCCAGTTATGTTAAAGTCTCAGGCAATAAGGGGTGAACCTATTGCCATGAACTGGGCACAAATCCTGACTCCGGGCTAGGTACTACTAAGAAATTCCAGACGAAAGCACCCAATAACACTTTACCCTACCTGAGAATTGAACCTAGGACTTCATGCTGAGCAGTAGCGTTTAAGACCACTAGACGAACGAGGCAGTTACATTTCTATTTCCATTATAGACATTGATTGGGGGAAGCCTACGTCCAGCAGTGGCCGTCTTTCGGCTGACATGATGATGGTGATGTTGTAGGAGGAATACCAAAGAAACGATGGATGGACTTGTGGTCGCATCTACAAAGCCACATGCGAACTACGCATCACACTGACGTCACGCAAAAACCTGCATCGCGCAAGCAGAGTTTACCGCGCAACTAGCATATACAACGTCCCGAGATCAATCGTCGGGCAGCTGCCCACCAGACACGATACCCGTCCGGTAGGAGGATCCTCCCTTTTCTATGGAGGTAAGAGCGAACTTTACACTTTGTTTCCTAATACCTATAGAGGTACACTTCAGGCTGTTTGAAAGATGATATGGCTAGAAAGGGGGTTAGATGAAAGCTGATAGCGATGTATGGAAAAAGAAGACATGCTGCGCCGGGCAGTGATAGATTGGGGTATGGGCAGAAGGATGATGCTTATGATACATATTTGGTGTGAGTTTGAAGGCTTGGTATATCAAGTTACTACTTCCAAAGCCCTTGTAAAATGTAGGTTAGGTTATCAGATGTTTTTTGACAAAACCTCATCATCTCCCGGTTGGCGCAGTTGGTAGTGACACTGCCTTCTGAGCCGCTGGTCCCGGGTTCGATCCCCGGACAAGTCAAACATTTATGTGCATGAACATGTCTGTTTGACCTGTTTCTGGGTGTGTATATATATATATATAAGTATGTATATCAGTCATCAGGTTACCGTAGTACAGGCTCTGCCTAGTTCGGGACCTGAAGACCTTGTGTGGATGTTGTGTCATATCTCCCGAGCTTTTTTTCTACTATTTAGGGATCGGTTTCCAGTCTAACCAAATGCAGCGACATGGAGCGACTGCTTATCTGACCTCCACAACCCAGTTACTGGTTAACACGATACTCCTTGGTAAGACTGGTTGTTAGACTTTTGGGCTTCTGACTACCAGTAACGAAGCGGCGGCGACGGTCCAAAATTCACTAAAGACAGCCGGGACAACACCTACTACGTATTATTACCATAATTCTATTATTATAATTTTAATATTTTCAACAATCATTTTAATAAAATAATATGACAGTAATGTATAATCTAGCAATTCAAAATCAAATTTTATTATTTTTCACATAAATTGTTATTATTACGATACTGAATACAAATTCTAAAATAATATTGTTGGATTATTTTATTTTTATAGTTATGATTTAAGTTTGAATATTTTGGACCAAATTAGGCATAATTTCTTGCATAAAATAATAGAAATATAACATGATTTTGTTATGCACGAGCGCCCGTCGCTTAGCACGGTTTTTACTTTTTAGGACTTGACAAAACATTAAAATGAAAATTAATTAAATTAAATTAAGTTTGCTAGCGAAACTCCGCAGACTCTTATCACGATAACATTAAAATTATAAAGAGTATGTTTTTTATGGGTCAATGACCGCTGGTATTGTTGTTACATGAAGTATGAGTTGAAAAAATATGTTTTATCGTGTTTAGGTATCGATACTAATCACGTCAGTGAAGTTTACACAAAAAAACTGTTTTTTTAAACTGATATTTCAAGTGAATACACTAACTGCGGTCAACGAACCCACAAAAAAAAATTGTATTTTTTTTGTTTTATCATGCGTGTTTAGATATCGATACCCATCACATCTGCGGAGTTTCGCTATTTAATTTAATTTGACCTTGTATGTTAATTTACACGTAATCCTTCTGGAATAAATGATCTAAATGATGGTGAAAACTGTATCAAACTTCATTGCCAAGTATATAAGAACAGCGTGCTCATACAGACAGACACGAAAAGTGCAGATTTTAAAACTGTTTCGATGGTCTATTACCACTACTAGTTCATGCAGTGGTCATGGATTCTATTCTCAGTTCAGGCAGTCTTTTTAGTTCAAACTTCAGTAACAGTCCAGAGTCTGTAGGTACCTATGTGTGCCCGGCTTAAGGGGACTACATGACATAAACATTTTTTTTTTAACTTTACCTCATTCTAGGAATTTCTCCTGTATTGTGGGCGCGTTTACAAACATTTAAACTCACATACACCAACAGGCAAACCGGAAAAATTACTTGTATGTCATACAAATATTTGTTCCGTGCGGGAATCGAACCCGCGACAAGCAGAGCAGCAGTCAATCGCTTAACCACTGCGCCAACCACGGAGCACAAAGCCAACTGTTGTTTTGTGGTTTTGTGCTCCGTGGCGCCAACCGTGTCGTGTCGTATTCTAAAATACAGGCCAAGGCTTAGTTTAGACTCCAGAAGGCCAATTCCCGTAATTAAAAACGTTCAAATTCAAGTCGCAATCTCACCTCAGCGACAGTCAAATGTCAAAAATGTAGGTAAACGCTATACAATTTTTGACAGATTGAGACTGAGATTAGAATGCGAACGTTCTTAAAAATACGGGAATTGCCCCTCAGATCTCTCACAGATTGCAATTTTTTTTCGAAATATGTGTCAACTTAATACTTAGGTATGTAAAATCTAGCATAAGCTTGTAATTTGTGGTGAAAACTGTTTCATAGAAAAATGCAATACCCACGCGGTCAAAATGTACAAATAAAAAAAATGCAATACCCACCCGGTCAAAATGTATAAGTAAATAAAAAAAATGCAATATCCACCCGGTCAAAATGTATAAATAAAAAAAATGCAATACCCACCCGGTCAAAATGTCTAAATAAAAAAATGCAATACCCACCCGGTCAAAATGTATAAATAAAAAAAATGCAATACCCACCCGGTCAAAATGTATAAATAAATAAATAAAAATTATGTTTGAAAACAGTTTTTATTTACATTTTGACCGCGTGCGTGGGTATTGCATTTTTCTATGAAACAACAGTTTTTTTAAAACCATCCAAACATATTTACGGTAGGGGGACTAGAACCATGTGCTGTAGTCAGGGTTACATTTTGCACGTCGATGGGGATGCCATCCTGTACATACACCTCTGCCTTTCCTCTTCTAGCGTGATGGTATGTGTAAACTTAGCAACACATCGATACCGGAAATTTCAATTGTCTTATAGGACATTTGGCCGAAAATTAGTTATAAATATATTTGGAAACCGCGTCGCGTATCTATCGATTGCTTTATTTTAAATAATCCAATCTTAAAAACGCCCGTTACGACCTGGATTTTCAACAGCTCTAGCTCGTTTTTTTTTACTATTTGGGATGTACCGTAAACATTTTTAGCTCTATTGAAAAGTCGTGTTTTGTCCTTTATGAAAATTGAATTTTCCGGTATCGACATAACCATGTATATACAAGGTGTAACAGAATAAACGCAAGTCCTGAAAGTAGTTAGCTCATAATTGACTACTGCACCGATTTCAGTAACTATTAATAGGTATAGGTATTTTTAAAATTGTATGTATTTTGCAATACTCACCGCCGATTGAGCCAAAGAAAATGTAATCTTATTTCAAGGCAATAATACTCAATTTTAAATGCATGCATGCATGCTGTTATTTTAAGACCTTGCACATATTCTTTGATGTATATCATGTTTTACAATAAAAATATATTCTATTCTATTTTCTATTCTATTCAATTCATAAAGTAATGCTAGGGTCAACACGATTTTCATAATAATAATAGTTAGCTTTAAAAAAAATGTTTTGGTCATATTGTATAATGCTTTTAACTCAATAGGTACTCTTATTGGGGTGTATGAGGTCTTGCGTTAATTATGTTATATGTTGTATAAAAACATAAATTTTATCCATATCAAGTTCAACTGCATGTAATAACATTCCCAGGAGAACCAAGAGTTCAATAATAACAAAAAGAAAACAGCAAAATAACTGTGACTGCCCTAACTAACCGAATTCAAAACGCCTTTGTCAAAATTGTACACAAAAACTGGCTTGTTTAGATGAAATACCACGTTATGCGACCAATTTAAAAATACGTCTCATTCCTTACAATAGCTCTTTAAAAAAGATCTTTTTAAATTGGTTGGCGTAACCAGTTAAAGATTGCCTCTCAGTTGACTGAAATTTGAAAATGGATTACGTCATTTTATAATGGTCATGTCATATGAAAGGCGACCAATTTAAAAAGAACTCTTCGTGCTTATACAATTGAATAGAATCAAAACCTTTTTAATTTGGTCTTGTTGAATTCGTAAGTTTGTTTAACAGCCAGTTTAATCAGATCTTGGTTTTGATACAATTTTTTTTTAAACAAAGGTCTTCTAATTTTGGTTTTGAGTTCACAATAGAATGAAAAAAAATGATCGAGTAAGGATGATCAATATGAATCGCGTCGCATGGGGTCTCGATTTCCGCTATTTAAACAAAATTGGGTAGACAGTAGTGTTACTAAGGAGTCAGAAATAAAACAAGATTTAACGAGCCTGTCAGAATGAAGGTTTAGGCAGAGGTGTTAAGTACCTACACCCACAATTCGAAAAAAAAAATTAAGTCAGATGTAAGGCGCGCTACAGTGGTGGCCCAGTGGTAACGGCCGCGACTTACGAGTTGTAGGCCGTAGGTTCGAACCCCGACAGGCGCTTTACTTTGTGTAAATTATTTCATCACCACTGCTCCGTGCCTCGGAAAGCACGTTAAGCCGTTGGTCCCGGCTGTCATTCGTGGATCTTTGACAGTCGTTACGGGTCGTCAGAAGCCCGAAAGTCTGACAACCAGTCTTACCAAGGGGTATAGTATTACCCAGTAACTGGGTTGTGGAGGTCAGATAGGCAGTCGCTCCATGTAAAATACTGGTATTCAGCTGCATCCGGTTAGACTGGAAGCCGACCCCGACATAATTAGTTGGGAAAAGGCTAGGCAGATGATGATGTAAGGCGCGCTACACACGTGCAGTTATAACTGACAGTTTTAACAGTTCAGTTAAACTATTCAGATATATCGTAACGTGAGTAGAAAAAACTGAGAACTGTAAAGTTGAACAGATAACTTATCAAATTATCATTAGATAAAACTGAACAGTTAAAACGGAATGTCTGTAGCAGAAAACTGCAGTTGTCCGTTTGGCTGTAGCATCCGTAGCGAGTACACAAATTTTAGTTCCTCACGGTTCTACGTTTTTGCATCTAGCGCAATTCCCACGTGACAATGCCGAATCAACGAGTTATAGAATTTATATAAACTTATCATACCAAACGTTGCTTATGGAAAGTTAAATCGAAAGAATAGCGACACGACCGCACATGCAAAAAGGTAACAGTAACCCTATATCTGCCACGGTATTATCCATCGATGCCACGATTCCACGGACATGTAGCTACGAGCGCCAACAGATTAAGTATAACTGACGCAATAAACGATAAAACTCACCGTGTGTAGACAAAAGGCGCTTCAGTTGTAACTGTCAGTTAACACACTGTCAGTTATAACTGCACGTGTAGAGGAGGCTTAATAGGGGGCGAGCCTACGTGCTATCAATCGGGCACACATTCAGTCTCCGGGCATCTACTGACAAATTCCAAATAAATCCAAAACCCAAAAACACTTTGCTTATAGGAGCTCGTGGCTAACGGGTCGCTACGCTTGCCGCGGCCGGTTCGTGGATGGGTGACCATCCATTACATATCAAGACCTCTCCGCGCCTCGGAAAGCACGTTAACCCGTTGGTCTCGGCTGTCATTACCTGAAATGAGTTATAAACTCATGCGCATTATGTTTAATTATTGTTGCCTATAAGTTATTTGTAACTCTTGTTAGCATAGCCAATAATATTAATTGACATACATATAAATATTGTACACCCCATGGGTAGGTTACAGTGATAAAATAATGCGAACTGTAAGAACTGTCTTTTCACTTGTGACAAACAATAAATAAATGAATAAAAATATGAATATGGTATTTTACTTCGGGTAAATCTTTGCCGGGAGCATGTAAATACGCTAATATAAGCACTTCGTCATCCGTTTCATCCCTGGACGAAGTGTCGTTCTCAAACTCAATATCTGAGTTATCACAGTCTATAGAGTCAACCAACAAAATACAATGTGGCGCTACAACGGTGACTTTAATTTAATACACGGGTAGGGCTAGTGCCCATTAACCATATAAATATTGATAGGTTAAAATAATACGTAAACTGAAAAAAAAAATTTTTCAAACAAACTAAATAATAAAAAAGTCATTAAAATTGGGATCACCCTTGCAAAAATTCATTCATGAAATTACTTACCTAGCTCGCTTACGTTAACTCGGAGCGGCAGCGACGCGGCGCATCGCGTCTTGTACCTACTCGTGATCGGTCCGATTCTTTGACGGCATATTATCAAAGAAACCGAGCGGCGCAAGTGGTACAAACACTTATCACATCACCCTCTCTTGTTACTATTAGTAATAACTGTCATCACTAATCACTGCCATCACGATCATAAGTTTACACAAGCACTAATAGCACAAATAAATGCGTCCGTATCGCAAGAGGTGTAAACGTACCTACTAGATAAGAAAACGAAAACCAATCAAAGTGTCTTTATCGCAGTACCATGATCTAATTACTATCCTAATTACACAAAAAGAAATAAATAAAACAATAGCTAAGAGTCTTTTTCGCGACGTAATTATGCGCACTAGAGTAAATAAGTGCGTCAAGGACACGGGTTCGACTAGCACTAGAAAAGCAAAAAAAGAATTCGTGTTCGGTGCGGCGGGTGGGTGGAAGGGAGAGCGCGCGTCGCCTGCGCTGCTCGCCAACAAAGGAAATTTCCTTAAATTCGCCTACTCTATGCATTTGTTTCATCCTAATAGTATTGCTTATTCGTTTTAATTTCATTGATGCGAAGTTATGATCCGTGACCGAGGGAAATGACCGCTGCGCGACAGTTCTTTAAGTACAGGTTGCTCTAAGATGCTATTTCCTAAATTCTTTAATAAATCTGTAAATAATAACGTTTAAAGGAAATAAAAAATTGTCATGAAACGAAAATGTGAAAACGTATATGTGTGTTAAATTAAGGTCACCATAGCAGCGCCACGCTGTAGAAGTGCCAATGCATTGAACTTCCATTTGCAGAATAATATCCAATCGGTCTTTTTTGTGCAAGGTTTGGGGTTGACGTTGAGCGAGCACCGTGAGCGAGTTCACGAGCGTTCCGAATTGTTGACAGCTCTTAGCTGTCATAATCATTATATCTAAATCGGAACGGAAATTATTGATGTGATCGATCGCTGTAAGCGATTATGGCCTAATTCGGAATGCAGGGTTACTTTCATAATAACCGAATAACGTTTCAGAGACGTCATTCGCCGGTGAATTGCTGACGCAATGTTGGTGCCAACGCTCTTCTAGGAAACCGTTGTATAAGGTCCAGATAACGCCTGTTATTACAAAGAGCTCAAATTAAAAATCTAAGATGGAAGCCAGAGGTTCCAATTTCAAATTCTACGTATTTATATTTACTAATTTTTACGCTGAATCCAATTTGGATTTAGAATATCGACACATCTGTTAGATTACGCATAGGTATTTTTACAAACATTAAATATTTTCGCATAATAATTATAGCATTCTTATGCCGATCGAAATAAAGCATATTCTCAAAATAGAGTATCAATATAAGAACTGCAAACAAGACTATGTTCTTGTTATTCCAAAATTCTATAGAACAGCTTTTAACAAATTTAATTTAACAATCCAGTAAATTAAATTCAGTTCTAACCACGATGAAATAAGATCGACATTCATTTAAAAAATATTAAGACAGCTGCATTAAAAAAATGTATACCTACTGACAGTTCTTTCGTCAATCTAATCCTCGAAGTATGGTTCCTTTTTCAAAAGAGATCTTTTGTGATTTCGGCGTGCTTTATGGTAACTCTATACTTTTGGGATTCGAATTTGGAATTAGATTAGAGATAAAAAAACAACAGATGTTTTTGGCAAAATAATGTTTTCTCACTCTTGGTTTCTTGGAAATTAAAACAAAATGGCTTCTGTATCTTAATCTCTGAGAAGCAACTAACATAGACACCTTCCACCACCATCTGCCTAGCCTTTTCCAAAGTATGTTGGGGTCGGCTTCCAGTCTAAGCTGATGCAGCTGAATACCAGTATTTTATATGGAGCGACTGCCTATCTTATCCTATCCTATTAATATTAATATTATGTAATGCAAATGAGGATGGGCGCTGATATCTATAACACAAGATAGGTATTAAGTTATCTTAGTTTAGGTATTAGTAGCAACTCTTACATGTACAGTAATGTAACTACCTTTTGGCCTATTTTATTGTAAAACTGTTTCCTTAAGTTCAATTTTGAAGGTGCAAATAAAACTTTATTTTATTTTATTTTTTTCTGACCTCCACAACCCAGTTACTTAGTAACGACCAGAGAACATAATATGAGTCTACTAGAATCAAAAACCGCAATGTCCATAAAAAACTGAAATTGTGTTGTCTATGGCATATGAATCTCCAGTGAAAAAATAAAACATTTATTTATTCAATATGGAACTAAAACCGCAATGTCTCATAGAAATTGACATTTAAAAATCAACGTTTGCTACAAAAACAGCATTGTCCACTTGTGTATGTATCTGAATAAGCATTGTCCATCACAACCAATCACAGTCGCGTAAACGATATGGCGGATTATGATATTTGCTGTTAGGAGTGCTCTCGTTTATTTTGGTTTTTGATGTGATAAAACAGATTTGTAAGCTATAATTTTTATAGATAAATGAACTATGGAATGTTATCCCCAAGTGGTGGACAATAAAGATGCTCGAAAACGCCGAGTTGATAGAGAAAAGTGGAATAAAAACTAGGCCAAAAATGACCGGTGAGTAAATCACAATCAGATAGTTTTGATACTTTGTTTATAAAGTTTTCAAACTTAGTTTATAATGACTTAGTATCGTCTTATAATGTACAATTTATTTACAAAAATGAAAATTTCACCCCATATAAACATAAAATTTGCATTTTTTTATACAGTTCATTTATGATTGTTTGTATTTTATTTACAAACTATTAAAATATCTTTGCGAATAAAATCTAAGTCTTCTATATTCTTTCATCATTTCAACACCTAAATTTCATACTTTGATATTGTATTATATTCTGAGAATTAGCTTAAAGTTCGGCAGGCCCTCTAATGGCAGGTAAAAATGTTAAACAAACTAAATGAGTACCTACAGATCTGAAATTTTGTTGTTCCAGATATGCTCCAAAAGACTTACCTTTTAAGCCAACATGTTCACACAAAGACAAAAAGCTGCAATGCTCTGAAATTAGTATGAATGACTTACAAACTTTTCATGAATCTTTTTATGCCGTAAAGGACAAAGTAAAACAAGATATGTTCGTATTAAAACATGTTATAGCTAATAAAACGTCGCGCGTCGTCGTCCTCGATCTAATATATTCTACCGCCAATTTTTAAAATGATTCAGATCACCAATATAATGTACTACACTCACAAACAGGGTCGTCAACAATTTTTAGTTTGGCGAGATGGGCTGGGAAACAAACATGTCCTAATCTCATGCGCGTCAGATTTTAGTTCTTTAAATAAGTAATATTTTATATTTTCAAATTCTGTATATCCGTTAAACTGCTAGAAGCTTGAAATGTGAGCGCGACCCATTGTTTAACTATTGTGTCTACTAATTGGTCAAACGAGCCAGTATATAAACTAAGTAAATCGACATTAAATAAAACATAACCTCTCGTTATGATCCTTCTGAGTATGTAACTATTTTGGTTGCATATTGATTACATACTCACACAGTGTAGGTACATTATTTGACTGGAGAACCGCCGCAAAGGATACACTGTTAAATGTCGGCAAATGGCATGTCATGAGTTCACTCCGACGAACAGACAGACAGACGCGGCCGAAGGACTTCAATTTATAATAAAACGATGTAAGGATTATAGTCTTTGCTATTCAAAGTATCAATACTAACCAGGCGTAGTACATAACAATAGGTATGTTTCAAAATAAGCAATGTCCATCAGACGCGTGCAACAAAAACAGCAAAGTCCAGTGGTTTGTTTCAAAAACAGCAAAGTCCAGACTATTTATTCAATTTTCTTGTTACTGTGATGAATCTACGTAATTCCAATAATATGTGACCATTACATAATATATTTACTGTATTTTTGTTATACTACATAAACCTCAAAATGTACAAACAACTAATAAATCAAAATATATGTATTGTGGCCAAAACACGGATATGGACATTGCGGTTTTTGATTCTAGTAGACTCATATATACCCTAACGACTGTCAAAAATCTACGAATGACAGCTGGGACTGAATATCCACAACTCGTAAAGTTATAAGTACAGACGCCAGCAGGTCAAGCTACCCGAAACTGTCAAATTTTCCCAATCAACCTTGAACCTTAATGCTTTAGCGATAAAGTTGAAAATCTATTAAAAAAAATTGACAGATTGTAGTAGCTTGATGTGCTGGCGTCTGTACAAAGATCACCTGACGCGTGGCCAAAATTGGAAGTAACGCCGCCATCTTGTTTTTCAATACATTTCACGAAACAATCGCACAAATGTTTACCAAGAGCGCCCTAATCAACGTCGTTCGAGCGCGAAATGATCCCGTGTAAAAAACAATACCAAGAGTGTTTTAATTTCTAAGGGCATTCAAAGTTATTCATTGAGAACTAACAGTGACACTATGACGCTATAGTGTCAGATTGGTACCTTGTTTTTGGTACCAATTAGTAAGGTCGATTCCTGCTAGGCGCGTTGTTTGAAGACAAAATGTCGCACATCGCCTGTTGACTGTGCACACAAGGCCTCATGTTATGTATAGGGTGGTACAGTTTAAATCTAGGTTTTTTATTTTGTCCATTTATTTTAGTTTCATTTTTAGAACATATTAGAACATTTTAAAATGTTTAATAGTGGATAGCTTGGACGATATAGGACTTTTTTTTTTTGTTGGTCGGAAATTATCACATAACTTCTCCCGCTCTGGGCAGAGCAGGAGGGCGTGTCAGACTCTTACTGACTAAAACCCACCCGTGTTCCTTCAGTTGCCTGTTCCAGGGGCCACGGTATCCCTCTCGGACTTTCCCGCAACCCTAGCAGGCATCGGCCCTAGCGGACCCCGTCATTGGTGCTGACATCTCGGTGAGGCGCGCGTGGAACACAACGCGCCGTCAACCCGGGCCTGGTCCTTATCGAACGGCGTGCTGCCCATTGCTCGACGTTCGCAAGCCCACGCCTACGGTGGCCGGGAATCGGCCTGCGATTCCCGACGCCCACGGGCGGCGTCTCCTGCGGCGGCTAGGAGCGTGAGGGCGCGAATTTTGCCTCTCCCTCACGCGTTCCGCCTCCTCCTTCGCGAACATTACTCCTTCGCAGAAGGAGGTGACGGCTTCCCAAGCCCTCTCGCTCCGTACCATGGCCTGGACCAGGACGCTGTAGGCCTGCGACCATTATTATCGTTGTTAAAATGGTTATAGATATAGTGACTTTTCACAGCAGGCACATGAGGATTTTTCAGCACTCGGCTGTTAATATAGCTGCGGTTTTATGAAAAGCTTAGCTGTAGCATCGTCTGCGTCTCACACCCATGTGATAATCTTTGTCCTATTAACTGACGGCATGGTTGGCGCAGTGGTTAAGCGATTGACTGCTGCGTTACGTGTCGCTGGTTCGATCCCCGCACGGAACAAATATTTGTATGACCTGCAATTAGTTGTTCCGGGTCTGGCTGTTTGTGTATGCGAATTTAAATGTTTGTAAACGCACCCACGATACAGGAGAAATTCCTAGCGTGGGGCAACGTTTAAAAAAAAACTGTACCTCTTATTTTTGTTACTTATATTCTTGTTTAAAGTCCCTACAGAACCCCGGTTTCCGTATAAGTTCAAAATCTAGTCACAATCTCATCTCAAAAATTTGTCAAAAATAATTATGCGTAAATTAGAGGTAATATTGACAGATTAAAACTGAATTTGAATTTGATGCAACCGTTCTATATAATACAGGAATTGCTCCTCTGACGTCAACCTTATCAAATTTGTCGCAACCTGTATAATTTATCACCTGAGTGTTGGTGGTCGGTTTTTTGTTTTACAACCATAATCTACAGGCTGTTGTCTTTGCGCATTCCGCTTTATAATCTGTGGCACACATTACAGGTAGACGTAGAAGATCCATGTGTTTCTTTAATTTACAGATTATTATTTTTATTGTATTTTCTCCATGAGAAAACACTAAAGGCGCGGCGCAAGAGATGTGCGACGGAATGTTTTGTTGTGACTAAATAACGGACAAATAAAAAAAAATCTCATTCTCGATATTCAAACTTAAACTCAAAGCATTTATTTCAAATAAACCAATTACAGGCACTTTTGAGTTGTCAAGGAGTCAGTCTGTCTTAGAGATGAAGCAAGTTGCCAATTCCAAAGCGTAGGTACCTAACTGTGGAGACGAACCGGCTCGGGAACTCGAAAATCTTTTAACTCTTTTGTCCTTTAAGTAATTTCTAAATATTTTGTAATTTAACAACATTTCCTTTACCTAACTTAAAGAAAAGAAAAATTACATACACATTTTGTATGTCATAGTTGACACAGCATAGCGCACTTTGTACTATTTATAAAATCTTTATAATGTAATTACCTACCTATGTTTGACAAATAAATTATTCTAATTCTGATTCTGAATTTTATTTATTATCTATAATTATGTCAATGACTGAGAAAAAAAATTGTTTAACGTTACCTAAATTGTATTTGTTTGTGTCTTTACTACAGAAGACGCTGCGTATACAAATACTACTTAATCATTTAATCTCACCACAATCACACTATATTACAAATACTTACACGGTTTGTGATAAGAAATACCAGATAAGCATATTCTACCCAGTGAGGGGCTAAAAGCTCTTTAATCCGTCATAATCTTTAATATAATTTGATATTTGAGGAGTTTATTGCGCCACTTCTTCTCCCCAGCTAAAGCACTAGGAAGTGGTGAAGGGCGGGCGTGCCGGGGGACTGTCAATATGTAATTTAGACGTTCAAAAAGTGCTGATTCTCAGCCTAGTTTGAATAAATGGCTTTTGATTTTGATAGTCTAGCGGTTGTATGTGTGTATCTTTGTGAAGGAGCTCGTTCAGGCAATAAATTAATAATTAATAAAGAGGTACCACAATATATTCTTTAAATTACATGGGATTTATTTATTTTCTTTATTTATTGCATTGGTTCACCAACACCTGTTTACACTGGTTTTATACTAAAGGTAACATGCAAAAATGTATAAATGCAACAATCACTTCCAGGCAAACTGCACGCCTAAAGAAGTTGTACACATAGCGGCAGATCAAGTTACCACAAACTGTCAAATTTTCTCATTCGATTTTGAACTTAACCTTCAACATTTTAAGGTTTAAAATCATTTGGAGAAATTTGACAGTTTTGTATAACATGATGTGCTGGCGACTGTACAACACAATACGCACTTTGCACGGCCAAGGAATTTAACCTTTAGCAATTGCGCTTGAGATCCAAACATTTATTTCAAATAAACCAATTACAGGAACTTTTGAAATTGTCAAGTGGTCGGTCAGTCAGAAAGATGAAGCTAGTTGCCCATTCCAAAGCGTAGTAGGTACCACGACTATCGGGGCAATCAATATACATTATGTCATTGATCACCACCGTCTATGTTCTGAGTTGAGCTGCACGATTACTGACAAATAATTGCACTGACTGGACAGGTTCGCTCAGATCTGTGTGGTTCATTCCATAAAAGACCATTTCAGACACTTATCTATGTAGATTACTGTCTAAAATGGTATTTCACCATGGTCTTTTACGTCCAGAGTCATAATCTTGGTCAGATCATGCGAGGGTGGTCCTCACATGGTCTGATCAAGATTATGTCTGGACTTGAACTACATACTAGCTTTGAAATGATAAAAATTATCAATATAATTTGGATACTAAATACAAATTAAAATCTCGATTATGATTTTAAATGTAACGTTGGTCAATCCCTAGCATCAGTGGGATGACACTGACAGCTCACTCCACGCAAGACTTCACGGTGAGATATTTACAGAATCGACCGGCTGATGCTAGGGATTGACACTATTGACAACTCACTTCACCTAAGTTATCACGGTGAGATTGTTACAGAATAGCTCGGCTGGTCTTATAAATTATTATAAATGTTGAAACAGACGCGTCAAAATGCTGTGCCTGCAAAAACCTGCAAAATCAATTTTATACATTGTATAAAATTGATTTTGCAGGTTTTTTTGTGACTAGTTGAAGGAAAGTGGGCGAATATTCATTTATAAGTAGTTATTACATCGTTGTAGATAATATTTGCACGAATTAACATCATAAATACTTTTTTGGATGAAGAAATGTTACGTGAAAAAACCGTTACGCCAATGTCGTAATTATGATGACGACGAATTTTGTGTTTTACAATGAATCGAGTGTATCTATACGATATGAAAAGCTATAAAACTAATAATTACAATAGATTTTGGTCATTCGAGGTGTTTCGTCCTTTACAACTCGTCTTGAGCAAGCGTGGTGATCAAAGCCCGTGCCTTTTCTGTATGAGAAGAGGCTTTTAACTCGCTGTGGGATAGCTATAGGCTGGTATTGTTAGATACATTTTATACGTCTCTTGACGTTTCTTGGGACCCCGGGGTCCCGGACCTTTGGAAGGCGTACGAGGGGCTGAAGCCAACTCGCAGAGGCTCGTTAGACGTTTTTAAATAAATGATGCACCAACTGACGGTTATCCCTGTTCGGATTATACAAGTGCACCCGTGGACAACCCCCGGTGGGTGTAGAACGATTGCGGGAATATGGAAACAAAGATATTGGACTATATATTTGGGTAGCTTATGTGGACTGGTTATATAGGACTATGGCCCTTGACTGACCAATGTTTAATACAAAATACACAGATAAAATGGCAGGGGGTGACTTGCACACTCAATAATGGGCCACCGAAAACGATCGCTAGCACATAACGTCGATTATTATTAAAATAATAGTTTCCCTGTCTACTACAATCGATAGATGATTGATTAGCAATGCTCAAATTAACCTATAATTAGAGTACCTACAGTAACGCTCAGGATTTCTTCCTAGCCTCTTATAAGGCATATCGTGAAACTGGCATCGTATTCGTTGCCTCTCGCTAATGGCAGTCGAGCAGGGAACGCGTACTATGTCAAACTTCTGTCTTAAAGTCACAGAGTATACGGGAAGCATACAGATGTAAGAGAGCTGTGGTGGCCCAATGGTCACGGCTCCGATTTACGAGTATCGTGGGGAAACCAGCATGTCCAAGGATAAAAACTAAATCTATCGGTGAGAGGGAGTGGGCCGTAATCCATCACGCGGGCCCAGCGCGGTTTGGTAGAGGTCACATATCTTAGAATTTTTGGTTCTAGGACATTCCACGATTTTTTCCTTCACCGTTTTGAGAGCAGTGGCGATGAAATAATTTACACAAAGTAAAGCGCCTGTCAGAGTTCGAACCTACGATCTACAACTCGTAAGTCGCGACCGCTACCACTGGGCCACAACTGCTCAACTTTCAGGGCTTTTTAAAAACTCGCAGTAGGCTAGCTAGAGCATCTTGAGCTGGGTAAGGTTAGGTTTGCCGGCCGTAGTCGAGTCGATGGTCGGCAGCGACGAGTCCTGGGACGCGGTGGTTTCCTTCTATGAGACAGTCGTCTCGCAGAAGGAGGCTGCGGAAAGGGAGAGGGAGATCTCGTCCACTTACCTGGCCCGCAGAAGGCGCACCGGGCGTCGGCGGAGGGCGGATAACGCCCTCTTCCAGCCCCCCTAAATGGGTCCAGGGGCGACGGACTCGGGGACGTCTGTCGCCCCCCACACACCAGGACCCGAGGTGGCGGCGCGTAGTGTTCCACGCGCGCCCCTCTTAGACGTCGCGGGGGGAGTCAAACACCTCACTCCCCCCCAGACCCGGAGTGGCCCGCAGTGGCGGACCGGCACCAGTCGGGGGTTGCGGAAGGATCGTACGTTCCCGCGACCCCCGGCGAAGGTGTGAGATGGAACACCGGGGTGGGTTTTTAGTCAGTAAGAATCTGACAGACCCCGCCGTCCCCCGCCCCCCGCCCCAGGGCGGCGGACATCCATGAGGACTTCCCACCACGGAAAAAAAAAAAAAAAAAAATGGTAAGGTTAGGTTAGAGCTGTGGCCGACCATATTACAATACATCCAGGTTTGTTGCAGTCATTAAAAGTTAAGGCACATCACACATCGAGAGACGATCAGTGAGTTAGCAAATCGATTAGTATTATTTGGAAATCAAAATCGGTTTTATATGGGGGTCGTTTCTGTTAAATACTCTATGGCCCCTTCGAAAGTATCGCCATAATTATAATTTGCCAGCGAGTCCGTCCGTTCATCTTACTATTTTATATATTTCAACAATGTTTTAATACAAGCCGGAGGAATCCGAAGACTTCAGTATGTCCCAAATGATTGCGTAGTATGAAATGGATATGCATGTCTGTCTGTTACAAAATGGCGGACTCAGCCAAGTTAGAAGCATAAGTGCTCGCAGGGAGTTCGGCATAATTTTGCTTGTTTAGTTTAGGTATTACTAAGAAACAGCCTTGTGACTGACAGACAGACTTCGTCCGTGAGCACTTGTAAGAACTAACATGTTTTTTTTTTACATTATTTTGACTTTACTCCTTACCGAATATTTTCTTCTGTTTACCTATTGTTCGATTCCCAAACTGAGAAGAAAATAATCATCAATGTACTAATTTAAATGTAATATAACGTGTACAAGTAAACCCTGGAGCAATAATTGTTGTTTCTCCTGAATCCCGACTTTTTAGTGACAGGATTTTTTTAATTGGCCCTCTGGCCTAAAAATTTGGTTCATACCCAACTTTATCAATAAAAAACAACCTTATTCACCGCGAATAGAGCTTAATTTTAACTGTGCATGTAATGCAAAATATTTTCACATGAAGCCTGTCATTGCAATTGAAAATGTACTTTTGTTCCAAAGATTTAAGGTAGGTTTTGAATTGTAGTTTTAAAAAAATGTTTGTCGTCATCGCAAACCTTAGTTTTTTGGCGTCCATTTTGGAAAATTACACAGATCTTTTCATTTTTCACCGGCTAATTGTATTTTCTTGGGATCAATTTTTGTCATTTAAACTTTCTTTTTCAATTTCTTTAAGTACTTAAGTGCCTATCATTTATTTTAAGGGTCTCTGTGGTCTACCGGTTGAAGAACTTGCTACATAAGCAACAGGTTTCGGGTTCCAAACCTAGCAAATATAGGTGCCTAGATATAATAAGTTTGTATTTATTAAGGCGCCTGCCCGATTTGCTCGATTTTTGACGATCGTTTTTGTCGGTCGATATGTTTATTTATTTATTTATTATTTATGTAGGTACACACAATAAAATACATGAGATAAGACATAATTATAAATTAAGTACAAAGGTACTGCTTATTTCTTAAGAAATTTCTTCCAGCAGACCTGCGAAAGGAGAAGTAAAAAAGAAACGTAGACAATAGTGCGTGAGAACATGAAGAGAAAAATATGAATGTGTGAAGTCTAAAGCTAAAATATTAAATATAGGTACCTAAATAAAAATAATTAACATGTTGTGTTTTGACGTTTAAGATCTGTCAGCTTCTTACAGATTCGCTCGTTTTCATCGATTGTATTGATCTTTACTGTCGCCTGTGAACTATCGATAAGTAATTACTATGGTTAAAATCGCGACAAACGTAGACGTCACCGGTTGATTTAAGTATCGATCGACAAAAACTACGATGTCGATAGTCTGTTGCTTACATATTTACAAGGTTTTGTTTTTTCACACGTGTGTACAAATTTTCACAAATGTGGATGTACAGTCAGTGACCTGCATAACCCGACCCCTCTTCTTCTTTATAAGAGGGGTCAGGTAATGCAGAGTACTGACTGTACTACCTACGGAGTCCATGTTTCCACAAAGCTATAACCTTGGAGTCGTCAAGTGTCGAGTGACTAGGTTACTTCTAGACAAGAGTGATCCAACATCCACCGTCACATTGCTTACCAGCAGGCGAGATAGTGGTCTAACGCGAGTCTATCCAGTCCTGAGTACGGAGACGCTCCGCAGTCGATGCTGGAGACGCTAATGCCAACACTTTCATACTTGAAACCAAGCGTGTCAGTAAGCGGCACCGTTTACTCCAATGACTAAAGATAGTCTTTAGTCATTGGTTTACTCATATAAATTGACAGCCCGTGACAATTTTATACTTTTTTTTTTTCTCTTCGCCGTACTTGGGCAGGCTAAGGCCTTGGACCATACCACCTCGTCTTCAGTGCTTATTGTCCTTCTAGATTAAAAGTAAGGCCAAAGCCTCGTCTTCAGTTTTATCCTTCTTGTTCAAAAGTAAGTAAGGCCGAAGCCTCGTCTTCAGTATTTATACTAAAAATGCCGCGTGACAGCTAGCTTGTGCTCAGTTCCGCCGAATGCGGACACGCGTCTTATAGGCGTCTCTAGTCGCTGATAATAGTCGACGATTTCGTGCTCTGTGATCTTATCCTATTTCCTGCTAACATTACCTACATATTATTTAATACAAATGAGAAAGTCTTTAATAATGTTTGTGAAATGAAATGTTTATTTCTGTAAGTAGATCTTTTAAGACACGTCATTATTTTGTTGCTCAATATTTTGAAACTTGAAACTAGATGGCGCCGGCATTTCCTAGCTGACTGATCCCTGAATAGAATTGATTCTAGTCGCCCCTTCCAAAAGGTAGTTTCGTATGAAGAAGAATGGACAAGAAACTCCACCGTTACTCTTTTAAAATGTGTTACAATATTTTGGATAGGATCGTAGCAGGTGGCGTTCTGTAGTCTCTGCCTACCCCCATAGGAAGAAGGCGTGAATTTATGTATGTATGTATAGTTGTATACCTACGTTTTTTCCCGATGTCCACTCGAACGGAGACGCGAGCAAAAGCTAGTTAATTGACAAAATATTATACTTCTCTGCCTACCTTCGGGGAATTCAGGCGCGATGTTATGTACATAGAGCCTCCTACAAGGTGTATGAAGTCATCTAAAGCGCCGTGGCAGCACTGTCGCCTGTCCCTGTCAGGATATTATAGCGACTGAATAAATATACATGGGGCAGTAGTAGGCGAGCAATGTGGACACTAAGTCACTTAGAAACATCAACATCTTTTTATTATGGGATCTAATAGTCCCCACAGGCTTATTTACATTTTTGTATAATTTTCTTATCCCGCGGGTACATATTGTAAGGGGACTGTCACCCCTAATTACTTTGTTTTCGTAATTTCACTACACCGTTGTTTAGCGGTGCACAAAATACACCTTCTCACCAATTTTTATAGTGCTAATAGTCTCAGAGAAAAATGGGTGTGTCATATTGGGACCAACGGACCGACGAACAGACGGACGGATGGACAGACTGACAGACCGAAAGGCGACAGGAATGACGGACATACGGACGGACAGACAAGCGGACCCTCAGGGATTGCAGGCGTGATGTTATGTACATAGAGCCTCTTGCAAGGTGTATGAAGCCATCTAAAGCGCCGTGGCAGCACTGTCGCCTGTCCCTGTCAGGATATTGTAGCGACTGGATAAATTAATGTAGTGGTAAGCGAGCTACGTGGACTAGAGAGGTATTGTGTGAAAGTTTGGAGGTTGATTTATTAAATAAACTAAAAAGAAAGTAAAGTTCACCTTCATCGGATCGTAAACTTAGGTATTGATTTGGGGCCATCAAAAATTCAAAATTCAAACTAATTTATTTCACATAAACAGTGCACAGTTCCAATTGATTGTGTCCTATGGAGAAAAACAGGCAAGATACTCCATAGTTACTCTTATAGAGAAAATAGGCTTTTATCTTCATCATCATGATCTTCCTGCCCCTGTGTCATGTTACTTGTGGTCGGCGCAACACGTTTTATTCTCAATTCTCCCCTGTCAACCGTCACTCTTTCATAGCATTCCTCTCCCTCTCCATCCATTAACACATTCATTCATCATTTGGGACAGTATCGAGAGAAAACACTGACTCAAACTACATATAAAAAATTGGCGAATTTCTCTGCGGACAAAACTAGATTTTGATAGAAAAGAAGCATTCTACATACTAAATAAATGAAGTATGAAGGTTTATTTAAAAAAAAAAACTTGTAGAAAATCCTTTAAATAAATGAGTTTTATTTCAAAATAATTTCATTCTTATTATAATTCTCTAAAATAAAGAGTAAAAATATACCTATGTAGTAAAAATGTCCATTTCGCTCGCCAGTGTGAACTTAAATAAACATGGCCGACACAACAATACTCACTAAATGAGCCGCCATGTTAAAAAACAAAATAAAAGTGAACACGTCTATTTTGTATGTCCCTCCTGCGATCATTCAATATTGTTATAATTGAATCACTAGGTTTATGTAGCTACATATGTTAGGCCTGTGACTTTGTTCGCGTGGTACCTAGTCAATATTGTTTTTTAAAAAGCATTGAATAATTTTTTGACCAGAATTTCTAAGCAGACCAGTACTTTAAAAAAAAAAACATTATTTGAAGCAGCTTTAGCATTACGGAAGCTAAGTATTTTTTTTTTAATTTCATTGCCTTCGATACCAAATTAAAAAATGACTTAATTGTTAATAATAAATCATAAGATTCTTGTACACCATTCACATTTTTGTAGGTACGAATTCCTTTTCCAAAAAGGCGCCCATTGATTCAAAATTTACGTGGCTATGCAAAAGAAGCGTATCCGGGTCACAAAGTAGTGTCATAAATCTTAGCATTAGTCACCAATAGTCACCATTTAGGACTGTTTGGCAGGGAAAGCGGTAATATTGGATTCAATAGCAATAGGCTCGCCCCTTATGACATGGGACTTTTACATAACTGTCGAAATGTGTACACCTGTACTTTATGTGTGCCAAACGCTTCGAGGATTTCAGGCGTGAAGATATTATGTTATGTTATAAAATGTATGTATGTTCTTACCCACTATACAGGGTCATTGGTAATACGACGGCAATCCATTAAGGGGGTGGAGGGGAGGTCATTTGCAACCAAATGACCCATCATGCAAATGTCAACATTATTCCAGTAATTTGACATTTTATATTTTTATGAAGAAATCTGGTACCTATCTTATTGTATCTCGTTGGGTAGCTGAGAAGTTGTACATATTTTTGGAATGTTTTTGTTGTTTTTTTTGCAGAAATCAGCCATTTTAGTCAAATAACACAATGATGATAGTTGTGTGCTCTGATTTAAATAATATTAAAGATAATTGTAATTTTATTTTTGATTATTATGTATTGAAATAGAAGCAGATAAATATATAAAAAAAGTCAAATTACTCGGAAATGGTTGACATTTGCACAGGGGTCACAAAGGGTCATTTGGTTGTAAACGACCTCCCCTACATCCCCTTAATGGATTGCCGACATATTAATAATGACCCTGTATAGTACCTAGGTTGCACGTCAGTGTGAAAAGAACCAGTTTAGTAAAGCTGGTCTCTTATTCTATTGAAACTCCATACTACGCTAGGTCAGCTTACGGTCAGTGTTACTACAGACGCGAAGTACGGTCCACCTTACTTGTCTGACTGCCTCGTTGGTGTAGTGTTCGAAAACGTGGACGGCTGAGCATTGAGAACTGTTTCCTGGATTCGGTACCCCAGGTCTAGCAGTGGTTTGTGTTCCACGCGCGCCTCAAAGAGATGTCAGTACCAATGACGGGGTCCGCTAGGGCCGATGCCTGCTAGGGTTGCGGGAAAGTCCGAAAGGGTTACCGTGGCCTCTGGCAGAGGCAACTGAAGGAACACAGGTGGGTTTTAGTCAGTAAGAGTCTGACACGCCTTCTCGCTCCGCCCAGAGCGGGAGAAGTTATTTGATAATTTCACACCCTCAAAAAAACAAAGGTCTTGCAGTGTTATTGGGTTATTAGGAATTTCTTAATAACAGCACGAATTTGTGCCTGGCCAATGGTCACAGGCTCGCCCCTATTACATAGGTCTTAAAGACAACTGATATAATGTAGGTGTCTTCTTAACTCTTCGGAAAAAACAGTGAAAGTTATACATATTATGTTATAATATATAACTTTTATAATAGTTAATTAAAGGCCAAATACTAGCTGAAATAAATTAACAATAGAATTGAAAACATTCATCTCCTGTTTAGCCTTTTGTCAGCTATGATGGGGTCGGCTTCCAGTCTAACCGGATACAGCTGAGTACCAGTATTTTACATGGAGCGACTGCTTATCTGACCTCCACAACCCAGTTACTGGGTAATACGATACCCCTTGGTAAGACTGGTTGTCAGACTTTCGGACTTCTTTACCCGTATCGACAGTCAAAGACCCACGAATGACAGCGTGTACCAACGGCTTAACAAGCTTTCCGAGACACGGAGAGGTCTTGGCATGTAAAGATGGTCACCCATCCACGGACCAACGGCGGCAAGCGTAGCTTAACCTGATCGATCGAGCCTAATAGAATTGAAAACATAAAAAAAGTAAAGCTTATGAATAGCATAGCAACCTCTGTAGTCCATTCCTATAACATACAAAGAAAAGAATGTTCCTAGCTCAGGAAATGGCAATTTTTTTCGACACCTCTATCTTTTGTCAAATCCAGTCCCTACCCATTGAATAACTATTAAAAGGTTTTACCTGTGAAGTAGAAAATGTGCCAGTTGAAGAATAGTATTGATTGATTCTCTCTGCTGATGACAATAAAGGATTTGGTGTGAAGAATGCCGCCATTTTTTTTTTGTTATCCCTTATGTTACTTTCATGCGTAGCCGTCCGGAGTCAGGATGTGTGCCCTGTTGATGGCAATAGGCTCGCTCCCTATTACCTGCAATTACACAACAACAATAGACTACTACAATCATAGGCTGTGTACTGTCCCACTGTAGGGTAAAGGGCTTTTGTCACACAGAAAAGTCACGAACATTGATCGCCACGCCTGCTCAAGACGGACTGGTAATTTCAGAATATAGTTATACCTCTGGCTAGGCCTTTGGGAAAACAGACGTGGTGTAATGCAATTGTATTTTAAGTGATAACGTGGAGACAATACTACATTAAATGAAAACACTGACTATAATGAGGCATAGGCATATTTGTATAATTTTATATCCGTCTTTATTTAAAACTAGCTGTCCCGGCGAACTTCGTACCGCCTCAGAATGTTATCTTCATTATAATATTTTTCTTGAATTGTTCCCGTTTCTATAGTTATTCTGCTATTCGGGGCGGAAACAAATCCAAAAAATCAAAAACCATGATAATTGGTCCAGCAGATCTCGAGTTATAAGTGTTGTAACAAACCCGTCTTTGTTTTATTTATATAGATGTTTCTCTCTTGATAATGATATTCTTTAATGACATTTACTATGGTATACGAAATTGTGACTGATTACCGATAACCTATTTGTTTATGTGCCGTCTTAATTTTATTGACATACTATTAACTATTGCATGAAACTGTGACATTTACTTACTTGCTTGTTTGTTAATTGACATTAGATTACCTCAGATATTTTGTATGTCTTTTGGCGGGACATAGCAAGGACCAACATTTTTTGTATAATTTCTGTTTATTTATATCCTATGTTCACAAAATGAATAAATGAATTTGAATAGGATTATATAATTTTTTGATAGTATGAAATAAATCCTAAATAAAATAATGAAAGAAAGAAAGAATATCGTTTATTTGGACACAGTTCGTGAAACGCAGAATACAAATAACAAAATAAAAAGTTTAAATAATGTTTTAACAACAATAGTGTGTGTCTCACGGCTGGCTGCGTCAAAAAGGATCACTTCAGCATTAATGCCAGAAACATGCTGTCTGACGCTGGTTTTCTAATGAACCATTAGGGACAAGTGACGGGGAGTACAAACAGTTTCGACATAGGTAAATACCTAATAAATAATAAATATTTTTATACTTATAAATAAATTTTGAACTAGTAATCAAAGTGACTTTTCGAACAAACTAAATAGTAGTGATGGTCGACTATGGGTTTTGCCAATTTTTAGAATTTAGACTGGGAACGGTATGAGATTTAAGATATATGCAGTTTAATTTATTGTCGTATCGACCTTGTATTAAATAGTAATACGTATCTATTTGAAGGAGCTCGACCGGGAAGAACTGTCACAATACTTATCTCTTTCGCCAAGCAGCGTGGCTGTGTTCCGGTTTGAAGGGTACGTGTGCCGGAGTAGGTACAGACACATGACGGAGATGGTAAACAAGCCGACGGCCCACCTGATAGAACTGGTCACAACCACCTATGGACATCTGTAACTCCAGAGGCATCGCAGATGTGTTGCCAACCCAGAGACTAACCTGAAATGTCTCATGTGTCTATAACTATACTGGCACCCACACCCTTAACGGCGAAGGAAAACATCGTCAGTAAGCCGGCATATCCTAGAACTAAAAATTCGAAGACATGTGACATCTACCCGCCCGCACAGAGCTCGCGTGGTGGATTACGGCCCACTCCCTCTCACAGAGGGGGCCTGTCTCCCAGCTGTCGGAACGTTATAGGCTGATTATGCAGTACTCAGTAGGTATCCAATCTTGCTTGTTACAATGTTAATCCGATTATTTTTGTCTTTTTTCAGGATGTAATTAATGAACGAATTCCTAATGTCTAGAAAGGCTGACAGTAAGCATGTTATGTTTCGGAGGAGGAAGGCTGCTGACAAGCTAGTGACAGCTTGCAAAATAATGTTGAAAGAAATAACGAACCTACTTTGCTTGTACCCGGCTGTCATTCGTAGATCTTTGACTGTCGTTGTGGATAGTCAGAAGGCCAAAAGTCTGACAACCAGTCTTCCCAGGGGGTATAGTGTTACCCAGTAACTGGGTTGTGGAGGTCAGATAGGCAGTCGCTACATGTAAAAAACTAGTGTTCAGCTGCATCTGGTTAGACTGGAAGCCGACCCCAACATAATGGCCAAAGGCTAGCTAAATGATGATGTTAAAATGCAAGTACCGCCGCGTTTTGCAATAAGTATTATTGCAACATCCTTCAACTGTCAAAATCGTTTAGTAGCAACATATCAAATCGTCCCACAAATTGTAGTCACAAAAACCGACGGCAGGGGGCACTGTACATAATAATTAGTCGCAACGCTTTTACTAAGAGGCGATGTGGACATTATAGACCAAATTAAAAAATCTGTCCTGAGGAGTTATATACAATCTTATAGCAGCCGGTGTATTCAGTAAAAATCTCACGTGAAAACTTAGGTGAAGTGCAGAGCTATCAAGTGTCAATCTCTAGCATCAGGTGGAATGAGAAATCACTTCACCTAAGTTTTATGAAGAGTTTTTACAGAATAGATTAGCAGGTCAATATTGCAACGAAAAGTGAAGTGTCATGCGATGTTGTAATATGTGCTGTGCAACTGTTAACTGTCACCTTGACCTGTCCTGCACATTATCAGCCCTGCCAATAATTATGGCACGGTCCAAGGATCCAATGGAAAAGATTTTCATCAAACGATGACTGTACTACTGACCTCGTCATGAGTGTATTTTTTAAATGCCTCCTTTGTCATAGGTTGACAGTCCTCCCCAACATATTTCACACCAGCTTTTTCCCTCAGTATCGCCCGCGTGAATTATTCCGCGGCAATATATTACCGGGAGAAAAAGTATCCTTTGTCCTAATACAGGTTATGGTCTACTTGTGTGCCAAATTGAATCGAAATCCGTTTAGCCGAAAGGTAACAGAAGATAGATAGACAGGCAGAGTTACTTTCGCAATTGTAATATTAAGTACTTACTAACTGTTGCCTGAGACTTCGTCTGCGATCCAGGATGAAAAGCAGCCTATATCCTTACCCAGGTTATGGTCTACCTACATGTGTGCCAAATTTCATCCAAATCTGTTTTGCCGTTTTAGCGCCAAAGTGCAACAAAGTTACTTTCGCATTTTATAATACATATTAGTATTTGGATCGATGTCCCAAAAACTCGCTAGTGCACACCGAGATACCGTCACTCATCCTCCATCTTGATTCCTGAATGGTTAATTACTGTGTTTTTTGGCGCGCTCGCCTCTCATTGGTCGAGACGGTACGATGTCAAACATGCGTTTTTTACGTCGAGAACCCAAAACCTTCAGAAATAAATTAACTAAATATACCTATTTAATTTTTAAACGATTCACTTTTAGGTTGTAATTGTTGGGAAGATTATTTGCATCATTCAAATTTCTGAGATTGTTTAGAACGAATGTCACAAGTCTGCGAGAGCGCCCGGCTAAAGGTAGTTGAAAGACACCACGTGGTTTTAGTCAGTAAGAGTCTGACAGGCATCTCCACCTGCCCCAGGGTGGAGGCCATCCATGAGGAATTCGAAATGCAAAGAAAAAACTTCGACTGGCGATGTGTGTAGGTACCTACAAATCATCGAGACCTAACGTAATGTCACAACTCAAAATTCTACGTTATTAATTAATAATACTAGTTAAATTATATATTAAATTATATTTTTAGTTTAATTATATGTACTTACAGGGTTATTAGTAATACGTCGGCAAATAATTAAAGGGGTGTAGGGCAGGTCATTTGCAACCAAATTACCAATTATGACCCCTATGCAAATGTCAACCATTTCCGAGTAATTTGACATTTTATATTTATCACTTTTCCTAACCTGTGGATCGAGCCTAGAACCCCCTGCTCAGTGGTTGCGCTTGCGGCCGATAGGCCAACGAGCTCGTCTTTATATTCCACAGATTATTGATATCAGTCCTATTTACATTGTTGTCCATCTTTATATTAATTATTATTGTTTAATGAGATCTAAATAAAATGCTGTGCTTACCTTTAATTTAGATGCATGCAGTGCTATGCGTGTTGTATTTGTCAATTATATATGTACTATGAAGGTCTTTGTGACAGAGACCTCCACCAGACCAGAGTGACAGGTGAGAGTGGCAGGGACCTCAACGCGCAGCCTGTTACTATGGATTCAGTACATGAGGCTGAACCCCCTGCGATGCAAATGTTCGTCGTTTATTTAAAAACTCAGTTTGCGCGTCGATATCCCCGCCACTCTGTATATTAATCGTCACGTGGTCATGTCAGGTTACATTTGATATGGCAGATACGTCCATAGGCGGCGGTGACTACTTGCCATCAGGTGGCCCGCCTGCTTATTTGCCATTCTATGGCATAATATTCTTCGTGGAATCGTGGCGCTGCGCTGGCACGACAGTTATTCAAATTTTACTGGTCCAAAACTTCGCCACTTCCACGGCGTTATCACTGCCTTCATAAAGACATAAATTATCATTATAATCACACAATACTGGATGAATTATTTCTTTTTTAGATTTTGTCTTTTCTTATCACACCCTCCTAACGACCTCTAGCCTGCAGTATAGAAAACACAACAGATTCATATCTTGTTGTCTATAGTTCCGTTTAATCCCGGTAGATGGCGTTAATTCAAAAAAATAAGTGCTCTTACATTATTTTGAGTCCTAACCGATGAAATCTTTTACTCTCGCTCTGGGCATTACGCAGAGTGTAATAAGTCGACTTTGGACACGTCACCGCAACACTGGCAGCCTGGCAGAGTGACATGGAGGACGAGTTCGCATCACCACACGCTGACTTACATGAAGTCTATCTCCGTACCCGAAGGTCACTACGTGTACCACCTATTGAGCCCTGCAATCGCAGAGCCCGTTTACAATGGGCTCGTGAACACATAAATTGGGCAGAAGAAGAGTGGCGTTTTCTGTGTTTTTCTGACGAATTTCGCTTTAGTATGAGGCCAGATACTAGACGTACACGGTATTGGAGGAAACCTAGACGCCAATCGCTAGATTACCATCGCTAGATTTTTGGCAAATCGCAAAAAAAAAACGTATTGCAATAATTAGTACTTCGGCTGTTTATTTGGACATAAATGTTACAAAATGTTAGATGCTTATTTAACATAAATTCACTTTTTACGAGTTACTTAGAATATGTCACAGATGGCGTTGAATTAAAGATGACAGTGTATCTAAATCATCTAGGACTGATTTTGATTTCGACTTGCTGTGTAAGTAAAGCCTCGTCCCCACTAGGAACATTTGTCGAGCGACATGTGTCCCCGGAGACATCGGGCGATGTCGCCCTACATCGCCCCACGTCGCCCGATGTCTTGTCTCCGTCCACATCAGTTCAGTCGTACCTATCATGTCTCCGGAAGAGGTAGTGTTGTACAGTGCGGCATAATAAATAATGATGAATGCATCAAGAACCAAAAAGAAGAGAAGATGGTGGATTAAACAGTACTTGCGAAACAAAAAATTGATAATATATATATTTACGATATAGTTCAATAAGTCACAGCACTACGTCGTTCGACCACATTGGTGCCGATTCTCTTGTCACAAAATTCTCTAAACTAGACTAAAAATCACCAAAATTTAGTTTATTCCTGTCAAACGACGATTTCCCATTCTGAAATTGACTAAAGTGACACAACTTAACCAAATTTTAGTTTGGCAGCACTAAGATGGCACTGAGATTATAATTTAGTGAAAATGGCAATTTTGCTATTCTGAATTTTACGTTTTTCACCAAAAATTTTAATTGTCGTAACTAAATCTGCCTGTTTTTAATCGCGATTAAAAAGGTGTGGAATAAAATTTGTTGTCATGAACTAAAATTCACACCAACACCTCGACTTCAGATGCAAAAACAGTACTGTATCTTTTTTTCTTTTCTTTTGCTTATATCTCGAAAACGGTGTGTCCTATCGCAAAAATAATGAAAATTTCGACCTCCCTTTATAAATCCCGGAACATCTAAAATCCAACGTGTTGGTAAAAAAAATTTTTTTTTTTCATATTTTCCATACAAAAAGTGAAAAATTCCATATCGTGTCGATGCTGCAAAAAATGCGCGACTCTGGCTCTAAAAAAAAATCACGTGGTACGGCAAACAAGTACCACGTGGAGTCGCAATTGCCAAATTTGATTTTAGATGTGTCAAAATTATTTTTAAATTTAGAGATTTTATTTTGCAGAATAGCGTTAAGATTCTCATAGCCAAAAGTAAGGAATTTTAGTGATAGTTTAGTTCGGTGTACAACAGAATCGGCACCATTGTCGCAGGTTGCACGCACGTCCACACTCTATCACTACTCTTCATCGACTGTGCAACAAGGAACAGTTTCAACAATGTCGCGGCGATGTCGTCCGACATCGCCCGATGTCACCGGCGACACATGTCGCTCGACAAATGTTCCTAGTGGGGACGAGGCTTCTGTATTTGTTATTGTTAAAAAATGTTATTTTACTTCTCCCGCGTGTTATCGTGTGTTTTTATCCCGTGTTTTTTTTGAGTTTTGTGTTGTTTATTGCCGTGTTCGGGACTCCGATTTTTCTACCAGTTACGACGCCGACGTACTGAACTTGTATTACTTCCTGACCCGGCTCGCCTAACCGACCATCTGAACCTGCCTACTAAATTATTAAAATAAATACATGTGGTTTTTTGTTCATACATTCGAAAATAATGTAGGTATGTTATATTTTTACTATAAAAACGTATCTATATGTAAGGATAATGTGCCAAAAGTCATTAATTTAATTCAATATTTAATAGTTTATGTCATGTTATCGTTAAAATGAGAAGTATTAAGTGGTCAACTTTAAGGAACTATAACTTTTTTTGGTGTACTTCTAATAGGAAACTAATTATACTATCAAATTCTGAATATATTTCCCTTTTTATGATATATAGCTCATCTTTGTCGGTTCTGGCCGAGTCTTGTCGGAAACCTTGGCATTCGCCTTTACATCGTGATATTCTATTTACAATTTTAATTTTAATTGGTCTGTAATTTAATTTGAAATAATATTTTTAATAAATGTTAATACGAAGAAAAAATTTTGTCATTAGTACCTCTTTGGGCCAATAGATATCGTTGCGTGTATCTTATAGGTCATTGCGATGCAAAAAAAATATTTTCCATTACTCATATTCGGAAAGTAGGTGTGAAGTTGTCTGAGGAGCGGGTTGAAAGTAATACTTTTCAGCCCTAGGGAGAATCGTTTTCAACTAACAGCTGTCAAATTATTAAAAACCGCCTTCTCAATAACAGCATTCGATTCGTTTTCAATCTTCGTAAGTATGACCATGTATCTGCACACCGACTGCTTTTAAAATGGTTACCCATTCGTCAGCGCAGAGAGTTGAGGGCTCTGTCTACGTTGTTCTCTATTCTGGACAAACCCACTTCCCCTTCTTACCTGACTTCCCAAATACAATATTTATGCACTGCCCATAGTAAAAATCTTCGTTCCACCAACAATCGTCTTCTACGATGTCCTTCTCACCGTTCTGGCTTCATTCATTCTTCTTTCTTTGTCCAGGCGGTTTTTCTTTGGAATGCGCTCCCTCTGAAAATCAGGACAGCAACCAGTCGGTTATCTTTTAAAGTGAAGGCCTGCACGTGAACATATCCGTCAGAAGTTGGCTGAAACATCCCAGCGCTGAGTTGCTGGATTTGTTTTCTCCTCTACCGATCATTATTTCTCCTGACCAAGGTTTATTTTATTTATATGTATGTATCTATATATTAGTATTTTTTCTTGTATTTTATAGTCATTTCCGAGCTATCTATCCCGTATGTTGCACCTGCCATGGTATATCTCTGCATCACCCTAAGGTTGACTGGTAGAAAATGCCTCAGGCATTAAGTCCGCCTTTGTACAGTATTATTTTTTACTTGTGCATAAAGTTTTAATAAATAAATAAAAAAAAAAATAGTTGTGTTTTCACATTTCTATTGAACCATGTTCCAACTTCCTATACCTACAGCCACTCAATTACAGCGCGATGTAAAATTTAAATAACATAAAGTTAAGTATTAATTAAAGAATATATTTATATAAATGACTTTATTCTAATTTACTTTCAACAATTTTTTTTAAAATAACATAGTTCTGGGCAAAAGATTACCATTTTTTCAATGATGGAAATGAAAAATAATGGCTGAATAGCTAGTAGCCGGCCACAGAAAAAAAAATAGGCGGGAAAGCGGCAAACCGATCTTCATTTGTTTTTTCGTGTTGTAGAATTTTGTTTATACTTCCCTAAAGCAGAGATTTGTATTAACACAATGAGTTCATCTGATTCAAATATGGATTTATCGACTGATTTCATAAGAGAAGAGGCTTATTTTTGCTTTAGCTAATTCATGTTTTTATTTTTACTTTCCTTGTAGGTATTCGTAATGAAAAGCACAGTATTTACCTTGGGTTAAAGACTTATTTAGTCCTTCGAGCTATGGCGCCCTCGCTACGCTCAGGCGCAAAACCCCGTCTCGGGACTAAATAGGTAAGTTACTATCACCCCTAGAGTAACAATGTACTATTTCACTTTGTAGTGTTTTTCACACTAGCTCTTATACTGCGCAAGCATGTCTTACGCAAACTGGGAGACTACACATAACACGCCAATTTTAATAATACGCCACTTTGATTATGTTGGATTTTTTTCTCTATTCATAGTAATCTTGTCTACATAAGGGTTACATAATTATATCCGAATGAAAATACACTCATTGGATGTTGTAACTCACTTGTGTGTTGTAAATGTTCCTGTTCTGGTCCCAACACATTTCGTTGAAATGCATTTTTTTATTATAGGTTATTTTTAATGAAATTGTTTTTTATTTAATTCCAACTTGTTACTTTGTTTGTGAAATTTACATGCTAATATATTCGAATATAGAGTGAGTTCTTGCGGGAAGGCTGGACTGCCCCTTCATCCGGCATTGTTCCAGCAGACATGTTGCTGTACCAGTGCCGGAGAGAAGGTATTCATTATAATGTTTTGATGATCTATTTATTTTGATTCGCTATTTTGATTTCATTGAATTAGTTTTTTTTTATTTCATTTGTTTTATTTTGATTTGGTTTGATTTTAAGATGTTTATTAATTTAAGTTTTTTTTTTTTTACTTTTTTATTCAAAATCATTCGGTCTAAGGCACTGAAAAATTAATCAGGAAAATCCTAGCCCCCACACCGATTAATTTTGATGTGCCGTGCGTGAAGCATGAGCACGAGGAGGAGGAGGAGGGTGCGTGGAGTTCTGGGTGCCTTTTTTTATGTTTTGTTAGTCTGGGAAATCATCAAATATCTTCTTCCAGAGCGGGAGGGCGTGTCAGACTCTTACTGACTAAAAGCCACCCGTGTTCCTTCAGTTGCCTGTGCCAGGGGCCACGGTATCCCTCTCGGACTTTCCCGCAACCCTGGCAGGCATCGGCCCTAGCGGACCCCGTCATTGATGCTGACATCTCTTTGAGGCGCGCATGGAACACAATGCGCCGTCGCCCCGGACCTGGTCCTAACGGCGAGCTCCCCATTGCTCGCCGTTCGCAAGCCCGCGCCTACGGTGGCCGGGAATCAGCTTGCGATTCCCGACGCCCAGGGCATCTCCTACGGCGGCTAGGATCTTGAGGGCGCGTATTTTGCCTCTCCCTCACGCGTTCCGCCTCCGCCTTCGCGAGCATTACTGCTTCGCAGAAGGAGGTGACGACTTCCCAAGCCCTCTCGCTCCGTACCATGGTCTGGACCAGGGCCGGACGCGAGAGATTGCCTGCATGAGGACACGGCGGTGCTCCGCCCAAGCCGGGCAGACCTCCACCGTATGCTCCACCGTGTCTTCTGGGCGATCCACACAATGGTGACACCCGGGCGTTTCCTCCTGCCTTATCCGGAATACCGTGTCCGGTGAGGACTTGCATCAGGCGAAAGGTGAGGACGCCGTGGCGCCTCTCCACTCCTCAAAGAGGGGACTTATCGCCGCAATTGTGGCGTGCCCAGCGTTGGGTTGCGACAATCGCACTCTCCATGCTGCCCTGAGATCCCGCCGGAGCTCTGTCCGCTGTACCGTGATTTCTCGCGGCAGCAGAACTAGGCTATAGATGCCTGGAGACTCGCTTGCGAGAATTCAGATCAACCCGATAATCCACCTTCCCAGAGACAGTAGGATAAGCCGCTTTGCAGAGTAGTACAGAACAATTTACTTAACACGTCTGCTACTACTGCGGAGCGTGCGCGCTTGATTGCTGTGGGTAAGTGGGAGTCGGGTCTTTGGCTTCGTGCACTACCGTCGTCGAACTAGGCACTTTGTTCGAAGACACTACTTTCCGTCTCGCTGCTTCCCTACGACTAGGAGCTCTTTGTTGTTCTCCTCATCGCTGTCACTGTGGCGAAGTTGTCAACAGCCTCGGACACCACGGCCTATCTTGCAGTCGAAGTGCGCACCGCTTAGCTCGGCACGCGAACATAAATGACATCATCCGACGAGCTCTTGTCAGCGTCGGCGTTCCAGCTGTGTTAGACGCGACGATGGCAAGAGACCGGACGGCATGTCTTTATTTCCTTGGAAGATGGGTAGGCCTTTAGTGTGGGACGCAACGTGTGTCAATACTCTTGCGCCATCCCATCTTCCTGACTCGGCGTGCTGTGCTGGCGCTGCTGCTGCGGCTGCGGAAAACCTCAAGCGGTGAAAGTATAATAACCTTATCGGTAATTATATTTTCGAGCCGTTTGGGGTTCAAACACTCGGGCCGTGGGCTCCGAGTGCTCTCGGTTTGTTCAACGAAATCTCCAAACGGCTTGTTGACACTTCCCGTGACCCAAGGGCTGACCTTTACCTTGGCCAGAGGCTTGGCATTGCCATACAACGTGGCAATGCCGCCGGTCTCTTGAGTACATTACCAGTTGATAACGATGCGGCGGAATTTTTCGACATCATATTTTAATTTGTTAATAGTTTGTTTTTATATTTAGTCTAAGAAGTTTTTGTAAATTTAACTATATCTATAAAAATCAATGCCACTTTTCGTTGTAATTTTATAACTCAAGAACGGATGTACCGATTTTAATATTTCTTTTTTTAGAATATTTCTTGAAGTACGAGGATGGTTCATACGAAGAGAAAAATTTAAAAAAAAATATGTTAGGCGGTACGAAGTTCGCGGGGTCAGCTAGTTGAGAATAAATTTATGTTTGGCAATGGGTGTTATTTACCTGAAATAAATAAATGAATTAATTAATTTATTATATCCATATTTTATAGTTTATTTTGGGTACGTTATTTTTTTTAAACGTTTAAAAAATTGAAACGAGTTGTTCTTTTATACACATTAATTTAATAGAATTATTTAAACAGGCAAACCCGGGCACCTTTGAATGTTCAAAGTCAACGATTCAAAAGTTTAGTTTGAATAATTCCTACATATTAAGTTTACGAAAAAAGGGAGGGTCTTTAAAGAGGAAATTTTACACGAGAACAGTGTTATTTAAAATTATGAAATATTAAGTAATTGATTTTATACAAACAATCCAGAGTGAATCCATCTTTTCATAATTAAGCAATAAATCAGAGTGATATTTTATTATTATTTCATTACTGACTGAGTGCAGTCCTAAATTAAACATAACATGACTGTGTATATGACTCGGCTCTGCTTGGAATTAATACTAAATTCATAATTAAAATCAAAATCTTTCATGTCGTGCAATATTTCCACGACATCTCCTATCGTGAACAGACTGCTTATAGTTTAACACAATTTGTTGCGCTTGTGGGCGGCGACAGCTTCAGTGGTGAAACAATCTGCACAGTTGCACGGAGGACAGTCGGTGACGGCGGAGTCCGTCGACGTGAAGCGACGCCTGTAAGTCTGCTAAGAAAAAGAAAATAGAATATTAGCTCGTTATTGACCCACTAGTGAGGGGCTCGTGGCTAAGTAATACCAGCCCTACGGGTCGATTGAAGATTAAGCTACGCTGGCCACGGTCGGATCATGGATGGGTGACACACCATATATCGGGCCCCTCGTGCCTCGGAAAGCACGTTAAGTCGTCGGTTCCGGCTATCTTCCGTAGGTCTTTGACAGTCGTTACGGGTAGTTAGAATCCCAAAAGTCTGACAACCAGTCTTACCAAGGGGTATCGTGTTACCCAGTAACTGGGTTGTAGAGATCAGATATGCAGTCGCACCATTTAAAATACTGGTATTCAGCTGTATCCGGTTAGACTGGAAACCGTCCATAGCATAGTGGGGAAAATGCAGGCAGATTGATTGATTTGGACCCACTGGCACCATTAATATAAGCTGGTTGAGGCTGACACAGGAGCGTGGGGATTAAGAAGTAGGCAGTGACTTGTCGCTTGTCGAGTCAATGGTCGGCAGCGAATAGTCCTGGGACGCGGTGGTTTCCTTCTGCGTAACAGTCCTCTCGCAGAAGGAGGCTGCGGAAAGGGAGAGGGAGATCTCTTCCACTCACCCGGCCCGCAGAAGGCGCACCGGGCGTCAGCGGAGTGCGGACAACGCCCTCTTCCAGCCCCCCTAAGTGGGGCCAGGGACGACGGACTCGGGGACGTCCGTCGCCCCCCACACGTCAGGACCCGAGGAAACGGCGCGTATTGTCCACGCCCGTCCCTCTTAGACGTCTTGGGGGGAGTCAACCGGCGTAGATGTGAGATGGAACACCGGGGTGGTTTTTAGTCAGTTAGAGTCTGACATCCATGAAGATTTTCCACCCGGAAAAAAAAAAAAACGGAGCGTGGGGCTCGGCACAAGAAAAGAGAGGCCGATGCTTAGCCATGGGTGAAGTGGGGCTGTGGGTGACGATGATGATTTACCCACTGAATGAAAAAGGAGACCAGGTGGCCTAGTTGTACTGGCCTCGACTTGCAGGGAGACTGCCTCCACCCCATATATAGCAATCTACAAGGTCAAATTAAATTAGCTAGGGGAACTTCACAGACGTGATGGGTATCGGCTAAATACGATAAAATAAAATCATTTGATATTTTTTTAGGGGTCAACGGCCGCTGGTAGTTTTGTTACTTGAAGTTTGAGCTGAGAAAATCTGTTCGCTTTTGTTTTATCTTGTTTAGCTTTCGAAACCCATTCCGCATGTAAAATTAACAAAACCAAAACAGATGTTTAAACTGATATTTCAAGTGACTACCTGCGGACGATGACCGCGCGAAAAAATCATCATTTTTTTTTGTTTTATCAGGATGTTTAGATTACGATATATTATTATATTAAGTACTTTTAGTTATGTTCCTTAATTGAAGTGCCAGCTACAATATCATTTTTTAATGGTACCCATTCAAAATGTAGTTTTTAATTATTTGGTATTTATTACATGTCACAATTTGGGTAAAATATCGAAAAACACTAAAAATTCAAATATCTCGAAAACTATTGAATTTCGACCATACATATGGGGGGTTCAATTTGTTACATTTTGGCCCCCTATCAGCTCCTGACGGATATACGTCGAATTACAAGTCAACCTGTATAATAGGTAAGTAAAAGAACGAAAATCCTTACGTGATACTCGCATATGTGTAATAGAAAGAGACAGTGAAAGAGAGAAAGTCGCATGGAGGGGGCTCAAACTCAAACTCAAAGCATTTATTTCAAATAAACCAATTACAGGCACTTTTGAATTGTCAAGGGGTCGGTCAGTCAGAAATATGAAGCTAGTTGCCCATTCCAAAGCGTAGTAGGTACCTATGGAGAAGAACGGGCAAGAAACCCCATGGACACTCTTTTAAATCAAAATATTGTTACAAAAAAGTGGCTACATCATTCATGTTGTAAATATACATGTGAGAACGATGTAGAAACACCTGCACGTTAAAAGCGTCCGTAATAAATAGATAAAAACAATTATGGAATTAAAATAAGCCGTGGCAGCTAAGAAATGACCAGTGCCTACTGACGGCGCCCGTTCACGAACATGACGTATGGATCAGCACCATTCAGCTCAACCATTTTGCATAATGCTTTTCCCTTTTTTTTTTTTTTTTTTTTTGAGGATGGGAAATCATCAAATGACTCCTCCCGCTCTGGGTGGAGCGGAAGGGAGTGTCAGACTCTTACTGACTAAAACCCACCCGTGTTCCTTCCTTGGCCCTTTATGTTCCGGGTCAGCGGTACCCCTTTTGGATGATCCCGCTTTCCCGGCAGGCTTGGGCCCTAGTGGACCCCCTCTTCGATGCTGACATCTCTTTGAGGCGCGCGTAGAACACGTACGCGCCGTCCAGCACGGGCCTGGTCCTGATCGGACGGTGAGCTACCCATTACTCACCGCCCGCAGGCCCGCGCCTACGGTGGCCGGGAGTCGTCACGCGGCTCCCGACGCCCGGAGCGTCCACCGCGGCGGCTTGGACGGGAGACTCTCTCCCTCTCCTGTCCCGCCACCTCCTTCGCTAGCATGACTGCTTCGCAGAAGGAGGTGACTGCCTCCCACTCCCCCTCGCCCCGGACCATGGCTTGAACCAGGGCCGGGCCGCCAGCTCCTGCCGAACCAGATTGAGGACCTCCGGAATGGGCTGGCTTGGCCGAACGGGCTGGCTTGGCCGAACGGGCTGGCTTGGCTCCTGTTCCGTCTGCACCTGCCCGCTGCCGGTGGCCTTCAGGCCAGCCAGATCCTCCCTGAGCCTCCCATTCTCCTCCCGGAGAAGTTTCATGGCAGCCGTCAGGCGAGCGACCTCCGCCCGCAGTTCGGCCACTTCGCCGCCCGAAGGCCCGTCGGTTTTGGCCGCCTCCACCGCCGCCATGATGGAGGCCGTTGCCGCGACCACGGCCCTGCTTTTGGACGACTTGATCTTCTTCAGGGTCACCTTCCGAAGCTCAGCCTCCACTACCTCCTTGAGGCTGGTTGTACAGGCCTCATTTAACATGTGTACAAAAAATAAAAGAAAAATGGTTACTTACAGGAATCTGAAAAACGAGAAATAATTAATTAATTTTTCGTACATAACATTTATAATACATAATAAGCCTATAATGTTCCCACTGCTGGGACACAGGCCTGCTCTCAGTGAGAGGGTGTGGGCCGTAACCCACCACGCGGGCCCAGTGCGGGATGGTGAATGTGACACGTCTTCAATTTGTTGGTTCTAGGACATTCTATTTCCTCATGATGTTTTCCTTCACCGCTGTGAGAGCAGTGGTGATGAAATTATTTACACAAAGTAAAGCGCCTGTCAGGGTTCGAACCTACGACCTACAACTCGTAAGTCGCGGCTGTTACCACTGGGCCACCACTGCGCAATTTTCACTAATTATTAATTTTCTTAAATTTTATTAGTTTATTTACCATTTCGGTGGCATTAACCAAGCAAACGGTTGAGAACATCACTTTTAAAATCAGATAAAAATAGTTTTGAAATATATTAGTTGTCAGTTTGTAAATTAATTACCTTTATATTCTTGAAGTGAAGGTTTCCGATGAGCTTGAAGCGTGACAGCGGGCCCCGAGTTTGACACATGCACTGAAAGGACAAGAACACGCTATAAATCCTGATTTTTACTGTGCGATTCAATTGCATCTGGCATACTACAGGGTCAAATTAAATTAACTAGCGAAACTCCACAGATGTGATAGGTATCGATACCTATCTAAACATGATCAAACAAAAAATAAATTATTTTGATGATTCTTTTTGTGGGGTCATCGACCGCAATTAGTGTATTCATTTGAAATATCAGTTTAAATATATTTTTTTTTTTGTGTAAACTTCACTGACGTGATTATTAACAATAACTAATAACGATACAACATATTTTCTCAACTCATACTTCAAGTAACAAAACTACCAGCGGTCTTTGACCCCTAAAAAACACCATCTTCTTTAAATTACAATTTTATCTGGTTTAGAAATCGATAACCATCACGTCTGCAGAGTTTAAATAAATAAAGAAAGAAAATGCGTTTATTTGCGGTAAACATGACGCAAAAAATAACATACACATTATATAAGAAAAGGTTGGGGGAAACATGCGTCACATCCACGCAAAACGGCTATCGCTCAGCATTATGCTGCGACCCTATGCAAGACAGACCCCAGCGCTGGTTTTCGCTAGTTAATTCAATTTGACCCGCTACAAGTTGGAGCAACTGTAAAAATTGCACCGTCTAATCTAAACAGTGTTTAGATGCAAGTAATTTGTTAGTCGTTGTTTCAATTTCAATATTCAACTTTACATCATGTAAGGCTTTAGGGTCAGCGCTTACTGAGCTACAAAGAATGCTTGAGGAGTTTTCTTTAACAAAGTGTACATTATCTAACATAAAATCACGCTTGTTTCATAGAAGGGTTATGTAAAGGTGTTCTCGCATAGTAGATACACCCACATATTTTGGCCACTTATGTTTTAAGTCTCATGTAATAGGGGGCGAGCCTATTGCCATCAACTGGATGGATTCCTGTTGGAAAAACCCAATAACACTCTGCCCGACCTAGGAATTGAACCCAGGACCTCACGCTCAGCAAGTAGCGCTTGCAACAACTAGACCAACGACGCAATGAAATTACCTAAATCACAAATAAGATAGAGTTGTTAATCCCCCCCCCCCACCTATTTATTTTTTTACTTACATTAACCTGCAATAAAAAATAGATGTGTTTTAAAAAGGTCACTCGTTAAACGTTACCAGCTGATCTAATCTGTAATAATATCACCGTGAAAACTTACGTGTATGTGAAGTGATCTTGAAGTTTTGTTTAAATTTCTATTTGCTGTACCTACTCTCTGTGTACGTCATTGTTTACATCTTATCACATAACATCCAACACTAATGATGTAACTAATATTTATGTAACAATATAATTTAATAGAGTGTCCATGAAGTTCCTGCCCGTTCTTCTCCATAGGTACCTACTACGCTATGGAATGGGCTTCATATTTCTGACTGATCGACCACTTGACAATTCAAAAGTAATACCTATGTGTGATCCTTATTGTGCTTGCAAAAATGTCAGTCAATTAAAGATAGATAGTTTTATTAATGATTATAAAATCGTTGGAATTTACGTTACGTTTACGTCGCGCGGTCGTGCTAGGGCTTCAGGCCGCGTCCTAACCAAATACGATCGTCGCGCGAGTAGTTGTCGCGTTCATTATCAAATTGTGTTCGGCTAACCAGCGGGTCTACACTATAATTCGTCAACGAAGATACGGGCCCATCCGAAAATACTTCATCCGTCAAATTACATTTTTGGTACGAGCAAAAACACGTCGGGCGTAGGGACAAATGTCAAATCGTGTTGTCATTCATTCTTAACCTAACTCATCGCATGTCCGTAAGTGATACGGTGTTGGAGTCGCCCGTAACTTCGGCCAAAATCACGGACGTTGTGATGAGACAGTAGACCTCCAGTACACGTGGTCGCGCCGACACAGCGCGCCCGTTTTCCGAACAAAGTGACATGAACGAGACGATCGCGTATTCGCGCGACCGATCATTTAGGTTAGGACGTGCCCTCTGAAATAGAAATTTCAGTAATAAAACCTTGTAGGTACTTACTTTCTAGAAATACGAATAAAGTAATGAATATATAATTAATTATTAAATGAACACAAATATTTCAGTAAACAGGGTAAATAAAAAAGAAATCTTACAGTCGCGACCTGTAGAACAAAACAAAACAATTAAGTATTTAATGATTAATCAAAGAAATTAGATTTAATTAATTAATTAGGTTTAGGTCGTTATATAAGCACAGTTCATTTTAATTCTATTTTTAATTAATAAACATCGATGCTCAACCTGTTACCATGGATAATTAATGATTAATAATTTAAACAACATGTTACTAAATGATTCTGGACCTCCAAGCGTCGAAATTTTTCATAGGATATAAAATAGTACATTACTGCAGCGGCCAGCAAAAGAGGCATTGATGGACGAACGTTTTAATGTGGGCCGAGGCGAAGCCGAGGCACACATACGAAAGTCCATCAATGCTTAGTTGTGGCCAAGGCTTGTGTAGTACTTTTCTCAAATAAAAAATACAATTACTTTTCAAAATCAACGATGAACAACGAACAACAATATTTCTTTCCTCGTGTTGATTTGTTTTTTTTTCAATAAATGGCTTTCTATTAGCAAGCCAGTTCGAAATTTAAATAAAACCCATGATATGTTACCTCCTTGATTGCCATGTTTCGGAGTAAAAGATCGTTCCATTTTAAATTTAAATTACACGATAGATAAGAGTTTACCATGTAATTTATTTGGCCGCTAAACCACGACAGATATGGATTTTCATACAACTTTTGCCGGCCGCTGCTCGCATTTATTTGGCCAGTACAGCAATTTCGATTTATCTCGAAGAAGGTTGTCAAAATAATGCTCTAAGATGTTTGAGAAATAAATATTTGTTGTTTCATACATTTTGATCGCGTAGGTCTGTATGAAACTGCAGATTTTTTTTATCATCGCGAAAAGTTTCTGCGCTACGTTTAGGATCATGTGCGGTATTCATGGTTACAGTTTGCGCGGTGATGTTCCTGCCACCTTGTTTAATCACAAAATTATGACATAATATTATTTTTTCAACCTTTTCACGGAAAAATACAAAAATAAATTAACGAGTGCAATAACTTACCGTTGTCTGTAATAATATGAAAAAAAAAATCAAAAATGAGAAACAGAATAAGTATAGTTAATCAATAAATTAATTAGTTTCAGCTAAATAACACCCATTGCCAGACAAAAACCAAATAAAATCGCATAAAATACAATAATATAATCAATAACATCAAATATCAAATTAAATAAAAACAATTAAAGTTAATTCAAATCAAACTAAATAATTATAAAACTATTTAACCTTGCGCTTTAACTCTGCGTCCTAACCGAAAGCGGCTGTCGTGCAAATAAGCGATTACACGATCGTTTACTTATGCTGAATCATTATCTAGCCGTTTCCCAACTATTTTGGGATCGGCTTCCACTCTAACCGGATGCAGCTGAATACCAGTATTTTACAGGGATCGACTGCCTATCTGACCTCCACAACCCAGTTACTGGGTAATACAATAAGACTGGTTCTCAGACTTTTGGGCTTTTGACTAACGACTGTCAAAGATCAGGAAGGCAATTCTCACGCATTTCACATTCGTATTGTCGTTCGATTCGCACTTTTCCCCCGTAAGAAACAAGTTGAGCTATTCTCTGCATGTCGATTCGAGTAGTTCTCGCATGAAAGATACGCGACATGCCTTAGTTTACATGCGACATTCAAAGAGTGGTCGGGACCAGTCGACAAGACGTATTCATGATGTCATGTCGACCGTCGGACCAACGGCCAACAGTTGTTGTGTCATTCATGATTGTGTCAATTGCGGTAGAAAATAATAAATATTTTTTAACAAAATGTGTTACGAGCAGTTTTCGTTCTCTGGTTACGAGTTCATAAACATTTTAGAAGACACTACAACAAAGAAAAACTCAAGAAGAAAACTTCACGCCTCCGCCAAAGTCGTCAACTATCCACCGCTTGTGCCGCGTCGATACAGGAGACCAAAGACATTAAATTTTGCTATCAATTTAATCTCTTTGCAGGAGACACATGTGAGATACAGATCCAGAAAGCCCCGGCTTCTAAAACCAGTCAAATGAACGAGGACAGCTATAGGTACTCTGGTTGAGGATAAGAAAGGCCGATCGAGGCGCAACCACAACAAACGCGGTACCACTCCCACAAGCGAGGACTTTGGAGCTCCAGTGCTTACCATCCTCCTGCATATTTCCCGAACCCAGAGACATCGAGAGGGAAGGACCCAAGGCCAAATCAGTACCGATGGAAGGACGTTGCTGAAGCTGTCGCGGATGAAGTCGAGCAGTACTACAAATTTTAATTCTTACATCCTGCAAATGGCTGTCGTCCTTAGCCCAGAGTTTTGCTCGGCGTGACTTGCGTGTACATGTTACAGGGAAGTATGACCAAATACAAGTGTGGTGTGACTGATAATAATTATGTTTAAGTAGTTTATATTTGGGTTTAAACTTATTTATGTAAAGGGTCCTTTTGTCGCCTGAATTATGATATACAGGCTATTGTTATTGTATTACAACAGGGCCATCAATATGATGCAGAATTTAAAAAGAATCTCAAACAATAAAGATTTCAAATATGTTTGTATTTTTTTTATTATATAATAACTAACTAAAATACTGTGCATAAACAATACATTTTATGAACCACTAATTTACATGATTAGTCGGTGTCATGTGTGGGCGCTGATCAGTAGCCAGTTTAAGAAACGTCGGACCGTTACCTACACCTCTTGCGCAAAGTCTTCATGAATTTCGACAGACGTTCGTCCAGCACCTTTCACCACGAACAAATTGAAATTCGTGTTGTGACGAGACTCTTACTGCTTGACCCCGGGGGGAATTTGTTTTCGCAAGGAATAATAATCTTTTCAGACTTTGTAGCTTAAAATGTAGCCTGAACTTGTAGATACATCTGTGTCGTTGGAGTGGTAGGACGCAGCAGTCATTTTGAGCATAGAATAAAAGAAGAAGAATAGAATAACGTTTATTTAGACACGGTTCGTGAAACACAGAATACAAATAACAAAATAAAAAAGTTTAAATAATGTTTTAACAACAATAGTGTGTGTCTCACGGCTGCGCCAAAAAGGATCATTTCAGCATTAATGCCAGACAGATGCTGTCTGACGCTGGTTTTCTAATGAACCTTTAGGAACATCGATTTACATTTACATATCTGGATTTGGTCCGGTCTTCACGACAATCACGTTTCCTCTTCTCTAAGCCTTGGATTTATTTCGATAGTCATCAGTTTACTTATAATAAAATTATCAGCGGCAGTCATTCTGTTTTTATTTAATTAGTTAATTTTTATGTAGATATTCAATGTAAACAAATAATAATAATTATGATTTTTATTTGACGTGATATTGAGAAATCGGCATTCCGTTGTAGCAAATGCTAAGGAGAACTTATTTTAATGTTAATAATAAAATAAAAATGGAGATATGAAATCAACAATGATGATGATATTGATAAAAATATTCATGAAATACGTATACAATGCTGCTCAAAACTTGTTTTTGACTAAAAAATCCTTTTTAAATATTGTCAAAAGTAGGTACATTAACGAATGCGTCAAAGCATTAGCATCGTTATGTTGAATGGATTACTTCGTGCGACACATAATGGTGCCGATTCCCTTGTTCACAAACTAAACTAAATTTAAGTTGAGTGCATCTTTTTCTTTCTATTTCATTATGAAAAGGACAGAAGATAAATATTAGTTTAGTCCTGTCAAATTAGTCAGCACCTGACGTAATTTGATGTAATTTTAGTTGTCAACTTTTTATTCACGTCTAAACTTGTATGGAGTAGTGTCAGGCGCTGATTAATTTGACAGGACTAAACTAAAATTTATCTTCTGTCCTTTTTTTAATGAAATAGAAAGAAAAAGATGCACTGAACTTAAATTTAGTTTAGTTTGTGAACAAGGGAATCGGCACCAATGGCAACATTTTTGTCCTTAGACTTGTGATTTACGATCGACTTGTAGTGAGAATACAATGATCTGGATAATGTCGCCATTTTATAAGCGACATAGGAGACGAGCGATAGTAACTAATGCGTAATATCAGAGTGTAAACGCGAGAGTAGGCTTCCAGGGCCGAGTGATAGATAGGTATTGTTAGATAACATTACCGTGGTATAAGCGCAAGGTGCGATCCGTCGCATGTAAGTTTGATACCATTTCACAATTTGTCGGCTTGCTATGGACAGATTATAAACTATCGAAAAATAATGCGTTAAATTGTAATTGGTTTCTTGCAGTTAAAAAAATCGATAGTCTATAATCTCTCGAGATAGATTAAAAACTAGAGTCTGTCTATTGAAAGCTGAGAGTAAAAAGAGAGGAAAATTTAAAAAAAATGGTCGGTATCCCTTTTTATTTTGAGGGTGGGAAATCATCAAATAACTTCTGCCGCTCTGGGCAGAGCGGGAGGGCGTGTCAGACTCTTACTGACTAAAACCCACCCGTGTTCCTTCAGTTGCCTGTGCCAGGGGCCACGGTATTCCTCTCGGACTTTCCCGCAACCCTGGCAGGCATCGGCCCTAGCGGACCCCGTCATTGATGCTGACATCTCTTATGGTCGGTATCCCTGGATTAACTAGAAAAGAACGTGTTTGATATTTGAATATTTTTATGCAGATTATATATTTTGTTTAATAAGTAATCAGATATTTAAAAAAATATGACGTAGTATTTAATATTGCACTATAAATCTTATCCACACAATTTTTTGCTATGAGGCAAGCTTTCCTACTATTCTGTAATAAACAAAATAAATATTCTGCATAAAAATATTAAGGTAGGTATCAAATACGTTTCTTCCTAGTTGATCCGTGTACCAGCAATACCCGACCTAATTTAAAAAAAATCCGTTCTCTTTCACTTTCAGCTTTCAATAGACAGACTCTAACGATGTTCATAATTATACGGTGACGTCTACATCTCGTATTATCGAAACTAATATTATGCAGAGAAAGATTAGATTTTTTGTATGTTTCTTTGTTACGCTTTCAAGCTAAAACGGCAGAACGGATATGGATGAAATTTAGCACATGGGTAGACAACGACTTGGATTAGGACAAAGGATACTTTTTATCCCGATAGTTCCACGGGATTGAGACTTATGCTGATGCAGCTAGTATTCATATAAACGGCCATACGATCGCGTACTCACGCGACTGTCGCTTTAGGGAATGGCGCGGCCTTAAACATTTAATATTTCAAAAATAATAATTATAGTGATAACTTACGTAATACTGCAAATTGCAAAAAAAATTAGGATTTGTGTATGGTAACATAATAATAACAAACCAGTCAAGTTATCAGATATAAAACGATTTTTTTATATAGAAAAATAACTTACCGTCCTCTGTTGGGAGATGAAAAGGAAAAAATTAAACATTTTATTAAAATATAGGTAATTGAAAATAATATCATTCAAAAAATTGTTAAAGTATTTCATTATTTTAATACGTTACCCAAGCCTGTAAAAACAAGAATATGTCTTTTAGTTATAATGGTTAAAACAAACAGCGCCATCTAGTTTTAAAATAAAGACCAAATTGACAAATGAAATTTTCAAGATGTAAGTAGGTACCTACTTACAGAAATAAATATGACATTAAAAAAGTTAAAACAAATGTTCTCGTTATAGTTTTCGAGTTGATGGTGTCTTTATTAATAAAGCTAAAGTGTTTGTTTGTTTGAATGTGCTACTCTGGACCTAAGTCGGATTTGGAAAAATCTTTTTTCATTTGATAGCTCCATTCTTGAGGAAAATATTATATTACAGGCTATTTAACATCACACTACGACCCCTAAAAGCCGAGCAAAAATAAAAAAATAAACAGAAAGAACGCTAAGCGAAAACGCTCAGGCACGAGTTGCGACGCGAGCGACGCAGTGGGTCGGGGGCCGAGGAAGTCTTATAAAAATGTGGCGTTTATTTTAGTATATTGTGTATCTTACGACTTCCACGCGAACGAAGTCGCGAGTAGGAGCTAGTTTTCGAAACTAATATTATAAAGAGAAAATATTAGATTTTTTGTATGTTTGTTTGTTACGCTTTCACGATAAAACGTCTGTACGCATTTGAATGAAATTTGGCACATGAGTAGACCAAAACATGGAATAGGAAATAGGATAACTTTTACCCAAATATTCCCACGGGATCGAGACTTATGCGGGTAAAACCACGAGGCACAGCTAGTGTTAAATAAAGTACTGAGTTCCAGTAACGTAACCGCGTAAATTGCAGCATTAAACCACACGTATGCCCCAAAAAATGCACCAAAAGAGACCTCTGCACTGCCACAGACGATGCCGTAGAAGTGGCGAATTTTTGGGCGAACATAATTTAATACACAGCCGATGCCGTGCCATAGACTCGAAGAAGAAGTTTCTTGTCTGTGGCCTACAATAAAATTGATGTCCCAAACGACTTACCTACTGTTGCTTCAACTTATACCATGTCTGAAGCAATTAAATTACACTGTGTAAATCAGGTTTTAGTGGCACACTTTCATCTTGACAATTCGACAACATTCATTGCGTTTTTACGTTGTCGAGCAGAGGATTTTTCAAACTTATGAAACAATGGTAACCTTTGAAATCGCTCGGATTGTGAAAGAGTGTTACGCAAGTAGGGTGCAGGTGTACGGACACTTGGGCACCAAATTTATTTTTTAAGGTAGTTATATACAGAGTTGATATGACAGAGGGGCATTAAATTACACTACGTATACTATACGTGTAAAGCACCAAAAATGAGTAAAATAAATTCAAACAAATTAAATAACTTACAAAACAGAGTAAAACGCAACCACACTTTTTTTTTTTTTTTTGAGGATGGGAAATCATCAAATGACCCCTCCCGCTCTGGGTGGAGCGGAAGGGAGTGTCAGACTCTTACTGACTAAAACCCACCCGTGTTCCTTCCTTGGCCCTTTATGTTCCGGGTCAGCGGTACCCCTTTTGGATGATCCCGCTTTCCCGGCAGGCTTGGGCCCTAGTGGGCCCCCTCTTCGATGCTGACATCTCTTTGAGGCGCGCGTGGAACACGTACGCGCCGTCCAGAACGGGCCTGGTCCTGATCGGACGGTGAGCTACCCATTACTCACCGCCCGCAGGCCCGCGCCTACGGTGGCCGGGAGTCGTCATGCGGCTCCCGACGCCCGGAGCGTCCACCGCGGCGGCTTGGACGGGAGACTCTCTCCGTCTCCCGTCCCACCACCTCCTTCGCTAGCATGACTGCTTCGCAGAAGGAGGTGACTGCCTCCCAATCCCCCTCGCCCCGAACCATGGCTTGAACCAGGGCCGGGCGTGAGTTCTGCGCAAACCGCAGAGGGTGATGGCCGTCAGAGTCGTCCGCGGGTACCGCACGATTTCCTACGAGGCGGCTTGCGTCCTGGCCGGATCCCCGCCCTGGGACCTAGAGGCGAAAGTACTCGCGTCATTATACCGATGGCGCGAGGAAGAGCGGGCACGGGGCTCGAGGCCGGTGCAGCGGCAGATCGCGCTGCGCCGAGAGGAGCTCCATCAGGTCTTGGTGGCGGAATGGCGGCTAAGGCTTCTGCGCCCTACCGCCGGCCTCGCTACCGTCGAGGCGATCCGGCCAGTACTCGACGACAGGCTCGGGAGAAGGCACGGCTCCCTGTCGTTTAGGGTGACGCAGGTGCTGTCGGGGCACGGCTGCTTCGGCAAGTACCTGTGCCGCATAGGCAGGGAGCCGGACGCTCGGTGCCACCATTGCGTCCATTGCGGGGAGGACACGGCGCAACACACGCTCGCCGAGTGTGTAGCTTGGGAGGAGCAGCGCCGTGTCCTCACAAATGAAGTAGGAGGCGATCTGTCGCTGCCGGCCGTAGTGCGGAGGATGGTCGGTAGCGCAGAGTCGTGGGACGCGGTGGTGTCCTTCTGCGAGGACGTGATGTCGCAGAAGGAAACTGCGGAACGGGAGAGGGAGATCTCGACTCCCTTCCCCGGCCGCAGAAGGCGCACCGGGCGCAGGAGAAGGGCGGACAACGCCCTTTTCCAGCCCCCATGAATGGGTCCAGTGGCGTGGGACTTGGGGAAGTCCTCGCCCCCTATTTGATGAACCCGAGGCGAAGGCGCGCGCGAGTGTCGGCGCGCGCCTCTGAGGCGATGCACGGGGTAGTTAAACACCTCACTACCCCGTGCAGGAGACGAGGCCCGGACAGACCGGGCCAGCACTAGTGTGGGGCTGCGGAAGAATTTCGATTCCCGCGGCCCCGCGCTAGACACCGGGGTGGTTTTAGCCGGCGGTGCTTCGCCCATGCAGGGCGGGCCCCCACCGTATGCTCCACCGTGTCCTCGGGGCGATCATCGCAGTGGTGACACCCGGGCGTTTCCTCCCGCCTGATGATGTGCAGGAACCTCCCGAAACATCCGTTTCCGGTGAGGACCTGCGTCAGGCGGTAGGTGAGGACGCCGTGACGCCTCTCTAGCTACTCCTCAAAGAGGGGTCTGACCGCCGCTATCGTGGCGTGCCCTAAACGCAACCACACTTTGTAATGAAAGTGCAAGTGTGTGTGTATATATTGCCATCTTTTTAGCGAAAATCCTTGATTGTACTTGTGACTTGCGTCAGAGCGGCAATAACGCGTCGTAGGTATCAGATTTATCGTTTTAAGGTGCATGACCTATGCGTATAGACATAATCAGCTGTTAGGAAAGATACATCGTGTTCAAACGGGGCAAAAAATTTATAAATCATTTGCGACTAAACTACTGTTCCTATTTAATAGATTTTTGGTACAGAGCTTGAAAATGGTACATCTAGTATAGGCAGTTTCAAGGAAAGCCCCTCTGTCGTATCAACACTGTATACTATACAGGGTTATTGGTAAAACACCATCAACCTCGTAAGGGGTTATTGTACTCATCATTATGAACAACTTTTACTATGGGACCAAATATAAAAGCGCGAAAAAAAAAATCTGCTGGTCCCTACATTTAGACGAGTTCTGCAAACATAAATGTAGAGAACAGCTGATTATTTTTCGCGATTTAATAATAATTTCGCGATACCATCAACCTTTTAAGGTTGATGGTATTTTACCAATAACCCTGTAAGTATTGTTAGAAGGTCGACTCTAAAAAAAGCGAAAACGTATACGTAACATAGACACGCTTCAAGTACATCGAGTGCAAGCGCACTCGCGACTGCCATTTGTTTCAGGGAGTCTAATCTCTAAGTCCGTCAACGAAGATACGGGCCCATCCGAAACTAGTTGTTTCATCAAAATAATTAGTGTATAGTGGACAAAATCACATCGGGAGTAGGTACTTCTTTCAAATCTTGTTGTCATTTATTCTTAGTTCGGGCCCCGAACTAATTGAATGTACAGTCAGCGTCACGATGTGGGTACCCTCTTCAAAGTTAGTTTTAATACAACTGGGGTACCCAATTGATGCAGCTCACCGTACGTAAGTGACACAGAGTAGGGAACGCCCGTAAGTTTGGTCGAAACTACGGACATCGTGCATAGGGGGTAGACCCCCTAATCGCACTGTGTACGCGCCTATGTTTTCGATAGTTATATGAAATCGACATTTTATACCCATATAATATAATAATAAAATAAATAAAGAATTATGTGACTTGAAATACTCCATCAAGTATATTTTAGCACCAATACAAATTAATTATTAGAAGTATATCATACCTCAGACTGAAAAATAAACAGTTGAAACAAATGAAGCATTTACTGAATATTCTTTTTAAATTATTAAAAGGTCTATAGACATAAAAAAAAAACTCACCATAATTCGCTGGAAATTATTAAAGAAAATGTTATTACTTATTTATTAACAATATTTTGATATTTTGGGATTTTTGGGACGTGATTTATGAACCGATAGAGAATCTGGCTCTTACTATACAGGGTTATTTTAAATTGGTTAGCTAAACACCGCACACGCGATGGGTATATCTGAACATGATAAAAAAAAAATGATGGTTTCTTTTTTTCTGACTGAATTTATTGTAATCACTTGAAATATCAGTTTAAAAAATCTGTTTATTTTGTGTAAACTTCGCAGACATGATGAGTATCGATATCTTAACACCATAAAACATAACAAAACAGTTTTTCTGAACTAAAAACACACACAAAATAAAAACACTAACAGCGGTCGTTGACCTCCAAAAAAAACCTCAAATCTTTTTATTTTTTATATTATCGTGTTTACGGAGTTTAGCTAGACAAATTAAAATAGCACTGTAATTTTTCAGTATATATAACTACTACCGATCATCTTTTCATTACGTAGCCACCATCTTCTTTTCCTATTATCAAAAATCTTCATCATTTCAACCAAAAGCTGTCCACTGCTGAAAGGATTCCCCAAACGTCGCCATATCGACCAGTCCTGTGCTTCTGGCATCCAGAAGATTCCCGCGACTACACGTCACTATACAGCATGTATCCGAAAGGTGTGATCATATTTGAGGGTGGTACAGACTATATATAGAGGAATGAGGAATAGGGTGTAAACTTCACTCATACATCCATAGAAAAGGGAGGATCTTCCGACCAGACGGGTGTCCTGTCTGGTGGGCAACTGCCCGATGACTGATGTCGGGACGTTGTATATAATATGCTAGTTGCGCGGTAAACTCTGCTTGCGCGATGCAGGATTTTGCGTGACGTCAGTGTGATGCGTGGTTCGCATGTGGCGATGTAGACACCGCTACAAGACCTTCAAACTGAACAACTCTCTCCATGGGACCAACATCAGCGTAATCACGAAAAAATTATCAACTGACCCATACACAACTTCAATACCTACTCGATCTAATGTATGAGACAGCTGATTATTTTGTCTCCATTACGATGTTGGTCTCATGGAAAAAGTATTTGACCCCAACCTGAAAAGTGACCACACAAAAGAAACGATTAGCAAAATCTACTTACAACTGTCTGCTGCAAATCATAAATGAAAGATTTAAAGTTAAACATTTAATGGAAAACGTTTATGGTTTTATTTACAAAAATCTTATAAATAAACTCATGCTTTCTTCCCATTGGTAGGAACTACAGAACGCCAACTGCTACGATCTTTACACACTTTTCCTTCGTTTACAGCACCCTAACTGCGTAACACAGTTTCAATGAAAGTCCAAGAGTTTTGGAGGATATTTGTAATCCATTGCTGCACATGTTTAATCAATTCGTCTGTTCAACAACACAAATAACGCAATGAATGTAGCTGAACTGTCAAATTAAAGAAAATACGAACAATAAATTGTTATTTTATGCGTGTCACGCAATTACTCCGCTGGTCACACACGCAGTTCGAGTACCTACTACGCACCTGACCTTTCTGAAGAACATCGCCAATAAGGTCAGCATAATGATGTCCTCCTAGGGCGTCCCCTCCCGGGCGGCGTTCCCACTCACGTCTACCTTTCATTCTCTCAATACGACCAATCATTTAAGGGTCCGTGCACGAAAAATAACCTCTTTTGTCAATTTGTTAACTAATTGTGAATGCTTGAAATCATTGAAACACTGTCTGTGTGACTATATAAGTACAGTTTTCGTAGCTACTTAATAATAGGAAAAAATATATTACTGACTGGGTTTTTGTCGAAAAATAGGTTTTTTCAACATTATTTTTCAGCTATATTTTGCATTGTAGTTGAAAAAAGTGGCCCGGCCATGTGCAAGTAGACCATATAATGATGTTGTTGGTTCAAAATCAAAATTAGTTTCTAGTAAAAAAATTATCGATGATGACGTCAGTCTCGCGTAGTTTTTTAGAAAACTTGTTGTGAATATAACTGATTTTCCACGAATACTTCATTTATTTTAGAAATCCCTTTCAGCCAAATGCAAATCAAAAAAACCCGACTATTCAAATCGAAAAAAAAAATGTTTAAATTCTTGTTCCCTTTCTCACAAATAATGCACGAACTTTTTCAAAGTCAGTCAATTTCGTGCACGCCCCCTTAGGCAAAACTGAAAAGGCTTTTTTTAAGTGAAAACTTGTTTAGGCGTACTTTGCGCTTTTTAAGAACAGTGAATGTAACTGCACCGTCACGCGCGGGTTGGTGACGCTGAATCGGGTATACTCGGCTTCAGTCGGTCGATGACGCTGTATCGCATATATGCGGGTATACTCGGCTCTAAGTTTTCAATTCTATCGTATGGTCGTAGCACACACCCTCTTTTTGTACAGACTCATTTATTAAATATATTATTATCACCACTTACTCTAGGCTGTTAGGAAAGAAATAATAAATATTAATTTTATTTTCTTGTGTATGCTACCATTATAATATTTATCCTATTAGCAATTAATTATTCACTTAAATATCTAATAACGCTACACAATACACATACCAATAACTACATATTATTCATTATAATATTAGGTCTTTAAGACCTATGAAATTGCCGTTTAGTACTACAGAAAGTTAAAGTCATTTTATAAAAATATTTTTTATTTTTATCAATCATAATATATGCACCCATGCTATCAATGCATCTCTGCCAGCGCAGTGGTCATTTTTCAATGCCCTTCTTGAAGAAGTCAGGTGTACGGGAGCCAACAAATTCTTCAAAGGCATTTTGTACTGCCTCTCGGTTATTGAATTTTTTCTCTCCCAAAAAGTTGTCCAAATTTTGGAAAAAGTTGAAGTCTGTCAGCGCAAAGTCTGGTGAATAAGGTGGATGACGCAAAACTTTAAACACTAGCTCATATAGTTTAAAGACAGTCTGTTGTGCCGTATGAGGTCGAGCGTTGTCGTGTAGGAGCAACGGGGACGACCGATCCACCCAGGCAGGCCGGAGACTTTTTTTTTCCACCATTCTCATTTTTTTGCTTCTCCATCATTGTGTCCAGTTCCTCACAGTACACATCCGCAGTAATGCTGGTGCCGTTTGGTAAGAAGCTGTGCTGAATTATACCGGCACTAGACCACCAAACAGTGAGCATGACTTTTTTATGGGTAAGTTTTCGTTTGGGGCATTGACTAGGCGCTGAACCAGGGTCTAACCAAGATGATGACCGTTTACGATTATCAGAAAGAATCCATTTTTCATCGCAAGAGACAATGCGGTCTGAAGACGAGAAGGACAACCTGGTCCAAGGAAGTGGACCCTCTTCCTAATGGTCCAACATCCGAGATACCAAAGACGCTGAGCTACTGAAAAAGAAAGGCGACACACAAAGAGAACTAGCAAGATAAGCAGAAGAAGAAAAAAAAAAGATTTCACAGTTTTTGATTTTAAACCAGCCCCTGGCAGAGCCTCTGGTCGTACTGCATGGTTTGAGCTGCCAGAGGTGGGGTGAGAGTAGTCAGTGTAATGTGAGATATGTTGATATTCAGAAACGGTTTCTGGCAACGCTGGTGTTTATTCCTCTCAAAGCAAACCATTTTCTGGCTGAAAAAACGCCAAATTGGAAATAAGCAGAGGTTTTGAAGAAATCTGATTTGATCTTAGGAGCCATAACAAATGGACTTATCCAGCACAGGATGATATTTCAAAACCTTTTGAAGAGTCTACCCGCAGACATTAAAAATATTGTGGGTCGCGATTTCGTAGCTGCAAATTCCAAATTTAGAAAGAGTTCTGATGGTATGGTGGTATGGTCGGCGTGCAGAAGTAATAAAACAAAGGAGGGTGGGAGGTTAACAAACCTCCTAATAAAGTTTTCCGGGATATTCTTCATGATATTTCGCCATCAGGGACGCATTTTTACAAGACAAATCCCTTACAGAGCAGGTAAAAGAGCTGGGAGATAACACCTAAAAATAACCGTTTTCCTTCAAAGGGTAAAACACGGATATTTAGGTTACAGCCGTAGCTTGAACCACGCTAAGCACCTTGCCGGCTTGCCAACACAACGTACTGAACAACATGGCCGCCACGCGCTGCCTGTCAACTGCGAGACAAGGACAGGTATGTATAGTTGTGCCATATCGAATATATTCAGTTAAGGCGACATTAACTGCCCGCGCCCTTGAACGAGTGGGAGGAGTTTGCGACGCGCCCCGCGACTAAAGTCAGACAAAGTCAGCGATACACTGCCGCCCGTCGCCCGCCAGAGCCCCGCTTCAACGCGCACCAAGATTATTCGAAAAAACAGCCCACCTTGATTTATCAAACACAATACAAATAAAAGCCGTATACTAAAATATGGGTCGTTAAATTGTCTTTTATATGATTAAAGTTTCATGTAAATACGCCCCATAGTTTTTGCGTGATTATCGTTTTTTTGTCCACGTTAGACAATACTTTACAAATTAATTACACTATGTTATTAAAATATAATTTCACATTTTCACATATCAAATTATGAATAAAATTGTCTAGTATAACATATATTTTTTCAAAGAAATAAGACTAGAAGTTAAGACGTGATGTTCAATATAAAATCATTAAATGTCGTTTATCTGCGCCTTAAAGAGCGAGACAGGAGATGTCATTGACGAATATTGGAACGTTAATCTCAATTGTGGTTGATCACACTCATCTACTCTTGTAGGTTTTTCATTTATTCTTTATATATAAAAATCAACGCCACTTTTCGTTGTAATTTTATAACTCAAGAACGGATGGACCGATTTTGCTAACTCTTTTTTTAGAATATTCCTTGAAGTACGAAGACGGTTCATACGGAGAGAAAAATTAAAAAAAAAAAAATTGTTAGGCGGTACGAAGTTCGCGGGGTCAGCTAGTAAATTATAAAACTCACCAGCTGCAAAGGTAAAATGCCAATTACTCATTTTATACTCAAATAACAATTGATATTACACAGAATTAGTTTTAAAATATCTTACCGAGTACTATAAAATAAAAAAAAATTGGTAAAGTCATTATGCAGACCATGCTTTGGTAATTTTAAATAAAAATAATTTAAGAATATTATGCATTATATCGGGGAAAAGAGAATTAGGTATTTAAAATTACTTACTTCTGTCTGTTAAAAACCAAAGTTTTTTTTTGTTAGTAAGTTATGTTAAATCTCTTTAAAAATAAATACTAATTTCATATCTACGTAGTACTGCCTAGCCTTTTCCCAACTGTATTGGGGTCAGCTTCCAGTCTAACCAGATGCAGCTGAATACTAGTATTTTACATGGAGCGACTGCCTATCTGACTTCCACAGCCCAGTTCCCTACTGGGTCACACGAACCCACATGGTTAGACTGGTTGTCAAACTTACGGCCTTCTGAATAGCTGTAACGACTGTCGAAGATCTACGAATGGCAGCCGGGACCAACCGAACGGCTTAACGTGCTCTCCACCGCACGGAGAGGTCTCAATATGGAATGGATTTATATTATTATAAATATATTTATGACCAACAACGGCTTGACGTGCTTTCCGGGACAGGGTGGGGTCTCGATATGTAATGGATTTATAATATTATAAATATATTTATAATCCACGATCCGACCGCGGCATTCGGCCCGAGCGGCCATGATTATTTAGCCACGACCCCTTATTATCTAACATATGCAAGATACGCGCTTGAATGTGGAGTTGCGGACACCAGCCCGTCATACTATAGTAAACAATAAACAAACTATCTTTCTTTTAATTTCGTGTATGTAATCAAGCTTAAGGCACCCGTCCTACCTCGATTAACGAGAAGCGAGTAGAGCTAGCAACTAAAAACGGGTTGGTGAGCAGCGGTGACGAACGATCACTTGCTGGTATGCAAGCGTGAGTTTCTCAGCAAGTTCTTACTCTCTTTGATAGCTCTTGTCGCTGTAACGAACGAGTACTTACCGAAGATGTGAACAGTCAGCGATCAACTAATAACATAAGTGTCTCTTTTACTTACACGGGACCTATAATCTTTTGTACGTTTCTTGAGCGAGACAATCGTTGATAACTATTCGCTTCCTCGGCTGGTGGGACAGGTGCCTAAAGTAATTACATATTCTTTTAATATCTAAACAAACTGTAAAATTTAATCCATACATACCGCAGTCTAAAAACATAAAAAAGAATTTAGTTCGGCCGACCTCAACTGCATGTTTAATAATTAGTAAAAAAACAAAAGAGAAAAAGGAATCCGAATTTTTTTACCGAGGTCACGTTCGAATGATATTTCGAGCAAAAAATATTTTTCATATTCTCAACTGCAACGAATAAAAATGAATCGAAAACTCGCAATGAGTGTTTTCATAAAAATTCACGCCCCCAATTGGCGCCACTTTGACAAGTGGTCTTCCATTTCGGCAATGAAAAATAAAAATGATGGCGATTGAATGTTTTTTTTTAATGAATATAAAAGATAATGATGTTCATCATTCGTTTCATTCAATCGTTCATAATTCTGTCACGACTAAGAAAATATAGACGTTTTGACACTTTTGGCAGGTGCCCGGACCTTGTCTCAGTGCTGCCACCTACTGAACGTCATTTCAGAAAACCCTCATTGGCGTTATCCAGCATTTCAAACTGTAATAGTATTTACGATTTCTTAGTTAATTATAATACTTACCATAAACTAAAACAAAAAAAAAACTAAGTAAATTAATCAAGGAGTTAAAATAAATCTGGAGTGTTTTCTGTCGTTACGTTTGACGTAAAGTTACTTTTTATAACCAATTGACATACGTAAATATTTAATGGTCTTGAAAAGGAGAACACGGATCAATAGTGTGTCCCTCTCGCACAATATGGTTAAGTTCAGTAATCTATGGAACAATATAGTAGTATTCCCAGTCATCTGTGAAGCTCAAGGAAATCGTGTACAGTAGCTGTACAAAATTAAACATGAATAATAATATTTATTTACTAACATTTAAAACACTGGTTACTAGGCATGCATTAAAATTTCATTACACATTATTAGGACATGCACCATGTAAGGGCACTGCAAATTTGTGAAATGTCAAAATATTAAATTACATAATAGAATTTTGATTTTTAACCGACTTCAAAAAGGAGGAGGTTATTAATTCTGATGTTTATATATTTTTTTTAATGTATTTTCGGGCATAACTCCGTCATAAATAAACGGAATTCCAAAATTATTTTTTTGTTTGAAAGAGGTTTATTCCGAGATGGTCCCATTTAAATTGTATATGGTTGTAATAATGAATTTCGGAGACAGACAATGAAACTCTTAAAAAAATGACAGCAAATCAACCGCGGTCGCTGCTATCGAATAACTGACTGACCAATAATTCATACAAATTTTTCATAGAAACTGCACTTTTCAGTTTTCCCAAATTGTTTAATATTTCCCGACCACTTTTAATTTTTTCCTTTCTGTAAGCACGGTTTCTATTACGAACATCTTTAAACAAAAAATAGTCAAATCGGGCCAGCAGTTCTCGAGTGATGCGATTATCAACAAACTGCATATTTTCATTATTATTATAATAATGCATAGATTTACTTCCTTGGCAAATTATTTTTTTCTCGTCTTATCTACGAATCCATATATTTCACCAATAACGGAAATTTCTTAATTTTTCCATCGTGTCCTACTTTTCAAGTAAATGTCACCTAATTAGAAAAGGACAGTTTTCTCTTTCAAAACCGACTTTTCGGAACTTGTGAGTACAACTAGCACGAGTTGTACTATACAACGTGTAACTGAATTAATGCACATAATGAAAGTAATTTGTTCAGAATCGATTACTGTAATTTTTATTATGGATAATCATAATATCCCAAAAATAATTAAAAGTACTTATACTATAGACACAGTTCCGCTGTTCAGTCAAAACAAGCCAAAATAGACGAAGTACCTACTACCAGATCATCATTATCTGTATAGTCTTTTTCCAACTATGTTGCGGTCACCTTCTAGTATATAGTAATACCAGTATTTTACGTGCAGCGACTGCCCATCTGACCTTCAACCACACCTCCACAACCCAGTTACTGGGTAATACGATACCCCTTGGTAAGACTGGTTGTCAGACTTTCGGGCTTCTGACGACCCGTAACGACTGTCAAAGATCCACGAATGACAGCCGGGACCAACGGCTTAACCTGCTTCTCGAGGCACGGAGTGTTCATGGTATTGAAAGATGGTCACCCATCCAGGGACCAACCGCGGCAAGCGTAGCTTAACCTGAGCGATCGACCCGTGCGGCTGTTATTACTTAGCCACGAGCCCAACTACCACATATTTTATTAAATAAAATATATTGTGCTACTACGCTAGACCCTTATACATGGGCGACTGTGTGCGTGCGTACATTTATAATGTGACCACAATTTTCTCCCAAATCAGTATAACTAATTGAATAATTAAACAATGTTTTATACATAATCCTATAATTCAAATTTCATTGATATTGATATACATAATTATTTGCATGCTCGAAAAATAAATTTAAATCTGATATTATAAATTTTTTATCTAAATTGTAATCTTATTATTATTATTTATTTATTGCATAATTTAATTAAACGAAATTGTTTGTGATCTGATTTGGTTTTGTAGCTATAGCTAGCTTTATAGTAACTTATTTATTTATTTCAAAATATTTGTTAATTTTGGTAATGCTCGTCTAGTGGGAACCACTGGTCTTTAAATGTTTTATCTGTGGATAATGCAGTTGACTGCAACATTACTATTTAAAGTTTTGTTTAACCTGTTTTATTAAATATGTTGTAGTTGTTTATTATCCCTTAATAAATAAAATAAAATAAAAATAATAGTAAAAATTCAGTGTGAGTATTATGATAATTTTCTAATTGTGGTGTTTGGTGGTGTGCGTTAATTCCAGGACACGTTGTATAGTACATACTAATTACTTATATGGTAAAAAACAATTCTTGTTTTTCATTGGATGGAGTTCTGTATACTGCTACAAACGTCTACAAAGATCTTTTGGGGCTCGAGTGACGTTGACAGACATGAAACAATTTATTGTGCAATTGTTTTGCATGACGTCTTGAAAAAACAAGATGGTGGCATCCGTTCTGATTAACGCCACGCGCCTTAATAGCCGTGTAGCGCTATACTTACAGAAACCTAAAATGAAGAAAATTCAGTGTTAATTTAAAATAATAACATTTAATGAATTAATTTAAGTACTTAATTAATAAACATCTAAATCAATAAGTTGAGGTACTTACAGGCTCCTGAAATGTTAACGATTTTATTTTTTAAATAATAATTCGTTTAGTGCAGTTCTTAGCCTATTTTAATAAATGAATGGTTAATAAAAAGAAAAAAAATATACATCAACATCAAAGACAGGGTATGCTAATGGCTTTAAACATTGTGTTGTACGTAAGTACGTGATAATTAAAAAAAAACAAAACTTACGCCCTAGATCTGAAAAAAAATTTTTTTTTACTTTTTTATATTATTTTAAAAAGTACATCAACTGATATAATTGTAGCTATATTTATAAGTGGAGCTGTTGGCTAAATAATAACCGTCACTGGTAGATCTTCAAGCTTAAGCATCGCTTGCCAGGGTTGATCAGTGGTGACCATCGATTTATACCGAGACCCCTCCGTGCCTCGGAAACCACGTTAACCCGTTGGTCTCGGCAATCATTTATAGATCTTTGGCAGTCGTTGTGGATAATCAGACATCCGAAAGTCTAGCAACCAGTCTTACCAAAAGGAACCGTGTTACCCAGTAACTGGGTCATGGTGGTCAGATAGGCAGTCGCACCCTGTAATGTATTGATATTCAGCTGCATCGGGTTGGACTGGAAGCCGACCCCTATTTAGTTGGGAAAAGACTAGGTTGATGATCATAATAATATATAAAATCTCACCCGTCCGTTGAGTGATAAGATGATCCGCCATGTAAAACATAAAAATTAAACATATTAATAAATTAAAAAATAAAAACATATTAATAAATTAAAAAATAAAAACATTTTAATAAAATATATTTAAGTTACGTGAGTGGCGTGCATTGCTTTTCAGAATAGGTAGGCAGGCACACGGCCGCCTGCTGTAGTCTAGGCAGACAGACGCGGTCACTAAACAGAGACATAACAAGAGTATCTATTTTGAATGTTCTAATTATTTAATGCTATTATTTAAGCTTTTATTTAAGCTTAATGTGTCACACATGCACTTTGATAGATATCTGTAGTGAAAAATGCAAAAACCATTTTTGTTCTTTGTTTTATCTCGTCTCAATCACTTTAGACTATTTCGTTAGGTACGTACGCACTTTAAGTAAAAAGTTATTGACTTACTGGTTAAAAAAAGAAAGAATTTACATCGTCAACGTAGGTAAACAGTCCGAAAGGATTTGTCCGCAATTTATCCAAACAAAATGATTGATCGCCACAATCTACGCAGTTTATTTTATACATTGCTTTAATTAACACACACGTAGCATCTCAAAATTAAACACAGCAATTCCTTTTAAATTTCATCAGGAATTACTCCAAAATAATTACACCAAACCGTTACTTGGAAAAAATGGCGCCAAACCCGACTGACTTTGGGCGATATATAACGGACGCACATTCCGGCTCGACGAACACCTAGTGCAGCTAGAAAAAGAGCTTGGAAAAATGAGGTGGCACTTTCTTGGGTTGAGTGAAGTCCGAAGAGAGGGGGAGGACCCAATAACCCTTAAATCGGGCCACCTTTTGTATTTTCGTGAGGGAGACCAGCTATCCCAAGGCGGATTCGGGTTCCTGGTAAACAAATCCCTTTGTGACAACGTTGTGGAAGTCTATAGTGTCTCGAACAGGGTAGCGAACCTCGTAGTGAAGCTAACCAAGAGGTATAACCTCGAGGTTGTTCAGGTTTATGCATCTATCTCGGCACACTCGGATGACGAAGCGGAGGAAATGTTCGAGGACATCTCCAAGGCCTTGCATTGCACAACTAAGGCCCACTACAACTGTCTCATGGGGGTTTTTAACGCTGAAGTGGGAGTACAGGATTGCAGCGAATCTGTAGTAGGATCCTACGGGTTTAGCAACAGAAATCATAGGGGGCAAATGCTTGTCAACTTCCTTGAGAAGGAGGGGCTTTTTTTGATGAATTCCTTTTTTAAGAAACAGCCCCAAAGGAAGTGGACGTGGTGAAGTCCCGATACTAAGACGAAAAATGAGATTGACTTCATCACAACGGATAAAAAGCATATATTCAGGGATGTCTCGGTGATCAACAGGTTCAATACCGGCAGTGATCACAGACTTGTTAGAGGCTCTCAGAATGTGAACTTCAAAATTGAGCGAACTCGTTTGATGAAGTCAAGGCTTCGTCCAAATACACTCCAAACCATGCGTTCCAGTCAGACTTGGAAAACCGATTCACTGCCGGTGGAAATCCTCAGGGAGGAAGGCACGCGATTTTACAAAATGCGGCGTACGGGCAAGATGTCCAAACTTTTAGAAGAGACTCTCGAGCTTATGACGGAACGACGTGAAAACCCACATATCACTTCGTCAGAACAACGAGCACTCATTAAAGATATTAGAATATTGGTACGATGCGAACTCCGACGCTCCAATACACGTTCTGTGGAGTGCGATTGTGCAAAATCGGGGGTCGAAAGTGCATCTTGCATGCCTTATGTATATTCATGTTTTGGAAAAATAAATGATCTTATCTTATCGTCATGGTATTCCGCGTGGGACGTTACCTTTTTTAATTTCGTCATATAATTAACTCGAACAAGTAAAGAGACCAATGACCCTGTGTGAATAGTACGGGAGCCGAGTTAGTAAGCCGTCGGGCGACTGCCTACTGCCACGCACCGCGCGTGTTTGTTTGTATGAAGTTAGTAGGCCGTCGGGCGACTGCCTACTGCCACGCACCGCGCGTGTTTGTTTGTATGAAGTTAGTAGGCCGTCGGGCGACTGCCTACTGCCACGCACCGCGCGTGTTTGTTTGTATGAAGTTAGTAGGCCGTCGGGCGACTGCCTACTGCCACGCACCGCGCGTCTTTGTTTGTATGAAGTTAGTAGGCCGTCGGGCGACTGCCTACTGCCACGCACCGCGCGTGTTTGTTTGTATGACGTTAGTAGGCCGTCGGGCGACTGACTACTGCCACGCACCGCGCGTGTTTGTTTGTATGAAGTTAGGTATGACAATTTAGTGAGTTTCTTAATTGCGGGGCATACACACTATAACGTAACTGATAGGTTTATGGTGATTTTTCGAGGTAGGCACTGCTTATATGCCTATATGCAATGCACGCCACTGGTTACTTAGTAGGTAGTAATGTTCTTAAAAATACTTTTAAGAATTTAAATGTTCTTACGCCTGCATTCTAAAACCCAGAAAGTGAAGAATTTAATAAACAAACTTAGATGTACTCGGGAATAATAAATAAAAAACAAACACATTGTTACAAAAACATATAAGATATTACAAAAACTTACTGTGACCTGTAAAAAGGTATTTTATTTAATAAAATATTAAAACACAAATGATTCGTTTTTAAATTAACTCAAAAAGTGATTTTTACAAAAAAACATAAAGTAATATCACGCCACTACCCATGAAGGGATAGGCAGAGGTACTCCTATAGTTAACGTTTAAGGCTCCCGCAAACAGGCGCGACGCGCAGCGGCACTCGACTCTAGTAGAACAATTTCCATGAAAACTTGATGGAAGTTGTTAATAGAAGAGTCGCGTCGCGCCTGTATGCGGGAAGCCTAAAGTCCCACTAAGTGGGGGAGAGACTATTGCTATTAACCGGCACAATCCAAACTCTTTACATTAAACAAGCAAAAAATAATAGCTTACCACATTCTAAACAAGTAATTATAATATATTAGTAAAACTCAAATTATGCTGCATTTATGAATATTTTAATTAAATAAACAACTGTCCAAAAACATAGGTAATTGTAAAATATTACCTTTGGCTAAAATTAACAGAAATTATATAAATTAACCACTCTAAAGGAAAGCTATATTTATATTTTTCCCTTTGAAGCGTCTTTTTTTTGTAAATACTTAGTTTTTTTTATTTTAAAACTCGACTCGGGCGTGGTCCTTATCAAACGGCCAGCTGCCCATTGCTCGCCGTTCGCAAGCCCGCGCCTAGGGTGGCTGGGAAGGGGGGCGCCCCTGTCAATGTCATTCATGCACCAAAGATTCTTTAACAACCTAAAAAAAATTTACTATAGTTCGCTTTTAAACTAGACAGGTGTTATGTCAAACTCCTATCTAAAAGGCAAACACAAAAAGACTTACAATTTCAGACTACATAACACCTGTCTAGTTACTATCTGGGTTTAAAAAACGAACTATAGTTACTTAAATTTTATTTAGGTTTTGAATTTTTATTAAAAAAACCAGATGGTGGTGTTAGTTCCAATTTTGGCCACACGCCGAATGATTCTTGTAACGTACTCGTAAAGTAACTGTACTCACTGTACGTGAAGCATGTCTATGTATGGGTGCGTTTTAGCTCATAGTTTGGAACCGATCTCCTGTTCTATTCTGTGGCTGTGTAGTGTGCCCGGAAAGGCCAGTTACATACGATAACCTGATTCTAATTAGTGACATTGTCCCACGTGACGCCGTGACAGTGTCACGGTACTAGCAATGCTTTAAGCAACGCTAGGCCCACCCACACCGTCCCACGTACCACAACCATGGCACATTGTAGCGACAAAATGTGGGCAAGCAGTGGTTAGGTGTGAATAATGTCACTGCAGCTTCTTGCAGTTGCGTTGTGATACTGATAACTACAAATTTGCAATGTGGTTGCGTTGTCGCTAGTAGTTGCGATGTGGTTACGTTGTAGCTAGTGTTTGCAGATAGATAGATCGTTGTGTTTGCGATGTGGCCGGCCGCTAGTGCGCAGTCTCGCTGGTGATTGCGTTTTGGCTTTGATGTGGTCGGTATCACCCACACGGTTACTTTTGATGGCTAAATGTCGTCCATGTGAATAAACCATTCATTTCCTTAGAAATTAGCGCCCGTCCACAAGTTGTTGTGGTAGTGGAAGTGTGGTCTGGCCAGTTCAGTCCACGAATCATGACTGTAACTAATACACGTCCTCTCCGTTGCACGTTAAATGAAAATGATTATTATTTCACAGATTATTTGAACAGAGAAAAAAAAAATTAGATACTCACAGGTTCCTGAAAACAAGAAACTCTTAATTATAATGTTATATATTTAAACAGAGCAGTAGGAACCAAGTGGTAACGGCCGCGACTTACGAGTTTTAGGTAGTAGGTTCGAACCCAGACAGGCGTTTTACTTTGTGTAAATTATTTCATCACCACTGCTCTCAAAACGGTGAAGGAAAACATCGTGAGAAAACCGCCATGTCTTAGAATCAAAAATTCGAAGACATGTGACATGTACCAACCCGCACTGGGCCCGCGTGGTAGATTACAGCCCACTCCCTCTCACTGAGAGGAGGCCTATGTCCCAGCAGTGGGAGCATTATAGGCTAATTATGATATATAAACTAGTCACTTAAAAAACTTTAATAAGGGCTACACTGTAGACTGAATGAACAGTGAAAAAACACAACACATTATAATTAGAAACTTAATTTAAGAACTATGTCTTTGCCCAGCCGGCAGTGGGATGTCACTTGTGAAAAGAAATGCAAAAAAAAACTTACTTCGTCCTTCTAAAGAGAAAAAAAAACATAATTAGTTTATTACACTTAGTTCGGAACCTATAAGGGTACAGTTAAACGCACCTCAATATACGACGATTCTATGTGTTACCATAAACGGGGCGTTGTCTGTACAATGTCCATGTAGAGAAAATTAAAAATACGATGGATCATATAAGATGCCAATAGTATAAAGGCGTAATTGCACTTGGTCGATAACCCATATTCGGGTGCGCGAAAGACTACTCGACTTCAGGCACCCGATGCATGGAACACGCCACCGTCGGGTTCCCAAATAACGGTAGGAGGGGTTCAAAAAGAGGTAGAAAGGGCTGGAGCTGCCTTGAAGCGGCTCCTGCCCAATCTAGGGGGGCCAAACGCCCCCTGCCGGAGGCTCTACGCGGGGGTCGTGCGGTCCATGGCCCTTTACGGGGCACCGGTGTGGGCGCGTTCCTTGAGGCGGCGGCCAGCCCGCCGGTTGAACGCGCCCCAAAGGGTCATGGCCACCCGGCTGGTCCGGGAATACCGTACGGTCTCCGGTGAGGCGGCGAGCCTCCTTGCCGGATTACCGCCATGGGATCTGGAGGAAAAAGTCCTCGTGCACATTTGGGAGTGGCGCTAGGAGGCGAAACGCCGGGGCGTAGCTCCGCTGCCGCGAGAAATCACGGTACAGCGGACAGAGCTCCGGCGGGATCTCAGGGCGGCATGGAGAGTGCGATTGTCGCAACCCAGCGTTGGGCACGCCACAATTGCGGCGAAAAGTCCCCTCTTTGAGGAGTGGCTAGAGAGGTGCCACGGCGTCCTCACCTTCCGCCTGATGCAGGTCCTCACCGGACACGGTTGTTTCGGGAGGTTCCTGTTCCGGATAAAGCGGGAGGAAACGCCCGGGTGTCACCATTGTGTGGATCACCCGGAGGACACGGTGGAGCATACGGTGGAGATCTGCCCGGCTTGGACGGAGCACCGCCGTGTCCTCGTGGAGGCGATTGGCGGTGGCGATCTCTCGCGTCCGGCTCTGGTCCTGGCCGCGCGAGCGAGAGGGCTTGGGAAGCCGTCACCTCCTTCTGCGAAGCAGTAATGTTCGCGAAGGAGGAGGCGGAACGCGTGAGGGAGAGGCAAAATTCGCGCCGTCACGCCCCTAGCCGCCGCAGGAGAGGCCCTGGGCGTCGGGAATCGCAGGCCGATTCCACAGGTCTCCTATTTTTCCTATTGTTTTCATGATTTTATTAGTTTTAATTTTTCATTTTTATTGTATGTATTTCCAGTGCGAATCCTAAATAAAATATTTTTTTTTCTTTCTTTACCGAATTCCGTATTTGCTTTCACGTGTCGACGCAAACACGTACATAGATAAATGAGCGTGGATGCACGTGGATAGAAGTTGGTTACTAAACTAGAAAACTAAAGTAATAGTTATAAATGATGTACTTCTCGTGTCGGCCAATGCGGATGCACACGTGTCTCTACCAATGTCAATGAACGAGTGCGAGTGTGAGCATCGCATTTCGGGCAGCACACGGTTGTTGACCCCGTCGCGAAAATTATACTTTTTAGTATTCGTTTTTTTCTCTTTTAAATTACAAGAGGTGCCATACTTACTGGAATCTAAAAAATAAGAAGGTCATTATAGTGTTAAATGGTTTTAGTTTAGTTTGTCTTAATATAAGTAAATGATTACTGACTACTGGCTAATTTACTTATAAATAAATAAAATAAATAAAAAAAATATTCTGAATCACTTCCTTATTTGTTAGTAACAATGTAAACTTATAAACTAGTGTTAGAAACATTTATTATATTAAGCTGCGTGAGGCACGCCGGCGCCGATCCTGGGGAGTGTCTACTTGACTGTGTGCAGTCGTATCCACCGCCCCAAGATCGGAGAGTCCCGCCTATCAGCCAACGTTCTAAGAATGGTTATGCTTATGGTTGGCAAAATATTATTAGTATTTTGATCGCACTTTAAAGGAATATGGCGAGTTTGGACCCACATTATTTATAAATTAACGAAGTGTCATTCACTTGCAAGTTCATATTGAGTATATTATTAAGAGTTTATAAGAGGGTTATATAAAATATATTGAGTCACTAGGTGATGGTAATTATTAAAAGTTAGAATAGATTTTTATTTACTTAAAAATAAGTCATGTGAAAAACTATGGTTAAATCGCTGTGTGTAAGCACGGTCGTCAGTGTTGTATGGATCACTATGGAAGCTTATTGACAGACACGGCGGAACTACGGCACGGCACCGTCAATGTGTGCGTCGTCCGGTGGTTTACTGTGTCATATACAAGCTCACACGATTATCCAACGGTGCGGCTAGCCGGGCCGTACCGTAAAGAAACCGTGCCGTGTACAACGAGCCTTAGTTATCCTCGCCACCTATAGACATCTGCAATATGGTCATCGCAAATGCGTTGCCATCATGGAGACGAAGCTGAAACTGTCTCATGTGCCCACACCCTTCAAACTGGAAGACAGCTATGCTGCTTGGTGGCAGAAATAGGTATGGTGGAAGTACTTCCACGGAAGAGGTGCTTCGCAAAAAGCTTCCCTACTATAATTATTGCATTACAAATACATAAATGCATGCCTAAGTAAAAGCGAGCTGTTGGATTTTCAAAGCACAGCTCAGCGCCGAAAGTCGAAAACCCAACAGCGCCCTTTTATTTAGGCATTCATTTAGAAGTAAAATGTTGCCTGGTGTTAGTGAAACCGGGTATCAGTGTTACTTACCATTAGCTGAAACATATTATTTTTGTTATAATAGAAGATTCTAGCGTTTTGAATCAATTTGTTGTGTTACTGTTTGAAATGCAACAATAGGGATGATGACATTTAAAAAAAAATAACACTTAAAAATATTGTTTGCAACAATATTATAAAAAGTGTAAAATGTTATAAACGTTTAAAAATAACTGCTAAACAAAGGCGGGCAATATCACAGAAGTGACGACACGACTATGTAACTTCAGACTAGCGCCATACATTGTCCGTACCGCGTGACAAGGACGGGAACAATCCCTTCCAAAAAGTTTTAAAGAGTGTACTTAGCTTCGATCATAAATACCCTAGATACACTAACAACGCCTCAAGCGCGGTATGAATCAATTGTGCTAAAAACGCGTTGTAGCACAATTGCGCTCGCAGTCGCGCGCCGGTCACCGTCAGGTCAACATGCCGAAGTGCTCCGTGAAAAAGTGCAAAAATAATACTTCAAATAGCTTGAAAAAGGATGGGGTTTCTTATTTTCGGTAAGTATTAATTCAAGATTTCATAATGTAATGGATTTGTGGCTAAATTTACCTTCTAACTAAGTAAAAATATTGTCTTTCTAAAATAGTTGAAGTAAATCGCTTACGCGGTTGTCCCTTTCCCGCGCGTGTTGCTACTCTGTTCCTACAAGACTCAAGGCTACGATCCCCACGCAGCGTAAACTGAATTATACTTAATTCTGATTGACTTAAGGTGTACATTCGTACACCAACGGCCGACGGTCGTTAAAATTTTACGACTTGCGCGATTATCGCATTTTGTAATGTCACAACCGCCTAACGCGTGCATTACAAATAAAACCTTTTGTGTAGGGAATAAAGTTGTATTCAATTTTTATAATATAATGTTTATAATTTTTATTTTATTTTTTTATTATATATAATATTATTATTATTTAATTTTATTAATAATTAATTATTAATCTTAATTATTATTATTATTATACAACGTGGCGCTACAATGGTGACTTTAATTTAATACACGGGTAGGGCTAGTGCCCATTAACCATATAAATATTGATAGGTTAAAATAATACGTAAACTGAAAAAAAAAAATGTTCAAACAAACTAAATAATAAAAAAGTCATTAAAATTGGGATCACCCTTGCAAAAATTCATTCATGAAATTACTTACCTAGCTCGCTTACGTTAACTCGGAGCGGCAATGTGTCGGTTCGCGGGCTGGCAACCGCGCATCGCGTCTTGTACCTACTCGTGATCGGTCCGATTCTTTGACGGCATATTATCAAAGAAACCGAGCGGCGCAAGTGGTACAAACACTTATCACATCACCCTCTCTTGTTACTATTAGTAATAACTGTCATCACTAATCACTGCCATCACGATCATAAGTTTACACAAGCACTAATAGCACAAATAAATGCGTCCGTATCGCAAGAGGTGTAAACGTACCTACTAGATAAGAAAACGAAAACCAATCAAAGTGTCTTTATCGCAGTACCATGATCTAATTACTATCCTAATTACACAAAAAGAAATAAATAAAACAATAGCTAAGAGTCTTTTTCGCGACGTAATTATGCGCACTAGTGTAAATAAGTGCGTCAAGGACACGGGTTCGACTAGCACTAGAAAAGCAAAAAAAGAATTCGTGTTCGGTGCGGCGGGTGGGTGGAAGGGAGAGCGCGCGTCGCCTGCGCTGCTCGCCAACAAAGGAAATTTCCTTAACCTTTTGACCGCCACGTCAAAAAAGAAAAAGCGTGCCCTCAGCGCCAAGCTATGAATTCATCCTTTAACACCTACAAAATAGTAGTGAGTTCGAAATTATATCGTTATAGCACTAACTATTTATTTTTTAATATACAGTATGTTTTTAATAAAAAGTCTATACCGGAATAATATAATACAGGAGTTTTATTTCATCCCGCTTTGTCCTTTAGGACAGAAATCATAATGATATGTGTCACAGTTTCGGCGTTGAATCCACAATTCAAAACAAAAATGTTCAATCTTGACGTACTTTCTTGTCATCTTATGATGACAGTGGCGTAGCTGGCACGGCTTTTTTAATTTACTCGCCTCTGTGCTAGAGGTGCGCAACCGATATTTATTAATAATATCGAAATAATAATAGGTACCTATTTAGTTCTAATAGTTTCGTATTTTTCGTTAGTTTCGTTTCACTGATATTCTGTTTCATATTGTGGAAAAACTTTTGTAAATATGAGAAATTTGATTGCAATATTATTATTTGATAATGCAATAAATAAAATGAGACTTGAACCATCGGTTTTTTGTAATCGTATTTTTTATCACAAAATAATTTATAACAGGTAAATATTAAACGGGTTTGAATTTTTTGGCCGGACTAACTTCCGCCATTTTGACTTTTTTTCAAAGTAATAAAGTGCATATGATCTTTAGTAGAGCTAGAAGGTTAATGTGAAACCGTCAGGGTAGCCAGCAAAATTAATTTTTTCTTAGGCTTTTTGGAATTTGCAGGCCAGTGCTAGGATGTATTTTGATTAAAATATTATTCGCGGCTGGAAGACGTATGTACCTAGCTACAGAATTAAAATCATCAAAATCGTCAATAAAACCCTCCAAGTTCATAAAGGTCGACGAATGACTTTCAAGGTCAAAGTCATTCCTCGACCTTTAGTTTACTTTGATATCTCATATCTCGGAAACGTGACACTAGCACTTTTTGCCTCATACACAACTTGTTTGTATTGATTCCAGCTATCGATTAATATAGGTCTTATGCGTGGCCGCTACATTGAAAAAATAAATTTTATGGCGGAAGTTAATCCGGCCACCACTCATATTCACTTCACTTCACTACTCATATGGTGGAGGACTGGGCTCTGGAGACAGGCCTGGTCGTCCTAAACCGGGGTTCTGTCCCCACGTGTGTGCGGATGCGGGGTGAGTCTGTGGTGGACATCTCGTTTGCCAGCCCCGCTCTGTCACAGCGTGTCATTGACTGGCGCGTCATGGAGGAGGTGGAGACCTACTCCGACCACCGGTATATCCGGTTCGACGTCTCCGCCCAGACCTCTAGCGCGCCGGTCCAACAGGCCCCGAGTGGTCCGCGGTGGGCGCTGAAGCAGATGGACCGGGAGCTCCTCCTGGAAGCCTCGATCGTGCAGGCCTGGGTGTCATCACCGGACAGGCCTGCCGACACGACACGTTTGACGACACGTTTGGTGTAGTGGCTACAGTGGCTAAGTGTAGTCAGCGAAACCAAGTGGTCCTGGGTTCGAATCCCGGTAGGGGCAAATGTTTGTATGATGAATATGGACATTTGTACCCGGGTCATGGATGTATATTTATAATATGTATGTATTTACGAAAAAAAAAATGTATTTAAGTAGTGTATCAACCATCTGGTATCCATAACACAAGCCTTAATTAAGTGCTTAACTTGGAACTAGATGGTGCTGTGTGCAATGTCAGACGATATTTATTTATTTTATGAGGCGGAGTGGTTCCGGGAGGCCATGTCCGAGATTTGCGACGTGGCAATGCCCCGAGTCCGTCCAGGAAGCGCCCGACGTCAGGTGTACTGGTGGTCGCAGGAGCTGGAGACGCTACGCAAGGCGTGCGTCGCAGTGCGACACCTGTACTCCAGGCACCGTAGGCTCCGCATCCGCCCTCCGGATGCGGAAGCGACGGAGGCGGAGCTGTACGAGGGATACAGAGCGGCGAAGACCGCCCTCCAAGAGGCTGTCCAGCGGGCCAAATATACGGCCTGCGAGGAGTTGGTGGAGACTCTGAACGGAGATCCATGGGGGCGCCCTTACAAAATGGTGCGGAATAAACTCCGCACCTGGGCCCCCCCGCTGACGCAGAGTCTCCGCCCCCAGCTGGTGGAGGAGGTTGTGAGCGCTCTGTTCCCTTCACGGGGGGAGCATACTCCCCCGCCCATGGCTCCACCGCTCGCGGTGCCTGAAGCGGACCACGCGGACGACGACGACACCCCTGAAGTGACCGGGGTAGATCTGAGAGTGGCGGTAGGTAGGCTGAAGGCCAAAAATACCGCCCCAGGACCCGACGGCCTGCCAGGGAAAGCCTGGGTCCTGGCCTCGACGGCTCTTGGGCCTCGACTGGAGGCGCTCTTAAGCGCATGTATGGAGAGAGGCCAGTTTCCACTCCGTTGGAAGACGGGGAAGCTGGTCCTCATTCGGAAGCCAGGGCGGCCTGCGGACTCTCCGTCCGCATACCGGCCCATTGTGCTGCTCGACGAGGTCGGCAAGCTCTTTGAGAGAGTAATTGCAGGCCGCCTCGTCGGGCACCTGGTGAGGACGGGGCCGGATCTTGCGGATAGTCAGTTCGGCTTCCGCAAGGGGCGCTCGACGGTGGACGCCATCATGCGCGTTAGAGCCCTCACGACGGGGGACGCGGTGTCTCGGGGCGGGGTTGTCGTGGCGGTGTCACTCGACATCGCCAACGCATTTAACACCCTGCCCTGGAGTTGCATTGGGGAGGCACTCCGGTATCACCGGGTGCCAACCTACCTCCGTCGAATAGTCGAGGCATATCTGACGGACAGAGCCGTCATCTACCCCGGTCGCGATGGGGAGTGGAACCGGCGAGAGATGTCGTGCGGTGTCCCACAGGGATCGGTTCTAGGGCCGCTCCTGTGGGACATCGGTTACGACTGGGTGCTGCGGGCCGACCTCCCTGATGGCGTCAGCGTGGTGTGCTACGCTGACGACACGCTGGTCCTGGCGCAGGGGAGGTCGCATGGGGTGCCTGGCAGAAAACCTCCCCGAGTGCTCAGTGACTGCTGGTCCTTTTGTTTTCTTGAGGACGAGCAGGCGCTGGGCCGGTGCACCCTGGGTGCGGGCAACAGTCTCCTCGTGAGGGGTGGGAAAGAGGAGATTGTTGTCCGTGGCGAATTTCTGCCGGAGCGGAGGAGTCGCTCCCGAGGGCTCTCTATCTGCACTCTGCAGCTGCAGAGTGCAGGACTAGGGAGCAAGGTGGGGTAGACCGCGGGCCGTTTTATAGTCCGCGGTCTAGGGGTCTCCGCGGCGTGTACGTCGCGGTGCCTGAGGTGGGGAAGACCGTGGGTTGCTCCTCAACCTGCAGTCTAGGGGCATCCGCGGCGAGGTGCTTGAGCCACGGTGCCGGGTAGGTTAAGGTAGTTATAGGTTAGTTTAGGGGGAAAAAAAAAAAAAAAAAAAAAATTATATTAAAAATTAAAAAAAAAATTAAAAAAGAAAAAAAAAATATTAGATGAGTAGCATTAGTTTGTAGATACCGAGCAGCGGGCGGTATATCCTGCACCGGAGGCACCCGCGGGCCTCGGGAGGACCAAATACTCTCCCAAAAAGAGCGGCCGCATCGCCTTGGGGAAGCGATGTGCGTACCACCCATGTATAATATGGAAATGTCGAAAATTATGAGTGATTTGTCGTGCGACCCGGCTGACGCCCGGCGCTCGCAGGTACCCGGGCCTGCGAGTGATAAATTGGTTACCGACGGATGCGCAGGGGTAGGCGACCAGGCCCCTGTTGCTGATAATATTACTGGAAACAGTCATTTAAAAAATATTGACGGAGGGCCGTGTGGACCGTCTTCCGTTAGGAAACGTCCACGCGACCCTGCTCTGGTGGGAGGTGGGTCGGTGGATCTGTCCTCAGATGAGGAAGGCCTGCTGGCCCCGAAGTTGTCGACCGCGAGGAGAGGTCGGCAGGCTTCGACGGGGGTGAGTGCTTCACGGCCGCGGAGGGACGCACAGGGTAGGTTCGTGCGCCCCAATACTCCGGCGGCCAGCGAAGCAGAGAGTGACTTGGGGGTCACTACCGAGGACCCTGGTGGCGAGAGTTGTGCCTCGCTAGGGAGCTCAAAGGCGGAGCTCAACGCCACCAGAAGAGAGCAGCGCAAAGCCGTCGCGGCCGACGAAGTGTCGGAAATGGCCCGACGCGCACGCGAGCGACGTGCTGCTCTAGCGGCGGAAGGGGGGGAACCATCTGCGGTGGCCCTTAGTCAGCTTGCCTTGGACGGTGTGGACTTAGTCCTGAAGGTTGCCACCAAATCCGGCAGCCTGAAGGGCACGTTCACCCGCGGTCTGAAGGAAGCTGCCGCGGACATTAAGGAGGCGGTTGGCATCCTCCTCAACAGGACGGCCTCAGACGAGGTCGCGAAGTTGCAGGAGGAAAACAACCGCCTCCGAAATGATTTGGAGGACCTCCGGCGACAAGTCGCTGCGCTGAGCGAGCAGCAGCAGCGACGCACGTCCACTGATGCCGCATCGGTAGTGGCCCCGGCTCCCGCATCGAGACCGGCAAGCGCTCATACCGACGACGAGGTCGAGCGCATTGTCCGGCTCTGCATGCTTCAGTGCGGGAGCATGGTCAATGCTCGTATGGAGGCGATTTCTCGGCGCCTCCCTGCGGAAATCCTCCGTCCGCCCCTAGCGGCCGATACACGGCGGAGGGCTGAGGAGCCGCCGAGACCTGCGCCTCGGAAGGGGAAGCCCGCGGAGGGTGTTAAAAAGCCCGTGGAGGGAGCCCCATCGAGCGATCAGCCCACGACTGTCGGGTCTAAGGGTGAGACCTGGGCGACAGTCGTGGGCCGCAAGAAGGCCCGCAAAGCCGCCAAGGCGGCCTCAGCAACAGCGCGCGCCCCCGGCCGAACCGCAAAGGCGGTTGCGCAGCCGGCGCGGCGGACTGCCAATGGCAGTCGCAAAGGACCGGCGATACGTGCTCCACGTTCCGAAGCTGTGACGCTCACGCTACAGCCCGGTGCTACGAAGCGCGGCGTAACGTACCAGTCGGTCATTGCCGAGGCCAAGGCCAAGATCAAATTATCAGATCTTGGTCTTCAGTCCGTCACCCTCAGGCAGGCTGCCACGGGTGCGCGGCTGTTCGAGGTGGCTGGTGCTGCGAGCGGCAGTGCCGAAAAGGCGGACGCTCTGGCCGCCAAGATGAGGGAGGTCCTCAGCCCTGAGGACGTCCGGGTCTCCAGGCCAATGAAAACCGCAGAAGTGCGGATTGCTGGTCTGGACGACTCCGTGACCTCTGAAGAGGTGGTGGCGGCCGTTGCCCGAAGCGGAGAGTGTCCGCCGGACAAGGTGCGGGCCGGCGATATACGCACCGACGCCACCGGACTCGGCGTGGTCTGGGTTCGGTGCCCTGTGGCGTCGGCGAACAAGATCGCCTTAAGCGGCAGATTGCTGGTTGGCTGGGTTGCAGCGAGGGTGAAACTCCTGCAGCCCCGGGCTTTGCGGTGCTTCCGGTGCCTGGAGAAGGGGCACGTCCGGGCAAAGTGCACCGCTGAGGTTGACCGTAGTGACCTCTGTTATCGCTGCGGTCAGCCCGGCCACAAGGCGGCCCAGTGTTCCGCGGCGCTCAACTGCAGCTTATGTTCGGCTGCAGGGAAGCCAGCGGGACACAAAGTGGGCGGAGGGGCTTGTGGCGCGCCTGCCAGCAAGGCCAAGAAGAAGAAGAGCTCTAAACCTGCCGGGGAAACCTCGCCGCCTCCGCAGGCTAGTAGCTCCACGGTCGACTCCCGGCCCAGGACCGTTGCCGAGGGAATGGAATATCAATAATGGCACAATTCCATTTCCTCCAGGGCAACATCAACCACTGTGCCAGAGGTCAGGATCTTTTACTCCAGAGCATGGCAGAGTGGTCGATCCACGTGGCTGTGGTCGCCGAACCGTACTTCGTCCCCGCCCGTGACAACTGGCTGGGGAGCGCTGACGGTTTGTTGGCCATTATTGGCGAGACTCTGATCGACCCGTCTCGGGGCCGCGGCTGGGCTGCTGCGGTCTCGGGCGGCATCGTCATTGTGGGGGCGTATTTCTCCCCCAACAAGAGTCTCGCCGACTTCGAGGGTTTCCTTGTCGAGTTGGGCGCCGTCGTAGGCCGCTATCACCCTCGTCCCGTTCTGGTGCTCGGGGATCTCAACGCCAAGTCATCGGCGTGGGGATCTCCGGTCACTGACCCTCGGGGCGAGGTGCTAGAAGAGTGGGCGGTGACGACTGGTCTGGTCGTCCTGAATCGGGGTTCGGAATACACGTGCGTGCGGCAGCGGGGCGGGTCGATAGTGGACGTCTCGCTCGCTAGCCCCTCTGTCGCCAGCCGAGTCCGCGACTGGCGTGTCGCCGTGGGGGTGGAGACGCTGTCGGACCATCGGTATATCCGGTTCGACGTCTCTGCCCAGACCGCGAGCGGCCGCCATCCAACAACCCCGATTAACGACGGCCCGCGTTGGGCGCTTAAGCGCATCGACAAGGAACTACTCGAGGAAGCTGCCATAGTCCAGTCCTGGATTTGGGAGTCGACGACGGACGGCCCCGTCGACGTCGAAGCGGTGGCGCTGTGGTTTCGCGGGGCGATGACGCAGATCTGCGACGCGTCCATGCCCCGTGTCCGCCAACAGTCCGCAAGGCGCCAGGTGTACTGGTGGACCGACGAGATCGCGCGGCTGCGCGTTGAGTGCGTTGCGGCTCGCCGCCAGTACACACGATACCGGAGACGACGTCGACGGGATCCCGTCGAGGAAGACGCGCTGTATGAGGTGTACCGCGCGTCCAAGGAGACTCTGTGGCTGGCCATCGGCGACTCTAAGTCGCGTGCCAGGGAAGAGCTGCTGGGGTCCCTAGATCGGGATCCGTGGGGGCGCCCCTACCGTTGGGTACGGGGCAAGTTGCGTCCCTGGGCGCCTCCACTGACGCAAAGTATGGAACCCCAGTTGCTAGAGGCGGTGGTATCGGCCCTCTTCCCTGAGCGAGCGGGACACGTTCCACCGGCGATGGCTTTGCCCTCAGCCACAGACTCTCCAGAAGAGGAGAGCACCGATGTCCCCGAAGTGACGCAAGCAGAGACGAGAGCGGCCGTGTCGCGACTCCGGGCTAAGAACACAGCGCCCGGACCCGACGGAGTTCCTGGTCGAGCTCTCGTCCTGGCTCTGAAAGAGCTAGAGCCCCAGCTGAGGGGGCTCTTCACGGCATGTCTCGAGCAGGGTCAGTTTCCCAGTGTGTGGAAGGAGGGGAGGCTGGTCCTGCTCAGGAAGGAGGGGCGCCCAGCGGACTCGCCGTCCGCGTATCGGCCCATAGTGCTGCTCGACGAGGCGGGCAAACTTTTTGAGCGCATTATCGCAGATCGCCTCGTCAGCCACTTGTGCAGGGAGGGGCCGGACCTGGACGACAACCAATTCGGTTTTCGTCGGGGGCACTCCACCATAGACGCCATCATGCGCGTGAGGACCCTGGCGGAGGAGACGGTGTCCGAGGGTGGGGTGGTGCTGGCGATGTCTTTAGACATCTCCAACGCATTCAACACCCTACCCTGGAGTTGTATTCGGGAGGCACTGAAATACCATCGCGTGCCTCCCTACCTCCGCCGTACGGTAGGGGCTTATCTGGAGGATAGATGCGTCACTTATCGGGGACGTGACGGTGCCGGTCGGCACCTCATGTCGTGCGGTGTTCCACAGGGATCGGTCTTGGGACCGCTCCTGTGGAACATCGGCTATGACTGGGTGCTGAGAGGCGAGCTCCCGTCGGGCGCCGACTTGACGTGTTATGCGGACGACACGCTTGTCGCTGCCCGGGGGAGCTCGCACAGGGAAGCGACGTTGATAGCCACGGCTGCGGTGTCACAGGTGGTGAACCGCATCCGGCGCCTGGGCCTGGAGGTGGCCCTAAACAAGTCGGAGGCCATGGTGTTTCATGGCCCCCGACGTGCGCCGGCGCCGGGATCACACATCGTGGTCAGCGGGGCCCGGATAGCTGTCGAGTCCACCATGAAGTATCTGGGATTGGTGCTCGACAGCCGATGGGGATTCGGGCCCCACTTCCGGCGGCTGGCGCCCAAGCTGATGGGTGCAGCGGGCGCGCTTTCAACGTTGCTTCCTAACTTGGGGGGCCCGAGCGCCGCCCGTAGGCGGTTGTACGTGGGAATCGTGCGGTCCATGGCCCTGTATGGGGCCCCTGTGTGGGCGATGGACATGACGGCCGGCACTCTCGCCATTCTGCGTAAACCGCAGAGGGCGATGGCCGTCAGAGTCGTCCGCGGGTACCGCACGATTTCCTACGAGGCGGCTTGCGTCCTGGCCGGATCCCCGCCCTGGGACCTAGAGGCGAAAGTACTCGCGTCATTATATCGATGGCGCGAGGAAGAGCGAGCACGGGGCTCGAGGCCAGTACAGCGGCAGATCGCGCTGCGCCGAGAGGAGCTCCATCAGGTCTTGGTGGCGGAATGGCGGCTAAGGCTTCTGCGCCCTACCGCCGGCCTCGCTACCGTCGAGGCGATCCGGCCAGTACTCGACGACTGGCTCGGGAGAAGGCACGGCTCCCTGTCGTTTAGGGTGACGCAGGTGCTGTCGGGGCACGGCTGCTTCGGCAAGTACCTGTGTCGCATAGGCAGGGAGCCGGACGCTCGGTGCCACCATTGCGTCCATTGCGGGGAGGACACGGCGCAACACACGCTCGCCGAGTGTGTAGCTTGGGAGGAGCAGCGCTGTGTCCTCACAAATGAAGTAGGAGGCGTTCTGTCGCTGCCGGCCGTAGTGCGGAGGATGGTCGGTAGCGCAGAGTCGTGGGACGCGGTGGTGTCCTTCTGCGAGGACGTGATGTCGCAGAAGGAAACTGCGGAACGGGAGAGGGAGATCTCGACTCCCTTCCCCGGCCGCAGAAGGCGCACCGGGCGCAGGAGAAGGGCGGACAACGCCCTTTTCCGGCCCCCATGAATGGGTCCTGGGGCGTGGGACTTGGGGCGTGGGACTTGGGGAAGTCCTCGCCCCCTATTTGATGGACCCGAGGCGAAGGCGCGCGCGGGTGTCGGCGTGCGCCTCTGAGGCGATGCACGGGGTAGTTAAACACCTCACTACCCCGTGCAGGAGACGAGGCCCGGACAGACCGGGCCAGCACCAGTGTGGGGCTGCGGAAGAATTTCGATTCCCGCGGCCCCGCGCGCACGTGCGAGGAGACACCGGGGTGGTTTTAGCCGGTAAGAGTCCGGCACGCCCCTCCGCCTTTTCCCCAGGCGGAGGTAGTCCATGAGGATTTCCCCCCGTAAAAAAAAAAAAAAAAAAAAAGGGGAGGTCGCATCAGGCGGCGGCCGACCGTGCGCCTCTGAGGCGATGCACGGGGTAGTTAAACACCTCACTACCCCGTGCAGGAGACGAGGCCCGGACAGACCGGGCCAGCACCAGTGTGGGGCTGCGGAAGAATTTCGATTCCCGCGGCCCCGCGCGCACGTGCGAGGAGACACCGGGGTGGTTTTAGCCGGTAAGAGTCCGGCACGCCCCTCCGCCTTTTCCCCAGGCGGAGGTAGTCCAAGAGGATTTCCCACCGTAAAAAAAAAAAAAAAAAAAAGGCGGCGGCCGACGCGATGACACGCGGGGTTGCGATAGTCGTGGAGAGGATCCGGCAGTTGGGTCTCGAGGTGGCTTTGCACAAGTCCGAGGCCATGTCTTTCCATGGGCCCCGGAACAGGCCACCATCGGGATCCCAACTAACGGCAGGAGGGGTTCACATCGGCGTCGAGTCCACGATGAAATACTTAGGACTCGTGCTCGATAGCCGGTGGAACTTCGTGGAGCACTTCCGACGTTTGGCCCCCAAACTGGAACGGACTGGGGCCGCCCTCAAGCGGCTCCTGCCCAACCTGAGGGGTCCAAACGCCTCCTGCCGGAGGCTTTACGCGGGGGTCGTGCGGGCCATGGCTACATATGAGGCCCCGGTGTGGGCGCGTTCACTGCGGCGAAGAGCCGCCCACTATCTGAACGCGCCCCAAAAGGTGGTAGCCGTAAGGCTGATCCGGGGCTACCGCACGATCTCGGGCGAGGCGGCAAGCCTCCTTGCCGGACTGCCGCCGTGGGATCTGGAGGCGATAGTCCTCGCGCGCCTTTATGAGTGGCGCGCGGAGGCACTACGCCGGGGGGAAACCCCGCTTCCGCGGCAAATCGCGGCGGAGCGGACGAACCTCCGGCGCGATCTCATGGCGGCATGGAAAGAGCGACTGTCGCAACCCAGCGCAGGGCACGCCACGATAGCGGCGGTTAGACCCCTCTTTGAGGAGTGGCTAGAGAGGCGTCACGGCGTCCTCACCTACCGCCTGACGCAGGTCCTCACCGGACACGGAAGTTTCGGGAGGTTCCTGCACATCATCAGGCGGGAGGAAACGCCCGGGTGTCACCACTACGATGATCGCCCCGAGGACACGGTGGAGCATACGGTGGGGGCCTGCCCTGCATGGGCGGAGCACCGCCGTGTCCTCGTAGAGGCGATCGGCAGCGGCGGCGATCTCTCACGCCCGGCCTTGGTTCAAGCCATGGTCCGGGGCGAGGGGGAGTGGGAGGCAGTCGCCTCCTTCTGCGAAGCAGTCATGCTAGCGAAGGAGGTGGCGGGACGGGAGAGGGAGAGAGTCTCCCGTCCAAGCCGCCGCGGTGGACGCTCCGGGCGTCGGGAGCCGCGTGACGACTCCCGGCCACCGTAGGCGCGGGCCTGCGGGCGGTGAGTAATGGGTAGCTCACCGTCCGACCAGGACCAGGCCCGTGCTGGACGGCGCGTACGTGTTCCACGCGCGCCTCAAAGAGATGTCAGCATCATAGAGGGGGCCCACTAGGGCCCAAGCCTGCCGGGAAAGCGGGATCATCCAAAAGGGGTACCGCTGACCCGGAACATAAAGGGCCAAGGAAGGAACACGGGTGGGTTTTAGTCAGTAAGAGTCTGACACTCCCTTCCGCTCCACCCAGAGCGGGAGGAGTCATTTGATGATTTACCAAGGCTGTAGTTATTGTTCTGAGACTGTGGCGTTCCCGGCACAGACAATACAACAGTGTGATAGAGATGGGCATTAGTCATTACAATTAATTGATAATCAACTAACACTCGACTTATACAGGGTGGCCGGAACATTGACGTCCAAAAATAAAATTTCGGTCCCTCGTATCGTGGGGTATTCGAATCACCCCCATGTATGTTCCGCGACTTTTCATAGTTTTCGAGTTATGAATTTTTTTCTGAATGTTTGAAAATTTTCGACCTGACCAACCTAAAAAAAATCAAAAAAAAAAGTAGAGGGTTTTATCGAGTTTCTTTTTTTGCAACTGAATTTTCATAAGTAGTACTTTTATGCATAAAATAATCAGCTTCGTAACTGTGGTGAAAGTTATGAAAATGTTGATCTAAAGTGAAAAATTTACGTTCGGTAAATTATGACTTAAATTTTCAACTTCAAATTAAAAATCTAAACAGGTGACTTCATGGTTCTCAAGTAGGCTTCAAGAATGCGCCAGACCCTCAGCTTTCATAATCATTAAAAAACGTAGGACTTAATGGGGCTAACTTTGGCCTTAATCGGCCTTCAAAGACTGCGAAGTGGAAAATTCTTAAAATTAGCTATCTGATTAATAAATTTTTTTTTCCATTTTCTCGCTCCTAAGGTTATTTAGTTTGCTAACCAAAAATTACTGCAGGAAAGCTAAGATTTAAACACGGAGATTTTTTTAAATGTTAGTTTAATGAATTTTGCGCGATCCGTTCTCGTGGACTATGGGTTGTAAACGAGGGTGCAACTCTTTTACCTGCAATAACAATGGACCGAGAGGAAAAGAGACCGAATTATTGCTATCTCTCTCACGCAAGGCGCGCAACCGAAGCCAACGCAAAACAAGTACCTCAGTCGTACTCACATTGTGTTTACTGCTATACGCGTGTCGCCATTTTGTCTTTACCACACTCGCTTTGCCCACGGACTCCGCTGCCTACTTGTTTGACTACTTTGCTCGTTTATTGGACTGTGTTTTGCATTCTGATTTGGACTTTTTTTACGTGGAAGTGTAAAAAATGAGTTACACGTTAAGTGAATATGCAGAAATGCATTATTTTTATGGAGTTGCACAAGGAAACGGCCATGAAGCAGCGCGACTGTATCGCGAACAACTTCAACGTCGTGGTGGGCCGCAACCTGAGCGATATCCCGACCATCGTGTTTTTATTAACACGCACAACACTTTGATGGCAGGCCGCATTCCTGGTCGACGCGGCAGTCATGAAGGAATCCCTAGAGCTAACCCGGATCGCAGAGAAATGGTGCTGGAAGAAGTTCAGCGAAATCCGTCTACGAGTACGAGAAGTATGGCTCGTGCTCTGAACATCCCAAGGACTTCTATCCAAGACATTCTTCACGATGAAGAATACCACGCGTTCCACATCCGACGAGTCCAAGCTTTACTGCCTACAGATCACCAATTGCGCGTTGATTTTTGCCAAACCATGTTACGAAAAGAGCAAGAGGATCCTGGATTTTTCAATAAAGTTTTATGGTCAGATGAGTCACGATTTGAGCGATCCGGAATATTCAATATTCATAATTACCACACGTGGGCGAATGAAAATCCACTCGAAGTGAGAGCTTCGACATTTCAACATCGCTTCAGCGTTAACTTGTGGTCTGGTATTCTCAATGGCGAACTAATTGGTCCGTTTGAACTGCCGTCCAGACTTGATGGAGAAACATACAAAAACTTTTTGGAAAATGAACTTCCATTGTTGCTGGCAGATGTGAATCTCGAACTCAGACGAACCATGGTGTTGCAAAATGACGGCGCCCCGTGTCACTATGCAACCCAGGTCCGAAATTACTTAGATGAAACATACCCCAACAGATGGATCGGACGCAGCGGACCAATTAGGTGGCCTCCACGCTCACCTGATCTCAACCCCATCGATTTCTTTATTTGGGGCTATTACAAGGAAATAGCATACGCCCGAGACTGTTCAAGTGAACAAGAGCTGAGGCAGTTGATTGCAGAAGCTGAACGTGTTGTGAGAGAGAACAGAGACGCTTTTAGACGATTGCCAGACAATTTCTTACGTAGGTGTAGAATGTGTATTGCTGCTGGTGGTGGCCACTTTGAAAACCTTTTCTAAATGTTAAAAATAAATTAAGTACTTTTTTCACATTATCATCTGTGTTTTATTCAAAACCACTTTTTACGTATAACTTTTCTTACCCAACTCTGAAACTATTTGTTGGTTAGTTTTCAGTATTCTTATCATTAATTAACCTTAGGAACGAGAAAATAGCCAAAAAAAAATAATTACTCAGATGGGTAATTTTAAGAATTTTTCCACCTCGCTGTCTTTGAAGGCCGATTTTAAACAAAGTAGCCCTATTAAGTACTTCATTTTTTTTATGATTATGAAAACTGAGAGTCTGGCGCATTCTTGAAGCCTACTTAGGAATTATGAAGTCACCTGTTAAGATTTTTAATTTAAAGTTGAAAATTTGAGTCATAATTTACCGAACGTAAATTTTTCACTTTAGATCAACATTTTCATAACTTTCATCACAGTTACGAAGCTGATTATTTTATGCATAAAAGTACTACTTATGAAAATTCAGTTGCAAAAAAAGAAACTCGATAAAACCCTCTACTTTTTTTTTTAGAATTTTTTTAGGTTGGTCAGGTCGAAAATTTTCAAACATTCAGAAAAAAATTCATAACTCGAAAACTATGAAAAGTCGCGGAACATACATGGGGGTGATTCGAATATCCCACGATACGAGGGACCAAAATTTTATTTTTGGACGTCAATGTTCCGGCCACCCTGTAGAGAGTGCATAGTTCAGTATTATAACATTTTCTTGATTTCTCGAACGTAAAAGTTCAGTATGAAATGTTTTATTTATTTACTAGTGCAGAATTCAGAGTAAATTAAATATAACGTAAGTTGCCGTCGAAGTCGATATTCCTGTTATATTGAGTCCTACCTGCATGACTACGTGTCCTGTTATGGTGACTGTGGCTTCGAGGGCACTATGTTTTTCGTTTTTGTCATCTTACGTTACTAAAAATGAAATCTAACGAAAGCAGTTCACTTCAAGTAAATTACGAAGAGTCAAGGTACATAATTAACAAGGGAAATGAACAAAAAAATGCTGTTTTATGACATTTATTTACATATAAAATTCGGTCACGCTGTGGCGTGCTGGGTACATTTTGGTTTGTCGTCTATACACGAGTGTGGCGGTCAAAAGGTTAAATTCGCCTACTCTATGCATTTGTTTCATCCTAATAGTATTGCTTATTCGTTTTAATTTCATTGATGCGAAGTTATGATCCGTGACCGAGGGAAATGACCGCTGCGCGACAGTTCTTTAAGTACAGGTTGCTCTAAGATGCTATTTCCTAAATTCTTTAATAAATCTGTAAATAATAACGTTTAATGGAAATAAAAAATTGTCATGAAACGAAAATGTGAAAACGTATATGTGTGTTAAATTAAGGTCACCATTGCAGCGCCACGCTGTATAATATTATTTTTATTTTTTATTTTTATAATCTTTATAATTTTTATTTTTTTAATTATAGTCTTAGTACATTATACATTGTGAATTTGTCTACTATACGTGCATACTTATAACTAAGCGAGTCGGACACTTTTTCGGCGTGAATTTGTAGATGTTGTATCTAGGGTATTTATGATCGAAGGTACTTAGCTTTGAAATTACATTTTTTGTTCGAACATTTCTAATCAGTCATCAGCCCTATACCAGTCATCAGCCCTATTTCAGTCATCAACCCTATACTAGTCATCAGCCCTATTTCAGAGGAAACTCCCACATAGCATAACATCATGCCTGTATTTCCGGGTGGTGTAGGCAGAGCTACACATTTCAGACGGTTCACTTTTGTTCATTTTTGTTTCACGACCTATTCTGGTTAAAAAACCTCTATCCTTTAACATCATCATTACGTAAAGTTTCCTTGCTCTTGTTTTGTGTATATATACATTATGTAGGTAAGTATATGTTGTATGTATTTATTGTATTATGTAAATGGTACACCTCTGTCTACCTCCAGTATTGTCTCTACTTCTCCCTTTAATCTATCCAAAGTTTGTCTGTAAAACATCGCTTTTAGCGATAAGACCGCCCACTGTGTCACACTATGTACAATTTCTACATTTATATCTGTAATTTTTATGGTGTACCTACACACAGCAGCAGGTCGCGTTACCACAAACTGTCAAATTTTCTCATTCGATTTTGAACTTAACTTTCAGCATTTTAAGGTTTAAATCATTATGAGAAATTTTACAGTTTCGTAGAACCTGATGGACTGTCGACTGTACATAATAAAGACTATTCTATTCTGTAAAAAGTGTAAATCCTAGCATCACAAGGAGCGACAGCTTATTTCGCATAAGTCCTCACCGTGAGATTATTACAGATTAGACTGGCTGAACACAAAATGAATCAAAAGTGATAAATGATATCATTTAGTGAACCGATCTAGCGATGTTGAGTTTCGGCACTCGCCTACCGAATGATCGAAAAATAAAATAGAAGCAGCAGATGAACGTTCATTCCTACAGTACATTCGCGTTAAGAATGCAGTGAGTCATCATTCTCCGTCGGCCTAGCCTCGCCCCCTAACCAATCAAATCTTTTCAAATTATAAAGTCAAGTTCACAATGACAGTTGAAGGCATTGCTTCATTAAACTTAACCTTTTAAAATATAATTTGTTTGAATTTAACACCACTGTGAATACACCTGTATCTTGCAGTTGCACTGATGACTCACTGCATTCTGAACGCGAACGAACTGTATGCATTTTTGTTCGTGTCGTGTGAACGTTGAATGAAACAAAATGAACACTCACTCGAGTGAAGCGTTTGATATCAGCTTTACATTCATAATCTGCCTAGTCCCTTCCCAACTATGTTCTGGTCAGCTTCCAGTCTAACCGGTTGCAGCTGAATATCAGTATTTCACATGGAGCGACTGCCTATCGGACCTCCACAACCTCAATAACACTTTGCCTGACCTGGGAATCGAACCCAGGACCTCATGCGTAGCTCACCTTGCAACCACTAGACCAACGATGCTAAAAAATAATTAATAGAAAATACTTTACCGAAGCTTCAAGTATCTATATAAAAAAAAAACAATTTAAAATGAGTTAGTAATTAGTTCATATAAATAATCGCAAACATTTAGGTACTTATTTATTCACAAATATTTTTTTAAAGGTACTTACTGGCTGAAATTCAATAGAAAAATTGAATAAGAATTTTAGCACCGAAAAGACGGGCTGCGTACCAAATGTGTACGACGTTATAAAATTATGCATCTATATTTATATTTTACTATAAATCAACATTAAAACTGTTAAAGATAATTCTAAGAAAATTATAAAAAATACTTACGCCCTGCAAATATGAGAAAAAGAATGTTATAATGACATAGGTCTACCAAATGAATTAAAATTATTGCAGGGTAATGCTTTTAAAATCAAATTGACAGAGTTGCTACAAAATAGTTGCTTCTATAGCCTTAAGGAATATACAGAACATAGACATAGCTGTTGTGACATGAGTGTCCGTCCATCACAACGGGACCTATCAGAATACCAGCGCTGCGGTATTTGCTTGTTTTTCAAATATCGCAGCATCATGCTGAGATAGGAGCCTTTTTGACCTAGCACAGGTCTTCTCTTTATTCTTTTTTTTTTAGATTTAATGTTCTTTTTTTATTATTATTATTTTGTATTTCCTGTGCGTGTCCCAAATAAAATATTTTTCGTTCTTTCTTTCTTTATGTGATGAATTAGTCATTGTTTATGAGTAAATGGACGGATAATTGCATATATTGATAGTTTTCATTCAATTAAAATGGTTTTTCATGTAATGTAATTTGCACGCTTGCTTGCAGGCAGAATACAATAACTGTTAGGCTTTAAGATCTTTCCTTGATGAACAATGTATTTTCTGATTATATATATATATATATATATTTAATTTTGATGTACGAACTGCAGCCGCGTACAGAATAATCCAAGGACTAATTCAATAATACCAGCTGACCCTTCTCCTTGGGCACATTAGGGGTGCTACCCCCACCACATGTTCGGCTCAGCACATTCGATTTGGTAATATTTGAATAAGCAATTTCTTTAATTCTTTCTGCTCGTGCCCATCGGGAAACTTCGTTGGGTATTTAACCTCGCATTCTCATGTTCGGGTCGGCTCGGCATAATTCGAGCTAAGGGCCTGCGCGGGCTGCGCCCACTGGTGGCACGGAATGGCAAGAGATTTTTATGCGACAAATAGAAATGCAACTTAATAGCATGACAATAAAATTGAAATTTCAACGGCAACGATGCCGCAGTGTCATTAGGCATCCTCATTGAAATTTTAACTTTATTGTCCAAGTCAAAATTAAAGTCAAAACGTTTATTGCGATCTAAGTGTACAATGTTGGTATTGTCATACGTCATACTTATAAGATATATTTCTATTCGTCGCATAAAAATTCCTTGCCATGCCGCCGTACCGCCAGTGGGCGCCACCCCTAAGCCCTTGCCGGATATTATATTCGATATTGGCGCATATAAGGTTGTGCCGAGTCATGCCGACATGAACATGTGGCTGTCACCCTAGATATACCTACTGTTACTGCCAGCCTTCCTAGATAATATATTATAGTAATAATAAACCCAGCAATAAAAAAAATAGCTACTTACTTCCTGCAAATAATAAGAGAAATCGGATTAACGAAATGAAAAACTTTTGTGAATTGAAATTATTAAATTTGTAAATAAAATGTTCTTCTGACTACTCTGAGAAGGAAAGCAAAAACAAAGTCAGAGGTCACAGTCTGTTTTAGAGTGCAGACATAATCTTGGTCATATCAATCTTTCATCGATTTTTCACGATACCTTAACGAAGCCGTCATTCACTTTTTATCTTATTTATGATCAATACCTGGGAACCTTTTGGTTACGGAGATATTGAAGGTCAAAGTTCCAACGTTTTATTTATTTTTTACTTGTTTCAAATTTTACTTCATTTTAAATACCCTCACGACCCCTGTCCCGTTGCATGCACCTATAGGCACAATGTTTTGCGTGCATTACGTTGCAAACAGCGAATGTTAACACCAAAAATAAAAATCGTTACTCAGCATTTATTTTTGTTACATAAGGTAGATAATTTGATGTAGGTACAGAATGCCAAGATGAAGGCTTCGTGGAGGATCTTGTTGCACCCTGTAATGTGTGGTTTAATAGCGAATGTGCCATGATATGGAATGAAAGAATAAAATTAAAAAATCAAGTTCTTTTTACAGGAATTCATGCTACTTACAGTCTGAAAATAATGAAAATTGGATTAGCATTTCAGGAACAAATAATTCGAAACGGGTGTATTCTAATTTATTTGGATACCTGCATCATATGCCTTTCCTATCTTTGTTGGGATTCGTTTCCAGTCAAACCCTGGATGCAGCTGAATACTAGTATTTTAGATGGGACGACTGCCTATCAGAGCTCCACTTCGCAACCCAGTTACTAGGTTGCACATGCCTCTTGGCAAGACTGGTTGTCTGACTAAAGTTATGGGCACGACTGTCAAAGATCTACAAATGACACCCGGAACCAACGGCTTAACGTGGTTTCCAAGGCACGAAGGATCTCGGTATTTAATGTATGGTCTGGTAACCCATCCACGGACCGACCTCGGCCAGTATTGCTGAACCTTCAAGATCGACCCATGCGACTGTATATTTTTAGCTACGAGCTTCATCTATGCAAAAATGGTTATCAGAATGCCAGCTGTCCTTTGCAAGGCAGAAGCTATACTACTTTAAGACATATCGTTCCTACTGTTAGTCAGCCTCCCTTGATATGATATCATCATCTGCCTGCCTTTTCCAACAATGTTAGGGTCAGCTTCCAGTCCAACCGGATCCAGCTGAATACCAGTATTTTGCATGGAGCGACTGCCTATCTGACCTCCACAACCCAGTTACTGGGTAATACGATACTCCTTGGTAAGTCAGTTGTCAGACTTTCGGGCTTCTGACGACCCGTAACGACTGTCAAAGATCCACGAACAACAGCTGGGACCAACGGCTTAACGTGCTTTCCGAGGCACGGAGAGGTCTTGGTATGTTAAGATAGTCACCCATCCACGAACCAACCGCGGCAGCCATAGCTTAACCTGACCGATCGAGCCGTGCGGCTGTTATTACTAAGGCACGAAGCCCCATCCCTGGATATTATATGATCAAACATTAACATCTCACATCAATTTATTTACAAAACGTCACTTACTGGCTGTAATTGTTAAAAGAATCGAATTAACACTTCAATAACAACAACATATAACAAAATCACACGAGTGTACGACTAAACGCCGACAGACAATACGCCAACAGACTGAACACCGACAAGACTGTACTTCGACGGGACTCTTCGCCGACAGGACACTTCGCTGACGCTTCGCTTCGTGATTTTGTATATGTGAAAACAATTCTGTGAGCAACTTGGAAGTAGCTTCGCTCGCTCGGCTCGGGCGTGGTTAATCACAGTTTTAACCTTTTTTTTTTTTGTTTCCGGGGTGGAAAATCCTCATGGATGTCCGCCGCCCTGGGGCGGGCGACGGGGTCTGTCAGACTCTTACTGACTAAAAACCACCCCGGTGTTCCATCTCACACCTACGCCGGGGGTCGCGGGAACATACGATCCTTCCACAACCCCCGACTGGTGCCGGCCCGCCACTGCAGGCCTCTTCGGGTCTGGGGGGGGAGTGAGGTGTTTGACTCCCCCCGCGACGTCTAAGAGGGGCGCGCGTGGAACACTACGCGCCGCCACCTCGGGTCCTGGTGTGTGGGGGGCGACGGACGTCCCCGAGTCCCCGACCCATTTAGGGGGGCTGGAAGAGGGCGTTGTCCGCCCTCCGCCGACGCCCGGTGCGCCTTCTGCGGGCCGGGTGAGAGGACGAGATCTCTCTCTCCCTTTCTGCAGCCTCCTTCTGCGAGACGACTGTCTCACAGAAGGAAACCATCGCGTCCCAGGACTCGTCGCTGCCGACCATCGACTCGACTATGGCCGGCAGCGATAAGTCACTGCCTACTTCTGAGATGAGGGCACGGCGCGGCTCCTCCCAAGCGGCACACTCTGCCAGCGTATGCCACGCCGTGTCCTCCCGGCAGTCGACGCAGTGGTGACACCGGGCGTCCGGCTCCCTGTTTATGCGACACAGGTACTTACCGAAGCAACCATGCCCCGAGAGCACCTGCGTCACCCGAAACGACAGGGAGCCGTGCCTCCTCCCGAGCCAGCGCTCGAGCACCGGCTGGACCGCCTCGATGGTGACGAGGCCGGCGGTAGGGCGTGAAAGCCTGTCCCGCCATTCCGCCACCAGGACCTCGCGAAGCTGAGACCGACGCAGCTCTATGTGGCGCTGCATCGGTCCCTCGCCCCGCGCCCTCGCTTCCTCGCGCCACCGATACAAAGACGCGAGTACTTTCGCCTCGAGGTCCCAGGGCGGGGATCAGGCCAGTACGCAAGCCGCCTCGTAGGAGATCGTGCGATACCCCCTGATGACTCTGACGGCCATCGCCCTCTGCGGCTTTCGCAAAACAGCGATGCTGCCGGCCGTCAGGTCAGAGGCCCACACCGGGGCCCCATACAGGGCCATGGATAGCACGACCCCCACGTAGAGCCGCCTACAGACGGCGCTCGGGCCCCGCAGATTGGGAAGCAGCGTTGCGTGCGCGCCAGCCGCGCCCAGCAACTTTGGCGCCAGCCGTCGGAAGTGAGGCTCGAAGTTCCACCGGCTGTCGAGCACCAATCCTAAATACTTCATGGTGGACTCGACAGCGATCCGAGCCCCCCCGACCACGATGTGTGAGCCGGGCAGCGGCGCCCGCCGGGGGCCATGAAACACCATGGCCTCCGACTTGCTGAGGGCCACCTCCAAGCCTAGGCGACGTATGCGGCCCACCACATGTGAGACCGCGGCCGTGGCCAGCAACGCTACCTCCCTGTGCGAGCTCGCCCCTCAGCACCCAGTCGTACCCGATGTTCCACAGGAGCGGCCCTAGGACCGAACCCTGCGGAACACCGCACGACATGCGGCGCTGGTTTCCGCCATCACGTCCCACGTAGGTGACACACCTCTCCGACAGATAAGCCCCAACGATGTGGCGGAGGTAGGGAGGCACCCGATGATAGCGCAGTGCCTCCCGAATACAACTCCAGGGCAGGGTGTTGAAGGCGTTGGAGATGTCCAAGGACACCGCCAACATCACCCCGCCCCGGGACACCGCTTCCTCCGCCAGGACTCTCAGCCGCGACACAGCGTGGATGGTGGAGCGCCCATGCCGAAATCCAAACTGGTTGTCGTCCAGGTCCGGCCCCTCTGGCCAGTTCCCACTTCGTTGGAAGACGGGGAAACTGGTCCTCATCAAGAAGCCGGGGCGCCCAGCGGACTCTCCGTCCGCTTACCGGCCCATCGTGCTGCTCGACGAGGTGGGCAAGCTCTTTGAGAGAGTCATTGCAGACCGCCTCGTCGGGCGGCTGGTGCGGGTGGGGCCGGATTTGGCGGAGAGCCAGTTTGGCTTCCGCAGGGGGCGCTCTACGGTGGACGCCATCATGCGCGTGCGGGCCCTCACGACGGGGGATGCTGTGGCCCGGGGTGGGGTCGTCTTGGCGGTGTCTCTGGACATCGCCAATGCCTTCAATACCCTGCCCTGGAGTTGCATCAGGGAAGCACTCCGGTATCACCGGATGCCGACCTACCTCTGTCATGTGGTCGAGGCCTATTTGACGGACAGGGCCGTCATCTACCCCGGTCACCAGGGAGTATGGAACCGGCAAGAGATGTCGTGCGGTGTCCCACAGGGATCGGTCCTGGGGCCGCATCTGTGGGATATCGGCTACGACTGGGTGCTGCGCGCCGACCTCCCCAGTGGCGTCAGCGTGGTTTGTTACGCTGACGACACGCTGGTCCTGGCGCAGGGGAGGTCGCACCAAGCGGCGGCCGAACTAGCGACACGCGGGGTTGCGACAATCGTCGAGAGGATCCGGCAATTGGGACTCGAGGTGGCCCTGCACAAGTCCGAGGCCATGTGTTTTCATGGTCCTCGGAACACGCCACCGTCGGGTTCCCAAATAACGGTAGGAGGGGTTCACATCGGCGTCGAGTCGACGATGAAGTACCTGGGACTCGTCCTCGACAGCCGGTGGAACTTCGTGGAGCATTTCCGACGTTTGGCTCCCAGACTGGAAAGGGCCGGGGCTGCCTTAAAGCGGCTCCTGCCCAATCTAGGGGGGCCAAACGCCTCCTGCCGGAGGCTCTACGCGGGGGTCGTGCGGTCCATGGCCCTTTACGGGGCACCGGTGTGGGCGCGTTCCTTGAGGCGGCGGCCAGCCCGCTGGTTGAACGCGCCCCAAAGGGTCATGGCCACCCGGCTGGTCCGGGGATACCGTACGGTCTCCGGTGAGGCGGCGAGCCTCCTTGCCGGATTACCGCCATGGGATCTGGAGGCAAAAGTCCTCGCGCACGTTTGGGAGTGGCGCGAGGAGGCGAAACGCCGGGGCGTAGCTCCGCTGCCGCGAGAAATCACGGTACAGCGGACAGAGCTCCGGCGGGATCTCAGGGCGGCATGGAGAGTGCGATTGTCGCAACCCAGCGCTGGGCACGCCACAATTGCGGCGATAAGTCCCCGCTTTGAGGAGTGGCTTGAGAGGCGCCACGGCGTCCTCACCTTCCGCCTGACGCAGGTCCTCACCGGACACGGTTGTTTCGGGAGGTTCCTGTTCCGGATAAGGCGGGAGGAAACGCCCGGGTGTCACCATTGTGTGGATCGCCCGGAGGACACGGTGGAGCATACGGTGGAGGTCTGCCCGGCTTGGGCGGAGCACCGCCGTGTCCTCGTGGAGGCGATTGGCGGTGGCGATCTCTCGCGTCCGGCCTTGGTCCAGGCCATGGTACGGAGCGAGAGGGCTTGGGAAGCCGTCACCTCCTTCTGCGAAGCAGTAATGTTCGCGAAGGAGGAGGCGGAACGCGTGAGGGAGAGGCAAAATTTGCGCCCTCATGCCCCTAGCCGCCGCAGGAGACGCCCTGGGCGTCGGGAATCGCAGGCCGATTCCCGGCCACCGTAGGCGCGGGCTTGCGAACGGCGAGCAATGGGCAGCTCGCCGTTCGATAAGGACCAGGCCCGGGTCGACGGCGCGTTGTGTTCCACGCGCGCCTCAAAGAGATGTCAGCACCAATGACGGGGTTTGCTAGGACCGATGCCTGCTAGGGTTGCGGAAAAGTCCAAGAGGGTTACCGTGGCCCCTGGCACAGGCAACTGAAGGAACACGGGTGGGTTTTAGTCAGTTAGAGTCTGACACGCCCTCCTGCTCTGCCCAGAGCGGGAGAAGTTATTTGATGATTTCCCACCCACAAAAAAAAAAAAAAAAAAAAAAAAGGTCCGGCCCCTCTCTGAACAAGTGGCCGACGAGGCGGGCTGCGATAATACGCTCAAATAGCTTGCCCACCTCGTCTAGCAGCACTATGGGCAGGTACGCGGAGGGCGAGTCGGCAGGGCGCCCCGCCTTCCTGAGCAGGACCAGACGACCAGATTTCCACAAAGTGGGAAACTGGCCCCGCTCAAGACACGCTGTGTAGAGTCCTCTCAGTTGGGGCTCAAGCTCCTTCAGAGCGAGGGCTAACACGCAGCCGTGGATCCCGTCGGGCCCCGGGGCCACGTTCTTGGCCCGGAGCCGCATCACGGCTGGTCACAGTTTTAACCTAACCTAACCTATTTCGCATAATCGATTTCCAAAGTAAGTATCTGATTATGTATGTATATTACATTATGCCCTGTCGGCGAAGTGTCCTGTCAGCGAAGAGTCCTGTCGAAGTAAAGTATTGTCGGTGTTCATCCTGCGTATTGTCGGTCGGCGCTTAGTCGTACACTGACATCACACATATATTCTGCGAAGGGTCAGGCAGAGGTATACCTATAGTAGGTACACTTACACCGAAATTTGGTCAAGTATCTTTCAGTCCCATGTATGTAATAGGGGGCGAGTCATTGCCATCAACTGGGCTGTAGGCGACGCGTGATCATATCAATATTTTTAATTTGTTTTTATTATGTGTAGCTAACTAACTGGAATTGTATTGTTCCTAATAAATCCAGGGCTGGTAAAAGGCGGGGAGACGCATGCGAGCGAGAGGGGAGCGCGTGCTTTGTAGCTCTGCGATAACAAATAATTTTGTGTTCCCTACGAACGATTGCGCACAGACGTATCGTGTCTTTTTTTTTTTTTTTTTTTTTTTTTAGGATGGGAAATCATCAAATGACCGGAGTGTCAGACTCTTACTGACTAAAACCCACCCGTGTTCCTTCCTTGGCCCTTTATGTTCCGGGTCAGCGGTACCCCTTTTGGATGATCCCGCTTTCCCGGCAGGCTTGGGCCCTAGTGGGCCCCCTCTTCGATGCTGACATCTCTTTGAGGCGCGCGTGGAACACGTACGCGCCTTCCAGCACGGGCCTGGTCCTGATCAGTCGGTGAGCTACCCATTACTCACCGCCCGCAGGCCCGCGCCTACGGTGGCCGGGAGTCGTCACGCGGCTCCCGACGCCCGGAGCGTCCACCGCGGCGGCTTGGACGGGAGACTCTCTCCCTCTCCCGTCCCGCCACCTCCTTAGCTAGCATGACTGCTTCGCAGAAGGAGGCGACTGCCTCCCACTCCCCCTCGCCCCGGACCATGGCTTGAACCAGGGCCGGGCGTGAGAGGTCGCCGCCGCTGCCGAGGCCCCCATCGTATGCTCCACCGTGTCCTCGGGGCGATCATCGCAGTGGTGACACCCGGGCGTTTCCTCCCGCCTGATGATGTGCAGGAACCTCCCGAAACATCCGTGTCCGGTGAGGACCTGCGTCAGGCGGTAGGTGAGGACGCCGTGACGCCTCTCTAGCCATTCCTCAAAGAGGGGTCTTACCGCCGCTATCGTGGCGTGCCCTGCGCTGGGTTGCGACAGTCGCTCCTTCCATGCCGCCATGAGATCGCGCCGGAGGTCCGTCCGCTCCGCCGCGATTTGCCGCGGAAGCGGGGTTTCCCCCCGGCGTAGTGCCTCCGCACGCCACTCATACAGGCGCGCGAGGACTATCGCCTCGAGATCCCACGGCGGCAGTCCGGCAAGGAGGCTTGCCGCCTCGCCCGAGATCGTGCGGTAGCCCCGGATCAGCCTTACGGCTACCACCTTTTGGGGCGCGTTCAGATAGTGGGCGGCTCTCCGCCGCAGTGAACGCGCCCACACCGGGGCCCCATATGTAGCCATGGACCGCACGACCCCCGCGTAAAGCCTCCGGCAGGAGGCGTTTGGACCCCTCAGGTTGGGCAGGAGCCGCTTGAGGGCGGCCCCAGTCCGTTCCAGTTTGGGGGCCAAACGTCGGAAGTGCTCCACGAAGTTCCACCGGCTATCGAGCACGAGTCCTAAGTATTTCATCGTGGACTCGACGCCGATGTGAACCCCTCCTGCCGTTAGTTGGGATCCCGATGGTGGCCTGTTCCGGGGCCCATGGAAAGACATGGCCTCGGACTTGTGCAAAGCCACCTCGAGACCCAACTGCCGGATCCTCTCCACGACTATCGCAACCCCGCGTGTCATCGCGTCGGCCGCCGCCTGATGCGACCTCCCCTGCGCCAGGACCAGCGTGTCGTCAGCGTAGCACACCACGCTGACGCCATCAGGGAGGTCGGCCCGCAGCACCCAGTCGTAACCGATGGCCCACAGGAGCGGCCCTAGAACCGATCCCTGTGGGACACCGCACGACATCTATCGCCGGTTCCACTCCCCATCGCGACCGGGGTAGATGACGGCTCTGTCCGTCAGATATGCACGTATCGTGTCTTACATCTCCCCACCCTTCAACACTTTTGTTAATATAAGAATGTTTCACTGTGCACGTCCACATCCCCTACGCGGGCACAAATCCAGACTCTGGGCAACTACTGAAGAATTCTGGATGGAAAGACCCATTAAAAATTTACTCCACCCAGGAATCGAACCCAGGACACCATGCTCAGCAGGAGTGCTTGCAAGCACATGACCAGGAAAGAAGTGTACAAGTTTTGTGGAAGCGTTCGATCTGTTTTTCTTTTAAAACGCACCGACTCTTTGTCTGTTGGAATGGATGTTTTCCATTATTAGTTATTTATCAAACTCGGAAAAAGAGTTCCGAATCACCTTTCTGTTTTGTAACAATTGCATTTGTTCAAATAAATAAACACCAAAAGATCGGTTTTTTTTATTGTTGATGTAATATCGGGTGTCAAAAAGACGAAAACGGATGTCAAGTTTTATACTCATCACAGAGAATGATATTTTAAGTAAAAAGAGGTAGATAGGTTTTACGTACTCCGCGAGTGGCACGCCAACACTTGGCTAGTTAGCCAAGTTTTCGTAGTCTTGTCTCTTTTTCGCTCCCGATGATTACGACTTATTGTGACATTGTGCCGTTTTTGAACATCAAATGTTGGTTAAACCTATCTACCTCTTTTTACTAATATCATTGATTATAGGGATATTTTTTCTGGTGATATTGAAGATTAAAGTCTGCCCGAAGTCTTCCTTCTATGATATATAACATACCTAGCCAAGGCTATTGTGGCGCGTGGCCAAAATCAGTACTAACTTCGCCATCTTGTTTTGTCAATACAATTTTAGTGACACAATTTCACAAATGTTTCCCAACAACACGCCCTGTCAATGTTATCCAGGCGCCAAAGTACCCTCGTAGCGCTCTACCTATATAATCCTTCAACAATATTACAAATATATTTTATACAATTATTGTTTATAACTTACGCACTGAAAATATAAAAAAAAAACAGTTTTATACTTGATCAATAAAAATATACGAAAAATATGTGTACTCACGACTAAATAATCAAACTATACATTTCCAGTTTAAGCTGACTTCTCATTATACGAAAAACCTATAGAATGCGAGGTGGGTAAAACTGGAAATGTGTAGCTTGATATGTCGTCGTGTGTACATTAATTTCTGAAAATAGATTTTAAATTTCTTACGCCGACATTTTTTATAATATACCATAACACAACACCACGCTATGTTTCCCAGAAGGGTTGGGTAGTGTAGTAGGTAATTATAGTACACCCGCATTTCGAAAGTATTGGTGAAGTCCCATGTAATAGAGGGCGAGCTTCCTGCCATTGACCGGGCACAAATCCAGACTTTGCGCCCTCATGCCCCTAGCCGCCGCAGGAGACGCCCTGGGCGTCGGGAATCGCAGGCCGATTCCCGGGCACCGTAGGCGCGGGCTTGCGAACGGCGAGCAATGGGCAGCTTGCCGTTCGATAAGGACCAGGCCCATACTTAAAATTCGAGTTATTTTTGAATGAGTTCCGACGCAGCAGAAACAGCTCGCAATATCAATGTTGCGTTTGGAGAGGGGACTGGTAATGAACGCACCGTGCGATTTTGGTTTAAACGCTTTCGTGATGATAAATGATAAATGATAAATGATTTTATTTCTGTAAGTAGGTTTGAACAAACACTTTTACACGTCAATCATATTTTTTTTAAACTAGATGGGGTCGGCGTTTCCTATCTGACTACTCTGAGAAGAAAGGCCGAAACAAACTCAGAGGTCACAGTCTCTTTTAAAGTCCAGACAAAATCTTGGTCAGGTCATGTGAAAGCTATGTAGATCGGTGTCTGCAATGGTCTTTTGAGGAAAGAACCACACAGATTGAGTGGACCTGTCCAGTCAGTGCACGCAATTGTCAGTAATCGTGCAGCTCAACTTAGACTCAAGGAGCTCAACGATTCGACGAACAATACCAAAGAAAGGACATTTGAGTAGGCCGCATAAATTACTCAAACTGCCAGATCATGATTACGTTGAGAAAAATACAAAAATAAATATAAATAAATCAATGACCGACATAGTTCTCACATTCACAATAATTAGAATAATATTATAATAATCTTTGAGGACCATGTAGATTTGTGTCTGAAATGGTCTTTTGAGGAAAGAACCACACAGATTGAGTGGACCTGTCCAGTCAGTGCACGCATTTGTCAGTAACCGTGCAGCTCAACTCAGAACTTAAGGAGCTCAACGATTCGACGAACAATACCAAAGAAAGGACATTTGGGTAGGCCGCATCAGGTACTCAAACTGCCAGAACATGATTAAAACTGCAACAAAAACACACATAGTCCTCACATTCACAATAATTTAAAATAATATAATACTTTAAATAGTAAATATTAGTGTCATTGTATATGTAAATAAGTATATATACTTATAGCAAAGATTATAAGTAAAAATAGTTAGCGAAATAAAATAAATTAACATTGCCTGTGCTTTATTGGAGCAACTCAATCCCAAGCCTTTTTGTCCTCAATATAGTCTTTGACAGTATAATAGGCATTCTGGCATAATTTCCTTTTTATAAACGATTTGAATTTATTAAGGCTTAGTGCTTGAATGTGGCTAGGAAGTTTATTATAAAAACGTATACATTGGCATCTAAACGAGCCACCTATTTTCTTGAGCCTGGTAGTAGGAACAACAAATTTGTGCTTGTTCCTAGTATTTAAATTATGGATATCACTGTACTTTTTAAACAGATTAATATTTTTATGTGCATACAAAAGATTTTCATAAATATACTGAGAAGGCACAGTCATTATATTAATCCCTTTAAATTTGTCTCTGAGGGAGTGTCTGGGACTTAATTTATAAATTGAACGAATTGCCCTTTTTTGTAAAACAAAAATCGTCTGAATATCGGCGGCATTTCCCCACAACAGAATACCGTACGACATTACACTATGAAAATAACTAAAGTATACTAAACGGGCTGTCTCCAAATCAGTTAAACCACGAATTTTCCTAACGGCGTATGCTGCAGAGCTAAGCTTCTTTGACAATTTATCTATATGGGGGCCCCATTGAAGCTTGGCATCCAAAGTTATGCCTAAGAATACTGTGGTATTTTCGGGTTTCAACTCTTCACCCTTTATGAGAATACTTGTTTCTACTTGTCTAACATGAGGTATCGTAAACTTAATACATTTCGTTTTTTTCTCGTTAAGAAGAAGGTTATTAACATTAAACCAGTTAACTACTTTTGCGAGGGCACTATTTACATTGTCAGTAACCAGCTGCTGACGTTTGAGTTTAAATAAAAGTGAAGTGTCGTCTGCAAACAGCACTATATCATGTTCATCCTTTATGAGGTAAGGCAAGTCATTTATATAAATAAGAAATAAAAATGGACCTAGAATTGAGCCTTGAGGGACCCCCATTCTTACTACCGATCCGGGAGATCTTTTCCCGTTAACATCAACTCTCTGAATCCTATCACTTAAATAAGAAGTAAGAAGATCCAGAGAGGCGTTCCGGATTCCGTAGTGGTGCAGTTTCCTGATTAATGTTGCATGAAGAACACAATCGAATGCCTTGGACAAATCGCAAAAGATGCCCAACGCATCGCATTTGTCCTCCCATGCATTATATACATGCCCTAGAAGTTCAACTCCGGCATCAGTAGTTGAACGACCCCTTGTAAAACCGAACTGTTTGTTATGCAGTAATTTATGTACATTAAAAAATCTTTGCATTTGATTTAAAATAAGTTTTTCAAAAATTTTACTAAATGTAGGTAGCACTGAAATAGGTCTATAATTAGTAGGGTCTGATGTACTACCCGATTTAAACAACGGTATTATTTTACTGTTTTTCATAAGATCAGGAAACTCACCACGGTCAATACAATTATTAAAAATAACAGCTAAAGTAGGTGCTATAATATTTATAATTGACTTAGCAACGTCCACAGAATTACCCCATAAATCTGCAGTCTTTTTGACATTTAACGTGTGAAAGGTTTTAATTATATCTTTAAAAGTGACATATTCGAAATGAAATTCAGAATCACAAACTGGAATGTTTTCTTTAAGTAAAGACTCTGCAGCAGTGGGTGAAGAGTTTAGAGATTTAGTAGTCGATACGGGAATCTCTGCAAAGAAATTTTCAAAGGCCGCGGCGACTTGAGAATCAGATTTAATTATATTGTCATCAATAGCAAGGCTGTAGTCACTACATCGGTTGCATGACCTTCCCGTTTCGCTATTAATGATACTCCATGTCATTTTTATTACATTACTACTATTTTTAATTTTTGAACTCAAATAACGTGATTTGGCCATACTACAAACTTTTTTAAATAATTTAGAATAATTCTTAACATATAAATTAAATTCAGCAGTGTTTTTACAAGTTCGTTCATCATACAATTCATAAAGTCGTTTTCTACTTGTATGTATACCAATGGTGGCCCAGTCACTAAAGGAAGCGTTACTATTAACCGAGAACGTCTTTGGAATGAACGTGGTATTGAATAGTGTGCAATACATATTAAAAAAATCATTATAATGTTGATTAGGGTCATCATTAATCACCAAAAATGGTAATTTACTTAAAAGTTTAGATTTAAATGTATCCAAGCGATAAGTCGTTTTCGGGTTAACAGTGATATCTTTTTTAGTAACTTTTTTGTTTATATTTGAAATAGTTATTAATTGTCCGCAATGATCTGAGTCTATTAAATTAATAATTTCTTTGTGAGTTGGTATAACATCTGTATAAATGTTATCTAGGCATGTGGCACTAGTGGGAGTTATTCTAGTTGGCTCCAGAAATTGGTTAGCAAGATTGTATGACTGAAACAGACTTATAATTTTAATACTTAAACCAGAATTTTCTAACAAATTAACATTAAAATCACCACAAATGATGATAGACTTATTTGAATTACAGATTTTGTGCAACACTTCATCCATAACCTTTTCAAAACAATCATACAATCCTGAAGGAGGTCTGTACACACTTAATATAATGAGCTGCTCCAATTCTACACAGGCTATTTCAATTGTCCGCTCAACAGAGAGGCTCACAATATCCTTGCGGTCTTTAAATTTAAGCTGGTTATTTACCAGAATTAATGAGCCACCATGTACAGCATGTACTCTGTTGAACGAACTACCAACCTGGTGATGACTAAAATTGAACATGAACTGATGGCTTTTAAGCCAATGTTCTGTTATACAAAGAATATCTATATTGCTACAATTCAGGAATAACTCTACTTCTAAATCTTTGTTCAAAAACCCTTGAATGTTTTGATGCACCAGGTTGATACTATTTATTTTTTTTACACTTTCATATGCTTTATTCTTTGCCTTAGTTACATTTTTGCAAGAGGCTAACTCCTTTGTCCTGATTTCTAATTTAAATGATGACCATTGTCATTAATTTTGACCAAATTATTGGCAGAATAATTTAAAAAGTCATTGCATTGCTCAAAAGAAGCAAGTTGTTTAGCCAAATTTTTGGCTGAAATAGAAAAATAATATGATAGCGACACAGCTATCTGTCTTTTGTGATAGTTAGAAAGATAGTACATAACAATATTGTATCTATCTTTTGTCAAATACAAATTATTACTAACATAATTGTTAGTGTCAACTAAATGGAATAAATTATCATTATATGTCAAATTGTGCAATGTCATGTTAATGTCAAATCTTAAATTATTTTCTTCCTGTGGCAAACTGTTACTATAAGGGAATGTAAACAACACAATTTTCCTTAGATGGAAACTTTGATTTGAAATTCTTTCACACAGTTTGTCGAATCTAGATCACGAGAGTTCTGTCGCAAAGGCATAAATGACCTTCCTATTAGATGGCAGCAATGTAATAGCAATGTAATAATGGTAATTATTTTGACAAATATGTTAAATTAAAAAAAAACGAATTTCAACTTTTCAGTACAAATCGGTAATTTCATACTTTAACCCCTAATACCTATTATATTATTTTATATAATTTATAATACCTAAATATTCTATAAAATTTTGAGTTATATATTATTAAATAAGAAATGGTTACTTACGATCTGAAATTATTAGAAAAAAAACGGATTTACTCAAAAGACGGTCAAAGAACGAACTTGTTGTACAGCCAGTACTCATAAACGATAAACGTGATGATAAACGTGTCGTATCATTTCTGTCGTGCGATTCTGTAACCATCTAACCGTGAAAACCTATGTGAAGCGAGCGTGGAGTGAGCTGTCAGTGTCGTCCAACTGATGCTAGGGATTGACCAAGCATTAGGTACATTTACAATCATAATCGAGATTTTAATTATATTCAATTACTTATGCAAATTCTATTGATAATTTTATATTATTTCAAAGCTATACGAGTAGAGGAAGACGAATGAAACTGTGGATGGACTGTGTGAATGTCTAGAAAGGGAGTGACTAAAACAGAAGTATGGAATAATAAACATATTGCGCCGAACAGAAGTACATTGGGCAGGAGAATGGTGATACTTCTGAAAAATCTGAATCTATGATGCAGTAAGCGTTATAAAGCGCTGTTAAGTTCTAATAACATAACATAATGCAGCATTGCATATGTAAGCGGGCACGCCCTTTATGCCAGGAGGCTTTTTATTATGTATTAAGTTCTGTTTGCGTTTTTGTTTTTATTATTTATTTCTGCTTAAGTATAGTTTTAAATATTGGCGTGTGCTAGCTGACATATGGCAAATAATTTTTTAATTTTTTGTGTTTCGTAATGTTAATTACTTATTACTATATAGAATCCAGTTCTTCTAACTGAACAGACAGCAGTGCTGCTGGGGAGTTTGTTCCGCCACTTCTTCTTCCCATTCTAAAGCACTAGGAAGTGGTGAAGGGTGGGCGTTTTGGGGGGACTGTCTTATGTGATTTTGACGTTCAAAAAGTGCTGATTCTCAGCCTGATTTGAATAAATGACTTTTGATTTTGATTTTTTTATGTTTCAAAAATTTTCTCAAGTAAGTGAAATCCTTGTTATTTCTTTAAACATACAGTTTCCGCTTAAATGCATACCGACTGGTAGCCGTCCTGATATCAAGAGGAAGCGCATTCCAAAGAAGAATGGACTGAATATGAAAGGAAGAATGAACAAAGTCAGAAGTATGAGAAGGACAGAGTAGAAGAAGATTGTTAGAAGAACGTAGATTCTTAGCGTGAGAAGAACATAGGTATTGGAAGTGAGACACGAGATTAAGAAGGAGGAGTGGGAGTGGTTCGACCGAAACAACGGATTTCATGCTTCTGTGTTTATATGATCTGAGCTTATACAGTAGACCTACAGACCCGGACTGTCGACGCCTCTACGGAGACTGCCACCATGTGTCTTAAGCAGACTGTTCAGTATTATGCTGATAAGAAAACACCGGTCAATGTACATTTTCTGGACTTATCGCGGGCTTTTGACCTGGTGTCATACGATATCTTGTGGGAAAAGCTGCGAAAGGAAAGCAGCGTTGACTGTTCTGTTATTTTTTTATTTAAGTTTTTGTACGAGAACCATACGAACTACGTCAGGTGGGGTGGAACTCTGTCTGATGTGTATGGCTTGAAGTGAGGGGTGAGACAGGGGTGTGTCACCTCACCTCGTCTCTTTAACCTATGCGTTAATCAGCTGATTGTTGAACTCAGCAGAACCCGTATAGGCTGTGACATTGACGGAGTCTGCGTTAACAATATAGGTTATGCTGTCGACATGGTGCTGCTGAGTTCATCAATAAGCGCACTCAGGCGTCTTGGTAGGATGTGTGAAGACTACGCCGTCACTCAGGGACTCAGATACAATGCAAAACAAATGTCAATTATTGGTATTCAAGGCAGGCACCAAATGTTACACTAACGTGCCAGATGTGCCCATAAATAATACTCCGTTATCTAGAGTAACAAAATTTAAGTACCTGGGTCACTGCGTCACTCATGACCTGAATAATGACCTGGACATGGAAAGGGAACGCAGGGCATGGCTGGTAATATGCTGATACGCAAATTTGCACCTTGTACGACACAAGTCAAAATGATGACTCTTTTTAGAGTATATACACTGCTAGTAGTATTACACGTGCAGTCTGTGGGACAGGTATACGCTGAGGGCATACAACGCCATTCGTGTCCAGTTAACAATGTATTCAGGATGCTGTTGGGTCTACCACGCTTTTGTAGTGCTTCTGGGATGTTCATCGAGGCCAGGGTTGATGGTTTTCATGCCATTATAAGGAAACGGTGCGCTTCTATTCTCGGTAGAATACGTGCTAGCTCCCACAGCATCCTGAGTATATTATGTCCCATGATGGCTTACTGGATACGACTGCTCACGTACTAGTGTCAGGCGTTTAAATTTTGTATACTTATGTAGAGTGTGGTTTTTACTAAGTTTAATTTAATTTATTTCAAATAATCAGATAACAGAGATCCGTAGTGTTAGTAAAGTACCTTATACCTAGTGTTAGTATATACATAAATTATTATAGCAATTTTGGGTTTTTAGTCACTTTGTAAAGAAGACGAAACCAGTTTCTCAACCGGCCATCTTCTCCACAAAATGCCTCATAAAAGGGGAAAACACATTCTCAGACACTGTTTCCAGAATGCTGTTGCCACTGGCCCGAGTTCTAGCTGCCACCGACGCTATTTTCTTCCGCACAATTGCGTGGAAGCCGTCAGTACGGTTCTGCGTAAACATCTCTGACGCACTACAGAACCGGGGCAGTCTCAAGAGCATTCTAAAAACATTGTTGTACTGGACACGCAGGACATCTAGCGACCTTTTGGTGTAGTTGATCCACAGACCACCCGTGTACAGACCCTGACAATACGCTTTGAAAAGCGTTATTTTTACCTGGTCCGTGCAGCGGGCGAATCTTCGAGCCAACATATTACGGCGGACCGCCAAAGCCCTGCGCTCCCTCTCGATATCCACATTGTCCTTCAGGTCGTCGGCAAGCATATTATGTCCCAGATATTTTGAGTTGTTTTACTCTTCTTATGCTCAAGCCATTTAGGGTAAAGTTAGGTGAATAATCTGTACACCTACCGGCGACCCCAAAGACCATGTACTCACATTTCTTCACGTTATACACGAGCCCATGTCTAGCCACGTAGTCCTCGCAAACTTTCAACATCTCTCCAATAGAACCTGCAGTCGGGCCCAGCAGCACCATGTCGTCTGCATAGCTGATGCTGTTAATATTAACACCACCCACCCGACAGCCAACACGCATACTGCTGAGCTCGACCATGAGGTCATTCACATATAGGTTGAAGAGCCTGGGTGTGGTCAACCCTCCCTGCCTCACCCCGCACTCCAACCCATAAGCCTCAGAGAGACTGTTGGACCACTTCACCTGATTCGTTTGGTTAGCATACCAAAATTGCAGAACCTTACGAACTTCCGCCGGTACATTCCTGTCCCCCAACTTCCTCCAGAGCACATCATATGACACAAGGTCAAAAGCCCTGGAAAGATCCAGGAAACAGGCATACACCGGCGTTTTACGATCTGTATAATAGGTAATAACTTTAGGTTAAGACTTTTACTAACAATAACTTGTTCAGTCGTTGTTGGCTCGGTCTTTTGTGTTGTGATCTGAAATAAAATATTTATTAATATTATTATAAATTGATCAAATCTGTCGAAGGTATGAAATAATGAATGAATGAAATAAATCACAGTAGTGAAAAGAATATGAACGAAACGAAAGAAATTAATAAAATTAACGAAACGAATGAAATAATTTTGTTTATATTAGGCATGGTTGGATACAATGAGCTGAGAGTTAGGCGTGAGTTCGCACTTGTCTCTTATTTATTTAAATTAATTAGAGGCAAGATACATAACGCCGACATATTAGGGTTGGTGTGTTTGAGGGTGCCCGACAGATATGTGTGGCGGCGACGGCGGCCTCAGCTGCTGGCTATACCTCGTGGCCGCACTAATCTGTTACATGAGGCGCCCCTGACGCGGGCGCTTCGCACCCTTAACCTTGTAGCAGAGGAGATAGACGTTTTTGCGTGTACACTGAGTACACAATACAGGAGAAATTCCTAGTGTGGGGCAACGTTTTTTTAAAAAAATAAATAAATAAATTCACAAGGATAACATTATATGTAATAAGTTTTAGATAATAAGTTTTTAAGTTTGCTTCACTATTGCATTGGGTTATACCTGTAAAAATTGCTGTAAGTGAGGATATAAATAAATAAATAAATTTAAATTAATTAAATTAACGAAAATGCAAGGTGTAAGAAAGTGGTTTAACACGCTTATTTAATCACAAATTGTTACTTACGACCTGAAAATATTAAGATTAATCGGATTAACACGTTAAAACCAAAAAGACGGGTAAAACGGGTGACGTATTCCCGGACGGTTAAGCAGAGGTGGTCAAGCCACATTTCTCCAGTTATATTTAAGTGCCATGTCACCGGGGGCGAGCCCATTGCCATCAACCGGGAACTCCAGACTCCGGGCTGCTCCTGAGGATTCTCTGACGGAAAAACGCAACAACACTGAGCGCGACCTGGGAATCGAACCCAGGACCTCATGCTGAGCAGTAGCGCTTGCGACCAGTAGAGACGAGGCACTTGCCATCGAGGCTCTTGCCATCGAGGCACTTGCGATCGAGGCACTTGCCATCGAGGCACTTGCCATCGAGGAACTTGCCATCGAGACACTAGCCTACAAGGCACTTGCCATCGAGACACTTGCCATCGAGGCACTTGCTATCGAGGCGCTTGCCATCGAGGCACTTGCGATCGAGGCGCTTGCCATCGTGGCACTTGCCATCGAGGCGCATGCTATCGAGGCACTTGCGATCGAGGCGCTTGCCGTCGTGGCACTTGCCATCGAGGCGCTTGCCATCGAGGCACTTGCGATCGAGGCGCTTGCCGTCGTGGCACTTGCCATCGAGGCGCTTGCCATCGAGGCACTTCCCATCGACTCACTTGCCATCGAGGCGCTTGCCATCGAGGCACTTCCCATCGACTCACTTGCCATCGAGGCGCTTGCCATCGACTCACTTGCCATCGAGGCTCGTGCCATCGAGGCACTTGCCATCGCGGCGCGTGCCAACAAGGCAGTTGCCATCGAGGCAGTCAACTTTTATATAAAATTTTACTATAGCAGCTTGCAGCAATAAGTTTTTGAGATGTTTTCGGTTACAACCGCATAAATAACTTTGTTTTTTAAAGTTTTTTCGAAAAATACCATGACCTTTATTTTTTGCGGTGTTTAAAAATGAATGAAGATATTTATTTGAAGGGAAGGGAAAATGCAAGGTGTAAGAAAGTTGTATCACACCCTTATTTAATCACAAATTGTTACTTACGACCTGAAAATATTAAGATTAATCGGGTTAACACGTTAGCAACAAATAGACGTGCAAAGTGGGTGAATGCGTAAATATTCATCATAACTACGGAACCCTTCACTGTGAAAGAAAAGAAAGAAAGAATAACGTTTATTTGGACACAGTTCGTGAAACACAGAATACAAATAACAAAATAAAAAGTGAAAATAATGGTTTAACAACAATAGTGTGTGTCTCACGGCTGCGCCAAAAAGGATCATTTCAGCATTAATGCCAGACACATGCTGTCTGACGCTGGTTTTCTAATGAACCTTTAGGGACAAGTGACGGGGAGTACAAACAGTTTCGACATAGGTAAATACCTAATAAATAATACATATTTTTATACTTATAAATAAATAAATGAACTAAGTAGTAATAAAATATAATTACTTACAAAACGAACTGAACGAACTGTGCGTGTCCCGCCTTGTACTTGGCCGTTTTTTTTTTGTCTTAAATTTTTTTTTGTCTGTGGCTTATCTTCTTTCTACTTAAGTGTCCAGAAAATTAATAAAATCCAGTGAAATACTCTCTGTCAACCTTCGTATATATAGTATACTATCAAACTCAAACTCAAAGCATTTATTTCAAATAAACCATTTACAGGCACTTTTAAATTGTCAAGGGGTCGGTCAGTCAGAAAGATGAAGCTAGTTGCCCATTCCAAAGCGTAGTAGGTACCTATGGAGAAGAACGGACAAGAAACTCCATGGACACTCTTTTAAATCAAAATATTGTAACAAAAAAGTCTTTACATCATTCATGTTGTAATTATACGTATGAGAACGATGTAGAAAGACGTGCACGTTAAAAGCGTCCGTAATAAAAAGATAAAAACAATTATGGAATTAAAATAAGCCGTGGCAGCTAAGAAATTACCAGTATCTCACAATCATTTCACACATTGTCCGAGACAATGGCGAAGTCGGAAGTGTGTGTGTGTGTGTGTGCGTGTGTTATGTGCTGACGCTACTCGACGTCACGCACACATTCACAGCGTGTTCGTACACTTAGTTACCACAAGTAAAGCGCGTGTCGCTTCGTGAGATAAAAATACTGTACTAAATATTCATTCATTACTTACGTTCTGAAAATAATAAGAGTAACCGGATTAACATTGTAACAGATAAAACTGGGTAGTACTGATTGACTTTAAAAGCAAACATTAATAATTTCAACGTAATTATCCTAGTTAGCCCTAACTTTCCAGAAGACGCATAACATATAAAAAAAAAAAAAATATGATTGACGTGTAAAAGTGTTTGTAAAAACCTACTTACAGAAATAAAATCATTTATCATTTATCATTTATCACATACTTACTGTTTTATGAGATATTAAAAAATATGTATTTTGCAACACTGGCCGCCGATTGAGCCAAAGAAAATTAAATCCTATTTCGAGGCAATAAGACTCAATTTTAAATGCATAAAGTAATGCTAGGGTCAACACGATTTTCTAATGGAAAGCTTTTAGAAAAATTGTTTCGGTGATTGTATTATGCTTTTAACTCAATACTTTATTTGGGGTCTAAGAGGTCTTGCGTTAATTATGTTACATTATAAAAAAGCCACTTTCAAAGTGCCTAAAGAAATCTAAATATCTCCTAAACCGCAAAAGTAAGTTTCATGAAGTAAAGCGAACATTGAAACCTTATTTATACTGGCCTGATCGAAGGCATGGATAGAAAAAGTAAAAAAAATGGTCACTTTTCATAATTTTGGTTTTCATTTGAATAGTTTTATTTTCATGTTGATTTAATTATTGTTTTTTCCCTTTGCGTATCGATTTTATAACTAAAAGTGCTGACAGTAGACGTTGACTTGTAAATAAAGGTATCATCATGCCTCTCACACCCGAGGAATGTACTAGGATCATCACTATGGTGCAATTGGGGAGATCTCAGAGACAAACGGCCAGAACAATGGGTGTGAGACATTATATTGTCCACAAGTGGTTCTGAGGTTTAGGGAGAGTGGAATTAACCTAAGGAGACCATGCAATGGCAAGCCAAGGTGCACAACGGCCCGGAAAGATCGATTCATTATGTCAACGATGTTAAGAAATCGATATCAGACGGGAGTTGCGATCCAGCAACAACTTTTGCAGTCCCGTCGGAGACCATCAGGAGACGTCTTGCAGAAGCCAATTTAAAGCCTTACCGGCCAGTAAAGGGCCCAAATTTCGAACGGCATCATAAAGTTGCAAGATTAAGACATGCCCGTGAGCACATCCAATGGGGTGAGGACGAATGGGGCAGAGATGGAATGAATCGAGATTCGTGTTGTATAAAACAAATATTTTTTTTTTGTGGGCATAGGTTATACAGACGGATGTTAGGTAAATTGCAGATCCATTATGTCCTGCCTAGTAGGCATACAATCATATTCTTTAAATTATTTATATTATGAAAAATAACGTTTTTAGTTACACTATTTATAACTCAAGAACGGATGAACCGATTTGGCTGAAAATTGGTGGGGAGGTAGCTTAGAACCAGGAGACGGACATAGGAAGCCTACTTTTTTTTCTGGTTTTTGATTATGCCACATTTATTTTCTTTTATTAAACCATTTTTCATACTTAATTACTATAGGTACTATTTTGTATCTATCTTAATCTTCTGTACGTGTGTTTGTCACCTAACTTCTCCTAAACGGCTAGACCGATTCGGTTGATATTTTGTATGTAGGTATATTTCAATGGGTTCCTGGATGGCTTCAAAACACAATTAGACCCGGTAGGTGGCGCTGCTGTCGGCATGTCAAAAATCAGTGTATATCGGCGTCGGCTTCCAGTCTAACCGAATGCAGCTGATTACCAGTATTTTACATGGAGCGACTGCCTATCTGACCTCAACAATCCAGTTAAGTACTGGTTAACACGATACCCCTCGGTAAGACTGGCTGTCAGACTTTTGGGCTTCTGACTCAAAATCAAAATCAAAAGTCATTTATTCAAATTAGGCTGAGAATCAGCACTTTTTGAACGTCAAAATCACATAAGACAGTCCCCCCAAAACGCCCACCCTTCACCACTTCCTAGTGCTTTAGCTGGGAAGAAGAAGTGGCGGAACAAACTCCCCAGCAGCACTGCTGTCTGTTCAGTTAGAAGAACTGGATTCTATACATATAGTAATAAATAAATTAACATTACGAAACACAAAAATATTAAAAATATTTGCCATATGTCAGCTAGCACACGCCAATATTTAAAACTATACTCAAGCATAAATAAATAATAAAAACAAAAACGCAAACAGAACTTAATACATAATAAAAAGCCTCCTGGCATAAAGGGCGTGCCCGCTTACATATACAATGCTGCATTATGTTTATATATATATATATAGCTGTAACTAGTAGCCACAAATGATAAACTAGGACCTTCGAAGTAAAATAAAGAAACATTAATTTCTAATAACAATAACAAAACCATAGTCAGCAAGCTGACCTGTCACCACAAGCAGCACCCGTTCACGAGCATAACGCAAAGATCAGCCATTACCCCCTCGCCATATTTGAGGGAAGGAGGCAACCCGACCCCCGACGCTACCGCAAGCATTGACATCTAAGGGAGCATGACGAACTTGCTGCCGGTTGCTCAAAAGAATAATATGATGAACTGTCGAGGTCGCTAGCTAACCATATATTGCAATACAACTCATTAAAAAACATTGAAATGAGTAGATTATGTCAATAATAAATAAAAATTAAATTAAACTAAGGTGACTAATAAATATAGTCAAATAAAATAAACAATTATATGAACTCGTATAACTTGTCAGTAGGTAAGCTAATTTTGGAGAAAGAACATAAACATTGTCTTGAGTTAATCACAGCGACCAACTATTTTTATCGTTTAAGTAATCGTTGATTGAATAGTATGCCTTTGAACAAAGGTTGGATTTTACTTTAGCTTTAAACGCATTAAAAGGCAATTCTAACAAAGAAGAGGGAAGCTTGTTATAAAAGTTTATACCAAGCCCAACAAATGAGTTATGGACCTTATGAAGCCGGTGAAAGGGAGCACGTAGTTTCTCCTTGTTTCTAGTGTTAATATTATGAATATCACTGTTTTTTGTGTATAAGTGTATATTTTGCCTAATATATAAGATGTTGGCGAAGATGAATTGTGAGGCCACCGTGAGAATACCAATCTCTTTAAAAAATCTCTCAGAGTAACTCTAGCACCTAGCTGGTAAATTGCTCGTACAGCTCGTTTTTGAAGAACAAATATATTTTGAATATCAGCGGCTTTGCCCCACAGCAGAATGCCGTAGGACATGACGCTATGAAAATAACTGAAATAGACTAGCCGAGCTGTATCAACGTCAGTGTATTGTCTTACTTTCCTGACAGCATAGGCAGCCGAACTGAGCCTTCCCGCTAGGCATGATATATGTGATCCCCACTGAAGCTTGGCATCAACTGTTATGCCCAGAAATACTGCCGAGTCTACAGTTTCAAGTACCTCTTTATCTAAGACGATGTTGGGTCCTAGATTTCTAACATTCGGTAAGGCGAACTTTACACATTTCGTTTTCTTGGCATTGAGAACTAGGTTATTTGTGGTAAACCAATCTGTAACCATTGATAGTGCACTGTTTACGTCGTCAAAATTTTGTCTATTCCTGTCTACTTTAAAGATAAGAGAGGTATCATCAGCAAATAGTACAACGTCACAGATGCCCTTTAAATAGAATGGTAAGTCATTTATATACACCAAGAATAAAAATGGGCCCAGTATAGAGCCTTGAGGTACAGCTAACTGAACTGGTAGCCCGGAAGATTTCACACCATTAACATCTACACATTGGTGCCTATTATGTAAATATGAATCTAATACGTTAAGAGCTTCGTTTTGAATACCGTAATGAATTAGTTTACGCATTAGCGTGTCATGGTGCACGCAATCAAAGGCTTTGGAGAGATCACAGAAAACTCCAATAGCATTTTGCGAGCTCTCCCATGCGCTAAATATGTGTTTCAGCAGAGCAACACCCGCATCTGTAGTCGAACGACCTTTTGTAAAGCCATATTGTTCATCATGAAGGAGGCTATTTAAATTAAAATGTCTTAGCAACTGCTTGAGTATTAATTTTTCAAATATTTTACTAAATGCAGGTAAGATAGAAATAGGCCTAAAATTGCCAACGTTATTTTTATTACCCGATTTAAATAATGGTATGACTTTACTACTCTTCATGAGGTCAGGAAAAGTTCCTAAATCAACACATTTATTAAAAGTAACAGCTAGATAGGGGGCTACGATGTCGATTATATTACTTACAAGTTTAATTGAGATGCCCCAGTAATCACCAGTGTTTTTTGACTTGAGTGTGTTAAAAACACTAATTACATCACGAGGTGTTACATGTTCGAAGCTAAATAAGCGACTACATTTAGGTACACTATTATGCAAAAGGTTTTCAGCTTCAGATGGGGACGAATTTAAGGAGCGAGTCGTAGTTATAGGTATGTTGGCAAAAAACTCATTAAATGCTTCAGCTACGTCAGCTGCTGTATTAACTAATTTGTTGTCGACCATAATCTCTAATTGTCTTTCTTGTTTTACCGACTTACCCGTTTCATTGTTAATAATTTTCCAGGTGGTTTTTACTTTGTTATTCCAATTTTTAATTGTATCGCTTAAAAATTTAGATTTAGCAAAAACACAAATCTTTTTAAATAATTTTGAATAATTTTTGACATACTCTAGGAAAGGAGTATCAAACCTGTAATTTTTCAAACCATATAATTCGTATAGTCTCGCTCTACTTTTATAAATACCTGGAGTAGCCCATTTGTTGAAGCCAGCGGAGGTGCCATTAATATTAATAGGCTATCCGTAACCGTGCGTAATCAGCAATAGTATAACTTAACATCACGCCTGAATTGCCCCGAAGGGTAAGGCAGATGAGTACCTATTGTGCACCTACATTTCGCTAGATATGTTTAAGCCGTATGTGGATAATATGTTTAATTATTTGTTGGTCTGCAGAGATTGCCTCCCCCATTCCTCGACAATATTAAAAATAATATGAAGTATGCTCATTATGATAGGACAGGTGGACAGACGATCTTGTCAAGACCGCAGGAACACGTTGGATGCGGGAAGCACAAAAGCGGTCGAAGTGGAGGTGCTTGGGGGAGGCCTATGTCCAGCAGTGGACGTCTTTCGGCTGAAATGATGATGATGATGAGGCTCATTATAGCAAACTAGCTAATGCCGCATGCGTTGCTATGCCTTTTTCTTTTAAACACCCCTTCGTTAGAGCGAAAACAACAAACAAAAAAAATATTCAAACCGTTTTTTAGCTTTTAGCGAGACTAGCGAAGAGCAAGTGATTTTTATGAGAAGAATAAGATACTATGTCAAACTTATTTAATTACTTACGTTCTGAAAATAATTAGAAAAATCGGATTAACATTGTGACTTGTAAGCCTATTGCCATAAACTGGGCACAAATCCAGACTCAGGGTTGCTAAAAAGAAATTCCTGATGGAAAAACTCAAAAATACTGCCCGACCTGGGGATCGAAGCCAGGACAAATACACCAACACGTTAGCCTTTCCCAGAAGACTAAAGAATGAAAATTGATCTCATATTTATGCAAACGTCGAAAGTACAGATACAGGAGGTTAAGCGATTGACTGCTGCGCTGCGTGTTGCGGGTTCGATTCCCGCACGGAACAAATATATATATGAATAAAAATGACCTACAAGTAGTTGTTACGAGTCTGGCTGTTTGTGTATGTGAGTTTAAATGTTTGTAAGCGCACCCACAATACAGGCGAAATTCCCAGTGTGGGGACGCGTATCAAAGTAAGATTTATAGAAAAAAAATTGCGCATGCAGCACCGTACACGTGATAGAACTAACATTTCTTAAAAAAATAAAGAATTAGGCAGTTAGTATGAATAACAGGGAGAGAGAGGGTTAGGTATATCATTCTTCCCTCTCATGTAACGAAATGTGCCTAAACGTGACGAGTCCTTGAATTTTTACTCTTATTCTCGTACAAATTATTCACAATTATGGTTAACGTTAAGCGTTCCAACACTTGTTTGGGAGACATTTGTTTCGGCAGTATTTGTTAACATTAGAGCCGACCCGTAGCAATTACAAAATATTCGGCTTTCGTTCGGTTAAATGATAAATGATTTTATTTCTGTAAGTAGGTTTGTACAAACACTTTTACACGTCAATCATATTGTAAAAACTAGATGAGGTCCGCGTTTCGTATCTGGTACTCTGAGAAGAAAGGCCGAAACAAACTCAGAGGTCACAGTCTCTTTTAAAGTCCAGACATGATCTTGGTCAGATCATGTGAAGACCATGTTTGAGGAAAAACCATACAGATTGAGCGGACCTGTCCAGTCAGTGCACGCATTTGTCAGTAATCGTGCCGCTCAACTACGATTACTAAGGAGCACTACGATTCGACGAACATGTTCATGCCGATCGGAAAATTCCATTCAGCACCCTACTTTCGCTGAATTGGCATGTTTCAGTAACATAATAATAACATAGTGCTCTATATTTTTGCAAATGAGTAATAATAATATTATGCTTACCAACTTCTGTGGCTGAAAAAAAAAGCAATAACCGGATTATTTCATATTTTTGTTTGTTAATAGTTTTAGTTAAGTTGGGATATTATATTATTAATTTATTAGGTATGATGAGTTGTTATTTATTTGCAGTTCTTTCTAATTCTTAATAAATAAATATTAAATAGTATAATCGGATTAGCATTTCATCAATATAATATATTTAATTTCATAAAAACTGTCGATCTATTCTGTTAAAAAATCTCATCGTAAAAACGTAAGTGAAGTGAGCTTAAAGTGAGCTGGCATTCCACCTGATGCTAGGGATTGACACTATAGAGGTGCGAGGAACAGGGTGTAAAGTTCACTCATACCTCCATAGAAAAGGGAGGATCCTCCGACCAGACGGGTGTCGTGTCTGGTGGGCAACTACCCAACGATTGATGTCGGGAAATTGTATATATATGCTAGTCGCGCGGTAAACTCTGCTTGCGCGTAGCAGGATTTGCGTGACGTCAGTATGACGCGCAGCTCGCATGTGACGATGTAGATACCGCTACTGTCCGCTATAACACTATTGGCAGCTCACTTCAAACTCACTTCTAGATATACAGGGTTATTTGTAATACGTCGGTAATCCATTAAGGGGATGTAGGGTGGGTCATTTACAAGCAAATGACCCCTTAATGGCCATTTTGTTTCTTTTACTTGTCGACATATTGATGAAATGTGACCTTATGGTTTTTAAATTGTTGTTTGAATCTATGAAATTCAAATGTAATTTTTTATTTTTTATTTTAGTGTGTCTACTGTAATTGTGTTTTTGTGTTTAAATTCAGAAACAAAATTATTTGTTTATGAATAAATGACTATGACTAACTATGACCCCTTTGCAAATGTCAACAATTTCCGAGTAATTTGACACTTTATAATTTTATTATGTTTTGGTGGTTGATAAACAACTTGGAAAATGTATTTAATAAAAACAATGCATGATATATTTTTTTTATTATTAATATCTGCTTCTACTTAATAATAATCAACCATAAAATGACAATGATCTTTTATTTTTTAAATCAGAGCACACATGTTTCATCATTTTGAGCAAGTTATTTGACTAAAATTGTTGATAAATGCAAAAAAACATGGATATACTTTATCGACAGAACATTCCAAAAATATGTATATCGTCTCAGCTATCGAGATACAATAAGATATATAAAAAAAAATCAGAAACAAATTATTTTAATTCACATAAATCTACATGGGCACCTATGAAACGTCAGAAGCTAGGTGCACGGTTCCAATTGGTCGTTTCCAATGGAGAAGAGCCGGCAAGAAACTCCACGGTTAATCTTTTAAAAATAATTGGCTTTTACAATGTTTTTATATTACAGTGTTTATAGGTTTGGGAGGACAGTGTAGGCATGTCAACAGGTACCTGATACTTAACAAGATAAAACATGGTTTACAAATCTTAAGTTTACAAGTTAGGCCTACAACGTTCCGGGTCGACGGCGCGTTGTGTTCCACGCGCGCCTCAAAGAGATGTCAGCACTAATGACGGGGTCCGCTAGGGCCGATGCCTGCTAGGGTTGCGGAAAAGTCCGAGAGGGATACCGTGGCCCCTGGCACAGGCAACTGAAGGAACACGGGTGGGTTTTAGTCAGTAAGAGTCTGACTCGCCCTCCTGCTCTGCCCAGAGCGGGAGAAGTTATTTGATGATTTCCAAGCCTACAACGTTCTTACATTCACAAAATACAAAGAATTCATATACAAGGTGAGGCAAAAGTAATCACCAGATGTTGTTTTACTGTGTTTTTTTGCAATGAAAAGTTTTAGTTTTACTTGTGGATTATGTTAATTTCATGAATTAGAATGATTTCCATCAAGTCGAGAAAATTATATCGGTCACGTGGCCGCCGTCAAAATTGATGGCCATACGGGCTCGTTTTATGGCATTTTCCATCACTTGTGTCAGAACTTCCGGCGATAGATTCACGCATTCCTGTCGGATATTCGCTTTAAGGGCTTCAAGAGTCTGAGGCTTGTTTACATAAACCCGGGACTTCAAGTAACCCCAAAAAAATAGTCTAGAGCGGTTAAATCGGGTGATCTGGCCGGCCAGTGCAAATCGCCAAAGCGAGAGCTTAGACGACGTGGAAATGCTTCCTTCAAAATATCGGTTGTGGCTCGTGCAGTGTGCGCCGTTGGACTACCCTGTTGGAACCACATGTCCTCCAGTCCCAATTCATCCAATTGAAGGATGAAAAAGACGTTCATTATAGCTCTGTAGCGCTCGCGGTCCACCGAGACCGTTAGGCCCGCGGCGTTGTCGAAAAAAAAAAATGGCCCGATGACTCAACCGGCGTAAACAGCACACCATGCAGTAACTTTGAGTGGGTGTAATGGCTCTTTGTGGGTCATACGCGGATTTTCACTGCCCCAGAAGCGATAATTTTGCTTATTCACATTACCGGAGAGATGGAAATGATGATTGTGATGTGATGACGATGATTTTCGATGAAAAATCGTCCTCTTCTTGGTAAAGATTCAGGATGGCTTGAGCGTAGGTTACACGTGTTTGGCGGTCAACAGCCAACAGCTGATACACTGTCTGCACTTTGTAAGGGAACATCTTCAGGTCTTTCACCAAAATTCGTCGAAGGGACCACCGGCTAATGCCCATTTGTGTGGCACGTCGTCTGGTCGATATTCCGGGGTCTTCTTCGACATCTTCGGCAACAGTAGCGATGTTCTTTGAATTTGTTTCTAAGAGACTCGCGAAGACTCATATTGAGACCGTGCGGATATAAAAAGAATATAAAATGTCAAATTACTGGAAACAAAAACAGTATTAATTGCTACATTTGCATAGAGGTCATAAGGGGTCATTTGGTTGTAAATGACCTCCCCTATATCCCCTTCATGGATTGCCGACGACAAAATGCGACAAATAACCCTGTATAATAGACTGGCGGTTCTTTAACTTCGTTCTACACCCAACAGTTATTTCTTCTAAATTTGTAAAAAAAAAGTTTTGAAGTACCGTAAAGGATTACAAAAAACATTATAATATCGTCTGTCTGCCTTTTACTGACTGTATTGGGGTCAGCTGTCTAACTTTTCTACATGGAGCGACTACATAATATATCTGACTTCTGATAGCGTACTTTCCAGCAGGTTCAATAAAGGTAAATGATTTTGGAAAATAGTGTGATATTTTCCAAAATCATTTATAACAAACCTACTGTTAGAATCAGTAACTGTCATTTTATGATAATTCTTCAACATTTTCACAAATAAATCTGACACTTATTTTATTGTTATTTGTTGATACTTACTTCCTGAAAGTAATAAATGAACACCGATTAATATTAAAGATTAAAAAAAAAGTGGATACTATTCTCTGATTTCTTTGAAACACGTTTTGTTATCATTGATCATCCTTCAAAATTATTGGAAACTGCACCCTAATTGCATAACACAAACTGATGATTTTGATGGAAATTCCAAATCTATTGCTGCATAGGTTTGAAAAACTCGTCTGCTCAACAACGTAAATAATGCAATGAACGTGCCTGAACTGTCCAAATGAATGGAATTGCGATCAATTATCAGTTTATCCGTGTTACGCAATTACGCCGCAGGTTCACCAATCACTTAGGTAATAAGGGGCTATCGTTTTTGTGCTCACCAGACGGCGCCACTGGCGATTCAGGTCTGTCAGTGCTTTTATTTATCAAATACGTTTTGTATATGTTTATTTACCCATAACTTATATAATGTTAATTTTATTATGTTTTAAAACTACAAGTGAATATTTACTTAATAATGTAGGTACCTCAAAATTGGCAAGCATGTTAATGCAAAAATATTACTCTTCCTCCAAGTGCTACCAAATTAGATTCTAAGTTGTTGTTTAAAATCTTAAGCCATAAATAATCAGGAATGGCACAATCTTGAAAAAAACTATGAATAATTCATAAAAATTGGCAAACAGTGAACGTTCAGTGATATTTGACATTTCTAGAGACCTTACTCTATGCTAGCGCCTCTAGCGGCGGATTCAAACTTACGCAAACTCAAACTCAAAACAATAACAGGCACTTTTGAATTGTCAAGGGGTCGGTCAGTCAGAAAGATGAAGCTAGTTCCAACTTTCGAAGCTAGCGCATCAGCTGCCTAGCCGTTTCTAAAATAAGTTGGGGTCAGCTTCCAATTTAACCGGATGCAGCTGAATACCAGTGCTTACATAAAGCGACTGCCTATCTGACCTCCACAACCCAGTTACTGGGTAACACGAGATCACGCGGTAAGACTGGTTGTCTTACGTTCGGGCATCTGACTACCCGTTACGGCTGTCAAAGATCTACAAATGACAGCCGAGGCCAACGGTTTAACGTGCTTCCGAGACACGGACGGTTCTAGATAAGTAATGGATGGTCACCCATCCACGGACCGACCGCGGCAAGCGTTTGCTTAACCTTGAAGATCGACCCGTGCGGTTGTTATTATTTAGCCATGAGCCCTTCAAACCTATTATTATACATAGTTACTATCTTAACTTATCAATTCTCATAAAATAGAGTTGTTACTTACGGTCTGAAAATAATTAGAGAAATTGGATTAAAATCTGACAAAAAATCACTGTCTATGTCAAGGTTGCCTGGAACTCCTGGAAGAGATCGCAGTAAGCGATAAGACCACCCGTTGTATGTTTTGAAGTGTATAATAGATTTTTTCACTCCTCTTGCTCAAAAAGACCGTCATTGTGGCGTACCAGAGCGAAGAAAAAATAGCAATTCTTCCTCTAGGGGAAAAAGTTTTTTTTTTAATTTTTGTGTGTTAAATGACAATGAGCCTACAAAAACGAAAAAGTCTTTAGTCATAAGTAGAATAATAATGAATATAGACTCGACTTAAAAAAAAACTGTGACTGACTGTCACTGTGACTGTTTCATAAAAAAAGAACGGGTATCATTTAAGCTATTACCAATTTAATTAGTTTTGTGTTTCTTAAATAATAGGGTTTGTCCTCCAAATAGTAGATCTGTCACCAAAATGTAGTCACCAAACAATGCAAAATCAGTTCCACAATAAATCACCTAAAATCCTGAGATATAAGGTCTAGTACCAAATAAATGTTTTTGTATGTATTATAATAGGTGTGTCCTAATAAGTATTTAAGCAAACTAATTTAAAGAGATCACCAATAGTAGTAGTTTTCTTATTCACCACGGATCGATTGATATACATAATATGTCGACGGTAGGGCTTGGTCGACGGAGCCCCGCTTAGCGGGGCTCCTACTTCTGGGTGGTTTATAAAAAAATAACCACGAAGGGGATGGCGGGGTCTCTCGACCCCGCCATCCCCTTCTAATCTAACCTGTCCGAGTCGGGGTGCCCTAAAGTCCAGATTGCATCCAGTTTCTCCTGGTAATTTGTCTCGGGTATCATTTAAGCTATTACCAATTTAATTAGTTTTGTGTTTCTTAAATAATAGGGTTTGTCCTCCAAATAGTAGATCTGTCACCAAAATGTAGTCACCAAACAATGCAAAATCAGTTCCACAATAAATCACCTAAAATCCTGAGATATCAACCTGGGAACAATTTTTGTTTATCTGAGAACGAAAATATTTCGTGGCGATAGATCTATTTATTAGGTGATACAACTTGATGACAAATATAAATTTTGGTGATAGAAAATATAGTTCCCAAAAAGAACTTCATTTTATTTTTTGAAAATGGAACTAAAATCGGCGATCTCTTCGGTAGAATGCATGCATTGCGCAATGCGGCTGCAGAAGAAAAAACAAAAAAAAAGATATTGGCGCGAAATCTTTATAATTTTTCTCTAATTGCAAATTGAATTGGTAGTGACCGTAATTAATTTTACAATAGTGAAAATGTCATCATCTAGTGAGAATGGAGACCCTAATTTGCAAAGGATTATTATTTTCCGAGTGACTAATAACTTAAAAGTCGACTAAATGTTTGCAACAAAAAAAATAGAGTGGGTACCATATATAATGGGTTGGCAGCTAATAAGGAGTATCGTAATAAGTAATAGGTAGCATATTAATATATCAGTAATAAGCTCCGTTTTAATTTGTTACCAGGAGAAACTGGATGCAATCTGGTCTTTAGGGCACCCCGACTCGGACAGGTTAGGTTAGAAGGGGATGGCGGGGTCGATAGCACGGAGCAGAAACAAAGAGGAGGTGTTGCAATCAAAGTAGTCCATCAGCCACCAATGTAGTCGTTACGTCACACGGTAGTTGCACTACTTGCGACCAGGCGGCGCTTTCGTCAGTACAACTGTCGTTGTGAAGCGGATAGGTTGGCATGTATTTGTTTAGTCTTTTATACGATTAAAACGTATTCCCGACCCATACTAATTGCATTAACATGAAATGCTGTGTTTTATCTTGCAGAAGTTATACGGTTATATATCAATCAAATTCAAACGGAATAAAGATATCTTTCCACTCGTAAGTAAAATTAAAATTAAATTTGTAATTTATTTCTTCTCGAATGTTCGGTAATTGCCGCCCCCTATCGGCAAGTAGCGGAAGTACTGACAAATTGCAGGTCCGGACTCAGACTTTAAAAAAAAATAAAACTATGATTATAAAAACGTTTTCTTTATTTTTCCCTCACACTTGTTAATTTTTGGAAGTTTCGGTTTCGGCCGAATCTGAAACCGCTGCCGAAATTCGGTTTCGGTTTCAGTCAAAAAATGTATTTCGGTCGGACATAATAGAAATAAAACTATATCGGTATATTATAAAACTATTAAACTTGAATCCGGCTCCTTACAATAAAAGTGACACTTAATGAAACATAGCAGAACTCTTACGACAATCTGTCTAATTTGCCTATGAGTTGATTTTGCTACTAGCCACTAGATGGCTTTCTGCTGTTTGGGCTCCCCCCGCACCCCGCGAGGCTGCGACACTACTTTTGTATGGAGAATGACTTTACAACACCTCCTCTTTGTTTCTGCTCCGTGGTCGATAGACCCCGCCATCCCCTTCGTGGTTATTTTTATATAAACCACCCAGAAGTAGGAGCCCCGCGAAGCGGGGCTCCGTCGACCAAGCCCTGCGATCGACCATGCATAGAATATTTTAATTAAGGTTTGGTTAGAACTGTGACAATTATGACAAACATGAACGCCCATTTTCTATTTTGTTTTCGCCATTAAGTTTCCGCTTAGATATTAATTCTGTTCCCAAAAGAAAAACTTGATGCTAGTTTAAATTAAAACGGAGCTTATTACTGATATATTAATATGCTACCTATTACTTATTACGATACTCCTTATTAGCTGCCAACCCAGTATATTTGGTACCCACTCTATTTTTTTTTAAAACCTATATTCATTTTACTTAGTTGCCGCATAAATACATGCCATTTGCAAATAGAAGAGAAAGGAAAAGAACCACTCAACATTCATCTTCACAGAGGACTGAAATTAAGTTACCGGGAAAAAACATCTCGTTAAATATCCAGAATTGTACAAATTGTACATTTAATTTTTTATAAAATAAACTACATATTTCATATTGTATTGGATTGTTTTATTTTCTCGCAATCGTAGTGAAAAGTAGAGTGTAACACACGGCGCTAAAAACCCATTAAAACTCGGTTTCTATTTAATCCCTCGCTAAAGCTCGGGAGTAAAACTACCTCGTATATATTATAATGGGTCATTTTAGCTCCTTGTATAACAATCTACTATTTATGTGATTTATAATCTGGTGTACAAAAATGTTTATAAGGGTTATTGGCAAAACACCATCAACCTCTAAACGGGTCATTGTACTCATCAATAAGGACAACTTTTACTATGGGACTAAATATGAAATCGCGAAAAAAAAATCAGCTGTTCCCTACATTTTGACGAGTTCTGCAAACATATAAGCATCTGTCTTTTTTTCGTGATTTCTAATTTGGTCCCCTATTAAAAGTTGTTCATAATGATGAGTACATTGACCCCTTAAGAGGTTGATAGTGTTTTATCATTATCAACAACCCCGTAAATAAATAAATAAAATCCTTTTGTAAGTAGTACCTACCTAAGATTTGTGAAAAACCCCAACTCGATTATTCGTTGAATAAATTAGTTAAGCAATAGTAATCAATTTAGTGTGCATAATTGGTTCAGTGTGTTTTTTTTGGGTTTTTTTTGAGCCTACTCTGTCCCACTATCGGGCAAAGGCCTCTTCCAAATCCTTCCAAGCATCATGATCTGGAGCCACCTCGATCCAACTGGTTTTATAAAAGGGGTTATTTAATTTGTTCTGATTTTGAATAATAATTGTGACTTACGGTCTGGAAATTATAAAAGAAACTGCATTAACATTTTTTTTTTTTTTTTTGTGGGTGGGAAATCATCAAATAACTTCTCCCGCTCTGGGCAGAGCAGGAGGGCGTGTCAGACTCTTACTGACTAAAACCCACCCGTGTTCCTTCAGTTGCCTGTGCCAGGGGCCACGGTAACCCTCTTGGACTTTTCCGCAACCCTAGCAGGCATCGGTCCTAGCAAACCCCGTCATTGGTGCTGACATCTCTTTGGGGCGCGCGTGGAACACAACGCGCCGTCGACCCGGGCCTGGTCCTTATCGAACGGCGAGCTGCCCATTGCTCGCCGTTCGCAAGCCCGCGCCTACGGTGGCCGGGAATCGGCCTGCGATTCCCGACGCCCAGGGCGTCTCCTGCGGTGGCTAGGGGCGTGAGGGCGCAAATTTTGCCTCTCCCTCACGCGTTCCGCCTCCTCCTTCGCGAACATTACTGCTTCGCAGAAGGAGGTGACGGCTTCCCAAGCCCTCTCGCTCCGTACCATGGCCTGGACCAAGGCCGGACGCGAGAGATCGCCACCGCCAATCGCCTCCACGAGGACACGGCGGTGCTCCGCCCAAGCCGGGCAGACCTCCACCGTATGCTCCACCGTGTCCTCCGGGCGATCCACACAATGGTGACACCCGGGCGTTTCCTCCCGCCTTATCCGGAACAGGAACCTCCCGAAACAACCGTGTCTGGTGAGGACCTGCGTCAGGCGGAAGGTGAGGACGCCGTGGCGAAACTGCATTAACATTTAAATAAATAAATGAGGATAGTTCTGTGTACTTGACGCCAGAGTGACTAGCTTGCTAGATTACCTACTAACACTTGCTTGTTATCCTACCCGGATAAACCGGCCTCGTGTAAGCCGGCATTAAGACCTCAAGGTGCTTTGAAATTATCTAGACGAGTCTAATTTTTTGTTGTTAAGATGTTAAATGTTAATGCAGTTTAACATTTAACATCTTAACAACAAAAAATTACCGGATTATTTGTACATGTATTGATTGTAAAAAGTTTTTAAAGATAGTCTACCCCAACCTCTTTTCTGTTCTAAAAGCCTTTTAGACTCGTCTAGATAATTTCAAAGCACCTTGAGGTCTTAATGCCGGCTTACACGAGGCCGGTTTATCCGGGTAGGATAACAAGCAAGTGTTAGTAGGTAATCTAGCAAGCTAGTCACTCTGGCGTCAAGTACACAGAACTATCCTCATTTTGAGGCTAGTAAGCGAGTGGGAAAGATAGTATGCAAGTGTGATAGTTTAATAGGATGGGGTTTTATTTTTGAACTTGTAGCGCCCCTCTTACGCATTACACTATTCTGGCTTGTATACTAGCCAGCGAGACTTCGCTGACGTGTTGGGTATCGATATCTAAACACTATAAAATAAAAAATAAATAATTTGACGTTTTTGAAGTAAAAAGCTACTTTAGCCCCGTTGTGATTGGAAACTCGATGAAACGAAAAAGCGACATTAAAAAGAGACAAACACACACATCTTTAGGATTTAACGTGCGAGAGAATGAGATAGAATACATTATACAGCCTTTTTTTTTTTTTTTTGAGGATGGGAAATCATCATATGACTCCTCCCGCTCTGGGTGGAGCGGAAGGGAGTGTCAGACTCTTACTGACTAAAACCCACCCGTGTTCCTTCCTTGGCCCTTTATGTTCCGGGTCAGCGGTACCCCTTTTGGATGATCCCGCTTTCCCGGCAGGCTTGGGCCCTAGTGGGCCCCCTCTATGATGCTGACATCTCTTTGAGACGCGCGTGGAACACGTACGCGCCGTCCAGCACGGGCCTGGTCCTGATCGGACGGTGAGCTACCCATTACTCACCGCCCGCAGGCCCGCGCCTACGGTGGCCGGGAGTCGTCACGCGGCTCCCGACGCCCGGAGCGTCCACCGCGGCGGCTTGGACGGGAGACTCTCTCCCTCTCCCGTCCCGCCACCTCCTTCGCTAGCATGACTGCTTCGCAGAAGGAGGCGACTGCCTCCCATTCCCCGTCGCCTTGGACCATGGCTTGAACCAAGGCCGGGCGTGAGAGATCGCCGCCGCTGCCGATCGCCTCTACGAGGACACGGCGGTGCACCGCCCATGCAGGGCAGGCCCCCACCGTATGCTCCACCGTGTCCTCGGGGCGATCATCGCAGTGGTGACAACCGGGCGTTTTCTCCCGCCTGATGATGTGCAGGAACCTCCCGAAACTTCCGTGTCCGGTGAGGACCTGCGTCAGGCGGTAGGTGAGGACGCCGTGACGCCTCTCTAGACACTCCTCAAAGAGGGGTCTTACCGCCGCTATCGTGGCGTGCCCTGCGCTGGGTTGCGACAGTCGCTCTTTCCATGCCGCCATGAGATCGCGCCGAAGGTCCGTCCGCTCCGCCGCGATTTGCCGCGGAAGCGGGGTTTCCCCCCGGCGTAGTGCCTCCGCGCGCCACTCACACAGGCGCGCGAGGACTATAGCCTCCAGATCCCACGGCGGCAGTCCGGCAAGGAGGCTTGCCGCCTCGCCCGAGATCGTGCGGTAGCCCCGGATCAGCCTTACGGCTACCACCTTTTGGGGCGCGTTCAGATAGTGGGCGGCTCTCCGCCGCAGTGAGCGCGCCCACACCGGGGCCCCATATGTAGCCATGGATCGCACGACCCCCGCGTAAAGCCTCCGGCAGGAGGCGTTTGGCCCCTCAGGTTGGGCAGGAGCCGCTTGAGGGCGGCCCCAGTCCGTTCCAGTTTGGGGGCCAAACGTCGGAAGTGCTCCACGAAGTTCCACCGGCTATCGAGCACGAGTCCTAAGTATTTCATCGTGGACTCGACGCCGATGTGAACCCCTCCTGCCGTTAGTTGGGATCCCGATGGTGGCCTGTTCCGGGGCCCATGGAAAGACATGGCCTCGGACTTGTGCAAAGCCACCTCGAGACCCAACTGCCGGATCCTCTCCACGACTATCGCAACCCCGCGTGTCATCGCGTCGGCCGCCGCCTGATGCGACCTCCCCTGCGCCAGGACCAGCGTGTCGTCAGCGTAGCACACCACGCTGACGCCATCAGGGAGGTCGGCCCGCAGCACCCAGTCGTAACCGATGTCCCACAGGAGCGGCCCTAGAACCGATCCCTGTGGGACACCGCACGACATCTCTCGCCGGTTCCACTCCCCATCGCGACCGGGGTATATGACGGCTCTGTCCGTCAGATATGCCTCGACTATTCGACGGAGGTAGGTTGGCACCCGGTGGTACCGGAGTGCCTTCCCAATGCAACTTCAGGGCAGGGTGTTAAATGCGTTGGCGATGTCGAGTGACACCGCCACGACAACCCCGCCCCGAGACAACGCGTCCCCCGTCGTGAGGGCTCTAACGCGCATGATGGCGTCCACCGTCGAGCGCCCCTTGCGGAAGCCGAACTGACTATCCGCAAGATCCGGCCCCGTCCTCACCAGGTGCCCGACGAGGCGGCCTGCAATTACTCTCTCAAAGAGCTTGCCGACCTCGTCGAGCAGCACACATTATACAGCCTTGAAGTTCACATTTTTTAAGGTCAAAGGTTTTTTTTTAGGGGTCAAAGACCGATGGTAGTGTTGTTACATGAAGTATGAGTTGAACAAATATGTTTTATTGTGTTTAGATAACCATATCAATCACGTCTGCCAAGTTTACATTTTAAATAAAAACAGATTTTTTAAACTGATATTTCAAGCGAAAACACTAACTGCGTTCAATGAACCCACAGTTTTTTGATCAAATTAATTAATTTTTGTTTCATCATGTTTAGATATCGATACCCATCACGTCTGCGGAGTTTCGCTAGCTAATTTAATTTGACCCTGAGTAGTATCTAATCATATTAATCCACGGCCTATGTCACTGTAATGCTAGTAGCTAAAAATTTCCTACCATTGGTAAACAGCTCTAGCATGTGCCATGCCAGGATATTAAGTACGGGTTTGCTAATCTAGCTTACAGACAGGATTGGTCCACACTAGCTCAAGAGGAGTGGAAATAAGAAAGGGAGGTATTTACCTTGCCGTGGGACAACACAGGCCAATAATAAATAAATAATATCCTATCTTGAATAAAAAGCTTCATGTATCCCGGGCATTACAATGGATCAAAAATCCATTCAAGAACATGAATGATCGACATTTTTGCACAATGGACTGCAACTTCATCTCTTATTTCGCAATAGATGTTAGTATTGTGTATCCGACTGAATATAGTTTTAGGGAGTTTTTGTAATGACAACACTACTGGTATGTGGTAACATGAGTCTATAAAAATATAAGGTGAAAAATTATGGTGGTATTTTTTAATAAAAACCTGCAGACTCAATATAAAGCTAGCGGGATCAAACTTCGATAAAAGTTGTTACTTACCGCCTGAAAATTATAAGAAAAATTTATTTAACATAGCTTATCATAACATCACGCCTGTAACCCCCGAAGGGAAAGGCAAAGGTGTCCCTAGTACACCCACATTTGGCCAGTTATGTTTAAATGTCATGTAATAGGGGGCGAGCCTATTGGCATCAACCGGGCACAAATTCAGACCTCCCACAGCTAGAACACAGGCCTCTTCTCGGTGAGAGGGAGTGGACCGTAATCTACCACGTGGGCCCAGTGCGTTGGTATGAGAGATGTCTCATGTGTTCAAATTTTTGGTGCTAGGACATGCCGGTTTCCTCACGATGTTTTCCTTCACCGTTTTGAGAGCAGTGGTGATGAAATAATTTACACAAAGTAAAGCGCCTGTCTGGGTTCGAACCAACGACCTACAACAACTCGTAAGTCACGGCCGTTACCACTGGGCCACCACTGCTCCTATCGCAAAAATATCACTAATTAAATATTTCAAGTTACATACTTCCTGAAAATGAGAAGTAAAATCCGATTAACATTTATCAACCAAGAACTTTATTTTAAAATATATTCTCTGATTTCTTAGTATTACCGTAATTTAATGACCATCCTTTAAAACTTATACACTTATTTTATAACTAGTTGTTAGGTGTAATAGGAAAAATCGGATTAAAATTTAGCAATGAAAACACGGTTTAAAAAATACTCTACTCTACGTAGATTTGTATAAAATGTTTGCATAATTTGGTCATATAAATCAATCTTCATTACAAAAATAATTAAGGGAGCGTAGAGCGTTGTCTGTTCGTGCGAATATGATAGCACGCAGATTTGCTCGCTGTTCAAGAGACGTCAAGATCACCCTGTTCAGGGCATTTTGCACGTCCTTCTACACGAGCAGTCTGTGGGTGAATTATACGCAAAAGCAGTACGGCGCTCTACGCGTCCAATACAATAATGCATTCAGGGTGCTGTTGGGGATGCCTCGCTTCTGTAGCGCGTCGGGGATGTTCGCCGAAGCGCGCGTGGATTGTTTTTATACAACCATGCGCAGGCGGTGCACATCCCTGGTGCGCAGGGAGCGGGGCAGCCCGAACAGTATCCTGAGCGCCTTCGCACAGCGATTCGACTGCCAGTAGGTGTATCACTGTGACATGGTACATGTACGGGCTAATGTGGAAATATTGTTTTAACTAATTATTGAAATTGTATTTAAATGTATTTGTATTGAAATTGTATTTAATTGTATTTGTAGTTGTTATAAAATTGGTCCGTGTTGGCTTTAATTCAATAAATAATAATAATTGACTTGAAAGAGATTTTTAATTGGACTTTATTTTCTTTGTGCGCATAATTTATTGTATCTAGGTAGATATTACTCAACTGATTTGTAAGATTTATGTCATGATGTGATTAATAATTATTTCAGAGACTTGTCAGAACTTTTTAATCGATTGTTAAAAAAAAAACTAAAAAACAGATATTCAGAAAGCAAACGAACTATTAGTGGGGTCCGAGTGCTTACTCGACCTGTTTTTGTTAAAATTCATTGATTGTTATATTAACTTGTAGTTGATAAAGCAATCAATCAATTGTAACAAACACATACTAAAACTAAACATACTACTAATTAAACGATTTCCGACTATTACGAATATTTCAAAACAAAATACAACTAAATCAGCCCAGTCGTTCTCAATGATAAGCTTACCAACGAACAGCATATGATTTTGATTCATATTCTTAGATTATTAACGTAACTGTTTGCTATTATTTTCAATAAAAATAAAATTAATGACTTTTATTTTATTATATTTTGTTAAGTACTTACATCGTCCTAAAAATATTAAGAAAAATTGGATTAACATATTACACCAGAAATATAGGAAATCCCGTTATATTAATGAACAAGCACATATTTGTCGCACTTATTTCATCACTTACGGGTTGGAAATTGGAATATCAGTAAAAGTTGATAGTTTAGACCAACTTTTATAGCAATTTTACATAATTTTGCCAGAACCCTTTCTACAATTTCGAGGCGACAATACGACAATAAATATCAATACTGGTAATAACGATACAAATTATTTTGAAACAATCAAATAAACATCGAAATTAAAAAAGTGATTTTCAAACTAACCAAATAGTAGCGACGTGGCGGGTTGACTATGGATTTTGCCAATCTTTGACAAAATTATTGGATGTATTTGGTTAATAATTTGAATGCAAACTGGGATCGCCATTAGATATAATTCTGACTGCAGACTGGGGTCGTCATTATAGATAATAGCTTAAATTTCAGCTTCACTAAAGGTTTAATGGAATACGACCTTGCTTTCTAAAATGGTTTGCTGATACTATCTGTAAACCTGTAACGTTAATATTCAATAAATGCATTCAGGGTATATTTCTTTCTGTCTGGAAAACTGAAAATGTAGTTCTACAAAAGTGGTTCTAGACAAAACGTCGAGAATTATAGACCCATCTCTTTACTTTGTGCTTTAGCTAAACTGTTTGAATTTTGTCCATCAATTTTTTTTTTTTTTATTCAACAGCACTTAATTCCTAAGCAACACGGGATTGTCAAAAATAAATCTACTGCTAGAAACTTAATGATATTTACGAATCACATGTTTAAAATTAAAGATGTAAGAGCTCAAGCAGACTCAGTTTATACAGACTTTAAAAAAGCATTCGATAGAGTTGATCACTAAATAGTCCTTAACAACATTGCATTCAACGGCCTTAGAGGCAACTTGCTGCGCTTGTTTCAGTCTTATATCTATAACCGACATCAAACTGTAGTGAGTAATGGGTACCACATTATGACACATTCATTGTTATCTCCGGTGTCCCTCAGGGATCAATTCTTGGCCCTTTATTGTTTTTAATTTATATGAATAACATCGGATACTGCTTTCATAATAGTGATTTTCTGTTGTATGCTGATTACCTCAAAGTTTACAGAAACATTTTAAAGATCGATGATTGTTATCTTCTACAATATGATTTAAATTGATTATTTGAATATTGTGAAAATAATAATAATAAATTTAAATTAAGTATAGCTAAGAGAAGGTATATAAATTTAACAAAAAAAAAAAAAATATTTTTAGTTTTAATTATTCTTTAAGCCACGAATTACTTCTAAGAGAGACTCAAATTGGTGACTTCGGTATCCTAATGGACTGCAAACTGCTCCTAAACTTACACATAGATACGATTATTGCTAAAGCATTTACAATGTATCACCTTGTAATGAGATCATCCGTAGATTTAAAAGACTAGCCACTTTTCTGTGTCTCTTTAATTCGTCCACAAATTGAGTACGCCTGCATGATATGGGATCATACTATGCTAAATACAATCTTGCTAAGGAAAAAGTTCAGCACAAATTCTTACGAACAATACAGTTTAGATGTCACATGGGACGTATTTCATACACTGAGTCCCTACAAAAGTATAACCTTCTAATCGTAGAATCAAGGCGTCTGTTGCTTCAAGCCTTCTTGCTTCGTGGTATGTGCATAAAAAGATTGACTTCTAAGCACTACTTAGAAAAATATTTTATGTAGTGCCCAAAAGTGCCCAGAGTAGTTATATGACGAAAGGCTTGCGTTTACCCGCTTTTTGTAACGACACCTTGTCATACCAACGTGGGTGAACTGGGCGCCTCTCCATAGACTAGCCAAAATTTATAACAAACATTTTGTGCATTTATATTCGTTTTAGATCGCCAAAAATGTAGAAAGTAGTTAGTGAATAGTCTGCATTGGAGCGATGTGTAGTGTCTTTTCTTTTTGTTTATTTTCGTAGTAATTTCATATATAAAGTACCATTTGTTTTATTTTAAGAGAAGTACTTCCTATTTTTCTCTTCCTGCCTTCATCTTTGTTATTGTAACTTGAATATTCTGTCTTCACTGTATCTTTAACCTAAGTAATCTGTGCAAACGTCGTGTATTGTACATACATTTACCCACTTCCAATTATTTTGTTATCTTCGATGTAATATGTATAATTACTTGTTTTCCCTAACAAAATAAATAAATAAAAAATATACCATAATCAACATATTATTTTCCTACTGCTGGGGCACAGGCCTCCTCTCTGTGAGAGGGAGTGGGCCGTAATCCACCACGCGGGACCAGTGGGGGTTGGTGGATGTCACATAACTGCGATTTTTGGTTCCTCATTAAATATACGAAGTTAAATTTACTGTCGTATTGTCGACTCCACCATATTATTTTGTGATACTTTATAGGTACACTTTTTCTTTTTTTGAGGGTGGGGAATCATCAAATAACTTCTCCCGCTCTGGGCGGAGCGGGAGGGCGGGTCAGACTCTTAATGACTAAAACCCACCCTTCAGTTGCCTGTGCCACGGTAACCCTTTCGGATTTTCCCGCAAACCTGGCAGGCATCGGCCCTAGCGGACCCCGTCATTGGAATATAGGTACAGTACATGTACTGTCAGCGTCCCAGTATTATTCATGTCTATCGAGTTCTCACACTTATTTGATTACTTACTGCTGGCTGAAAATATACAAAGAATACGGATTAATATTGTGAAAAAGCTAAATAGATAACTACTTAGATCGGCCAACTATTTTATTTTAGTACTAGCTTCTATCCGCGACTTCGTCTGCGTGAAATTTAGACTCCCGACCCACCACATCGCATCGCATCAACAGCCCGCGCTATCACTTCGTTTTCGCTTAGCGTTCTTTCAGCCTTTTTTGATTTTTACTCGGCTCCTAAGGGTCCTGACGTGCTTTTGAATAGCCTATAGCCTTTATAAAGAATTGGGCTATTAAATGCAAAAATATTTATTTACATCGGACGGGCAGTTTAAGAGATTAGCGCATTCAAACAAACACACAAACTGTTGAGCTTTATTATTAGTATATTAAAAGATTAGTTTACTATAGATTGTCAACGTCAATATACAGGGGCCATAAACCACAAAACTTTTCAAATACAATTTACACAAGTGCGTACCACAAAATTCTAAGCCACACAATTGTAACGGAAAGCCCTTACAAATATGTAAAATAAAATTGTAGTTACAATTCTACGATTAAGGGTAGCATAAAAAATGACATACGACATTTATGATCCGGAAAACCCTACAAATTTGTAGCTGTTAATAGTTGTAAAAATACGGTTTGTGATACAGTAAATTGTAGTCTAGATGTTTGTAGAATTATGGCTACATAAGTTACAAAACGTGTGTCAGAGGGTATTACAATTTACAAACAATTACAATACAATTTAATATTTTTGTTTTATTTTTTTTTAATTCGTTTTTATTACGGTTTAAGAAAATTTATTTCGCTCAAAAAGAATACAATTATTCACTCCTATGAGGAAAAACATAACAATTAAGATAAGCGACGGTTTCTCAAGGGTCTAAAATGGTCTAAAATTAAGTTATAAAAACGGTTAAAACTTACAATTCACACATTATTCAGGTGGTGCTTTAATAGCCTTTTAAAAGTTGGAAGTGATTTCGATTCCTTAATTACTTTAGGTATAGAGTTATAGAGTTCAGCCCCCCTCATATACGATAGTCTTTCTACCGTAGTTTGTCCTCGGTGCTCTTAAAATTATTATGGTGAGCCTGCCGCATCATGCGCTTTTGAATTTGCATTCTTTTTGTAAATGATATTTGTGTATGTATGTCTCTATTAATTATTTTACGCACAAGTGTTATATTCATAAGTTTGATCAATATTCATTCATTTTGTTTCCTTGTAAACCTTTTGAGAAGAAGTTAAATAATCATAATTGAATGAGACTTTAATAATTTTATTTTGAGATGTTTGTAGTTTTTTAAGGTGAGTTTTGGCAGCACTTCCCCATATTTCGATTAAATAATCGAGATGTGGTATAACCATCGTGTTATAAGTAATAAATCTGACCTGTAGTGGGAGACGTCGGACAATTCCTCTAAGTGCACCAGTCAGTGATGATATCTTTTGTCTTACTGTTCGTTTGTTTTGTAACATTAAAATCTACAGTTGTAGTGAAATTTGCAGTGAAGAAGAGAATATAGTACTTACTAAGGCAACCTAGGACGTACGGAGAACGCATAATATAAACATATATTTTTTTTTAATTTTACTTTTATTTATTTATTTTATTATTTATGTACACACAGTAAACTAGATACAGTTATAACATAATAGTAATGAGTACAAAGGTATTGCTTGAAATATTCAGTCAGTATATGTATAGTCAGTCAGAGTGAGCATCTCAAACATACTACAAGAAGAAGTCACGCTCTCGATCTAATACATGTTTGTTTATACAAACTAGTGAGATGTACAAATTGTACGAATCGTGGGCTTGTATTTCTACAAATTGTACAATAACTCGTATGCAGGGCGTCGTGAAATAGCCCCCATGCTTCGTGTTACGCTTAAATTTTGTAAGTGCGAAAGATTTGTAGATTGTTAAATTCTAACTCTGACATGTTTGAAATTTCTGTGTAAATTTTTCTACAATTTAAAAAAATATATTTTTATTTTTTTATTTATTTATTTATTATCTATGGAAGACTTACAGCTAAGAAAAACAGATTAAAAAAAAAAACAGTATGTGAGACTGACAGCCAATTAAAAGTCCTCACTTCTAAAAACAGATTATAAAAGAGAACAACACAAATAACACAATACAGCCACAAGAAAAAAAATAAAATACAGGATAACATAAAAAAACAGTATGTGAGACTGACAGCCAATTAAAAGTCCTCACTTCTAAAAACAGATTATAAAAGAGAACAACACAAATAACACAATACAGCCACAAGAAAAAAAATAAAATACAGGATAACATTCAAACTTAAACTAAGTCCACACTATTCATACTACATACAATTCAATACCTAATAAAAAAAACTGAAAAAACAAAATCCTAATTAAAAAAGCTAAGGCTCAAGCACTTTCTAGCCGAGGACACACTCGTTAGGAAAACATCAAAATCATGCTGCTTACACATGTTATTAAAGCTTCTACTTGCACGCACTATAAATGAATTCTGCCTGTAATTTGTAGACGTAAATGGAACACGCAATGGCACGTTCCATCTTTTAGACCTTCCGGGAACGTTAAAATAAAATTTGGATAGGATATCAGAATTATTAATCGAATTACTGAATACTTTGAGTAACGAAATACAATCTGAAATTGCTCGCCGATTAATTAAGGGTAATATATGATACTTCTTACAGAGGCTGAGGTAATCTTCAGACCGGTAGGGCACTTTCTGATGGTAACACAAATACTTGATGAACCTTTTCTGGATGCTCTCTATACGATCAATGTACTTGTGATAACATGGATTCCAGATTTCAGACGCGTATTCCAAGTGACTTCTAACGAAAGTACAGTAAAGAATTTTTAAAGTTTTTGCTTGACTGAAGCTCTTGGACAGCCGCATTATGAATCCTAGTGCTTTAGATGCTTTAGCGACTATGGCATCGATATGACGTTCAAACGTTAGCTTAGAATCGTGATATACCCCCAGATCTCGAACGCAGTTCGTTTTAGGTAGTAATTGATCACCCAAGCTATACGATGAAGGTATAATTGAGCGTTTTCGAGAATATGTTAGAACCGAACATTTAGCTGGGTTGAGGTCAAGCTTACTCCCACGACAATATGCCTCCAGACGACGTAAATCATCCTGTAGTGCAATCACGTCCGCATGTGATGATATTTTGGCATAGATCTTCATATCGTCAGCAAAACACAACAGTTTGGATGAGATCAGGCAAGAGTTGATGTCGTTTATATATATAATGAAAAGTAATGGGCCCAGTAGTGAACCCTGGGGGACTCCGCTGGGGATAGGCACCCAACTAGACATGTAATTGCTTAATACTACTGCTTGGGACCTGTTCTCCAGATAAGAAGAAAACCATCGCAGTAAGTCACCTCGTATTCCCATAGTATATAGCTTTGATAATAAGATCTCATGGTCAATACGATCAAAAGCCTTACTGTAGTCTGTATAAACGACATCAACCTGCCTACCGTTATCCATGGCGTCAGTAATAAAATCATTGAGCAGAATTAAGTTGGTGACGGTAGACCTTCCCTTCAGAAAACCATGTTGGAAGGAACTAAACGAGTTTTTAAGAGCACTATACACCTGGTTGTAGATTATCCTCTCAAAGATTTTTGCCACAATACAGAGCTTGGATATCGGCCTGTAATTAACAATGTCAGTTTTGACTCCTTTCTTATGGATAGGTGTTATGAAAGCCGATTTCCAAAGTTTAGGTACAGCACAGGTGTCCAAGGATTTTCTGAAGAGAAGCGAGATAGGTTGGGCAATCGAAGTCGAACACCGAACAAGAAATTTTGAAGAAATATTATCCGGGCCAGCCGCTTTCGAAGTATCCAACTTGCGAAGCAAGTTAGAAACCTCTTCAATGTTTACTTCAATGCTACTTAAATCAGATAGGCTGGTAGATTCAGTCAAAAGAGGGGGTGAAGAACTTCCCCGACTCGGGTTGGTATCTAGAAATGTAGAGTGAAAGTACGCAGAAAACGCTTCGCATATGGTTTCTCCGGTACGCAACGCTTCGCTATTATAGTTTAACGTGCTCGGGACTGCATTTGAGTTGTGTCGTTTTTTAACAAAAGTCCAAAAATATTTTGGGTTTTCTTTAATAGATTTTTCAGTTAAGTTCAAGTAGTTTTCATAACATTGTGATTCTAATACCTTTACCCTTTCACGGAGAAGTCTAAATGTTGACTCATCAGCTATATTGCCGTAAGTCTTAAATTTTTTGAAATATTTATATTTTTCTTTAATTGATTTTATTAATGCCGAATTGTACCAGGTTGGATACGTTTTGTGACGGTGTAGTTTTTGTGGAATAAATTTAGCGTGTAAATTGAGAATAACTTGATTAAAAAAGTTAACTGACTCATCGATTGATCGTGTCGCAAACTCGGATTCCCAATCAGTCGTGGAAATGTCTTTGTTAATAGACTCATAGTCGCCTTTGTCGTAGAGATATTGTATCCGTGGCGCGCACTCTAATAGAGGAGCCTCAACGAAATCCATACCAATTAGTAGTGCCGGATGGTAGGCGTCGATGGGAACCAGCGGACTTGAACATTCAACCACATTAACTAATTTGTTCGAAAGTACCAAATCTAAAATTTTACCATACTCATTAAGAACACCATTATACTGACCAAAATCAAGGGTACATAATTCGTCACTAAGTAAAACTTCGTCAGAACTGTTCGGGTTCGTTGGCACGAGCGATAGATTGTCCGATAGGGCCCAGTTAATACCGCTCATGTTAAAGTCACCAATGATGAGAAAGGTATCAGAAGAGTTACTTATAACTACTTGGTTTAATTTTGCGAGGTAATTGCGAAGTTGCAAAGAAAAAGAAAGACCTAAGTTTTGCTGACATAAATAAACAACACAAATATGTAAAGTAATATATTTACGTGAATTAGAATTTTTCAGTCGTATGCTGAGCCATAAATCCTCCGCTGTAGAATGGAAGGTGGGTTGGCATATAACGGAAAGTTCCCTACGTGTAGCAATAAGCACACCCCCTCCACGCGATTGCCCGGTCAAAACATAATCTCGATCACGACGCCACACGATGTACCGTTCGTCAAAGAATTCAGAATTTAAAACTCCGTCCAATAACCACGTCTCTGTAAGAACAATAATATCATACGAGTTTAGTACCATTTGACGATAGAAAGTATCACTTTTAGTTCTAAGCCCGCGAACGTTTTGATAAAATACATTTAACTTAGAAGCCATTAAAAACCAAAAGTAATAATAGTGTATAATTCATTAAATTAAAGTATTTCATTAAATAATATTGTAGAATGAGGTAAAATATAATTAAATAAGTAAAATGTAGGTAAAAGTCAAAAAGATGTGCGCGAGCGCAAGAATCATACGATATTAAATAGTAAGCAACTGTGCGAAAAAGCAAGCAATAGTGCGTGGCGCGTGCAAGTGCGAGAGAGTAAAACATATTATAGTGCGGCAAAGCTTTAAAGTAAACAGCGCGATAACGAACACAAAAGAAACCAGTAGCTAGACAAAAGACAGGTGTCGAGGTCATTAGTACGGCAGAGGTGTTAAACATTTTGTAAAAGGTTATTGTGAAACAAACGATATTAAACAATTGGAGCCATTGATGCAAACTGTAATAGCAAAACAGGAAAATACGGGTAAGTATTAAGAAGCATTTTAGACAATCTTGTTTAAATCTGACTCCTTTCTTATGATAAAAACTTTCGAATGGTTATTTTTAAGTAAATGAATTTTACCATGCTTAACCCATACGTACTCATAATGTTTATCCTTGGCAATGACTTTAACTTTGGATAAAAGTTTTTTATACTCGACGCTTAGGTGATCGTTGACGTAAACACGCTGAGATGATCCTTGAAACCCGATGTCACAAGCAGATAAGTTCTTCTCGGCACGTGCCGCCGCAATGAAGTCTTCCTTTACATAGCGGTTTAAAAAACTCACTATGATTAGCTTTTCATTGGAACCGAAGATAGGGACCCTTGAAATATAGTTCACCTGGGCTTTGGGACAGCTGTAATGAATTTTACGGCCAATAGCGTCGATGATAGTGTACAGGTTCTCATCCTTCTTAACAGGAACTCCCTTTATTTCAACGTTATTTAACCTGGACCTCTGCTCATAAGTCGAAAGAAGATACTTCATGCTCGCCATGTCAGACTGTAAACAATTTACTGACTCTTGAAGCTTTTCAAATTCGGACACCTTTGCTTCAACTTCCACGAGTCTTGTGTCGAACTCGTCGAGTCTTCCACCAGTGCCCTCACATGTCAACTTAAGCTCAGCCAACTCATTCTTGATCACGCGCATGTCATCCACCAAGGTCGGCAAGTTAAGAAGCTGTCGTTTCATGTCGCGGATCTCGCTCAGTATGGTATCCAGCGACGCAGGTTCAGGGGTAGACACAACTGGTGATGAGGTTCTGCAAGTGGGGCATTTCCATTGTGCCATCCTATTAGCACCCAGCTTCCTCCATCCGGTCTCAGTGATGTTTGCACATCCAAAATCCAGGTGTTTTTTGCAACTACCACACTGGACACCATCGTTGAACTGCATATTACAAGCTGCGCACGTTTGCATTTTCAAAGTATGTACTATTTATCGAAAGCAGATAAAATATCACAATATGAACTCAACTTAAATGAGAAAAGGTTGACGATCTATTAATTTTGAGTGGCGCGTACTGTGCGTATGAGTGTTCACACACGAGTGATATAAGATAGGATAATGTATTTGCGTAAAACATGGTATGCATAGGTGTTATTAAAGCATAAATGAGATCATACATGCTTTGCTTAGAAAATTAAGCGTGCAAACTTCAACGAATAAACAAATTTGAATTTACAAACTTTAATAATAAAATTTATGTTCTAAAAAATCCTTAATATTATAGAAATTATTTTCAATCATCCATTTATATAATTTAATATTGAATAACCTGCAATTTCATATTTTTAATAATAACGAAAGCGTTTAAACCAAAATCGCACGGTGCGTTCATTAGCAGTCCCCTCTCCAAACGCAACATTGATATTGCGAGCTGTTTCTGCTGCGTTAGTTCCGCGTCGGAACTCGTTTTAAAAAATAACGCGAATTTTCGAAGTATCCATATTTCTTGTCAAAGCTGAATAAAAAAAACAACTGAAAGTCGATAATCAAATGTTGCACATTTTTTAAAAGAAGAACTTCATAGGTACCATGTGATAAAAGTTTCACTCAAAAATCTCAAACCATGAAGGTTCTATGTCAATTCGAAGTACCTAATACAATAAAACGGCAATTTCATACTTTGACCCCTATTATTTCAAACAGAATAACACGCTAGGTACTGAAGATATCGATTTTGATCAAATGTATCGACACGGATCTAATGTGGGGGCACCCCTAAGCCTTGTCATGTCATTTTCATCAACTCAACTGTCAATTTATTGCACTCAAATCTCACTCGCTCGCATTTCTTCGTGATTACATTGTGTAGTGTATTCGATTTGCTTTATTTAACTCCAAACAAGACAGGTAAGTACCTACCTACATATGTAGTTAAATGTTGTACTGAAGCTCTTAGCTTAACTAGCCACATACAGGCAATAGAAATAACATTAGTGACAGGCATTTACTAGCATGTATTCCTAAGTATTGAAAGGATAAGTATGGATTAAGTATGGAAAGTCTGGGGGGCTACGGGTATGGCCGGTAACACCTGGCCATTCCCGTCCGATACTGGTGGAGGCCCGTGCAATCCAGGCAAGGGTGTCCCCTTACCCGTTGCCTGCTGGCTTCCATCTGGGAGTAGTCGGAGATGACTGTCAAACTGACGTCTTCTTCGACCCCTCCCCCGTCTTCGGAGTGACGCCGCGTGAGGATCGTCCTCCTGCGCGCGCTCCGCCGCCTCCTTCTGGGACATGACGTGTTCGCAGAAGGAGGCCACTGCTGCCCAGGGCCTCTCATCCTCCAGCATGGCGTTAACCAAACCGGGGTGTGTGAGGTCCGGTCCGATCACCGAACTGAGACTGCGGCGCTGCTCGGACCACGACGGGCACACCGCGAGGGTGTGCTCGTCGTGGTGGCACGACGGCGTCTCCTCCCGTCCGATTCGGTGCAGGTACGATCCGAAACAACCGTGTCCGGACAGCACCTGCACCAGACTGAAGGAGAGGAACCCCTGCGACCGCTCGAGCCAGTCTCGCAGGACCGGCCCGATCGCGTCGCGGGTTCGGCGGCCGAAGGCTGCGGTGGCGAGGTCCCTCGTCCAACGGACAACGATGGCGTCCTTCGCCTCCCGCCGGACGGCCTCCCGCTCTTGAACTGCCAAGCTCTGTATCAACCTCACCCAAGCATACTGCTTGACGTTTCCGACAAACGATAATAGATGGTTTCGACACCACTATCGTTATTATTATTTGTATACTCTCGGGTAAAATGTAAAGAACTGACCATCTTATTATAACATCCTATTGTAATGAAACCTACATTTACGAATAAATTTGATTTGATTTGATTTGATGGCGTTATTCTAAATTTAACAATAATCCATAGCTATTCTAATAATAAAATTGTGCCTGTTTTGTTCTGTGACTTATAAAATTTATTTAATTAGTACTTACTTCTGCAGCATTGCTCACAGCCTGAAAATAAAACAAAGATTCGAATTAACTTTTTATCAACGTAAAGCAGTTACGCAATAGCATGCTATTTTATCCATAGTTATTTATCCAAAAGTAACCAATTTTTATAAATATAGTCCACGTGATTGTGTCGGCTCTCTGTTATGAGCTGGACAGATGTTTTCGTCTTATGATACAGTATAATATATACCTACGTCATTGCTATTTCATAATTATCACAACACCATAACGTAATTTCACGCCTGTATGCCTTGAAGAGATAGGCAGATGTGTACCAGGGCCGTTTTAAACCCATTGCAGGCCCTGGGCCCCTGGAGAATCTAGGATGCAAGAACGAGCGAAGTGAGCTCAACATTCCTGGCTCTGATAGCCACTTGCTATGACGCTGGCAGGAAATAGGCAGAAAGGCCAATGGAAAATCAGCTCTGTGTACCTATTATATAGTAGACCCACATTTCTTCAGCTATGTTTAAGTCCTATTTAATTTGATGTTAAGTGGTTCAACTTGATGGTGTGGACCACACCTGTCTGAAACACGGTGGGTATATACTGTTGCTAACATTTTACGATCATTTACATTTTTATTTTACTTTAACATACAACAGCGATCGACTAAAATCTAAATGAAGCAAAGATAAAATTAGACATAGACGTTTGGGAAGCTTCGTCGAGTCTTCTCGTCACGTATTCCGCAGAGCGTCCTCCCTTTTATGACTTACGGAGCCAAAACGTGGACACTCACGGTACGCCTGGTCCATAAATTCAAGGTCGCTCAGCGAGCTAAGGAACGAGGTATGCTTAGAGTCTCTCTGAGGGAAAGAATCGGGAATAAGGTGATCCGGCAGAGAACCAAAGTTGTCGACATAGCTCATAGAATAAGCAAGCTGAAGTGGAAATAGACCGGCCATATTAGCCGTAGAACCGATGACCATTGGGGTAGACGTGTTCTTGAGTGGAGACCGCGAATCGGCAAATTTAAGGTAGGACACCCTTAGGCTAGGTAGAGCGACGATCTCCGCAAGGTGAGAGTTGCCGAGAATCGAGCTAAACGGCGTACAATTGGAGAGGCCTATGTCCAGCAGTGGACTGCTGTTGGCTGATGATGAAAATTATTTAGTCGGTTATCATAAAAAAAAACTGCTGTTTTATAGAAAAGTGCAATCCCTACGCGGTCAAAATGAATGGAACAATTTTTTTTTCAGAATTATGCACTGAATGTAACACTTTGCGTGTGGACGTGCCTGCCATGCCTCCCTGTACTTATGCACTATAGAGTTTACGCGTTGTCAAACTTATTCATTACTTACAGCTGGTGTCTGAAAATAGTAAGAGAAATCAAATTAATAATACACGGTGACATTTAAATCACAGTTTTGCTAGAACAAACGTTGTTCAGACCGTGGTCTACAAGCATTCTATAGCATCCAATAGAAAAAAAAACTCATTGGTTTTCTAAAAAAACACAAAAAGGCAGTGTTACAAATGTCGGGATTATCGTTACGCCCTACAACACAGACACTGCGGCTGCGACGCGCGGCGCTCGCGTCTTGAATGCAATATCGCTACCATGATGAGTACTTTGAAGTTGCGGTTAATGTTACAAACATTATTACACGTTTGAGCAACATAAGACTAATTTGAGAACTCCTAGATTAGATTGTTTTAATAACATATTTGATGCTGTAGAATGGTAGTAGACCATGGTCTAAACAACGTTTGTTCTAGCAAAACTGTGATTCAAATGTCACCGTGTATAACAAGGAGATAAAGTTTGATAGTACCTACTGCTTTACTTTATACTTATTTTTACTTACTGCCTGAAAATATAAAAGAAAAACAGAATAATATATATACAAGGAAAATAAAGTTTATCTAAATACCATTAAAAAAAAAATAGTACATGTATTAGCTTCTTTTAGTTATTCTCCGGTTTAAAACATCGACCCCGTATTTATTACTATCCTACTCGTAATTATATTTTTCTAAACGTCAACATAGTATTGCGAACACTACATAAATTCATTGATTTAAATGGCTAAACGACAGGGCAAAACATATGGTATAGTTCAAAAGAAATCTTTTACATTGAAACTGCACAAGAAAATGCAATTGGTATCTAAACTACCCACTTACTGACTAACTTTGGTTCACATTACCGTCAGCAGTATTAAAAAAAAAAAATATACACACACTCAACGACAACAGCCACATGACGTTTCTACTGTTACTGTTGACGTACGACCATCATCATGTGCCTATCCTTCTCCTAACCATGTCGAGGTAGGCTTCCAGTCTAAATGAATTCAGCTGAGTACCAGTATTTTACATGGAGCGACTGCCTATCTGACCTCCACAACCCAGTTACTGGGGAACACGATACCCCTTGGTAAGACTGGTTGTCAGACTTTCAAGCTTCTACCCGTAACGACTGTCACAGATCTACGAATGACCGCCGGGCCCTGCGCCCATCTTATGATCTTAGTTGAATATTATTGCCTCACGCATATTTAGTTACTTATTGGTACTTAACATAACAATACGCCTGTAATCCCCGAAGGAATAGGCAGAAGGGTAGGTACCTATAGTACACCCAAGTTTAGCCAGATATTAAGTCCCATGTAACAGGGGGCGAGCCTATCGCCATCTACCGGGCATAAGTCCAGAATCCGGGCTGCTCCTGCGAAATTCCAGATGGAAAATACCTATTAAACTTTGCCCGACCCGGGAATCTAACCCAGGAACTCATACTCAGCGGTTGCGCTTGCAAGCACTAGACCAACGAGATCTATTGGTATAAGACTTACATCCTGAAAATATATAGAGAAATGAGATTAACATTTGAACACATTAGAAATCATCACCTTATGACACATGACACAGAATTGAGGGAATTCAAAAGCGGTTCCTACGTTTCTTGCAATATAAAACTAGGAATTATACTGCCAATTATATAGCGCGATGTAAGAGGTTTCACATCTTACCACTGCATGAGCGCAGACGCATTGCAGATGTGACGTACTTATTTAAAATCGCAAATGGTACTATAGATTGCCCTGAGCTGCTAAGCTGCTTAGGATTAGTAACACACTACAAATTCTTTCGCAAACCTAGCCTGTTACTTGTCCCTCATTCCAGGTCCACGTACAGGCAGAATTCGTTTCTGATCCGTGCGAGCAGAAGTTTTAATAAACTGTCTGGTGAACATGATTTGGATATATTCAATACCAGTGTTTCTCGGCTTAAGCATTTGTGAGTGGAAAGCTTTTTTACGGAAAAGTAATTGTTTACGTATAAATTATTTTTAGATAGTATTTGTCTTTCGTATACAATTTTTTCCTAATTTATGTAAAAGGTATTTTGTACCGACATTTGTATTTTTTTCTCGTTTTTAATTTTAATTTTGGTGTTTATCTGTGCAACTGCACTTATAGCTGTAAGTTTCCCGAATAAAATAAAATAAAATAAAAATAAAAAATGACGTACTGCATCTGACATTTTATGACAACTTTTTTGGGGTTGGCTTCCAGTCTAACCTGATGCAGCTGAATACCAGTATTTTACATGGGGTGACTGCATATCTGACCTCCACAACTCAGTTACAGGGTACAAGCTACAAGGGGTAAGACTGGTTGTCAGACTTTCGGGCTTCTAACTACCCGTAACGACTGTCAAAGATCGACGAATGACAGCCGGGACCAACATCTTAACGTGTTTTCAGAGGCATGGAGGGGTCTCGATATCTAATGGATGGTCACCCATCCACGAACCGATCGAGGCAAACGTTGCTTAACCTTCGGTGAACCCTTGCAGCTGTAATTATTTAGCTACGAGTAAATTTTATTACTTACATCCTGAAAACACAAAGACACATCTGTTTTTATTGAATTTAATTTATTTAAGATGGGTTCGCTCTTGACTCTAGTCTAGGTTAGTGGTGACAGAGACAGAATCAGAATCAGAATCAGAATTATTTATTTGTTAAACATAGGTGAAGAACATATATACATTAATCATACATGTCAAGGTCTTAAATAGATAAGTGTTGCACTATGCTTTGTCATTGTTGACATACAAATATTAAAGTCAGGTTCGTCAAAGTTAACAAAATTTTACGTTAACAAAATACATTAAAATAATCAATTTCACACAAGAAGATCACGACAAAAGAATATGCGAGAAATTATTCGTTCGTTACATTAATAATATGAATTAATAAAATTACAGAATTTAATCAAATAGTCATCCAAAATTAAAATAGTCATCCAAGTCAACATTAATAATATAAATTTATAAAATTACAGAATTTAATCAAATAGTATTATCATTAAAATAGTCATCCAGGGTATAATAACATTTCTCAACTAATAACTTGTGAAGACACTTTTTGAATTTCTTTAATGGCATACATTTTATAGCATCAGGTATTTTATTAAAAATTTTTGGTGCAACACCAAAGAAGCTCTTTTTCATTAACGCAGTATTGCATTTCAACGTACATAGTTGATTTTCATATTGACTCCGAATGGGGGTCTTCTTAACTGTTGAAAATTTTGTAAATAAATGTGGATTTGATTTTATAAATAATGCAGTTTCTAATATATATATAGCTGGTAATGTTAATATTTTTAATTTCTTAAAGTAGGGAACGCAACTATCTGTTGACTTTAAATTACACATGGATCTTACACACCTTCTTTGCATCCTGAATACCAGTTCCCTATTAGTTGATTGCCCCCAGAAAACAACACCATAACGGAGATTAGAGGCTACAAGTCCATGATAGGCTGTTAACAGTGTTTCAGAATTAACTCTCTTAGATAATTGAAACAATAGATACGCAGATTTACTCAGTCGATTACAAACCACTTCCAGGTGAGGTTTCCAAGTCAACTTATGGTCTACAGTTATGCCTAAGAATTTTGCACTCGTAACTTCTTCTATTTTACACTCATCGTAGGTAATATTAAGGGGTGGATTCTCACGTCGTTGATGAAACTGTACAATTTTAGTCTTACTCAAATTAATCACAAGATTATTATTATTTAGCCAATTAATGACGTTATTTAGCAAGTTATTGATCTCATTTCGATATTCGTTTGGATCAGTGCATTCTATGATAGCTGTACTGTCATCTGCAAAAAGTACAATTTTGTTTCTCAAATTTCTTGGGAGATCATTGATATATATCAAGAAAAGTAGGGGCCCGAGTACAGTGCCCCGAGGCACACCATACCTCACGGATCTCGCTTCAGAGACACATGTAGTTTCTAATTTGCTTATAGGACAAATTCTGGAAATCTCAGTACACTGTGTCCTATTACTTAGGTATGATTCTAGGAGTTTATGAATGTTTCCCCGAATGCCGTACCCGTGTAACTTTTGTAGCAAGATCTGATGATCTACGAAGTCAAAAGCTTTTGACATATCCGTGAAGATCGAGCACACAGGATTTTTTTTATCCACAGATGTCATTATACTTGACAGCAGGTCAAATAGTGCCATATTAATATTAGTATTTTTCCTAAATCCTTTTTGTTCATTGCAAAATAACTGAAACTTCTCGAAATACGTGTAAATGGAATTATATATTATTTTTTCAATAACTTTTGCAATGACTGGTATTTTTGCAATAGGCCTGTAATTTTTTATATCAGTCTTGTCATTATTTTTGTAAATGGGTTTAATAATTGCCTTCTTGAGACTAGTAGGGAATATACCATCAGAAATGCAAAGATTAATTATGTGCGATAACGGTGTCGCTATGACCTCCTTAACATCTTTTATTACTCTAGTTGAAATACCGTCGTATCCTACTGTACTAGTATTTTTTAAGCTACTTATCACTTTTATAATGTCAGTGTCTGAAACTGGTAGCATAAATAGAGACTGCGAAGTTGAGTTTTCAATAACATTTCTACACGAATTTGTTAACGGGGTATTATTAAGGTTTGTTTTTGAATTATTTTCTATAATCTCTATAAAATATTTATTGAATTCATTCGCAATGTCAAGGGGATGTGTAAGAGTTGATTTATCATTTTGTATGGTCAATATTGGTTCTTGCGGCAGACATACTTTGGATTTGTTAATAACTTGCCAAGCAGCTTTTGATTTATTTTGAGACGTCTTTATGAAGTGGTTGTTTTGGGCCTTCTGGGTTAGATTTACTATTCTTCTATAAAGCTTGGAATATTTTTTAAAAGCAAGTCTATTTTTTGTGTTCGGATTATGCCTATATGTCCAAAGTAGCTGCCTCTGTTTTCTGCTACATATTTTTATCCCGTTCGAAATCCATTTGGTTTTTTTACAAGTATAAATGGTTACTATTTTTTCTGGGAAACACAATTTGTATAGCAATATAAAGTCATCTATAAAATTTTCGTAGGATTCATTTGCGTCTTTAGCTTCGTATACTCGTCGAAAAGTTAGGTTTTTTAGATGATTTTTAAATTTCATTAAGTTATCTACTGATATTTCCTGTTTAATTGTTTTCCAATATTTAATCATACAGGTTTTTTTAATGGGAACTTGCAGTAGTTGTGATGTATGATCAGATAGAAGTAAATCTATTATCTTAGCTTTACAACCTTTACGGTAAGAATGTGCAAAATTATCTAAGCAAGAGTTACTAGCCAATCTGGTTGGTTTATCAAGTTCTAATTTGAGATTATATTGCAAGAGAAAGTTTTCAAATTCTATTGTGATTTTATTTCTCTTTAACACATCAATATATATATGTCGTATACATAATATATATATGTCGACAGAGTCGACGATGGAGTGAGCTTACCCAGAAGAAACATTAATATTTTAACACCAAAAATTAAAACGAGATGGGTGTACATTGCTCCGTGGGTGTACACGGATTTCACGTATCAAGTTTTACAAATCTAAAGTAAAACTTGATACGTGAAATTCGTGTCACACTTAAGTCGAAATTATAGTATAACAAGGAAATAAAAATGGATAAGTATGACGGCTCAGCAAGAAACGCCGTCTAGTTTTGTTACGTAGTTACTAGGAACTACCAAAGAGGTCTGGATAAGAGTGACTCAGTTACTACCCAGGCAGAGCGTCGTCATCAGTGGTTGTTTTATATGATCTGAGGTAGTTGTGTAGTGGCTGTCTTTTGATGACATAGATGATGTCAGGGGTCAGCCGCTGTCGTACCACGTCCACGACGAACTGCTATATTCCGCCAAAACCCTGATAATATTGAAGCTTCTGAACCACTAATACTCTGACCAGTTCAGCATTGCGATTCTGTAACCATCTCACCGTGAAAACTTAGGTGAAGTGAGCGTGGAGTGAGCTGTCAGTGTCGTCCCAGTGATGCTAGGGATTAACCAAGCATTACATTTACAATCATAATCAAGATTTTAATTATATTTTTAATGTTACTTCTGTTGTTTATATAACTTCAAAGCTAGTATTTAAGTGTCTAAATATTATTATTTAGAGTTGGTTTTATTTTTATAAAACAGCAACACAGAAAGTCAATTTTGATTTTCATTTTAGCTTCACTTTCGGCTTTAGCAACCTCTAAAACCATGAAAACGACAACAATAGTTATATTAAACAATAGGACCTAACCTAATAACAAACAATGTCCATGCGCATTTTCGTTAGTAGCTAGTTTAAAAAAAAAATAAGAACTTATTTGGTTTCTTACCGAATTTCTGTTTTGCTGTTTTATTTAAAAAACCCGTACTTAAATAAATACTAGCTTTGAAATAATATAAAATGATCAACAGAACTAACATTAAAAAAATATAATTAAAATCTCGATTATGATTGTAAATGTAATGCTTGGTCAATCCCTAGCATCAGTGGGATGACAATGACAGCTCACTCCACGCTCACTTCACCTAAGTGTTCACTTCACGGTGAGTTTTTTACAGAATCGACCGGCTGGTAAAGGCTATCTCGCACCGTTACGAATAATATTCTATTTATCTGCTATATTCTTATTTTTACTTACTGCCTGAAAATATAAAATAAACCGGGTTAATATTTACACATCAAAAACACAACGACAAAATGCGTTTACTTTAACTTCTTAGTAAAAGTAGGTATTTTCATTTCTTTCTTTCTAAAAAGTGTTCTACGATATCTAACGCGCACCCTTTTCACTATGCGAATCATTATTTAACATAACATCACGCCTTGGGAAACACTTGGAGCGCGAAGGGTTGGGCAGAGAGAGGTGCACAAAATAATAAAAATAAAATGAGGTCCCATGTAACAGGGCGCGAGCCTATTGCCACCAACCGAGCATAAATTCAGACTCTGGGCTGGTACTGAGAAAATGCAGATAGAAAAACCGACTAACACCATGCCAGACCTGGAAATCGAACCCAGGACCTCATGCTTAGCAGTAGCGTTTGCAACCAGCTAGATCAACGAGGCAACCGAGGAATTAGTTAGTTTTTTTAAAAGAACTCTTCTAGAAATTGTAGTAAAGACTTTAACAATCAATGGTTTTAAGGGACTAAAAAACAAGCCGAAATAAAATTTGTATGTGTTGCCTTCTCCGGTCAATCTCCCATAAACGCCTCTAATCTATCACGTCAGCGATTCCTCACCCTTCCTCGGCGACGACGCCCGTCTTCTGGCTCGCACTGCGTGGCGACTGTGGTCAGTAGGTACTGACCCACTTTAAATCATAGCACACCTACTGTCATTGTCAGGCTCCTTGTTATATTATTATGATCATCCATCAGCATACGTCATACTTCTCATTCTTAATTTATTACTTACTGGTGTCTGAAAATAAAAGGAGAAATCGAATTAATACTGTAACAAGAAGAAAAAGATGGCTAGTATGTACTGCTTTACTTTATAGTACTTAATTTAAACTTACTTCCTGAAAATGTTAATAAAAAACAGATTAATATTAATATTATCTTTCGTTCTAAAAAGTGTAGATATTCAAATACGACTTGTGCTGCCACCTAGTGAACAATATTTGTACTAATGTGTTCTATAGTTTGTATTAGTAACAAAATAGTCTATGGTTTTGTTCGCTAGCCACAACGTTATTTAATTTTTAGTAGTTACTTGTTTTGCCAGCGGCTTCACCTGCGTAGATGTCGGAAATTATCCCACGGAAACGTACACCGGGATAAAAATCCACATAATATCTGGTGTGCTAAATTTCATCCAAACCCGTTTAGCCGTTTTTGCGTGATTGAGTAACAAACATATGTACATACTTTCACGTTTATATTATTAGTAGTATTAGGATTAGTCAATTTGTTATTAGTATTAGTACAGTATAATAATATTAGTGTAGGTATTATGAAGTACGACAAATTAAATTAAATTTGAAGTTTGGAAGCTTAGCAATCAATCACACTTTAATGCCTGAATTTGTGGTGTATCTTTTAATGTCTACCTACCTACCTCCACGTCGGTGATGCCGCTGACTAATACTAATTGCAAATAAATGTCACACTTAGTAAATTATTTATTTTTACTTACTTCCTGAAAATACAAAGATAAATCGAATCAACATTATAATACGGACGTAATGGGTAAACTTAGTTATAAAAGAAGTGTTCTACGATTTCTAGAACCTGTTTTCATTGAAAAGTAATTGAAAAATCTGAATGAAAGTTTTAGTAGGTTTCGAAGCACAATAACTACATTTAGTTATAAAATATACGCTCATTACATGACATCACGCCTATAATACACAAAGAGTAAGGCCGTGGTGTACCGGTGTATACCCACATTTCGTCAGCTATGTTTTAGTCCCACATAATATGGGTCGAACCTATTGCCATCAATCAGGCACTAATCCAGACTCCGGGTTTCTACTAAGACATCCCTGACGCAAAAACCCAATGACACTTTGCCCGACATGGGAATCGAACCTTATGGCTCAGCAGTGGCGCTTATGACCACTAGACTAACGAGGTATTGCATTTACACTCTTCTTCAATTAATTATTTTTACATACGCCCTGATAAAATTAATGGAAATTGCATTAATATTTTAGTATACCTACGAGTAGGTATCCATTTAATAGATATGACATAATACACACACGCACGCACATACACATACTACAAAACATACTAACCTACTGTTAAGATAAGCGCCTAATACAGCCGCATCGGGCCGCACCGTTCTTTTTTGTAATTCAGCACATTAATGATGGATGATGATGACATTAGTGATGTAAGCGGATATTTGCGTTGCAGTGCATCCAGGCCTATTTTGCATCACACCTCGTCTGATTTAAAAGCGATCGTCGCGTTCATATGTCACTTTTTGTTCGGTGAATCTGAGCGCGTGATCCGACAGAGGGCGTTTTCCGGTTTTCTGAACAAAAAGTGACTAATGCACGCGACGATCGCGTATTCGCGCGGTGATCGCTTTCAAATTGGACGTGGGGTTAGTCTTTATTTTCATTTAATGATAATTCTACAACATATTTGCAAATTTATATAATTACTTACAGGCTGAAAATTATAAGCAAAAGTAGGTTAACATTTTGACGCTAAAAATACGGACAAAATAGGTATAAGTACTCAGATTTCTAAGATACTTCTATGGTTGCTAAAACTAGCCCTTTTTTGCTGATCACTTTTTATTTAAATTATAATAAATATTAACAGCGTAGGCAGGGCGGCCACTGCTCGAGCGTACTCCAATTAAATCCAATGTGTAAACTCAGTGGACGTAACGGTCAAACGGGGTGAATAGAGACGAAACTTTAAAAGGGATTTTAACCTTGAAATAATATAGTTTATTAACTAAAAATGTGACCGTGAAGTGAACACTTAGGTGAAGTGAGCTGCCAGTACAAAAACCCATAAATAGTAATTTTTAGCCACTTAAATACTAGCTTTGAAATAATATAAATTATCAACAGAACTAACATTAGAAAACATAATTTAAAATCTCGATTATGATTGTAAGTGTAATGCTTGGTCAATCCCTAGCATCAGTGGGATGACACTGACAGCTCACTCCACGCTCACTTCACCTAAGTTTTCACGGTGAGATGGTTACAGAATCGCAATGCTGGACCAACGGCTTAACGTGCTTTCCGAGGCACGGGGGTATCACACCGCCAACTAAAAAACATCACTACTGAAACATAACAGAGCTACTGTTGTTTTGCCGAAAACATTTTGCCAAAATTTCACTACCCAAACAAATTTTAGTATAAACTTTTTCAACTCAAATTCAAATTTTTACTTGGCAGAATCAAGGATCATCAAGGAGATCAGAGAGAGAAATCATCTTGGCAGAATCAAGGATCAAGGATAATGTCATTCAGGCATTTGGTCTTTAATCAAATGATTTATTACAGCAAACCATCTTTAGACAAAAATTTGATGTCATTTGCGTACTTCTTTGTAAGTTAATGTGCTTGAATTTGTCTGAAACAAGTCCAATTTATGGTTACCTATGGAACTAGTTAGAGCAGGTGGTGAACCGCATCCAGCGCCAGGGCCTGGAGGTGGCCCTAAACAAGTCGGAGGCCATGGTGTGTCAAGGCCCCCGACGTGCGCCGGCGCCGGGATCACACATCATGGTCAGCGGGGCCCGGGTAGCTGTCGAGTCCACCATGAAGTATCTGGGATTAGTGCTCGACAGCCGATAGGAATTCGGGCCCCACTTCCGGCGGCTGGCATCCAAGCTGATAAGTGCAGCGGGCGCGCTTTCAACGTTGCTTCCCAACTTGGGGGGCCCGAGCGCCGCCTGTAGGTGATTGTACGTGGGAATCGTGCAGTCCATGGCCCTGTATGGGGCCCCTGTGTGGGCGATGGACATGACGGCCAGCACTCTCGCCATTCTGCGCAAACCGCAAAGGGCGATGGCCGTCAGAGTCGTCCGCGGGTACCGCACGATTTCCTACGAGGCGGCTTGCGTCCTGGCCGGATCCCCGCCCTGGGACCTAGAGGCGAAAGTACTCGCGTCATTATATCGATGGCGTGAGGAAGAGCGGGCACGGGGCTCGACGCCGGTGCAGCGGCAGATCGCGCTGCACCGAAAGGAGCTCCGTCAGGTCTTGGTGGCGGAATGGCGGTAAAGGCTTTTGCGCCCTACCGCCTCGCTACCGTCGAGGCGATCCGGCCAGTACTCGACGACTGGCTCGGGAGAAGGCACGGCTCCCTGTCATTTAGGGTGACGCAGGTGCTGTCGGGGGACGGCTGCTTCGGCAAGTACCTGTGCCGCATAGACAGGGAGCCGGACGATCGGTGCCACCACTGCGTCTATTGCGGGGAGGACACGGCGCAACACACGCTCGCCGAGTGTGTAGCTTGGGAGGAGCAGCGCCGTGTCCTCACAAATGAAGTAGGAGGTGATCTGTAGCTGCCGGCCGTAGTGCGGAGGATGGTCGGTAGCGCAGAGTCGTGGGACGCGCTGGTGTCCTTCTGCGAGGACGTGAAGTCGCAGAAGGAAACTGCGGAACGGGAGAGGGAGATCTCGACTCCCTTCCCCGGCCGCAGAAGGTGTACCGGGCGCAGGAGAAGGGCGGACCACGACCTTTTCCGGCCCCCATGAATGGGTCCAGGGGCGAGGGACTTGGGAAAGTCCTCGCCCCCTATTCGATGGACCCGAGGCGGAAGCGCGCGCCTCTGAGGCGATGCACTGGGTAGTTAAACACCTAACTACCCCGAGCAGGAGACAAGGCCCGGACTGACTGGTCCAGCACTAGTGTGGGGCTGCGGAACAATTTGGATTCCCGCGGCCCCGCGCGCACGTGCGAGGAGACATCGGGGTGGTGTTTTTAGCCGTTAAGAGTCCGGCACGCCCCTCCGCCTTTTCCCCAGGCAGAGGTAGTCCATGAGGATTACCCACCGTAAAAAAAAGGTTAATTATTTTAAAAAAAATGGTTATGTTAGGTTAAAACTGTGACCTTCTTCGCTCGAGCCGAGCGAGCGAAGCGAGCGGTGCTGCGGCAGCATTCGGCGAGTGCCAGAAACGACTAGATTATATAGAAAAAAAATATGGATAAAATCAGGCTAAACTGAACTAGTTAGACGAGAATAAATATTTTTTTTAAATGCTACTATCTAAAAAAATACTACCAGAATAGTTAATATTAATATTTTTATTTGGCATGTTTTATTTTGCGTAAAATGAGTTATTCCAACTGAAATATTTGACTATTTAACATTAATTGGTAAAAGTACTAGTTGGTAAACAAGTTATTGTTTAAAAACGTTCACTGGCCAAACATTAGGTTTGCGTTAGGTACTATTATTTGTGAAGAGATTTTAGGCTAAGTAATAATTTGGCAAATGAAATGAAACTATGCGGAAAATTGTTTGGGAAGTGATAATTTAGCAATTTCTTTTCGATGAAACAAGGGAGACTGGTTACTATCAGCTTCGGTAGATATACTTTTTCTTTTTTTTTTCTTTTTTTATGATGGGTTTGCTCGTGACTCTAGTTGGTATGGAGTGAGCTTCCTCAGAAGAAGACAGATAATATCAACATCTATCAACAGCATAAGTACTTATTAAAATACTTACGGCCTGAAAATGATAAGAAAAATCAGATTAACGTTATGACAGGCAAAAGTTTTAAAATATCGATGACATACTTTAACATGTCGTCTTTGAAACATAACATACTTACGTCAAACATATATACACATTTCGCCAGTTACGTGTAAGTCCCATGTAACAGGGGGCGAGCCTATTGCCATCAACAGGGCACAAATTCAGACCTCCGAGCTGTTACTGAGAAATACCGAATGGAAAAAACCCAATAACACTGCCCGGCCTGGAAATCGAACCCAGGGCCTCATGCTTAGCAGTAGCGCTTGTGACCACTAGACCAACGAGGCAGTCAACTTAAGTTAAAGTTAGCGCTTATTACAGCCGCATCATTAAAGTTAGCGCATATTACAGCCGCATCGTGCTGCAGCGCATCGCATTCCGATACAAAAAAGTGCGAGTGATGGATCAAAATAAACCTTAAAATTGTATGTCAAAGGATGTCATTTTATGATCATCTTTCAACTTTTTTGCAAATACATTTGACTGTATTTTATTATTTTGTTTTATTGATCTATGTTAGTTAAGTTGTTAATTTTATTGTGCATGCTGTGTTCTCCTATGAGTGAAGGAGTTTACCTACTTGATACCTGATGTTACCCTTTATATATGTAGTCATGCATTGCGTATATCTTTTGTTGGAAATGCTAAATTAATTAATTAATTAAATATTTATTGGTACTTACGTCCTGAAAATAATAAGTAAAATCAGTTATACATTACACATCGAAAATCAGTTTTTTTTTTACTTTGTTATCTAAACGCTGCTCTAAATCATTGTATGTATGATCGTACTGATCATTATATGTAAATGTTATACATATACAATGCAAACATTATAGCAAATACATCAAACATTTATGTAATCACTTACTACTGGCTGAAAATAACATAAGAAATTGGATTATAACTGTGACATGACGTAGTAAGTAACATAGAAATTTTAAGGCTTTTGACTTTTAAGCGATGCATGATTCTTGCCTGTGGCATACAATAAAATTCAAGCAACAAAATTACTTAGCATAAGCGTAATCAGCCTATAATGTTCCCACTGCTGGGCACAGGCATCCTCTAGGTGAGGGGATGGGTCGTTAAACACCTCGCGGGCACAGTGTGGGTTGGTAGATGTCACATGTCTTCGAATTCTTGGTTCTAAGACACTTGGTTCCTCACGATGTTTTCCTTCACCGCTTTGAGAGTAGTGGTGATACAATAATTTACACAACATTATTTGCATCGTCTTAACACCGTTTACGGTGCAACTTTTATTGTTGCTTCGACTTAAAGTATGCCACAGTCTATTAAATTGCACCATGTAAATCAAGATTATAATATTGTTAACGCGATTATGGCACTTGTCCCTATCCAGACAGAAGCTTCCTCCAATGAAACTAAACATACTTTACATTTTGATCAATTTTGTTGACTGTGAGAAAGGGAAAACGAATAATTTAAACAAAACTATTTGTGATTTGAAGAGTCGAGTCTTTAAGTAAGTTCTTATTAAGCCAGATCTAAACATGTGTTATATGTGTAGTGTGATGTAATGCGAGATTTTTGAGCTGCGATGTGGCCCGCCGAAATGTAACTTTACTGTAATTTTAAGATAGGTAATCTTACAACATTTTTACAAATATATCTCCCGCTTATTTAATTACTTACGGCTTGGAATATAGAATTAAATCTGGTTAAGATTTTGTGATGCAAAAGTAATCAGTACCGTTAAAGTATCAATTTATCACATTGCTAACATGTGAAACTTATTTTATTATTAAATTATACTTACTTCTTCCTAAAAATAATAAGTATAAAACTGGTTAACATTTTACATTGATGACATTATTTTAAAAAAAATCCTTTGATTTCTTTAATATACATATTTTCTGTTTTTTAATTAAATTAACTTTATTAATGCAGTAATTTTATGATCATCCTTTAGCGTAATTGCAAATATATCTAAGACGAAAACAAGAATTGTTACTTACGTCCTGAAATTATAAAAAAGAAATTGTATAAATATTTTGACGCCGCAAATACGGAAGAAATGGGTGTAAGTTCGAATATTTGTAGGTGGTCTATGATTGCTAGGACCTAGTTTTCTTTTAAATTTATTTAATAGATCTATATAAAGAATGATCGTATCGATCGCTTTTTATTTCAGTCAATCATTCAACTCAGCCTATCGCAGTCCAGTGGACATAGGCTTCTTTGAAATTGTGCCTTATCACCCGGTCCTCCGCCTTCCTCATCCAGTCTGTCCCAGCTACCTTCTTAAGGTCATCGTTCCATCTAGGTGGGGGGCGTCTCACGTTAACATAACATCCGTACTGCTACTGTAAGGCTCTATACAGAGTTGATAAGACAGAGGGGCATTAAATCACACTACATAAACTATACGTGTTTAGTATTAATTATAGCACTAAAATGTTTTTTTTTTTCAATAAACTAAATTGGTTACAAATCAGAGTAAAACGCAACTACCCTTTGTAATTAATGTGTAAGTGTGTGTGTATTTATTGCTTCCTTGTTTGCATTGCCATCTTTTTAGCGAAAATATTTGGTTGTACTTGTGACTTGCGTCAGACATAATCAGCAGTTATGAAAGATACATCGTGTTCAAACATGGCAAAAATTTAAAAAATCATTTGCGACCAAACTACTGCTCCTATTTAATTGATTATTGGTACAGAGCTTGAAAATGGTACCTAGTATAGGCAGTTTAAAGGGAAGCACCTCTGTCGTATCAACTCTGTATATATTCCAACAGACTAATGATCATCCATCAACATTATACCAAATATATCGCAAACTTATTTAATTACTTCAGGCTGAAAATGATAAGAAAAATCAGATTAACATTGTGACATGAAAACATAAATAGTGTCGTCAAGCCTTGTCCTAATTGTCACGCAAATACGTGATCGTCATGATCATTTGCTCGGAAAACCCGAATGCATTGTCTGTCTGTACAACGATGCAATTTCGTTCGCCGAACAATAAATCGCGACGATTGCTTATTTAAGGGGACTACATGTCCTAAACGCAAGCTTTATAATGTCTAAAAGTATATGATCCACTGCTGTAAACAAAATCAGAAAAATATATGATATTCTTCAGGATCTAGTTATGCTAGTTAGATAGTGTGTTGAAAACTTAATACAACTAATTTGGGACGATACAAAAAAGTCACGAAGATACCTCTAATAATTTATTTTTACGATTAAAAACCATACTAATATACATGCAACCAGTCTGGTTTTCTATTCAGCAACATATTAACTTGATACTGTTTTCATTTTTTGATTCCAATCAATAGATTTTTTGTAAATGGAGAATTGCTTCATATTTTGCTATACCTAAATTACCAGCTTTGTGTCATCGCGCTTCTCTTTCTTGTCTATGCAGTCCGACAGTGACCGCGCTTTAGCTGTTGTCAGCCTTTTAAGTGAAAATCGCGTTTTATTAAGACGACGGGTCCAACATTTATTCAAATTATAATATTGCTGACGCAGTTATGCCAGTTGTCCCTAGTTAGACTAAAACCTTCCTTCAATGAAACAACATACCTGCCTATTGTTAATGTAAGCACATATTATAACAGTCTATAGTATTCTATTAGTAATAATAGTATTATAATAGTCACATCGGACTGCATCGCATCGCATACCAATACAAAAAGCGCAGTGTGGTTACGAAAGTGATGTATGTACATGAATTTTTGCTTTACGGTTGGGCCTGCACAAATGTACGCCAGCCAGCCTTTGCACTTTTATGACCATCCTTCAACATTTTTGCAAACACATCTGACACTTATTTTATTATTATTTATTGGTACTTACATGCTGAAAATCACAAGTAACAATAGGTTAACAATTTATATCCAAAAATACATTATTATTGTACTTTGATTCCTCAAAAATGTTCTCTGATATTTAATGACTGATAAATAAAAATAAATAGAACAATTTTTGTTAGTGAAATCAAAATATACAATTACGTACAATTAATTCAATTAAATTAAAAAGAAACGTATAATTGTGAATACTGAACTAACAATCGAATAAATAAATACATACTAAATGTAATACGTCATAACTATCAAATTATTAAAAAAAAACAGTTTTTAACACAGTCTACCGACCCACCCCTAGTCTGCGTCGCACGGGTGCAACGGCGACATCTAAGTTAAATAATATTGTATAATACACGAAACCTTACTCAATACTTTTATTGGATTCCACATTTTATTCATACATGCTCTTAATTATGGAAAAATTCCATCAACTCCCAGTTACACGGACAGACTCGAAAAGTGACTTTGCATTTAATATTATTTATCAATAGATTAAACAGATTATTATCAACATTATTGTTACCTACTTTTAAAAACTTTTTATCGTATGCTAATTTTAGAGATGTATGTTTAAAAATATGTATTATAACTAATCATTGAAATATCAATATTTACATAATTTAGAAGGCTGAGGCTTAAAATAATAATATGTACAAGTATATAAAATAAAATCAAAGAACATCAAAAAATTCGTCTGCATCGCTGTCAACAGGAAAAGTGCCCAAAAGGCTGGCAGTATTGCCACGTTGTATGGCAATGCTGATTCTTTGGCCAAAAAATTGGCCAGCTCTCTGGTCACGTGAAGAATCGACCAACCGCTTGGCGATGTCTCGAAAAACTAAGTGGGTTCCTGGACCCCATGGCCCTAGTGTTTCAACCCCAAACGGCTCAAAGACATAAGTCCCTAAAAGATGTGAGTATTTGCGTCGTTTGAGGTTTTCCGCACCACCAGCAGCCGCCCCAGCACAGCCCGCTGTGCTAGGAAGATGGGAAGGCGCAAGGGGTGTCGACACACGTTGCATCGCACACCAAAGGCCTACTTATCTTCCAAGGCACTGCGGTATAATTATTGGTATAAAATATTTGCGGTATAAACACTGGTATAATTATTGAATTACTTACGGGCTGAAATAAGAGAAATTGGATTACCATTGTGACATGCAAAAATAGATAGCACCGTCCATCTTTTATACAAATTATAATATTGGTAAAGCAATTATGCCAGTTGTTCCGAGCCAGACAGAAACCCTCTCTCATCTCCTATGAAACTAATTATAATTACTGTTTTGCCCGTTTTCAAGGACACTGACGTACACCCAAATGTAATGTCGTATCTAATACTTTTATTTTAAATACAATCAATAAATAATAATGCCTAAATTAAACACAACATACATCACGCCTTGTTTTATCGAAGAGTTGGTAGTACACCCACATTTGGCCAGTTATGTTAAAGTCCCATGTCATAATACTTTGCCCGACCTGGGAATCTAACGCAGGACCTCATGTTCAGCAGTACCAAGTGCTTTCAGCCACTAAGTTAAAGTGTAATAATATTTAGGCATGTGTGTCGTCTAGTTTTAGTAAAAACGAGAATTATTCAAAATTTTAGAAAGTTGATTTTATATTTATTTAATTATTGATTTTTACTTACGCCCTGGAAAATTAAGAAAAAGTTAGATATAATTGTTAAAAAAAACCTGTTTGCATTAGTCACCGAGTAACTAGAGACGAGAGCGTGACTTGTGTCAAGCGACACGCGCGCGCGCCTTCTGTTTCTGTATGTCGCTCCGCAAGTTACGTCACGGTGACTCGTGACACGCTCTAAACAACTTCTTTCATTTGTCTGCTCCGCAGTCACTGTCGCTGAGCGCGTGTCCCTTGAGCGTGTAGCTCATGGCGTTCAAGTTTGAAATATCTGACACTACTTGAATTACCTACCGCGCCTGCTTCACACAGTTGACGAACCATCGATATTTCTTTATTATATAACACAAACATAACATAAAATCACGCCTGTAACCCTCGAAGGGCAGAAAGAGGTGCGTTTATAGGAAACCTACACTTCGCCGGTTATGCTTAAGTCCCGTGTAACAGGGGGCGAGCCTATTGCCATCGACCGGCCACAAATCTAGACTCCGGGCTGCCACTGAGAAATTCCTGATAGGAAAACCAAATAACACTTTGCTTGACCTGGGAATCAAAGCCAGGACCTCATGCTCAACAGAAGCACTTGCGAGCACTAGACCAACGAGGCAGTCTTTATTATGTTTAAATTGAATATACCTATGTATATAAATACACATAGATACACCTTCCGGAATTTTATAATAGTGAAAACCGCATGCAGTTCATTGTATAGTTTAAAATAACAAAGCAGTTACACTGACAGAAACAAAAAGTGACTTTCATACTATCAAACTTTATAAGAGTCTGTGTTACGCCGCTGACCTTGAGCTAACTAAATTCTTGCCGACGTTGATCAGAAGGAAAGTTTTTATTTATTTATTTAACACCAGCTGCGCTCCGCGGTTTCACCCGAATAAGTCTTGATCCCGGGGGAATATCAGGATAAAATTATTCTATGTCCTAACCCAGGTCTACCCTTTGGGCAAGTTTCATCTAAATCCGTTCAGCCCGTTTAGCGTGGTAAGTGTGACAAACAAACAAACAAATAATTTACTTTCGCATTAATAATATTAGTTAGGATTATAGTTTAGATAAGGTAGCTTTTTATGTCAGGTATTTTTACAATATTCTAAACCATCATTTTCATGTCCCTATCCCAACTTATTTGAAGTTAGCACAGCATGTTAAAAATATACTTATTTAAATACTTACTCCCTGAAAAATAAGAGAACTTGGGTGAATATCTATTGTAACAAGCAAACACCAGTTTTATTGTAATTGATGAAATTATGCAAGCTGTCCCTCGCTTTAAGCCCGTCTCCTTTAAACATAACATACCTAGTATTTGTCGTTTTATTATTATCCTTAATTTAATTTAATTGGGGAGTTTGTTGTGTTGCGCCATTTCTTCTTCCCAGCTAAAGTACTAGGAAGTGGTGAAGGGCGGGCGTTTTGGCGGACTGTCTTATGTAATTTCGACGTTCAATAAGTGCTGATTATCAGCCGTGTGCGTTACAATTGCTCCGCCAAGATATCCGAACAGAAAAAAACTTCGAAGGGAACAAACCAAAAATAGAAATAAAGTAGAAATCAAAGTAGAAATAAAGAAGTTATAAGGGTTTTAAAGTTGGCCGCGCGAACGTAACGTGGAGGATTGCGCGGCCATGGAGATCTCAGCAACTAGTTGGGTTAGAGATCTAATTATTTTTGTCAGGGTGTAAAGTTCACTCATACCTCCATAGAAAAGGGAGGATCTGGATCTGTCTGGTGGGCAACTGCCGGACGATTGTGGTCGGCAGGTTGTATATATGCTAGTTGCGCGGTAAACTCTGCTTGCGCGACGCATGATTTGCGTGACGTCAGTATGACGCACAGCTCGCTTGTGGCGATGTAGATACCGCTACAGAAGACTGAATTTGTCAAAAATTTACGAAAAAAGAATTATAAGCTCTAGAGCATTATTTTACGAAATCTGAATATTTCGTAAAATAATGATCTAGAGCTTATAATTCTTTTTTGGAAGTTATGGCCGCGCAATCCTTCACTTGTTGTTTCTTTATTGTTGATTATATCTTTAAAACTTAAGACTTCATACAATAAAACGGTTACAAGAAAGATCTTAATTTGTCAAAACTAACGAAAGCAATAAATACTAGTAAAGTTTAGTTAAACAGACGAAATCAGTCCAAAACAAAAAGTACATGGCCGCGCAGTCGTAACGTTACTTTGTACGCTGATATCACATTGTCTATAATTGCTAGGATTTCGGTGTGAGTATCCATATATACTTAATAAGTTTTCAACGCGTGTAATCTCAAAAATGATGTTATCTCATACAGTGTTCGAGTATGGTAACCATAATTTCAATTTTATTTGGTAATACCTCTAACTGGAGACTGCCAATTATATTGGACAACATTTAGCTCAATCTGCAAAATGTATTATTATTAAATAAAAAATGTTTCAATAATTAGACACTATGTTTATTCACCACAGCTTGCAAAACTAACAAAAATATAAAGATTACAAAAAATCAACAATTAAATTAAATAATTAATTTTTCTGTTTGGATAACTTGGCGGAGCAATCATAACGCACACTTCTCAGCCTAATTTGAATAAATGACATTTGATTTTTAATATACATTTTGAATGTGGTCAAAATGTTCTATGATTACTAACGTCGACCCATACTCAGCTGTAGTTAGGTACAGTATTTTGATTTCACGAAACGAGGTGCTGCTTTACTTGTGGTAAAAAAGTGTACTACATACAAACACGCTGTGAATGTGTGCGTGACGTCGAGTAGCGCCAGCACATAAAACACACACACACACACACACTTCCGACTTCGCCATTGTCTCGGACGGTACTGAGAGCTCCTGCGCTTACACACACATTCACAGTATGTTTGTACACTTTGTAACCACAAGTAAAGCGCGTGTCGCTTCATGAGATAAAAAATACTGTAGGTACTTAGGAAATTAGCGTTGTAAACAGAACCTCGGCTCCGCCTCCGCAAAGGTGGAACTGCCGCATGAAATCGTATCTCCGCCTCCGCATCCGACCCCGCAAGTTTTTAACGGTGGTCTAATAAAGGAAATCGGCTCGAACTGAGCGAAGACCCTTTTTTTTTTTTTTTTTTGAGGATGGGAAATCATCAAATGACCCCTCCCGCTCTGGGTGGAGCGGAAGGGAGTGTCAGACTCTTACTGACTAAAACCCACCCGTGTTCCTTCCTTGGCCCTTTATGTTCCGGGTCAGCGGTACCCCTTTTGGATGATCCCGCTTTCCCGGCAGGCTTGGGCCCTAGTGGGCCCCCTCTTCGATGCTGACATCTCTTTGAGGCGCGCGTGGAACACGTACGCGCCTTCCAGCACGGGGCTGGTCCTGATCAGACGGTGAGCTACCCATTACTCACCGCCCGCAGGCCCGCGCCTACGGTGGCCGGGAGTCGTCACGCGGCTCCCGACGCCCGGAGCGTCCACCGCGGCGGCTTGGACGGGAGACTCTCTCCCTCTCCCGTCCCGCCACCTCCTTAGCTAGCATGACTGCTTCGCAGAAGGAGGCGACTGCCTCCCACTCCCCCTCGCCCCGGACCATGGCTTGAACCAGGGCCGGGCGTGAGAGGTCGCCGCCGCTGCCGATCGCCTCTACGAGGACACGGCGGTGCTCCGCCCATGCAGGGCAGGCCCCCATCGTATGCTCCACCGTGTCCTCGGGGCGATCATCGCAGTGGTGACACCCGGGCGTTTCCTCCCGCCTGATGATGTGCAGGAACCTCCCGAAACATCCGTGTCCGGTGAGGACCTGCGTCAGGCGGTAGGTGAGGACGCCGTGACGCCTCTCTAGCCACTCCTCAAAGAGGGGTCTTACCGCCGCTATCGTGGCGTGCCCTGCGCTGGGTTGCGACAGTCGCTCCTTCCATGCCGCCATGAGATCGCGCCGGAGGACCGTCCGCTCCGCCGCGATTTGCCGCGGAAGCGGGGTTTCCCCCCGGCGTAGTGCCTCCGCACGCCACTCATACAGGCGCGCGAGGACTATCGCCTCCAGATCCCACGGCGGCAGTCCGGCAAGGAGGCTTGCCGCCTCGCCCGAGATCGTGCGGTAGCCCCGGATCAGCCTTACGGCTACCACCTTTTGGGGCGCGTTCAGATAGTGGGCGGCTCTCCGCCGCAGTGAACGCGCCCACACCGGGGCCCCATATGTAGCCATGGACCGCACGACCCCCGCGTAAAGCCTCCGGCAGGAGGCGTTTGGACCCCTCAGGTTGGGCAGGAGCCGCTTGAGGGCGGCCCCAGTCCGTTCCAGTTTGGGGGCCAAACGTCGGAAGTGCTCCACGAAGTTCCACCGGCTATCGAGCACGAGTCCTAAGTATTTCATCGTGGACTCGACGCCGATGTGAACCCCTCCTGCCGTTAGTTGGGATCCCGATGGTGGCCTGTTCCGGGGCCCATGGAAAGACATGGCCTCGGACTTGTGCAAAGCCACCTCGAGACCCAACTGCCGGATCCTCTCCACGACTATCGCAACCCCGCGTGTCATCGCGTCGGCCGCCGCCTGATGCGACCTCCCCTGCGCCAGGATCAGCGTGTCGTCAGCGTAGCACACCACGCTGACGCCATCAGGGAGGTCGGCCCGCAGCACCCAGTCGTAACCGATGTCCCACAGGAGAGCGAAGACCCTTTAGTGTGGTGAAGATATAGCTCGAAGTTTCGAGTTTTTGATGGCATGTCAACGCCACCGCCAGGTTCAGTACAAAGTGAGCAACTGTTTAGTGGAGCCGGATAATTTATGAATCACAAAATAATCGCCTATAAGGTGATAAAGCCACAAAACGGATTTTTGTAAAAATAGTTTCAACATTCGAACATGTTGTTTTTGCCTAATAAGTCGATGTTTTGTTCTTTAATTTTATTTATTATTTATTTATATATTCTTTATTGTACACCACAAAAAACATAACAACAAAAATTAAACTGAACACTACTTAATATACAATGGGCGGCCTTATCGCTTTCTGCGATCTCTTCCAGGCAACCTTGGAATGGACAGAGATTTTCCTGGACATAAAATGGGGCTGTTGTTGGTGCAAATAATAAGTATGTATACAATACACTAAATTAGATACACATATATACATATCCTAAATAAAAGATACACTTACCTATATACATATCCTAAATAATATATACATAAATACGTACATACTAAATTTATTTGCATCGATAATAAATGAAGACTATAGATAATTACAATTATGAGAACACGATCACAACGACAAGTAATGTTCCTTCACGAGTCTTTTAAACACAAGCAATGACGGCGCGCGTTTAATTTCAACTGGCAATGCATTCCACAAACGAGCGGCCTGGACAGTAAAGGATTTGTCGAGGAAAGTTGTGGAATGCATAGGCTAAGCTTCAAGTTATCTGATGACCTTAGAAATTTCGTGTGGGAGTCGCAAAGAAACTGGAAACGTTTCTTAAGATAGAGAGGGGTGGAAGGGGAGAAGAGCACATTAAACAAAAGAGAAAGGATATGAGCGTTCCGGCGAAGGCGAATTGGTAACCACTTGAGCTTCACACGAAATTCGGAAACATGGTCATATTTGCGCAAACCGAATATGAATCTTATACATAAATTTTGAAGCCGCTCAAGTTTATCGAGTAGGTCTTGGGTAAGGTCAAGATAGCTGACATCAGCATAGTCAAGGATGGGTAGAAGAAGCGATTGTGCAAGCGCAATCTTGGTGGCAGTCGGTAAAAAATTACGCAATTTTTTTTTGTATCTTTTTTCTCCACCTCCCTCTCCGCCTCCGTTATATTAAATACATGTAGCAGCACATACATCTCAAACTTCTTTAATTACCTGATGTGGCTGAAAATAATAAAGAATGTGGATCAATATTAACTTTTCTACTTATTATTTTATTCGAGAATATTGTCAAAAGCATGTATTTAATCGATTCCCAAATAATTTCCATTTGGATTACCAAAAAAAATAACGAATCAAATTTACATTTTGTCGATTTGCGAAAATAAATATATGGAGCAGGTCATTGTTTTTGCGATCTAAGCGTTGGTCCTGTAGTAAAACATGTATCATACAAAGGTGTAATTAAAAACCTAAAAGGTGTAATTTTATTCATGATTATGAAGCACTTCTACCGTTAGATCAACCCCAACCTGCGGGGCGAGCACGGCCTACTGTGATCCACATTATCACAGTTTGGGAACAAAAACCGTTACAAAATGCGTGACTCATGCCTTTCACAGAGGCCGTACTCACTTCCCTGATTTGTACATTTTGTCGATATAAGTAAACACAAATGTACGGGACAGCTAAGTCCGGTAGGCCGCACGGCAGTGATAATAAAATCAGTACAAGTTGGCTGCTCATTTTATTGAAACTCCTTACTACGCTAAGCCAGCTGAAGCTCCACTAACGTGTGGCCTATTGTAAATGGAACATCACATAAATGTCACAATTCTTTAATTACCTGGTCTATGTCCTGAAAGTTATAACAAAATGTTGATTATTATTAACTTTTATAAGTACATATTATTTTTATCCAGTTATATTAGTCCTATAGAGGTACGAGGAACAGGGTGTAAAGTTCACTGATATCTCCATAGAAAAGGGAGGATCCTCCGATCAAACGGGTGTCGTGTCTGGTGGGCAACTATCCGACGATTACCTAATGTCGGGACGTTGTATATATGCTAGTCGCGCGGTAAACTTTGCTTGCGCGATGCAGGATTTTCGTGACGTCAGTGTGCGTAGTTCGCGTGTAGCGATGTAGATACCGCTACAGTCCTCCAGACCGTTTTTCGTCCATGGCGGCCAATCTCAACGGAGAGTAGCCTTCGGCGCGGGAGATATTACAGTCCACAAGTGTGTGCGGTAGATACAGGTGCTCTCTCTCTCTTACCTCACTCTCTTAGTCTAATGGGACAGCACGCAATTCGACACGACTGAAGAGAGATCAGGTCCAGGCCCAACGGCTTAACGTGCTTTCCGAGGCACGGGGGTATCAGACTGCTTCCAAACTCCAGGCTAATACTAAGAAATTTTTATTGGGAGAACCCAATAACACTTTGCCCGACAGGTCAGTTGGCCTGGGTCCGACTCCCAGGGGAGTCGGACCCAGGCCGCTCAGCAGTCGCGTTTGCGAGCACGAGACCAACAGGGCAATTATTTTATCCAGTACATAATATTTAGTACCACTATGACAGCACAGTCGGTGAACAAAACAGCGGTGACAGCTCTTATTTTCCTTTTCAAACAAAACATATCTCATGATATTCTTTAGTTACCTGATTTGGCTAAAAAAATAAGAATTTGGATGAATATTAAATTTTTACCTATTATTTGTGTTGAGAATATTCTCAAAAAGATGTAATTAATCGATTCCCAAATTATTTCCATCCAGACAGCAAAAAAAAAAAATAGATGTCCCCTACATTTTGTCGATTTATGCGAAAAGAAATGTATGGAGCAGCTGATTTCTTTTTCATGATCCCATAGTTCGTTGGTCCCATAGTAAAAGATATAACATACAAAGGTGTAATTGAAAATCTAAAAAGGGGTCACTTTAATCATCATTATGAACAACTTTCACTATCAGACCAAACCTGAAATCGCGAAACAAAATCAGCTGCCCGATACATTTTGTCGAGGTAAATGTATGGGGCAGCTAGGTACGGTAGCTTGCACGTCAGTGGTAACAGAGCCAGTACAAGCTGGCTTCTTATTCAATTGAAACTCCGTACTACACTACGCCAGCTCAAGGCGGACGTGCGGTCTACTGTACGTGGAAGCGCACAAACATGTCACAATTCTTTAATTACCTGGTCTATTAACTGAAAGTAATAAAATCATTTTGATTAACATTCACTTTTATACCAGTTTTTTTCGTCGAGAAGATTTTCGGAAACCTTTCTTTGACACCTAACTTGCAGTCCCAAGACTGACTTGACTTCAAGGTTCTGGCCCAGCACTGTCGGTAACAAAAACTGACAGATCTTGTCACACATTCTGACTCGTATTTTATTGGGGAAGACCCAAATACTCCGAAATATTTTATTCCGAATTTCGATGTTTCACTACATTCTAAGCATTCAACAGGAAAGGCAACAGGGCTAACGTTCATCAACAATACGCATACATAGAACAATATTATGGACGCTAGACAACAAGAACTTCTCAAGCGGCAGGGAATCATCGCAGAGGGCGTCAGGAAAATTGGTGTCAACTATGAAAAGGATGGCCCTGACCGCAAGAACGCAACATACATCAGGGGTAGACTGGATGCCCTCCAGGCACACTGGAACGAGTTCGAGATGAGCCATGGCGTGCTACAAGGCGTAACAGACTGGACTGACATATACTACACTACAATGGTGTGTGACAGAGTCAAGGCAGATTACTCAAGCATACAACGTAAGCTGCAAACATGGCCTACCTGCACTGCGAAACCTGCAAGTCACCAACGTGAAGTAAACAAGCAAACCAAACAAACAAACAGAAATGCTGACGCCTCCCTAAACAGAGGCAGCTCGACGACAACAGTACAAAGGGATGCGTACAACAGCTATACATGCGCTATCCCAAGGCAAACCATACAAGCTCCAATAGAAATTATCCTGTTTGTAAAGCAAGCCAAATCTTGCTCTACTGCAAAGCGTTTCAAGAAATGACGCCAGACATAAAAATTAAGACAATTGAGCAATTGAACATTTGCAAAAACTGCATGTATCCGCATAACAGCAAGAAAGTCGAGGAGTATCAACCTGCCGCACTGAGGTATCAAGTTGCAGCAATGAATGGAACAAACTACACAGCAAGGGGGCTTGGTTGTTTACATGTTGCGTAGAATGCACAAGGCGCATTTTCTGTCCAGCTGGGATTACGTCACTGACACTACAGAATACAGGCATAATCACCTTAGCGACAGGTTGCATGATGCGCGGCGATAAACATCTGATTCATTCGCACTGCAAAGCACAATAGAATTAGGAAATGAGCAAGAGATCTACATACCAGAGATAAAGCTAAACGAACTATTAACAAGCAATAGTCAAATACATGGAAATAGAAACACATGAAGAACAACTAAAGGATCCTACGAGAAAAACAGAGCTGGTTAAAGAACAACAGGACATCCAAATGGTTAAATCCGTGGAGGCAGAGCAACATCACTACGTCCTGTACGGCTGTATGATATCCAGTGCAACAATATTCAGCTTATGGTTAAAATAAAAGCACGCTGCCTCCGTCTACAAAAAGTAAGCAGAATAGCAACGCAGGCGCACAAGGAAGAGATTGAGATGGGACCATGTCCTACCCAACAGCATCTTCCTAGAGAAGGGCCAATAACGGCAGATACACAGACAATAGAAGGTCACCGGACATCTTCCTAAGAGCAACTAGGTGGGTCGCGAAACTTCACCAATATCAGTTAACGGCGAACGTAGAAACTGCTAATAACTGCCTTTATATACTTACTTACTTTTTGATAATGCGTTTACTTGTTATTTGTACTTTTATAGTTGTCAGGATGTATGAGCATCGCCACATTATAATGTATTGTTATAGTTTTTACTTGAACAAGTATTTGCTCATTCGCCGATGACCTGCATACATTCGCTGACTAGGCTCTCGCGCCCACCACAAGTAACCTACTTTATTATTATAAAGGGTTATTGATAAAACATCATCAACCTCTTAAGGGCTCATTGTACTCATCATTATGAACAACTTTTACTATGGGACCTAATATGAAATCGCGAAAAATAAATCAGCTGTTCCCTACATTTATGTTTGCAGAACTCGTCAAAATGTAGGGACCAGCTGATTTATTTACGCGATTTAATATTTGGTCCCATAGTAAAAGTTGTTCATAATGATGAGTACAATGACCCCTTAAGAGGTTGATGGTATTTTACCAATAAACCCGTATAATTTAGCGTTATTAATAATAAACTGTCAATCATTCACGGACACAAAACAGTGATTTTATTTCCTGTACACATCCCGTGTGATTTGTTTATGTACATACTACATCTCAGTGTACGGAGCTATTGCCCGTACAAATGTACATATTATAATTGTTATTTTAAGTCTGCTAGCGTATATATTAAGTAAATATTATATTCTAGTGTTATACTTACTGCCAGCCCTGCTACCCTCTTTAAAATAAATAAATTTGTTCTTTTACACTGCTAAATATTTATGCAATAAATGTATTTAGATATCGCACAGAGTACGTGAAAACGGGCGTTGCTATAAAACGCATCGATCGTGTGATGATGAATTAGTGTACTAAGGAACTTGTTCCATAGCATTTCGCCAGTAATCCGCAAGGGTTAGGCAGAAGTGTACCTTTAGTAACACCCACATTTCGCCAACTTTGTTTAAGTCCCATGTAAAGGGGTGACCCTGTGCCATCAGCCGGGAACAAATCCAGAATCTGGGCTGCTACTGAGAAATTCCTGATGAAAAAAACCCAAAAACAATTTGCCCGACCTGGGAATCGAACTCAGGATCTCAAGCTCAGCAGTAGCGTTTGCTACTAGACCAACGAGGTAGTCAGGAACTTATTGTTGCATTATAAACGTTACTTACTGCGTGAGCAAGTGCCAGAACACAGCAAAGGACGAATATAATCTGCATTATAACCTGCAACACACAAAATGTAAAGAAAAATTAAAGTAAAATATTTGATTTGGAACACACACAATTTTTTTTTATATAAACAGTAAAAATAATATGTACATGCAACCAGTAACTAGGGCTGCCTACCGTGCTCGAATATTCATATATGTAGAGTAGAGTCCTATAATTCGCGTAGGCGTACTTTATTATCTACAAAAGCAATAGACTTCTCTAAAATGCAATGCAATGCACTGCGTGCACTGACTGGACAGGTTCACTCAATTTGTGTGGTTCTTTCCTCAAAAGACCATTTCAGACACAAATCTACATGGTCCTCAAAGATTATTATAATATTATTCTAATTATTGTGAATGTGAGAACTATGTCGGTCATTGATTTATTTATATTTATTTTTGTATTTTTCTCAACGTAATCATGATCTGGCAGTTTGAGTAATTTATGCGGCCTACTCAAATGACCTTTCTTTGGTATTGTTCGTCGAATCGTTGAGCTCCTTGAGTCTAAGTTGAGCTGCACGATTACTGACAATTGCGTGCACTGACTGGACAGGTCCACTCAATCTGTGTGGTTCTTTCCTCAAAATACCATTTCAGACACCGATCTACATAGCCTTCACATGACCTGACCAAGATTTTGTCTGGACTTTAAAAGAGACTGTGACCTCTGAGTTTGTTTCGGCCTTTCTTCTCAGAGTAGTCAGATAGGAAATGCCGACCTCATCTAGTTTTAAAATATGATTGACGTGTAAAAGTGTTTGTTCAAACCTACTTACAGAAATAAAATCATTTATCATTTGAAACCATACTATGATGAAAAAGGGCTTTTCTCAAAGTTGCAATTTTTATTTCACGAAAAATAATATGGTTTAGGTATACGAAACGTACTGTAAGGTTTTGATTCCAGTCTTACCAAGGGGTATCGTATTACCCAGTAACTGGGTTGGGGAGGTCAGATAGTCAGACGCCTCATGTAAAATGAGAGCATACTATTATGAAATAGGTATTTTTTTAAAGTTGCGTTTGTTATTTGACGAGAATAAAATTATTTGAATTTTGCATAACTGTAAGGTGTTCATGACTGTACCAGTAACTAGCATATCAGGTTATACGAAATTGTCAAATTTCTCCAAATGATTTTAAACCTTAAAATTTTGAATGTTAAGCTCAAAATTGAATGAGAAAAATTTACAGTTTGTGGTAACTTGACCTGCTGCTGTGTGTACATAAGACGATTGAATTAAAAAAAACATGGTAATAAGTACTTACTTAGTTTGCTACCAAACAATTTATGACGTTATTTTCACAATACTAAGCCTATATTTCAATATTTAATAGCCGATTTATTTTCAAACAATAAAAAGCCCACAAAATAATATTTTGTAATATTCTGGAAAAATCATAAAAATGCAAACTGTTTTCACTCGATTATATGTTTAGGGTTCCGTAGACAGGCCTACCATACATTCTTAAGTACGTATGAATTGCAAGGTCAAATTAAATTAAGAACAGTGTGCGGCGTATCGGCGAACGGCGGGGCAGGGTATCAGGGTACCAACTTAATGGTTACAAGATATAGAGACCGATCACGGAGTACAAAGGGGATTTCTGTCTGCGGTATTGGAGCGCGCTGGAGGATACCGCAGCGGGACGCGACAGCGTGCGGCGCCAGGTAGCGGCAGTTTGCGACGCCATAATATGCGATATCAATCAATCTGCCTAGCCTTATCCCAACAATGTCGGGGTCCAAACTCAAAGCATTAATTTCAAATAAACCAATTACAGGCACTTTTGAACTGTCAAGGGGTCGGTCAGTCAGAAAGATGAAGCTAGTTGCCCATTTCAAAGCGTAGTAGGTACCTATGGAGAAGAACGGGCAAGAAACTCCATGGACACTCTTTTAAATCAAAATATTGTTACAAAAAAGTGGTTTCATTATTCATGTGGAAATTATACATGTGAGAACGATGTAGAAAGACGTGCACGTTAAAAGCGTCCGTAATAAAAATATAAAAACAATAATTCAGGAATTAAAATAAGCAGTGGCAGCTAAGAAATGACCAGTGCCTACTGACGGCGCCCGTTCACGAACATGACGTATGCATCAGCACCATTCAGCTCAGCCATTTTGAAGGGAACTCAATGATCCAATACACACGCCACCACCAGCGACACATTTGAGTGAGCATGACATACTCTCAGCCGCCAGGGCACACTCAAGTCAATGAAAGACGAACCCAGTAAGCTTTATAGTGGGTACATAGTGGTCACACATGTGCTATGCAATTATACAATACTCGGGATCGGCTTCATGTCCGACCGGATGCAGCTAAATATCAGCATTTTACATGGAGCGACTACCTATTTGACCTCCACAACCCAGTTACTGGGTAATACGATACCACAGTAAGACCAGTTGTCCGACCTCGGGCTTCTGACTACCCCCGTAACGACCGTCAATGATCCACGAATAGGAAATTTCTAATTTCTAAAGGCAAATTTCTCCATCTGCCGATTGCTTGTCAGATTCACACAGCCATGATTCTAATAATTCGATTAAATTGCTGCTAATTGAATCTCGCTGTACTTTTTTAGATGTAGATGGCCCAGGCGAAATGTTGCATCGCTTACGATTAATTTTATCTACAAAATACACAATTGTCCCCCCCCCCCCCCCCCCCACCACATCGCATCGCATCTCCCGCCCACGCTATTACTTCGTTTTCGCTTAGCGTTCTTTCTGTTTTCTTTTTCTTTTTTTCGGCCCAAGGGTTGTAGCTTGATGTTAAATAACCTTCCTCAAGAATTGGGCTACCAAATGCATAAAGAATTTTTGAAATCAAACTGGTAGTTAGTTCCAGAGATTAGCGCGCTCAAACAAACTAACGAACAAACTCTTCAGCTTTATTATAAGTAATAAGTATAGATTTATTTAAAAAAAAGTTTTTCAAAAAGAACAACCGACTTCAAAAAAAAACCACTGCAGAGGGAAAAATAACTTTAATTTCTGAAGTCAGTGTCTTTGGTTTTGTATTTTCGTGTTTTGCCAGTGACTTCCGAAAGTTATTTTTCACTTTGTAGTGTTTTTTTGAAAAAAGTTTTTATTTTACACTTTTATTTGTTGTACCTACCCTACACAAATTCGTATACCAGCTACATTCCATGTAAATAACAGTAGCAGGAAGTTATTATAACATCATCGATAAACAACAAGTGGAATTAAGAAAAAACTTAATAAAATATAAACTACTGGGCCAAACTGAATTAAATTTGTATGGGACCAAATGGCGACAATTCTGCATCGAACATAAAATAATCACGTAAATCGGATCAAAAAACTCGGCATAATCGGAGTACAACATAAAAAAAAATATACCAACCGAATTGAGATCTTCCTCCTTTTTAAAGTCGGTTAAAAACCGGTAAATATTTGGCTGCTATTGCAACATTGCCCACTTTTAAAACGCACGCTCGTATTTGACGTAACTAATAAATTCATGATACGGAACCCTACACTGTACGTGGCCTGACGCACCTTCCAGTTTTTAACTATAAATACAATAAAGTGACCTATACAATATAATACAGGTACTGTCATATACAATTCTGTACTTACAATGAACAGGTGTAGCTCGCATATAGTAAAAAAATATTGTTAGATTATTGTACAGGATCAAATTAAATTATCTAGCGAACTCCGCAGTCGGGAATCGAAATCTAAAGACGGTAAAACAATAACACTATTTTCTAAATGCATAATCCCAAGTAACTACACTACCAGCGCTGACCCCGTAGTCAGCTGTAGTTAGGTACTTTAAATTATGTTTTTTTTTTTTTGTTTAAGCACAATTACAGCTCATCACTTTTTCGAAGCTTCGCTAACTAATTTAATTTGACCCTGTAATATACAAGAAAAAAAATAGTCGCGTAGAACTGAAAACAATGTTTTAGATTATTTTCAGTTCTATGAGACTATTTTCTTAACCTAATTTTCTTGAATTAACGCCATCTATTGTGATCATGTGGAACTAGAGACTACAAGATCAGTCTGTTATTTTTTCCTACACATATATATTTTTTCGTCGTTATCAGATTGTGACTAGTAAGTCGATGTCTACCTGTAAGAAAAGAGAGAAGCTCAAAGAAACATTCTGATATGGCGGTTAAAATATCCTCCAGACCTAATTTCGTTCACGGCAGTCAATCTTAACAGAGATTAGCCAAGTACGCAGTAGATATTACAGTGCACAAGTGTGTGCGCAGGAGGTGAGTGCACACTCCGGTGCACTCTCTCTTCCCTCGGCCTCGCTCTCATAGTTCGATGGGACGGCAATGCGATACAGCCGGAGAGAGACCAACCGGTCGATACTGTAACAATCTCACCGTGATAACTTAGAAGTGAGCTATCACTCCACTTGATGCTGGGGATTGATGCTATCGACAACTCACTTCAAGCTCACTTCACCTAAGTTATCACGGTGCGATTGTTTCAGAATAGCTCGGCTGGCGCAGGACCAACGTCTTCACGTGCTTTCTAAGGAGCGAGGGTATCTCACTACCAACTTTCAAAGTCCAGACTGCCACTGAGAAATTCCCGAACGGGACTATTAATAAAAGTTTACGGAAGATAAAAAATATTGAGACCCAAAAAACCAGACTGCATTTTTAAAGTAGCTAAAGAAGAAAAACTGTTCAAAAGAGCTAACTTTAGTTGGTTATTTTAGTTCAATCTCAGATCTGATGCTAAGAACTGCATCAGCATCAGACTGCTTGTCTAATTTTGAACTTTTATGTCTGTGCTAGCCAAGACAACTCCGGTTATTCCGATTGTCCCCAAAAAATCCACCCTTTTTTTTTTGAGGGTGGGAAATCATCAAATAGCTTCTCCCGCTCAGAGCTGAGCGGGAAGGCGTGTCAGACTCTTACGAACTAAAACCCACCCGTGTTCCTTCAGTTGCCTGTGCCAGGGGCCACGGTAACCCTTTCCGACTTTCCCGCAACCCTGGCAGGCATCGGCCCTAGCGGACCCTGTCATTGTTGCTGACATCTCATTTCTACCTACTACGCTTTGGAATGGGTAACTAGCTTCATCTTTCTGACTGACCGACCCCTTGACAATTCAAAAATGCCTGTAATTGGTTTATTTGAAATAACTGCTTTGAGTTTGAGTTTGAGGCGCGCGTGGAACACAACGCGCCGTCTACTCGGGCCTGGTCCTTATCGGACGGCGAGCTACCCATTGCTCGCCATCCGCGAGCCCACTCCTACAGTGGCCTGGAATGGGCTTGGGATTCCCGACGCCCAGGGCGTCTCCTGCGGCGACTCGGGGCGTGAGGGCGCGAATTTTGCCTCTCCTTCACAAGTTCCGTCTCCTCCTTCACGAGCATTACTGCTTCGCAGAAGGAGGTGACAACTTCTCATGCCCTCTCACTCCGTACCATGGCGTGGACTAGGGCCGGAGGCGAGAGATCGCCACCTAAAAAAATCTACCCTAAGGTGGATATGTGGAAACGCATGTCCGAGAATCCACCCTAGGCCTAGTTGGACGAACGGAATTTATTTATTATTTATTTACTAGTAGTTACCAGTTTAAGGCCCACTTGCACGTTCACGGGGTAACCTAAATAACTACTACTAAGTTACCAGCTATGCTTGGAGTCTCTCTGAGGGAAAGAATCCGGAATGAGGTGATCCAGCAGAGAACCAAAGTTGTCGACATAGCTCACAGAATAAGCAAGCTGAAGTGGCAATGGGCCAGCCGTATAAGCCATAGAACCGATGACCGTTGGGGTAGACGTGATCTTGAGTGGATACCGCAAATTGGCAAACGTAAGGTAGGACGCCCTCAGGCTAGGCGGAGCGACGATCTTCGCATGGTGATTGGTAGCAGCTGGATGAGAGTTGCCAAGAATCGAGCTAAATGGCGTGCAATTGGAGAGTTCTATGTTCAGCAGTGGACTGCTGTAGGCTGATGATGTGATGTAGGTAAGTTACCAGCTATCTCAGGGTTAATCAAATCATTTCGCCGCTTTGTGAGAAAAAACGTGATGTTTCGGAAGCGAGGTTCCTAAGAAGCGATTTATCTTGCGCCACCAAGACTTAGAGGTAAACGTAGAGATAAATAATAATAAATAAATAAATAAATAAATATCGTCTGACATTGCACACAGCACCATCTAGTTCCAAGTTAAGCACTTAATTAAGGCTTGTGTTATGGATACCAGATGGTTGATACACTACTTAAATACATTTTTTTTCGTAAATACATACATATTATAAATATACATCCATGACTCGGGTACAAATGTCCATATTCATCATACAAACATTTGCCCCTACCGGGATTCGAACCCAGGACCATTTGGTTTCGCTGACTACACTTAGCCACTACACCAAACGTGTCGTCAAGATATAAGTCGCTAAACGCGCGAGCGAGATAAACTCTGGGCTAATGTTAGAATGTCAAAATAAATTGACGTAATGAGGTGCCGCTGATAACTTCTCTTGTATTTTATGTTCTTCGACGTGGCAGTAAGTAAAAATTCGGTAGTATATCAGCAGACAATATATTTATGTAGTCATAAATAAAAATAAATACATATTATAAAAGCTTTAAACATTTTTCCTTATCCGACGCTTTCGTAAATCAATAAACTAAGTCTCCATGGAAACCACAATACGATTAAAATGAAATAAAAGAAAGTATTACGTATCGCAATGTAGTGTTAAAGACTGTATACAATTTCCGTTCATTGTTCCTTCATTAATTTTTGGTCGGATTACATAACAGGGCACAGACGCTGCAATAATTCTATTTTATGTTTCGTAGATTGAACTGCAGTGCTCCCAACTCATGTCTGGTTAAATATCGGTGTGACTTTTTAGTGACGCAACGCGTAAGAGTAAGAATATTATAGTTACTTAACTCCGAGTTTACAAACTCTACATGAATACATGTAGAGTAAATTTAACCCGACTAAACGTGCGAGTAAGAAGACCTAAACTGCAATTTGATTTGAGAGGTTAAAGCAAAAGGGCAATATAAAAGCTAACTAGTTGTTAATATACTGGCTATAGCTTTGAATTTGAATACGTCCTTAGATTGCTATCCACCCGTTAAGAAGATGAAATAATAAACAATTTAGTGAAATATAAACTTTTATTTCAAAAATCCGTTTCAACGAAATGTGGTGGGACTAGAACAGTACACTTACAATTTATATACCTCTGTCCCTTTCACGCGTTCTTAACTTACAACATTATTACTTACAACTAGGAGTCAGATAACTATTGTATAAAAATAGACAAGATACAACTCAACAATCCGCGTTACAAAAATACATAATTGCAAGGTGGCGTATTATTTCAATTCGGCGTAGTTTCAATTGGCGTTATGTTATTTGTGGTCTCCCAGTTTGCGTAAGACATGCGTAGTATAAGAACTAGTGTGAAAAAAAACATTGTCACGATACAATCAGTTAGTACTTACGTCGCCAGACTACGACGGTACGATATCGTTTCGACGTCGACACGACATTGTTTAGCAGCGCTTACACGGTCATATTTTTTCAGAAATGATTGCTTTTGGTACTGAAACGATCCTCATTATTCAACTCCTAAAATATACTTCAATTGTTTAAGCAATTTGACTTCTTATTGCTCTATTTCTGTTTTACTTATGAACGTATTATGTTGCTTCATTTCGCTTAATATGTTCTGGTGCTAGCAACAATTGCTACCACGCAGTATATTACTGAATATTGCCAATTGAGCAATTTAAGTTGCCCTTGTAAGCGCGCCTATATGATCTTGATATGATCGCTTTCCGATATCAATCAACCACAATGTGACAACATTTTAAAGTTTTTAGGTTCCGAAGCGTTATTTACATACATGTGTTTCTTCATAGTAACGTCGCTATTTCAAAGTGTCGTACCGATATCGTACCGCAGGCGTCCGACGAGTCGTCCGTCTATCGCTCATGCTGATTCAGTCTCCGCAAACTGGTGACGTCCATGCCATATATCGTGAAACCAGTCGGTTCAATGAAGTGTACCTGTAAAATTAATTTATTTTAGGGTATCCAACTGTCTGTCAGGAGTTCCGACTCTACTGTTTCGATAGTATGGGTCAATTTTTATTACGGTTGAAAGACATGGAATGAAAATCAAAGAAAAACAATTAAAAGAAAATAAAAACAATTACAGTAATAAACCGACTAAGCATGAATAAATACTACTGACACTGTTTTACGGCGTAGCTGGCCCTGCGGTGCAGCGTAGTCCACACTATGCTACAGCGTAGCCTACACTATGCTACAGCTTAGCCTACACTATGCTACAGCGTAGCCCGTACTGCTGCGGCAAAGACGACACCGCGCTACGACGTAGCCTACACTAAGCTACAGCACGGTGGCGTAGCTTACACCGTGCTACGACGTAGCCCACACTGTGCTACGCCGTAGCCAATGTTGTGCGATTTGAGAAAGCTCCCGTGCGTATGAGGGCTACGCAAGAGTTCGCACGTTGATGGTAATAATTAGACTTTGTTAACTAATTTACGAGGGGCGTTCAATGTATTCTCGGTATCGGCATGAAAATAAAAGTAAATTCAATTAAAATTATTTAATTTTTTCAATGTAATCCCCCAATATCTCAATGCATTTATTACATCTCAAAATTAACTTTTCAATACCCTGTAAAAATAACGTTCCTATTTTTCTGAAAATTGCGCATTAATATTGCCGGTCTTCATCGTTGAAAAATCGTTTCCCACGAAGTTATTTTTTCAGGAACAAATAATAATCACTTGACGGGTACAGCAGCCTTAGAAACGCGCCGTGTGGTCCAGGGCGTCGTTGTCGTAAAGAAGCAACACACCGGTGGTCAGTTTACCCTAACTTTTTCTTTAGTTGCTTCCCGTAAATTTCGTAAAGCGGATGCGTAGGATGCTGCGCTTATTGTTTCATCTTTTTTTGTGTACTCAATCAGCAAAATTCCCTTTGAGTCCCAAAACACTGACCATGATTTTTCCGGCAGCGACTTTGAATTTCTTAGGGGGCGCGGTACACTTCTTGTGCCACTACATGGACTACTGCTTACTTTCAGGGTCATAACAATTTGTTCGAAATGGAATTTCACCACAGAGCTCTAAAACTCTCTACAGCACTCGTTTCGCATTTTTGACGTGACAACGTCTTATAATTCGATGGAACCGGCTGCACGCACGAAAAAACATGACTCATGCGGCGTTACCTCGCTCTGAGGCGTTCCATTTAATGCTAAACAACTTGCTTCTTTTGAGCAATGCAATGACTTTTTAAATTATTCTGCCAATAATTTGGTCAAAATTAATGACAATGGTCATCATTTAAATTAGAAATCAGGACAAAGGAGTTAGCCTCTTGCAAAAATGTAACTAAGGCAAAGAATAAAGCATATGAAAGTGTAAAAAAAATAAATAGTATCAACCTGGTGCATCAAAACATTCAAGGGTTTTTGAACAAAGATTTAGAAGTAGAGTTATTCCTGAATTGTAGCAATATAGATATTCTTTGTATAACAGAACATTGGCTTAAAAGCCATCAGTTCATGTTCAATTTTAGTCATCACCAGGTTGGTAGTTCGTTCAACAGAGTACATGCTGTACATGGTGGCTCATTAATTCTGGTAAATAACCAGCTTAAATTTAAAGACCGCAAGGATATTGTGAGCCTCTCTGTTGAGCGGACAATTGAAATAGCCTGTGTAGAATTGGAGCAGCTCATTATATTAAGTGTGTACAGACCTCCTTCAGGATTGTATGATTGTTTTGAAAAGGTTATGGATGAAGTGTTGCACAAAATCTGTAATTCAAATAAGTCTATCATCATTTGTGGTGATTTTAATGTTAATTTGTTAGAAAATTCTGGTTTAAGTATTAAAATTATAAGTCTGTTTCAGTCATACAATCTTGCTAACCAATTTCTGGAGCCAACTAGAATAACTCCCACTAGTGCCACATGCCTAGATAACATTTATACAGATGTTATACCAACTCACAAAGAAATTATTAATTTAATAGACTCAGATCATTGCGGACAATTAATAACTATTTCAAATATAAACAAAAAAGTTACCAAAAATGATATCACTGTTAACCCGAAAACGACTTATCGCTTGGATACATTTAAATCTAAACTTTTAAGTAAATTACCATTTTTGGTGACTAATGATGACCCTAATCAACATTATAATGATTTTTTTAATATGTATTGCACACTATTCAATACCACGTTCATTCCAAAGACGTTCTCGGTTAATAGTAACGCTTCCTTTAGTGACTGGGCCACCATTGGTATACATACAAGTAGAAAACGACTTTATGAATTGTATGATGAACGAACTTGTAAAAACACTGCTGAATTTAATTTATATGTTAAGAATTATTCTAAATTATTTAAAAAAGTTTGTAGTATGGCCAAATCACGTTATTTGAGTTCAAAAATTAAAAATAGTAGTAATGTAATAAAAATGACATGGAGTATCATTAATAGCGAAACGGGAAGGTCATGCAACCGATGTAGTGACTACAGCCTTGCTATTGATGACAATATAATTAAATCTGATTCTCAAGTCGCCGCGGCCTTTGAAAATTTCTTTGCAGAGATTCCCGTATCGACTACTAAATCTCTAAACTCTTCACCCACTGCTGCAGAGTCTTTACTTAAAGAAAACATTCCAGTTTGTGATTCTGAATTTCATTTCGAATATGTCACTTTTATTTATTTATTTATTTATTTATAACTTTTCGCACAAAAGGTACAAAGGCGGACTTAATGCCTTAGGCATTCTCTACCAGTCAACCAAGGGTGGTGAAGAGATTAGATGGCAGGTGCTTTAATTGAAAGGAAAGGAAAGCATTGATTTGAGCGATGTTTAACAATGATAAAATAAAATTAACTATCAAAATAACGTACACAAATATATAAATAAGTCCTATACACATACATACTATTTAAAGAAAAAAAAAAAAAGAAATAAATAAAACCTTTCACACGTTAAATGTCAAAAAGACTGCAGATTTATGGGGTAATTCTGTGGACGTTGCTAAGTCAATTATAAATATTGTAGCACCTACTTTAGCTGTTATTTTTAATAATTGTATTGACCGTGGTGAGTTTCCTGATCTTATGAAAAACAGTAAAATTATACCGTTGTTTAAATCGGGTAGTACATCAGACCCTACTAATTATAGACCTATTTCAGTGCTACCTACATTTAGTAAAATTTTTGAAAAACTTATTTTAAATCAAATGCAAAGATTTTTTAATGTACATAAATTACTGCATAACAAACAGTTCGGTTTTACAAGGGGTCGTTCAACTACTGATGCCGGAGTTGAACTTCTAGGGCATGTATATAATGCATGGGAGGACAAATGCGATGCGTTGGGCATCTTTTGCGATTTGTCCAAGGCATTCGATTGTGTTCTTCATGCAACATTAATCAGGAAACTGCACCACTACGGAATCCGGAACGCCTCTCTGGATCTTCTTACTTCTTATTTAAGTGATAGGATTCAGAGAGTTGATGTTAACGGGAAAAGATCTCCCGGATCGGTAGTAAGAATGGGGGTCCCTCAAGGCTCAATTCTAGGTCCATTTTTATTTCTTATTTATATAAATGACTTGCCTTACCTCATAAAGGATGAACATGATATAGTGCTGTTTGCAGACGACACTTCACTTTTATTTAAACTCAAACGTCAGCAGCTGGTTACTGACAATGTAAATAGTGCCCTCGCAAAAGTAGTTAACTGGTTTAATGTTAATAACCTTCTTCTTAACGAGAAAAAAACGAAATGTATTAAGTTTACGATACCTCATGTTAGACAAGTAGAAACAAGTATTCTCATAAAGGGTGAAGAGTTGAAACCCGAAAATACCACAGTATTCTTAGGCATAACTTTGGATGCCAAGCTTCAATGGGGCCCCCATATAGATAAATTGTCAAAGAAGCTTAGCTCTGCAGCATACGCCGTTAGGAAAATTCGTGGTTTAACTGATTTAGAGACAGCCCGTTTAGTATACTTTAGTTAATTTCATAGTGTAATGTCGTACGGTATTCTGTTGTGGGGAAATGCCGCCGATATTCAGACGATTTTTGTTTTACAAAAAAGGGCAATTCGTTCAATTTATAAATTAAGTCCCAGACACTCCCTCAGAGACAAATTTAAAGGGATTAATATAATGACTGTGCCTTCTCAGTATATTTATGAAAATCTTTTGTATGCACATAAAAATATTAATCTGTTTAAAAAGTACAGTGATATCCATAATTTAAATACTAGGAACAAGCACAAATTTGTTGTTCCTACTACCAGGCTCAAGAAAATAGGTGGCTCGTTTAGATGCCAATGTATACGTTTTTATAATAAACTTCCTAGCCACATTCAAGCACTAAGCCTTAATAAATTCAAATCTTTTATAAAAAGGAAATTATGCCAGAATGCCTATTATACTGTCAAAGACTATATTGAGGACAAAAAGGCTTGGGATTGAGTTGCTCCAATAAAGCACAGGCAATGTTAATTTATTTTATTTCGCTAACTATTTCTACTTATAATCTTTGCTATAAGTATCTATACTTATTTACATATACAATGACACTAATATTTACTATTTAAAGTATTATATTATTTTAAATTATTGTGAATGTGAGGACTATGTGTGTTTTTGTTGCAGTTTTAATCATGTTCTGGCAGTTTGAGTAGCTGATGCGGCCTACCCAAATGTCCTTTCTTTGGTATTGTTCGTCGAATCGTTGAGCTCCTTGAGTCTAAGTTGAGCTGCACGGTTACTGACAAATGCGTGCACTGACTGGACAGGTCCACTCAATCTGTGTGGTTCTTTCCTCAAAAGACCATTTCAGACACAAATCTACATGGTCCTCAAAGATTATTATAATATTATTCTAATTATTGTGAATAATAATAATAATAATAATAATATAATAATATGAGACAACATCCACACAAGGTCTTCAGGTCCCGAACTAGGCAGAGCCTGTACTACGGTAACCTGATGACTGATATACATACTTATATACATATACACACCCAGACACAGGTCAAACAGACATGTTCATGCACACAAATGTTTGACTTGTCCGGGGATCGAACCGAAATGAATGTGAGAACTATGTCGGTCATTGATTTATTTATATTTATTTTTGTATTTTTCTCAACGTAATCATGATCTGGCAGTTTGAGTAATTTATGCGGCCTACTCAAATGTCCTTTCTTTGGTATTGTTCGTCGAATCGTTGAGCTCCTTGAGTCTAAGTTGAGCTGCACGATTACTGACACGTGCACTGACTGGACAGGTCCACTCAATCTGTGTGGTTCTTTCCTCAAAAGACCATTGCAGACACCGATCTACATAGCTTTCACATGACCTGACCAAGATTTTGTCTGGACTTTAAAAGAGACTGTGACCTCTGAGTTTGTTTCGGCCTTTCTTCTCAGAGTAGTCAGATAGGAAACGCCGACCCCATCTAGTTTAAAAAAAAAAATATGATTGACGTGTAAAAGTGTTTGTTCAAACCTACTTACAGAAATAAAATCATTTATCATTTATTTATCAATGCTTGAAGTGAAAGCGAGAGCGCGGAACGAGCGACAAAGAGGCACAATCGGCCTCCGCGTTCGGCAGCGTTCGACATCTGTCTCTCTCCTACTTGAGTGAGCGATGCGTCCGCGTGGACAGCTGCTATACAATAATACATTTACATATTTTCGTCAAGTATGAAGTGCAGTGAAAAGTGAATGTGGTGTCAATTGTTTATAGCAACGATAATTGCGGCGATAAAGGTAAACATTGACATAATTGTATTTATGCGTACAAATAAATGTAACTTGATCAATTCAATTGTGATTTCCATTTACCTCCTTCTCTATATCCATACAAAATATCAAACAAACAAAATTAAAATTTTGTTTTGAAAAATGCAACCATTCCATCAGTATTTTCTTATGTCGTTGTCACGTTCAACTATCGTCAGTAAACCGACTTTACAGACAACCGATTTTTTTTAATTTTGAGGCGCCGTAAAAAAAATCGGTTGTTGTCCGCGAATGCTCACGGCGCGCCGTGAGCATTCGCGGCACCCATCTTGTACTGACTTTTGAAAGGTAAGCCGTGCAGAGTATTCTTCATGACTTTCTCATGAAGAATAGTCTGCACGGTACCAATGCAGAGGTGGGTCATCTCTCATCGTCATTATTTTCATCTTCATTCGGACTTCCTCCAATTTTAGCTAAAATAACTAAAGTAACCGGGCCGCCAGAGCGAGTGTCGTCTTCAATACTCTCTTTGCCCATTTTAAATTCACTTCACCACTTTTGAACCGTAGATAACGAAGGTGTAGAATCTTGGTAAACAGCCACCATCTTCGTGAATAGTTTTATGACTTTTTTCTTATCTGGTAGGAAATTTTATAACAGCACGGTGCTTGATTTTCTTCAACGTCACGTCATTCCAGTTGTCGTTAACTAAGGATAACGAGCAAACGAATGATCACAACTATATGAAATTCGACCTGTATACCCTTAGATAATGTCATTAATTAATGATTTAGTCAAATTACCCACATAATCAGTAAATCACACCCTTATACCGAGAATACATTGAACGCCCCTCGTAATTCCATAGCAGTTGGACGGTTTTATGGAGAACACTGACGATGACGGGCGGTTGACCATAATAGAGAATATGGACGAGATGCAATATTTACCTCGCTGGATTTTTTCGCCTATAAAAAAAAGAAAAAGACTTATATAAATATTATTTTTACACAAACACACTACTAAAATACACAAATCTTAACATAACGCCTGTATTCTTCAAAGGGGAAGACAGGCTTATTGCCGTTATCAAGTTCAGACTCAGGGCTTCCACTTAGAAATTCCTGATGAAAAAACCCAATAACACCTGGTAATTGAACCCAGGACCTGACGTTCAGCAGTCGCACTTTAAATCAGTAGACCAACGAGGCAGTCCTCGCCCCCCTATTACATGGGGCTTAAGCCTGACTTACACGGTGTGATGCAATTACCAGTAGCATGCAATAACAGGAAGGAACAATAAAAGATGCACCGTCTGAGCAGTGTTCGAACGATACGAGACAACTGCTCGCGCCATCTTCGTTTAGTTTCGTGAGTGGAGGGGCTGGTACAACACACATATCGGGCAGCCGAGCATCTTGAACTACGAATGGAACTACAGTCTCGAAGCATCGCGCGTTCTGGGTGGCCACTCGGACCTATCTCATAGCGTCAAGATCTCAAACTTATAAAGGCAATTTATTTCAACCTACTTGAAGTATTGCCAATTTCGCTAGCAAAACGCGAGTACGGTCTATATAATACGGTCGCATAACTCTGCTTCACCATATCATCGTCCAATTTCAAGAAGAACCGGAGGAAAAACCAGGTGAGTGCTGGCCTAATTGCTATTTTCTAGTTAAAGATAGGTGTTGACGCTATTCGATCCCCTTTGTTGCATCTAGCAACCCTTGTATAAAACAACCCATAAACTATTATCAAACCTACATTGCTCCTCCAACAGTTTTTGCTAAACATTATTGTATGGCACTGGCAAGAAAATTTCATCGTGCAAATGGGGGCTATAAACACTGGCGAGATGTGACTGCACTGTAAGCCGCTGTTTGAATACAGGCGTGATGTATGCGCCCGCATAAACATATACAGCCTATAATGTTCCCACTGCTGGGACACAGGCCTCCTCTTGGCGAGAGAAGACTAATTATTTAACAGTATGTAATTGTGTCTGGTAACTTGACTCACCAGTTCCTCTGGAGGTGGAATAGTATTATCTGCGGTGGCTGGCGGAATGTTGGGGCCGAGCTTCGCAGCTAGACTTTGTACCTGTAAACAATAATACAATTAGTGGAACTATACAGGGTGGCGTGCCATCGACACTTTTCTTTTCCATACATTTAACAGCAGCATTTTACTTATTTTTAACCGACTTCAAAAAAGGAGGGGTTCTCAATTCGACTTGTATGTTTGTTACGCGATCATTCCGCCACTTACTATTAATAAATGAACAATAAATTATTTTTTAATAAAAAAAAAACCTGCTTCGAACGGACGTGGGCATGTAATACGATCGTTTTCGAATTGGTGTGGGGTAGGTAAGTAACATAACTTAAAGTGAAAAATAAAAAGTTTTTTCCAAAAAAAATAACAACTGACTTCCAAATAAAAAAAATCACAAAAAAGTGAAAAATAACTTTAATAATTTCGGAAGTCGGTGGAAAAAACTGAAATACAGATGCAGACACCGACTTCCGAAACTTTGTAGTTTTTTTTTTGGAAGTTGGTTGTTTTTTTTTTTTTTTAATACAATACATTCGGGTTGTTACGAAACTGATTCGGCCTGACCCCCGTACTAGTTATAAGCTGTATTACGGAGGGACAGTTTTCTTCGTTCTCAGTTTACAATATTGTAATATTCCGATTTGAGAGAAAATAATTAGATAATCTCACTTGCAAAACTGTGGGTAATATTTAACACACATATAGAGGTATGATGAGGAACAGGGTGTGAAGTTCACTCATACACATAGTAAAGGGAGGATCCTCCGACCAGACGGGTGTCGTCTCTGGTGGGCAACTGCCCGACGATTGATGTCGGGGCGTTGTATATATATGCTAGTCGTGCGGTAAAATCTGCTTGCGCGATGCAGGGTTTTGCGTGACGTCAGTGTGATGCGTAGTTTGCATGTGGCGATGTAGATACCGCTACACACATAACAAATTCAAATTGTTGTTTACTTGATTTTTTACTTTGTAAGTAGTAGCGCGAGTTCACATAATATGAGTAAAATTCTTAGATGTCAAGTTTGTTTAAGAATATTACTCATTTATAATATTACTCATCCATCATCATTTCATTATTTTTCCAACTGGGATCGGCTTCCAGTCTAACCAGATACAGCTGAATACACGGAGCAGAAACAAAGAGGAGGTGTTGTAAAGTCATTCTTCATACAAAAGTAGTGTCGCAGCCTCGCGGCGTGCGGGGGGAGCCCAAATAGCAGAAAGCCATCTAGTGGCTAGTAGCAAAATCAACTCATAGGCAAATTAGACAGATGTCCTAAGATGTCGTAAGAGTTCTGCTATGTTTCATTAAGTGTCGCTTTTATTGTAAAGAGCCGGATTCAGGTTTAATAGTTTTATAATATACCGATATAGTTTTATTTCTATTATGTCCGACCGAAATACATTTTTTGACTGAAACCGAAACTTCCAGAAATTAACAAGTGTGAGGGAAAAAATCCTCTCCTCTTCTAAATTTTTCTTCTGAACTTAGTTACCGAAACTAAACCGAATTCCGTTTTTTGCCGAAACTCGACATCTATTTGACTTCACTTTTCACAAAGCATTATGTAGGTTGTGCTTATCAAAAAAGTCTGAGTCCGGACCTGCAATTTGTCAGAACTTCCGCTACTTGCCGATAGGGGGTGGCAATTACCGAACATTCGAGAAGAAATAAATTACAAATTTAATTTTAATATTACTTACGAGTGGAAAGATATCTTTATTCCGTTTGAATTTGATTGACCCCTATAACTTCTGCAGGATAAAACACAGCACTTCATGTTAATGCAATGAGTATGGGTCGGGAATACTTTTTAATCGTATAAAAGACTAAACAAATACATGACAACCTATCCGCTTCACAACGACAGTTGTACTGACGATAGCGCCGCCTGGTTGCAAGTAGTGCAACTACCGTGTGACGTAACGACTACATTGGTGGCTGATGGACTACTTTGATTGCAACACCTCCTCTTTGTTTCTGCTCCGTGGCTGAATACCAATATTTTACATGTAGTTACTGCCTATCTGCTCTCCACAACCTAGTTACTGGGTACAAGATACCCCTTGGTAAGACTGGTGGTCAACATTTCGGGCTTCTGACTGCCGTGACCATCGGCTTAACGTGCTTTTCGAGGCACGGGGGGAATTCGGTACGACATGATTGGTCACTCATTCATGTGCCGACCTCGGCAATCTGTATGATAATTTTCTAAGATTCTGGATTAAGGTGGATCCGTCAATGAAGACTGCGAAATAATTTATTTACGTTTTTTGAAAATTCCAGCACTTTTTTTCCATTCTATGCTGATATAAAGTAAAAGTACAAGTACCTACATACATAAACTTTCGCTTGCTTCCCATGAGGGTGTAGGCATAATCCACATAACGCCACTTACTACGATCCTTTTGCTTCGTTCCTGTACAAATCGAACCTTCGTTTTTTTAAAGATAAAATAAGTACTAAATTATAATCATTCAAAACATAAATATAGGTCTCGAAATTATATGTCATGGAAATAAGACCATTTCAAGAAAATATGACGATTGCAGCAAATATAATTTCTAGATGTTATGAGTGTAAAGGTGATCCCTCACTTGGAGCATTCGTCTCGTTCGAGCATTACATATCGGTGAGGGAGCCAGGGAGGAGAGTCGAGCATTAAATATCAGTGAGGGACCCAGGGAGGAGAGTCGAGCATTACATCAGTGAGGGAGCCAGGGAGGAGAGTCGAGCATTACATCAGTGAGGGAGCCAGGGAGGAGAGTCGAGCATTACATAAGTGAGGGAGCCAGGGAGGAGAGTCGAGCATTACATATCCGTGAGGGAGCCAGGGAGGAGAGTCGAGCATTACATATCCGTGAGGGAGCCAGGAAGGCGAGTCGAGCATTGCATATCAGTGAGGGAGCCAGGGAGGAGAGTCGAGCATTACATATCCGTGAGGGAGTCGGGGAGGATAGTCGAGCATTACATCAGTGAGGGAGCCAGGGAGGAGAGTCGAGCATTACATCAGTGAGGGAGCCAGGGAGGAGAGTAAACCTAAACCTACCTTTTGGAAGGGGCATCACCTAGAATCTATTTAGTTTTGACGTTCAATAGTGCCTTTTACTGGCCTACTTGAAACAAAATGATTTGACTTAAATTTTGAAACAGCGCGCAGCGGCTCAAAGCGGCTCGATTAACAAAAACGTGAAAAAATAGCGGCCCACATTGAAGTGGATAGAAGTAAGTCAGGTACAGAATACGGCGGCGGGCCACACTATAAACAGGTTAAGTGAAGTCTTTGCGAGTTTTGGTTTACCTAAACAGGTAGTTTCTGATAACGGGCCGCCCTTCACCAGTAGTGAGTTTTCTCAATTTTTAGTCTCAAATGGAGTAGAACATTTATTTTCTGCACCTTATCACCTAGCGTCCAATGGTGCTGCGGAAAACGCAGTTAGAACGGTAAAAAGAGTAATTAAAAAGGCATTCAGAGAAAAACTGGACGTAACATTATTTTTAAACAATTTTCTATTGCATTACCGTAACACGGAGCACTGTACAACGGGTGAAACGCCAGCGTTGTTAATGTGCGGCCGGAGGCTGAGAACCAAGCTAGATTCTTTGAGACCAGATAGAGGCACTAAGGTTAGGAACATCCAACAAAAGCAACAGCAGACAGGTGGCGCAAGCGGAACACGTGACCTGCGTCCCGGGGAAGACATTTGGCTCCGCCAGTACAGGGGAAGTGATAAGTGGGTGCAGGGCAAAGTAGCAGAAAAGATAGGTACTACAGACTATCAGACTATAGGGTAGTCGATGCCACAGGTAGGGAGTCGCATAAACATATCGATCAGCTCAAGCACAGGATGCGTAGTTCACTTATTAGTCCGCCGAGTCCTCCCCGTAAGCAAGGGGGAAACGGCTGTGGATGGTGGAGGGCCCAGCCCGAGCCGTTTTGAGGGGAACACGTCACAGGTAGTCACGGTGGAGGATAAGGATGATGCTCAGGAACTGTTTGAAGACTGTGACGAGCAACCTACACCGGAAGTAACTCAATCGCCGCGCTCACCTACTCTTGAACCGACCCGGTCCCGTCCCATGCGCCAATGTCGGCTTAATAAGCCTCCTAAATATATTTTATAATTTATGAGCATTAAGTAACAGCCAAAATGATTGACAGCCAAACTGATTTTAAATTAGGGTTTTGTCAGAGATAGTGTTACCTACCTAGCTAGGTACTTCCTATTGAAGTAGTTTGTGTAATTCATATTTAAGTAGCCACACAATTTGGTTTGCTTTTTTTTTTTTTTGTATTCTCTTATAGTGGTATCTATAAAATAAGGATGGAGGATTGTAGTGTATCGATGGGCGCGGCGACGCATGTGTGTGTGTCGTGTCGGAGGAGCAGTCCACAATAAACGGTTGAACCAGCGGTACGTGTTTCATTCTTATCAATAACACCACAGAAGGAATCGCCTTAAAGTATACACGTTTATTATGCTACTTACTACGACGACAACGACTTAATACGACTTACGTTAGGGTACTGCGAGAAGCAGGCGCGCGCCCTCCCCACGCAGGGGGGCGCCACCGCGCGCCCGTAGCGGTCGCGGTCCGCCGGGTCGAACATGTAGTAGCCTGGGGGCGGTAGATCTCTTTACTTATATAGAACATCAAAAAACCAACGGAAAATCGAAAACAAGATTCGACATTCTCCTTTATAAAAGACAAAGCCAATTATCGTTATAAAAAACGTTCAAATACAAGTCGCAATTTCATCTCAACGGCAATCATGGCAAAAATGTGTGTAAATTAGAGGGATTATTGAAAATAAAAACAATTTTCTCAAATCAAAACAAACGTTTATTTGCCAGAAATACATTGTTTTGGTAAAGGTGAGATCCTATAGCCTATGTGTCATTGTATTCTGTCTGCAAGCAAGCGTGCGTTTCCGTTCATATGCTTTTCGCCCTAGGCCATAGAAATCTATTTTTTGTAAAAGTTTAGAGTGATTTACGAAGTCAAAAGCTTTACTCATATCCAGAAATAGGAACACTACTGGATTGCCATTATTGATGCTTTCTGTTACAATTTTTATTAAATTAAAGATTGCAAGAGCAGTTGAACTTCCCTTGCCGAGACCAAATTTCTCCTTTCATATAATATCTCTTTGTGATTACAATGCGGCTAGAATGCGAACGTTCTTTAAAAAAACAAAAAATGCTCCTCTGATAAAACTCATACCCCTTATTACTAAAGGTTTATTCGCATTCGCGGTCCGGGAGGAAAGAAATGCCAGTAATGGCAACCCATTTGTGTGTATTCCGTCTATACATGAGCCATTTCATGGCTTATATGTTCGGTACCGGTTTTTAATAATATCACGAACGAGAGATTATTAGAACCGAACGTGACGTCCCGGTGGCGGCAAGCGGTGTACACGCGGCCATAGTAAATGTTTGTATCGCTACTTCGGCGCCATCATCTCGTTCTCGTTGACGTCCCGTTGACGTGGTGGCAGACAATCGGCCTTCGGATGCAATTACAGAGCTGAAAAGTCTCATATGCCTGTAATCACACCGCACCAGCACCCATACCCTTCAAACCGAAACTCGACAACGCTGCTTGGCGGCAAAAATATGTATCGTCTCCGTACAGTGAAAACCTCGTGGCTGTAATAAGCGTTATTTTACAGGTGAAGACAAAAACTGTCTCCATAAAATGGCCGTCATTGACGTTCTCCTAGGTTCATTGTTATCAAAAGAAGGCATTAAAAGCATCTTAGAGCAGCCCACATTTGTTCTAAATATGCATTACAAGTTACAACAAATAAATTAACAAAAAAAAAAAACATTTTTCTTTAAGAGGTTCCCACTGTACGGCGAACTTTCACAAAGAGTTCTATGTCCAGTAAGTAAGAAGAGTGCGGGTAAAGTTCTTACCTCTGGGAGTTCTGAACAGAGCTACAGCAAAGTCTCCGTTACCGGCGACGAACACTCCCGACTTCTCCTCCCGGAAGAACTCACCGATCTAGGGGAGAACGCAGAAGACAGTTACAAACAGCTCGTATAAACAAGGGTATTTTGTTTATTATTATCAATAATCCAAAATGCGGAAGCATTATAATAACAAGCTCTACTTAAATTAATATTTGAATGTTTAGCAATAAAACGTGATAAAACCGCGCAGGGGACAGAACCAGGGCTGTCACAAATATTACTCGTCGCGTTTAAAAAGATATACAGTAATGTCAGGCGTATGTACGTGCCGCGTTGGTCCGTATTTATTAATTTAATTTAAGCCCGGAATTAATTTTGTTTCTCATCTCTATATAATAAATCGCAAATTTTGAGCGATTTCCTAGCCGTGGGCAAATAAAGGTGCCTAAAATTTACTCGATATTTGACAATCGACGCGTGTGATCATAACAAAATCGAGTAGACGTATGTAAAACAACAGACGATCAACATGATATTTTACGTCGATCGCCACTGTGGATCGTTGTTGTCGCTCGATAAATCAACAAGTGACGTCTACCAAATACCGATTTAAATGTTGATATCTATAAAATCGAGCAAATCTGTAAGAAGCTGACGGATCTAAATGATCGTCAAAAATCTAGCAAATCTGTAGGCGTCTTAACGCAGTCTGAGTGAGGACCGTAAAAGATGATGGATAGGCTGTTACCTGTTCAGCCAGGTTCAGATCAACCACACCCTTATGTCTCGGCTTGTACACGACCACGCGACACACACAGTTGCCCGGAGTGTAGAACTTGCGTAGAATCTGCGGAATGAAAGATAGTTCATAAATTCTCCATCATCATCGTCTGTTTGTCTGTCTTTTCCCAAATATCTTGGGGTCGGGTTCCAGTCCAGATGGAGCTGGATACCAGTACTTTACATGGAGCGACTGCCTATCTGACCTCCACCACCCAGTTACTGGGTACAAGATACCCCTTGGTAGGACTGGTTGCCAGACTTTCAGGCTTATACGTTATGTTACACCTTTACGAGATGCCTATAACCGGCCATTCAGAGCCAGTTGGTGCGGGGGGGGGACGCTATAATACTTCTGAAAGGGTTGAGCAGAGGTGAATGGGTGAATGCTTTTTATCAGCTTGTTGGGCGGGTAGAAGTTGCAACAAAAACTGAACTTTATCTGTAGGCAATCAAAGTTATTTTTTCATTGGCGACTAAACTGCTTAATGCAATTTACCTGTTCCATAGTCAGCAGCTTGTTGGGCGGATGAAAGTGCAGGTAGCTGTCCTGGTACAGCTGGTCGCCACTCTCCAGGATGGAGTCCAACGTGGAGGTGCACCAGCGACACACGTCCTCCACGCGGGACATCGCTACTGCCATCACGGCACACGCTAGCGCCTGGAATGAACGTCGTTAATTATCATAATTAACTCTTTAATTCAAATAGCCTTTATTAACAACTTACAAGAAAGAAAGAAAAAAACATTTAAGACATCGGTAATGAGTTCGGTTTGCTTTCCATCATAGGCCTCCCCAGAACCTTCCAGTTTTCGATCGTGAGCTGAATGAACATCATAGGTACCATCAACATTTATTTATTTATTTATATATTCTTTATTGTACACCACAAAAAACATAACAACAAAAATTAAATTGAACACTACTTATCATACGTCAGCGTATAATGTTCTCTCAGCTAGTACTCAGGCCTCCTCTCTGTCGGAGGGAGCAGTTTTATCCACCACGCGGGCACAGTACAGGTTGGCAAATAATAATTGAATGATTTTCCTTCACCGTTTTAAGAGCAGTGGTGATGAAATATTGCACAAAGTAAAGCCACAGTTTCCTAAAAAAGCGTCATAGGGTCCGCAATTTGCCGGTGAATGACGTCACTAAAACGTTGTTTTTCATAAACAACGTTTTAGTGACGTAAGTAATGAGTAAGTTAATGTGTTAGTCAAATCCCGCTGCCCAAAGATTTAAATCGCTAGATTTGTCCTCACCGTACTTAGTCATCGTAGGGCGTACCTAGCGATTTAAATCTTTTTCGCTGTCATCATTTGCATGACAGCTGTCACTGCGGCCGTTATGAGCGGTCACCGCTTTTCTAGGAAACTGTTGCATAATGTATAAAGTTTGAAATCATTAGATTGTCCCGACCGCGTCACAAGATGGTCACATCTCCGTTTCAACGACAGTGACATTTGAATAGGGTTGTCGCGCTCACTCATACTTAAATAACGAATTACCTGATTCCCTCTTGAAGCGTAGGAGAACTTCTTGCAAGCAATGGAGTGTCCAGCAGACATTAACTGGGTGCCGTCGTTCAGAACCAGCCAGCCGCTTGTGTTGCGTTGACCTGTTGCGTTACGATACACTCTTAAAGCAGGTCAATATTAGGCTAAAAGTGTATTATGAACTGATTTTGAAGCGTTCGAGGTGTACCTGCCTGCCCTGCAATCTTCGATCAAGAATACACAAGAAACAAAAACTCATTGCTCAACTGGCCGCAATTGGTAGTTATAATAAAAAAATAGGGTGGCGGCGGTCCGCCTGCGCCGCGTGATACTGTATCTAGTGTACCCGTGATGCAAGTGATAACCTCACCCCTGAGCTGCGCCTGCTCCCTATCGGCGCAGTCGGCGGCGCGCTGCGCGTCGCGGCAGGTGGCGCCGCGTGATACTGTATCTAGTGTACCCGTGATGCAAGTGATAACCTCACCCCTGAGCTGCGCCTGCTCCCTATCGGCGCAGTCGGCGGCGCGCTGCGCGTCGCGGCAGGTGGCGCCGCGTGATACTGTATCTAGTGTACCCGTGATGCAAGTGATAACCTCACCCCTGAGCTGCGCCTGCTCCCTATCGGCGCAGTCGGCGGCGCGCTGCGCGTCGCGGCAGGTGGCGCCGCGTGATACTGTATCTAGTGTACCCGTGATGCAAGTGATAACCTCACCCCTGAGCTGCGCCTGCTCCCTATCGGCGCAGTCGGCGGCGCGCTGCGCGTCGCGGCAGGTGGCGCCGCGTGATACTGTATCTAGTGTACCCGTGATGCAAGTGATAACCTCACCCCTGAGCTGCGCCTGCTCCCTATCGGCGCAGTCGGCGGCGCGCTGCGCGTCGCGGCAGGTGGCGCCGCGTGATACTGTATCTAGTGTACCCGTGATGCAAGTGATAACCTCACCCCTGAGCTGCGCCTGCTCCCTATCGGCGCAGTCGGCGGCGCGCTGCGCGTCGCGGCAGGTGGCGCCGCGTGATACTGTATCTAGTGTACCCGTGATGCAAGTGATAACCTCACCCCTGAGCTGCGCCTGCTCCCTATCGGCGCAGTCGGCGGCGCGCTGCGCGTCGCGGCAGGTGGCGCCGCGTGATACTGTATCTAGTGTACCCGTGATGCAAGTGATAACCTCACCCCTGAGCTGCGCCTGCTCCCTATCGGCGCAGTCGGCGGCGCGCTGCGCGTCGCGGCAGGTGGCGCCGCGTGATACTGTATCTAGTGTACCCGTGATGCAAGTGATAACCTCACCCCTGAGCTGCGCCTGCTCCCTATCGGCGCAGTCGGCGGCGCGCTGCGCGTCGCGGCAGGTGGCGCCGCGTGATACTGTATCTAGTGTACCCGTGATGCAAGTGATAACCTCACCCCTGAGCTGCGCCTGCTCCCTATCGGCGCAGTCGGCGGCGCGCTGCGCGTCGCGGCAGGTGGCGCCGCGTGATACTGTATCTAGTGTACCCGTGATGCAAGTGATAACCTCACCCCTGAGCTGCGCCTGCTCCCTATCGGCGCAGTCGGCGGCGCGCTGCGCGTCGCGGCAGGTGGCGCCGCGTGATACTGTATCTAGTGTACCCGTGATGCAAGTGATAACCTCACCCCTGAGCTGCGCCTGCTCCCTATCGGCGCAGTCGGCGGCGCGCTGCGCGTCGCGGCAGGTGGCGCCGCGTGATACTGTATCTAGTGTACCCGTGATGCAAGTGATAACCTCACCCCTGAGCTGCGCCTGCTCCCTATCGGCGCAGTCGGCGGCGCGCTGCGCGTCGCGGCAGGTGGCGCCGCGTGATACTGTATCTAGTGTACCCGTGATGCAAGTGATAACCTCACCCCTGAGCTGCGCCTGCTCCCTATCGGCGCAGTCGGCGGCGCGCTGCGCGTCGCGGCAGGTGGCGCCGCGTGATACTGTATCTAGTGTACCCGTGATGCAAGTGATAACCTCACCCCTGAGCTGCGCCTGCTCCCTATCGGCGCAGTCGGCGGCGCGCTGCGCGTCGCGGCAGGTGGCGCCGCGTGATACTGTATCTAGTGTACCCGTGATGCAAGTGATAACCTCACCCCTGAGCTGCGCCTGCTCCCTATCGGCGCAGTCGGCGGCGCGCTGCGCGTCGCGGCAGGTGGCGCCGCGTGATACTGTATCTAGTGTACCCGTGATGCAAGTGATAACCTCACCCCTGAGCTGCGCCTGCTCCCTATCGGCGCAGTCGGCGGCGCGCTGCGCGTCGCGGCAGGTGGCGCCGCGTGATACTGTATCTAGTGTACCCGTGATGCAAGTGATAACCTCACCCCTGAGCTGCGCCTGCTCCCTATCGGCGCAGTCGGCGGCGCGCTGCGCGTCGCGGCAGGTGGCGCCGCGTGATACTGTATCTAGTGTACCCGTGATGCAAGTGATAACCTCACCCCTGAGCTGCGCCTGCTCCCTATCGGCGCAGTCGGCGGCGCGCTGCGCGTCGCGGCAGGTGGCGCCGCGTGATACTGTATCTAGTGTACCCGTGATGCAAGTGATAACCTCACCCCTGAGCTGCGCCTGCTCCCTATCGGCGCAGTCGGCGGCGCGCTGCGCGTCGCGGCAGGTGGCGCCGCGTGATACTGTATCTAGTGTACCCGTGATGCAAGTGATAACCTCACCCCTGAGCTGCGCCTGCTCCCTATCGGCGCAGTCGGCGGCGCGCTGCGCGTCGCGGCAGGTGGCGCCGCGTGATACTGTATCTAGTGTACCCGTGATGCAAGTGATAACCTCACCCCTGAGCTGCGCCTGCTCCCTATCGGCGCAGTCGGCGGCGCGCTGCGCGTCGCGGCAGGTGGCGCCGCGTGATACTGTATCTAGTGTACCCGTGATGCAAGTGATAACCTCACCCCTGAGCTGCGCCTGCTCCCTATCGGCGCAGTCGGCGGCGCGCTGCGCGTCGCGGCAGGTGGCGCCGCGTGATACTGTATCTAGTGTACCCGTGATGCAAGTGATAACCTCACCCCTGAGCTGCGCCTGCTCCCTATCGGCGCAGTCGGCGGCGCGCTGCGCGTCGCGGCAGGTGGCGCCGCGTGATACTGTATCTAGTGTACCCGTGATGCAAGTGATAACCTCACCCCTGAGCTGCGCCTGCTCCCTATCGGCGCAGTCGGCGGCGCGCTGCGCGTCGCGGCAGGTGGCGCCGCGTGATACTGTATCTAGTGTACCCGTGATGCAAGTGATAACCTCACCCCTGAGCTGCGCCTGCTCCCTATCGGCGCAGTCGGCGGCGCGCTGCGCGTCGCGGCAGGTGGCGCCGCCGGGGGGGTGGCGGCGGTCCCCCTCGGCCGCGTGGCGTCTGCTGCCGTCCACGCCCACCTGCGGGACGTACATTACACATTCATGAAATTATTCGTAAAAAAAACCGTTATCAAAAGGTTTTATAACGCAAACTGATTTTGGAACGCATCCTCCGTTGATGACGATAGTAGGTACTGTGGGTTTGGAATTGAATACAATGGTTGGAACTAGTCCATTACACTTACTTAATTAAATTAATATTAATGATTTGAGATCCTGGGTTTACCAGGATCTCAAATCATTAATATTAATTACCACCCTAATAACAGTAGTTTAAGGTCTATTAAGGATAACTGAACAGACAGCAGTGCTGCTGGACAGTTTGTTGCGCCACTTCTTCTCCCCAGCTAAAGCATTAGGAAGTGGTGAAGAGCGGGCGTGCCGAGGGACTGTCTTATGTAGTTTTGACGTGCAAAAAGTGCTGATTCTCAGCCTAGTTTCAATAAATGACTTTCGATTTTGATTTTATTAACTGAGGAAACATTTTGAATTTTTCACAGTTTTTCCATACACAATCTGACAGATGTAAATTTTATTCAACGGATAAAAGATATAATAATATGGCATTAGTAAAACCAGTTCATTTTTACTGACCACTGGAGTGTTTTTATTACAATAAAAACATTTCACAAAAAAAAAACAATAATATAAAATGTAAACAATAATGTTAGTTTCGGAAGTCGCGGGCTTTGCTTTTGTTTGTTTTTGGTAAATGATAAATTATTTTATTTCTGTAAGTAGGTTGGCATAAACACTTTTACAAGTCTCTGAATATGTAATGGTATATAACCGGGTATATATTATTATTATTTAATTACTATTACAATTACTATTCAAGTTCCAGTTTCGGGCTCCTGCTAGACTCCCTCGTGCTCCTATTACTCCTTTACACCCTCCACTCCGCAGAACAATACTTGGTGCAAACTCTATTGTTCCTCGTCTTTGCAAATTGATAAATGGCTGTAGCGATCTTGTCGATGTGCATTTTGACTCATATGCCAAGTTTCATAGAACAATTAGTAATGTTTAATTTTTTTTCCAGTTTGTTATGTCTCTGTCTGTTTAGTTCTATTAATTTACTTTTACTGTTTGCTTTAGTTTTATATTCCATCACGTAATGTTAATTTAAACTTTTAAATTCTAGATAATTAGATATTAATTTTATAGTACAGTGCTTGTCAGCTTGTCACACCTAATATCTTTATGGGGCATGCGGTGCTAACCTGTAAGAAATTGTTACACTAACCCTAGATTATGGAGAGTTACTTTTAATATTTTCAGTGTAAACAATTGTTGGTTGGCCAATAAAGGAAAATAAAAAAAATAAAATATGTCTGTTGTTGTTTTTTTGGTAATTATGAGTGATTTTTAACATCAACATCATTAACACCACTCAAATGCGTATTTCCCTTTCCGTGTTCAACTGGCGACACCGGTCTCGCGAAATCCACACGCTTTTGTTTTACTACGGAATCCTACGATCCCGTGTTCAATTCGCGTCAACTGAGCACGCCTTTGTGATCAAGTGAACTGAACTTTAGGGCACCCCGACTCGGATAGGTTAGGTTAGAAGGGGATGGCGGGGTCGTATGAGCGAGCGAAGCGAGCGAATAGACCCCGCCATCCCCTTCGTGGTTATTTCGACCAAGCCCACCCTCGACCATGCATAGAATATTTTAAGGTTTGGTTAAGTGCCATTTGAGTAAGGCTAGAACTGTGCCCATTAAACATGAATTTTAGGTCAAAAGAATAATAGGACAAATGAACGTTATATTAAAAGAATATTATACATTACTGAAAACCCTTTTAAACTCTTCCATTATGCACTATGTAAACAAAACATAACCTTGAACGCACAGTAACAAACTGCAATGAGAAGCGCGCGAATCCAACTTCGGGCGCTCTCGCCTGCTTCGGCCCGCACGATTTATCCCGAACATTTACGAACGCGCTAAATCAGTACGGATTTGTTTCGAATAGACAGGTTAAAAAACCGTGTTCAATTCAATTACACACTGTTTTGTAAAACTTCTTTTAACGTTGCTTGATCACAAAAGCGTGCTCAGTTGACGCTAATTGAACACGGGATCGTAGGATTCCGTAGTAAAACAAAAGCGTGTGGATTTCGCGAGACCGGTGTCGCCAGTTGAACACGGAAAGGGAAACACGCCACTCAAATAGCAGCAATTGGTTTTGTTATCAAAGAGTTTTTGAGTTTATGGTTATAGAGGTATGAGGAACAGGGTGTAAAGTTCACTCATCCTTATCTATAAAAATCAATGCCACTATTCGTTGTCATTTTATAACTCATGAACGGATGGACCGATTTTGCTAATTCTTTTTTTAGAATATTCCTTGAAGTACGAGGATAGTTCATACGGAGAGAAAAATTTAAAAAAAATGTTAGGCGGTACGAAGTTCGCGGGGTCAGCTAGTGCTCTATATAAAAGGGAGAATCCTCCAACTAGACGGATGTCGTGTCGTGTCTGGTGGGCAACTGCCCGACTATTGATGTCGGGACGTTGTATATTATGCTAGTTGCGCGGTAAACTCTGCTAGCGCGATGTAGGATGTTGCGTGACGTCAGTGTGATGCGTAGTTCGCATGTGGCGATGTAGATACCGCTACAGAACCTTAATCACAATAATGAGGTATCTATGACTCTAAATTCAAATTTAAGTGACATTACCTTGCTGGTAGCCGGCACGAGCTTGGTTCCGGGCGGGGCCCTGATGATGGGTGGTTCCACGACGCCCATCCGCTTGATCGGCTTCACTATGATGGACATAGCGTACAACTGAAAGTCGTGCTTTGGACGCTCAACTAGCGGGATGTTTTGGAGGTAGCTGATGACAAAAACAACCATCAATCAATAATCTGTCTAGCCTGTGTAGCTTCTAGTCTAACCTGTTGCAACTGAATCTGACCTCCATAACACAATTAGGTACTGGGTAACACGATACACCTTGTCAAGACTGTTTGTCAGACTTTCGGGCATCTGACTACCCGTAACGACTGTCAAAGATCTACAAATGACAGCCTGGACCACGTGCTTTCCGAAGCACGGAGGGGTTTTGATATGTAATGGATGGTCGCCCATCCACGAACCGACCGCGGCAAGCGTAGTTTAACCTTCGATCGACCCGTGCGGTTGTTATGAACAAAATATACAAAATACTTACGAGAATGCCATCAACTTGGGCGATGTGAAGGTAAGCAGACAAGCAGCACCATCATCCTAAAACAAATTAATGTTACAATACTAGTCCGCAGAAGAATAAAAGTTAAACAGCGTGTATCATAAATGTGTTGCCATATTTAAGAGCGTTTATACCTTATGAGTGGCAACGTCGCAATTTAGTGTCATATTTCGTGGTTTTCAATTTTTATCTTTTAATCGGAGCTATATTTTAAAAATCTATTTAATTAACTTTTTAGAATTACGTGAAAGTGTTTAAAAAGTAAGTAACCGTAATGATTACAGTTATTTTACAATGAAAATAACGCTCTGCAAGTTTCCAACGTATTATTTGCATATTAATAGAACTGTAAACGCAACGATTTCTTACCTTTTAAACACTTTCACGTAATTCTAAAAAGTTAATTAACCAGATTTTTAAAATATAGCTCCTATTAAATCATAAAAATTGAAAACCACGAAATATGACACTAAATTACGACGTTGCCACTCATAAGGTATAAACGCTCTTAAGAACGTGGTACAGACCATCAAAATGAACAACTTTCTCCACGGGATCAACATCGCAATCGAGAAAAAATTATCAGCCGTCCCATACATTTGGGTCGAGTAGGTATTAAAGTTTAGTATGGGACAGCAAATTTATTTTTCGCGATTACATTGTTGGTCCTATGGAGGAAGTTGTTCAGTTTGATGGTTGGTACCACGTCCTTAAATATGACCACATATTTCTAATATACGCTGTATAACCCACCTAGGTAAAAACACCAACAAGTAACACTAGTAACACCGTGTTACTCCGGCTTAAACCCAACTACGACAAAAACGCCTACGAAGGGCCCGTTCACACGTACCACAACCACACCACATCGCACCGACAAAATGTGGGCAAGCAGTGGTTACGTGTGAATAGTGTCGCTACAGCTTCTTGCTGTTGCGTTGTCACTACTAGTGCGATGTGCTTACGTTGTGGCTAGTGTTTGCAGACAGACAGATCGTTGTGTTTGCGGTGTGGTCGGCCGCTAGTGCGCAGTCTCGCTAGTGGTTGCTTTGTGGCTGCGACGTGGTCTTGATGTTGTCGGTATCGCCCACATGGTTGATTATGACGGTCAAATGTGGACCGTGTGAATAAACTATTAATTTTTATACAAATTAGCGTCTGTCCACGTGTTATCGCAGTGGTGTGGTTGTGATACGTGTGATCAGGCCCTAAAAGGCGTTTTTGTTGTTGTTCGGTTTAAGTTTTGAACTTTGTTTTTTTATTAGAGAAAATGATCAAAAAACTGTGACTCACCATAGCATCGACCCTGAGCCCCGTAGGTCCACAAGCGTGTGGCTCGAGCATGTAGTACTGCGGCGAGCCAGGCACACGCCACACAGCCACGGCATAGGGCACAGACCAAAGAATGCCGTGTGAGTGAGCCTCGAAGAATCGCTCCAGCGCCGATCTGAAAGAAATAAATAATAACATTTATCTAGCAACAGTTCAAGAAAGTAGTCTGAACTTGTGCCCACTTGATGGCTATAGGCTCGCTATTACATGTGACATAACATAACTGGCGATATTACTCTAGCAATTTACCAGCTAGGTGCTAAAGTTACTGTAAGAGATTTTTGTAAAGATATTGGTATTCTCACGGTGACATCACAATTCACTTCGCCAACATCTTACATATTATCCAAAATATACACTTATACACCAAAAACAGCGATATTCATAATATTAACACTAGAAACAAGGACAAACCACGTGCTCCCTTTCACCGGCTTCATAAGGTCCATAACTCATTTGTTGGGCTTGGTATAAACTTTTATAACAAGCTTCCCTCTTCTTTGTTAGATTTGCCTTTTAATGCGTTTATAGCTAAAGTAAAATCCCACCTTTGTTCAAAGGCATACTATTCTATCAACGATTACTTATACGATAAAAATAGTTGGTCGCTGTGATTTACTCAAGACAATTTTTATGCTCATTCTCCAGAATTACCTTACCTACTGACAAGTTATATGAGTTCATACAATTGTCTATTTTATTTGACTACCATTTAGTCTATTAGTCAATTTAGTTTATTTAAATTTGTATTTATTGTTGACATAATCTACTCATTTCAATATTTTTTTAATGAGTTGTATTGCAACATATGGTTAGCTAGCGACCTCGACAGTTCATCATATTATTATTTTGAGCAACCGGCAGCAAGTTCGTCATGCTCCCTTAGATGTCAATGCTTGCGGTAGCGTCGGAGGTCGGGTTGCCTCCTTCCCTCAAATATGGCGAGGGGGGTAATGGCTGATATTTGCGTTATGCTCGTGAACGGGTGCTGCTTGTGGTGACAGGTCATCTTGCTGACTATGGTTTTGTTATTGTTATTAGTAATTAACTGTTGCTTTACTTTACTTCGAGGGTCCTAGTTTATCATTTGAGACTTCAAGTTGCAGCTACATTATAAACATAATGCAGCATTGCAAATGTAAGCGGGCATGCCCTTTATGCCAGGAGGCTTTTATTGTGTATTAAGTTCTGTTTACGTTTTTATTTTTAAATATTTTATTTCTGCTCGAGTATAGTTTTTCAATAATGGCGTGTGCTAAGCTGACATCTGGGAAATAATTTTATTCAATGTTTTGTGTTTCGTAACGTTAATTACTAATATTACTATATAGAATCCCGTTCTAACTGAACAGACAGCAGTGCTGCTAGGGAGTTTGTTGCGCTACTTCTTCTTCCCAGCTAAAGCACTAGGAAGTAATCAAGGGCGGGCGTTTTGGGGGACTGTCTTATGTAATTGTGATGTTCAAAAAGTGCTGGTTCTCAGCCTAGTTTGAATAAATTACTTTTGAATTTTATTTTGACTGTACTTCTACATAATTCCCCACAGATCTGCAATCGTTTTTACGTTTAAATTGTGAAAGGTTTTAATTTTATTATATCTCTACAAGTATATGTTCAAAATAAAAAAATTACGATTCCAAACATTAACTTTTCTGTAGGCTACGACTCAGCAACAGAAAAAGGACAGGCTGTAGTCAGTATTTCGGTTACTAGACCTTCCCGTTTCACTATTAACAATATTCCAAATCGTTCTAAATTATATTACAACCGTTTTTTATCTCCGAACTCAAATAACGCGAGTTGGCCATACAACAATATATTATATACCTAATTTTGAATAATTTCTAACATATATAAATTAAATTCAGCAGTGTTTACAACAGTCCTTTAATTGTACAGTTCATAAAGCAGTGTTCTACACTACCTAAAACAGTGTTTTAAAAGCTCCCAAGCGACTTGCAGTTTTGGGGTTGACAGTGATATCCTTTTTAGCCACTTTGTTGTTTTGGTTTTGGATAGTAATCCTTTGCCCGCAATGATTGAATCAGAATCTAGTAAATTTATAATTTCTTTATGGCTTGGTATAACAAATATTATCTAGGCATGTTGCACTATTATGGGTTATTCTAGTGGGCTCCAAAAACAGGTTTACAAGATTGTAGGACTGACACAGACTTAATATTTTACTACAAGAACATTAGATTCTAATAAATTAATATTAAAATCACCGCAAGTGCTATTGGACTGGTTCGAGTTGAAAATCTTGATTAACACCTCATCCATTACCATCTGAAACTTTTCAAATATATTTTCGGTGTTTTCTCATCATGCCGCACCTACTCGCCTATCAACTTTTCACCCTGCATATGCTTGCTCAAAAACCCTCTGGGCGCTCCTCTCATGACATAATATCATGCCTGTAACCCCCGAAGGGTTAGGCAGAGGTGTATATATTTATATACAACGTGTAACATAATTAACGCAAGACCTCATACACCCCAATTAGAGTATTGAGTTAAAAGCATAATGCAATGACCCATTTTTTTTTTTAAACTGGTACTGTTAAGAAAATTGTGTTAAATCTAGCATTACTTTATGCATTTAAAATTGAGTCTTATTGCTTTGAAATAAGATTTAATTTTCTTTGGCTCAATCGGCGGTCCGTATTGCAAAATACCTACATAAAATTTGATAAAATTACCTATATTAATAGTCGATGAAATCGATTCAGTAGTCAAATATGAGCAAACTACTTTCATGACTTGCGTTTATTCTGTTACACCTTGTATAATATATTATGTGTATATACAACTACATTTGATCGGTTATGTTTAAGTCCCAAGTAACAGGGGGCGAGCCTATTGCCATCGATCGGGCACAAATCCAGACTCTGGGCTGCTACTGAGAAATTCCTGATGAAAAAACTAAATTAAATAATTAAATTCTGCAAATAAATTATTCTTGATTCTTCTCCTTGTTGATTCTTACCTGACAGTCATCTTACCAGGGTCCTTCTGCTCTAGCTTCCCGCTGTATACTTCCTCTAGCTCGTAACGCACGTAGTTCACTCCTAACACGAAGCGTTGTAACACCTGTGCAATAACACAAAAAAAAAAAAAATATATATATATTTAATAGAAATATAATTGCAGTCAGGCCTCCGACTGCAATTATTTATATGCATACGTAGCAAGAGTTGTAACAAGTTCGGAACACGCATGCCACGAACTAGATGTAGTTCGCTTTTACGTAGTCGGGTTTTTGTTTTTTTTCCCGTTTATATTGACGACTTTTCCGTTTTTTAATTTTATTATTATTATTATTCATACATTCCATAAGTAGGTACTCACAAACACAACAATAATATGTAGAAATCCTCCTACACCATTTTCAGGTTATGCAATTCTTAAATGGAACCAATGGCTGTTAAATGGTCTATGAAACATCGGACATGACTTCGTCCAGCCTGCATGGTCCACAAGTGTACCACCTGGATCACTATCTTACCTGCAGTGGCAGTAGAACATCTTCTCCCGGTCTGAACTCGTATCCCAACGAGCCAAGCGAGGCAGTGAACAACTGGCAAGCGACCGACATGACCTCGTCCACAGTCCGTCTGGTCCATAAGTGAGGTCGACGGACATGGGACATGGCTGCGCCCACGATGGCCGCGCTTGACGATTGCAGTAAGGCATCGCGAACGAATCTGGTAACAATAATGAACACTTCCATTTTAGGCAGATGTGTACTAGTACAGTCTGGGAAACTTGCCACCGTACATCAATTTGCCAATTCATACAAATGTCAAAGAATGACCGCTGTGATTTTAATATAATTATGGTCAATTTAAGTTGGTAGTAATTTGCTTAACAATTAATATCCGTGACTTTGAAATACATAATATCTAGTAGAACAGTATAAATAAAAATGAAATGCTCTTTGTTGGTAAGCGCACCACTTGAGAACGGCTGACCCGATTTGGCAATATTTTGTTTTAAAATGTTTGTAATAGTTCGAATCCGATTCTTACGGAAAGAAAAAATTGTCAAGTTGTCGGCGAAATTGTAAATTAGAGGAAAACTCAACGTCCTTTTTTCTATGGGATTTAAAATTTTGACAGGACAACGTCTGTCGGATTTATTATTATTGCCTAATGGCTCTGGTCTTGACCACGATCTTGCCTAATGGCTAATATACGATGAAACGAGCGTGAACAGGAGTTTAGAGATTTGTGGTGCAACTGGGCCATAGTACATACTTAGATGTACTGCATACCTGTTATTTTTGTTACTATAATGCCAATTTCAGATGTTTTTTTATTTGAATTGTTAGTGACTGTGTGCTGCTGGTGTGCTTATACTAGTTTCTGTCCGCGACTTCGTTCGCGTGAAAGTCGTTTAGCGTCCTTACTGACTTATTTTCTTTTTGCTGGTCACCTAAGGGCCGCAGCGTGATGTTAAATAGCTTATAACTTTCCTTAAGAATTGAGCTAGCAAGGGAAAAATAATTTTTAAATTCGGTAATTGAGAATAGCGCGTTCAAACAAACAAACTCTTCAGGTTTATTATGTTATTATAGTACGCACGGCTACTCATCAAGCTATACATTTCCAGTATAAGCTGATCTCGCATTGTATAGGATTTCCTTACAATGAGAGGTCAGTTTAAACTGGAAATGCATAGCTTGATGTGTAGCCGTGTGTACGTTTAGATAAATAAATAATACTTTAGCGGATCCGGCGGCCGAGTCCCTCGCAGTATGGTCCGTCCTCGGGCCGTCTCAACGAAGGCCGTGAGCACCTTCCACTCGTAGCCCTCGTCGGGCACGGCACCCTGTGGCGTCACTGGACTCGCCAGCTTCGAGAACTCCCAGAACACCTTCACTGCTGATATGGAGAACCTGAGGAAAAGCATAGTCGACTGTTCCGTCAGAAATAGCACAGAAACTGATGGATTCTACTGATGAGGACTAGAAATAGGGACAAATTAGTTCAACCAGGTTTCAGACTGGCTAAAGTAGACTCATCCTTCATGGGGTACTGTAACCTTTTGACCGCCACAGTCGTGTATAGACGACAAACCAAAATGTGCCCAGCACGCCACGGTCGCGACAGCGTGACCGAATTTTATACGTAAATAAATGTCATAAAACAGCATTTTTTTGTTCATTTCCCTTGTTAATTATGTACCTTGACTCTTCGTAATTTATTTGAAGTGAACTGCTTTCGTTAGATTTCAATTTTAGTAACGTAAGATGACAAAAACGAAAACCAGTCATAAAGTTCGAAAAACATAGTGCCCTCGACGCCACAGTCACTATAACAGGACACGTAGTGATGCAGGTAGTAGACAATATAACACGAATATCGACCTCGACGGCAACTTACGTTATATTTAATTTACTCTGAATTCTGCACTAGTAAACAAATAAAACATTCCATACTGAACTTTTACGTTCGAGAAATCAAGAAAGTTTTATAATACTGAACAATGCACTATCTATAAGTCGAGTGTTAGTTGATTGTCGATTAATCGTAATGACTCTAATGCCAATCTCTATCACACTGTTGTATTGTCTGTGCCGGGAACGCCACAGTCATCTATGCTTGACAATCCCATGGCGTCATACGCGGATTTTTTTTTGAATAGAGTAGTTCGTTTACTGTTATTATGTTATTAAATATTATTAATAATAGATGACTATAAAAATAATAATAATATATATACTATAATACTACATATATAATAATATAGTATATATAAATAATAATATATATACTATAATACTAAAACTAGCCTCGTATTGCCCAGGCATTAAACTTTGATATTGTTTAAGTTGCTACTTACTTCTACGAAATAAGGGCATTTTCAAAGTCAAATAGTTTGATTTGATGATTGATTGTTATTTGTAGTAGATTGTTTGTTAATTGTTGTTGTATTGTTAATTGTTATTGTATTGTTAATTGTTGTTGTATTGTTAATTGTTATTGTATTGTTAATTGTTGTTGTATTGTTAATTGTTATTGTATTGTTAATTGTTGTTGTATTGTTAATTGTTATTGTATTGTTAATTGTTGTTGTATTGTTAATTGTTATTGTATTGTTAATTGTTGTTGTATTGTTAATTGTTGATGTATTGCTGTTTCTAATGTTATTGTTGTCGTTGCTGTTTAGTACCCGGGTAGAGATATAGCACATCGAATTCTAGAAAAATACTGTCACACTGTTTCCTATATAAACGGAAAACTGAAACTATAAAAGAGTCATATTTATCTTCTTCTTCGTCGTATCGATGTTCAATTGATACCTTTATTTTAAATAAGCTATGTCATAATCATAGATAAATGACTGGTCTCGCTGCGCGCCAATCGTTTATCTAAGGTCATAATTAACTCTTAAATACTAAAAGTATCAATTTTTTCTCAAAATTCAAACATCTGTAGCGTAGTTGCTAATTATGGAATACTATAATAGTAATTATTAAACCAAAAACGATAAATTTATATTAAAACGAATTCGCTGACTTATGTCCTAAGCAACTATCTACTTTTAATTAATAAAACATTTATGGTGAACTGAAAAGAGTGTTCGCTATATGGTTTGGTCATATTAATAGGAAGGAAATAAATAAAGAAATAAATATTAATAAGAATAATAAATGAATAATTAATTATAGAGAGGGGACGCAATATTGCTGACGATCGTCAGAAAGGTCAGGTGTGTAGTACTCGCATCCGGCGTGCGTGTGTGACCCAGATATATGAACGTAAACGAAGCAGAAGGAGTATGTACCTAAGGATTGTAGCATGAAACGTTATGTAGCTTCTATCTACTACCTTTATGGGAAAAAGGCGTATGTGTATAATCTTCTTATCATTTTATAGAGGTACGAGGAACAGGGTGTAAAGTTCGCTCACAGCTCCATAGAAAAGGGAAGATCCTCCGACCAGACGGGTGTCGTGTCTGAATGAATGTCTGAACTGCCCGACGACTGATGTCGGGACGTTGTATATATGCTAGTTGCGCGGTAAACTCTGCTTGCGCGATACAAGATTTTGCATTACGTCATTGTGATGCGTGATTCGCATGTGGCGATGTAGATTTCGCTACAATTTAAATTCGGATGGTAATAAAAAATCGTCCCTGTAGTTTACCCCAGACTCACTTGTTGTCTCCAGGCCGCATAGTCCCGTCCACATTGTCTCGGAACGTATCCGCCAGCTCGTCCACGTCCGAGAACAGCACGAGCGTGGCGGCGCCCGCCGGGCTGGCGCGGCCGCTGGGCCCCGCGGCGTGCGGCTCGAGCATGCAGAAGGACGCGTCGTCGGCCCCCTTCCATATCGCCACGCAGTAGCCTTTCGAGCAGAGGACGCCGTGTTTGTGCTGGAATAATTGGTTTAAGGAATAACACATCACGTACAACGCGCCTGTAATCCTCGGAACGTTGGGTAGATGTGTACACCCACATTTCGCCAGATATGTTTAAGGCGGCGTACCATTTGATATATTCATCTCCATGCAACCAAACTGACCTTATATACGCGCGATGGCGATGAGCACCGTTTAGTCATATGTTTGCATCGGAACGTGTAGTGTCATTTCGTATTTTTACAAAATTCTGAATTGTTCCCGTCCTTATTTGCAAAAATAGAACAATCACAACAAACCTTAGGGCAAGTAGCGTGTCCTACTACTGGTAAGTAAACAATCACTGCATTAATTATAATATTTATGGATTTTACAAATTACCTAGTTGTGAAATATTATTGACTGACGCAATTCAAAACGATATGTTAGTGGTGCGCAGCGCTGAGATATCGATATCGCTAATTGTTCTAAATAATAAATTATTTTAAGATCTTGTTTCACAAGATTTTTTTTTTTTTTTTTCATTATCTTGCAATCAGTTTCCACAACTATGAGCAGATGAGGTGAATGATGATTTGGCAGGGAAGAGTTTTTAGGAGTAACTAGTAATTAGGAGTAACTCTCATATTAGTCATGCAGCTCTCTACAGGTTATCCAATTGTAGAATGTTGCGTCTTTTGAGTCTGCTGATATAATCTGGTATTGTGAGTTGAGCGGCCAATTGGTTGGGGTGTCTCTCCAGTCTGGACTTGTATTTTTGCGAACATGAACCTATTTCTTCCTTCACTGTTTTCATATTCAGGTGTTCGTGAACTTCAGTGTTCCTTATAAACCAAGGTGAATCTGATATCTGTTTTAAGATGTTATTCTGAGTTCTCTGAATCATGCTCATATTGGAGTTACACGCGGAGCCCCACAGTTGAATGCCGTAAGTCCAGATGGGTTTTAGTATGGTCTTATAGATCAAGATCTTATTGTCTACGGACAGCTTGGAATTCCTACCCAGGAGCCAGTACATGCCTTTGTACCTAATGTCGAGCTCTTTTCGTTTCGTTTCTATATGTTTCCTCCATGTCAGTCGCTGGTCCAGATGCATACCAAGGTATTTTACGCAGTCGCTTTGTGGGAGTTGATTATGACCAAGTTTCACCGGTGGACATTGCTGGTGTCTAAGTGTAAAGTTGACCTGGACCGATTTTGATGTGTTGGCGCGTATCCTCCATTTGGCAAGCCAGTTGTGAATTTCGTCTAGACTTTCCTGTAGTTTTTCCGACGCTCTATTGGGGCAATTGCTACATGCCAGGACTGCGGTGTCATCTGCGTAGGTAGCAATTGTCACTCCAGGATTTTGCGGTAGGTCTGCCGTGAAAATGGTGTACAAAACTGGTCCAAGAACAGAGCCCTGAGGTACTCCAGCTAGTATATTATAGAAACTAGAGGTGCTGTCTTCTTCCTTGACCTGAAATATTCTATCAGATAGATAAGATTCCAGGATGTTGTAGTAGCAGTGTGGTAAGTGTGATTTTATTTTACATAATAGTCCCCTATGCCATACTCTGTCGAAGGCCTGTTGTACGTCAAGGAATACTGAGGCACAGTACTGCTTGGTTTCTAAAGCATTTCTGATGACGCGACACACTATGAATTTGTTCTATAGTGGCATGTTCTGATCTAAAGCCAAACTGATGATCGGGAATTATTGACATTGAACTTAGAAGCAGGCGTAACAATAACTTCTCAAAAAGCTTGGAGAGTACAGGCAGTAAACTAATAGGTCTATAGGACGTCACCTCGTGAGGCGGCTTTCCTGGCTTGTGTATCATGATGATTTGTGATACTTTCCACAGCAATGGGTAGTATCCTACCCTGAGCATACTATTGAAAATCGTTGTCAGGAAGACGATCGCCTTAGCAGGTAGCTCCTTAAGGACCCTTTTGTCTATGAGATCAAACCCTGGGGCCTTTTTGTCATCTAATGCCCTGATTAACTGCCGAATTTCCTGAGGAGTTACAGATTTAATTGGCATTTCCATCTGGAAATCTTGCTTCAGCATATTGTCTATGTCAACATCATCTATTCCAGGTTCGGGCTCGTTTGGTACGAAAACGTTGGCAAGGTGTTTAGCGAACGCATTTGCTTTTTCTAGGTTTGTTCTAGCCCAGTTTCCTCCTACTCTAATAGGTGGTTTCGGGTATTTTGGCTGGTTTGTGTTTTTGCATACCTTCCAGAGTGAATAGGCGGTCGCACTGGTTGCAGACAGGGATTGTAAATGAGCTTCCAGAGTAAGATCTTCTGCATCTTTAATTACCTGTTTCAAGTCCTGTATAGCCCTATTCAAAGCCCGTTTGTCATCAGCATGGCGACTTACATGCCACACACGACGTAATCTTCTCTTTTCTAGGATCATCTGGCGTATTTCCAGTGGCACTGTGTTATGTCTTGGTTTGTCTTGGTTTAATACGTGTGTGCACTTCCAACATGCCTCTTGAATCGTTCTGGTGAAATCTATTACTGCATTGTCAATGTCATTAATATTTTTTAATGCTATTTTGAGTTTAAGTGACGTATCAATGATGCTGCGGAACTCTGTCCAGTCTGTTCTGCTGTTGTAAAGTCTGGGACTTTTTTGGCGATTGAGAACAGTTGCGCCAATTGTTAGAATAACTGGTATATGATTAGAGGACCCATCCAGACAAGATTGAACGTTATAGAAGAGTCTGCCGAGTCCCTTCATAATGAAGAAATCCAAAACGTCAGGCAGTCTGTTGGGGTCTGTCGGCCAGTGGGTTGGCTCTGAAGTGGCAATTGTGATTAACTTGTTCGTATCAACACACTTTTTTAGCTCTCTCCCTCTCGTCGTGTTTAGTCGCGAGCCCCAATGAACATGTTTAGCGTTCCAGTCTCCTCCTGATATAAAACGAGGTCCCAGACTCTTCACATAGACTGTAAGTTGATCTTCTTTTAAATTGTGTTTTGGAGGACAATATACAGAAGACAAGGTGATATCTCCATTACTGTCATGGACAGCTATTGTGGTTGCTTGTATATGCTCCGTGCTGAACTGGGGCAGTTCGTGATGTTTGATGGATTTCTCACAAGAATTAACACATTTTATTTCAGTTCCCCGAAAGATCCAGAAACTAAAAATAATATATTTTCCAGAATACTTCATATGAAAATTCTTAGATGGAACAAATTTCCAAAGTTTGACGATTGATATGAAATTGATGATAATTAATCAGTAAACATAACATATCATTCTTACAGTCGCGAATCGCATTTTGATCACCATATACGACGTAAACAAAGCTGCAATTTGCAAAAACCCAAAGAAAATTTGAATTTAGCGGGCTACAGGTGAGGACTTTAACACGGCACATCTAAATTACCAAAAAAAAAAATACATTGATGATCGTCGTCTCCGTCACTCATACCTGTTTGACAGTCTCTTTCTAAAGCTCGAGACCAAAACCAAAAGTCAATTATTTAAACTAGGCTGAGAGTCAGCACTTTTTGAACGTCAACATTACAATCCCTTCACCACTTCCTAGTGGTTTAGCTGGGAAGAAGAAGTGGCGGAACAAACTGTCAAGCAGCACATTTTAGAATAAGCCTTGCAATGAGGATTATTACTAAAAACTTACCGTCTGGAAGAAGGTGTTAAGGGCTTTCTTGATGCTGTTGACACTGCCGGTCTCTCCTGCCTTGATATCACCGCCTACCACATCGGGCTCTATTTCTAACTTTACCTGTAAATATAAAACAACATCATGCCTGCTCTCTCCGTAAGGTTGGGCAGAGATGTATATATGATAGTACGGGTGATAGTAAGATGATAGTACGGGTCCCACATTTTAGCAGCTATATTTTTGTCTCATGCAATTATTTGGGAGCGAGTTTATTTTATCAATTTTCATTTGGTTTAGTGATCGAACCTAGGACCCTTCGCACAGCACTCGTGCGTGCGACCAATAGACCAAACTACCTTTAATCTAGCATTTACCATGCCTAATCTAGCACCTATGAAGTTGCCGTTGCGTAATACTGGCCATTTGAAACGTAATTTACGTATGACTGGCAAAAAATATGGAATTCTATGTTCAAATTCAGTCATTTGTTTACTAATTAGTGTTATGTTTTCACTACATTTGTATCTTTTTCATCAATATGGACACGATAAAAATATGAGTAATAATTGAATACTAAAGTAATAAAGTATCAAGGTTATGACCACCAATTCTCAAACACTAATTTCAGGGGAACGACCGCTACTTTCGATTATAATTATTCAAGATTTCTAAAACTGCAACACTCAACACTAATTTAAGAAAAAAAAAATACGCGGGCGTTTCTGAATCTATACTTTGTATAGTTACGGTTGTCTTAGTTTGGAGGGCAGTGTATAAATTAGGCAAAAAGACCCAAAACGCTCTAACGTTTGTCTGCCTGTCTGCCTGGCTGTCTTCTTGTCCTACTCACATTAAAGTTGATGACATGGAAATGGGTCGCCATTTCCTTAGGTTTTAACCTATCTGTCTGCCTGGCTGTCTATCTACCTGGCTGGCTGGCTATCTGTCTGCCTGTCTGTCTTCCTTTCCTACTCACATTTAAGTTGGTGTCATGGAAGTGATCCGCCATTTCCTTGGATTTGAGCCTGTCTGTCTATATGTCTGTCTGCCTGACTATCTTGCTCACATTAAAGTTTGTGACACAAAAGTTGTCCACTAACTCCCTGTCTATCCGTCTTACTCACATTGAAGTTGGTGACATGGAAGTAATCCACCATCTCGGCTGGTTTTAACTTGGGTGGTTTTCTCGCCCTCCCGATGGACATAGTGTACAGCCGGTCGCCATACTTGAGAATTGCATCCAGGAGCTCCGGCTTCCAGAACTGGTAGGGCTCAATGTGTTCTACCACTATGCCCATGACTGCGTTGGCTGCATCCTGGTGGAAGAATGGAGGTGATCAAACAAAATTAAATGCATGCACGAGAGGGCTTATCTGCATTCAAATTTTACGTACAGTTCAACCAGAAAATGTATGCGCTTCGGTAATTTTCATGTTTCAGAATTAACACGAACTTCGCGCCGCAGAGTAACCGATACCCAGTAACCCATAGAGGCAACGCTTCTTAGCTTTTTACTGCCGCACTTTGTAGTAGTGTACCGTATCATTGCGAGTATATATAAAATGTCCTCCCTTTCGGGTTACCTACTCCGGTAAAGATTGAAAACCTTTTTGGAATTGCATAGATTTGTTAATCTATATCTACGTAATCTTGGCAATACAAAATAGGCTAGTACTTTCATAGCAGTAACAGCGCTATATTCGATCTCATCATCGCACGTTGGTTATTTCGAAGATAGACGATGATTCCCGAAGCGCATATTTTTCTTGCGGCGGTGTGTCCTGACTTGATAAATGAAAGAATTTGAAAACAGACGAAGGTATAAAAGACTTGACTGTCCATACCTGGTTGTCTCTGTTGGGCTGGTCCATGAAGTAGTTCTCGTTCTGCGCGAGGCGCGCGCGCACGGATGCTGTGGAGCGAGACAGGCGCTCCATGTACTTGCCCATCGCTGCTTCTTCGAGTGCTGTGACCAGCTCCTCTTCAAAAGCTGTATAATGAAACATGTCTCAGGTTATAAATAGTTAAGTAGTGTACTACCATAAATAAAATAATATAGTTAAACCAAAAAATGTATGCGCTTCGGTAATCTTTGTGTTTCTGAATCAGTGCAAATGTCGCCCCACAGAGGCAAGGTTTCCTATATTTGTATTACCGCGCTTTGTCGTAGTGCAACTATCATTGCACGTTTTTCTGGAGCTTTTTCTCTATTAGGTTACCTACTCCGGTCGCAGATCGTCAGCTGACTCTCAAAAGTTTATAGGAATTGCATAGAATTGTTAATCTATAATGTTGTATTCATTGTATTGAAAAAAAGCCTACTACGTCTTTGGTTGTAACAGGTTTACATTTTATGTCATCATCGAACGTATTTCAGACAAAAGACGATGTTTCTCGAAGCGCATGTTTTCTTAGGATATCTGTACTCCATAAATATGTACTAACGTCCGCCGTCCTCTTCTCCCTCGACCTTCTCCTTGGCAGAGCCTCCTCTCTTCTCCTTTAGAGAAGTGGTGAGCTCGTTAATGACAGTCACTGGGTATAACTTGTATGGAGCTATGGCTTGCTTGCCGTCCAAGTTGCCTTGACGAACTGTGGGATATCAACTTCGATCAACAAAAGTACTAGATTTCCAATGAGCGCATCAATAACGGCTGAAAAATAAAGCCACAACTAATGTACTGGTCTTATTTTGCAACGTATTTTTTTCAACCTTATTGTTTAGAAAATGTTTTATTTTTCGATAAATATTTTTGTTCTTATTTTAAAAATACCTTTACTTTTCAATCGAAGTAATAAATATATTGCAAATGATAATAAACTTTATATCGTAGTGTTAAGGCTTATAATCAAGCAATATGCAAACGCGGCCACTTGGGCGATGATTTTCGTTCCTAATCCCTAAGCTAGTGTTATTGTTGATTTGATCGAGGGATTTCAATCGAGCATTAATTCGTTACACAAACAAGAAAAATGCCTGTCTATATCAATCAGCATCATCAATTCATCACATAAGTCCTCCGTGACTACATGCCCAAGGTATTTAAACTATGTAACTCTCTGTAGTGGCCAAAAACTAAAACTTGCCGTGACAATCTAAAAAATTACTAAACACAAGTACCATATTTTGAATCTACATTAACTTTAATTACTGACAGTTAAGTCTAGGTCGTCCGGCGGCGAGATGCGCGGACGACATTGTTACGATCGCGGGTAGAACCTGGATGAGGCTGGCACAGGAGCACGAAAGAAGAGAGGCCGATTGCTCAGCAGTGGGTGAAGTTGGACTGTGGATGATGAAGTCTTGATACCTAACGATATAACAAAGAATTAGTCGGTAACACTTACCAAGTTTATCAATAAACTCTCCGGGACTAGCAGCCACAATGAGCACGGGACAGGACTCCGGCGGGACGACCTCCGGTTCAGGCTCTGGTATTTGCTCACCCTCTGAAATATAACAGGTGTTAGCATAGTCCATGTAGGAAAAGGCTGGTGCTAGAGAGAGATGGAGCTTGCCAACTCGGTTTTAGTTGCTAGCTCTACTCGCTTGTGGTCAACCGCCGGTGGTGGGACAAGTGAATAAGATAGACAATCGGTCGGTTCGACAGTATTTAGGTACAACTACTGGCCAATGCGAGGAGCTAAGTAATAAGAGCCGCATGGTTCGATCGATTAGGTTTATAAGCTATGCTTGCCGCAGTTAGTCCGTGGATGGGTGACCATATTTACATAACAAGACCCCTCCGTGTTTCGGATAGCACGTTAAGCCGTTGGTCCCGGCTGTCATTCATGGATCTTTGACAGTCGTTACGGGTATTCAGAAGCCCGAAAGTCTGCCAACCAGTCTTAACGAGGACGCATGTCCCAGCAGTGGGAGCATTATAGGCTGATTAAGCTAAAGAAATATCGATGTTTTATCGAGTCGTAAAAACAGTGCGAATAGAGGGGGAGGGTCGATAGTTTTAAATAAATAAATGAGGTACCCACCGCCTCCTTCCTCGTCGTCCTCGAGGTCTCCAGCACTCTCGCCGGTCATCTCGTCCCTGAGGCGCTGCAGGCGTAATTCATCACCTGCATCGTACAATAAAAGAGAAAAGCTATTCAAGCCAGTACCAGTTACCAGTAAACACAAAGTCAATATAATTTGTATGTCGTCAATTGTTACAAACGGCATGTGCTAGCTGACATAATATTATGGCGAATAATATGATATGGTTTGTGTTGTTTTGTAACGTTTGCAAACTATTGTGTATAATCCAGTTCTTCTAGCTGAACAGACAGCAGTGCTGCTGGACAGTTTGTTGCGCCACTTCTTCTCCCAGCTAAAGCACTAGGAAGTGGAGAGAAGGGCGGACGTTTTGACTATCTCATGTAATTTTGACGTTCAAAAAGTGCTGATGTTCAGCTTTTGAATAAATATATATCTCTTGATTTTGATTTTAATGTGTGAAATCTATTATCAATTCTGACCCGTTTTTTACATCTACTTAAGATTGGCATTCCAATTATTTTTTTGAGAGGATGAATCCCAGACTAAACATGCGAAGATCATTTTGTAAGTAGTACTGGTCACCGTGCCCATATAGCAGGTTAATAATTGACAAAACTGTCAAAAGTCGTGTGAATAATCAAGGTATTTTGACCCACGTGCGGTGCCCCCTATTATATTCACCTGACATGTCCTACAATTACAACTGCCCTTCAAAAGGTAGGTACGAGCCCTGTTCACTTTATAAAATCGACATCGTTGGGGTTGTCGTAGTGAATTCGTGAAGAATGGAGATTGTTTATGCAGCAGCGAAATTCGGGATCGAAAGTGGACATAAGATTTAATATTATTTTAGCTGAACCAGCAAAGCTATGCCTCACCCTTCTTAATCCTCTGAGATGTGAGCAGTCCTTTGGTGAGCGTGGGCGCGGGGTCGAAGCCCACGACCTTCCCGCCGGCGGACATCCACAACCCGAGCTGGTGGTAGTCGCCCACGAGCAGGGAAATGGTAGTGGGCTTCGTGGTGTCGTACCACATCTTGAACAGGTAGTCCTTCATATCTGGGTAACGGAACAGGTATCAGGCTAGCTGGCTAAACATATCAAGTCATGACAAAAAAAAGTTGCACAGCATATTGTTTCAGCAACATGTCACAACGACATTTAGCAGTAAATATATTGCTAGCAACAGAACCACAAAAACCGCCTTTACTTTTAAACATCAAAGCATAGTTTAGGTCCAATTATAACGGTGGACTAAACAAAAATATTTGAATTTAAAGACTCACGTTTGAATTCCACTTTCTCCTCTTCCTCGCCTTCTCCCAAGCCTTCTTTTTCATCACCACCGCCTTCACCTTCCTGAGAATAACATAGCATAACATCACGCCTGCGTTCACCGAACTAGTAGGCAGGGCAGGGGGCAAGAACAGTCGAATAAGCTATTGGGTGTATACCAAATAGCTTTCAAATATACTTTAAACAATAGGTACATAATATATATTATTGTGAGCTTGCTAAGTAGTCAATTTCTTACTCACGCCCACATTTCGCCAACTATATCTAAGTCCTATACGATAAGGGGAGAGCCTATTGTTATCAACCGGGCGCACATTCAGATTCCTGACTGATAGGTCCTGAGAACTTTCTGATGGAAAAACCAACGCCGCTTTATCGTCAGAGATCGATACCAGGGTCCTTACTTAGTAGTTTTTTGTTGTTGCCCAACATTTTTGTGAATTTTCAGTAGTTTATTTAGAAAGGCCCCATAATATGTCGCCGGATAATTAGAAAATCTTTGTTTTCTTTTTGTCAACTACGGACTTTTTATTGGTAAATATGAAAGATTTCCGTAATAATGCGAGCTTCCAGATTTTTGCAAAAAAAAAAACAGTCTGTTGAAAACCGAAGTGAAGAAAGAAAAAAACTAAAACTAAACTGAAGAAAAGTCGATTGGAAACTTCGTTAAACTTAAACTTCGTCGTTCCCACTGACACAGGCCTTCTTTTTGTGAGAAGGAGTGGGCCGTAATTCACCACATGAGCACAATGCGGGCTGGTGGATGCTTTGGCATAAAACATATCCAAACAATCTGACCCCCGGCAGCTCGTCCGGCAGCCGCAGGGGCAGGCGCGTGTGCTCCCCGAGCGCGATGGAGAAGGTGTTGGCCCCCATCTCGAACTTCTCCGAGAGGTCGTCTATGGTGAGCTCCTTGCGACCTGTCTTCTTTAGGTGGTTCAGGTAGTAGTCTCCGCCGGCGTCTGTGGGGATACAGCTAGTTAATAGTAATATTCTATCTATCTAGACTTGAGGACGCGGGTTGGCCACGTTCGTCGTTGTCTTCTATCAACAATACCGACTAGATATCGGGTCGGCGCAAGAAATATGTCTCGGTAAATAGCAGCGCACTTCCGAGACGTGAGCTCTTATTTTGTTTAGGTTCGCTTGAAACAGCCAATGTAAACATGACTTTATTACTAGGTGCCATGGTTGTAATTAGGTTGAACTTATAACTGTTTTATACTTTTTTCACGCAGACAGTATTTAGCTTTGATTGGTATTGTTGATTTTTGGCACATTGAGACTGAGGTCAGACTGTGAACGTTCTTAAAACAACGAGAATTGCCCCTCAGATTGTTTCTAAGCTAATTCTTAACAATATTACAGGGTATTACCTTACAAATTCCTTTGATTAGATGTTCAAAGGGTAATCAGAAGGGAAAGATCTCATTTTGTAGATATTTTAATATTACCACGTAAGTATACAATGTGCGCTTTAATAATGTATATCGCGACAATATTATCGTGGGCGTTCACGTCCATAAAATGTACGTGCACATTATAACATGATCGTGGACAGACATGTGAAAAGCGTCTTCACATTTATAAATACCATACATCCACCACCATACATACATTTCTCCATACATTTTACTAAACTATGTTATCGTGATGCCGAGGACGTCCACGATAATATCGTCACGTTACAAATTATTAAACCGCACGTTATGGAATCCAATTAATTATTGGGTAGGCTTTAGATATAATATACGCACCTAGGATGTTGAACATATGATCCTGGTGCATGTGTGGCGGAGGCACGGACTCGGATGCAGCTGCGAACGCTGCGGCCGCCGCCAGCCCGAGAGTACGGCCCGCCATGTCATCTTCCTGTATGTAGCGGACGTTAAAACGTTACCAGTAACTAATCTAAGCCGAACACAAGTAAAAACAATCGAGGAATTTACACAAGAAACATACATATATTCTACTAGAAATAAAAGTCAAATTATATTCAGCACAGACGTATCGTACAGCCAGCCCGCACGTTGGCTGCATGATACTAGAGACCTCGCTTTTCAAAATTTACAGCATCCCCAAAACAAAACATAGTATTGAGAGTTTAAATGAGTTGTCTTGCAAACTTGTGTTCCTGTTTTTATACCGATTGTACCTAGAAATGACAGCATGACACATCTGGTGATCCTCACCTACAAGTCTTCTATGGACATTCTCGTCTCTCGGAGGTCGAGAAACTCTCCTCGTGTGAACAAAACTTGAATGAATGAGAGTAACTTGCCTATTACTGTCAAATTCTCCTGAAACATTATTACTTACATTAATGCCACACTTCTCAGCCGCCTTGCCGATGGCCGCGTTCTCACCGCGCGGGCCCATCATGATGGCGGCGGTGCCCTTGTTGATCCATTCGTATTGTTTGCTCTGTGCACAACACATTAATTAATCATTCATCAATGTTGATGTCTTAATATTTAGTGATTTCGTGAATGTAATAAATATACAATAATTCGATATAAAGTGTGAGATGTGATCTATGAGTGTGTATGATATATTATATTGTATTAAGCGATTAGCAGATTCTCTGTTGCCACATAGTCCTGTTGTAATAGCCATTTACTTATTTCTTTCCTCAACATATATCTATTTTAATCCAGTGTGTTTAGCTTTTTGTGCAGATTTTTGTATAAATGGTTACTTAAAACGTAAAATTGGCGTTGGGCAAAAGAGGTTTTATGTTTAACGCCTGAATGGACATTTGTGCGCTCTTTAGGGTTCGATTTGGGCATGGATCTATGAATCCTGAGGGCTGACTGCAGAATGAACAGCTGTCTACCAGTTAAGACCTCACAGTCCTCCTAGAGTAGTTTGGTTGGATATCGGTATGGTTTTTTACACATAACCTTTAGTACTCTTTGTGCTCTCTCAGCTGTCAGCAAGTTGGTTTTTGATGCACCACCCCACGCAGATATGCAATATCCAATTATAGACTGACACAGTGCAAAATAAACCATTCTCAATGTGCCCATATCAGCGGGATTTCTTAGCGTTAGAGAGCCGCAACATTCTGGAAGTAATCATATCGAGCTGTTTGCCCCATCTAAGGCATTCCTCAATTTACAAGCCTAGATATTTGACACTGTCGCATCTATCCAGTGTAGGGCAAGAACAAGTATTAGATGAGCTCTGGCATGAGTGGGCAATTATTGTGTAGTCTTTAGAGGGCACAGTATTACGTCGGATTGCGAAAGGGATGTAACAGGTTTTATCTAAGTTGAGAGTTAGTAGGCTATCGTGAAACTAGTTCATGATCTGACTTAAGAGTATTTTCTGCCATTGTTTTAACCCTCTCCCAAGTTGGGTCATAAATGACGATTGCAGTGTCATCCGCATACGCGTAGATCTTGCAGTTAGGGAGAATCATTCTGCAGAGGTCATTCATGTAAATTAGGAACATAGTGGGCGGCCCCAATATGCTTCCTTGGGGCACGCCGTAGGTCACAGTTTCCTCATCATTGAGATGATCACCTATTTTAACCAGCTGAGAGCGGTTTTTAAAATAGTCTTTAAACATTTCTAGTGCTGTGCCTCGTACACCCAGACGCTCCATCCTTGCTAAGAGTTTAGGGACAGAAACTGTGTCGTCGAAGGCCTTCGAGAGGTCTAAAAGTATTGTCAACAAGCGGGCTCAAATCCAGACTACTTTCTTGAACTGTTGACTACAGGAGGCTTATGAGAAATCCCTGACGAATAAACCCTTAAAACACTTTGCCCGACCTCAGAATCGAACCCAGGACCTCATACTCAGCACGTAGACCTTGTGATCACTAGACCAAAAATGCTATTTTTAACATTTTATGAGCCGATTATAACAAGATACCTCTAGCTTAGTCTCGGGTGCGCCTATGTCTGGGTTGAGCTTGGTCGCGGTGATGGCGACGGGCGAGATGTTGAAGCTGTCATCACTGCCGGGCGACAGGTTGCTGAGCAGGACGTCGCCCAGCTCACCCACGCCACCCTTGATGCGCACCAGGCAAGCTGTGGCGAGAGGCTCGGTGGACGGGAGACCTGTGAAGACATTTGTTATTATAAATGATAAATGAATGATGCATGTTTTTCTGTCCACCTGCCCAACCAGCCTACTTTTTAAAATCATGTTTTTTTTTTACTTAATGGACAATACATACATAACGCAACAAATCAGCAGACATGCATCACTCACACTATAAATCCATTTATACATAATATTTTGTTTTTAAATAGCTTTTCAAGAAACAGTCACGTAATCGCGTTCCTAATCTCGATCAATACGGCCGAGACCCCAAACGAGCGCGGTTGGATCTCGAAATACGGCATGTGATCTCATGAGTTCTCGAGTCTCGAGAATTGATATTGCAGCATTCCCTACCTGTGCCCCAGCAGTGGCAATATAATAGGGATTATATTCGAAAGGCGCGATTCCACCAGAATTGTGTTCAGCACATTTGTTCACAAACTTTTTGTGCCGAAGTCCAACAATGCACGTACTGAGCTGCAGATCCGTTAGTCTCTTTGTCCACCGGCAAAGCTCTGCGTAACTTTTGTAAGTGTGCAGTGCAGCATATTTGTAAATGTTTAGGTACTTGAGTGAGCCCACTGAAAGAAACATTTGTGCAGTACAGTGTCACACAGTGCCCCCACACACTGGTGGAATCGTGCCGTAAGATACATCGTCGATCAACATATATTTTGTTCTTACCATTCTCATCGCAGCCATGAGGATCGAAGAAGAAGTAGTGTCCTCCATGCTTCCAGATGGCGACGGAGGCTCCTCGCGCGGTGAACACGCCGTGCGTGTGCTCCTTGAAGAACTGCCGCAGAGCTGTCTTGAGGGGGGGCGCGCCCGAACCTGCCTCGGGGTTCAGGGTGCCTGAGGGGAGGGGGGAATTTTTTTTAAATTACACGACTCACATACCTATATAAACTACACACAGGGAAATATTTAACTGATCTTCTTAAACACTAACTTATTGACCTTCTAACGATGTAGGTACTCTTTTATTAAATTAATGTCTTCTTGCGCGTCTATTGATGCATACTTTTTTACATTATTGAACCTCTTTTTAACTTTTTGACCTGTTCACACGGTTGGCCTCTGTAAATAAGCTAGGGTACCCCGACCAAACGGGTTAGGTTAGGTTAGAGTAACCAACAACGCCCGAGCCGACCGAGCTACACACAAATTGTTCGCAGCGCTGCTAGTTGGCTATTTAGTATTTTAGGTCCCCGAAATAGGAATTATTTGAGGTTTTATAAAAAGAGACACATTCATCACAGTGTTCAATAATAATTTTAGGAAAGCAAAATAGGAATTATTAGAGGTTTAATTAAATACATGCCTTTTTTCCTATGAAAACTATATCCTTTTCGTAAATGATTACCACCTTATAATAAAAAGACGTCGTTTACACTGCACTACATGCAAACCGTCACGTATCGTCCCGCAGGTAGTGTGTACGCCGCTTAACTGTCGTATATAAAACGTGTCGTATGCAGGTGAAAGCTAAAGCCACGTACGCACGGGCGATTTTTTAGCGCGACGATTTTCAACTCTCGGTATTGAGTCGAGCATTGTGAATCCAACAGAGTGATTCCCAGCGCGTCAAGAAAATACACAGCAGGATTTTCAACAGACTATACAATGACATGAGAATTTACTATAAAAAGTATTATATTATATTTTAATTATTGTGTATGTGAGGACTATGTGGGCCATTGCTTTTTTGTTTTATTAATTTTAATCAAGTGCTGGCAGTTGCGGCCTATTCAAATGTACTTTCTCTGGTATTGTTCCGACGAATTGTTAAGTTCTGAGTGCAATCCAAGCCTGTCCAGTCAGAGCACGCCTTTGTCACTAGTGGTGTAGCTCAACTACACGATTAGTGACAAATGCGTGCTCTGACTGGTCCATTCAATCTGTGTGGTCCATTCCTCAAAAGACCATTTCAGACACCGATCTACATGGTCTTCACGTGATCTGACCAAGATTTTTCTGGACTTTAAAGGAGACTGTGATCTCTGAGTCTGTTTCGGCCTTTCTTCTCAGAGTCAGATAGGAAACGCCGACCTCGTCTAGTTTAAAACATTTATGATTGTCGTTTATAAGTGTTTGTACAAACCTACTCTCAGAAATAAAAAAAATCATTTACCATTTTATCAACTTTCGGCGCTAACCTGCGCCTTGAAAAAAGTAAAATATCACCGCGTAAAAAGATCGCTCGTGGGCACGAAAGCATAAAGAAAATAGTTGAATTCGTTATTTACCAGTAAACGTGCTGTCCATTACTTCTGTCTCGATGCAATCATAATCCGACACTTTGAACCTGCAACGATCGCAAATAATTAAGAACCACTTTTTTTTCCTGGTTTTTACGCTGAGCGTCATGGGGGTTAGATCCCAAGGTCGGACAAAGTGCTGTGTCTAGTTTGTACCTATACAATTGCAGTTATAAATAGAAACTTTGAAACCATTTTTGTTAAATTAAATATTTGTTGTTATAACGGTCTCAGGAGACTATTCTATTCCTGTGAATGCTGATCCAAATGTCTCAAATTTTTTTTTTTTTTAAATGGGCAATTTTGTAATAAAAATATTCGATTTTGACTATTTCTTTTTTTCAAAATCAGTGAATGCAGATTAAAATTTCTCAAAGAGTTAAGGACAGTCTTCTAAGACCGTTTTCCTGTAGCTACAACGGTGCTACCTTATCTTACTGCCGACTCTGCCGAGTCTCAAAAATCTACCCTGTATACATCTGCCACCCCTTTGGAGAATGGCGTAATGCAATAGCTGTACCTGTTCAACACATCAGCTGCTGCCAAGGTCCCGGTGGCGAGTTCCTCTCCCTCTTCCTCCTGGCCTTCCTCAGGACTCTGTGGTGAGTCCATGCTGATGCCCATCTTCTCGAGGTGTTCCATCGTGTTCTGGTAGAGCGAGTCACCACGGACTAGCGTCTGGAAGATAAATTTATAACGGTTGAAGTCTTTATAACTTTTACATATTATATGCATGTTTTTAACTAAAACACACAGCCGTAGTCCGGAAGAAGCTCGTCCAAGAAAGTGGTACTTCGTGAGTACTTCGTATTGCGGTAGCAATAGGACTACCTATTACGGTAGTGAGGCGGATCTACTGCTATTTCTGCCACCAAGTAGTATTCATCATCATCATCAGCCTATAATGTTCCCACTGCTGGGACACAGGCCTCCTCTCGGTGAAAGGGAATGTGCCATAATCCACCACGCGGGTCCAGTGCGGGTTGGTAGATGACACATGTCTTCGAATTTTTCGTTCTAGGACATGCCGGTTTCCTCAGGTACACCTATTCCTACCAAGTAGTATTGCTGTGTTGCAATTTGAAGGTTACGAGTGCCGGTGTAATTACTGGTGCCTGAAACAGTTCAGCTTGGTCTCTGTGATGGCAACGTATCTGCGTTGTATTTGGTAGAGAATATGTTCGGGTAAGTTTTGCGCTCGGATAAGAAAATGAAATTCCCGGCTAACTTGGCAATAGTTTTTAATGCTAACAACATCATCATGCTGCGTCATTTAATTCTGCCCCAACCGTCAGGACGGAATAAAAAATTGCGCAGAATTTGATTAGTACGGTCTTATCCCAGCACCAAACTTATTTGAACAAACCTTATTGCAGATGTCCACAGGCGGCGGTGACTAATTAACACCAGATGGGTTGTTCTTTATAAAGAGACTGATGCTTGTTCTGACCTCATCAACATCTTCAGACGTCCAATCGTTAGGGTCTACGATTTGCGTCATCGCCAGTGCAGTAATGGAGACGGGCGTGGCCTGTCGTCCGCGGTGCTCCTCAGGGAAGCGCGCGTCGCCCTCGTGGAAACTGCCGCGGACTATCCAGCGACCAGGGGCTACCGCTAGAAGACAATTTGCAGTATTACTAATCATAGTAGATTAAAGATGCGCCTCGGTGATCATGGTCTATCTTTGGAAATATGAACGCGCGATGTTGGTATAAATCTATCTCTAGACATACAAATGCATATTGGTTTATATAAGTTTGATATCCTCGAACACCGTTTTCCCGATCATCATGAACCTTGGCACATACATGTATTTTTTCATGGGAAAAGTTTTATAGGAATTATAAACACTCCGGTCACTCTGGTTAAAAACACTTCCTCTCTCCTTAAACATCATCATTACATAGTTTCCCTGCTCTTGTTTCGTGTTTATTATTGTATGTATATATACAGGGTTATTGGTAAAACACCATCAACCTCCTAAGGGGTCATTGTACTCATAATTATGAACCAGCTCCTCCATTATTTCATATAATTAACTTGTGCATAGTTGATGGCATTTTCCCGAACAAGCTCAAAAACGTAATAATAAAACCCCTGTATAAAAAAGATAATAAAACAGATTTTAAGAAGTATAGACCTATTGCAAAAGTTCCAATTATTTCCAATAATAAAACATTTTCGAGAAAGTAATTTATAAACTCTTTATATGCCTATTTCGAGAAGTATAAGTTATTTTGCACAGAACAAAAGGGTTTCCGTAAGAACACAACGATAAATATGGCACTATTTGACTTGCTAGCTAATATCATGCCGTCTGTCGATAAAAGAAATCCAGTCTGTGCAATTTGTACACACATGACCAAGGCTTTTGACTATGTGGACCATAAGATTCTGTTACACAAATTAAATAGTTACGGTATAAGAGGTAACATTTTAAAGTTAATAAAATCATACCTGAGTAATAGGTTTCAATGCACGGAAATTTCTAGGATATGTCCTAAAACTAAATTACAAACCATATATGTGTCAAAACCAAGACATGTAAAATATGGCGTCCCACAAGGTAGTGTATTGGGTCCGCCACTTTTTTTGATAGGTATATATAAATGATCTCCCGAAAGCAACAACCAACAAAATGGTTCTTTTCGCAGATGACAGTACAGCAATAATAAAGTATACTAATTCAAATAATTATAAGAATGACATAAATACTTGCTTAAGTGACATTATACATTGGTTAGATAATAATAATTTAGTTATAAACCTGAGCAAAACAAAAGTCATGCATTTTTATCAACGCCGTGAAAACCCAAATCTTAGCATTTCCTACAAGGGCTGTGATATTGAAGAAGCTACTAAGGCTAGGTTCTTAGGCATTATAATTGATAACCAACTTACATGGAAACCTCATGTTGAAGAACTATGTAAGAAACTTAGCAAATCCGCATATGCTCTTTTTCAACTGTCAAAGAAAGTTAACAGTCAGGCTCTTTTAACAGCGTACCATGGATTGGTTGCCTCTGTTTTGCGGTATGGCATTATTTTCTGGGGGCAGTCCACTGATAGGGAGCTGGTATTTAGACTGCAGAAGCGATGCATTAGGTCAATGTGCGGTCTTAAAACAATTGATAGCTGTGTTCCCTATTTTAAATCATTAAACATTTTAACTTTTCCTTGTCTTTATATAATGGAAACGGCTTTGTTTGTGAAATGTAACCCACATCTATTTAAAAAACTATCAGAGGTCAGGAAAAATCCAATACGAACTCAATACATCAATGAATTATTTCAAGTAAAATGTAAAACCGCACTATTGAAAAAAAGTTTTTTTGGTATTGCACCACTCATATATAATAGAGTACCTAGCATTATAAAAAATATGACTATATTAAAATTTTAAGGGGCGCTTAACGAATTTTGAATTATGAAAACTTATTACACGATTGACGATTTTCTTAATGATGATTCACTAACTGATTGGCATACTGATAATCTGATTGACATAATTATTGCGATCCTCTCATTGACCTATTTTATTTTATTTAATCTATTATCACGCTGACATTTTTAATAATATTTATATTGTAATTCCAATGATCTGACTTATTGCTAATTTTTAATTTGGAATTGAAACCTTTGCATGCCCAAGTGACGGTAAAATATGGAGAACTTTATTATAAAAAACACCTATGTATAGTTGTATACTATACCCATGTTTGCAAGGAAATAAATGATTTGATTTTGATTTATGGGACCATATATGAAATCGCGAAAAAAAAATCAGCTGGTCCCTACATTTTGAAGAGTTCTGCAAACATAAATGTAGGGAACAGCAGATTTTTTTTACGCGATTTTATATTTGGTCCCATAGTAAAAGTTGTTCATAATGATGAGTACAATGACTCCTTAATAGGTTGATGGTGTTTTACCAATAACCCTGTATAAAAAATAAATAAAAATAAATATCGTCTGACATTGCACACAGCACCATCTAGTTCCAAGTTAAGCACTTAACACTTAAGGCTTGTGTTATGGATACATTTTTAGAAATTTGTAGGATCTAGCATTTGTAGAATCTGGCATTCATAGAATCTGGCGTTTTAAACTCGTCTGACATTTCTAGAATCTGACATTAGTTGACGAATCCAAAAATTTCTACATTTATATCTGTAATTTTTATGGTGTACATATTACAGTGTTCTATTCTATTCTGTTCTATAAAGTACTGGTACGATCTAGGCTCTTAGTTTGCCAGTGAGCTTTGGAGCTCAGTGTCCTAGAGCGTCTGAATGTCAGACTTTCTACGGAATACAATTCGTAAAACCAATCTCACACACTCAGAAAACGGCTAAGCTTAAGTGAGATTGAGCCGAATATGTCTGCCGCATGTCAGATGAGCTGTGGGCTTAAAATAACTGCCGAAATGACACCGTGGCATACAAAAGACCAAGATGGCACCTACCGTCAGGATTAGCCCGTATTAGCACAGAGAAAAGGAAGAGGGAGGCCCTTGTCTAGCAGAAGATGCATTTCGGCTGATGATGATGATGACTCACGTTTCATCTTGTTGACAGGCTCGGGCATGTCGGCACTGCGCTGTGTGACGTGCACGTCGCTGATGCTGAACGGCTTTCGTCTGATGTTGGCTACGTTGTCCATGAAGTACTCGCACATGCGAGCGATGCGGGTGAAGTACATGACGCAGCCCTTGCCGCCATCTTGTAGACCAACCTGGATGATGAGTGTGTGAAAGAAATGTTTGAAGCGGGTTTTATAGGCGTTGTCTAGTGTTAGCGAAAACGGGCATCAGCCTTATTATAATAAAAGATCATTTGTGAACAAGCTGAAGAAGGAAGATTAAGCTAGATTGTAACGACGTGTGACTTAGCTTCGTCAAGTACTGCAGACAAGCTACTAGCTCCGTGTGACTTTATAATAGGAGTTACTGCCATGTGCGAGTTGGTCAGTAGCTCGCAAATCGGTTACTAAAACATTTTTTTGTATTTACTAGGCGCTCGCCTACTGCCTCCCACACCACACTGCAGTCACTGCGCCGCAAGGCTCTTGTCCCTCGGGCAGTTAGCTACTTGCCTGTCATGGCAGCTTCTCCTGTGACCGGTCGAAACTAGCTACTGTCAAGAGATTAAACAGTGGCGGTAACTACTGTCAGGTAAGCATCTCGTACTGTGTAAGCAGGCCTTTTTATACTGTCATTCGAAGAAGCTCTTGTAAGCGCACACTGAGTAACAAAATGCTCCAGGATGCTCGAACAAGTCCTTTGCGGTCAGGTCAAATACTCGGCACAGAAAAACATCTCTTGCACAGTATTTTGAACAATATTTTAGTTGTAATTGAGTTCTTATAATGTATTGGTACACAGATGATTTTTTTAAATAAAGTCCTCCATGTTCTGCCGTCACATGGGCATGCAAATCAATCAATAAAAAATAACTCGAGAAAGTTTGTTGTGTTAACTTAAAAATTCGGTCCAGAATTGACGAAAATGTCGAAGAACCTAATATAAAAATGAAAAATAAAAACTACAGATGAATTGAGAACGTCCTCCTTTTTTAAGAATTAATTTAAAAAGGAATGTATCTCACCCTAGTTCCATATCTGTCTGCTGGCCAGGGATGGTACAAGTAGTACTTGCCACCCTCGAACCAAATCGCCGTCTCATACTCTCCAGGCACCTGCGGGGTTAATATAACTTTTACGATATTGTAATAAGGTACAAATTGGAATGATTTACGCGCGTTCGGGGTTACAATACACTGTTAAGGCAGGTCAATATTAACGAAAAGAGTGTGTCACGCGATGTTGTATCACGTGCGGTGCAACTGTCAACTGTCACCGTGACCTGCCCTGCACATCGCCTGCCCAAGAATAGTAGGACCCTGATGACTGAGTCTGCTCATCTCTAAACTGCCATGAAAACTATTACCTTATAATATTAACCATTACCTTATCAAACGGAGAGGTTAGTGAAAACGGTGCGGGTTCATAAAAGTGTGTTTCAGAAAGTAGCCCAAAGTAGCATAGTTGCCTAAATGTATCACAAGAGTTTTAAGTTTACCTACTTATTAGTAATAAAAAATAACAAATATAATGCAAAATTCTTGAGTTTTAATTCCGCAAAAAGTGGTTCCCGGCTTGGATGCAGAATCCAAAAATATGCACACGGAGAAGATGCTATAATTATAAAACAAATTGCGACCCAGACCTAAAAATTGAAACTAAACATTTTACTGTCCTGGATTTCCGCAAAATCATGCCTGACTCCTTAACTTAGCTAGTTATTTGCAGTTTCCTACACCATACTATCTCAATTAATATCAGACTCAAGGGGCACTTATAATATGTATTAACCAGATATGCACAATCCACCAAAAAAATTGAACAGACTTCGTGTTAAAATTATCAGCCAAACATACGTCTTACCGCGGGGTATCGTGTTACATAGTAACTGGATTGTAGAGGTCAGATAGGCAGTCGCTCCGTGTAAAATACTAGTCCCTCCTACTTACTATCTATCACCAAAAGAGTCCCTGCAAGGTGTAATCTTTCTTGGTCCACTTGGAAATCCCTGAACCGTCTCCGGACACAAGTTGGAAGATGTAACTCCAACTTAGTACCTCAACGGAACGGCAGCAGGGTGTACATAGTGGAGCTATGTCGCAAACTATGCTCCATCTCCATCACCACCTCTTGCCCTTTCGTGTCCCAAAATATGCAGTCAAAGAGACCTCTATGCTGCCACCGACGACGACTTGAAAGTGACGAAGTTTTGGGCCGTGCCAGTGACACAAAGAAGAAGAAGACGGGTATTCAGCTGCATCTGGTTAGACTGGAAGCCGACCCCAAAATAGTTGCGAAAAGGCTAAGCATTCTTTGATCTGTGGCTAAGCAGATGATGGTGAAAGTCGCGAGCTCTAAACGAGTGCCACTTACTTGCAGTATTCCGGAGTCAGACTCCCTAAAGAAGTGTTCAATTCCTCGACACAGGTCGAACACTTTGGGGTTGCTCGATACCAACTTCCCCCAGACTGCGATGCCGCGCACCTGGAATAAACAACGAAATAAAAGGAAAATTGTTGTATTTCAGTCTATTCTATGCTATGTTGTGCTATGCTGTGCTATGTAATGCTACGTAGAATGTAATCCTGAACATATAAATAAGTATGACCGCAGCTATAAGTGAAAGAGAATGTGTCTTATGTTACGTGTGAAAGGGAAGAGAGGTAGAGAGTGATTGACGAACAATAAGACCAGCTAGATGTACCGTAAGAAGTTTATTTTGTACTAGATATAGTTAACGAAGTTGGAGGCTTGTGGCTTAGTAATAAGCTACGCTTGCCACGGTTGTTCCGTGGATGGGTGACCATCTTTACATACCAAGACCCCTCCGTGCCTCGGAAAGCACGTTAAGCCGTTGGTCCCGGCTGTCATTCGTGAATCTTTGACAGTCGTTACGGGTCTTCAGAAGCCTGAAAGTCTGACAACCAGTCTTACCAAGGGGTATCGTATTACCCAGTAACTGGGTTGTGGAGGTCAGATAGTATGTCGCTCCACGTAAAATACTGGTATTCATGTGCATCTGGTTAGACAGGAAGCCGACCCCAACATTGTTGGGAAAAGGCAGGCAGATGATGCATTAACGAAGTTAGAAGTACCAAGTTGATGGTATATGTTATCTGTGCTATTATATAGGCTGGCAGGGAACTCAACTGATGCACAGCCTGTTACCATAGATTCAGTACACAATTCTGAACACCACAGCGATGAAATTTTTCGCGGCTATTTAAAAAAATTGCTGTTCCATACATTTATGTTTGCAGAACTCGTCAAAATGTAGGGACCAGCTGATATTTTTTTCGCGATTTCGTAGTTGGTCCCATAGTGAAAGTAGTTTATGATGATGAGTACAATGACCCATTAAGAGGTTGATGGTGTTTTACCAATAACTCTGTATATACATATATACAATAATAAACATGAAACAAGAGCAAGGAAACTACTACTACTACAACTTACTGTTGCACTTTTCTATGCAAGAGCAGATTTTTTTTTCCATAATCTACGAAAAGTTTCTGCGGTAGGTCTAGAATGATATGCTGAATTGAAATATGTTATTATTAGTTTGCACGTCGATGTCCCTGCCACCCTGTATGCTATGACATCTGCTATGCTATTCTACGCTACTGTATGCTTATCTATGCTAGCCTATGCTATTCTCTGCTATTGCTTTAAGCAACTGTGGCTCCAAAAATTCAAACGAGTCGAATTCGGAACGCAATAAATTAATAACGGAAGCTTAAAATACAAAATTCTGGGTCGCAAAATCGAACAGGTGCGTACCTTGTGCGTATACTCCCGGTCACGTATCGAGAAGGTATCCTTGAGTTCTCCGAGCACCAGCCGACGAATGGGACCGCCGCGCTCCAGCAGCGACTCCTGCAGTTACAAAGGATGAAACGATGGATGGAAGAGAATAAGAGGTCGCAAGACTCGCGTAATGTACAAATATTAATAGTAAGGCTTACAGATCTTATAATGCAATACGTATCGGTGAATGTACAACATGTCCCGGATTTAACGCACGCCACCAAACACCTTAAAACCCTATTACATACTGTTAACATACTGTTACTGCTTGTTATACTAATATAATTTTTACTATTATATAGTATATATATACAGGGTGTCCCGTAAATAATGGATCAAACGTAACGGGTAGGTAGCTCACCGGATTTATAACAACTAATATGAATAATTAAAAAAAAATTGTTAGGGTACTTAACAAAGTTTTTTTTTCGATCTTTGCTATTTTTCTACCAGACTTCAGTTTTTTTAAATGCTGTCGCTGCAAATGATAGCATTTTTAGGTATGATTTTTGTTAAACATTTCTGAATGGCTTTTTTTAAAATATCGTTTCTTTTGCCTTAGAAAAAAAACTTGAATTGAAAAGTATTTTTTTAAGTTGAAAAATAAAATACTTGGTTACCGTAACAGTATTTTTAAATCTATTCAAATTAGTTGTTGGAAATCAGGTGAGCTACCTACCTGTTACATTTGATCCATTATTTACGGGACACCCTGTATATAACATTGTTCATTTATTAAATTAGTTATATTGATTGGATTCGGATTGGGCTGTAATGAACCATGCGGGCCCAGTGCGGTTTGGTGGATGTCACATGTCTTCGAAATTTTAGTTCTAGGACATGCTGGTTTTCTCACGATGTTTTTCTTTACCGTTTTGAGAGCAGTGGTGATGAAAGAATTTGCACAAAATGCCTGCTTGTCGGTCGTGTGCTTGTTCGTAAGGCGTCGTGGCCATTTCTACTGGACCACCACTGCTCCGCGGTTAGAAAATCGATCGACATTTAGATAACAATAAGAGCTCGGGGTCAATATTGGATACTAATTAATGCCTTTTTTCACTAACACTAGGTGACACCCTAATAAATGCTTAGATAAAATTGCGGGCTGCGCTGAACCGAAAACGTTGAAAACCCAACAGGGCGCTTTTATTTAAGAATTCGTTTAGGTGTACTTACCCGGTACATATTATATCCTATATCCAACGTCTCATCAAACATGTCCTCATTCCAAGCGCGTGCTCGGTACCGCTGCAACATGCCAAGAGCCGCCACGCAGCACGGAATAGCCGTGTACGTCTTGAACTTTTGGTACCTGCACGATAAATCAGGTGTCCATTCAGTTTGTTGCGCTGTGCTGTGCTTAAGGGTGACTTATCAGCATTAAGTTATGCTACGCTGTGCTGTGCTAAGTTGAACTAACTTTCTCTTACTAACGTGTGCTGTGTGGGCAATCACGATGTGACGAGATGCTAAGTGCGAGCGAGATAGACGAAAATACAAGCGGGTCGGCACGCGACAAGTTGGCACGGTGACAACACATACCACGTGATACATAATTTGTTTTTAAAAAATCATTGCAAATCACACAAAGCGCAGAGTAACACTTTGTTTCCTCACCACGGTGAATAATCAACATTAAGCTAAGCTACGCTGCGCTGTGCTTTATTCAACTTTTCGCTCCTCTCATTTTTTTTTTAGAATTCACAATAGAACCTAGACAATTAACTTTCATTTCGTTGCACGTATTAAATGTAAAATAAATAGGTATACAGTATGAATGCAAAAAAAAGGACGTACTTTGTTGTATACATAAATAATAATGCTCGCTTACCTATAGCTGGCCATGTGTCGTGTTCCCCTCAAGATCCACTTCTCAACGTCGAGCTGCTTGTACTGCGAGTGATAGTTCTGGTCTGCAATCTCGACTGGACTGTGCAGGATCGTCTCCTCTTTCGGTAAAGGAATCATGTCGTCCCTAAGGAAATATAACTTTATATTAATGATAGCTACCTTAAGGCCCTACCTTAAAAATAAATAGTAGTTTGATGGGCGTGGCTTATTTACCAAGTGGCAGTTCTATCTTCCGTGGTCGGTCGCCACGTCGTCGTCGCGTTGTCGCCGCTACAAACTTATCTGAACCAGTGGCCAAAAGTGGAACTAACGAAATTACTGATCGGGATTTAAAAAGGTTCCTTTCTTATCATGGGCTTTGGCTAAGCATTATTCCTGTCACTGTCACACAACTGTCAAACTAAAAGTGCAAAATAAAGACGGAAACATCTCTAAGATAAATATGCGTGCTAAGTAACGTTAATGTATCACGTTCTATGACATTTTGGCACTTTGTAACCATGGAGTAGACAAATAATACAAATTATTTAAATAATAATCTAAATATTTATTTATTAGATACTATTATAATATACACGGTGATTTTTAAATCACTGTTAACCTTTCAGGGCATGAAAGTACTCATGTTCATGAGCAACTTTCACTAAGACCCCGGCTCTGAAATGTCGAAAAAAATATCTGCTGTTTCATACAAAAATGCAATATTTACCCGATGAAAATGTATGAAACAGATGTATTTTTATTGCTACTTCGTAGTTGGTCCCATAGTAAAAGTTGTTTATAATAAAGAGTAATTTCACCTCCTAAAAGGTAAACAGTGATTTAAAAATCACCGTGTATAATAATATAATATAATATAATAATATGAGACAACATCCACACAAGGTCTTCAGGTCCCGAACTAGGCAGAGCCTGTACTACGGTAAGCTGATGACTGATATACATACATATACATATACACACCCAGACACAGGTCAAACAGACATGTTCATGCACACAAATGTTTGACATGTCCGGGGATCGAACCCGGGACCAGCGGCTCAGAAGGCAGGGTCGCTACCAACTGCACCAACCGAAAATACAACACGAAATTAAAAATAGTTAATTAAAATCGATTTTGGTATGTATGAGATTGATAAACTCCAACAACGTTTCACCGATCACCATACACTGGCTTGGTAAGTCACATTTATTTTTCACTTGCCTTCTATACATTCCGTCAATATTTTGTCTACTTATGGCGACGCGTCGCCACGCCAGCAATCGGTTTTACGTGCGGCTATAGATGTTTCACATCAATAAAATTAAAATGGAAGTTATTCAGAAGAAAGAAACAAGAAATAAAATGCGTTTATTTGCGATAAACATGACGCAACAAATACCACAATCACAAAAAATATGAAAAGGTTGGGGGAAACATGCGTCACATCCACGCAAAACGGCTATCGCTCAGCATTATGCTGCGACCCTATGCAAGACAGAGCCCCAGCGCTGGTTTACAGCGACAGTCGGCGCTGACGTACTGACGTCGTCCGGTGAGGCAAACATTAGTTAGGACGCTGTGCAGCATTAAAATGTTAATAGATAACTTTTTGTTTTTGTGACATATCTTGTGTTGCCCCTGTACCCTTCAATTTTACACCGCTTTTTTATCAACATTTATTGTACCAGTGCTGGATAAAGCATCTCCCATAACCTTCCACTCTTCCCTGCGTTGCCTTCTCTGGCAATCACCCTTAAACTAAATAGGTACTATAAGACATTTTTTTTAAGAGGTAACTGCTGAATTTCTTCTGCATAATCTTCTATTAGAGATGGGCTTTTATTAAAAAAATGTTTTTCAATAATAAGCTTGGGCTTTCCAGGAAAGCGGTCCATATGAAGAGCGGTTTCGAGTGTTTTGACACCGTAATGTCATTACACCGGCAACGATGACGAATTTTTATGACAGTTGTAATTTTACGGCCGCCATTATGACGGCACCGCATTCTTATGGAACCTAAAGTTAATAAGTTAATACTTTGCCTTTTGACAGACTAACTTTCGACGGCACGGTTGGCGCAGTGGTTAAGTGAATGACTGCTGCGTTACGTGACGCGGGTTCGATTCCCGCACGGAACAAATATTTGTATGACCTGCAAGTTGTTGTTTCGGGTCTGGCTGTTAGTGTATGTAAGTTTAAATGTTTGTACACGCACCCACGATACAGGAGAAATTCCTAGTGTGGGGACACGTATTAAAAAAAAATACTTATGACTGACTGAGTCTATAAATGATGTAATTGAAATAATGTAACGAATAAATATATATGTATATAATAAATATATATATATATATATATATAATAATAAAAACAATAACTAATAACGATATAATCTAACTGACTCACCTTCCAAACATGTGTCCATCTACTTTGGGCGAGTACAGAAAGAAGTTCTCCCCCCGGAGCGTCATGATCTGTTCGGTGGTGGGGTTCAGCGGCGCCTTCTCGGGGCTCACCGGCAGCTCGGGGGGCGGCTGGGGGGGGGGGGGGGGGGGGGGGGGGGGGCTATTACTACTGGCACTAGCATCTGCACGTAGGATCACTGTCACATGTACTAAACAAAAAAAAATGTCAGGCGATACAGTTAAGCGTCGTACCCCCACAGGCAATTTTTTCCCGCGACGATTTTTTATCGTGCACCCGATTGGTGTTAGCGAGCATTAACAATCCATCAGAGGGCAACCTAGCGCGTTAAAAAAAATACGCTTTTGGATTTTAACTGTCGGCGCTAAGCAATACGTTGAACATCCAATACTGCTTACTTGCGCCAGATACTATGCATCGTCTGCAACCAGCTTAATATGGCGAAGGCTCGAATATAGCACAAAATATTCAATTAAAAAACGTGTGCGGTCGGGGGGCCCCAGTATCAGAAGGGCCTCCTCCCTAAGCAGGAAGTCCGTCATTTCGGCCGAAGTTATGAACGATTCCTACTCCGTATTTCTTACGGACATAACATTAGTCCGGGGGCCCGAACTAAAAATGAATGACAAAAGGTTTTGTCAGTGTCCTTCCTTACCCCCGATGTATTTTTGCCCGACCGGAAAAGTTAAGTAATCGGGAGTAGGGTTCACTTCTAAGTATCGAACTACTTTCGGTCGGGCCCGAATCCTCGTTGACGGATTTAGAGAGTAGGCCCCCAGGAACGAAGGTTCCTTACGCGATATTCGCACTCACACCCACACTCGTATAAAATATAAAGGGACAGAGAGAGAGAAAAGTCGCATGAATGGGGGGCATAACGCTTTTTCATCCTTACGTGACGACTTCTACCAGTCAACTCCTACCACAAGCCAGCCGCGTTTAAGGAACTAGGTACAAGAAAGTCACGAAAAATTCTTATTTTAAATCTTTTCATCAAATCACGTTGGAAATAATGGTGGAAATTTAGAAAATCTTTTTCAATCCTTGTCTCCCTAAATGACTATTTTACCGAATTAAGCGAGAACGTTACTCTAACGTTTATGTAATAATGACGCCAGATAACTTACGTGCTGTCCTACATTAAATTTGTGATTTTAAAACGAAAGCGAGAGCAAGAGGGGCTTGTGGCTAACTTATAACAGCTGCACACGGATCGATATTTAAGGTTAAAGAACGCTTGCAGATATCGGAGCGTGGATGTGTGACCATCCATTACTACTTATTGAACATCGGAAAGCACGTTTTACAGTCGTTATGGTTGTCAGAAATCCAAAAGTCTGACAAACAGTTTTACCAAGAGGTATCATATTACTTATTAACCAGGTTGTGGAGGTCAGATAGGCAACCGCTCCATGTAATATACTGGTATTTAACTGCTTGGGGAAAGGGAAGACAGACGATGTAAAAGAAAGCTACCATTTTTTAAGCTAGACCACTTTGTTCTATTAGCTTCAAGTGATCCAACAAAACAAAAATAAACATGAAAATACCTCATTTGGTAAGTATTAGTGGCTTGTGCATCTATGCACAATGCGGTACATACTTTCAATCACTCACAATCCGTTTCTTTTTGAAGGAAATCCCAAATTGATTGCTACTTTACGTGTCAGAAATTCATCTGCTCGACAACGTAACTCAAAGAATGTTGTTGAACTGTCAAATGAAAGGCAGTGCCAACGTTAATGCTACGTAAACGTACGTATACGCTATTACCCGCTGGTGTACTTCAAACTTACGTCTTTCGGCATCTTCTGGTAGAACTCCCCGACTTTCTTCCTGGCCTTGGCGCGGGAGGTCGCCAGACTGACGGCGCTGAGCGAACCCGTTATATGCTGACCCTGGAATCAAGATATCACGGTCATTTTCCAGGTGAGTACAATGGGAATAGAATAGAATACTATTTATTATGTACACCAAAAAATTACAGATATAAATGTAGAAATTTTATATAGGTAAAAGGTCGTTACGAAGTTCAGTTACGGCCACATACGACGAATCATCATTTTTCCCTGATCGTGACTCCATACAAATATTATAGATGCAAAAGTATGTTGCTTTCCACGCCTTAATGACTCAACACATAGACAATGGACCAGACGGGCAATTCCCGTATTTTTAGGACCGTTCGCATTCTAATCTCAGTCTCAAATCTGTCAAAATTACAACCAATTTACATACATTTTTGACAGGTTTTTGACATTGATTGTCGCTGAGATGAGATTGCGACTTGAATCTGAACGTTTTTTAAGTACGAGAATTGGCCTACAGGTTAAAACATAGGAAACCTTTATTCTGTAGCGGTATCTACATCGCCACATGCGAATTACGCATCACACTGACGTCACGCAAAATCCTGCATCGCGCAAGCAGAGTTTACCGCGCAACTAGCATATACACAACGTCCCGACATCAATCGTCGGGCAGCTGCCCACCAGACACGACACCCGTCTGGTTGTAGGATCCTCCCTTTTCTATGGAGGCATGAGTGAACTTTACACCCTTTTCCTCGTACCTCTATAATCCCGGTAATACGTTCCCGAGGGATAGTGTTCGACCTCCACAATTCAGTCATTCATAATATTTTAACGGGACAAATGAGGTAGTTCTTATGGATATGAACTATCGGAAGTGTGAAGAACCACACAGATTGAGTGGACCTGTCCAGTCAGTGCACGCAATTGTCAGTAATCGTGCAGCTCAACTTAGACTCAAGGAGCTCAACGATTCGACGAACAATACCAAAGAAAGGACATTTGAGTAGGCCGCATAAATTACTCAAACTGCCAGATCATGATTACGTTGAGAAAAATACAAAAATAAATTTAAATAAATCAATGACCGACATAGTTCTCACATTCACAATAATTAGAATAATATTATAATAATCTTTGAGGACCATGTAGATTTGTGTCTGAAATGGTCTTTTGAGGAAAGAACCACACAGATTGAGTGGACCTGTCCAGTCAGTGCACGCATTTGTCAGTACCCGTGTAGCTCAACTCAGAACTTAAGGAGCTCAACGATTCGACGAACAATACCAAAGAAAGGACATTAGGGTATTACATAATATTTTACTAGCTGGAAAAAAAACTTACCTCCTTCTGCTTTTTCTCAAGCAGTGAATTAATGTGGAGGCTGTCCCACTCACTGAGGCAGTGGATCTTAAGAGCTTTCAGTTCCAGTCTGTAGGAAGGGTCCCGGAGTAACGGCTCCTTTTGCACCACCTGAGGATAAATGATAATTTATTTTTTCTGTACGTAGGTTTTACAACATTTTTAAACGTCAATATTTTTGAAACTAGATGAGGAACTACTCTGGGAATTAACAACGAAACAAACTCTCTCTTTTAAAATTCAGAAGTAATTTTGGTCAGATCAGGAGAACCATGTAGATTAATATCTGAAATGGTCTTTTGAGGATCACCATACACTGTTATATTAGACAGGTTAATATTAGACGAAAAGTGAAGTGTCACAATGTCGTGTCATGTGCGGTGCAGCTGTTAACTGTCACCTTGCACAGCACCTGCCCAAGAATGATGGTAGGACCCATGCCATACAATCCATGCAATGTGTCTTACAATCCCTGTGCGAACAGTACAGTTATTTTACCGGTTACAGCAGTAACCCAATCGCAACCTTATCATAACGAGAATAAAGGCTAAAAAAAGGAAAATAAATCGCTGTCGCACTCGGTAGCGATAGCGAATTGGTACGCGATACCGCTGTCGCGCTCGCTAGCGATACTGGTCCGCCTTCTGGTTACGTAGTGAAGAATCTGTGCTTCTGGTTAGTCACTTTGAACCGTTATCGCTACTAAGTGCAATAGCGATATCGCTTATATCTGAATAGGCCTTGAAGATCACTGTGGTTTTGGCAGACTTGTCAATGGCAGCAACTTTATTACAACGAGAATAAACGTCACTGTGACTTTGACAGGCATGCTAAATGAGAGGTAAAAGAAATTAAAGGACTGTAGTAAAAGTCTTCTTACGTCAATGCTGGTCAGCGTGATGGGTGGCTTCGGCTTAGATTTCTTAGCAGCATCCATGTCTCCGTAGTTGGCCAGAAAGTCTATCACGAAGGACGTGATGCCCGCGTACCGGATAAAGGCGCCGGCGCCGTATCTACACGGTCACAAATAAAAGAAACGAAAGAAATATTATTTATGGCACACGATATTTTAATATAAGTATTTTCTCTCTTTGGCAATAATGGTGTCGATGTCAACAATTCTGCCAATGTTAGATGAGATAGGAGAAAACCCGCGAAATTAAAAAAATAAATCTAAAGTCTAATTATAGCACTGATGAATTTCTAACTGACAAATTAATTTGACTTGTAGGTATAATGACATCCTAATTTTATTAATAATTGATTTAACATTAGATTTATTGACTATCGATGAGCTTATGACACTATTTGATTGTATTTTATTGTAGGACCTTTTAGTTTTAAGTTATGGTCTAAATTGTTAATTGCTATTTATATTGGATGTGTGTAATTGACGAATTTAAAATCACTCGATGCTGTGTAGCGTCCTACGTCTTATATTTGTACGCCGTTCAGGCAAAACGTGACTCTCAGATAATATGATGTAACATCTTGCATGACAGGTGTATGCATACTCATGTTTTGGACAAATAAAATTAACTTAATGAATTTTAAAAAACCTGATTCCATTACTAGGTCATTCGTAGACCTTTGACAGTCATTACGGGTAGTCAGAAGCCAGAAAGACTGACAACCAGTCTTGCCGAGGAGTATTGCGTTACCCACGCAGGAACTGGGTTGTAGAGGTCAAGTAGGCAGTCGCTATTCAGCTGCATTCGGTTAGACTCGAACCCGATTCTAGCATAATTCCCTTACTAACTTGGGGCTCGGCAGATCGTAGCTTGGCCTTCGATTGACCCGTGCTGCGGCTGTTATATTTTTTATGTGCCTTGCGACCAATTCTACGGTCACTTTTTCATGAAAACGAGGCTTTAGAAATTAAAGAAAAAAAAAATACTCTAAAACAAATTATCTGAAGCATTGGGATTATAATGACATACTCACAATTTTTCAACGCCTCCAATCTCATTCAGCATGTGAGGGTCAAATATGTAGCAGATGGTCTTGGTGAGACTGCCGCCCTCAGGGTCCGGGGGGTGGCCCCAGATGAGGAAGTGGCGGTCATCTCCGACTGACAGAATCAGCATGTAGTTCTGACCTATACGCTTCTCCATTAACCTGGAGGGGGGGAGGGGAGGATAGAATACATTTTGTTAAGCTAAAAGTATTAATAGCGAAGAGGTTTTCATGTCAAACTCAACTCAAACTCAAACTCAAAGCATTTATTTCAAATAAACCAATTACAGGCACTTTTGAATTGTCAAGGGGTCGGTCAGTCAGCGCGTAGTCTGTACAGTCTGTACAGTCATGTCAGTAGTAGTCAAAGCGTAGTAGGTACCTATGGAGAGAACGGGCAAGAAACTCCATGGTCACTCTTTTAAATCAAAATATTGTTACAATAGAGTGGTTACATCATTCATGTTGTAATTATACATGTGAGAACGATGTAGAAAGACGTGCAAGTTAAAAGCGTCCGTATTAAAAAGATAAAAACAATTATGGAATTAAAATAAGCCGTGGCAGCTAAGAAATGACCAGTGCCTACTGACGGCGCCCGTTCACGAACATGACGTATGGATCAGCACCATTCAGCTCAACCATTTTGAAGGGAACTCAATGATCCAATACACACGCCACCACCAGCGACACCTTTGAGTGAGCATGACATACTCTCAGCCGCCAGGGCCCATTCAAGTCAATGAAAGACGAACCCAGTAAGCTTTATAGTGGGTACATAGTGCTCACACATGTGCTATGCAATTATACAATACTATGAGATTGAATTTATACAATGCAAAGATAGGTTGTACAATCTTCATCAGCCAACACTATTTTCGAATGCTAATTAATTATTTTACGCGCCCTTGTGGAGCAGGACCAGCCCTGAGCCAAGCATTTTTGTCAGCGATATAATCCCCCAACTTATAATATGCTTGGCTGTATAGTGTGCGTTTTATACAGGATTTAAATTTCGTTTCATTCAGTTGGAGTATGTGGGGAGGTATTTTATTGTAACATTTTAAACAGTACCCCATGAAGGATGAGTCTACTTTAGCCAGTCTGAAACCTGGTTGAACTAATTGGTCCCTATTTCTAGTCCTATAATTGTGTCTTTCACCTCTTTTACTGAAAAGATTTAGATTTTTCCTTACGTACATGATGTTTTCATAAATATATTGACAAGGTACCGTCATGATGTTAATGTCTTTAAACAGTTCCCTTAGAGAATCGCGCCTGCGGAGGCTGTATATTGCTCTGATAGCTCTTTTCTGCAGAATAAAAATAGACTCAATATCGGCAGCCCGTCCCCATAATAAAATACCGTAAGACATGATACTATGAAAATAGCTGAAATAGACTAGCCTCGCGGTATCTACATTAGTAAATTGACGGATTTTTCTTACAGCATATGCTGCTGAACTTAGCCGTCCTGCAAGAGATGTTAAATGAGGACCCCATTGCAGCCTTGAGTCTAGCGTTATTCCCAGGAAAACAGTTGACAAATTCTAGTTTCTCGTTATTCAATACTATGTCACAATCACTACTTTTAACATTCGGTAAAGCAAATCTTATGCATTTAGTTTTTTTCCCATTTAATACTAAATTATTAGCAGTGAACCAATTATGTACCTGCAGTAGGGCATTATTTACGTCGTCAAGATTTGATGCACGTCTATTTATCTTAAAGATTAAAGAAGTATCGTCAGCAAATAATACCATTTGTGGTTGGTTTTTAAATAAATGGGGTAGATCATTAATATATACTAAAAAGAGGAAGGGACCTAATATCGATCCTTGTGGAACACCCATTTGTACTTTTAAATGAAGTGAATTGATACCATTTATTTGCACTTTTTGTTGTCTATCATTTAAATAAGAATGTACTAAACTAAGCGCGAGTTTACCTAGTCCGTAATGCTCAAGTTTTAAGAGCAAGGTTTCGTGATCAACGCAGTCAAATGCCTTGGAGAGGTCACAAAAGATCCCTATGGCATCTTGGGCCTCCTCCCACGCTGTAAATATGTGTTTTAATAAAGTGACACCGGCGTCAGTCGTATACAACGTCCTTTGGTGAAACCATATTGCTGATCGTGTAAGATTTTGTTGGTGTTAAAATGATTAAGCATTTGATTGAGCATTACCTTTTCGAACACCTTGCTGAATACTGGCAACACAGATACTGGTCTATAATTGTTGGTGTCTTTGTTGTCCCCAGATTTAAAAAGTGGTATAACCTTACTGTATTTCATTAAATCCGGGAAGACTCCTTGATCTACACACAAATTAAATATTAAAGCTAAGTATGGTGCTATAGTCTCGATTATATACTATACTATATACTACTATATCTGTGATTTTATACTTATAAGCGGGATGTCAAATAAGGTCTTAAAATTGGGTGCAAAATCAGATTAAAGAAATGTATATTCTCTTAAACCTTTTGACCGCCACGTTAAAAATGAAAAAGCGTGCCCTCGGCGCCAAGCTATGAATTCATCTACAAAATAGTTGTGAGTTCGAAATTATATCGATAAAGCACTAACTATTTATTTTTTAACCTACAGTATGTTTTTAATAAAAAGTCTATACCGGAAAAATATAATACAGGAATTTTATTTCATCCCGCTTTGTCCTTTAGGACGGAAATCATAATGATATGTGTCACAGTTTCGGCGTTGAATCCACAATTCAAAATAAAAATCGATAAAACCAAGTCAATACCATCACAGCACTATGTTCAATCTTGACGTACTTTCTTGTCATCTTATGATGACAGTGGCGTATTGTGCGTTTCACGAAAGAATTCCCTTCGCCGTTATATTGGCACACCTGACTGTCAAGAACGTCAAACGCTAGACGCATCGTAGGCTTTGTTGAGTTTTTCCAAGATTTATAGTTGTTTTACGGTTTTAATCACGCCGAAGACACTTAAAAGTGGCGAAAGAGAGTTGGTGTTGAAAGTCAAAACATTTTGTGAGAGTGAAAAACGTAACAAAGCGGCAATAATTCCATTAGAATGTGTGAGACTTCGCGTCGCCGCCATAAAATAGGGTTGCCATTGCCAGAACTAGATGCTCCCTAGTCCCCGCTGCTACCCCGTAGGTGCCTACCTACACCTTTTAAAATAATTAAAGACCATAAAGAACCACCTATCTACGAAGTCGATTCATTGTTAAAAGAACACGGTCATAAAGTTGTAAGACTTCCTCCTTATCATTGTTACCTGAATCCAATCGAACTCATATGGAGTCTTTTGAAAAGGCGGATTGCTGAAAAAAACGTGGGTCAGGAAGCAAAAAATATTGTAAAAATAACTGAAGAGGCAATTTGCAGTAGCACGCCAGAAGAGTGGATAAAAGAATGCAGCCACGTAGAAACCATAGAAGATAAGTACTTCAACAATGGAGTAACTGTTGATAACAAAATAGATCGATTTATAATAGAAGTAGGAGATGACTAGATATACTAGATATACTATAGGAGATACTTCAGACGATAGTGACCCTGGAGATAGTGCTATATCGGGTGTAGGTCCTTTGGAGGAGCACAGTTATTTTAAAAAGTAATTTTGTTGTTAATCATTACAGCTTATTAAGAAGTTTCGCAAATAAATAATTATTATGGTTATATTAAGAGTTTAATATTATGAATACTTATCTTTACACGTAAGGTATAATTTTCTATAGACCTTTGTTGAAAGGTGACCAAACAAAAAGAACAACGAAAATAAATTTTCGTTTTCAATTTATACTGATTTATTGGGTAATATAATTTTCACAGCCTGGCAGCACTCATTTAAGCGCTACCAACATTACAGCGAAGGGACTTCTTTGATGAAACGCACTATAGCTGGCACGGCTTTTTTAATTTGCTCGCCTCTGCACTAGAGGTGCGCAACCGATATTTATTAATAATATCGAAATTAAAAAATTATAAATAATTATGAGCCAATAATAGGTACCTATTTAGTTCTAATAGTTTCGTATTTATCGTTAGTTTCGTTTCACTGATATTCTGTTTCATATTGTGGAAAAACTTTTGTAAATATGAGATTATTTGATAATGCAATAAATAAAATGAGACATGAACCATCGGTTTTTTGTAATCGTATTATTTATCACAAAATAATTTATAACTGGTAAATATCTATTAAACGGGTTTGAATTTTTTGGCTGAACTAACTTCCGTCATTTTGACTATTTTTCAAAGTAATAAAGCACATATTATGATCTTTAGTAGAGCTAGAAGGTTAAGGTGGAACCGTCAAATTAAAAGCGAAATTAAAATTTTCTTAGGTTTTATGCAATTTGCAGGCCAGTGCTAGGTTGTATATTGATTAAAATATAATTCGCGGCTGGAAGACGTATGTACCTAGCTACAGAATTAAAATCATCAAAATCATCAATAAAACCCTCAAGTTCATAACGGTCGAGGAATAACTTTCAAGATGTAATTCCTCGACCTTTACTATTACTTTGATAGCTCATATCTCGGAAACGTGACACTATAGAACTTTTTGTCTTTTATACAACTTGTTTGTATTGATTCCAGCTATCGATTAATATAGGTATTATGCGTGGCCGCTACATTGAAAAAAAATGGCGGAAGTTAATCCGGCCTCTACTCATATTTACTTCACTTCACTACTCATATTATAGTCATCCATTATTAATAATATTTAATAACAGTAAACGGACTACTCTATTCAAAAAAAATCCGCGTATGACGCCATGGGACTGTCAAGGATAGACGACTGTGACGTTCCCGGCACAGACAATACAACAGTGTGATAGAGATGGGCATCACAGTCATTACAATTAATCGATAATCAACTAACACTCGACTTATAGAGAGTGCATAGTTCAGTATTATAAAATTTTCTTGATTTCTCGAACGTAAAAGTTCAGTATGAAATGTTTTATTTATTTACTAGTGCAGAATTCAGAGTAAATTAAATATAACGTAAGTTGCCGTCGAGGTCGATATTCGTGTTATATTGACTACTACCTGCATCACTACGTGTCCTGTTATGGTGACTGTGGCCTCGAGGGCACTATGTTTTTCGAACTTTATGACTGGTTTTAGTTTTTGTCATCTTACGTTACTTAACATGAAATCTAACGAAAGCAGTTCACTTCAAATAAATTACGAAGAGTCAAGGTACCTAATTAACAAGGGAAATGAACAAAAAAATGCTGTTTTATGACATTTATTTACGTATAAAATTCGGTCACGCTGTCGCGACCGTGGCGTGCTGGGCACATTTTGGTTTGTCGTCTATACACGACTGTGGTGGTCAAAGGGTTAATTATACTTCCAAATTATGTATGTAAGTATGTACTGTAGTGTGGATTAGTTTTTAAATAGGTACATTCTAACTTACGCCATCATGTCCACATCAGCTGTGATATTGTCAGGGTGTTTCGCCAGCAGTCCTGTGTCAGCCTCCTGCATCTTGACGGTGTACTTGGTGTCGTGGTAGAAGAATGAGGTCAGGAGCTGGTGCAATTGGAGGGCTGGCTTGCCTGAAGTGGAGGAGTGTTATAGGGTCAGACAAGAAGCGAAGGGGAGCGAATTACCTGTTTGTCTAGTTCTGTATTTTGAACTTTATTTCAATTGAGAAAAGCACAAATTATAATTTTCGTGAAGATGGGTACTTCCAGAAGTCTTACGGCTACTGTCGGCAAAGTTAAGGGAATCCACAAGTGATGGAAAGAGAGACATTGAGGCATCACGCGTCAATAGTGTGTAAAATCTCGAGCCTTCTCGTAAATAGTAGCAACATAGACGCTTCCCTTTTCTTCCACCGCAATATAAATTGAAAATCTTCATTGCTTGCCAATTTCACTAAAGCAAATATCAGAAACATCACATTTTATTTATTTTTAGGTTTTCGCTCGGCATCTTTCATGAGCAGTGGCGGTCCGTTTGCGGCCCCGACTTGCGAGTTGTTGGTCATGGGTTTGAACCACGGAATTTTTCTATTCCGTGGTTTGAACTCAGGCAGGCGCTTTATTTGTGTAAATCATTTCATCACAACTGGTCTCAAATCGGTGAAGGAAAATATCGTGAGTAAACTGGATGTCCTATAACCAAATATTTGAAGACACGTGACATCTACCAACCCGCACTGGGCCCGTGTGATAGATAACAACACTCCCTCTCTAAGAGAGGAGGCCTGTGTCCCAGCAGTTGGAACATTATAGGCTGATTATGAATTCAGCATCTTTCACATTAAGTGAAACGTCTACACAAAATGAATCAAAGTGAAAAAAGAATTAATTCGTGAACCGATTCAACGCTGTTGGATTTCGGCATCTTTCAGTCGCCTACCGAATGATTCACATTGCTGCAAATATCAGGCACTCCGAGTGAAGCTTCTGATATCAGCTGTAGACCAGCTAATGGCCGCGTCACTTGTTCACCAACAAGCAACCTCATCCACCTTTCAAAGATTTTATTATAAGAACCTTTACGTTACCTTTGTAGCACTTCAATGCTACCATGCATCGTTTATAATATCTATCGCCTGTTTCGATGAGCTCGTCCACATCTCGCTTGACAAACTCTGCTGGAGTCTTTTCTTCGAGCAGGGCGCGGCACGCCACGGCTATGCAGGCGGTTTGGGCACCTAGTAAAAAACGAAGGAAGATTAATACTCATTTGCTTAGTTAGCAAATACTTTGTACCTATCTAATGTAGTATAGTAGGATATTTTATTCTTGGTATATTGCCTACACATGTGGTTATCTAAATAACTTATACAAAGTATTGTTAGACTAGCTTGTTAGCCTCGGCGTTTGCACATGTCTATCGACGTGCTAGCCTCGGTGTTTGCACATGTCTATCGGCGTGCTAGCCTCGGCGTTTGCACATGTCTATCGACGTGCTAGCCTCGGCGTTTGCACATGTCTATCGACGTGCTAGCCTCGGTGTTTGCACATGTCTATCGACGTGCTAGCCTCGGTGTTTGCACATGTCTATCGACGTGCTAGCCTCGGTGTTTGCACATGTCTATCGACGTGCTAGCCTCGGCGTTTGCACATGTCTATCGACGTGCTAGCCTCGGTGTTTGCACATGTCTATCGACGTGCTAGCCTCGGTGTTTGCACATGTCTATCGACGTGCTAGCCTCGGTGTTTGCACATGTCTATCGGCGTGCTAGCCTCGGCGTTTGCACATGTCTATCGACGTGCTAGCCTCGGTGTTTGCACATGTCTATCGACGTGCTAGCCTCGGTGTTTGCACATGTCTATCGACGTGCTAGCCTCGGTGTTTGCACATGTCTATCGGCGTGCTAACCTCGGCGTTTGCACATGTCTATCGGAGGCGGTGACCACTACAAATCGGGTGGTTCATCGACTTCTCCACCAAATATAATTCAAAATGCACTTTCCTTCTCTGTATCAGAAGAGACCTTTAACTTTCGCAACTTTTTAGTTACTTTTCTCAGTGTCCGTTATCGCCATATACATCTTGAGTCTAGATTTGTGCCCGGGTGATGACAATAGTGCGTAGGGGGTCGCTGTTCTAACCTACCTAACCTTTTTGCGAGTAAAGATATTATGATAGATAAAGTAATAGTCAGATGGGAACAAACAGTCCGAAAACTGATACTTGACAAGTATTTTAAAAGACACTTAGGTACCTCACTATTATCTATAAAAGACACTTAGGTACCTCACTATTATCTATAAAAGACACTTAGGTACCTCACTATTATCTATAAAAGGTGCTAAACCAACGGTGTGACGATGAGGAAAAAAAATACTCGTCGTCACACTGGTGTTACAACCTGGTGTGACGTGGAGTCAGGCGCTGTCAATATATACATGCTTAACAAATAATTTCCCAGATTGTACTAACCGCAGTGAGTGGCGGAGTATTTCTTGGAGTTGCACCCGATGCTCCCTTGACACATCATCTTATTCCTGTCCACTTGGCAAAAGCTGTGCCAAATCTATGGAAAAACAAGTTTTGTATTTACTTTCTGAATTGATTACCTACTTACCATAAAAATAGTAACTTAACCAAACTTTACAAGAAAATGTACTGTGACAAATCTTAGAAAATGGCACATATTTTAGCTATTTTTTCCCTTACTTCCATATTTATTATTTTTCTTCATACTTTTCAGGTTCAAATCGGATTTGGATAACGTGAATATAATAAAATCGTGTGCCTACAAGAGGTGTGTAGGTACTTTCAAAATATGTTGAACACATCTTTATTAGTTTACAGACAACTACATACAACTTCGGCCAGTGTCCTTTCTGATTTAGTGTACGGCATAACTAGCGAGCGTCGCACGGGTACGATCAATAATTCATGTGGCGACATAATTATCAAAACGTCGAGAATTCTGTGCTATGTTTCAAAGTTCCAAATAAATTCTCTACTTAAATGATTGTCAAAAACCTCGTCAAAATCCATTGAGTAGTTTAAAAGGACTAAGCGAAGAAACAGACACGAAAAGTTACTTGGTTTTAAACTCCTATTATTCAGTGTTGGGAAGGTCAGCGTTAAAAAAACTAGCCAAGTGCGAGTCGGACTCCCACACGAAGGGTTCCGCGAACCACCGTACAATATTTAAACCTACATGTTTAAAAAAACACGTTTCTTGTATGGAGACCCCCTTTAATTTACAACTTTATTTTATTTTTATTATTTGTTGTTATAGCGGCAAAAGAAATAGACACTCGGTGAAAATTTCAACTGCCTACCTGTTACGGTTCATGAGATACAGCCCACTGACAGACAGGTGGTCGGACGGACAGCGGAGCCTTAGTAATAGGTCACCCTGACTTTTGGGTACGGAACGCTAAGAAACATATTCGTCGTCAGTTTGATGCCGTAATTTTTCATCGTGTTTATTTTATACTATTTATAGGTGTAGTTATAGAAGACTCGCCTTCCTCAACTTTGAAAACTCAGACGGTGGTAGCTGCGTCATCTCCTCCAACATGATCCTCTCCCGCTTAGCGCGTGGGCGGTGCTTCCTCAGGTACGGAGGAACCCATCGATGGGTTATTAGCTCGGGCAGGTCTATTACCTGGCAAATATGGAACAACATTGGAGTTAAGTTAATGGCCGTTTTGTATGTGAAGAATAAACAATATTTCCTTCTTTCTTAAGGCCAGCGCGCATTACAGCAGCATAAGGCCGCAACGCATCGCTTGTCAATACAAAAAAGCGTAGGATGGCCTGCTTGTAGTGTCCGATCGTTTGTACAAATTATGCGATCGTTTTGTAGGAAGATTTTTGCAATGCGGCACCGCCAGCTGGAAAAGTGCGCACGTGATTGTGTGCCTGTACATGCGCGAGCACCAAAAATGTTTTTAAATGAAAAAAAGGCTGAAAAATTGCTACTTTCAATGTCAAAACTTACATAAGTCAGCACTTCTTTGCCACTTCTTTGTAGTCCCATAAGGATCGACATGGGAGTTACTATACAAGGTGTCATTTTGCATCGTCGTCAAATTCAAGGAGGTAACTATGCTAATGATTCTCGACCGGAATCAATAATAAAATAAGTAGGTTTTTTTTATTTTAGAAATTTCAGAAATCGGCATGTGTAGAGCCTGTGTGATACCGCCCTATAACTGCGCTGTAACTATAACGCACGCACACAGTGACACAGTCGTGCGACAGTGCCTACCGCATACGCAATGGGGCGTTTCCGTTCTACAAACGAAACAAGTATGTATTAATTATTCAGCCAGGTATCGTAATCTTATTTGAATATTGACGTCTTTCATAACAGCCGGCAGCCTCCTGAAATTTGACGAGGATGCAAAACGACACGTTGTTTAATAGTCTTGTCGATATTAGACTTGCAGGTCAATATTAGACGAATAGTGAAGTGTCAAGCAATTTTGTACTATCTATGGTGCAATTGTTATCTGTCACCTTGATCTGCCCTGCACATCACAAGTAAAGTTGCGGGTATCCACCAGCTGCGAGAAGCACAGGAACGGTCGATGTGACGATGCTTGAGCCTATATCCGCCAGTAGATGTCTATTGGCCAAATGAAGATGAGTACTAACAACTGGAGGTGGTCTCTGCGGCGGTCCAGGCGGGTGCCACGGCTTAGTCCGGAATTTGGCTTTACTGACCACCGGCCAGCGACGCTTGAAGCGTAGCTTTCTGGCCAGGGCTCTCATCTCCGCTTCTCTGGTGACGAGGTTTTAACGTTAATGGACTGTCACAAGCGCTACTGCTGACCATGAGGTCTTTAAGTTCTCATGACCCCTATGCAAATGTAAACCATTTTCAAGTAATTTGACATTTTATAAAAAATATTATTATAATGGGTGTAAAAATATACTTTCCGAAGCCGAGCGCCACATATTCTATCCATTATTTGGATATTTTTTTTCCACTAGACCATACCTGGGAATCCGCTGTTTCTGGAGATATTGATGGTCAAACTCGCAATTTTTCAAGTGTTATTACTGAACTTTTTTTCAAGCAAACCATTACCAGAATTTTCGATTTTTCTTAACAAATAACGCCTTTGAAATTACACAAACGCAATGAATATCAGACGCCCACTATTACGCCACGATTGCCTCTACACCTACACTACAACAAGCGCACGATACAGTGTCACGTGGTACAAGCTAGCATTGATTTTTTTTTTTCTCTGTCAATACATGGAAAGAGGTATATGCTGCTGCTCAATATGGTTTCGATTCTGTAAGGAAATGGCTCGGGGATAATGTTTTAACCTTAAACGTGGAGAAAACCAATTAAGTTTGCTTCAGTATACGGTCTAACACAGGTCCTAATCACGATCGTCTTAATATCTTTCCACACGAGTCTGTCTCTAAAGAAAACTGTTCTTGTTCTAAACTAGAACATGTAACAACAATCAAATACTTTGGCATTACAATAGACAACCATCTCAACTTTTAAAAACACTCTAAAGCCCTCTGTGGTAGAGTCAGGAAATTGATCTACATTTTTAAGACTCTCCGACACATCGACGAACCCTCGGTAATGAAGCGAATATAGACAAGGTGGAAACAATGTGTGGGAAGGCATTGTGGGAAACCAGCTCGTGAGTGACGAGAGGCCACCGGGTAAGTACCTACCTACAGAGGCTATATTATAAAAACTAGTGTTTTATTTCTATGTAGGTAGACACATGACAGTGACAGCGACAGCAGCAACCATAGATCACCGCGAGTTCTGCCATAGTGAAAGATCACAGGTAACAAAGAGTTAACAAAAGGTAAGTATGTATATTATTATAATATAAGTTATATGGCGAAATCTTAGACTGCATCTTCAACCAATGCTGTGTGTTTTTCATAACATAATAACTGTTTTGTATTCACGCAAAACAGCTCTATTTTGATTTTATAAAAACAAAGCTTCGAGGGTATAAATAATCCTATGTACAAAGATATATAAATACTTACATAGATACGCGTGAAAAACATAATCCTGTTTTTGCTGTGGCGCAGTCGGGTAAAAAAGATTCCAAGAACCTTTCTCCATTTATTGAAGTCAGTTAAATATGTATAAGAACTCACTCTTTAGCAATCTGTGAGGGCGTCTTCTCCAGTATTACAACTTCTGGTTCTGGCGATAATAAAATTTCATCCTTCAACATTTTTGATTTTGTGGTCTGATCCAATTTATTTTTGGGATCTTTTTCTGCAAGATCCCCTTTTTCTTTTGCATCACCTTTTTCTTTGTGTTTACCTATAAAAGAAGAAATATACAAGTAAGGAGATGGTACTCTTTATTTTATTTATATTCTTTTCAAATGGGTATTGCTCTTGACTCTAGTCTGTGGTGACCGAGACAGAGTCGACGATGGAGTGAGCTTACCCAGAAGAAGCCTGTTCACTGTCACTCTTTCTGTTTCCGTATCCAAAGGGTGCAAAGTCAAAGCATTTATTTCAAGTAGGCGTTTAAAAGGCACTTATGAACGTCAACATTTAGGTTAAAATAGATTCTAGTCGCCCCTTCCAAAAGGTAGTTTCGTCTGGAGAAGAATGGGAAAGACACTCCACCGTTACTCTTTTAAAATATGTGAAGACGATGCACCTATAATAAAACTACCATACCACAATAGGTAAAAAAAATAAACTAGCAATGACAAATAAGTTAATTATGTCATAGATACAAATGGTGTATAAATACAAAACATTGTAAAAGTATACGATTTTCCGACCATCGGTCTATCTTAAAGATCAATGACGTCTCATCTGCAAATAACACCATCTTCGGTTGATTTTGAAGTAATTGGGGTAGGTTAATAATATAAACTAAAAATAGGAATGGACCCGATATCGAACCTTGACGAACGCCCAGTGCCAATGCGACCCTATTACTTAGGCCGTTTGCCCAGCGCCACGTCAACGGGATATCAACGAGAACGAGATGACGGTGCCGAAGTACGGCACCGTCATCTCGTTCTCGTTCGTTTTCGGCAGCCGAAGTACATAAATTTACTATGGCCGCGTGTCTCCACTGTCCACCGCACGCCGTCACCGGGACGTCACGCTCGGCTCGAATATTCTCGTTTCTCGTTGACGTCCCGTTGACGTTGGGGGGTGGACAAACGATGTTAGGCTCCGCTGTCCATCTGTCTGACGAGTAGGTAGATACTCGTCATAGACTGTGTACTACTATCGCTGCTATAACAGTAAATAATACAAATAAAATACAGTATAAAATTAATTAAAGGGTCAAAGTTAATAGGCAGTGTTTAATATTGTACGGTGGTCGCTTTTTAACCACTTGGCATACTAATAGATTCCTTAAAATGTAAGAAATAATCTCGTCTAGGTTACAAGGAGCCAGGTGACAAAGTTTGTATGATCCACCCATCATTTTAAGGTAGGATTATTCTTAAGTTATAAGCAACTAGCTGCGCACCCGCTTTCACCCGTGTAAGTTTCGGATCCGGGAATATCGGGATAGAAAGTATCCTATATTCGAACCCAGATCATGGTCTACACATGCGTCAAATTTCATCCAAATCCATTCAGCCTTTTTAGAGTGAAAGCGTTACAAACGAACTTACTTTCGCATTGATACTATTAGTTAGGATCTTATCTTCCTTACATAACTGGTGAAGTGTGAATGTACTATAGGTACACATCTGCCTAACTCTTCGGGGAATGCAGGCGAGATATTATGTTATTGTCTTATGGACTCTATTAGTATGTAGCTTGTCCGTGTCGATTACTGGGTTTTGGATCCAAACAGTCTTAATGGACCTTCGCCTTTGTATAGATGCAAAACTTTTTTTTGACAAATAACGTTGCCCCACACTAGGGATTTCTCCTGTATTGTAGGTGCGTTTGCAAACATTTAAACTCACATACACAAACAGCCAGATATCATTCATATAGTTATATGGTTTGCGCAGCGCACAGAGCTGTCAGACGGCATGATCTTTTCCGACAACGTCAACAATCATCGTCGTCAAAAATTATGGATGATATTGCTTGGAGTTCTTTATAAAAAAAAAAAACCGGAAAGCCCAATAGTGCTTGTTTATGTCATAGCATAGGCACCAGTCGCAACAGTGCCAACGCGACGATAACCGATTGAGGTATTTATTATGACATATCGACGGCCATAAATAATCAGCATATTATAAATGTTCCCACTGCTGGGACACAGGCCTCCACTCTTTGAGAGGAGTGGGCCGTAATCCACCACGTGGGCCTAGTGTGGGTTGGTGGATTTTCTATTCTTGAACATTGATTGATGTTCGATTCGGCCCAGTCCATAAACGATGGAACACTTAATATCATGACCTGCGTGTCCTGTCAGCTGCACGTTACAGGAACTGATGGACGCTAGTGATGACGCCAAACACGTAGCCGAATTTCGGGTCAACTCAATTTAATAATAATAATAAATATATTTTATAAAAGTGTGGTATCTGGCGTCCTAGCGGCGGTGGTATATATTTAGATTGCCATCGAGACGCTAAGAAGAAGAATGGTGACGTTCACTGTTTGGCTTATAAGAAAAGTGTTGACACTAACGTCTAACAGCTGCCGCCGAGGCGTCTCCGTGCTGAGGCTCACCTTTATCTTTCTGTTCTTTGTCCTTGTCCTTGTGTTCCTTGTTTTTGGCCTCTTTCGGATCCAGTTTATCTTCTTTATGGTCACCGTCCGCTGTTAAGGCCCTGCAGTGATAAAAACATTTAAAGACTAAAGGACACTCGAGCTGAAAAGAAGCTCTTCAAAATATTCTAACCACCGATCACAGAACACTTCCCAAACAATATTGCCCATTGTCCTTTGGAAGTTTTACCAGGCCATTATGGCCTAAATATATATAAAAAAATCTTTTTAACGTCGTACTTCACTACTAAAATACCTACATGTCGCAGCCGTATTGGTTTTTTTGAAGTTCGGCTTTGTAAAAGCCGGTTGCTCAAATTTTCAAGCATGTTTGAGAAAAGCTAATAATTATACAATACGAAATACCCAAAGAGTATAGTAATATAGATGGTTTTGACAGTTCAATAAAATGGTCATTATCTTTTTTTTCGAAACTAAGTGCCTACTCGTTGGCCGGGATCTCGACGCGCAAACTGTATCCATAAATTCAGTAAAAGATTCTAGACCCCTAGCGTAGACATTTTTTAACAACCGACGAAAATGTTCAATGTGTACTGAATCCATGTTACCAAGTTGCGCGTCCATGTCCCAGCCACCCTGTATACAAAGTAATGTAGTAGTAATGTCCTTCAAAATCTATCCGATTAGAAAAGAATAGAATATTCGCTGTTTAAGAAGTAATTTGCTTCAAAATTTTTCCGATTAGAATAGAATACAATATTCCATTTACTAAAACTTCTTAAAGATAAAAAATACTAATAAAACATTAAATAAAAAAATATGATTATGAAAAAACCCCCTAAATAAAAATATAGAAAAAAAAAAAAAAAAAAAAAATATGAAGAACTTGTTCAAAATCTGTAAAGTACTTCCGATCCATCTTAAAAGTAAGTTAAATATCTTGGCCAAATCAGTGCCACAAAGTGGAACGGAAGCATTATGTACCCAACTCGTTTATCTAAGAAGAAGACACTTGCTGTTCTAAAAGTAACAAACTACTTTGGTAAGCGCACAAGAAGGTACGTAGTACCAACGTTATTGATACGTAGATTAAATAATAATAATAATTTAAATACGTTAATTTCATATTTAGTCCCATAGTAAAAGTTTTGTCCCAAAGTATAGTCCCATTGTAAAATTGCGGTGCGGGTAGGAACTATAACATATAAATTAGTTCTTCTATTTATTCGGCATAATTAACAATGACAATCAACTCGCTGACTGGAGCCTTCTGCGCAAAGTTCAGACCGGCCATGATTCATCGGCCGTATTGTACGCAATTAGGGTGCGGTTAGGTACTTAGCAATATACTTACTTCTTCTCTTTATTCGGCATAATTGACGAAGACTGAATCAGCTGATTGAATCCTCTTCAAAGTTATTATTCTTATAACGACATCGACAATCCTTATCAAATTAGTTTTATTCTGAAAATGTAAAACACTTCATCATTTGAAGGTATTTAAGAGAGGCTCGAGAATCCATCCAAAGGTTGTCTTTAAAAGATCGCTTTTAGCGATAAAACCGACCATTGTCTTACCCTATGTCAAATTTCTACTGGTTCTACTGGTACTGGTTTCTAGAATCATATTATTATACTGAATCCCATCAGGTTATACAAAACTGTCAAATTTCTCCAAATGATTTGAAACCTTAATGTTTAACATTAAGTTCAAAATCGAATGAGAAAATTTGACAGTTTGTGGTAACTTAACCTGCTGCTGTGTGTACGTAATGTTGGCCGGTGGCTTCCTCTTGAGGTGGTCTGTAATGTATAAGTATTGTGTGTGCAACCTACATATATGAAGAAACTGGCCTTTTGTATTTATGGCACTAATTAATCTAAGACAGAAAATAGGTAGGTAGTACCTATTGTGGTAGTTTAGTTTTTATTTTTTTTGATTATTTTAGTCTAAGATTGTGGCACTAATTTTTCGCACTGGTAATACCGATTACGTTCATTCATCTGATCATAAACGCACGCCCGCCGGTTGCAAGTAATACGCACCTGACCTTTCTGAAGAACATCACCAACAAGGTTACTATTATATCAACGTTATCGAGGCAAAAGGAGCATGTAAGGATCGCAGGTGGCGTTCTGTAGTTAGGCATGAGTTTATGTAGGTATGTATGAAATCCTGTTATTAGCAGAAATTAAATAAAGGTGGTGTTGGTGGTGGCCCTTAAAATAAGACTATGTATTTATAAAAAAATTGGAGGATTGTGACACAAATTTTTCGCACTGGTAACCCTTATTAGTATTGTCCGTTATTAGCAAAAATTAAGTAATATTAGGAACCAAAAGTAGGTATGTTCATTCCCTTGTGAAAGAAATATACTGCGAATAATTTGGTAGGTATATTATATCTGAAGAATAAAAGCCTGATTTAGACGGTGCGATTTAATCAGCGGTGATAACATAGAACTATTATTACTTAACGTAAGTGACAAGTACATAATAAGTTGGAAGAAACAATAAAAGTTTAACATAGACAATTATGTCAGTTGTTGCTTCAATTTTATGGTATTGCCACAGGCCATAAACTTGCACCGTGTAAATGGGGCTATGTACTGGTATTCAGCTGCATCCAGTTAGTCTAGCTGAAGCTGATTCCAACACAGTTGGGGGAGGCAGGCAGATGATGATGATCTGAAAGATTTTGCTCGGAAACGGCGTAAAAGTCTTTCTTACCTTTGTATTTTTTTTGGAGTTTTTGTTATATATTTCTTATATTTTTTTTTGGCAAAATAGTTAGTTCACCACATTTCACTGTTTGAGTCCATGGATTGACGCATTTTTTTTCGTATTTTGACCGTTCTTTATTTTTGTTTTTAATTTTTGTGCCTAATACATTTTCATAACGTGAAAAAGTTTTGAAGTGAAGTCATAACATAATTATATATATATGCAAAGACATTAAAATATAATCTCTTTGTATATAATATGTATATACCTCAGAACAAAGTTATTGTTCTTAGGTATATACCTACCTACACACATCAAAAGTGTTTATGGATTTAACACGTTTTTGCTAGATAATAAAATGACGATTCTATAATTATTATATTTTTTGTAACGCCTTTGGATACTTTTGAGTAAATTTCGTCATTTGAAAAGAGTCTTCTGTTAAGTCGTATTCCTTATATCATGCAACGGCCTTGAGGCCAAATCATTAAAATTTCTGTCATACTTCTGATCGGGATCAATACAAAAGAACGTTATAATGGAAAGAAGACGTCATTTGAGCCGAGAAGAAATGCTCAGAGCCGCAGGAATGTTGGAAGCTGGTTCTCGCCAAAGTGCTGTGGCAATTGCTCTGGGCACTACGCAGTATTATAATCAAAGGCAGTATTTTATGTCGACTTTGGACACGTTACCGCATCACTGGCAGCGAGGCAGAGCGACATGGAGGACGAGCTCGCATCACCACACGTAGAGAAGATTGTTACATACAAATTACTGCTCGACGAAATCGTACAATGACCGCAATGATGTCGGTTACGAGGTTTCATAGCTCTTCAGGGCTTAGGGGTTTATAATTATACAAATAAAATAAATAAGCGATCAAATCATAAGAAATCGCTTGCATGAAGTCAACCTCCGTTCCCAAAGACCGCTACGTGTATCGCCTATTGAGCTTGTTGAGTGTTTTTCTGATGAATCTCGCTTTGCAAAGCTTTGAAGTGTTTTTCGCAAATTTCATTACATCTCCAGAAATATTCCCTTGGTTCAATTCGTGGTCTATTTGCACAAAGACGCCATACGGAGTCGAAACCTATTACTTAAAGACTCTAGTACTCAAACAAATGATATGATCTCCGTCGAGGAAGTCGTACCTACATGGTACCTCTAACGACAACTACATAAGCATGTCCCTTAAGGAAGACCTCTGTGTCGCAGGTACACAGACGTTTTTTCGAGACTAATTGTTTAAAAGTACTTCACCAAAACATCGCCGGCTTACTCAGCAAAATTAATTTATTTGAAATACATTTATCAGAGCTGTCGGATCTTAAACTGAGCCCGGATATTATCTGTTTGTCGGAAACGTTCATAGAACGAGGTACATCATGAAAGTCTTTTAAAAATCTCTGAATAAAGTTTGGCAACCATTACTGCGGGACAAAAAACAAAAGCGTGGTGGAGTCTATAAAATATATATATATAGCCTCGTAAAAAAGGGGTACCAGATTTAAAGAAATATCTGCATAACTTTATTTGCAAATAGAGCTGTTTGAAGGAAAGAAACAAACAAATGAATACATTGGCGCGGAGTAAAATTATTGTTGTTCTTCATTGATTCTGGAATTAATAATTAATTTACTTAGCTTAAACCAGCATTGTATTGACAATATCTTTGAGTGTTGTGGCATTGAGATCATGAACCAAAGTGTATTTATCTTGTGAATTTAGAGAGTTCCAATTTCGAATATTACCAAGTTTTTCGAAATACTATAAACAGTGCTTCAATTCATAACACGTAAATTTAAGAAAAAAATAGCTAGCTATAGCAGGTGACTTGAATAACAACACGCTAGAATTAATTATTAAATCGAAGACGTTAATCGAAATTAGTCAAAATTATGAGCTAGTGCTCCCTCCGATCATATTATAATGATCTGAGAGTGCTCCATATTCAAGAACCAACACGACAAAATTCTTGTATAGATCACCTAGTCAGCAACATCAAATAGGCTAAAGGTGAACTCTTGCACCTGGGTCTTTCTGATCATAATACTGCACAGTTTTTAATTACCTATACTCGTGAGAAACAAGTAAACAGCTTTGACAAAATATTCAAACTATACTAGACTAAGCAATATAAGGTACTTAAGTACCAATAACGAAACGCAAAATCACCTGCCTTTCATTATTTTTTTTTTATTTTCTTTTCATGACCATAGACCATACAAGTTTTTCAGTCGGATACATTATCCGGTCGGTGCTGCCAACTTGGTAGGTTTACCTGCAGTTATGGTATAATTACATATTAATAATATTATGAAACGAATGTATAACGAGATCCATCTTGTTGTCATTAGTTTTTTGCTGTTATGGTATCCCAAAGTTTAAATTATGAACAAATGATTCGATTCTGAGTTGAGTTTTAAAATTCAACATCATGGATGTTCGTAGCTAATAAACATCGAATATCTGTGCTTACACGTAAAGATCAAATTTAAAATATTTGTTTGTAAAACATAGGTGGGTGTAAAAACAGTCTGTAATAACTAAAATAATTGGTAAACGACAACAAACATTCATATTATATTGGCTTTCTTAGAAAATATGTTTTGCTAACCCAGATCCATATTAGGACTTCTTAGTGGGCATACTTTTAGTTTGTATGGCAAGTACAGTCCACTTTGAATACAATTTATGGTAACTTAACAAAAATCACACGTTAGTTTCTGCTATAAATTAATGATTGAAAACCCGAAAAACATTTGAGAGATAGAACTAGCAGCATCAACTGTTCATAGCTTTGCGTTTTCTTCCCCATAAATCTCACTTTACAGCTAAAAAAAAAGGATAAACAAATTTGATTTCAAACTTCAGCTTGGTATTGGGCTCTTACTTGTTTAAATTTGCTTACTTTGGCTGTTACTTGTCTGTCTCTATGCATGTTTGCTTCCACATATAAAGAAATAATTCATTGTCTGCCTCCGGCTTGTTATAATAAAAATAACAATTAAATAGTCGGGTAATTTTTTTTCTAGAACAGCAACTCTACAGTTCACCTGTCGTCTGTCGTACGTATTTGCTCAGTCAAATTGACACCTGTCAAGTCAATCTGACACAAAAATTGTTCATAAATTCGTGATTTTACACGAAATATTTTTCTGTTTTTAATCCCTTTAACTAATTAAAAATGTCGGAAAACAAGGAAGTGGATAAATCTAACTTGGACCCGGAATTGGACGATTTGCTTGAAAGTAAGTTGGTATAATTTGGTCAAATTCGATCATGGTCGTATTACACAACACATAACCTATTAAAATTTAAAATGTAAATAAAATTGAATAATTATTTTGAAGGACTTTGACGACGTAAATTTGACGAGTGAGGTTGAATAATTCTTGGAGGCCGATAACAGTGTAAACCTATTAAATGATCGGCATTTTAATTATGATTTTTATTTCTTTTGTCATTATACAATTAAAACCTATTTTACGAAGGAAATGTGTTGAAATATGTTGATTCTAGCAGGAATTCAACACAGTATAGCGCTTTTATGAACATTTATGGTCAATCTAAATTACTGAATTCAGCTTCTAGGATTTCATTAGTAACATAATGTTTTGTGCCACACTTTTGTCTAATGCTTTAACAAACAGTTTCTTGTAAAATCCTTGTAGATGAAAATTGTAACGTGAATTATTTTGAAGATGAGCCTCGATACATGAAAATAGCTTTTAAAAACTTGAAACCGTTGTCTATTGGTTTTTATAATAAAATTTACTGACCTGAACTTATTAATGTTAATCTTTACGGATGTAAGTAGGTCAAAAGAGCATGATGAAATTACTTGACTCATAAAAAAAAGCTAGTCATGGTCTGTAGTTATCATTTGAATATATTAAATCAATGTATTATTGCTAAACAATGAAATGAATATTAAAAAAAAAAATATTCCTATTTATTTCCCAGTGTTGGAAGCTAGGTATGATTGGCTTATATATATATGCATATTATATCTCAAACAAAATTCAATGTCATTGGTATCACAATTACACTTCTTTTTTTATTATTTTTCATTCACAAACATTAGATCATTTTTGTTCTTGCAATTTTACTCGCCAAACATTCTAGTTTGATGGCACAAAGCGCTTGTTAATTAATGAATACAAACTTTTTAAATAATTGAGTAAAAAAACGTACCTTAAAACTACTAACTAACTTCTTCTTTAAAAACGTTGCCCCACACTAGGAATTTCTCCTGTATCATGGGTGCATTTACAAACATTTAAACTGACATACACAAACAGCCAGACCCGGAACAACTACTTGTAGGTCATACAAATATTTGCTACCACAAATAATACACATACACATTTTTTTAATACCACATTGTATATTACAAGGTGTGAATTTATTTCACAGTAAAAGTTGAGCACTCATTATCAAGAAATTAACTCCTTAATTTTGATTTTAACATACCTTTACTTAATTTAGAGTTATGTCTTAACATACTTACCTATTTTATTAAATATGGCACTAAATATCTCTAAATTCATTCCACATAAATAATAATTTGTTATTTTCGGTTGAACTAGTCTTTTCTCTCTTACACTTCTTGTAATAAATTTATTTACAGCAGGTATTTTATACTCATTACTAAAAGTGTTCTAGGCTTATCAAATACTCAACTTTTCTATCTTTTGGTAGAATTCTACAAATGGGGATTAATTTTTTTATATTCTTTGTTACATTTTTGTAAACCTTTTTAGCTAACTAGGAACTTGATCAGTCTTATCTGTAATTGTTTTATGTCTTGGTAAGTATGCTTTAAACATTCACTGCAAGTCCTTAACTGATTAGTGAGTCAGCAAGTTCATAATATACAATAACGTTTATCACATTTTGTAACTGGTAGAACTTACCCATAACAGATCTCAACTTGCTACAGATTATGTAGCTCAGCCCACAAATCCAATTTTTGACCAACCGAATCACACACACAACCACAAATCCAATTTTTGACGAACCGAAACCGACCCACCGATTGAGCCAAAGAAAATTAAATCGTTTTCAAGGCGATAAGACTCAATTTTAAATGCATAAAGTAATGCTAGGGTCAACACGATTTTCTTAATAATAATAATACTTAGGCTTCAAAAATAATTGTTTTGGTCATTGTACAATGCTTTCAACTCGATAGTCTAATTGGGGTGTATGAGGTCTTGCATTAATAATGTTACACATTGTATATTATAATGTGTAGTGGTAGGTTGTATTTTGATGAAACGTGATTTATGGAAGTAATGATAGTATTTTTACCAATTAATATCATAGACATCATCACCATATTTCGCTTAGTTATATTTGCTGGACGAGTTCATGAAATCACAACTATTTCACTGACCGCCCTTAGTATCAGCAACGGGGTATCAGAATACCAGCAGACGGGCATATTTTTTAAAGTATTGAATCTTTAGCCTTTTCTGGCTTCACACAACTATTTTTATTTGTTTATTGTAAATTTTCTATCATAAATAAACATTTGTTTCTTTCTACCTTCCAGGCGCTCTCCAAGACATGACAAAGAAGCAGCAGACAGCAGACTCGACAGCCGAGGGCTCCGGCGAGGTGCCCTCCAACATGTGGAGTGAAGAGTTCATCAAGGAGGCTGCGGCTCAGTTTGAGAGCAACATGTCAGCTATACTTAGCAGTTTTAGCGGAGTGCCTGGTATGATTTCTTGTATCTTATTAACATAAATAATATGGTAAAATCAATTCATTATTAAGCCACTTGGCATCGCTGCAGGGACTTAAGCACAGCCCAGAAGGCCAATTCTCGTACATAAAATATGTTCAAATTCAAGTCGCAATCTCATCTCAGCGACAATCAATGTCAAAAACTTGTCAAAAATGTATGTAAATTGATTGTATTTTTGACAGATTGAGACTGAGATTAGAATGCGAACGGTCTTAAAAATACGGGAATTGCCCCTCAGGTCTCGACTGAGTCAATGGCTTTCTCATAGTCCACAAAAGACACAGGGGCTGGTTATACTCTTCGGTCTTCTAGACAAATAGGCAGTCGCTCCGCGTAAAATACTAGTATTCAGCTGTATCTGGTTAGACTGGAAGCCGACCCCAAAAGAAGTTGGGAGAAGGCAGACAGATGATGATAATGTGTGAAAGAAAGAAATGATAGTGTCTGTGGGAGAGAAGGATAATATTAGTAAAATTACATTAAAATGGACGTGAGTGGCTAATAAAGTGCAATGAGGGTTTTCTGGAATGACGTTCATTAGGTGGCTGCACTGATACGTCAGGACTCAGGTCCGGGTACCTGTCAAAACTGTCGAAGCGCATGTATTTTTCTTCACCCGTGACTGAATGATGAACGTCATCTTAGATTTTATATTCAATTTCATTGTCGAAATGGAAGACCTTTTGTCGAAGTTGCGCCTACTGGCGGCGTGAAATTTTATTTATTTAGGTTAGCTAACAATTGTTTACACAATACATTCAAAATAATTTACTTAAAGTACATTTATAAGTGCAACAATTACTTACAGGCTAACACAACATCCACCAGTTATGGTTTTAGATCCTAATATTACAAAGCCAAAAAGCATTTTCATGAAAACCCTCATCGGTAGCATGTTGACTGCCAATGCAAGCTGCATGCTTGTCATGATACTATGATGGATCGTATGAGGCTGGCATAGAAACCAAAAAGGCATTGTTTTTTTTCATTTAAGGGTTAAAATGAAAACCACTGTCTTGTTGGTTGCGAGAGCGACTGCTGAGAATGTGTTCTTGGAATCGAACCCCAGTTTTGTGTTACTGAAATTCTCAGTAGCAGCCCAGTCTGGATTAGTGTGCCCGCTTAGTAGTAAAAGACTCGCCCCCTATTACTCGGGACTCGACATAACTGGCGGTGGTGCACAGTAACATGTGAAAAAACTATATCAAGGGCCGATTTTTCAGCAGTCAAACAATCACACACCTTTTATAGCTAATACCCATATTTGCAAACCAATAAATGATTTAATTTGATTTATTTGGGGAAAAAAAAAACGTAATTTGACAGCTTTTGGATTGAAAATAATTACGTCAAGCATCATTAGGTAACGTTCCACCAGTGACTATAACACCATTGCAGCGTGTTGCTCAGTCGTAGTATCTAGGACACGAAGGTCAGGTTCATGTGGTCACGAAGGTAAGGCGTTGGCGGTTTGGTGCAATATGTTAGCCCGCAGGTTTGCACGCTGTAGTAGGAATGTGAAGGTGTTTCTTTCTAAGGCTTACTGCCAAACGTACACGTGCAGCTTGTGGGTGAAGTATACGCAGAGGGCCTACAACGTCCTACGCGTTCAGTATAATAATGGATGTAGAATGTTGATGGGCTTCCGCGCTTCTGCAGCGCTTCGCAGATGTTCGCGGAAGCGTGTTGACGATTTTCGGACCATATTGAGAAAGAGGGCGGCGTCAATAATGGGTAGGCTGCGCAGTAGCTCCAACAGCATCCTAAAAGCATTGGTTGTCAAGGTGGATATCCCCTTTTTAGGACACTGGGTGCAGAGGCACGTGCCAACATGTGTTGAGCCACGTAATGATAATTTTTTTAAAATAGTAATATCATTTATTTGCTAAACACATGGTATAAAAGATGGTTGTGTTAATAATGTGAGCAAACATGTTTTGCTTAATAGATATACTTAAGCGTGCAAGCGTAAGTTGTTGTTAGGTTAGTTTGTAAGTTTTACTAACATTTTTAAGTTGTTGTTCCTAATCTATATGGATTGTGTGTACTTTTCTAGGTGATCCGCAATAAACGAAATACAAATTATTAGTGTATATAGGTACACCTTATATATTATGTATTTATTGTACAGAAAAACCGTCCACTAGAAGAGTGTATTTTTATATATAAGTAGATACTTGAATAGTTTCATAAATACATTATTTTGTTTTCAGAGGATCAAATAACACAGGAACAGATTGCACAGACATTTACGAAAATGGCAGGTATGTAACATCACAATGCACACACACATACACACATACACACACACACACACATATGAGAGGGATTACAGGCGTAGTGTTAGTTTATTTTTATGTTTTCTATTAAAAACGTATTAACTTAATTCAATGTTTCACATAAGATCTTGGCCCAGCAGTGGGATTACATGATTACTATGGAGGTGGTTACCTACTTGAAATTATGAGTTTTAGTTAATCTTTTTGTTTTTTATATTTTAATACTAGTTTTTGCCAGCAGCTTCGCCCGCGTAAACGTCGGAAATTATCCCACGGGTACGTATTATCGGAATAAAAACTTTTATATATGTTAATCCAGGGTATAAACTATCTTCCGAAAGGGTTTCCGTGGGCTCTGGCACAGGCAACTGAAGGAACACGGGTGGGTTTTAGTCAGTAGGAGTCTGACACGCCCTCCCGCTCCGCCCTGAGCGGGAGAAGTTATTTGACGATATCCGACCCCCAAAAAAAATGTATAAATAATTTTTTTTCCAAATCGTTCAGCGTTTCTTCCAATCCGTTCAGCCGTTTTTGCGTGATTGAGTAACAAACATCTAAACATACAAACTTCCACATTTATAATATTTGTAGGATAATACCACCCCTGTAATCCCCGAAGAGTTAGGCAGAGGTGTAGGTACTCATAGAACATCCATATTCCGCCAGTTACGTGGGTCACTGAAAGTTTTTAGAAAATAAAAAATGGAATGATGTAGATGCCTGTTAATATTTTTATTGCTTTTCGAAGTAGTCTCCGTTACTTTCTAAGCACCGTCGCATGCGGTGGATCCATTTTTTTTTTTATCATTGACTGGAGCCGGTGGGCCCACTCTTCTTTAGGGTTTTCAAACGGAGCCACGGCACTTTCAGGGTTCATAAAACGAATTTCTCTAAGATTATCTTTTATTTTTGAAATAAATAAAAGTCACAAGGTGCCAGGTCAGAACTGTAAGGAGGATGACTTACTAACTCCACACTTTCGATAGACAAATATTCGATAGTCAGTCTGGCGGAGTGAGCTGGAGCATTGTAGTGATGGAGGACGATACTGCTCCTTGGGCGCTGCTGCCTAACATTTTCCAAGACAACTGGTAAACAATGACTGACATACCAATCTGCAGTAACAGTATTTTTATCTTCTAGGACATTTGTTGCGAAATGTTACCAGTCCGTCCAAAGAATAAGTCAATCATCTTTATCCCTTGACCTCTGCCCTTCTTTACTTTTGCCGGTAAATCTAAGTATAGGTAATAAAAGATAATAATGTATTAAATTGAAAAAGAATTTATTAATTTGAAGCGTGGCACTGCATAGTGCTTACAATCTTTTTTATATTTGGCTCAAATTTACTTGTAGCAACACGTAAAACTGCTTCCAAACTTTCGTTTGCAAGGCGGTTTCGATTTTTTGTTTTATTATTATTTAGTATTGAAAAGGTTTGTTCACATATATAGGTAGAACCAAATAAGCTAGCACATTTCAGAGCGTTTATGCGCAACTCTTTGTACGTATTTTTATCAATGCAGCGGTAAAAGTTCAACAAGTCTCCTTCGTTGAATTTGTTGCGTAAATCTTGGTCGTTTTGAATGTCGATAATTTCTAACTGCATTGACTCTGGCGCATTTTCAACTGAAATCGTGAAAGGATTGGTGAATATGTCCAACAGAGGTTTCACTTTTTTAAACTCCGAAAATCTGTCTTGAAAAGATTGAATCAAAATATCTAGCTTTTCTACATAACTGAAATGAATCGCAGTTTTGTTGAATTTTTCAGCCATTTTCTTATAATTCGGAAAATGATTGTAATTTCCAGAATTCATTTGCGATCTGAAAAGTGTCAGCTTGCATTGAAAGGATGATACATGAGCGTAGAGCTGGGATATCAGTTGATTTTTGCCTTCAAGCCGTGTGTTCAAGACATTCAAATGATTTGTAATGTCAACTAAAAAAGCCAAATCACACAACCAATCAGGATTTTTAAGTTCCGGGACATCCCTTTGCTTTTCCGCCAGAAATATTCCAATTTCTTCTATTAAATTTAGAAATCGTTCCAGTGTCAATCCACGACTTAGCCACCTTACTTCTGTATAATATAGTAAATCTCCATATTCGCTTTCGATGTCATCAAGGAATTGTTTGAATTGCCTGTGATTGAGTCCTCGTGATTTTATGAAATTTACAGTCGAAACTACCACTTTCATGACACACATTGGGCATATCAACTCCTCTGGTTTGACCTTTCAATGAACACATTCCTAATAACTCTTCTAAGACTTCAAAATCTTGAGTAACACCTCGTATGAATATGAGAAGTCGAGCTGTGGAACTAATATCAGTGGATTCGTCGAGTGCTAATGAAAAAAATGCAATGATCTTAGTTTTTCATTTAATTGTTCCGCAATATTACCTGACAAAGACATAATTCGTCTTTGGATAGTCATACGATTCAGTTGAATTTTCTCAAACTTTTTTGCTGCTTCTGGACACATTTTCTTAGCGGCAATTTCTATGCATTCTTTTACAAAATCCCCATCATTGAAGGGGCGACTTCGCTTTGCTATCATTCGAGAAATTTCGTAACTAACTTCTGTAGCTGTTTCTGAATCTTGAATGGGTTTTGTAAACATAGCTTGCTGACCAATAAGCTCCCGTTTTAAAGACAACATTTTTTGCTTTCTTAATTCGCCTGTAAACTTGGTAAAAGTAGGATGCTGCGTTTCATAATGCCTTTTTACATTATATTCCTTTGCAATCGCTACAGAATTCTTGCAAATTAAACAAACGACTTTGTTATGCGACCATACAAAAAAGTATTTCTCAGTCCAAATTTCTTGAAACTGCCGATTTTCATCTTTAACCTTACGTTTTTTACTAGGCCCTGGCTTGTCCATGTTGCGTTCTAATCCTGGCTAGGATTAACACAGCACCTAAAAACAATTACAGTACCTACTTAAATTACCCATCCTTTTTTAAATTACCAAAAATAATTGATTAACTATGTAGGGAAACACTTATTAATAACAGAGTTTTACTTACGATTTCACAACACAATTATACACGGCACTTGACGGGAAATCTACGTTGAATGTGGATCAAAATATATGACACCGGCTAGTCGAGTTAAAATCTACACTAGAACTATTGACACTTTACTCGAATTAAAACCGAACTGTCGGTCGCTGCGGTTAGCGTGGCTTTTATACCGCGCGTATAGAGTCGAAAACTGTCTGGAGAAATCTCGAAACCAACTCTGGAAGCTTCGTGTATCTACCTACGCGAGTAATCGGGAATTCGGGACTATTGCTATTTCGCTTGCTCTAACAATACAACGTGTTGTTTTGCATCCTCGTCAAATTTCAGGAGGCTGTTATGAAAGGCATAAATAATCAAATAAAATTACGATCCTGCTCAATAATTAATACATACTTGTTTTTTTTTTGTATTTAAGTTTGACAGTATTTCAGAATACTCCACTTTCAAAGAACAAAATCGCCCCGTTGCGTATGCGGTAGGCAGTGTCGTACGACTATGTTGCTGTGTGCATGCGTTACAGTTACAGCGCAGTTACAGGGCGGTAGCACACGGGCCCTACACATGCCGATGTCAAATACAAAAAATAAAAATAAATACCTACTTATTTTATTATTGATTCGTGTCGAGAATCATTAGCATAGTTACCTCCTCGAATTTGACGAGGATGCAAAACAACACCTTGTATAACCCGTGGATAAGCCGCCACCGCGCTGCCGTCATCGCCGCGCCGCCTAACGAGCATTTTGCTTTTTAAACCAGACAAAATTAATTAGCACTTTTATTTTATTGGAAATGAATAAAAATACGTAAGTGAATACAGAAAATCGTATATTTTTATGAACATGACTAAAAATATTAAAAAAACACAAAATAATAAATTCTGATGGACCTTATTCTGAATCATCTGAGTAAACATGTCTCGATGATTGGTCTACCTCTGTGTCCAGTTCTTCTGCCTCGAACAACTCTATGGTTTCACTCATGAAAGGCTGGCTTTTGCTTGGTTTACGTTTCCGTACACAACTTATGTAAGGATCTGATGTGAGAAGCAGCCTGTTGAGGACATCGTGGTTACATTGAATCCTCGAAAATTTTCGGGCATAATTTTGCCGGTATGAACGGTAGTGCTTATTACGGGCTTCTGCGGCCTCTTCGGATAACTGCCCGATAGGCAGGATGGCATATTTGATCACAGTTGTACCGTGCACTAGGATTTTGTGAAGAGTCGGCGTCATTGGATGCCAACCGTACAGTTCGACATACATTTTTGCAGTATCTTTGCAGTATTTTCCGAACTTCTCTGCATGAATTTTGAGTCCAGATGACATTGCTTCCAGAATCACCTTAAGTTTAATTATGAACTCTTTATTTATGCCAGTGATTTCAGCAGCTAGATCAGGATCGGCGAAGAATCTTCTAGACGTGTTGCCTGAATTGGAATTGCCGAAACCAGGTTTCGACATATCTATAACAAGGCCAGTCTTTTCTCTGTATTTCTTTTGTATATTTTCTTTTGTTTTCTTGGCCACAGTTTTTTCTTCTACAGTTCGAGCTTGCCATTTTTGCAGAGAATGTTTGTAGGCTATATGTAAAATCGTTTCAAAGAAACGGATTCTTGCGTGAAGAATTGACAATCCGAATTTTAAGGATTGAGGATCCTCCACATTTAAATTTTCGAAGTCATTGAAGGCTTTGGACGTTTTGCCACATATGTAACATCTCATAGTAGATGATGTGCCAGTAGCTGCGTTACAAACTTTCGCATCAACCATGGTTGGGAGCAATGTATGTTGCACAAAAGTGGCTCTATTACAATTTTCTAATTCAGTCTTTAACAAATGATTTATTTGGTCTTCTATATAGTTTATTTCATCATTTGTTATGTCTACTGTTTCGTGAAGAAATCGAATGCGGATTGGTCGACAAAAACGAGTAGATGAAGGTGTTGGATTTTGCCATAAAGTCTTAATTTTTTCTCCAACTCGTGATTGTAATCTCAAGGGAACCAATGAACTTTGAAAAATGTTTGAGTCATCATGAGAGCTGTCTAAAAACTTTTGTTGGTAGGCAGTTTGGTGAGAGCCATCACATCCCCATTTTGAAATGAGTTCCAGATTTTCCAATTCTTCTATTGTACAGTTTCGGAGTACATCCTCAAGATAAAGACAGAGTCTTTTAGCTGTGTGATCCAGTAAGTCTTGGAGCACAACTTCCACACAAGTCTCCGTAACTCGAACTGCCTCTGGTTTTGGATAACAGAGTTTTTTTACTTCTCTAATAAGAGTATAACAAGGGAATATACCCTTAGTTGCATCATGCAGTAACTCCCACTGCTTCCTTGTAAAGCCACCTTCTATAAAGATGCGCAAAGCTTCTTCAGGTGTGTGCTTCTTTATTTTTGGCTCCTGAGCGGTATTTATTGCTTTTTTGTACCGTTTGGCTCTTGTTGGTGTAGAAGTTGCATCTTTTATAAGTTTTGAAGCCGCAGCATTTCCCGACATATGTTGACTGACGCTAGCTGCGAAGGTAAGCACTTCCACTGGTACCTCCTCACGGAGTTCTGTAGTTTTTCGTCTTTTACTGCGATCAGTCAATTCTTGGAAGTCTTTGCTTGGGCGCCCCGGCTTAGTGTTTGGCGTCCATATATGTATTAGTATCGAAACATTAAGCCAACTTTCGTTTTTTTTCATGAATCTATCTTCAATATAATTGCACGATGCCCATCTTTTCTTTAAATCTGATTTGAAATGTCGTAAATCATGACTTACGGTTCGATACTCGTTTTGGGGACATTCCGTAATTTCTCGGACCTTGTTTTCCATAAATGATAACTTGTCATCTAATCTTCTTGCTGGGCTTTCTTTAAAAAGCATATACAACGATTTCCGTGTCATCTCAATCACATTTGATGTCGAATCTGCAAAAAAAACGACAAAGTGCTAAACGATAAAAAAATCCTAATATCACTTTAAAAGTAAAAATTTTTGGAGTGGTGGAATGATGTGGTAAATGTTATTACTGTTTTGATGAGATAAAACTCTTTATTTTACCACAGAGGTATACTAATAGCTCGATCTAACTCGGTACTATTACAAATGTATTAATTAGTAAAAAAAAAACACGATTTTCACTTTTTTTCCCCATCTATAGAAGCTGGATCTAAAAATATAAAATATTCAATCGTATTAAAGATAACAAACATTAAAATTAAGTACATACCTTGTGCTTCAGACTCCATTGTTAAAACTTTCCACTATCCACTTCTAACCACTTTTTAAACCAAATGCAAGTTTGAAAACAATAGAGCGTATCGTGAAAGTAGACGTGCGTACTAAACAATGACTAGTTTCCGACTAACTGAACGGGGCGGGCGGAGGGGAATGGTCCGAGGTAGGACCGGTTTATGATAGTACCATTACTCAGGTGCAATAAAATGACAACTTAAATGACATTTACAGAAATTTGTAATTGTCACTTTTGTCCGGTTTTGAAATCAAAATGCTCGTTAGTGCGCCGCCGGCCGCGGCGCTTCCTCAAGAAAACGAATTTAACCGAGATCGGCACGAACATTACCGACCGCTGTTACCGACGCATGCACGGCGCATCGATAAGCGCACTTAAGAGCGCGCGCGCGAGATTCAAATTTACTTTTCGAACATATTTTTTTTTGGTTTTATTCTGGAATAGAATTCAATATTTTTCGAATGTACGAGAGTATTATTTTTGCTGTCGGCGGGCCACCAGTATTCGACCGGCGGGCCGTGGTCTGTGCATCCCTGATCTAGTACAAAGCTTTCTGACGTCTAAATATTCATGGAAGACTTTTTGTACTTGACTCATACCAATGCCTCAAGCTGCCCGAATCTTGATATGTCACCCTTCTATCAGCTTCTATCATTAGTCGCACAGCACTCACGTTATCTTCAGTAGTCGCCGTAGTAGGACGTCACACAGTGGAACGAATGTATGGGAGAGGTTGGACGTAGACATCTCCGAAAAAAAAGAGTTAAATTATGCCAAACGAATGATGCCATCTTATTCGATTACCTAATGCCTTCATAACTTGTGCTGATAAATTTCTTCATAGCTCCCATATTTCGGAAGTAATTGGAGAAAATGTGATATTTTACTATGAAAATGAGTGTATCGAGCTCTCTCCCTCCTGATTCCGGCGTTGTTTCAAGTAGCGGTCTCTAATATCATAATGCTAATACTAAGAGCTATATTTAATACTAAGACACATGGTGCGCCAAATGTGCACTTTCTGGGATAAAAGGAAATGAAAATTAAAAAAAAATTAAAATGGTTTTTCCTCATTTGTATTTATTTTAAACAGACAGACGTATGTAGAGGTCATATATAAATATATGAAATATTGTTTTTTTAAATCTTGTGTATTATTTACGAAAATATTCATAAGAACAGATGAGAGTATGACTTTTTTCACATAATATTTTATTTATATATGTTTTACAATAACGATAAAAACACGGTATTTTAGATAATAAAATAATAAATTACCTAGTTTAATTAATATATTATACAATAAATTATTTATTTATTTATTTATTACAAGGCAACTACAATAGGTAACAATCACAGTATGTCAGTAGATTCACGTTATAGGTTTCGAATTAAGATGTAAGCTCTAATTTACTAAGTTACACATTTTAAAACAATATCAACATTTAATTATCATCGTCATCATCATCATCATTAATTAATTCAAATTCAGAATCGATATCCGCTAAATCATTTATGCTAACAAATTCGATATCACTTTTCTCAGAATCCGTAAGCTTTATGAGCTTACGGATTCCTTAAAAGAAGATTTTTTTACAAACTTATTTACTTTTGGACGAATGCTTGTAACAAGTGGATCAGAAGACAGTAAAAGATTGTGCATAATATCTTCATTGCATGAGATACTGCTATGCTTTCGAGAATGCCCCTCTCTATATTTTCGAAAATCTTTATTTCTAGCCTCAGATGCCTCTTCGGATAGAAAACCAATGGGCACAATTGACAAGTTCTGAACTATGTCTGGCCCATGCATTAAAATTTTATGAAGTCAAGAAGGCATATAATACCATGGGTATAACTCCACGTAAAGCTTAGCAGTATCAAAGCAGAACTCTCGGAATTTAGTTACGTTGATCTTCTCTCCTGATGAAATACACTGCAAGATCACACAGATTTTTCTTAAAAGCATAGCGTCTATTCCGATCAGTTCAGCAGATTTAGTGTAGTTTTCAAAAAATCTCCTTGCCGGCCGAGTTGCCATTGTTGGTGGATCCACTGCCTTGTTTCACAACATCGAGAAGTAAGCCCGTTTCTCTTCTTACAGCCTCTTGAACTCTTTTCTTCCTGTCATCAACTTGCCTTTTTGCTATATCACCCTTTGCTTGCCATGACTTTATGTCTAATTTGTAGGAAATGTGTAATAAGCATTCCATTGAGCGAATCCAAGCGTGAAGGGAGCTTAAGCTGTATTTATACATGTCCTCGTTTGCGTGTTTATCTTTGATTAACTCTAAATTATTCATCTCTTTAGGACTAGCCTTGCATATGTCACACACTGAAGCTGCTGTATCGGATATAATGGAATGAATTTTACCATCAATCTTTGTCAACAGCAGTTGGTGTTTGACACTAATTCCATCAGTGATGGTGGATGGAGTTAAGGCTTCAATCTCGGCTTCGATTTCAGCCATCTCTCTCTGCACATTTTCTTTGGTTTCCTTTATAAACTTAAACAATATTGGCCGGCAAAATGAGGTGGAAGATGGTCGCTCGTTTTCCCTAATTGTTACACCTTTTGAGACGAGCCGCAGTGGTACAAGACTAATCATAAAATTACTAGCAAGATCGATTTGCTCATCTTCACTCGTCCTTTGGTGATAAATGCTTTGGCTAGATGATCCGTCAAAACCCCATTTGCTGGTCAAAATGAGCTGTTGATTAGGATCAACAGGGGTTTCTAACGACCTAATAAGTCTTCTTGAGGTTAAATCCATCAAGGCTTGTAATTTGATTTTTGCAGAGCTCTCTGTAACTGTGAGATCGTCTTTGGCCGGATAACACTTAATTTTTTCTTTAACCAACATGTAGTAACTCGGGTATTTAAGAGCTCCTTCTTGGGTGTTGAAATTTCGAAGAGTGTTGTAGCGCCATTTCGATACATTCATCGATACATAAAGAGCCAATGCCTTCAAAGTTGATATTTGCCGTACCTGAATCGATTTACCTTCAATGAAGGCTTTGATTTGTGAGGCCTCTTCTGGATTCTCCATCAAGTATTTCATTACATCAGCTGTATCGCTTTCTCCTGCCTTTCGAAGCGCCCTTTCGGCCGAAAACAGAATTTCAGCGCTGCTTCTGCTGCATGGAAGAGTATCTTCAGTGCGTCTTCTTTTTTGTCGGTTACTAAGGTCCTCAAAAGATTTACGAGGACTAGGATGTGTACAAGTTGAAGCATCAGATTTAGCAGGAGAAATTATGGGCTCGATGACGTCACTTACATTTTCTGTAGAAGATTCAATATTTTCCTTCAGAAATTCCGGCCACTGTATTGCAGCCTGTAGCCAAATCTCATGTTTCTTCCGAAACTTATCTGTGCTTCATCCAGACTGTGTCCATTTTGCATAAATGCGGAAGCAAAATCGACGACACCAGTCTTTTAAACTTGTTTCAGAACTTTCACATAACTGAACACAACAGTTATCTTTTAAAACACTGAACAAATAGTTATAGTCGCGTAAATCTTTATGTGCGCGTGCGCATAAAGCAACGTGAAGATCAAGATTTGTATTAAAATTTGGAAAATACATTTCGACATTAGTGTGGCTACAACGAGGTGTAAATCAACACTGATTTTAAAATTACTAATAGTGACCTATTTATATTTAATCCAGGTACCCTTATTTGTTAAATATTGCAAGGTAATTAGTTTGAAAATGATGCATGCTAAATTAGTGTATTAAGAGCCATTTAGTAATTAAATAATAGCAATCTTCTTATCAGTAATCATTAGTGCATCAGTTTTACATGTAAACCTTAAGTCCCTAATCACATATCCAAATTCTCTAATATCTTCTCCAATTGGCTGCTCAGAAATGTTATTGTAATAAGGTGAAACAACCACAAAACAAAAAAATATATTTTTGTGTTATAAAATAAACATCACTCTTTATCCCAGAAAGTGCACATTTGGCGCACCATGTGTCTTAGTATTAAATATAGCTCTTAGTATTAGCATTATGATATTAGAGACCGCTACTTGAAACAACGCCGGAATCAGGAGGGAGAGAGCTCGATACACTCATTTTCATAGTAAAATATCACATTTTCTCAAATTACTTCCGAAATATGGGAGTTATGAAGAAATTTATCAGCACAAGTTATGAAGGCATTAGGTAATCAAATAAGATGGCATCATTCGTTTGGCATAATTTAACAATTTTTTTTCGGAGATGTCTACACGTCCATCCTCTCCCATACATTCGTTCCACTGTGCGTCATCACGGCGAATCATCTGTGAGTGCTTCGACCACGTTTAAACTCATTAAACCAGTTGTAAACAGTGGCAAGGGATGGGACTTTGTCATGAAATGCTAATCGAAGTCTATCGTTACATTGTTGTTGAGTAAGACCGCAACGAATGTCGAAATAAATCATTGAACGAAAATTTTCTCTATTGAAATCCATATCGACCCACGACAGACACTTTTCAATTGCCGACAATTTGTAAAATCAAATGACATAAATATGAATTCATTACTTACACATCTACAGATTCCCAAAGAGTTCCTAATTCGATTTTTTTTTTATCGGCTGCTTTTCTTTCTGGCCTATTCTAATAACTTTCAGTGTGAACCTATGTATAAGTCCCACGAAAGAATAAAAATAAAACTAGTGTCTCTAGAGTGTAGTCATTATGGCAAAATACCTTTTCAACTAAAAAACAAAACACACCAACACATAACATAAAGGAAAATACGTAACATTATTGAATCCCCCAGAGGCAGCAGCGCACGTGCTGAAGCCCGGCGAGGGGGGCGCGGAGGGCGCGCCCGCGGCGCTCCCCGCCGCCGACGCAGACCCCGAGGTCGTGCTGGACAATGTGGACGAGGTAAGTGAAGGGGGCGAGGGGGGCGCGGAGGGCGCGCCCGCGGCGCTCCCCGCCGCCGACGCAGACCCCGAGGTCGTGCTGGACAATGTGGACGAGGTAAGTGAAGGGGGCGAGGGGGGCGCGGAGGGCGCGCCCGCGGCGCTCCCCGCCGCCGACGCAGACCCCGAGGTCGTGCTGGACAATGTGGACGAGGTAAGTGAAGGGGGCGAGGGGGGCGCGGAGGGCGCGCCCGCGGCGCTCCCCGCCGCCGACGCAGACCCCGAGGTCGTGCTGGACAATGTGGACGAGGTAAGTGAAGGGGGCGAGGGGGGCGCGGAGGGCGCGCCCGCGGCGCTCCCCGCCGCCGACGCAGACCCCGAGGTCGTGCTGGACAATGTGGACGAGGTAAGTGAAGGGGGCGAGGGGGGCGCGGAGGGCGCGCCCGCGGCGCTCCCCGCCGCCGACGCAGACCCCGAGGTCGTGCTGGACAATGTGGACGAGGTAAGTGAAGGGGGCGAGGGGGGCGCGGAGGGCGCGCCCGCGGCGCTCCCCGCCGCCGACGCAGACCCCGAGGTCGTGCTGGACAATGTGGACGAGGTAAGTGAAGGGGGCGAGGGGGGCGCGGAGGGCGCGCCCGCGGCGCTCCCCGCCGCCGACGCAGACCCCGAGGTCGTGCTGGACAATGTGGACGAGGTAAGTGAAGGGGGCGAGGGGGGCGCGGAGGGCGCGCCCGCGGCGCTCCCCGCCGCCGACGCAGACCCCGAGGTCGTGCTGGACAATGTGGACGAGGTAAGTGAAGGGGGCGAGGGGGGCGCGGAGGGCGCGCCCGCGGCGCTCCCCGCCGCCGACGCAGACCCCGAGGTCGTGCTGGACAATGTGGACGAGGTAAGTGAAGGGGGCGAGGGGGGGCGCGGAGGGCGCGCCCGCGGCGCTCCCCGCCGCCGACGCAGACCCCGAGGTCGTGCTGGACAATGTGGACGAGGTAAGTGAAGGGGGCGAGGGGGGCGCGGAGGGCGCGCCCGCGGCGCTCCCCGCCGCCGACGCAGACCCCGAGGTCGTGCTGGACAATGTGGACGAGGTAAGTGAAGGGGGCGAGGGGGGCGCGGAGGGCGCGCCCGCGGCGCTCCCCGCCGCCGACGCAGACCCCGAGGTCGTGCTGGACAATGTGGACGAGGTAAGTGAAGGGGGCGAGGGGGGCGCGGAGGGCGCGCCCGCGGCGCTCCCCGCCGCCGACGCAGACCCCGAGGTCGTGCTGGACAATGTGGACGAGGTAAGTGAAGGGGGCGAGGGGGGCGCGGAGGGCGCGCCCGCGGCGCTCCCCGCCGCCGACGCAGACCCCGAGGTCGTGCTGGACAATGTGGACGAGGTAAGTGAAGGGGGCGAGGGGGGCGCGGAGGGCGCGCCCGCGGCGCTCCCCGCCGCCGACGCAGACCCCGAGGTCGTGCTGGACAATGTGGACGAGGTAAGTGAAGGGGGCGAGGGGGGCGCGGAGGGCGCGCCCGCGGCGCTCCCCGCCGCCGACGCAGACCCCGAGGTCGTGCTGGACAATGTGGACGAGGTAAGTGAAGGGGGCGAGGGGGGCGCGGAGGGCGCGCCCGCGGCGCTCCCCGCCGCCGACGCAGACCCCGAGGTCGTGCTGGACAATGTGGACGAGGTAAGTGAAGGGGGCGAGGGGGGCGCGGAGGGCGCGCCCGCGGCGCTCCCCGCCGCCGACGCAGACCCCGAGGTCGTGCTGGACAATGTGGACGAGGTAAGTGAAGGGGGCGAGGGGGGCGCGGAGGGCGCGCCCGCGGCGCTCCCCGCCGCCGACGCAGACCCCGAGGTCGTGCTGGACAATGTGGACGAGGTAAGTGAAGGGGGCGAGGGGGGCGCGGAGGGCGCGCCCGCGGCGCTCCCCGCCGCCGACGCAGACCCCGAGGTCGTGCTGGACAATGTGGACGAGGTAAGTGAAGGGGGCGAGGGGGGCGCGGAGGGCGCGCCCGCGGCGCTCCCCGCCGCCGACGCAGACCCCGAGGTCGTGCTGGACAATGTGGACGAGGTAAGTGAAGGGGGCGAGGGGGGCGCGGAGGGCGCGCCCGCGGCGCTCCCCGCCGCCGACGCAGACCCCGAGGTCGTGCTGGACAATGTGGACGAGGTAAGTGAAGGGGGCGAGGGGGGCGCGGAGGGCGCGCCCGCGGCGCTCCCCGCCGCCGACGCAGACCCCGAGGTCGTGCTGGACAATGTGGACGAGGTAAGTGAAGGGGGCGAGGGGGGCGCGGAGGGCGCGCCCGCGGCGCTCCCCGCCGCCGACGCAGACCCCGAGGTCGTGCTGGACAATGTGGACGAGGTAAGTGAAGTGGGCGAGGGGGGCGGGGGGGGGGGATGGTAGGTAGGCACGTGGTACCGACATGACACGGGGCCCGTGCGCGCCGCGGTAGCTTTGGCGGCATCTTCAATCGCTTCAAAGAAAGTCGCCGAACTCGTAGGCTATTTAGCGAAACAAAGTTGTACCTGTAAAATCAGATACTCTACACATTTTTTTGAATGTGCCGATTTTTATAGTTATTTGTTATTGACCTCCCGACTGGCCAATGCTCATTTTTTTTTTATTGTAATTTCATCAATGTTGTTCTTGTAGGTAAATGTATACGTCCCTAAAAGGAACAACAGGCTTTTTGTTACATATTGTATAAAGATAATCTACTTAAAAAAAAACTTAAATTCATTCACTGATAAGGGCAACGCACTGCCTAATCTGCTTGATCTAATTATAATAAAAATCATCAACTTGTGCATTAGAGTTCCTTTTATAACGACGGTTAGCGCTAAGAAAGGATTTTTTTAAATTCATCCCCTAAAGGGGTTAAATAGAGAATGAGACTTTGCGTGGAAGTTCGTAATGTTTTTCGATGGGATACCTCTAGCCTACAAAATAATAAGCATTTTATTAAAACATTTCATCAAAATAATTTGTCATTTCTTCCAGGTGTCTGCCGCCATCTCCGAGACCCTCAAGAACCTCAACACCAACACGGAGACGCTTCAGAACCCCTTCTCCGACCAGGACCTGGCCAGTATGTTCACAAACATCAACCTTGGAGCTGAAGGACAGGTAGTCATTTTTTGGTACCAAAATATGTTCATAACTCTCAGGACTATTTTTGTTTACTCATTGCACGATAGAACCTGCTTTACCGACTCAGCATCATATAATTATTGTCGTACAAAACCGCGTCAGAATGATATTCAGACATCTTTTTAAACGGTTTTATTTAGCTTGCCCTGTATGTTTTTGGGTCAAATTTAGGAATTGAAATTTTACCCCTTTCCTGTTGATAGATTGATCTGGTATTTGGTACACACCTTTAGTTCTGATGATAATACAATTTAATATAATCAGTATCTTTGTAAATCCAATATGGCCGCCGCCACAAAATGGTGGATTACATATTTTTCACAATCTATTTAATATGGGTACCAAATGATAGGGCTTGACTACAAAATGGCCCACTACATATTTTGTCACAACCCCCTCAATATGGGTATCAAATGAAAGTACTTGACTAGTAGAACACAGTTCACCATGAAACATTCCAAATCTAAGATGGCCGCCGGTACAAAATGGTGGATTTCATATTTGTTTCAATCCCCTTTATATGGGTAATGGGTAACAAATGAAAGGGCATTGCAAGTAGAACTCAGTGCATGGCGGATCATAGAGTTTAAACAGTCTATAATAAATAATTGAGCTTCAACTGTCCACAAAATGCAAGGCAGCACTTTAGACCACGCAGTTGTCTATTTAGGCTCGAAATTGTTTGAGGAAGGACAAACTTACGTGGCACTGAGTCGAGTATAGTCTTTGGAAGGATTATGTATTGAGGAGTTAGACTGCAACACATTGATAGGAAAGAAACCTTGTTCTAATGAGGCACTAAATGAACTAAATATTATGTGAAATATTAAGTAACGAAATAAAAACTAAAAACTTGAAAATAGAATAGGTTTTTTTTAAGGTTTTATTGAATAGGACAGTTAAAAATCATGTTTATTCTGTACAAAAAGAAAAAAATAATTAGGGAGGTCCTAGGTACCAGTCATTACACCACTCTCCTCATCGATCTAGGGCATTGATCAGACTCAAAACAAAATCGTGGGGCGCGTGAAGTTTATGTCAACGGTCAACCGCTCATGACATTATAAATGCTATTTCCATATTTACTCAGGTTACGCTACGTCCCACGATTTTATTTCAACAAGACACGGTAAGACTGATTGTCAGACATTCGGGCTTTGGACTACCAGGTACGACTGTCAAAGATCTAAGATCTATGAATGACAGCCGGGACTAACGGCGTACTAATAGTACCTACTAATTATACTTATTAATAGTCGCCCATTTCTGGACCGACCGCAACTAGTGTAACCTTGATCGATCGAACCGTCCGACCTATACTTAGCCACGAGCCCCTCATGATTTAAACACTAATGACTGATTTATATTGCCTCGTTGCTCTAGTGGTCGCATGAGTATGAGGTCCTGGGTTCGATTCCCAGGTCGGGCAAAGTGTCATTGGGTTTTTACATCGGAGTCTGGATTTGTGCCCAGTTGATGGCTCGCCCGATATAAACAAAACAAAACTGGCGAAATTTGGGTGTTGTGTCAGCCTCAAAAGGTGTTAACATCGACAGGAATTAGTCTATAATCTTTGTTTCATAATATTGTATCATACCACAAAACATACGATTACACATGGAGTATACAAATTGACACAGTATTATCAAACCCAAATTGTACTCAATCAAATGAATTCTTGTCGATGTATACATCTTTTTAAGACTGACTGTACACCTCTACCTAGACCTTCAGGGAAGTCAGGCATGATGTTATGATTTACTTTTATTTTTAATTTTTTTTTTTCAGCAAGAAACAAATATGTTCGTCCCCTTCATGCAGGGCATGATGCAGTCCCTACTGTCCAAGGAGGTCCTGTACCCTTCTCTCAAAGAGCTCGTGGATAAGTACCCCACGTGGCTGGCGGAAAATAAGGGCAAGATCGAACAGAGCGAGTATGACAGGTGAGGTATAGTTAAACCAGAAAAAGTATGCGGTTCGGTAACCTTCGTGACTCCGAATTCGCACGAACGTCGCGCCACAGAGGCAAGATACGATAAGATAATGTATTTGTCCAAAGCACGAGTAACACACACATGGCATGCAAGATTTTATATCAAATTATATCAATAGGTATATTATATAAATAGGTAGGTTAATATATAAACGTCAAATAATGATACATTTATCCATCACTAACTAGAAACGTCTGGTACTTCCATGGTTGTAACAGCTATACACGGTGACATTTGAATCACAGTTTTGCTAGAACAAACGTTGTTCAGACCATGGTCTACTACTATTCTATAGCATCCAATAGAAAAAAAAAACATAATTGGTTATTTAAAAAACAAAAAAAAAGCAATGTTAAAAATGTCGGGATTATCGTTACGCCCTACAACGCAGACATTGCGGCTGCGACGCACTGCGCTCGCGTCTTGAATGCAATATCGCTACCGTGATGAGTACTTTGATGTTACAGTTAATGTTTCAAACATTATTACACGTTTGAGCAACATAAGACTAATTTGAGAACTCCTAGATTAGATTGTTTTAATAACATATTTGATGCTGTAGAATGGTAGTAGACCATGGTCTAAACAACGTTTGTTCAAGCAAAACTGTGATTCAAATGTCACCGTGTATATTACATCTGATCATCGCGTATTCGTTGGTAACATTATATTGATTGTCCTTTGACCGTCTATTTCTGCCTTTATTGTTCACAATTATTAAGTTAAAAACATAACAAATTTACTTATTTGTACATTTCTGCAGATTCTCAAAGCAGCAGAAGTTGATGGAACAGGTCTGCAGTGAGCTGGAGCCCGAACAGGAGTCAGACCCTGATGATGTCAAGAGGAAGAGGTTCGAAGTCGTGCTGGATCTCATGCAGAAGGTAAGAAACTTTTCTACTGGCCATTTTTTTATTTTAATTAGCCGCCACTGATCCTCTGCTGAGGAAAGACCTCCCTCAAATTCTTCCACATATTATTTTCCTGGGCCACTGGCCATGTTTTTTAGGGTTCCGTACGTCTGAAGGAAAAAACGAAACCCTTATAGGATCACTTCGTTGTTCGTCTGTCTGTCAGTCTGTCAAGACCCCTTTTCTCAGGAAAGCGTGGAGGTATCAAGTTTAAATTAATATCAAATACGTAGGTCTACGGTCCCTTGGAGCTCATATTTTACATTTGTTAATACTTGCAAATAAATCAAAACCTATAGGTACTTCCCGTTGCCCTAGAATCATGAAATTTGGCAAGAAGCAAGATCTCACAACACAAGACAAATAAAGGAACAAATTCGAAAACTGTTAATTTGTAGTTTTATCGCTTTTTTTCTTTTTTGCGATAACAAACTTACATTTGCAGTTCTAGCATTGACCGTGACGTATATCGATGTATGGGAGAACATGGTTTTCAACAACATTGTTAAGTTGGTTTAAGGGATAAATTCATCCCAACTACGAAACCCTTCATTCTGCGTGGTCACACGACACGCACTGAGCCGGTTTGTATAAGTTATATTATAAAGTATATTGGCAAAAGTATGATTAAAATTAACTACGATCACCAAAATGCCAATTGCACGATATACATTTAGGATAGGGTTCTTGTATCGTGTCTTCCAAAAGTATTTAATGAAAATGGAAACAAATGAATCTGAAAACGTGCTTGTTATTGCCAATTTGAAGTCTCACTTACAAATGAGTGTGCTCATGAAAATTCTCGCCACCAGTTGGCGCCACTTTGACAAGTGGTCTTCTAATATAAAATATATGATGACGTTCATCACTCGTTTCATTCATTCGTTCATCATTCAGTCAGGACTGAAGAAGATATGGGCGTCTTTCACTTTTGACAGGGGCCCGGACCTGACGTCTCAGTGCTGCCACCTAGTGAACGTCATTACAGAAAACCCTCTTTGAGGGCTTTGATTTGATTATTTGAATACTTATTATACCCGAAATTTTAATTTTAATTCATTTTACAGATGTTTTTCACTTCAGTATTGAAGTTTACAGCCTTCTCATACTTAAAACAATGCCCCACAAAACGGTTTCCACGTTTTGTCTGCAGGAACAGACCATATCGAATAAAGTTAAAGAAATCAAGAGAAAGAAAATTTCTTTATTAGTCACAGAATCACGTGCTGCATATTAAAAAAAAAAACCGGCCAAGTGCGTGTCGGGCCACGCACAATAAAGGGTTCCGTAGTTAGGATTAATTTAAATCACGAATAAACTTAACACTGTAGTTCAATTTACTTTCATACATTCCAACTGCAAATGTAAGTTTTGCACACAATATTGACAGATTTACTATGTACTTCTTAAAGGTTTTCCTGTAATCTATAAGTGGTATAGAACTATTTACTGTATATTTTTGTAGTTTTGGAGACATGGGGGGTAATGGTCAACTTTCATATTTTTTTACCGACCTCAAAAAAGGAGGAGGTTCTCAATTCGACTGTATTTTTTTTTCTTAAATAACTTTCAAACTACTGTATTTATTTTAAAATTACAAGTATTTAAAAAAAAATGCTCTGTCAGTAAGATCTTTCATTTTATACAGAGTTGATACGACAGAGGGGCTATCCTTTAAACTGCCTATACTAGGTACCATTTTCAAGCTATGTACCAAAATCAATTAAATAGGAGTAGTAGTTTAGTCTCAAATGATTTTTTAAGTTTTTGCCCCGTTTGAACACGATGTATCTTTCCTAACAGCTGATTATGTCTATATCTATACGCATCTATAGTTCATGTACCTTAAAACGATAAATCTGAGTATTACCTACGATGCGTTGTTGCCGTTCTGACGCAAATCACAAGTAGGTACAACCTAATATTTTCACTAAAAAGATGGCAATGCATACACACACACTTGCACTTTCATTACAAAGGGTGGTTGCGCTTTACTCTGATTTGTAAGCTATTTAATTGGTTTGAAAGAAAAAAAATCTCTATTTTGATGCTTTTTATTTTTATACCGTATTGAATTAATACTAAACACGTATAGTATACGTAGTGAAATTTAATGCCCCTCTGTCATATCAACTCTGTATGTCAGACGATACAGTTTGCAAATGTTTTTTTTTTCTTATTGGCCGCCAAAAGTGACCCATATTCAAAACTCATTTATTTACGTTACACGTCCGTGTTTGGGTCACTCAAATCTATCATCATCATCTGCCTATCTTTTCCCAACTACATTGGCGTCGGCTTCCAGTCTAACCGGATGCAGCTGAATACCAATATTTTACATGGAGTGACTGCCGATCTAACCATTGGGAATTAGGGTTCCGTACATCCTAATGAAAAAACGGTACCCTTATAGGATCAGTCGCGTGTCTGTCTGTCCGTCTGTCACAGTCAATTGGCTCCAAATCTGCTGGACTGATTAAGTTGAAATTTGGTACACATATAAATTTCTGTGACCCATGGATGTGTAACGTAAATAAATGAGTTTTGAATATAACTAAAAATTAAAGAAAGAAAGAAAATGCGTTTATTTGCGGTAAACATGACGCAAAAAATAACACAAACACAAAAAATAAGAAAAGGTTGGGGGAAGCATGCGTCACATCCACGCAAAATGGCTATCGCTCAGCATTATGCTGCGACCCTATGCAAGACAGACCCCCAGCGCTGGTTTTCAGCGACAGCCGGCGCTGACGTAGTGACATCGTCCGGTGAGGCAAACAATAGTTAGGACGCTGTACCAGTACAGCGTACTTACGAACGTTGCACTTAAATTCAAATAATATAATTAAATTTAAATGTGATAGAATAAATACCAAACAGAAATGTAAAAGGAAATAGACATACATGCTACTATAATATCATCCTCAATAAACGTTTTACGCTTTATGGCAACATTTCAAAGCGTCTCATTTGACGTACACCCAACATACATACACCAAAGAAACGCTATGATGTAAGGAATTACAAAATGGCCAATGATGTAAAAAGATAAGTTTTGCAAACTGTACAGTGTGATATATCAAATGAAAGGCCCTGTTGTGAGGGTCTCAAATATATTTTTCGTTTTAATTTAATTTTAAAATAAACAGTTTTGAAGTTATTTAGAATAAATAAATCGTGTTTTATTGCAGGCCATTTACCCATACACAAAACATTACTACTCTAATTTAAAAATATAAAAATTTAAACATAGAGGTATGTATGTACCCATAGTCTTCAAGAAAAACATAAATTCTTGCGTCATTTTTCGTTCCCGCTTAAGTGATCAGAAATCTAGCGCACCAATATGGGGCTGGCTAGGTTGCACGAGACAACCCACAAAATTCTGTTACTGGAGCGTCTCAAAGTTGGCGAAAAAGACGCGAACTTCGACCTCATGATGGTGTAAAAGCCCGGGACCCTCGCTTCGGCAAACATGCTCGAGGCACTGCAGTATCTTGGCAGTTTCATAAGGGTTCGGTAAGCATCATTGTACTGAACCCTAACGAACTGAACATATTTTTTGTGAAATTGCACTAAAGTTTGCAAATCCATACTTAGTTATTTCTTTAGATTCTTTATGAAAATTTACCCCCCCCCCCCCCCTTGTCTACGAAACCACTGAGCCTAAAATTTAGAAAAAAATGCAGGAATTCTTTCTTTACTTATTTATAGATTACAGGAAAACGTATGCGACGTCTATGGTCTTAAAATAACATGGTCAATCTTTTAACCTTCGGCCCGTCGCGCATCTTTGAATAACGCGGTTCGTCGCGTGGGGTCCCTCAAAACCCCAAGAATAAAACGCCTATAAAACCCCTTAATACTTGTATCTTTCCAACTATTCTAGCAGTTTCTTATTTATTTATTTAATGACAATAAAATTACAAAAAAAAAATATCAAAAATATTCATTTATTTACTGTTTAAACATCCAATCTAAAATTAGGAACATAAATTTCTCTCTTTGAGATCACATCACAGAAAAAATATTTTTATTCTAACTAAATCAATGAACTTTAATTTATATTATACCTATATGAGATCACATAAGAACAATCAACATTGTAACATAAAAATTGGCTCGCACCAACAAAAAAAAAACACAACTTTTATCAAACTAAATCAGACAAATTTTCCGTTTGGACGCAGTCAGTACACTCGGTACATACCAGTTTAGTATGTGTAGGGCATATGTTACCCTTGCAAAAGTGGCAGATTGATTTGAATTTTCTATCTGTTCGTCTTGGACAATATATGCAGCGCTTCCTCATGGGAGCGATGTCGTTTCCATCAGGTTGAATATTCTGAAGCTGGGGTGTGAATCGCCTTATGATCTGTTTCAATTCCCGAGGTAAAGTTGAAATAGTGGCCCGCGATTGCAATTGAGGACGGCACAATTCAAATGCCAGTGTTTTCAAGAAATACTTGCGTCCCATTTTGTTTTCTTGACTTACGGTATCCCATATTATGTGAGCATTTACAGCTCCAACATCAAGAAATGTGAAAAACAACCTCAGCGGCCAGCGGTAGCAAACACGTGCCACAGAGTAAGTACCGATGAGTTTGTCCACCGTATCTACTCCTCCTTTGGTTTTATTGTACAATTTTATGATTTCTGGAAGCTTTTTCGTAGAAGATTCATCTATTACGCCGTCGTGGTGCATTGTTGAAAGCAGTAGTACAGTCTTATCCTTCTTCGGGCAGTAGGAGAGCAAGGTCTCTGTCGGTTTATATCCAAACACAGTGGAGAATTGTTCCAACCCCTTTCGCTTGAAGTCATTTGGGATTTCTGGCTTGTTTTTTCTCAATGTGCCTACTACTGTCAAGTTATAGTTTGTAAGGAGCTGTTCAGCCAAAGGAACGCTGGTAAACCAGTTGTCCATAGTCACATTTCGCCCAGTTCCTGCTATTGGTTCTACCATTCTCTTGACAAGGGCATTTGTTGATGTGTCTTGAAAATATGGACCTTCTAGCTGCTTTCCGACGTATATTTCCAACTTTTTTGTGTAGAATGTTACGGCATCCACCAGAGAAAATAACTTGATCCCGTATTTTGCTGGTTTACTGGGCATATATTGGCGAAATCGACACGATCCTCTAAAACTCTCCAACATTTCATCTATCGTAACATATTCATTATTTTTGTAATATGTTTCACAATTCTTCACAAATGCTTCATAGGTCTGTCTAATAGGCGCCAGTTTGTCAATGGAGTTCCGTTCTTGGCGAGTTGTAATGTCATCGAAACGAAGGGCTCTGAGTAAAAACTGAAATCGCTGCTTAGAAATGACAGCGCGACATTTTTCGATCCCAGTACCATCATCCATCCATATGTCATCAATCGAACAATGTGATGATTTATGTATCCCAATTAGATACATAACACCAATCAATGCTTTCAGTTCAATCAAGTTCGTTTGTTCGCAGTCTCGTTCTCTCTCGTAATTTGTCTGCATAGATGTTATTTTTACATTAGTGCAATCCACAACATGCTGTAACATATCTAAGTCCAAAAATAGGAGCCATGACTCTGAAGGACAACTGACCTCCCGTGCTGCACCCTGTGGACCTGGTTGCTCCGTAACTATATTTTGTCGCCTTGTTCTGACACCTTGTGGATAAGGTGTCTTCCTCCATTTGGAAATAATTTTATAGTTGCCATTTCTCTCTCTCTTTTTGACAATATAAAAGTTCTGTGACGATATATTTATCAAGGGCTCTTCATCATCATCACTATACGAACTTTCCAACTCCATGTGCTCTTCATCCAACGATTCTAAAACCTGATCCGGTTCCTCCAAAAATAAATCATGTTGCTCTGTGGGCACCAAATCTTCACATTCTTGGTCTGAATCCGTGTTATGCTCACTTCTTTCATCCAGACATGTAGCGACTTCATCTTCTTCCTCCTCGCCACCGCAAACATCTTCAGATTCATCTTCTAACCAACTCAATATACGTCGTTGTTGTTCTTCACACATTTTAAAAGTCAATTATAATCTAAAACAATAAAAAATAAAATAAAACACATGTTACAAAAGAAAGCAAACAAAAATCAAACAATTCAATGTTACACACATCAAAAGTGTCTAGGGATCAACATATATTTTTGCAATAACTTTTCTCCTGATTGATATTAATTAAAATTTTCTTTAAGGATTCATAAAATAAAGTGTTTTCGTTTGTCACAGTAACGATAAACCAAGTCACCTTTGCATTAATAAAGAAATTTGCCATTTTCCTAATAAAGGGATTTTTGACATTTGAACCACTAACACAAAAGTTCGAAAAAAAGACTGAAATAACAGTTTTCTTTAAAATTTTATTGGGTAACTTAAACAATTAATAATCCGTGTTTCTACCGCGAACACTAACAACACAAGAACATCGGTTTGGCATACTCAAAATGAGTTCATCCAAATCACGCTGTGGAATGGCCGCCCATGTTCGTTGCAACAACAAAAAAAGGTCTTCTTGCGACTGGATACCCTCCATATTCGGCAGAGCTCTTCTCTGTAGCATATCCCATGCATGCTCAATCGGGTTCAAGTCTGGCGACTGAGCAGGCCAGGGCAGGACATTGATGTTAGCTGCGGCGAGAGTCTGTCTTACAACTCTTGCGGTGTGCGGTCGTGCATTATCATGCATTAACTGAAATAAGGGACCGATTTGCACTTGTAGAGGAACGATGACGTCTGATACAATCGTCTCAGCATAAATTTGAGCGTTGAGGTTGCCTCTGATCCAAATCAACTCAGTTCTTCCGCCGATCCAAATACCCGCCCATACCATGATGGTTCCACCACTATAAGGATGGACTTCCTGGCAGGATTTTAATCGCTGTTGGCGTCCAGGGGTTCTCCAGTGTCGTATACGTCTTGTATCCGGTCTCATACCAAAACGAGACTCATCAGAAAAGCACACGAAACGCCATTGTTCTTCTGCCCAATTTCTGTGTTCAAGAGCCCATTGATATCGAATCCTACGATTGTGCATTGCTATAGGTGGTACCCGTAGCGGTCTTCGGGAATAAAGGTTCACTTCATGCAAGCGGTTTCTGACTGTTTGGTCGCTAATTAAGTTCCCTGAAGAGTGATGAAGCCTCACGGCTAACATCATGGCGGTTATTGTTGGAGCTCTTCGAGTTAAGATTTGAATGTATCGGTCTTGTCTCCGTGTGGTGCAGCGATACCGTCCTCCATGGCGCTCAGCCACGGTACCAGTGCTTCGGTAACGTGTCCAAAGTCGACTGATAACACTCTGACTTGTATTCAGAGCTAAAGCCACAGTACGTTGCCGGGAACCAGCTTCTATCATTCCCACGGCTCTGAGCATTTCTTCCCTGCTTAAATGACGTCGCCGCTCCATAATAACGTTGGTTTTAATCAGTAGTAGGGAAACAGTAGCACTAATAATGTCTTCAATGCGTTGTATGTTTTTATAGGGAAAATATTGACAGCTGATTTTCATCTTTTACTCGAATTTGATTCACAGTTCCTGATTCAAATTATGAAATGCACCAAAAAGGATCCATATAAATTTATAAAATCATAAATTTATTACAAAGCCACATCTTAATCTCAAGAAATCCGCATAAAAATGCTTGATCCCTAGACACTTTTGATGTGTGTACTTACGGGGTTCGTCGCGTGGGGTCTTTTACGGCCCTCGCGCCCAAAACACGTCTGTATCTCACTGCGCTGGCGCGCGAACTGCAGTAAGCGGCGATGCGCGCTAACTATCATCTAATTTCGGAGGGTACCTGAAGTACTAAAACTCCTGGATAGTTTTAAATGTGTTAATTTTACGTTTTTCTAACACCTAGGCTTTTAAAGACCCCATGCGACGGGCCGAAGGTTAATATGTGTGTTGGAATATATGGGAGACCATGTTTTTTCAACTACAACGTCTAGTTTATTCTTAGGATCTGGAGGCACGGTAGTATGTAGACCCGCCAACAGGAGCCATAAACAAAAACCAGGGGCACCACCTACCTTTTCTCAAAGCGTTTTGTCGTATTTTCATACCCTCATAGCTTCGGCCTGGATAGTGCTAGAAACATCAAATTCTCAGGATAAAAGTAGTTAGCAGAGTTATAAAACACACTAGTTTCATGTGTCTGGCTTTTAAACTTTGCATTTTATTAATGTCTAAACTACGTCGATTTCGTCACTGACTGACTCACTCACTCGTTCATCAAAACTTCTAGGGCAGTTTCCGAAGTCCTAGAAAGCTGAAGTTTGGTATACAGGTTAGGATTTACACAAAAACAAAAAAAAAATACTTTCACCTTGCAAGTCAAAAATGGGGGATGCAGGTCTGTATATAAAATAAAACCTCTACAGTACTTCCCGAAGACCTAGAAAACTGAAATTTAGTACGCAGGCTAGGATTTGCACCAAAACAACAAAAAAAAATAAGAAGTCTGTAACTTTCACCCTCTCAACTGCCTTAAGGGGAGGTGCAACTATGTATATAAAATAAAACCTCTAGGCTACTTTCCAAAGTCAAAGAAAGCTGAAATTGCTTACAAACAACAAAACCAATTAAGAAATCTGTAACTTTCACTCTTAAACCTTCGAAATGGGGAGTGCAGGTCTGTATATAAAATAAAACCTCCTAGGGTACTTCCCAAAGTCCTAGAAAGCTGAAATTTGGTATGCAGGGCAGGACATATATATTTTTTTGTAACCTTTACCCTTCAACCCCCTAAAAGGGAGGTGAGTGTGTCTTACGGATTTACGGGAAAGCTAGATTACCATGTACATAAACAACAAAGACCAAGATGTAAGGTTTGTAGAGTTAGGGGCTTCGCTCTACATTAGATCTGATAACTTTTTAACAGTGAAAGCGTTATGCAAGTCTTGGCAACCTACTTTACATGAAACGTTTTAGGTGGGTTAAATATTCATCGCATGGAACCCTGGCCACGCGAGGTCAACTCGCACTTGTTAGGTTTTATTTCATTCAGACTTACGGAACCCTAAAAAGATAAGAAGACAAACAGATACGCCAGTAAGCTCACACTAACGCCCGCCCCCCTACAGATGCAGGACCTGGGCCAGCCGCCCACCGAGCTGGTGGGCGACATGGCGGCGGCGCCGGCCGGGTTCGCGATGCCGCCCGTCAGCGACGCCGCGCAGTGTTGCGTCATGTAGTGCGTGTGTCACGTGTGTGCGGCGTGTGCAAGTGTGCAGGTGTGTGCGAGCCGCTCGATTCTGACCTTGTATTTACTGTATTGGTTATGGAAGTGTGTCTTTAAATAACGCCCTGTAGTCATTGGAAACAATTTTGAGCAATTTTATTTCTGCAACATGTTGACAAAAATGTTTCCTACAACTTCAAAATTTGCTGCAACAAAGTTGAGCGTATTTTGTTTACCATAAACACAGAACATTTGCATGTTGCCAGCATCATGTTTCCCGCAACACAAAAACATGTTTTAAACAATGTTGCGCAACTTTGTTTCCCGATGAATACACGGCATTAGGGGGTGGTTGAATCAATCAGTCGTAATGTCAATCGTATGTAATGTACATAAATCACTGATTGATTCAATCAATCAATGTATGGTAGTGCCAATTCAATCAATCAGTGTTTGCACCTAAATAATGATTGATTGGTAACAGTTGGAGCCTTATAAAGTATGAGCATAGCTTTGTAATATAGAATTTTCATGAAAAAGAATGTGTTTTGTTGAATTAATCAGTTAAAAAGTTAATTGCATTCTCATATTTCAGCATTTTTTTTCGTAATAAAAGTGATATTTTAAATGTAAAAAAAATAAGTGTTTTTAAATTAATTTTCTTAATTGTTATGACTGCCTCGTTAGTCTAGTGGTCGCAAGCACGACTGCTGAGCGTCCTGCGAGTCCTGGGTTTGCTTCCCAGGTCGAAGAGTGTTATTAGGGTTTTTCCATCTCAGGAATTTCGCAGTGGCAGCTCGGAGTCTGGATTCGTGCCCAGTTGATGGCAATAGGCTCGCCCCCTGTTACATGGGAATTAAACATAACTGGTCAAATGTGAGTGTACTATATACTTCTACTGACACCTTCGGGGAATTCAGGCGTGATGTTATGTTATTGTAAAATATATTTTAATAGCTTCTAAGCAATATTAACTGATTGATTCAATCGTTCACAAGTCTTGTGCCTGCTTATAACGGGAGCCTGATGGTAGGATATTACATTACAGTAGACTTAATCTTAATTATAAATAATAATATATTATTGTTTTCGTTTTCAAATACACCAAATTATAATCGTGTCGAAATAAGCATTTTTACTTGAACACAGTCTTAGATCATTTGCGCTTTTCAATCGTCGGCTATATTTTATTTGATAAATAAATATGGCAGCTTTTGTATAGAAAATATTTCAACAGCCGTATTTTTTGTTCAGATAAAAAATCCTTAGTTGAGTGTTGATAAGCCGTTTGTAATAAAAGTCTAAATTAATTTGGGTTGTCATACTTGCAATGGAATTTGAACTTTCTCGTGTGAGTATTGAGTTTTTGTTCCTATCAAACTAAACTATTTATGATTTGCACAATGAGAGTTTTTCGACTCGAATTGGCTATTATCAAAATGAGATAAAAAGCTGTCTCAAACAAAACATTTATGAATTCAGTTATTTCATAAAATATGACATTTATTTTGACATGATGTAAAGTGCAATTTTATTACTATTTAACTCACTTTATTTATGAACTAAAGGTAGATTTGCTTGATTTTGTCGATCGAAAATTATATTAAAAAAAATACTTGAACCAACCATTCCCAGTTAAAGCAGGGTCCAGTTTTACTATTAGGAATTTTTCAGTTGCGCTACGGTTTCCTAGAAGAGCGGTTCCGTCTATAACGGCCGTCATGACAATCTGTCAATTTCCCTACTATCTGACATTATGGTCTAAAAAAAACATCTGCTTTCTTAGGAAATCAAAGACTTACTTTAGTTTGTCAACATCGCCGATAATAGGCCTACCCTATATTTATTTAAACTTGATAAGAAAAGGGATATTTTTACACATTGCTGCTTTATTAACAATAGATTGACTTAATCAAGCATATCCATAGACACCTATTATCGGTTTTAAGTCTTAGAGCACAGCTTTACTCTATGGAATCTAGGAATGAAAATATGTATGAATTGTTTGACGGATAAATACGGGGTGTAAGGAACATTGATGCGCAAACTGTTACCGGGAATTCAATACCCACAAGCGCTGAAATTTTTCGTTCGTTATAAAAAAAGAAAACCGAGTAGGCATTTATGGAACAGCAGATTTTTTTTAATGTATCAAACGAAAATTTTCTACGCTAAGGGGTTTTAGAATCATGTTGGCACTACATATATTCGGGGTAACAGTTTGTCCATTACACCCTGTATAATTAATATATAAATAATAATATGCATTTTTATACTGTAGCATATAATAATCGAGAAATGACTAGTAGTATTTTAAAACTGGTAAATAAGTTATCAGAATTGTAGAAGGCTCTGTGAGTGCCAAAAGCTTTGATTTAACACATAAAAATATTTGGAAATCGTCATTCTCGCGCCCTTATCCCAATTGACTTATGGTCGGCGCAACATGTCTTTTTCTCGTCGTGATCTCGATAGTCACCCCCTTTCTAGCCATATCATCTTTCACACAGCCACATAAAAATATTTATATACTATCATTTGAATCCTACATAATCAGCCTATAGTGTTCCCACTGCTGGGACACAGGCCTCCCCTGTCCCTCTGTGTTACAGGGAGTGGGCCGTAAATCCACCACGCGGGCATAGTGCTGGTTGGTGAACCATTGAACTCTAATGTCTTCTTACACGAAACAAAACAGGCTTATTATTTAAAACTAGCCGACCTGACAGACGTTGTCCTGTCCAAATTTCAATACAAAGGTTGCATAGAAACCAGAACGTTCAGTTTGTCCCGAATTTGAAAAAAAAAAACGTTTTTTTTTTACAATTTACTTCCATAAAAAACTAATTCGGACTATTAAAACAAACAATGGTGCCGATTCCCTTGTTCACAAACTAAACTAAATTTAAGTTTAGTGCATCTTTTTCTTTCTATTTCATTATGAAAAGGACAGAAGATAAATTTTAGTTTAGTGCTGTCAAATTAATCAGCGCCTGACACTACTCCATACAAGTTTAGACGTGATTAAAAAGTTGACAACTAAAGTTACATCAAATTACGTCAGGTGCTGACTAATTTGACAGGACTAAACCAATATTTTATCTTCTGTCCTTTTCATAATGAAATAGAAAGAAAAAGATGCACTCAACTTAAATTTAGTTTAGTTTGTGAACAAGGGAATCGGCACCAATAGCCGTTTTATAGTGATGCGCTTACTTACCAACGAGCAGCATGATTTTTTTATATAGAAATATCGATGTAGTATAGATAAAAAATGTATCCCTTGTCTATTTTTTCGTGAAAAATGATGTGGTGTAGTCAAGGATGAAAAATGGTATGCCTAATATCGGCATTGTGACTCGGTATGCCGATATTAGGCACTCATATCACCGTAACTTATTTGCAAAGGGGTCGTAAAGGAGTCGACCGTCAGGAAAATATTGCGGTTTTATGTGTTAAATTAAATAACTATAAATAAAACGATTTAAGAAAAGGGACGGTAAGATTTTTGACTGAATGGGATATTGCAAGAAAATTTTATATAAGTAAGGATTTTACCTTCTTGAAGTCTTTCGTCAATTCTTCATCATTAGCTATTGTCATCATCGTCCTAGAATCGGCTATATTAGCAGAATGCCCCCAAATGATGTCGTTCTAATATCTCATTCAGTTAAAATCAATATTAAATGGTGGCTCGATAAAACTGATTACATACCTTGGACTTTACCAACTATTGTCAATGCATGCTTCTATAATGGTAAAAATATATTCAAGCCTTTGAGGTATTTAAAAGCCTAATCAATTAATTAATCTGGGGGCCCATCATAATCATTCTTGGGCAGGCGATGTGCAGGGCAGGTCGCGGTGACCGTTAACAGTTGCACCGCACGTGATACAACATCGCGTGACTCATCACTTTTCGTCTAATATTGAACTGCTGTAGTATGGAAACATTTCAGGCTTAAATAAATTAAAGAAAATTATAGCATTTAAACAAAATTCCAAGGTATTTAATTAGATTATTAAAATGTGTATAATACTTAGCACAAAAATGTATGACATTTGTATGAGATGCAGAAGCGAAGAGGCAAATGACCTCGGATAGAATTACATAAGGACTTGTGTATTAAAATTATTGTTTGTTTATTATTTATTAGTTGTTTCTTAATAATAAAAGTTCAGTTATTATTTTGGGTTGGTTTTTCTTTTAATAATCGACGTTTTCCAATCAGGGACCTTGCCTTCTCGCCTTTATTTCGTAGCAGTGAGGTCGGGTTTCGTAGGTCAAGCGTAACAACTGACATGCGGTTGAGTATACAATGCTACATGGATCTTTTGGCGCCTGAATGACATGGACATAGGGGCGTTATAGAAAAAAAAAACAATTGAGTAATTAATAGTCACTTTGAAAAAACAAGATGGCGGCGTTGTTAGTTCCGATTCTGTCCACATGCCAAAAAATCCTTTTAACCTTTTGACCGCCACGTCAAAAAAGAAAAAGCGTGCCCTCGGCGCCAAGCTATGAATTCATCCTTTAACACCTACAAAATAGTAGTGAGTTCGAAATTATATCGTTATAGCACTAACTATTTATTTTTTAATCTACAGTACCTATGTTTTTAATAAGTCTATACCGGAAAAATATAATACAGGAGTTTTATTTCATCCCGCTTTGTCCTTTAGGACAGAACTCATAATGATATGTGTCACAGTTTCGGCGTTGAATCCACAATTCAAAACAAAAATCGATAAAACCAAGTCAACACCATCACAGCACTATGTTCAATTTTGACGTAGGTACTTTCTTGTCATCTTATGATGACAGTGGCGTAGCTGGCACGGCTTTTTTAATTTACTCGCCTCTGTGCTAGAGGTGCGCAACCGATATTTATTAATAATATCGAAATAATAATAGGTACCTATTTAGTTCTAATAGTTTCGTATTTTTCGTTAGTTTCGTTTCACTGATATTGTTTCACATTGTGGAAAAACTTTTGTAAATATGAGAAATTTGATTGCAATATTATTATTTGATAATGCAATAAATAAAATGAGACTTGAACCATCGGTTTTTTGTAATCGTATTTTTTATCACAAAATAATTTATAACAGGTAAATATCTATTAAACGGGTTTGAATTTTTTGGCCGGACTAACTTCCGCCATTTTGACTTTTTTTCAAAGTAATAAAGTGCATATGATCTTTAGTAGAGCTAGAAGGTTAATGTGAAACCGTCAGGGTAGCCCGCGAAATTAATTTTTTCTTAGGTTTTTTGGAATTTGCAGGCCAGTGCTAGGATGTATTTTGATTAAAATATTATTCGCGGCTGGAAGACGTATGTACCTAGCTACAGAATTAAAATCATCAAAATCATCAATAAAACCCTCCAAGTTCATAAAAGTCGAGGAATGACTTTCAAGGTCAAAGTCATTCCTCGACCTTTAGTTTTACTTTGATATCTCATATCTCGGAAACGTGACACTTTAGCACTTTTTGCCTCATACACAACTTGTTTGTATTGATTCCAGCTATCGATTAATATAGGTCTTATGCGTGGCCGCTACATTGAAATAAAAAAATTAACGGCGGAAGTTAATCCGGCCACCACTCATATTCACTTCACTTCACTACTCATATTATAGTCATCCATTATTAATAATATTTAATAACAGTAAACGAACTACTCTATTCAAAAAATTCCGCGTATGACGCCATGGGACTGTCAAGCATAGACGACTGTGGCCTCAGAACAATAACTAAAGCATAGAAGGAAGCTAAATTTAAGTAATATAGTCGTCTCTGTTTTCTTATACACTCATAACAGCATTAGAAAGATTCAGATGTAGGTTGCTCAAAATGCAAAGCGTCACAAAGCAAACGTCAATTTGGCTACCTTGGCTACCTTTATGATACAAAGTTTAAAAGCTACTTAACGTGTCAGGTTTTTGTCTATGACTTTGTTTATCGCATTTTTTCGTATAATGCTTATGGGCGCATGGGAGTTGAAGTGCTTCGTTAATTTTACGTGTTTTTGTATAAATAGTACAAAAATAATAGTGATTTAGTGTAAATCGCAAAGCTTGAAGATTCAATAATGTCCTGCATTATAGTGGGATGTAAATCACATTCATCCCGCAAAGAAAATGATGCGGAAATCATAAGCTTCCATCGGTAAGTAATCAAATATGGTCATTTTATCGGTTTTGTATTCTCACTGTAGGTTATTTTGGCATTTTTTCAAATTATTTGAGCTTAGTGTACACGGTAGTGGTTTGAAATCAATATTTTATGTAATTAAATAATTCGATTCTAGGGAAAATATAAATTTTAAATCGGCATATAAATTTTTGCAATAGTGCTTGCAAAAATAAACTATCGATAGAACTAGCGTCATCTAAAGTATTACATTATTTTTCTTTACACGTAGTTTTGAGAAGGATTAAATATTTAAGAGTGAAATAAATACCTAAATACCTACCTACGGTCTTGCCAGCAAATCGTACGTATGAGTAATGAAATGACAGTGGTCAAAAATCCGTGTGGCTCATGGTATAATAATTTAAACTCATGTGTAGCTATGATTTTTTTTTTAATTTTCAGATTTCCCTCTGATATTGATATGAGGCAAAAATGGATCAACGCTTTTGCACGTAGGTAACTACTGGGAATGGAAAAAAACAACATCGTATCGCATTTCAGCGATGACTGCTTTATTAAAATATTGCTACCAACGTCAATTTTTGATGATTTACTCGGAACATTCATTCGATAATGATGTATTGGATGAACATAGAAATTTGTTGATTAAATTGATAAGCAAAGAATATTTAACAATTAGAATTCAATAGATCGCGAAAGAATTATCTTCTCCTGAAGAAAAAGTAAGGACATTTCTAACAAAAACTATAATTTTTAAAGGACAGTGATTTAATAATAATTTAATAACTGGCAACACCGACGTCAACACTTCATATCATTTTTATCATATATTATTCAGATAAATAATTTTTCCTTTTTTTTGATGCAGTTTTTATACTTATATAGTGTAAAACCCAACCCAACCAAAACCCAAATAAATATAATCAGCATCTAAAAATGGACCATTATTCATAAAAAAACTGCCGAACGGGAGGTGACATCTGTCATGTCACCTCCGATATTACATAACTCAATAATAAATTATTGAAAAATGAGAAGATGTTGACGAGACAAGCCGCACGTCAAGCACGACTACCACCTCCGGACTCTTCGCTCAGCTCCGCCTCGCCGCCGCCGGTATCCAGCCCCTCTGTGAGCGCTGTGACGACACCGGCCGCGGCAATTGCGTCGAGCTCGAGCGACGAGTATTTCTCTCCGCCCACGTCGCCACCACCTGCTCGTCGACGGGGAGGACGCCGGCCGCCGGACGGCTTAGGACCTCGAGGCCCAACGGCCTCTGATAGGGTCCCAGCTCCCGGCGGAAGTGTGCAGCGCATGAGATGGACGAGATCCATTAATGAAAATGTCATGCGCTCATACTATGGGGCTACAGAGGGGGGAAACAATCTGACCGCGTACCGTGTTCGGATGCTCTCTCTTTTTCAGGTGCTTGAGCCAGCTGTCAACGTTTCGGCACAACGACTGTCGGATCAGGTGCGAGTCATCCAGCGTAATCATATGTTGGATGACTCTGTACTTGATCGCCTGCGAAGTGAAATGCAGAGTGGCCATATCATCGCACCCCAGTCGCAGACTGTTGTACATCCGCAGCTCAATACAACGCATGCTGACGAAGGGAGTAATGATAGGGCTACAAATGTAAGTAGCCAGTGCAATGAGCAATTGAGGAGTGCTTTGGAGGATGCGATTCAGGAATATCGCTTCATGCCGCCCGAACTTAGGCCACGCTTACCTCGTTTGCCCATGCATAACAAAAATAGGGCGCTGGTGGCGGTCCTGGATTCGCAGTTATCAAACTATTTTGATACCTGCGAAGACCTCACCGATATTCATTCAATTCTGTACTGCGCGGCAGTAGCAGCATGTCGTGTAGCTCACGTCAAATTTGCAAATGACACTAGAGCTACACGACCGAAACCAAACGTACCAGCTTGGCAGTGCAGAATTGAACGCCGTATTGGTGGGGCCAGAACGCTCATCGGCAAACTAATCTGCTTCAAGGAGGGCAATACTCGCCCTAGAGTGATGCGCTTTGTGAGACGGGCATTCTCAGGGACTGATATCAGTCCCCAAGACTATATGTCTTGTGTCACAGAGCGCATCGACTTCCTGAAGCAGAAAGTGTATGCATGGGCAAACCGTATTCGTCGGTATAGGCGGCGAGTAGAGCGATACACTCAGAATCGCACCTTCCAGAGCGATGAAAGGTGGGTTTATAGGGGTTGGGAGCGACCGGACCATGGTGTGACTGAGACGTGCCTACCGGATGATGATGCCATGTGTTCCTTCTGGCGCAGCATCTGGTCGGTACCTGTCAGTCACACCGAAGGTGATTGGACTCGGGAAGTCGAGCGAGCCTGCGATCCGATACCAGAAATGGGGGCTATTACCATCTGCCCCCAAGATGTAGCTCGTGCAGTCCGTCCACTACCCAACTGGAAGTCTCCAGGGCCGGATGGACTGCACAACTTTTGGATTAAATGGTTCACAAGATCGCACGCTCGCTTGGCATCTCAGTTTCAGACTACTTTAGAATCTGGTTCGCTACCCCAATTCCTAACGACAGGAATTACCCACCTGCTCCATAAATCAGGTAGCACCGCGGAACCCAAGAACTATAGGCCGATCACGTGTTTACCGACGGTCTATAAAGTTCTTACATCCATTTTGAGAGCTAAAATTAACAAACATATAGACACCAACTCCATCATGTCTGCCTCTCAAAATGGATGTAGGAATAGGTCCCGCGGTACTAAGGAGCTACTCCTCATTGATATGACCATTAGCCAACAGGTTCGTCGTTCCCGAAAGGATCTGTCGACATGTTGGATAGATTATAAGAAGGCCTATGACTCGGTGCCGCATACATGGCTCGTGAGGGTGTTAGAGTTGTATAAAGTAGATACAACTCTTCGCACCTTCCTAATGTCATGTATGCGGCAATGGAGGACGGTCCTTCACTATCCAGGATGTCGAAATATTCATGGGAATAGCGAACCGATAAGGATCGAGCGAGGCATATTTCAGGGCGATAGTTTAAGTCCGCTTTGGTTCTGCTTAGCCTTGAATCCTCTAAGCACACTGCTGGAGGATTCAGGTCTAGGCTATCGGTTGAGGAGAGGTGGTCAGGTTATATCGCACCTCCTCTACATGGATGACCTAAAACTCTTTGCCCCCAACAATTTGCAACTGATGGAGCTACTGAAAGTAACTCAAAATTTCAGTAGCGCCATCAGGATGGAATTTGGTGTGGACAAATGTGCGGTCATGCATGTAAAGCGAGGGGAGATTGTTGAATCCGTGGGGACCCAACTCTCGGATTCCACAAACCTTAGAGCCCTCTCCGCATCCGAAACCTATAAGTATTTGGGTATGTCGGAAGCGTTAGGCATCAATGTTACTGACATGAAGCAGTCGTTGAGGGAACGCTTCTTTGGCCGCCTGAAAAAAGTACTTAATAGTCTTCTATCAGGCGGAAACAAGGTGCGCGCCTTCAACGGTTGGGTCATGCCAGTTTTGATGTACTCTTTCGGCATACTCAAATGGACTCAGACCGAACTCGACGCCCTGGATAGGAGGGTCCGTACGCTGCTGACTGCAAATCGAATGCATCACCCACGATCATCGGTAATGAGGCTGTATATCCCGCGAAAGTGTGGAGGTCGAGGCTTTTTAAACGCTAAGACCCTCCACAATCGCGAGATATGCAGTCTCAGGGAATATTTCCTAGAAACCGACGTGGGTATGCATCGAGATGTAGTCACGGTGGACAAGGGCCTCACCCCGCTCTCCTTGGCTAAAGAGAACTGGCGCAAACCTGTAGTGCTTGAAACTAATGATCGCATGGAGGTATGGCAGAGTAAGGAGCTCCACGGACGCTTTTTCCGGGCCCTACATGGACCGGATGTAGATCTACTAGCGTCCGTTGCCTGGCTGCGTTTCGGTGACCTCTTTGGAGAAACCGAAGGTTTTGTCTGTGCAATTATGGACGAAGTTATGATGACGAACAATTACCGGAGATTTATTGTGAAAGACGGCACGGTTGACATCTGTCGGGCATGCCACCGGCCGGGAGAATCAATCAGGCATATCATCTCCGGGTGTTCTCGTCTAGCTAACGGAGAGTACTTGCATAGACACAACCTTGTAGCCAGGATAATCCATCAGCAGCTTGCTCTGAAATACAACCTTGTGGAATCGGAGGTACCGTACTACAGGTATGTGCCCGACCCAGTTCTCGAAAATGGTAATATCACATTGTACTGGGATCGATCCATCATCACTGACAGGACTATTGTTGCCAATAAGCCTGATATAGTGGTGGTGGATCGATTGGAGCGACGCGCAATGATTGTTGACATAACCATCCCGCATGATGAGAACCTCGTGAAAGCCGAGAAAGATAAACAAATCAAGTATCTTGACTTGGCTCACGAGGTTGTCGACATTTGGGATGTGGGCTCAGCGGTCATTGTGCCGATAGTCGTGACAGCCAATGGGCTAATACCCAAGAGCCTCGACCAACACCTAAGGAGGCTCTCGTTAGGCAGCTGGATCAAGGGCTTGATTCAGAAAGCGGTACTTCTGGACACGGCCCGCATTGTTAGGAAGTTTCTCTCTCTGGAGCCCTGACCGCCGGTAGCTTGGACCCTGTTCCCGATACCGGTGGGCTACTATTTTTTATATTTTTAAATGTTTTTGGTATCTTTTTATTTATAAAAATATTTAAAAATGTAATTTATATGTATGTTAATGAAATAAAGGAAATAATAATTTAACGGTGGGGCGTGCAATAGGTATACTCAACAGCGTCTCTCTGCGTTTGGATATCTTTACTTGCTCTTTGGCGGAATTCCAGAGGGTGACACTTGACATATTGTCCTCTGTATGAATAGTATACCTACTTGGGACTTGTTAATTAATTGGTTTGAATTTGAACCCTATCAGTTTAAAAACATTTTATTTTTGTTGGTGGTGGTATCAGTCTATTAATGGGTTTTTGTGTGACGTCCCCGAATGTGGAAATTGTGACTACATTGTTGTATTGGGTTCTCACCTGTAAAAACAAATGTAAGTGGTAACAGTAAATAAATAAATAAATAATTTTTTTTTTACTTGTTCCGAGGCCAATCGCTCTTTAAAAAATATTTAAGCGTTTTCTTGGTAATTTCAATTAGTTAATAATTTATCCTGTGTGTGCCGGACGGGCGTGATCGCTGGGTTCCAGGGTGAGGGAGGTTGTAATACCCAACCAGGGCTATCCCGGTATGAGGTCGGGCGTCTCCCAATCCACAGCGGCGCTGACGTCCTACACCTATAAGTTCCAGGTATCTTCAAGATTCCCGACTGTGGCTTCGTACTGATGTCTTCGTGTTCCGGGGTACTTACTTACATGAAAGGGTTGATAAATAATAACACCAAGTTGAAAGTTCTTTAAGTGTTCAGGGAGCGATTCGGGTCCTTTTGAGGGGTTCACTTGATGACGTATTTTGAGCCGTAAAGTTCCTTGCTGATGACTACGAAATTAGCGGTCGTGACGCGCCCGCTTAAGTGGCTCGAATCTTTACCGTAACGAGGACCGCGAATTTCTCCCTGATTTTACGTTTATTTTTATTACGTTGACAAGCATTCTTACAGTTAAACCTCCCTAGTTAGGCACCCTATCCAGACATGTCATACATAACCGGATTCCTTGCGTAATCCCCTATCTATTGACACTACAGGAGCGACTGTGTGTCTTTCAGCTGAAAAGTTATTTCATTACAAAGGGGAAAACGGGTGAAAAATTACTATTATCCAGTCTGTCAGGTGGATTTCCTGTGAAACCCCTGAACCGATATTCAATTTCTAAACGGGTACCTAAAGTAGGTCTATCGAACTAAAGAAATCTAGTATTTTCATAGTTACATCTAGATTTTTCAGGGCGTGAAGCGCCTCTGAAGACTGTAAGAAAAAACGTACTATTTTGCCCCTGCTCCCAACCTGTGCTCATCAAAAAGGTGGACTTCCCATTTGACCACAGGTCCAAAAATTACATCCAGGGCTAGGTCTCTGTCCAGGCTACCTGGACGTACCAAAAAACTATAGGGAAACTATATACGTCCCACCCTTTTGATGCTCACAAGGTTGCGACCAGTGGGTTAAATGAAAAACGACTCAATTTCATCTTTAATAGCTTTCTAGTACATACAATATGATGTCTAGGCTAGAACTATACCTATTCTATCTTATTACGCTATAAAATACAACATTCAAAAGGTTTTACTACCAATTATTCACTAAGAACGTTTCAGAACTCAAGACCCTATCTGGGTACATGGGCGCACGTAGTGGTACGCCCGCTGTCTATTAAGTTTTAAAACATTCTTAGCAGTAAATTACTAATAGTTGAACAAAATTACGTATGGCGATGTTCCGACACGTACATACATTCTATTTAAGAAATTAGGGAATAAATAAACTAAGAAATTACTATAACATTAACAAATCTGAGTATGGTGACGCTCCGTCGCGAACACTGTGTTTTTAAATAAATAAGTTGATCAGACAGAAGTGAGTTCTTTATTTCACCTTAGCGTATTTTAGATTTAATGCCAAGGAGCGATACCATAAACTAAGAAGTCGATATCGGTATTTATTTTATGCATAGCCACATCACTAGCTAATACTCTTTTGTCTATGACAGCGTACACTTCAAATGTCCTAAAGCGCCTTCTATGCTGTAGTTATTGTTCTGAGACTGTGGCGTTCCCGGCACAGACAATACAACAGTGTGATAGAGATGGGCATTACAGTCATTACAATTAATCGATAATCAACTAACACTTGACTTATAGAGAGTGCATAGTTCAGTATTATAAAATTTTCTTGATTTCTCGAATGTAAAAGTTCAGTATGAAATGTTTTATTTATTTACTAGTGCAGAATTCAGAGTAAATTAAATATAACGTAAGTTGCCGTCGAGGTCGATATTCCTGTTATATTGACTACTACCTGCATCACTACGTGTCCTGTTATGGTGACAGTGGCGTCGAGGGCACTATGTTTTTCGAACTTTATGACTGGTTTTCGTTTTTGTCATCTTACGTTACTAAAATTGAAATCTAACGAAAGCAGTTCACTTCAAATAAATTACGAAGAGTCAAGGTACATAATTAACAAGGGAAATGAACAAAAAATGCTGTTTTATGACATTTATTTACGTATAAAATTCCGTCACGCTGTCGCGACCGTGGCGTGCTGGGAAAATTTTGGTTTGTCGTCTATACACGACTGTGGCGGTGGGTACAGGCACTTTTGAATTGTCAAGGGGTCGGTCAGTCAGAAAGATGAAGCTAGTTGCCCATTCCAAAGCGTGGTAGGTACCTATGGAGAAGACTGTAATGCCCATCTCTATCACACTGCTGTATTGTCCGTGCCGGGAACGCCACAGTCGTCTATGCTTGACAGTCCCATGGCGTCATACGCGGAATTATTTGAATAGAGTAGTTCGTTTACTATTATTAAATATTATTAATAATGGATGACTATAATATGAGTAGTGAAGTGAAGTGAATATGAGTAGTGGCCGGATTAACTTCCGCCATTAATTTTTTTTTAATGTAGCGGCCACATATAAGACCTATATTAATCGATAGCTGGAATCAATACAAACAAGTTGTGTATGAGACAAAAAAGTTCTAAAGTGTCACGTTTCCGAGATATGAGCTATCAAAGTAAAAGTAAAGGTCGAAGAATGACTTAGACCTTGAAAGTCATTCCTCGACCTTTATGAACTTGTAGGGTTTTATTGATGATTTTGATGATTTTAATTCTGTAGCTACGTACATACGTCTTCCAAACGGTATACCGCCGTTTACCCGAATTTTATTTGCCCTAATATCATTTTCCATAATAGTCAACAGCCATAATATCATACGACATAATACTCATTTGCCCTACTCTCATTTGCCATATTAGTCACGTGCCAGAATCATTGTTTCCCATAAAGTCACTTACCATAACATCATTTGTCATAATCATTGTAAGCCCTAATTATCACATGCCATAATTATGATATGCCATAACATAATTTGCCATCGACATCGGGTGTGTAACGGTTGTTTATATCAAGAGAAATTGGATGCAATTGGGACTTTAGGGCACCCCGACTCGGACAGGTTAGGTTAGATGGCGATGACGATGGATTTTTTTATAAACCACACAGAAGTAGGAGCCCCGCGAAGCGGGGCTCCGTCGACCTAGCCCACCATGAACCATGCACAGAAAAAAAAACCATGCACAGAATAAATAAGTTTATTCTTATTATACCAAACATTGCGCACCCATCGACATCGACAGCCAGAAAGCTAATAAGTAGGTAAGTATTAGAATTAAACACAAGTTTAATAATCAAACTATATAATTATAATTAGGTAGTACAATTTCTTTTTTAATGCAAATACAAATTTATTCATATTCATTTCATTTGCTGATATTATTATAGCTTTTGCTATATTTATTTGATTCTAAAGCACGCAAAAATTCTTCTTTCGTATATTCTTCTTTCTTAGATAATATCTCATTAATTTTGATTGTCCGACTGATAAATATTATGCAATTTAAATATTATGTCTAATAATTATTTTGGCACATAAAAATAAGGCAAACAATACTTATGGCATTCGTATCTTATGGTATCTAAAATTCGGGCAATTAAAAGTATGTCATATGTCTTTTAGGGCAAATGAAACATTCGGCCAAATGAAATTCGGGTAAATGAGATTCGGGAAAATGATGATTATGGCATATAATCTTCGGGCAAACAATAGACAACCCTTCCAAACGCGAATAATATTTTAATCAATATACAACCTAGCACTGGCCTGCAAATTGCAAAAAACCTAAGAAAATTTTAATTTCGCGGGCTACCCCGACGGTTCCACCTTAACCTTCTAACTCTACTAAAGATCATAATATGCGCTTTAATACTTTGAAAAAAAGTCAAAATGGCAGAAGTTAGTTCGGCCAAAAAATTCAAACCCGTTTAATAGATATTTACCTGTTATAAATTATTTTGTGATAAAAAATTCGATTACAAAAAACCGATGGTGCATGTCTCATTTTATTTATTGCATTATCAAATAATAATATTGCAATCAAATTTCTCATATTTACAAAAGTTTTTCCACAATATGAAACAGAATAACAGTGAAACGAAACTAACGAAACATACGAAACTATTAGAACTAAATAGGTACCTATTCATCATCATCATTTCAGCCGAAAGACGTCCACTGCTGGACATAGGCCTCCCCCAAGCACCTCCACTTCGACCGCTTTTGTGCTTCCCACATCCAACGGGTTCCTGCGGCCTTGACAAGATCGTCTGTCTACCTTGTGGGAGGCCTTCCAACGCTCCGTCTTCCGGTACGCGGTCGCCACTCTAGAACTTTCCGGCCCCATCGGCCATCTGTTCTGCGAGCAATGTGCCCTGCCCACTGCCACTTAAGTTTGGCAATTCTTCGGGCTATGTCGGTCACCTTGGTTCTCCTGCGGATCTCTTCATTTCTGATTCGATCACGCAGGGAAACTCCAAGCATAGCCCTCTCCATTGCCCTTTGGGTGACTTTTAGCCTTCTAATAAGGCCCATTGTGAGCGACCACGTTTCAGTACCATATGTCATCACTGGCAACACGCACTGGTCAAAGACTTTCGTCTTGAGGCACTGCGGTATGTGGGACGAGAAGATATTGCGTAGCTTCCGGAACGCTGCCCAGCCGAGTCGGATTCGATGATTGACCTCTTTCTCGAAGTTGGACCTACCTAACTGGACAACTTGTCCTAAGTACACATACTCGTCCACGACTTCGAGTGTAGCGTCTCCGATCTTCATGAGAGTGGGTGTTACATGGGCATTTAACATGACCTTCGTTTTTTCCATGTTCATTTTACGACCCACTCTTTCGGAGGCTCTACTGAGGTCATCGAGCATTGTACTGAGGTCCTCCATAGTCTCAGCCATGACTACGATATCGTCGGCAAACCGAAGGTGAGTTATGTACTCGCCATTAATGTTAATGCCAGCCCCTTTCCAGTCCAGAACCTTGAAGACATCCTCCAGTGCAGCGGTGAACAGTTTCGGAGAGATAACGTCTCCCTGTCTCACACCTCGCTGCAGAAGGATAGGTTTCGAGGTCTGATCCTGGAGTCGGACTGACATAGTGGCGTTTTTGTACAGACACTTCAGCACCTCGATGTACCGATAGTCAATCTGGCACCGTTGAAGAGACTGCAGTACAGCCCATGTCTCGATCGAATCAAAAGCTTTCTCGTAGTCCACAAATGCTAAGCAGAGAGGCAGGTTATACTCTTCGGTCTTCTGTATAACCTGTCGCAACGTATGTATGTGGTCCACGGTGCTAAAGCCTTTACGGAATCCGGCTTGTTCGGGAGGCTGGAAGTCGTCAAACCTGCGCGCGAGACGGTTTGTGATGACTCTTGAAAACAGCTTGTAGACATGGCTCAGAAGTGAGATGGGCCTATAGTTCTTAAGTAGGGCATTATCGCCCTTCTTAAAGAAAAGTATGACGAGTATGACGGAACCGAACAGCTTTTGGAGGGCCCTAAGAACGGGTTTTCCGCCGGCTTTCAGGAGCTCTGCCGCAATTCCGTCATCACTCGGTGCCTTGTTGTTTTTGAGCTGCATCAGTGCCATCCCTATCTCGTACAGGCTGACGTCCGGGATGTCTTCGGTATAGTGTCGGGTCAATCTAGCTCTTGGGTCGTTAGCCAGATTCGTAACGGGGTTACTTGTTGATGTGTATAACTGTCCATAGAACCTCTCGATCTCTCTCAGCAGCTCAGGTTTGGCGGATACGATCCTGCCATCATCGGTCTTCAGTTTAGTAAGCTGGCTCTGCCCAATAGACAGATCTCTAGCAAAGACCTTAGAGCCTTTATTCCGCTCTATCGCGACCTCAATACGGTCTGTATTGAAGCGGCGAAGGTCACTTTTCAAGGACTTAGAGATCCGTCTATTGAGCTGCCGGTACTTCAGCGCGTCATCTGAAGACTGCAGGATCATTTCGCGCCTCTCCTTCATGAGCCGCAAAGTAGGATCAGAGAGCTTCTTTTTTGTGTTCGTACGAAGGGTCTTAAAGATCTTGGACCCGACCGTATGGACAGCTTCCACGAACCCATCGTTATATTCGTCCACGGAGCTCCCTAGGCACTCGAAACGATTTTGAAGTTCGAGCTGAAAGCTCTCGGGGTTTTGGACTTGCATCGGTGCTGGCCGGAGCGTAGACTTCATCAGTCGAGATCTTTCCAGCTTAATATTTAAGTTCAATGTGCCTCTTACCATACGGTGATCACTTCCGGTTTTCACCGCGTTGATCACAGAGACATCATTGAATAATAATTGCTTCTTCGTCGACATAATGAAGTCAATCTCATTTTTTGTTTTGCCATCCGGGCTCTGCCAGGTCCACTTTCTGTGCTCTCGTTTTCTGAAGAAGGAATTCATCATAAAGAGGCCTTCCTTCTCCATAAAACTGGCCAGTAGGTGGCCCCGGTGGTTCCGACGTCCAACTCCAAATTGCCCCACTCGCAGCTCATCATCGCTTCGTTTGCCCAGTCTCGCGTTAAAGTCCCCCATGACAACGGTGAAGTGAGTTTTAGAGCCATGCATTGCTCTGGAAATATCCTCGTACATGGTCTCCACCTCATCGTCGGGGTGTGTCGAGGTCGGGGCGTAAACCTGTACGACCTTCAGCGAATACCTTGCGGATATTCTGAGTATAAGGTACGCCACCCTGGTCGACACACTCTCGAACTTCACCACGCTGCTTACAAGGGACTTATGGACGATAAACCCGACACCCCCTTGGGACTGCTGGTCGCCCTGCCGGAAATAGAGCAAGTTTCCGGATTTGAGGATTAGGTACCTATTATTATTTCGATATTATTAATAAATATCGGTTGCGCACCTCTAGTGCAGAGGCGAGCAAATTAAAAAAGCCGTGCCAGCTACGCCACTGTCATCATAAGATGACAAGAAAGTACGTCAAGATTGAAAATAGTGCTGTAATGGTATTGACTTGGTTTTATCGATTTTGGTTTTGAATTGTGGACTCAACGCCGAAACTGTGACACATATCATTATGATTTCTGTTCTAAAGGACAAAGCGGGATGAAATAAAACTCCTGTATTATATTTTTCCGGTATAGACTTTTTAGTAGGTTAAAAAATAAATAGTTAGTGATTTATCGATATAATTTCGAACTCACTACAATTTTGTAGGTAATTCATAGCTTGGCGCCGAGGGCACGCTTTTTCTTTTTTGACGTGGCGGTCAAAAGGTTAAACAGTGCCAGCGAAAGTGATAGTGATTTAAATAAGTTGTCACCACAATTCAGACAAATTATGCGAGTACAAGAAAAACCAAATAATCACGAGTCATGTACGCCGCAACATTTTTTTTCCTTTAACTTTAGGCTACTGAACCGATGTCGACTATTCTGCCAGCGTCATGTAGTGACGGCAGCACAGCAAGATGAGTCGTCAAACTTTCTCAGCGGACAGAGCGAGTGCCGCGATGACTCACGCGCAGGTGACGGGTGCTTGTTTGACCGGTGATGGTATGGCGAGCGTGGTGATGACGTTGTCGGCGTCGACGATTGGGCGCTATAGACAGACTGTGCATGGATAGTGACAGCAGATTTTGCCTACAACCGACGCAGGCGCAGAGTGGTTCGAAATCGACGGTCCGTGGACATTGAAGTCAAAATTTCTTTAGGCGAGAAATAAAAATCGGAACGGCTTCATTTCAGTATTATTTATAATATTTGGTAATATGACAGCTGTAGACAGCATCATCTCCGAAAAAAAAATATTTAATATTTTTTTTGTATGAAGAAATACACAAAAGTCGTTTTTGTCACAACTTAATTAAACTTAAAGCCTGCAGCTTACATACATGGGGTGTTGTCCCACATGAGGCGATTCCGAAATGATATAACACGCACACCCATGCGCGCCGCTTCACTCACAGCAGAGTGTTGAATTTCGAGAAATTCAGTTAGAAATTTTTACGTTGATTTAGGTGTGATCTTGAAAATATACAAAGTAATTGACTTTAGTGTGCTAATTTTATTCATTATAATGAGAAATAATGGAGTATACGATATAAAAACACTCAATTTACAATATAAATAGATTTTGTAATATTTCTTATACTTATTTTAAATATTTTTTTTTTCTTAAATTTTAAATTATTAAATGATTATGGGATAGATTCAGTTTATGTATTAACTTATTATGTATTAATGTACGTTTAGTAGGTGATTATAACGCACAAATTCTAGTGAATTATTTTCAAATAAACTTACATATTTCTGTCATGTCATGAACCAGACTAGTTATGTTAGGTGTTCAGTCGGGCACTTGTACTTTTGTTAGTGAGGCTCGTGGCTCGAAAAGGTGGCTAGACCACTGTGTTGTGACGCGATCTGCACTGTGTTCCATTTTTTATGTGAATTACAATATTATTACCTACGTGGTCTGACCATTAATTATCATACGGACATTAATTATATTATCATACGGGAATAAGACTTAAATGATAAATTATTTTATTTCTGTTTGTAGGTTTGCACAAACAGTTTTACACGTCAAACTAGATGAGGTCGGCGTTTCCTATCTGACTACTCCGAGAAGAAAGGCCGAAACAAACTCAGAGGTCACAGTCTCTTTTAAAGTCCAGACATAATCTTGGTCAGATCATGTGAAGGCTATGCCATCATATGCATATAAATGCACATGCATCACATAAGCCATGTTGCTTAATTTATTAACGCCAAAAATTAATGTTATTAATAAAATTGGTACAATTGTAATATGGGGGGATGAACATATCAAGTTGTACCGAGACGAATGCAACAGAAAGTTAAAATTAATTGATTTCCCATCAGAATGAATTATTAATTGTGCAGACAAATATTGTAACAAGCCAAGTCACTTAATTATTGGGAGCTATATGTTTGAGCCGTTTGGGGTTGAAACACTAGGGGCCTTGGGGGTCCGAGTGCTCACCGAGTATTTCGGGACAACGCCAAGCGGTTGGTCGACTCTTCACGCGACCAGAGGGCTGGCCTATTTTTAGCCCAAAGAATCAACATTGCCATCCAACGTGGCAGTACCTAATTCCGCGTTTAAAATACCTTGATCTATAACCAGGAAAATACTAACATAAAAAATAAGAAGTACCTACTATTTGCGCCTAAATTACCTACTAACGCAGGTAAAGGTCGTACGGTCATTGACACTTTTTGTTCTTTGCAAATAATAAAAAGTCTAAAATTGACTAAGTATTCATTTTGGATAACAAGAAATAAAATAAATTATTACAGACGTAAAGATTATATTCACGCGTACGTTTACATGTAAAAAAATCGAATGCGTAAAAAAACATATTAACTTTCGGATGACATGACGAAAAAATGTCGCCAGCTTACATAAATTCATAAAAAAATAACTAAACAATTAATCGTGGACACTGGAAAGGCTTTTTGTCCGTTTTACCATGAATAGTTACAGGCTGATGATACGTCTCCTAAATATTAATTCGACCAAAAATGTACTACAGTAAATAATATAACTTCAACTCCTAATGACTTTTGTGGAAGAGGCACCACAAATTGCGCTATGTTAAATCACGTAGGTACAGTCAGACTCGAGATGAATTTTAGGGCTACAATTAAGTACCTACCCAAACAATGTAGCGTCATTCGTAGGCAGTCCGGCCGCTGAGAGAATGCGTTCCTGAGAACGTCATTGTTCCTGAGTGCGATAATTTTAGTAACTAATAAAGATCAAATTCGCAAAAACATATTCGTTTGTATGAAAATGAGAGGTGTCAAGAACGCAATAATTCGACGCGGCGATTGTAAGGTATACAAATTTTGGTCGAACTCACCCATAGGCCTCGCTTACAAAATATACAAAATCAAATAATTTATCTTCCGCTGTAAAATAAAGTTCATCATAATACCGAGGTTTTCACTGCATGGCGACGATTTATTTTGTGCAAGTGCAAGCGGGTCTTAGAGCGTTTGTCCACCGGGACATCACCGAGAAACGAGATTATTTGTACCGAACGTGACGTCCCGATGACGGCGATCGTGTGTTCACCGCGACCAATCTCGGCATGATAGACCAAACAAATACCGGGCCAACGGCGTGGCGCCGTGCGACGGCAGTGTGTTTGTATTTTCCGCACATAGACCCGTCTATCGGTCGCCAAACTACTCGAAACTTTGCGGCTGGGATGACTGCGCTCGGGCGACAGACGTGCGGTGGACACCCAGCCATAGTAATTGTATATGTCGCAGATGGATTGTCGAATCCGCTGTTTTACATAACCGCTACCTGTCTTACAAAACAGATCCGGCATGTAAAACAGCTGAGCAACGTTCAGCTGGATTGTCATTGCGTTACGTCATGGACGTACAAAAAAAGTCGGACAGATTCACGCTAACAATCCATCTGTGACATATGTATCGCTACTTCGGCGCCGTCATCGTCATCTCGTTTTCGGTGAAGGCGGTGGTGGACAAACGCCCTCAGAATTTAGAATGTTTTGGTTTATTTTTGAAGTCATCAGTAAAAGGAGGGAGTCCGAAATCCTCTGGCTTAAAATCTAGAAGGGATTTGAGGACTAAAGTCGCCGCAGCACAATCGCGGATCGACAGGCTTCTGGGTGGAGTCATCACTACCTGGTGATTATGAAAGAAAGAAAATTATTCAATGTCACAGAAACAAAAAATAAAGTTAACTAAGTATGTGGAATAATAAAAAAAAACAGTTCTAAAATCATAACAAATGGTCGAAAGCTGCACGTCAGGACTGTGACAAGATGACTTCCAATCAGCATGATGCTGTGCTATGGGGGACCCACAGCACGGTGCTGATTTTCAGTAGTCACTCAAAAATTACGTACGGAAACAAAGTCAGGTTTACAGATTTACCTGTATACATTTTAAACAAATAGGTAAGCGGCTAACATGTGTTGGTAGGTAAGTAATTATTTACTCCGCGTTTATGCCCCTAAACAAGTTGTGATATTTGTTTTCGAAAAACTTTTCAAAAACACTAACGACCCGCCCCTGCTTGGCGTGGCTTATACGACTTGACTAATCATCGAGATTTCTATATTATACGGAAGTTTAATACTAACGTATTATACGCATAAATCTTCTGAAATAAATTCTCCAAATGATTGTGAAAACCCCATCAAGATCCGTTGCGCAGTTTAAAAAAACAACGCGGTCACAGACAGACACGAAAAGAGAGTTTAATTTATAATAGGTAGGTATAGATTTATCATATTACATGGTATTGACGTTGTTTCAGACGTATGTATTGTCAGTATTTTTAGCAACTTCTTGCATTTTTGACCAGTTTTCTACAAGATACAACGAATCTTCACAATTGGTTTTATAGTATTTTTATCTCACGAAACGACGCGCGTTTTACATGTGGTAACCAAGTGTACAAACACGCTGTCAATGTGTGCGTGAAGTCGAGTTGAGTCAGCACGTAACACACACACACTTTCGACTTCGCCATTGTCTCGGACGGTTACCAAGAGCTCCTGCCTATTCACACATTCACACCGTGAGACAATTAGGTACTTTTCTATTGTTACCGAACTTAATCAGTTCGATCGACAGATGAGGGGTTCAATATATAGTAGATCTTAACGTGCAAGTTTCATTCAATCTTAGGAGTGTAAAGCAATTACGAGGTCGAATATGCTTCGGCAGACGAGCTCCTTCACAAAGACCGCTACTAATATTAATGTTGGCAAGATTATAATAATGTTTTACCTGCATTCCTGCTGCGCGCCCGGCTTCTAAACCAACTAACGAATCTTCAAAGACTAGGCACTGAAAAATAAGTAATTTTTCTCAAAAACTCTTGGAAGTTCGATAATTATTTTGACCACCTTCTTCGAGATAAATAGAAAATGCTGTACTGGTCAAATACATTCGAGCGGCGGCCGGCAATGTTAGTATGAAAACCCATCCATTGTTGTTCGTACAACCAGGCTCAAGAAAATAGGTGGCTCGTTTAGATGCCAATGTATACATTTTTATAATAAACTTCCTAGCCACATTCAAGAACTAAGCCTTAATAAATTCAAATCTTTTATAAAAAGGAAACTATGCCAGAAAACCTATTATACTGTCAAATACTTTATTGAGGACAAAAAGGCTTGGGAGTGAGCTGTTCCAATAAATTTACACAGGGAATGTTGATTTATTTTATTGGTTTTTGCTAACTATTGTACTTTTAATATTTGCTATAAGTATCTATAACTTTTTACATATACAATGACATGAATATTTACTGTATAAAGTATTATATTATTTTAATTGTTGTGAATGTGAGGACTATGTGGGTCATTGTTCCAGTTTTAATCATGTTCTGGCAGTTTGAGTAGTTTATGTGGCCTAATCGTGTGTGGTTAATCGTTGAGCTCCTTAAGTTCTGAGTCGAGCTGCACGATTGCTGACAATTGCTTGCACTGACTGGACAGGTCCACTCAATCTGTGGTTCTTGCCTCAAAAGACCATTTCAGACACCGATCTACATAGCCTTCACATGATCTGACCAAGATTCTGTCTGGACTTTAAAAGAGACTGTGACCTCTGAGTTTGTTTCGGCGTTTCTTCTCACGAGTCGTCAGATAGGAAACGCCGACCTCATCTAGTTAAAAAAAAAATATATGATTTACGTGTAAAAGTGTTTGTAAAAACCTACTTACAGAAATAAAATCATTTATTATTTATAGGGTCATATTTAGCGTCCGAATAATATACTATGAAAACTCATACCTATCGTGTAATTTAATAAATAATAGTTTAAAAATGTTAAAAACACGCTTTTGTAGATAACCGAACTAAATAGTAGAAAATAATTTTTAATAAGTGTAAAATAAGAATAAACGAGTGATTAACAAAAAAAAAATGTTTGTAAAAAAGCGTGGGGTGGTTTATCAGATTATTTCACGATGGCGCTAATTTTACAAATATTCACAAAAATATTTACAACAATAAAATTGACATCAAGCACCCCACGCTTTTTTACAATAAATTATAATGTTGGGACAGGGTGACGATAATAACTGTTCGACAAACACCGAATTTATTTTATAAACTCACTTAAAACAATTACAAAAAGTTGACAATAGGATAAACACGGCGTCTCGACTCGCCAGAGTAAACGGACACGAGGAGACAATCGCGAGAACACTCCAAGTTGAGTGTTCAGTGAGTCTTGTACTATTCTTATTTTAAACTTATTGATTATTTATTATTATTATACTATTATTTATTTTCTATTTTTTAGTGCGGCTAACTACAAAAGCGTGTTTTTTTTTTGTTTTTCTTGGAACGTAGTTTTTAATGAACTGGCAGAAATCGTCACGTGACGAAAAAAGCGTTATGCCTGTGTTCTCTATTCACCTCCACCGTCCATGCTTTGGGAGCCTTGTCTTGTGATCTTGTAACTGGCATGTTGATATCAGTTAAACGAGTCTTCAATCTTCAAATCGAATCTCTATCTTCAAAGGTCAACGTTCAATATTCAAATTGAATTATCTTCTACGATAAATCTTCAATCTTCAAATTGTATTCCCGGATTTTTAACGGATCTTGAAAACGGATCTTGGAAACGGATCTTCAAAACGGATCTTGGAAACGGTTCTTGAAAACGATCTTCAAAACAGATCTTGAAAACGGATCTTCAACGGATCTTGGTCCCGGATCTTCAAAACGGATCTTAAAAATGGATCTTCAAAACGGATCTTCAAACTTCAGGCTTAACCTCAGTCATAAGTCTTCAGGCGTCAGGCGTAACCCTTCAGGGATAAGTCTTCAGGTTGAACGCTTCAGGGATACGTCTTCAGTCGTAAGTAACGTTTTAGGACTTCCAGGAATAAGTCTTCAAGCTTCAGGCCTCTTGAAAATATCCGTCTCGCAAGGACCACTAAATGTGCCAAACGGGCGTGATCGCCGGACGCGAAGTGTGTAGGGAGGTTGTAAACCCATCCAGATTTATCCCGGTGCGAGGATAGGTCTCTCCCTGTCCAGGCGGCGCTGAAGTCCTGCACCGGTAGTTCAGGATGATGTTTCAAAACGATGACCTGCTTCTATGTACCATGATTTTATCGACTTTATTGGGTTATGTGCCCTCTGATAAATTTATTTATTTATTTTTATTATAAAGGAAGAACGTTACCTTGGAAATAATAACACAAGTCTTTATAACTGTTCAGGAAGCAATTTTGGGGACTCTTCATGACTATTACTTGAAATTTGATGATTAAAAAATGTACCTTGCTGGTGACTTTGAAATTACTATTATTAGGTACTGGACTACTTTACCTTACAGAGAGCCGAAATTACTTCCCGTTTTAAAACTTTATTAGACCCAATTTTATCTATATAATTACAATAATTTAGCTTATATACCTCTTAATTATTAAAATACATAAGGCGTTTTACATGTCATTGGATTCCTTATTTTTTATTTATTTATTTATTTAAAATTATGCAAATTATAAAATTCCCTATCTCCCGAAGTATCTGTATCAGCTGTATCTGTTTTCACTGAAAACCTATTTCAGTGGAAACAGGAAAATTATTATAATTTTGAATAAAAAATGTTTTACATTATTGTTATTTTTCTCGAAAACTACTGAACCTATTTTGAAACTATTTTCAGATACTTCAGGCTGGTCTAAAGATCCAAAACAATTGCATAGTTTAAACATTACTACTATATTTTTCAGGGCGTGACGCGCCCTGAAACGATGATAAACAAAACAAAATATCAACAATTATAATAAATTATGTCGTAGCATGACACTTAAACCTCAATTAAATGGGATTTTCAAATGGAGTATATATCTAAAAGTTGCGTCCAGGGCTAGGTCTTGATCTAGGTTACCTGGACGCACCAAACAAACTATAATTACGGTTACTTGCGGTTTTATTTAGCAAACACTATTTTCATCACCGTTTAAATTTTTAGCTAACACTTTTAACACTGAATTTAAGTTTTTTATAAAAACACTATGTGATCACTGTTTGGTGACGCATCGTCGCGAACACTATATTTTCTATGAAAATGTAAATAACATTTTCATTTATTTTGCATCTATTTACTATAGTGTTGAAATGTGTACTAAAAATGTGTTACTAAATCTACTGCCAAAAAATGGCAACGAGTGTTGCTCAGTGATTTCCGTTTATCTACTCATGTGGTGATTCTGACTTTTCTCATATTTTCAAAAAAGTATAAGTAAGTAATTTATTCTTTCTATGCCTACTTCTGCATTGCGATTCTGTAACCATCTCACCGTGAAAACTTAGGTGAAGTGAGCGTGGAGTGAGCGGTCAGTGTCATCCCACTGATGCTAGGGATTGACCAAACATTATACTTACAATCATAATCGAGATTTTAATAATATTTTTTATCCAATTTCTATTGATCATTTTATATTATTTCAAAGCTAGTATGTAGCTAAGTGGCTTAACATTACTATTTTGATGGTTTTAAAATAAAATAGCAAAACAGAAATTCAGTTAGAAAGTCAATGCTGTTTTTTTGTGTTTGCCATAGGCGCGAGCCGCGCGAGTGCGTCACGCACGGAACTGTTAATAAAATATAAAACACACAAGTTGAAGACCGCTACAAAAAAAGAAACGCGTATCGACATTGTTTGTAATTATGAACGAAGCGGGCTCGATCATTTTTCCATTCATACAAGGAGTAACTTTGTCGACATATGCAGAAAAGCATAATAATTAAGAGTATGTAGGATATAAGAGCGAGCAAAGCGAGCAAACTTGCGACACTTGCGAATCGCGCTTACTTCACCTCGCCGGTGGTTTTGAGATTCGAGTGATGTGATCACGATCACGCCGCGCTTGCGCGTTAGGCACTGGCAATATCACATGAGAGTTTTTTTACTTACTTACTACGTAGGTAGGTACCTACTTATTTACCAACGTCCAATAGATAGAGGTCTACTTAACCTGTCGTTGCCAATAATAAAAGAATATCTATCAGAATAACATCGTCAATACTAAAATTTTATAGCTAAACAGAGACTCGCGCAGCGCCGACACGGGCGCTGGCGTGATGTTGCCGTGGCAACGAGAATAGCGTGGCCGTGATGTGATCACGCAGCGCAAGCGCGTTAGACGCTATCTTCGCTGGCATGAATTTAAAATAAAAGCAAATTAACTGACGACTGCTTGTATTTCTGCCTAACTCGGCACTTCCTCAATTATTAAAACGTAATTTATAACAAACAAGGACGCTAACAAATTATAACGAACAGAACATGAAATACACGAAACGAATTATATGACGAGAGGTCTAGAAAAAATCGGAGACCAGAATTCGGAGTAAAGCAAACGTGTGGTTCGCCCTTGATTAAATGTTACACACCAAGGTCGTTGAACTTTTTTGAAAATCCCAATTTATTGCCTATCATCATGCGTGTTCCATTTCAAGTACCAACACACATTCGGTTTACTTACATAAGTGAGCATAATTTAATTTATAGATGTGGAGTGTAAATAATTATTAGCATGGTTAATTAAGACTATAAATATTATGTGTGTTCTAAATAGTGGATATGTAAATTGTTGTGAGTGTCTGTCTGAGAAGCTGGCAGTATCATCACAGCGGTAATGTTTTCTCATTGTTTGTCCTATTTGTTTTTAACATACTCGTGTATTTATGTACATTTATTTGTGCATATATTTATATATAATTAGGTATATATATATTATATGTATTTATAGACTAAATAAGTTTATACGTCTCTATATATTTAAAATTACATTACAATATACATTAAAGAAACAAAGTAATATTCAACTCAAGCAAATTACTTTGCCACAGACCGATAATAAAATATACTGCGAAACGTCGACCGACAACGTACGACCGTACTTACCAATGGAATTCCGATTAGCTGCTTTCAACGCGCTGCATGGAATAAGTCATCCTGGTGTTAGAACAACGCGCAGACTTATGCAAGACAAATATTTCTGGCCAAACATGAATGTAGATATCGGCAAGTGGACCAAGTCATGTGTAGCTTGCCAGCGAGCGAAGGTCCATCGACATACAAGCAGCAAATTATCAACATTCGCGCCCACCGAGCGTTTCAAACACATACACATTGATATTGTCGGCCCGCTACCTACGTCATCAACCAGTCATCGTTATTTACTTACCATTATCGACCGCAAGACTCGTTGGCCTGAAGCAATGCCTATTTTAGACATCACTGCAGAAACCATCGCGAGGACAACATATGAGATGTGGGTCGCCAGAGATGGATGTCCAGAGACTCTGACTAGTGACCAAGGGCGGCAATTTGAGAGTCAGCTGTCCAATGCCCTTTTTTTTTTTTTTTTTTTTTTTTTGTTTCCGGGTTGGAAAATCCTCATGGATGTCCGCCGCCCTGGGGCGGGCGACGGGGTCTGTCAGACTCTTACTGACTAAAAACCACCCCGGTGTTCCATCTCACACCTACGCCGGGGGTCGCGGGAACATACGATCCTTCCACAACCCCCGACTGGTGCCGGCCCGCCACTGCGGGCCTCTTCGGATCTGGGGGGGGAGTGAGGTGTTTGACTCCCCCCGCGACGTCTAACAGGGGCGCGCGTGGAACATTACGCGCCGCCACCTCGGGTCCTGGTGTGTGGGGGGCGACGGACGTCCCCGAGTCCGTCGCCCCTGGACCCATTTAGGGGGGCTGGAAGAGGGCGTTGTCCGCCCTCCGCCGACGCCCGGTGCGCCTTCTGCGGGCCGGGTGAGAGGACGAGATCTCCCTCTCCCTTTCCGCAGCCTCCTTCTGCGAGACGACTGTCTCACAGAAGGAAACCACCGCGTCCCAGGACTCGTCGCTGCCGACCATCGACTCGACTACGGCCGGCAGCGACAAGTCACTGCCTACTTCTGAGATGAGGGCACGGCGCGGCTCCTCCCAAGCGGCACACTCTGCCAGCGTATGCCGCGCCGTGTCCTCCCGGCAGTCGACGCAGTGGTGACACCGGGCGTCCGGCTCCCTGTTTATGCGACACAGGTACTTCCCGAAGCAACCATGCCCCGAGAGCACCTGCGTCACCCGAAACGACAGGGAGCCGTGCCTCCTCCCGAGCCAGCGCTCGAGCACCGGCCGGACCGCCTCGATGGTGACGAGGCCGGCGGTAGGGCGTGAAAGCCTGTCCCGCCATTCCGCCACCAGGACATCGCGAAGCTGAGACCGACGCAGCTCTATGTGTCGCTGCATCGGTCCCTCTCCCCGCGCCCTCGCTTCCTCGCGCCACCGATACAACGACGCGAGTACTTTCGCCTCGAGGTCCCAGGGCGGGGATCCGGTAGGAGATCGTGCGATACCCCCTGATGACTCTGACGGCCATCGCCCTCTGCGGCTTTCGCAAAACAGCGATGCTGCCGGCCGTCAGGTCAGAGGCCCACACCGGGGCCCCATACAGGGCCATGGATTGCACGACCCCCACGTAGAGCCGCCTACAGATGGCGCTCGGGCCCCCCAGATTGGGAAGCAGCGTCACAAGCGCGCCAGCCGCGCCCAGCAACTTGGGCGCCAGCCGTCGGAAGTGGAGCTGTTCAATGCCCTAACCTAACCAACCTGCTGGGAATACACCGTGTTCGTACAACGCCTTACCATCCACAAAGTAATGGTATTATTGAACGCTGGCATAGATCACTCAAGGCCGCGCTCACCGCACGCGTAACAATGGGAAGGACATGGATTGACGAGCTACCGACCGCACTGCTTGGACTCCGCGCTGCTTGTCGTACCGATACTGGAGTAACGGCTGCGGAGCTCACCTACGGTTGTAACTTACGACTACCAGGCGATTTCTTCTCGTCAACACCACGCAGTGAAATCATGGACTCAAAATACGTTGATAAAATACGCAAAACAATAGACAGTCTCAAGCCACCACTCAACCAGCCGCACAGTAACAACCGTGCTATATTCGTGCATTGACACACTCACACATTGACAAATGCCACTCAGTTTTCATCAGAGTTGACGCCGTACGCAAACCACTGCAAGCAACGTACGACGGGCCCTACAAACTGTTGAAGCGTGAAAACAAAGTGTTTACGCTGCAGTTACCAGGCCGGCAAAGTTCAGTGTCAATAGATCGGCTGAAGCCTGCTTACACTGTCAACGATGACGTGTCATCAACAGTGGCAAATGACGTCCTCGTGCAGAAGACCGTACGCTTCGCTTGAAGGCGAGTAATGTAGCTGTACATAATACCAACGGCCGCAGCGCGCTGGCGCTCGGCCGAGTGAGCGACCGTGGAGCCCTAGCTCTCTGCTACAGCCACCGCGATGGTGGCGCTCTTGTCGTGAGTTCAGTGAACTACAGACTAATACATGCTGTGCAGTGATTGGTTAATATTTTCCGCAATTTTTTCAAAAGTGCCCACAGATATATTTTTGTTAATTTAAGAATTTATGTATAAGTAGTTAGTTTTCCGAAAATAAAACCAGTATCGTTTAGTGTCTCGAACTGATGGTTTCACTCGAAAACCTACAGACCTAACAAAGATATAAAAAAAGCTATACATGTGCTAGTTATTTACGTGTATAAGTAATATTATGTACACAAACAATACACCAATCACTGAATACTTTCTTCGAAGTTATTCAATCTCACCTTTCAAGTAATATCCATTTGTTGAAAACAAAATTTAGGTATGTACATAATGATACTGACATTCAAAAAATGTCTAAAAATGATTGGAATTGACAATCTAAAAGCATTGAAATAAATAGGTAGGTACTAATTATTGTCTCGGAATTCGAATACGAACAGACTTAGGGACGTGGTTGTCATTGCAATAACGAATAAAAAACTTGTGGTACGTCTAACTACTAATGACAGCGTCTAACGCGCTTGCGCGGCGTGATCACACCACGGCGACGCTATTCTCGTTGCCACGGCAACATCACGCCAGCGAAGATAGTGTCTAACGCGCTTGAGTGGCGTGATCACATCACGGCCAAGCTATTCTCGTTGCCACGGCAATATCACGCCAGCGAAGATAGGTGAGCCCATGTCGGCGCTGCGCGAGTCTCTGTTTAGCTAAACAATTTTAGTATTGACGATGATAATCTGATAGATATTCTTTTATTATTGGCAACGACAGGTTAAGTAGACCTCTATTATTGGACGTTGGTAAATAAGTAGGTACCTACCTACGTAGTAAGTAAGTAAAAAAACTCCATGCATGATATTGCCAGTGCCTAACGCGCAAGCGCGGCGTGATCGTGATCACATCACCCGAATCTCAAAACTACCGGCGAGGTGAAGTAAGCGCGATTCGCAAGTGTCGGTATAGATTTGGGTTAGTAACAAGCCTGAACAACGTAGCACAGTCTTTACTCGACTCGAGCCACAGTCGCGATTGGGTCATGGGATTGCGTTTACATAATCATTTAACATGGGCGCCGGGAGCGGGGTGCAAGAGGGCGCACTTGCACTCTCCTGGCATCAAAATTAAATATAGGTGTAAAACATTCGGAACTAAAAAAATATGCGAAAACGCCTCATAGAATATTAAAGCACTTAACGTAGGTATTCGAGGCGAGGTCCTGAAATTTTCGTCTCAATTTTAGAGCTTTTGTCGATTATTCAACAAAGTACCGAAACTCCTATAATTTCCGAAAATCTAATCGGCGCTAGGCGGGGTGCTTACATTATCAAGCTCGCTTTGCTCGCTCTTGTATCCTACATACTCTTAATTGTTATGCTTTTCTGCATAAGTCGACAACGTTACTTCTTGTGAATGGAAAAATGATCGAGCCCGCTTCGTTCATAATTACAAACAATGTCGATACTTACGCGTTTCTTTTTTTGTAGCGGTCTTCAACTTGTATGTTTTATATTTTATTTACAGTTCCGTGCGTGACGCACTCGCGCCTAAGGCAAACACAAAAAAAAACAGCATTGACTTTTTGTTTTGCTATTTTATTTTAAAGCCATCAAAATTTGGATAAAAAATATTATTAAAATCTCGATTATGATTGTAAGTGTAATGCTTGGTCAATCCCTAGCATCAGTGGGATGACACTGACAGCTCACTCCACGCTCACTTCACCTAAGTTTTCACGGTGAGATGGTTACAGAATCGACCGGCAGGTTTTACAGAGCGCATATTTTCGGTGCTGAATACAAAATGGCGAGATGAGCTCAGAATAGGGCCAGTGTAAATCTCGCAAAAGGTGAAATAAAGGTATTTTGTAACCATAATTTATTTTTAGAGTTTATTAATAATTATGAGACGTTTAAAAAAAACGTGCAATTTATTATTATTTTAAACATACCTATTATACATATTTGTTTTATTTTTTCGCCATCTACAGGCAATGGAGATTTAATATAAAAAAGTTGGCAACCCTCGTTCCAGCATTACGCAAATATCTAGGTACTACTGGATAGTATACTACTAACATTGCCTGCCGCTGCTCGCGTGTACGTATTTTACCAGTAAACCATTTTCGATTTATTTCGAAGAAGGTTGTCAATATAATACTCAAATTTCGAAGCACTTTGGAGCAAAACAAAATAAATAGTATCATTTTGACGGTTGGCGCTTTAGCCACTTACATCCGTCAAGGGGGAGAATCACCCCCTTGACGGATGCAGGTGACTAAATCGCCAACCTAATGTGAAATACCTCCATTTGAGTATGACTACCTCAGATCATATAAACACATGATCTGAGATGAATACCTACTGTCGAAAATATCATAACGCTGATGAACCACTAAAATTATGAACACATTTTAGGCATAATAGTGTCACGTAGATCCTAACGCCATCTGTTAGCGAATAGAAGAACTACACGTTAGACGCTAACGCCATCTATTATCGAATAGCCGAACTACACTGGACCGTTCCCGTAAGTACTAGAATGTTCTGGTATTATGCTAGAACATTCTAGTAACTTACACTCGTCATATAAATAAGGGGTTGACAGCGTTGTAGGACAGTTCAGCTTAGAATGCGAAACAGTGAAGAACAGCTAACAACAGTGAAAGCGGACTAATAGTGAACTACAAGTGATTGTGTTTAAAGTTTCTGATTACTGTATTTGTGATTTTTAATTATAGTGTGTTTTTCGTGTAAATTGGTATACATTTATTTATCCCGAACCCCAGCTCGTAACATTTGGTGTCAGAAGTGGGATAAATTATGCCAGTTTTTCCGAAGGACGACACGGAGGGTATCCGTACCCGGAGTCAGCGCCAGCAGGAGGTGGACCAGAGGCGGTTTGAAGGTGCTCCGATACAGACACCTGGTGGTAATCAGCCGACGACGGAGCCAATCTCCGAAGTACCATCTGGAGTTCCTACAGCATCACCAGCAATGGATCTTTCCGCTCTGATGGTGATGCTGCAGGAACAGGCCCGCCGACAGGAGGAACAGGCCCGCCGGCTGGAGGAACAGCTTCAGCGTAACAAGGAGAAACAGGCCCGCCGACAAGAAGAACAGGCCCGCCGGCTGGAGGAACAGCTTCAGCGTGACAAAGAGGAACAGGCCCGCCGACAAGAGGAACAGGCCCGCCGACAAGAAGAGCAGATCCTCCTCATTAAAGATTTACGCGCGACGTTTGACAAGGACATCACAGCCGTGAAAGAGAAGGTTCAGCTGCATGAAAATCGTATCTCCGAGGCCAAAATCCAGATCGCTGACATGAGAAAAGCGTTGGGGAACCTGAAAGCTGGAGACGGGACTGCGACTTCTGTAGTTGCTGCACCTTCGGTGCGCGGGTTTAAAGTGCCACCCTTCGATGGAACATCTTCGTGGTCGGCATACAAAATCCAGTTTGAAGCTGTCAAGGAAGCAAATGGGTGGACAAAAGGGCAGGCCATGACCGCACTTACTTTGGGCCTTCGCGACCAGGCCTTAACCATATTGGAAGCTCTCGGTAAGAATGTGACTTACGAGCAGCTGCTTGAGGCGTTAGAAGCCAGATACGGTGACGCACACTTGGAACACGTATTTCGAGCCCAGTTAAAAGATCGTGTGCAACGCAGTGGTGAAAACCTGCAGCAGTGGGCCCTGGAAATTGAAAAGCTGGTTCGAAAGGCGTACCAGTCTGCGCCTGCACCCATCGAAGGGATTCTGGTTCAAGCATTCATCGATGGTATACGGGACCTGGAAGTTAGAGCTGCTGTTAGACTTGGGCACCATGAGATGCTGAAGGACGCCTTGGCCCATGCATTGGAGGTGGAGGCAGTAAGGCACGATCATCGAGCCCACCGCATCAGGGAGGTTGCGGAGTTACCAGGACGTGATCGCACTAGGTACAGCCCTAGATGCTACACTTGTGGAGAAAAGGGCCACCTCAAGTCGAGTTGCCCGAAGCGAAGCACTGTCCGCGAAGATCACACCCAGGAAAGAAGGGCGTCTGATGTCACCGCCCCAGCAGCAGGGAAACGAATAGACGCCAGGACTGCGGGGCGGGTGCTGGCTGGTGTTAAAAGAGCCCCAAGGATTTCGATCTCACAAGCCCATGATGGGAACAGCCTTATCATCAAAGGTGAAGTGAATGGAAAGATATCTGGCAAAAGTTGTAGCAAGCAGACAAAAGGATTGGGACAAGCACCTACAACCGTTTCTCCTGTCGTACCGAAGTGCAGTTCACGAGAGTACGACTGTGACACCAGCCTTCGCGAACTTCGGAAGGGAGTTAAGGCTACCAGCAGATTTAATTACCGGCATCCCCCCTGATACTCCACGCAGTTTAACAGATTATGCGAATGACCTGCGCAACAAGATGAATGACGTATATGAGCATGTCAGACAATCAGGCCAACAAATGTCCGAGAAAATGAAAACTCGTTATGACCGGAAAATGAACAATAGTGGTTTCGACGAAGGTTCGCTAGTATGGTTGCATAACCCAACCCGCAGCAAAGGGAAGTCCCCTAAGCTACAGGCAAAATGGGACGGACCGTACAGAATCGTGACCAAGATCAACGATGTCACCTACCGAATTCAAAGGAATACGCGAACTACTCCTAAAATTGTTCATGTCGATCGATTGGCACGATATTACGGGAATAATGATGCTCGGGACGAGCATGTCTTAGGAGGGGGCAGTGTCACGTAGATCCTAACGCCATCTGTTAGCGAATAGAAGAACTACACGTTAGACGCTAACGCCATCTATTATCGAATAGCCGAACTACACTGGACCGTTCCCGTAAGTACTAGAATGTTCTGGTATTATGCTAGAACATTCTAGTAACTTACACTCGTCATATAAATAAGGGGTTGACAGCGTTGTAGGACAGTTCAGCTTAGAATGCGAAACAGTGAAGAACAGCTAACAACAGTGAAAGCGGACTAATAGTGAACTACAAGTGATTGTGTTTAAAGTTTCTGATTACTGTATTTGTGATTTTTAATTATAGTGTGTTTTTCGTGTAAATTGGTATAAATTTATTTATCCCGAACCCCAGCTCGTAACAATAGTACCAACTGAAGAGCCCAGTGGTAATAATAGCCCAACCTTACGTGTTGTAGGTTATGAGTTCGAACCTAGCCAGGAACTTGAGTGTAATTTATTTCATCACCACTGCTCTCAAAACGGTGAAGGAAAACATCGTGAGGAAACCGAAATGTCCTAGTATCACAAATTCGGAGACATGTGACATCCACCAACCCGAACTGTGCACGCATGGTGGGCTAAGGGCCCACTCCCTCTCACAGAGAGGAGGCCTGCGTCCCAGCAGTGGGAACGATATAGGCTGATTATGCTTATTATCAACATGTTTTAAATACCTACCGTAACAGGTGGAGGTTTGTCTGGAAACTTAGCAGCGGCAATTAGATAGACGTCTGGGAATGGCTTCCCGCGATCCACATCAGGGTCGCCGGCGCAAACCTGTAGTTACAGTTACAACAGAAAAGGCATGCGCTTCGGTAATCTTCGTGTTTCCGAATTAGGTCGAACTTCGCGCCAGAGTAACCCCCCACAGAGAGCTAGCGAAACTCCACAGACGTGATGGCTATCGATATTTAAAAAGTATAAAACAATTTAAAAAAATTTAAATATTTCTTTTGAGTCAACGAACGCTGCTAGACTTTTTACTTGAAGTATGAGTTGAGAAAATATGTTTTATCGTGTTTAGATATCAATACTAATCACGTCTGTAAAGCTTACACAAAAAAACGGATGACTGATGAACTGATGTTCAAGTGAATACACCAGCGGTCGATGACCCCACAAAAAAAATCTGCAAATTATCTTCCTTTTTTGTTTCATCATGTTTAGATATCGATACCTATCACGTCTGCTGAGTTTCGCTAGGTAATTTAATTTGACCCTGTAGATGTAGACATATATTACAGGTTCAAATAATGAGAGAATGTAAATAATTATAATGTTCTGACCAATCAATGTGTTTAGTCAATCAATGTCAATCACTACGTCAGCGCCGGCTGTCGCTGAAAACCAGCGCTGGGGTCTTGCATAGGGTCGCAGCATAATGCTGAGCGATAGCCGTTTTGCGTGGATGTGACGCATGTTTCCCCCAACCTTTTCTTATTTTTTGTGTTTGGTTATTTTTTGCGTCATGTTTACCGCAAATAAACGCATTTTCTTTCTTTCTTTCTCTAGTCTTTTCCCAACTATTTTGGGGTCGTCTTCCAGTCTAACCGGATGCAGCTGAATAGCAGTAAGTATTTTACATGGAACGACTGCTTATCTGACCTCCACAACCCAGTGACTGGGTAACACGATACCTCTTGGTAAGACTGGTTGTCAGGCTTTTGGGCTTCTGACTACCCGTAACGACCGTCAAAGTCTACGGATGAGTGCGTAATGGATGCTCACCCATCCACGAACCGACAGCGGCAAGCGTAGCGAAACCTTTGACCCGTGCGTCTGATATCATTTAGCCACGTAGTGACCTGCCCAATCTAGGTTTATTCAAACCATATGTAGCTACTTACCATATGATGGAACATTCGAAATATTTTAGGTTTGGTAGCGATGTGTAGTCTCACGTCTCTTCGTGATGAGTTGGTCGCCAGAGCGAACAACACGCCAGATCGGGCAAGATGCTTCATAAGCCTTTCGCTCCCTGGAAATTTTATTGACGTGTAGGTACAAGGATATTTGACGCCTAAATTACATTGACAAGGGGGCGTTGTTGGTAAACATTTGTGAATTTGTCACAGAAGTTGTATTGACAAAACAAGATGGCGGCCTTAGTTTCGAATTCGGCCACGCGCCTAAAGAACCCTGTAGCGCTTTACAGTCCTTTCACAGTTAGTTTTCCTCTGACAGAAACTTTTGACAGTCAAGCAAAATCGGAGGTAATACACCCGTGAAAGGACTAGATGACATGGTAGGTAACACTTAAGAGCGTGCGCTCGGAAAATTGAGCCGGTATCAGACGCTTCACTTTTTGTAAATTTTTAGGGTTCCGTACCCCAAAAGGAAAAACTGGAACCCTTATAGGACCACTTCGTTGTCCGTCCGTCTGTCTGTCTCTGTCAGTTGGTCAAGCCCCTTTTTCTCAAGAACGCGTGGAGGTATCAAGTTCAAATTTATATCCGCCTATTTAGTTCCGCCTCCTCTTTCACGAGCATTACTGCTTCGTAGAAAGAGGTGACGGCTTCCCAAGCCCTCTCGCTCCGTACCATGGCCTGGACCAGGGCCGGACGCGAGAGATTGCCACCGCCAATCGCCTGCACGAGGACACGGCGCACAGTGGGCCCATACTGAAAATTAGTGGACTTAGGCAACAAAGTTCCAATATCGATGCGATTTTTTTTATATGACGTGTTATGATTTTCCGAATAACTTTTATTTTTATAAAACAGACAGGTGCAGACCTCCAGGAACTCTCTACCTGCGTCTGTGTTTCTGAACGCATACAATCCTAATCTCTTCAAAGTGAGAGTGAACAGGCTTCTTCTGGGTAAGCTCACTCCACCGTCGACTCTGTTTACGTCACTCTGACCTAGACTAAGAGTCAAGAGCAAACCCATCATAAATAAAAATAAAAAACCAAAGATGACAGAAGATGCCTAAACTTAATGGTTTTTTTGCGGACGTTCTACGAACTTAGCTTAGCTCCTTAGAGGTGCATAAATAGCGAGATGATAATCATTCATAAATCTATCAACATGACGGGTGTTGATCGGTTTGCAAAGCTTCAAATGTTACTAAGTATCTGCTATATTCATTTCCTATTCAGCCCAGTGAAGTGATGGAATAATTCGATTGTTGATTGTTCTGATATAAATGTCATATCATGTCATATTATTATACTATATTATACTCAAACCTAAGTTGGTCCGCTAGAGATTTTTGATCCATACAAGACACAAGATCTATAGGCATCAAAAAAAGTTTTTGTGAAAATTGCCCATTTTATTGCTCACTGTACATTTTTCAAAATCTGTTACATATCAAAATGTTTCTAAAAGTTAAGGACAGTCTGTTAAAACCGTTTTCTTGTAGCGACAAACGGTGCGTTCATTAGCAGTCCTCTCTCCAAACGCAACATTGATATTGCGAGCTATTTCTGTCGCGTTAGTTCCGCGTCGGAACTCGTATTCAAAAATAACTCGAATTTTCGAAGTATCCATCTTTCTTGTCTAAGCTGAATAAAAACAACAACTGAAAGTCGATAGTCGAATGTTGCACATTTTTTAAAAGAAGAACTTCATAGGTACCATGTGAAAAAAGTTACACTCAAAAATCTCAAACCATGAAGGTTCTGTGTCAATTCGTATTACTTTAACCCCTATTATTATCTCTGCCAACCCCTTCGGACCTTCGGGGAAGACAGGCGCGAGACTAATACCTTTCTTTAATGGCGCCCTTGGCAGTCTAATTTGTGTGGCCTCTCGCAGGTCTTTCTCTAGGTCAGTTGCACTTATGTTTAGCTGAAGATCCTTCACCACGTTATCACAAGTCTGCTTGTCCGTGGCACCATAATTCTGCAAAACAAAGTGGAGACAATGGAGTATTCTTATCAGAAAGTTTTGAACATTAAAAGGCAGTTCCGCAAAACGCCCGTTCCTCGCCACTTCCTAGTGCTTTAGCTGGGAAGAATAAGTGGCGCAACAAAATCCCCGGCAATACATCTGTTTATTAAGTTGTTGTTTGTTCTATTTTGTTTGTGTTCGTTCTCTGCGTCATGTTTAACGCAAATAAACGTATATTCTTTCTTTCTTTTTTCTTTAAGTTAGAAGAACTTCATTATATTGTAAATATACCACTCATTAGGCGCTAGATTACGCGACAGAACGCGTATTAAAACGATGTTGTCGTCGTCAAAGCGAATGGTGCGGCCATCGGTGGATATTTGCGGCACTAACGTCGGCGGTCGACCAACGGGGAGACGACATAATCGCGCCACTACCGTGAATCAATCAGGCTGCAGTTGATTTTTTTGAAGAAAGAATAATGAGGTGTGGATTTTTGGCGGGAGATTTTGGAGGCAGTTAGTTTTTGTAATCGTCTGTGATATATCAGATTATAGTAAGAAGCTAAGTATTTCCCTTACTTAATGTTTATGTTCTCAGTTTACTCACATAAGAGCTCAAACGTCGCTAATGAGACACAATTACTTTTCTATTGTTACCGAACATAATCAGTTCGATTAACAGACAAGGGGTAATGTAATATTCGCTGATGGGGCAATTTTGTGTTTAATTTCCTGGGGTTAGCTTTGCTGTACCTTACTGGAGTTTTATTTTGAACTATATGTAATTAACTGTTTAAATTCTATTGTTTTGTGAGTTTTCAATAACTTTATCTTAACCGCTATGAATTATACCCATGTACATGCTAGAAGGACGTAATTAAATACACGTTTTAAACGGCTATCGTTGCTTAATTAATTAATACAATTGTTTTAATAGGTGTAACACTATGCAATAAATAGTATGTGACGTAATGGGCGTGTGATGCGGAGGAATAAGGCACATATTGTGAGAGAAAAAGAAGACCCACACAGTCCGCACACTCACTACCCTAGCGCATCCCCCTTGATCGTAAATACTCACTTTAAACTCCAACTCCTTGTTGTATTTCGATCCATGTTTTGCGCAAATTTCTTTTAATATTTTGTGATATAAGCATTCGGAATCTGAAAGCAGTCGTACAACCCATTTAGTAGAAATAATATAAAAATTTTACCTATAAATAAAATTTGTATTATGTTTCCTAAGACGTCCGAAGTCCATTTATGGGAGAGTACATCCGTCTTTTACCCACGTTTCCTCGCTAGATGATGCAACTTACGTCACGTATGTCGACTTCAGCGCCACCCGTGGCCGTATCTGGAACTAACTAACCAGCACAGAGCAAGCCGCCATTCGTTTGTCATTGTTCGGCTCATAATAGTAATGATGATGATGGTATAGGTACACCAGGAAGAGATTATTTGGACTTCGGACGTCTTAGGAAACATAATAAAAATTTTATTTATAGGTAAAATTTTTATATTATGTGTTCCGTTTGACGTCCGAAGTCCATTTATGAGAGATCTGTTTGTTATCTCCTGGTGGCTTGCTTAGTAAAACGCAACAATGTGATCAATTATTTTAATAATTGTATAAGATAGTATACAGAAAGCAAAATTAAACAAAATCACAAGTAGGTAATTAGTTTCCAATAAACGATCAGCATTGTTTGATTAATTATCATAAGTTTACTGTTTGTAAACGATACTAAAAAGTTTCAATTTGCAACTGTGAAGAATTGAGAAAGTGACTTCTCTGATTCATTTCTGTTATTGACACCTGTATTTATTACATATTTATAATAATATTTTCTAAAAGTATGTTCATGGCGCCAGTTAGCTTTAGCTAGAATATCATTAACTGGGTACTTTTCTAAGCAGTTAAGAGATGAAACTGCTGACCTACAACTACCAGGAGTAGCGTCTATACCGGATTCGGAAAGAATTCGTTTTATCCATCCACCTATAATTACAGTACTAGCTGGCTTACGAGGCTCCCCCGTGGTAATAAATAAAGTCAGGGAACCTCTGACATTTTCTGAAATATCTATTAATGTTCTTAACCAAAATAAAGCATTTGTATTTCTGTCCGGTGAAGCTAGCAACGTCCAACTTGATTGTTGGTATGACGCCGAATCAGTTCTTGAGCCAAATACCGGATGCAATGTTATTGAATCCCCATTATCCTTAAAATGTTTTGAATCGCAATGTAAGAGGGTCAAATCGTGAACTCTACGATCTGAGGCCAGCAACAATATAGTGGCAGCACGCCTAGAAACATCATAGAAGCTTTGCAAATTTACATCAGTATTTTTTAAGAATTGAATTACTGTTCTTGCGTCCCATATTGGCAGTTTGGGCGGAATTGATCTAGCTAACAATACAGCTTTCAAAATATGTTTAACCAAATGATTTGACGAAATCTTAATATCTGACAGAGTTTCACAAACTGATGCAATAGCTGATTTGTGAACAAGAATAGTACGATAAGCTAATCGATCCTCAAGAAAACGTTTTGCTAAGTAACGGGCTACATCGGCAGGTGCCGGACGACGACAATTTAGGTTACTTTGACTGCACCATAGTATCCATTTCCTCCATATGGGTGTATAAGTCTTGAGTGTTGAAGCTCTCCAACATTTTGACAAAAGTGTGTTTTTCCTCTCCTGACCAATTTTGGGTTAGAGAGTCCCAGCCGAAATGAGCCAGGCTTCCAGCTGCAGGTTGTGCACTTGAGCTGGGGGACGCCCGGTCATCGTGTCCACCAATGATGTCTTCAGGTCCCTGATTTTCATAGGACGAGCTAGGGCGCGGCTCTTCAAATCTGGACGCCAGAAAGGTTTCTTCCTTTCGCCGAACTTTCCTTTCGCCGAGTTGAGGTGGCGTAATACACGTGGGAGTAGGGCTGGTGGAGAAAAAATCCATCCGAGGTCGTAACTCCAGTATCTGCTGAAAGCGTCGTGAAAGCAAGCGCTCGAGTCTGATAAGTCTAGAGTAACATAGTTGCACACGACATGAGCGACTTGTGAGGCGAACAGGTTCATGGTTGGGGGTTCCCCACTGGTCGAATATTTTGTTGGTCGCCTCGCTCAGCAGATGCCATTCGGAGCCGGCTCGATTTCGAGAGAGGTGATCGGCTTCCGTGTTGTACTGTCCTGGAAGGTGGTGAGGGACTAGTATCACATTCAGGCTGTCCGCCAGTGCCAGTAATTGTTTCGTCAGGTTTAGGAGATTTTGTGACTTCGTTCCGCCCTGGTTTTTTATGTACGACACTACGGTCATGTTGTCGCTTTGTAAGATAACGGTTGATTTTTTAGAGCTATCGCCTCTAAAGATAAAGCCGCTACCACTGCATACATCTCTTTCAGGTTGCAGTGCCACTTCAGTTGATGGCGATTCCAAGTACCTTTGAGTGTTTTGTTGTTCACCATGGCCCCCCATTGAATATCGGAGGCGTCTGTGACAAGGTAATTCACTGGTGAGCTCCTGGGATGAATGCAAGACTTTTTTTTTTTTTTTTGAGGATGGGAAATCATCAAACGACTCCTCCCGCTCTGGGTGGAGCGGAAGGGAGTGTCAGACTCTTACTGACTAAAACCCACCCGTGTTCCTTCCTTGGCCCTTTATGTTCCGGGTCAGCGGTACCCCTTTTGTCGCCCAAAAGAAATGTTTACGAGCTATATACGAGATTCCATCTGACGAATCATGTCAACCAATATTTAAAGAGCTTGGTTTGCTACCGCTACCTTCATTATATGTATATGAAGCATGCATGTTCGTTCAAAAACACAAGGAACTGTTTAAAACAGCAGAGGAAGTAAGCTCTCGAAGTCGACGTGACCAATACAGACTTGTGCTAGATGTGCTGCCTCGATCAGCGAAATTCAACAAAAACTCTCTGGCTGGCTAATTTATTATAGAGACGTACACACATATGTGTACGTCTCTATAATAAATTACCAAAAATGTTTAAAACATTAAGGGCCGCTTGCACCAATATTCACTAAATACAATTAGTGCTAAACGTATTTAAAACATCGTTCTGTCTTTATCATTTTCGAATGATTGCCAGAAATAGAACGATGATTTAAATTTGTTTAACGCTAAATGTATTTAGAAATTTGTGGTGCAAGCGGGCCTAAATTGTAAATTATTTAAAATCCAATTATATAAATGGCTCAATAATAATAATTTCTATAGTATTAATGATTTTTTTAATATGAATTCAATGTAATATATTTCAATGTCATAATGTATCTTTAGTAAGTAAGTTTGCATGCTTTAGTATTAAGCAAAACATGCCCGATCTAATGTTTTTTTTTTTTTTTTTTACCACCTTGTAGGTATACCATGTTTTATGCAAATAAAAATATCTTATCTTATCTATGATGCTGACATCTCTTTGAGGCGCGCGTGGAACACGTACGCGCCGTCCAGCACGGGCCTGGTCCTGATCGGAAGGTGAGCTACCCATTACTCACCGCCCGCAGGCCCGCGCCTACGGTGGCCGGGAGTCGTCACGCGGCTCCCGACGCCCGGAGCGTCCACCGCGGCGGCTTGGACGGGAGACACTCTCCCTCTCCCGTCCCGCCACCTCCTTCGCTAGCATGACTGCTTCGCAGAAGGAGGCGACTACCTCACACTCCCCCTCGCCCCGGACCATGGCTTGAACCAAGGCCGGGCGTGAGAGATCGCCGCCGCTGCCGATCGCCTCTACGAGGACACGGCGGTGCTCCGCCCATGCAGAGCAGGCCCCCACCGTATGCTCCACCGTGTCCTCGGGGCGATCATCGCAGTGGTGACACCCGGGCGTTTCCTCCCGCCTGATGATGTGCAGGAACCTCCCGAAACTTCCGTGTCCGGTGAGGACCTGCGTCAGGCGGAAGGTGAGGACGCCGTGACGCCTCTCTAGCCACTCCTCAAAGAGGGGTCTTACCGCCGCTATCGTGGCGTGCCCTGCGCTGGGTTGCGACAGTCGCTCTTTCCATGCCGCCATGAGATCGCGCCGGAGGTCCGTCCGCTCCGCCGCGATTTGCCGCGGAAGCGGGGTTTCCCCCCGGCGTAGTGCCTCCGCGCGCCACTCATACAGGCGCGCGAGGACTATCGCCTCCAGATCCCATGGCGGCAGTCCGGCAAGGAGGCTTGCCGCCTCGCCCGAGATCGTGCGGTAGCCCCGGATCAGCCTTACGGCTACCACCTTTTGGGGCGCGTTCAGATAGTGGGCGGCTCTCCGCCGCAGTGAACGCGCCCACACCGGGGCCCCATATGTAGCCATGGACCGCACGACCCCCGCGTAAAGCCTCCGGCAGGAGGCGTTTGGACCCCTCAGGTTGGGCAGGAGCCGCTTGAGGGCGGCCCCAGTCCGTTCCAGTTTGGGGGCCAAACGTCGGAAGTGCTTCACGAAGTTCCACCGGCTATCGAGCACGAGTCCTAAGTATTTCATCGTGAACTCGACGCCGATGTGAACCCCTCCTGCCGTTAGTTGGGATCCCGATGGTGGCCTGTTCCGGGGCCCATGGAAAGACATGGCCTCGGACTTGTGCAAAGCCACCTCGAGACCCAACTGCCGGATCCTCTCCACGACTATCGCAACCCCGCGTGTCATCGCGTCGGCCGCCGCCTGATGCGACCTCCCCTGCGCCAGGACCAGCGTGTCGTCAGCGTAGCACACCACGCTGACGCCATCAGGGAGGTCGGCCCGCAGAACCCAGTCGTAACCGATGTCCCACAGGAGCGGCCCTAGAACCGATCCCTGTGGGACACCGCACGACATCTCTCGCCGGTTCCACTCTCCATCGCGACCGGGGTAGATGACGGCTCTGTCCGTCAGATATGCCTCGACTATTCGACGGAGGTAGGTTGGCACCCGGTGATACCGGAGTGCCTCCCCAATGCAACTCCAGGGCAGGGTGTTAAATGCGTTGGCGATGTCGAGTGACACCGCCACGACAACCCCGCCCCGAGACACCGCGTCCCCCGTCGTGAGGGCTCTAACGCGCATGATGGCGTCCACTGTCGAGCGCCCCTTGCGAAAGCCGAACTGACTATCCGCAAGATCCGGCCCCGTCCTCACCAGGTGCCCGACGAGGCGGCCTGCAATTACTCTCTCAAAGAGCTTGCCGACCTCGTCGAGCAGCACAATGGGCCGGTATGCGGACGGAGAGTCCGCAGGGCGCCCTGGCTTCCGAATGAGGACCAGCTTCCCCGTCTTCCAACGGAGTGGAAACTGGCCTCTCTCCATACATGCGCTTAAGAGCGCCTCAAGTCGAGGCCCAAGAGCCGTCGAGGCCAGGACCCAGGGTTTCCCTGGCAGGCCGTCGGGTCCTGGGGCGGTATTTTTGGCCTTCAGCCTACCTACCGCCACTCTCAGATCTACCCCGGTCACTTCAGGGGTGTCGTCGTCGTCCGCGTGGTCCGCTTCAGGCACCGCGAGCGGTGGAGCCATGGGCGGGGGAGTATGCTCCCCCCGTGAAGGGAACAGAGCGCTCACCACCTCCTCCACCAGCTGGGGGCGGAGACTCTGCGTCAGCGGGGGGGCCCAGGTGCGGAGTTTATTCCGCACCATTTTGTAAGGGCGCCCCCGTGGATCTCCGTTCAGAGTCTCCACCAACTCCTCGCGGGCCGTATATTTGGCCCGCTGGACAGCCTCTTGGAGGGCGGTCTTCGCCGCTCTGTATCCAGCTCCTGCGACCACCAGTACACCTGACGTCGGGCGCTTCCTGGACGGACTCGGGGCATTGCCACGTCGCAAATCTCGGACATGGCCTCCCGGAACCACTCCGCCTCATCGTCAATATCGGCAGGCCTGTCCGGTGATGACACCCAGGCCTGCACGATCGAGGCTTCCAGGAGGAGCTCCCGGTTCATCTGCTTCAGCGCCCACCGCGGACCACTCGGGGCCTGTTGGACCGGCGCGCTAGAGGTCTGGGCGGAGACGTCGAACCGGATATACCGGTGGTCGGAGTAGGTCTCCACCTCCTCCATGACGCGCCAGTCAATGACACGCTGTGACAGAGCGGGGCTGGCAAACGAGATGTCCACCACAGACTCACCCCGCCTCCGCACACACGTGGGGACAGAACCCCGGTTTAGGACGACCAGGCCTGTCTCCAGAGCCCAGTCCTCCACCATCCTGCCCCGCACATCAGTGTAACGGGAACCCCAAGCCGGATTTTTGGCGTTGAAGTCCCCGAGCACTAGCACGGGGAAGCGATGGTACCCGGCGACGACGACACTTAACCCTGTTAAAGAGTTCTGGAACTCGGCGAGAGTTCGGCTCGGAGAGAAGTACACTCCCACTACTACTATCTCCCCGAACCGTGCTGCTACGCACCCCTGTCCCTTCGTGACACCTTCGAGGGATGGGGTGCCGGCGGCGGCCGACGAAATTATGGCCACTGAGCCGCTCAGGTCCTCAACCCAGTCATCCCTGGGCAGGACAAAATACGGCTCAGCGACCACGGCAATGTTAATCGACCACTGCGCCATGCTCTGGAGCAACAGGTCCTGAGCGCAGGCGCAGTGGTTGATGTTCGCCTGGAGGAGTCTCAATGGAGCCGTTACTCCTCCATTTCAGTCTCCTCCCGGGTGGCGGCAGTGGCGGCGGCGGCAACAGTGGCAGTGGCACTGGCCGCGGTGACGGTGGTAATGGCAACGGCGGCGGAGGGCCTGCCTCTCCTCCTGGTTCCGGTGGGTGGAGCGCAGGACTTACTGCCCGCCCGGTGATCGGCCGGCTTGCCAGCACCCGCACATGCTGCGCAGTGCGGCGCGGCTTCGCACAAGCCGGCCTTATGTCCGGGCTGACCGCAGCGGAAGCACAGAGTGCTGCGGTCCACCTCCGAGGTGCACTGGACGCCAACATGGTGCCCCACATGGCATCGGAAGCACCTCAGAGGTCTGGGTTCCAGCTGTTTAACCTGCGCCGAAACCCAGCCCACCAGAAGCCTTCGGCCCTCCACAATCTTTTTGGCCGCCGTCACGGGGCAGCTTACCGTTACGGTTCGCATACCCGCGGGGTCCGGACGAATGGTGCCCGCCTTCACCTGGTCGGCCAGACACCCGCCCGTCCTGACGACGGCGGCCACCACCTCTCCCTCCGTTACGGAGTCATCCAGGCCCAAGACTCGCATGTCTGCGCACTTGACGGGCCTGGAGACTCGAGCCTCGTCCGCATTGAGGGACGCCCTTAGCTTCTCAGCTAGGACGTCAGCGGTGGGGCCACTCGTCACACCTGGGATCTCCAGCATGCGCGCGCCAGTTGCGGTCACCCTGTGCCGGAGGCCCTCGGTGATCCCCAGCTCCTGGAGGTCCACCGTCTCCCTCGCCTTGGTGAGCACGTCACGGTACGTCACGCCCCTCTTAACCGCGTCCGGCTGTAGCGTGATCACTACAGCCGCGGTCTTTGGGGCGCGGAGCCTTGCCGCGACGGCTCGCTCCTTGTGGCGCCGCCTTTGCCCCTTTTTTCTGGCCGCCTTGGCCGCCTTCTTTTTCTCCCCGACCACCTGCCACCCGGCGTCAGTCGTGGGAGATTCCTGTGGCCGGGAAGTAGGCTCTGGGGCCTGCGCCTCCCGTGCCGTCCTGGCCTTCCTCTTTAGAGCCCCAGCTGGTGTTTTGCTGGCCGGCGTCTGCGTTGCCGGCGCCGGGGCTCCACCGGCCGACGCCGACTTTGCCTGGGCTCCGCCTGCCGACGCCTGGGCTCCGCCTGCCGACGCCTGGGCTCCGCCTGCCGACGCCGGTTTGGCCGGCGGCTGGGCCCGGCCAGACGACCCGGGCTTAGGGGCGGCGGCTCCCGCAGCAGCCGCATACGAGGCCACCCTCGGCCCCGGTGCTGTCCTGCCCGCTAGTGGTGGGCGCAGGACTATGCCCTCCAGGACGGAGAACCGCGCCTGGAAGGCCGCCAGCTCCTGCCGGACCAGATTGAGGACCTGGTTCTCCTCCGGAATGGGCTGGCTTGGCCGAACGGGCTGGCTTGGCTCCTGTTCCGCCTGCACCTGCCCGCTGCCGGTGGCCTTCAGGCCAGCCAGGTCCTCCCTGAGCTTCCCATTCTCCTCCCGGAGAAGTTTCATGGCGGCCGTCAGGCGAGCGACCTCCGCCCGCAGTTCAGCCACTTCGCCGCCCGAAGGCCCGTCGGTTTTGGCCGCCTCCACCGCCGCCATGATGGAGGCCGTTGCCGCGACCACGGCCCTGCTTTTGGACGACTTGATCTTCTTCAGGGTCACCTTCCGAAGCTCAGCCTCCACTACCTCCTTGAGGCTGGTTGTACAGGCCTCATTGTCATTGTCGCCGTTGTCGTCGGGGCCACTCGACAGGCTCGCCTCGTCGCCCGAGGGCCCCGAAGCGACTGCACGACCATTCACCCCCTCCTTTGCGGGTTCCTCCGCTAGCTCCGCTGCCTCCCGGGCTGTGAGCCCCCTCCCCCTGCCTATGAATGCAAGACTTCTGGCTGACATTTTTTACCCACCAATCTAGTTCTTGTCGTACCTCGTCTGTGAACTGAGCCGGATGGCGTGAACTTCTCTGAAGTCCATTGCTGTGGCGCTGCAACGTACGGCAATGCAACCTTCCCCGTAGGGTGATGAAGGTCGCAAAGTTGAGATACCCTAAGAGGCGTTGCGCCTGCTTGAGGGTCCAACTGCCGGTTGCTATGCGAGTCAATAGGCACTGACGGATTTTGGAAACTTTGTCTGGAGGCAAACTCTTGGAGTTGGATCGCGTGTCCCAGACAATTCCCAGGAATTCTATACACCTTGTCGGCGTTAGTATAGACTTTTCCATATTTATAGACCAACCTAGGGACGTGAGGAATTTTATTGCTAGCTTGACATGAGCTTTTAAAGTGTCCCTGCTTTGGTGGACTATCAAGTAATCGTCTACATATATGACCAGGCGAAGACCTTTGCTCCGTAACACTTCGGCAGTCCAGTTTGTGACTGACGCAAACATTTTTGGCGCCCCGGCAAGGCCAAACGGAAGAAATGTCATTTGTAGCAGCCGACCTTCGTAGCTTATGCGAAGAAAACAGCGGTGTTTTTGTGAAATTCGCAAATGATAATAGGCTTGGGTTAAGTCGAGCTTGACCATCCAGTCGCCCGCTTGTAAAAAACTGGGCATTCGGTAATGATGGAAAAGATGAAATCGCGTTGGTTGCAAAAATCGATTTAGCGCCTTCAGATTGAAAATGATCCGATGCTTTCCACTGCTTTTCGTTAAAATGACAAACGAATGGCGGCTTGCTCTGTGCTGGTTAGTTAGTTCCAGATACGGCCACGGGTGGCGCTGAGGTCGACATACGTGACGGAAGTTGCATCATCTAGCGAGGAAACTTGGGTAAAAGACGGATGTACTCTCCGATAAATGCACTTCGGACGTCAAACGGAACACATAATAATGTTGTAGAAATGTAGACTTGTTAAAGCTGATGTATATTTGGGCGGCTAGGCGAGCCGCGCTGGGAATATTGTACTGGAATGCGATGCGATGCGCTGCGGCCCGATGCTATTGCCAATCTGATCTCCACAACTCAGTTAGATACTGGGTAACATAATGTCCCTTCCTACAGGTTCAAATATTGGTTAGCGAAACTCCGCAGACGGGATGGGTAACTAAGTTTTTTGTTTATGTTTTAAGAGTCACCATGCACTGCACTACGGGTATTCAGCTGCATCAAGATCAAGGCAGGCAGAAGATGACGATGACCATGATGGGTGATTAATATAGCTGTTCTTTCTTACCAATGATAGTGCCATCCATATCGAAGATGCAATGGGTTACTTTCTTGAACTTCCTAGTTTTATGAGTGGATTTGCCCCACTGGACTTGTGTTGAAAAAAAGGATCTTTGATTAAACCTCGGCGGACAACTCGGTGCATGGCTAGAACGGGGAATTTTTATGAAAATAAACAAAAAAACTTTTTACTAGAATAATTCCCTTGGTAGAAAAATTTCAAGTACCTACGACGACATTATCAAGCTATAGGTAAGTACATTTTTGATACGAGTGACGTCTTCATACGTAGACAGAGAATGCTATAGACAAATTGATGTGTTTTGTCGCAATCACACAAGAAAAAGAGCAAGTTACACCGATGCCGTGTAAAGAAATGAGACAGAACGATGAGATTTTTTGTTTCACGGCGCGTGCCACGATTTTGAAGGTTTTAGCATAGTACTTTGCTAAACAAAGTTTGACAGATAGTTATCGTCTTCTTGTAAAATTCAGTTTTATGTGCTTTGTTTAGTAATTTATGTTATTTTATGTTGTGAACAATTTAGCCTTAATATTTTAACCATTAAATAAAAAAACATGGTGCGGTGTAGCGATCTAAGGTGTAAAAGTGATAGGTGAAACGAAAATGCCAGACTTGTGCATTCATTCGTAAGTATAGCACTTTTTATCAGTAACTAGGCTATCAATAACATTTTACTGTGTACATACATTGCATTGCATTGCATTGCATTGTGTGCATACATTGTGAATAATGTACCCTAGACGTAAATACATCGATAAAAAGCACAAAATTAACATTATTAAATTCTAACCTAAGGATTTTGGTGTTGCCAATTTTCCATAAATTATTACCCACTTTTATGGGAAATATATATTCTGTAGTGTGTATCCTAATCCTAACTAATATTATATGTAAATACGAAATTGAGTTTATTTGTTCGTTTGTTTGTTACGCTTTCCCGCTAAAACGGTTGAACGGATTTGGATGAAATTTGGCATTGGATGAAATTTGGCACATCGGTAAATTACTTGGGTTAGGACATAGGATACTTTTTATCGCAATATTCTCACGGAACCGAGACACATGCGGGTATAAGCGCGGGGCGTAGCTAGTTAATTGTATATCTGAAAGATTAATGGCTTGTTGCAGTTTTCCTGAAGATGATAATTTACGTCGGAATTGGATGGTAGCTACAGGACGAACAGACTGGACACCAAAACCGTCATCAAAAATTTGCAGCAGACATTTTGATAAAAAAAATGTTAAATAAAAAGGAAACTAACACTGCTATTACCGAATACAGTACCTATTCTGCTAAATATTCAGTTAATAACATATTAAGTTTCGATACAGGTTTTATATGATTTTTTTATATATGTTCAGTGTTTTTAAAACTGTTATATACAATTATCTGTTGCGAACTATTATTTTGTACATTTTATGTGCAATAAATGACTGAGACAGGCTTATCTTAAACTCTGAACGCGATTCAAAATATCGATCAAGAATTTAAAATATCTTTTCCGTAAACAACATCTTCTTACATCTATTTTGTATTAACGTCTTAAAGATAATGATTTTTTTTAGGAATCAAAGGTTGTATTCCATCATCTTCCTACATCAGTTTAAAGAAACGAATATGGAAATTGAAAATAATTTAAGCATTCTTGTAAGTACAGTATATTATAATAATTTCTAAGTACAAGTATTTGTACTTACAAATTACTATAATATACTTATTGAAATACGTTATTGACGGACAATTAAGGACACTAATGTGTAAAATCAATAAAAGCTAATTAAAAATAAACTTGTTGTATTATTTACTCACAAAGCCAGATACTACTATCATCTAAGAAAATGTAGGTATTTAGAATCACATCATCATCATCCATCGTCACTCTCTCCCGCTCTTAAGGGGTTGATGGAGCATGCGTAGTTCATGCAAACGTAATAAGTACCAAAATAATTTGTAAATCAAACATTCCTGTATCTAGGAATCTGTAGCTAGGGTGTATTTATTCCGATTGTATTACAGAATATCTAGGTTCCCAAATATGTATTTTGAACGGACACGACGATTAAATTATAAGACGATTTATGAGAAAAATTAATTTTCTATAGACATTTTAAACTGTGGGGTAAATTTTTCCTCACACGGTAACCCAAAATGTGTGACGTATTTTTGTTTTGTCTCTCTCTGCGACACGCTTTGCAGGCGTCTATAGCATTCTCTGTCTACGTCTTCATACGTCTTTAGTTTGATTTTTTAACGACAGTGAGATGTCAGTCAAAAACCATAAATATCATGAAAAATATGGAGGAGCAGATGCAGTCCTTTCACAGTTGATTTACCTCTGGTTTTGCATCACTGTCAAAATTATTATATATAGAAAGAAAGAAAGAAAGAAAGAAAATGCGTTTATTTGCGGTAAACATGACGCAAAAAATAACACAAACACAGAAAATATGAAAAGGTTGGGGGAAACATGCGTATAAGCATTTCAATATTTTTTTCGAGCGTTCCATGTTTGGCATTGGGCTAAAGGTGGGTTAAGACTTAACGAATATAGAGCTAGAGCTGGAACGAGAGCACAGAGCGTCGTTGTTTGTTGCTTTTTTGGACACCTAAAGAATGCTCTAGAGATGTTTAGATCAGGCGAACGAGTGCTCATTGCTCATTCACCAAGGATCTGTGGTCGGTTGTAGACTAGGTACCTACACTATGTCTAAATCTGAGAGTGATATTATAATTGCAAGTTCTGCATTTATCGTTCTGTCTCAATTACATAAAAACAAAAGAATGAAGAGACACTGGTGGGTGATGAATTTAATTGAAAGTAGGTGACTGAATAAGGTGTGTGATACAATGGTGGATATGCGGAGTCCATATTGTTTCTGCCTTCTTCGACATTACATTCCAGCAGGTTTGCTTTTTCTTGCCAAGCATTTTGCACAGAGTTTTGTTTATATAATTTTCATTTATGGGATCCCACAGACATCTCAAACAATGGTAGGCATCTTTCCTATGTAGACACTTTTCTCGAGACCAATCCGTAATTAATAAGATATTTATCGGCCAAGTCACTAGAGTACATGAACGCTTTGAAGAGACCGCTTCGAGGAGCGAGCACGTCCGAATCCGAACACGAAAGAACGCTCTAGGCAACTGTTCGCACTGTTTCGCGAGGCCATATGTAAACATTGTTTAAAAAAACACTTTGGAATACACGAAAAGAAATAGTTTAATTTAGGGTTTGACCTTCTTACAATTTTTGGCTAGCACTAAGTCAAAACTGGCAGACACAACGATAAACGGAGATGGTAGAGGTCCAGCAATCGAGACGATTTGGCGCGCCGTGGGAAGTGGGAGGCAGTCTGCCAGTTTGATGAGGCCAAGACAATTTACAGGAAATCTATGTATGTAATCGAATAATGTTGATCATTAAGGGTTTTCCTTAGCATTTATAACTTTTTTTTTTATAAACCTTGCCCCACTCCAGGAATTTCTCCTGTATCGTGGGTGAGTTTACAAACATTTAAACTCACATACACAAACAGCTAGACCCGGAACAACTACTTGTAGGTCATACAAATATTTGTTCCATGCGGGGATCGAACCCGCGACACGTAACGGAGCAGTCAATCGCGTAACCACTGCGCCAACCATGCCGTCAGCATTGGAAAACTGTAAGGGCCATCGCACACTAGAGACACGACAGTTTTTAGACAATCTTGTTTCACATAGACAAGTCAGCTTTAAGATAGAGAAACAGTTGTGTCTACCACACGGCGCATACCAAGACGAAACTGTTTGTGTACGACGACGCAAAAAAAAAATTAAATATTAAAATTATTTTTCTCTGAACGCTCGGATCAGACTAAGGTACATCGCTAACATTGCTAGACAGTTTTGTCGTTGATGTGCGCGCTCGCATACACTTCAAAGGGAAGCCGACAGTCGTTAGTCAGACTTGTCGCCGTGCAGTTGTTGTATGCATTAGACAGCTTTGACTATGAGACGTTTTGTTTCAAATGTGCGCGTTTAGTACTTTTTATTATACCATAGTCTGTCTTGAGACTGTCGTGACTATAGTCTGCTCTCAGCCTAACAGCATGCTTGTGCGCCGTTTACATCAAGCGAGCGAGCAATCTTAGAGCATTCTTAGAACATTCCATAGAATTTCCGCAAACAAGAAAGAACAACGAAAGGATGTCTCTGTTTACACCAAAACAATTCTATGGAGTGGGTATAGAATGAGCAGCACTCGCACGTTCGGTCCCAACCCACCTTAATAGACTGAGTTCCAAACGTCGTGACCCGAAGACGTACAAAGGTTTTCGATATCGGAAAACATTGGAACTCAAATGGAGTTGAACAGGAGATCTGGCAATGCACAGTGATGACAGGTGGAGTAAGGCTGTGACTAAATGGTGTCCAAGGACTGAAAGACGAGGTGTCGGTGGTCCAGCAGCGAGATGGGCAGAGGACATTGTTGCATTGTTGCCATCTCAGGCAAAACCTGGATGAGGCTGGCACAAGAGCGTGAGGATTGGCACAACAAAACAGAGGCCTATGTCAAGCAGGGGTGAAGTCGGGCTGTGGGTGATGATGAAAATGATTTTAATTTTGCAAATTAGGAATCATGTAAAATAAAAACAGCATTTTGTACGGTCTAGTTACGAGTTCTACAAGGATCTTTTGGTGTCAGAATGACATCAACATTGAAGCATTGTTGGTAAACATTTGTGAAACTGTCACAGGAATTGTATTGACAAAACAAGATGGCGGCAATAGTTCCGATTTTGGCCACACGCTAAAAGAACCCTGTACCGTTGTACTCGTTCGTGCGCGTGCGGTCAGTAACAAACTCAAATCAAATCAAATAATTTGTTGCAGTTCGGCCAATAAAGGTCAATTTAGAATGTCAAAACTTGAAAATGAAAAGGATTCTAGTTACCCTTTCCAAAAAGTTTTTAGTTTGATGTTGAGAAGAAGTAACATTATCAGTTTTACATGATACATAAGCTTCTCCCAACTTGTTCCTGCAGGGGCAGGCAGAAACAACAGAACGACAGCAGCCTACTACGATTCTTACCTACAAAATCCTTTTGCTGCGTCCACGTGGCAATTTAAAGCTTTCTTTTCCCTTTCCCCTTCACCCTCTGAAAATTAAAGAGTACAACCTTTCAAAGTTATTCTATCTCTGACAGCAACCCAACAGCAAACTTTTTGCAACGAGAATAAGACCACTGGGAATTTGACAGCGAAGCACAATCTAAAGGAAAATTACTGTAAAGGACTATAGATAAGTCGGCATGGTAGCAGTTAAGGAGCTGCGCTAAGTCAGCCCGCGAAATTCAAATTTTCCTCATTTATATTTGATAAAAATACGACCTGGGAGTCTACTCCCTAAACACAGAATCCATAGTTTCGGCCGAAGTTACGGGTGTTTCCTGATCCACACCATCTATGAAAATAAGGAGCCCGAACTAAGAATAAATGACATCACGATTTAACAGTTGTCCCTACTGGCGAAATGTGTTTACCCGTTCGAAAAATTTGATTCGTCACTGGTTTGGACGGATCAACTACCTGCATACGGGCGTGTATCTTCGTTGACGGACTTAGAGAGTAGACCCCTGATACTGACCTGCAAAATGCAAAAATCGTAAGAAAATATGAACGGCTACCCTGTCGCTTTCGCCTTAAGAATGTGCATTCAAAAAGTTGTCAATGTCACAAAAAGCTGTCAAATATTTCGCTGTTTTGATTGATTTGTCAATAATACTAAGCTACATAATAAAATTCTTAAACTCACTAACTGGCGGACGAAACCTAAACCGCTTGGTCGAGAAGCATGCCGTCTTATTACAAAACACGATCTAACTTTAGTCCCAACCTACACATTCGATTTAGTTTTTGTATTTGGAACTTTATGCCGACTTTAGTAAAGTTCTTAATACAAAATTGACAACCTAAGACCGGACTAAGTTGACAGTTTTGTAAAAGGAACTGTATTTCGATTTCAGTTAGGTTCTTATTTCAAAAACAGGCTCGATGGTTTAAACCATGTCAAAAGAAAAACCTTGTTTTGTAATAAGACCGATGAAGTTTTGCAGAAGAGTTCCTTATATAGCAAAAAGTGAGCACTAAGGAAGGATTTTGAAAAATCATCCCCTAAAGGGGTTAAATAGGAGATGAAAGTTTGTATGAAATGTTGTTCTTTTTCCCGATGGTAAATCCAATCGGGCATGGCTTGTTAAATAAAGAAAAATCTCTTCGGGAAATGTAGGTGTGATACTAGTACCTTTCTTCAATGGCACCTGCGGCTGGACTCGCAGGTCTCTTCCAAGTTCTTTCACGAGATTTACACAAACATCCTTGTCTGTGGAACCAGTATTCTGGAAGACAAAATAGAGTATTTATGATGTGATAAAGCAAAGATGCGGTTTAAAAGAAGATCTAGTAACATACATTTAAAAAAGTAGGTAGGTATGCTTAGATGGTTTGGTCATGATGAAAGGATAAATTAAAGGGGAGTACCAAAAGGTATAGTTACAAAGCAGATTCGAGTGACTTTATTTACCAAGATAATTTATTAATCGTATTATTATTGCCTGAGCAACCGGCAGCAAGTTCGTCATGCTCCCTTAGATGTCGCCGCTTGCGGTAGCGCCGGGGGTCGGGTTGCCTCCTTCCCTCAAATATGGTGAGGGGGGTAATGGCTGATCTTAGCGTTATGCTCGTGAACGGATGCTACTTGTGGTGACTAGTCGTCTGGCTGACCAGGGTTTTATTATTATTATTAGTAATTAACTGTTTAATTTTTTTTACTTCGATGGTCCTAGTTTATCATTTGTGACTTCGAGTTACAGCTATATGAATATAATGCAGCGTAGCATATCATGTAAGCGGGTACGCCCTTTATGCCTGGAGGCATTTATTCAGGTGTTAAGTTTTGTATACATTTAAAATTGTTATTTTTTGCTTGATTACAGATGATTGCTTGATTTGATTGCATGAACGTCAACGAAGCAAAAGGGTCACGTTCTGTAGTTTCGGCCTACCTCCACGGGAAGGCGTGAGTTTATGTGTAAAGTGGAGGATGCCTCGTTGGTCTAGTGGTCCAAGTGCTACAGCTGAGCATGAAGTTCGATTCGATTCCCAGGTCGGGCAAAGAGTTCAGCTCGCCTTTCGATAAGGACCAGGCCCGGGTCGATGGAAAAGTTTGATATTTTGCTTTTATTTTTTACATTTTATGTATGTTAATTAGATTATGTAAATGTTAAATAATATTAAGAAACGAGAAGTTAAAATTTATTAAGTACAATTATTTAAAAAAAACGATACCTTCGTGTTTTATTTAAGCCTGTCCCATCCCTAGTGATATGTAATGACCTTGGCGGGGCCAATCAGAACGCAGTACGTGGCAGCACCCCGCTTCCTCATACCTCAGCTAGTTGACAGAATAGTTTTGACGCGGTAAATCATGTATTCGGCGTCTATAGGCTATATGGTCGTTGGTACTACATATGCTTGATATTGATCGAAGATGCAGAACAAGACGAGATGTTAGCTCAAGCAGGACAAAACTTGGCAAAATACAGATTACCTCAGCCAAAAAGATTAGCAGCAACTTTGGGTAATCGAGAATATCAGAGGGAAATCAATTACATGCGCCCTGGGGCAGGCGGTGTAGAATAGTGAGAAGTTACTCACAGATGAACAGCTTTATGTTTATCAACAAATTCTTGGCAATAATGAGAAAGGAATTGGGAAAATCTTTTTCTTGGATGCTCCTGGTGGCACTGGAAAAACCATCCTTATTAATTTGCTACTGGCGAAAGTAAGGCGTAATCGTGGCATTGCCTTAGCTGTCGCATCGTCAGGACTGCAGCTACACTGTTGGAGGAAGGCAAGGCAGCTCACGCTGCTTTCAAACTGCCGTTAAATCTCATCCATATCGAAACTCCACTCTACAACATTTCAAAGCAGAGTAATACGGCCCAAGTGCTGCGCGATTGTAAACTTATAGTTTGGGACGAAAGTACAACGGCGCATAAAGGGGGTTTTGAAGCACTAAACAGAACTCTAAAAGACATCATAGGGAACGATGATATGATGGATGGAATCACAGTGTTGTTAGCTGGAGATTTCCGTCAGAATCTGCCGGTAGTGCCGAGGGGAACTCGAGCTGACGAAGTTAGGGCTTGCATTAAGGCGTCAAATCTTTGGCCCTTAATAAAAAAACTCCACCTTAAAATAAACATGCGAGTGCACTTGAAGGGTGATGTTTGCGCTGGACAGTTCTCCGATCTTCTCCTTGAAATAGGAAACTGAGAATATACGGAAACTGCGGGCAAGATTATAATTCCATCAGATCTTGCCTCAGTTGTGTCCACCGTTGACGACTAATAGCTCGAATATATCCAGATGTCCAAAACCTACATAGCAAATCCATGGAGTGGCTGTGCGAACGTGTGATTCTGTCACTTATGAGCGATCAGGCTTCCGTGGTTAATGACACTTTGTTGAAGTCGTTCGAAGGTGCGGAATACCAATACAAGTCTGTGGACACTGTAGTGCATACGGATGGTGGTGTACACTAGCCTGTGGAGTTCTTAAATCACTGCACTCAACCCAGTAATGCTACTATGAAATCTCAATCCGCCCATGTTGTGCAATGGTACCAGGTTGCGTGTGAAAGCCTTAACCTTTTTTAAGAGGATTAAAAATAAAAATCAGTTGCCTTCAAATTTGGCATTCCATTAGGTAACTTTCCGATCCGTTATTTGTATTCCGTTACTATTGTTAGATTTTAGTTCATTTTAGGATTTGTTATCCTCCAGCATATCAATTCGCGCGCCCACATCGGATACTACAGTGTGACCGACACATTGTTTAGAAAGTAGCGGCGGTGACCGAGACATTGTTTAGAAAGTAGCGGCGGTGACCGAGACATTGTTTACAAAGTAGCGGCGGTGACCGATACATTGTTTAGAAAGTAGCGGCGGTGACCGATACATTGTTTAGAAAGTAGCGGCGGTGACCGATACATTGTTTAGAAAGTAGCGGCGGTGACCGAGACATTGTTTAGAAAGTCGCGGCGGTGACCGATACATTGTTTAGAAAGTCGCGGCGGTGACCGAGACATTGTTTAGAAAGTAGCGGCGGTGACCGAGACATTGTTTAGAAAGTCGCGGCGGTGATCGAGACATTGTTTAGAAAGTCGCGGCGGTGACCGATACATTGTTTAGAAAGTCGCGGCGGTGACCGAGACATTGTTTAGAAAGTAGCGGCGGTGACCGAGACATTGTTTAGAAAGTCGCGGCGGTGACCGAGACATTGTTTAGAAAGTCGCGGCGGTGACCGAGACATTGTTTAGAAAGTCGCGGCGGTGACCGAGACATTGTTTAGAAAGTCGCGGCGGTGACCGAGACATTGTTTAGAAAGTAGCGGCGGTGACCGAGACATTGTTTAGAAAGTCGCGGCGGTGACCGAGACATTGTTTAGAAAGTCGCGGCGGTGACCGAGACATTGTTTAGAAAGTCGCGGCGGTGACCGAGACATTGTTTAGAAAGTCGCGGCGGTGACCGAGACATTGTTTAGAAAGTAGCGGCGGTGACCGAGACATTGTTTAGAAAGTCGCGGCGGTGACCGAGACATTGTTTAGAAAGTCGCGGCGGTGACCGAGACATTGTTTAGAAAGTCGCGGCGGTGACCGAGACATTGTTTAGAAAGTCGCGGCGGTGACCGAGACATTGTTTAGAAAGTAGCGGCGGTGACCGAGACATTGTTTAGAAAGTCGCGGCGGTGACCGAGACATTGTTTAGAAAGTCGCGGCGGTGACCGAGACATTGTTTAGAAAGTCGCGGCGGTGACCGAGACATTGTTTAGAAAGTCGCGGCGGTGACCGAGACATTGTTTAGAAAGTAGCGGCGGTGACCGAGACATTGTTTAGAAAGTCGCGGCGGTGACCGAGACATTGTTTAGAAAGTCGCGGCGGTGACCGAGACATTGTTTAGAAAGTCGCGGCGGTGACCGAGACATTGTTTAGAAAGTAGCGGCGGTGACCGAGACATTGTTTAGAAAGTCGCGGCGGTGACCGAGACATTGTTTAGAAAGTCGCGGCGGTGACCGAGACATTGTTTAGAAAGTCGCGGCGGTGACCTAGACATTGTTTAGAAAGCCTCGACTTCAGATGCAAAAACAGTACTGTATCTTTTTTTCTTTTCTTTTGCTTATATCTCGAAAACGGTGTGTCTTATCGCAAAAATAATGAAAATTTCGACCCCATAAACCTCTAAAACTCAACGTGTTGGTAATCATTTTTCATATTTTCCATAAAAAAAGTGAAAAATTCCATACAAAACATATCGAGGCTGCGTAAAATGCGCGCCTTCGGCTCTATAAAAAAATCACGTGGTACGGCAAACAAGTACCACGTGGAGTCGCAATTGCCAAAGATTTTAGATGTGTCAAAATTATTTTTATATTTAGAGATTTTATTTTACAGAATAGCTTTAAGATTCTCATAGCCAAAAGTAAGGAAATTTAGTGATAGTTTAGTTAGTTTAGTTCGGTGTACAACAGAATCGGCACCAATGAGACCGAGAGTAATGAGGAACGTGTCGTGAGGAAGGTTGTGAGTTTGAATGTGATAGAAGGCTGGCAAGAAGGGGAAAACAAAAGAAACGATGATGATAATAGTATGGCTAACCGGCGGTAATTACATATCACACTTAAGCCTTTAATTTTGACAGTTTAATAACATCCTTTGCGTTATTTACGTTGTTGAGCAGATACATTTTTCAAACCAATAAAGCAATGTGATAGTGATTTCCTTCAAAAGCCGTCGGTTTGTGATTGAAAGCGTGTTACGAAATTGGAATGCTGGGTTAATAAATTAAGCTTCTATCTACGAGTATAACAGAGACTGCTGTATGCAATATTAGGTTGTACTTGTGATTTGCGTCAGAGCGGCAACAACGCATCGTAGGTAATACTCAGATTTATCGTTTTAAGGTACATCACTACATGACCTATAGATGCGTATAGACATAATCAGCTGTTAGGAAAGATACATGGTGTTCAAACGGGGCAAAAACTTAAAAATCATTTGCGACTAAACTACTACTCCTATTTAATTGATTTTTGGTACAGAGCTTGAAAATGGTATCTAGTATAGGCAGTTTAAAGGAAAGCCCCTCTGCCGTATCAACTCTGTATAAATGAAACGGTAACTTTGCGTAGAAAAGTATCTCGGTAATAACGGTATCTCGGTATAAGGTCGAATCTGTGAATCTTGTTCTAATAGATGATGGGTGGGCATGTTGAGCGTAATTGTATGTAATAGGTACTTACTCTAGCCTCCAACTTCTTGGTTAATCTCTGTTCACGTTTCGTGGAAATATTTTGTAATAACTTGTGATATTGTAATTCTCTAAGAAAAAAAGAGTCTGAAACCAAACGTACTACCTTCTTACTAAAAATAACACTTGTACACTTAAGCTTCGGTTTCCCAGAAGAGCGGCGGCCGCCACATAACGGCCGCAGTGACACATATCGTGAAAATGATGGTAGTGTGATTTAAATCTTTAATCTTTCTTTTTTTTTTTTTTCTTTTTTTTCTTTATTCTCTATCTTTTTTTTTATCTTTAGGGTTTGTCATTACGGTGTCAAATATGCTCTCTAGGACAACGCACCAACTTACTTTCATATACAGGGTGTTTGGCGCATGGACCGACACAATTTTTCCAGGGATTTGGGAGGTCATTAGCTAGGTTCTACCCATACACCCTTTGTCCCAAGCGTCACGGTTGGTTACATATGTTTTTTTTTAATGAAAAAAACACCCAATATATTTCCTTTTATTCGAAATAGTAAGTTTTTTGTTTGTGGGTGTAGTGGCAGTGATACAACTGGTTTCAAGAAAATTCCTTACAAGCTTCCAAAGTTTATTTTTGTATGAAATTTTACAACTTCTAAATTCGTTAAAAAAAATTGGGACAAAGAGTGTATGGGTAGAACCTAGCTAATGACCCCCAAATCCCTGGAAACATTGTGTCGGTCCATGCGCCAAACATCCTGTATAACGTTTCAGTGACGTCATTCGCCAGTAAATTACAGACGCTATGTGGCGGCTACCGCTCTTATAGGATATCGTATCTTCAGGTATACTACATACTGATAAGAGTTGCGGTATTTGTTTGTTTTTCAAATATCGCGGAATCATGCTGAGAAAGCAGCCTTTTTGGCCTCGCACAGATCTTCTCTTTATTTTTTGTTGTTTTCACTATTTTGTTACATTTAAAGACCTTTTTTTTTGTTTGTATTTCCTGTGCGTGTCCCAAATAAAATATTTTTCTCTCTTCTTTATAAATGACTAGCTGACCCCGCGAACTTCGTACCGCCTAACATTTTTTTGTTAATTTTTCTCTCCGTATGAACCATCCTCGTACTTCAAAGAATATTCTAAAAAAATAATTATCAAAATCGGTCCATCCGTTCTTGAGATACAAAATTATACAACGAAAAGTGGCATTGATTTTTAAAGATAAGGATTTTATTTCTATAGTTAAATACGTTTATACAAATCATATTACACGTCAAAAATATTTTAAAAACTAGATGATATCGCTGTTTACTATCCGACTCTAAGAAGAAAGGACGAAACAAACTCAAAGGTTCTGTTTCAAAGTCCAGACATAATCAGTCTTCATGTGAGAACCAAGTAGATTAGTGAAATAGTCGTTTGAGGAAAGAACCACACAGCTCTGAGTGGACCCTGTCCAGTCAGTGCAGGCATTTGTCAGTAATCGTGTAGCTCAACTCACTTGTTCGGGTCGGCATAGTTCGGCACAGCCGGGCGGTAAAATCAAATATTATGTATAGATGTACTAACTTTAGCCCGCGGCTTCGCCCGCGTGGATGTCGGAAAGTATCCCACGGGAACGTACTACCGGAATTAAAAGTACCCTTTGTGTTAATCCAGGTTATAAACCTCAGATCATATAAACACAGGAGATATGGCAAGGAGGCGTGGCGCTTGCGAACTCATCCGGCCGGAACATTGACTTATAATAGTATGGACTGGAAATATCAACAAAAAAAAGGTGCCTACCTACAACTCATAATGTCTCATAAAATGGCTGCCATTGCTAGGGTTGTGGCAATCAAGGAATATTGGTGTTACTATAACGAGTATCGATACGAGTCTTACTTGATATCCCGTGTTGTTCAAACTCATCAATTAGTGTTTTTTTCTGTACAGAATTAAAAACTTTTTTATACAACATGTCTGTGTAACATACCTAACTATTTATTAAAGAGTGAGTTGTGGAGTAAAAATAAAAAAAAATTATTCTTATACTTAAAATATGTTTATTTGTGTGATAATAATTATAAATGATAAATGATTTTATTTCTGTAAGTAGGTTTGTACAAACACTTTTACACGTCAAACGTATTTTAAAAACTAAATTAGGTCGGCGCTTCCTATCTGACTACTATGAGAAGAAAGGCCGAAACAAACTCCGTGGTCACAGTCTCTTTTCAAGTCCAGACAAAATCTTGGTCGGATCACGTGAAGGCTATGTAGATCGCTGTCTGAAATGGTCTTTTGAGGAAAGAACCACACAAATTGTGGGACCTGTCCAGTCAGTTTCTTCAGAGTATTTTTTTGGTGCGGGTAAAACAAAAGAAAAAATAGGTAAAATACTGTGGGAACAGAGTTATCATGTAATCTCATTACATCAAGTGTTCTATTGAAACAGCTTTCTTCAAAGTGAATGCAGAGGTACCATTCTTTGTCACGGATTAATATTTTCTTCACCAATAGCGTCTAACCACTTTTTCTTTAATCCTTCATTTTTAGGAAACCTATAAAAGAGGTAAGTATTTTGATCAATAAATCATTTTGGTTAGAGCTGCTGCTAATATCAAACTAAAATAAATAAAAAAATGTCGATGTCTTACATTATCATCATATAAAACTCTGTGGAACGGACTCCCGGTGCTGTGACCAAGCAAAGTCACTCGGACCGATTAGGACACGCAGAACGATTTATGTTAACATCGCTGATTGTACCGATATCGTTTCAGCGGAGGAACTAGTTTCGGAAACTATTACAGCAACGGTACAACACTATTCCACTATGACATATTATTGTAAACAAACGAATGAATTAATAAATAGGTATGTTATATGAAAATGACCCCAAATATACCTTACCAAATACACTTTAGCTAACAATCACGATTGAGTAACAATTTGTTCATCGAACGTGTATGAATGTATGTAATATTGCATGAAAACCGGCTACTAACCTATGCAAAGACAATTGTGGTTGATTTCCATTCTTTCTTGCACCACACTTCACAATACAACACACAGGCATGTTGGTTTGCTGTTTTCCAACATTTACATTCATTTTTAAAGGTAAACTCCTCGTAATATTCTCGCAAATCTCAATAACACAAAAAATAAACAACCATTTGACAGCACAACTACCACGAAACTCGTCGCCACAGACTAAACAGATGTCGCATAAGATGGCTGATAGGGCACTTACCTACAACTGTCCCTACGTCACGACAAAATGTTACCATAATGAGCAACCACTTAAATATTGTTGTCTCTTTTATCACATACGATTATTTAATTAGAAAGAATGAGACAAAACGATATTTCACCGTCTGTATCGTATTTCACTCATATTTGTATGCAAAGTGTATGTCAAATATAATGCGGCGCCTCCATGTTTTTCCTAGCTCAATGGGCCGGAAAGTGTCATGATGCCAGTTTCGGCCATTAGTCGAATGTCAACATGCAACGTCTTCGCTGCTCATGATTTTTGTCAAAATGCCGCGTTGTTCAGTGATTGTTTGCAAAAGTAACAGCTGTATTGTGAATTACATGAAAGATGGCATCTCATTTCACACGTAAGTACTAGAATATTATTGTTTTTCTTATCAAATTTATTAAAAAATTATGAAGTACCGAAATCAATTATTTTCATTGAAACAAAACCATTGCTTGCTTAGTACACATCGATCAATGAATCGGCTGGTCTAATAGCGCAATGGTAACTCTCACTCACACGATAGTTTCGTGAAGCGGCCGCCGCCGACTAGACTTAGTTAGAGAGAGATAATATCGACAACCACAAACGTCACATCACATATGTGACGTTTGTGGTTGTCGATATTATAAACGATCTTTTTAACGAGTTTACAAGGGAACAATTTTTTTTTTCGTTGCCAGGTTATTTTATGTCTGTGGTTTACTTAACCCAAGTATCATTGATATCATCATCATCAGTGACACCTTGCTTTTATTTTAACATTTAGCTATCCGAAGGATCCAAAAATAAACGAAAAGTGGATCAATGCGACAGGAAGAGGTCCAAACTGGTTTCCAACAGAATATAACACAGCATGTTAGTCTCACTTTGAGCCAAAATGCTTTCAACCATTGAAGAAAGTTCGTCGGTTCTTCGAACAGTCGGTCCACTATTTAACTAAGAACACAACACCTAAACTGTCAATGCGGCAAGTTTTAACTACATATTTACATTTTACTGGTCAATAAAATCCATTTCAATAAATATTTTGAAGTTTTACTTGTGTTCTCCTAATCTAGATTCGAGAAGATGATATCCTAATAGTTTCTTGGTAGTTAAGATTAGTTGTTATGTATATCTTAATAGCTTTTGCTAGCGGCTTCGCCTGCGTGGATGTCGGAAATTATCCCACGGGAACCGTACATTTTTCCAGAATAAAAAGTAGCCTATGTGATATTCCGCCTATTCCAGGTTATAATATATGTATCTTTATATATATCCAAATTTCATTCACATTCGTTCAGCCGTTCTGGCTTGATTGAGTAACAAACATCCTTACATCCTTACATCCATCCATCCAGACTTTCGCATTTACAATAGTAGTAAGATGAATAGCTGTGATTTTGTAGCATGTCCTGACACATACTTTAAGAGGAGTTTCCGTTTCCCCCGAACGTGCTCCATACAAACGAAGTTTGATCATAATTTGAATATTAAATAATTAGAATTCTAGTAGATATAATAATATATATTCGTGATTTATCAGATATTAAAATATACAGTGATGTTATACTGGTTAATATTATAAGTTAACTGGAAATTTGTCAATCCACAGACATAGATATAGGTATTGTGGTTGTGTTATTGTATTTTATAGGCTCTAGATCATGTATTGTTTATTATGACAAAATTTTACTAACTTTAGTTAGTTAATATTCCAATTATGATCAAACTTCACTTGAGTAGCTATGTTCGAGGGAAACTCCTGTATCGTTTTATTTTCATAGTCAATAAAATGTTTAGGAAAAAGAGCAGATATTAAAGGTAGGTACATAACTGAATTTCATCGAAATAATTCTACGATTACAACTTAACATCAGTTGTTGCGTAACTTGCATATGTGTGTTTATTCTGAGTCCGTAGCTACAGGTAGAAGCGCCGCCCCCTGTTTGCATGTGTTCTATTAGTGAGTTTATTAGTGTTCTGAAAGTTTCTTTGTGTGCGGGAGAGATGTGACCTCGTGTGCTGTTCTTATAGTTTTTGCTTTTGTGTTAGTGAATTAAGTGGGAGAAACGCGGAGACATCGGATCAGGAATTAATTTGTTGACAAAGCATATCTGTATTTATATGATCTGAGTTATAAACTATTTGTGTACCAAATTTCATCCGAATACAACTTTGTTGGTTCACGCAGCGCACGCCAGTAAAGCTCTCAGTCGCCATGATATTTTTCGATAACATCAACAATCATTGTTATATTTCAGTCAATTTACACGAAACCTTAATGATTTATACTCTTAAACTTTCCTCGTGAATTACTCCGTCCATCGGTGAAAACCCTTTTGATATTTTTTGAGTTTATCGCGTTCAGACAGACCGACATACGCGGCAGGGGCATTGTTTTATCATATGTAGTGATAATGTTCGGGAAAAAAGCCACTCGGCTTACCTCGATTTGTGCTAAGCCTACCCGAACATGCTTCAGCGAAGATATATGCCGAAAGGAGTTTGCCGATCGGCTTGAGCCGAATGTGTTCAGTAATTGCTGCTCGTACAATTGGCGGAGAGCAAGAGTGGCGTCCATTGTTCCTCGACCTGGCAAAAACCCAAACTGGTTTGGGGTAATCTCACTCTCCTCTCGCAATCTTTTCTCCCATACCTTCATACTATGGACACTTCTTCATACTAGAGCTTTATCCCTCGATAGTTGTTGCGGTCTATACATCGAAATCGTACAAACGAAATACAACAACTTATTTAAGAATGAAGTCAGCCACATATTTTTTTTTTTTTTGAGGATGGGAAATCATCAAATGACCCCTCCCGCTCTGGGTGGAGCGGAAGGGAGTGTCAGACTCTTACTAGACTAAAGCCCACCCGTGTTCCTTCCTTGGCCCTTTATGTTCCGAGTCAGCGGTACCCCTTTCGGATAATCCCGCTTTCCCGGCAGGCTTGGGCTCTAGTGGGCCCCCTCTTCGATGCTGACATCTCTTTGAGGCGCGCGTGGAACACGTACGCGCCGTCCAGCACGGGCCTGGTCCTGATGGGACGGTGAGCTACCCATTACTCACCGCCCGCAGGCCCGCGCCTACGGTGGCCGGGAGTCGTCACGCGGCTCCCGACGCCCGGAGCGTCCACCGCGGCGACTTGGACGGGAGACTCTCTCCCTCTCTCGTCCCGCCACCTCCTTCGCTAGCATGACTGCTTCGCAGAAGGAGGCGACTGCCTCACACTCCCCCTCGCCCCGGACCATGGCTTGAACCAGGGCCGGGCGTGAGAGGTCGCCGCCGCTGCCGATCGCCTCTACGAGGACACGGCGGTGCTCCGCCCATGCAGGGCAGGCTCCCACCGTATGCTCCACCGTGTCCTCGGGGCGATCATCGCAGTGGTGACACCTGGGCGTAAGGCAGCCACATTCATTCATCGTCTTTAAAACACTTTCATACCTACTTCTTTAAAGTTCAAGTTAATTTATTGCGAAAATGGGTACATAATTCAGATAACATAATAACGTATACATTGGTCTCTCCATAATCTGCGTGAAGGCATGCAATTTTATATGTATTTGTTTCTACTACTAATTATATAAAGTTAATTAATTAAATACAACAAAATAATAAAATATCAGGATTTGTTATCGTGGTTCAAGTCGATTAGTAATGTAAAGTCTGGGCCCAGGCCATTTTCATGTTTCATGTTTTGACCTGCCTTTCTTACGTCCTCCATGGTAATTTCCCTCATCAATCCCATATTTATTCTTTGAGCTTACCATTCCATTGATAATTAACTAATAAAGTTAAACATACCCGTGGCGGTGTCATCCATATCGAAGACACAATGGGTTATTTTCTTGAAATTCTTGGTTTTATGAGTGGATCTGTCCCACTGGACTTGTGACGAAAAAAAGGATCTTTGATTAAACCTCGGCGGAGAAATCGGTGCATGGCTACAACTGATAATTTTAAGAAATAAATAAACAAAACTTTCTGTAGATATGCACTTAAAATTTTTGACACAAGCTCCTCGATGTTTTTTAATGTCAGTCAATTCATAAGTCAATGGTCAAATCCACTGACCAGTATTATCAACGGTCAAAACCCATAAATATCATGTGAAACAAAAGAGGTTTTTGATACAGTCTACTTACTTGTGGGTACGGTCAGTAACAAAATTTAGTCAAAATAAGATTAACAGGTTTACATAATATCCTCCCCCCGACCGACTTTGGTCATGGCGGCCAATCTTAACGGAGATTAGTCATCAGTCATCATAGTAGATACGCTGGAGATATTATAGTGTACACTCTGATGCTTTACTCACATAGCCCGATGGGATGGCAATCCGACACGACCGGGGAGAGATCAGCCGCTGGACCACCTTTAGCCTTTACGTGCTTTCCGAGGCACGGCGATGTCCCCCCACTAACTTCCAAACTCCGGTCTGCTACTGAGCAATTCCTAATGGAAAAACCCAATGACACTTTGCCCGACCTGGCAATCGAACCCAATACCCCACGCTCAGGACTCCCGCTTGCGACCATCTGACCAACGGGGCAGTTCGTAAGCATGCCTTTTCCCAGCTGTTTACTGTTGTAACGTGTGACGTTGCAAAAATCAATAATTAAAGCAACTAGTAGCGACACCGTTCGTGGGTCTGCTCAAGCTAGTAGATGATGGTTTTTATGAAATTGTGTCATGCGAACTAAATACATGTTTATTAATTATTTGAATTAATTGAACATAAGGACATAATTTCCCACATTCTACTGATAAACAATGTCTATTAAATTCAAAGTAACTACTAGATGAGAATTCTATTTAGTCTGTGGAAAAGATTGGAGGTAGCTGTCAAAATGGGCGAGAGGTTTTTTCCCCTCATGGCGTGACTATGAGGCACAGAGTACATTTTTATACAGGGAATGAGGAACACGCTTTGGCAGAGGGACCAGTTCTGGGATAATCAGACTGTGTCCAAATAACCCGATGAGTTTTATATAAGTCAAACTCAAACTCAAAGCATTTATTTCATTTAAACCATTTACAGGCACTTTTGAATTGTCAAGTGGTCGGTCAGTCAGAAATATGAAGCTAGTTGCCCATTCCAAAGCGTAGTAGGTACCTATGGAGAAGAACGGGCAAGAAACTCCATGGACACTCTTTTAAATTATATTGTTACTTAAATAAGTAATAAGTTCAATCAAACCCGATCCTTGTGAGTATTGAACCATTTTCTCAGTTCTCGTTTTTATAACCTAGGTCTCAGTTCTGAGTTTTGACACGAGGATGTTGTTTCAGGTCTGGCTGATTATTGCAGCGGGCGCGCTTTCAACGTTGCTTCCTAACTTGGGGGGCCCGAGCGCTGCCTGTAGGCGGTTGTACGTGGGAATCGTGTGGTCCATGGCCCTGTATGGGGCCCCTGTGTGGGCGATGGACATGACGGCCGGCACTCTTGCCATTCTGCGTAAACCGCAGAGGGCGATGGCCGTCAGAGTCGTCCGCGGGTACCGCACGATTTCCTACGAGGCGGCTTGCGTCCTGGTCGGATCTCCGCCCTGGGACCTAGAGGCGAAAGTACTCGCGTCATTATATCAATAGCGCGAGGAAGAGCGGGCACGGGGCTCGAGGCCGGTGCAGCGGCAGATCGCGCTGCGCCGAGAGGAGCTCCGTCAGGTCTTGGTGGCGGAATGGCGGCAAAGGCTTCTGCGCCCTACCGCCGGCCTCGCTACCGTCGAGGCGATCCGGCCAGTACTCGACGACTGGCTCGGGAGAAGGCACGGCTCCCTGTCGTTTAGGGTGACGCAGGTGCTGTCGGGGCACGGCTGCTTCGGCAAGTACCTGTGCCGCATAGACAGGGAGCCGGACGCTCGGTGCCACCATTGCGTCCATTGCGGGGAGGACACGGCGCAACACACGCTCGCCGAGTGTGTAGCTTGGGAGGAGCAGCGCCGTGCCCTCACAAATGAAGTAGGAGGCGATCTGTCGCTGCCGGCCGTAGTGCGGAGGATGGTCGGTAGCGCAGAGTCGTGGGACGCGGTGGTGTCCTTCTGCGAGGACGTGATGTCGCAGAAGGAAACTGCGGAACGGGAGAGGGAGATCTCGACTCCCTTCCCCGGCCGCAGAAGGCGCACCGGGCGCAGGAGAAGGGCGGACAACGCCCTTTTCCAGCCCCCATGAATGGGTCCAGGGGCGTGGGACTTGGGGAAGTCCTCGCCCCCTATTTGATGGACCCGAGGCGGAGGCACGCGCGGGTGTCGGCGCGCGCCTCTGAGGCGATGCACGGGGTAGTTAAACACCCCACTACCCCGTGCAGGAGACGAGGCCCGGACAGACCGGGCCAGCACTAGTGTGGGGCTGCGGAAGAATTTGGATTCCCGCGGCCCCGCGCGCACGTGCGAGGAGACACCGGGGTGGTTTTAGCCGGTAAGAGTCCGGCACGCCCCTCCGCCTTTTGCCTTTTCCCGAGGCGGAGGTAGTCCATGAGGATTTCCGCCCAAAAAAAAAAAAAAAAAAAAAAGGTCTGGCTGATTATGCTAGCTCTTGTTTAATATATCTATCTAATGTGAGGATAGACGTGATGCCTTGGTGTAGCCCCGTGGTCAGATGATTTGGAATTGATCCGGGTGCGGGCAATTTAGAGGTTAACCCTTGAGGTGTGGTCATCTGTTATTGAAAAAGGCCTTACTGAACCGGATAACGGTAAATGAGAGAAGTTTGCCACTCCAGGTAACAATAGCGTCACCGTCTACTCCCGTAGGCCACGTTGATCGTGTGAATACAGGCATTATCCTGTGTTTGATGCCAAGGGTCTTGATTCCGACAATTGAATTGAAGAATAAATATACTGAGAGAATACTGAGTCTAAACAATTTTTTTAATAATTTAACCTATGAGAGAGTTAGGCCTTTTGTAAGAACTAGGTAGTAAGACCAGCTGTTATAAATTATTGTGTCTCGGGTAGCTTTACATAAGCGATATTTTCCCTATATGAGCGCAACCTTAATAGGTCGATACTTATTCGATTGAGCTAGAAGTTATAAAGCATGTCATCTCACGTACTCAATAAGAAGGTAGGCACTTGTTTAATTTATTCTTTCCCGTACAGCTTATACCCAATATATTTACTTTAGCACGGTGGTAAGTAGTATAATACTATTAAATTGAATACTATTTATACTATTGAATGCCATGCCTGACAATGCGCATCCAGTACACACAGTGTGTATTGGATCATTGAGTTCTCTTCAAAATGGTTGAGCTGAATGGTGCTGATCCATACGTCATGTTCGTGAACGGGCGCCGTGGCAGCTAAGAAATGACCAGTGCCCAGTAGGCACTGGTCATTTCTTAGCTGCCACGGCTTATTTCAATTCCATAATTGTTTTTATCTTTTTATTACGGACGCTTTTAACGTGCACGTCTTTCTACATCGTTCTCACATGTATAATTACAACATGAATGATGTAACCACTTTTTTGTAACAATATTTTGATTTAAAAGAGTGTCCATGGAGTTTCTTGCCCGTTCTTCTCCATAGGTACCTACTACGCTTTGGAATGGGCAACTAGCTTCATCTTTCTGACTGACCGACCCCTTGACAATTCAAAAGTGCCTGTAATTGGTTTATTTTAAATAAATGCTTTGAGTTGAGTTTTTGAGACTCTCTGCCTCAAGCACATTAACAGCAACCAGCATTGCGATTCTGTAACCATCACCGTGAAAACTTAGGTGAAGTGAGCGTGGAGTGAGATGCCAGTGTCATCCCACTGATGCTAGGGATTGACCAAGCATTACATTTACCTACAATCATAATCGAGATTGTGACCTCCACAACCCAGCAAATGGGTACTACGGTACCCATTGGTAAGACTGGTTTGTCAGACGCGCAGGCTTCTTGATTTATCTGTAACGACTTTCATAGATCTACGGAGAATGACAACCGGGGCCGACGGTTTAACGTCCTTTCCGAGGCACGGAGGGGTCTCAGTAGGAAAGGGATGGTTATCCATCCAAAGACTGACCGCGGTAAGCGTAGCTTAACCTTGATCGATCCATATGACCGTACATACAATGCCAAATTAGGGGCAAATTATTTGCACGAAATATGGTAATTTACAGGTATTTTAACACACAATAGTTCTTCATATTCTGCCTACTAAATTCGGCATGCAAATTTTGTGACATTATTAATGATTGTATATAATCAATTTACACAAAATAATTAAATACCAACCAAAGAAATTAAATTACAAATGTCAATAGCTGTACGGGTAAGGTACATTTAAATGATAAACTGATAGAATGATTGAATTTGTATATTGATAGAACACCCAAACTGATAACTGACCGACTCGTGGCGAATGAGTCTTTGTGGTTAGCCCAAACGGTGATATGCGACTACTCATTGCTAACTCAACAAACGTACATTTTATTCATTCGCTGCGTGTCGATGTCAGCATAAAATTGACACAATTGATATTGTACGGGTTTGCTCGTACATGCTCCCCGAGGAAAGATATAACGATACAACTGATTAATTGAGAAACAAATAATTATAACAAATGATTTGATTTTAATCTAATTTCTTAGTGTCTATCGTTAACACACTGTTCACAAATTAGATATGCTTGTATATGAACCTAACATAGGGGAAGTGGCTTTATCTAACACTCGCGCACTTGTTACCACCTTCGCCCTTTCATTGTCACACTGATACACTACACTAGCCCCAACACACGCACGTTGTGTGGCCGGGCACGCGCCGCCGCCGGGCGCGTCGCCTGCTGCGGGCACCGCCGGCGCGGGCGCGCGGCCGCAGCGCGAGCTCGCGCGCCTCCACGCGAACACTCCAAGACATGCTGCTACCACGCCGATCATACAGTAGATCGCGGTATAATGATGAATGTCATGGGGTGACAGACTGTCCAATAACAATCCATTTTCTTTCATGATCTTGATTTTGTCCTCAATCGTTTTAAGCTCTCGATCGCTCTCTATGCTGGAGTCGTTCAAGACATCTTGAGGAATAGACACGTTTATAACGTGGTTTATGGATGCAATGACTGGTGAGTATATGTTAGCACTGATACTAACATCGCTCGTTCTTTGTTGATGCGCAATTACTTCAAAATTATCTGATTTGATTATGCAGCCGTAATCTATAGTTATAAGTCCGGAGTGAGTCAGCTGATGCGCGGTAACTTGATCTCCACATACTGTTCGTAGATTACATTGACCGCAGCAAAAATAAATATAATTGTTGATAGAATGGCTTTCTATCCAAAGATTTTTACAAGGATCGATATCGACTTCACACTTTGATGCCTTTGATTGGCAGAAGTCTTTATCTCTGCTTAATTTGTAAATTGGAGAATGAATGTTACACAAGTGTACGTTTGTCACTAGGCAGGAATCTATGATATTTTCTGTCAAGATAATGTATGCATCTTTTTTCAGGTTCACTGCTATAAAATCTGACACTGGTTTAATTGATAACATTGTTTTGTTGGGTTTTTCCGCAGGAATTGGTATAAGCTTGAATATTTCATAGGTGTCCCTGCTTATCAAAGGTATTTGAACTTCAAATATTGCGTAATTCTTGAGCATTCTTGCTTTGACCCGTAGAAGTTTAAAAAGTTGTGCAAGATCCGTATGAATGTTTTCTACAGGTAAGGTGACGTCATTAGACAAATGACTAGCTATATTGCTCAGCTGATCCTGTAATTGTTCGGCTGTTATTAAATGTGGATTAAATCGACCATGATAGATGTCTGTTATTGTATCCACTAAGGCGTTCTGTAAATCTTTCAAGTCGCGTAATAGATTGCTCGCGACTATAGCTCCCATAGATACTTCAGTTGCCCTTGAAATGTTTTGAGTTTCAGCTTTTAATATTTCTAATGTATTTTCGATGTTTGTAAATTTCTGATGAATCATTTTATGTTGTTTGTGCATTGTAGCCTCCGTCCTCTTTAAGAGACTGAATTCTGCCTCTATGACTGAAGTTTGATTTTGCCAAAATGAGACAATATGTTTTTGATTTTTGCGAAGAAGAGTGATATCTTTCTCGTATTGTTCCGCGAATCGAGCGTCCAATACGCCGAAGAGGCCGCTTGCTATGTAACCGACACCGTCGATAAGACCTCGCCGCCACCTGTTCGCTTGCTTTGCAAAATGCTGACTGAGTAACATATGATTGCTGTAATCGAGTTCATTGTAACCGTGTCGTAATTGCAATAATATTATGTCACAATGTGTTTGTTGTTTAATTGTGCTGCATGTTTGTTCCAGCGACATTATACTTTTGTTAAGTGCTGTAATACCTTCCCAATAAGGATCTAAATCGTAGTATATGATTAGTTTCCAGTCGTCTCTTATGATCTGCATATTTGTTAGTTTGTCGAAGTAAATATATTGATTATTTCTGAATTGTGTGACGTTAAGTGTGCATTGGGAAGTTGTTATGATACTAAAAAATAACATGATTGCTGTAAACACTGACGCTATATTGTAACGGGTGCCTGCTTTCCTTGTTTCAGACTGCTTATCTGTGTTAGAATCTCCCGAACCCGCACTATCTGCTTGTGTGATTTGCGAGGAGTCATTGTTGACTGGGAGTTTTGATAATTTTGTGATAGGACGTTTCAGTGTTCCGTTTTTGGTTTTAACTGTAACCACGCGAACATGACCGTTGGAACCGGGATGTAGCTCGATGACTCTGCCCATCAGCCATTTTCCCGGCGGAAGATTGTCATCATGAATCATGACAATATCATTTACATTGAGGTTTCTTTTAGCTAGTCTCCACTTACTTCTCTCTGTAATTTGTGTTAGGTACTCACTTTTCCATCTTTTCCAGAGATCCTGCACAATTTTTTGTGTCAACTGCCATCGGGTTCTGAGATCCGTTTCAGTCTCTTGTATAGTAACCTTTGATCCACCTGTGAGGAAGTGAGCAGGTGTTAAAAAATCCACATCGTCTGGATCTTCTGATATAGCACATAGTGGTCTCGTGTTGAGGCAACCCTCAATCTGTGTAAGCACTGTATATAGCTCCTCAAATGTAAGAATCTGGTCACCAATAACCCTCTTGAAATGATACTTGAAGCCTTTAACTGCCGCTTCCCATAGGCCTCCCGCGGATGGCCATGAGGGCGCATTAAAACTCCACTCGATTTCCATATCTAATACTTCTGCTTTTAATTCTTTGTCTTGCATGATATTTATTATTGTTTGATATTCCTGCTCTAGTACTTTGTTAGCACCAACGAAATTGCGACCATTATCGCTATAAATGTGACTAGGCGTCCCTCTGCGAGCTGCCATTCTTCTTAATGCTGCAATGAATGAAGTTGTGCTTAAATCTCCTACTAGTTCTAAGGGTACTGCCTTTGTGACCATACACACAAAGACAGCCACATATCCTTTTGTGCTCTTGATACCTCGTCCTTTGCTTGTTTTAACGTAAATATGACCCGTAAAATCTACGCCTGTGTGTGTAAAAGGACGGGATGGATTACTTCTAGCCTCCGGCAATTGCCCCATAATTTGCTGTTGGCAGTCTGGATTTTGTTTCTTACATGTTACGCAACGACGAAGCTGCTTCTTCGTAGCGACGTTCCCTCCTAGAATCCAATATTTTTGTCTGATGAAACCTAATGTCAGCCGGGCTCCGGCGTGTAACATGGTTTGATGTGCGTCCTCTATTATTAATTCTGTGAGACGGCCACTGTGTGACAGAATAATAGGGTGCTGCATGTCGTGGCTGATATGTGCCTTTTTTAGTCTCCCTCCGACTCTTAAGATATCATTTTCATCCAGGTAAGGGTTTAATTTTGATAATTTGCTTTTTGAATTTAGCTTTCCTTCTTGCTTTAAATCTCTTATTTCTTTCGCGAACTCTTCCTGTTGTACTTGCTTGATAATTTTTTGCTTTGCTTTACTGATTTCTGATAATGATAAATAATGATTTTTTGCTTTTCTTTTGTAGGTCGTGATTTTCATCACTAATGCTAGAATACGTGCAATTTTGCTGATTGATTGATATTTGCTTAACAGGTCTGTAATGATGCTTGATTCATTCTTTGTAACAACGTGAACGTCTTCTTGCTTCTTGATTTCCTCGTTTGTTGAATAGATTGTTTGATTTTCTTTTGTTGCTTCAAAAGATTGTAACCATGTTGGTCCTTGCCACCACAAACGATAATCATTCAATTGAGCCACTCTGAGTCCCCTGCTTCCACAGTCAGCAGGATTTTCGCTTGATTTTACGTATCGCCATGATTGTGGTTGAATGCTATCAGTTATTTGAATTGTTCTATTTGCTACGAACGTTTTCCATCGATTAGGGTTTCCTTGCAGCCATCCCAATACGGCAGTAGAGTCACTCCAACCAAATATATGTAGGTCTTGACCTGCTAGACATTGCTTGACCTTGGTCATGAGTTTGGCTAGCAACAGTGCTCCACATAATTCTAATCGAGGTAGTGATATTTGTTTTTTCGTAGGAACTAATTTTGATTTAGCTGCTACTAATATTGTTGATTGATTGCTATTTATAACTCTGCAGTAAATGACGCATGCATATGCTTTTGTTGATGCGTCACAAAAGCCGTGTAACTCTACGCTGCTTGCTGTTTTCGTACCGTACCATCTTGGTATATTAAATTGATTGATATTTTCTAATTCTTCTTTGATTTTGATCCATTCCTTGCTGATTTTATCTGGTACTTGTTCATCCCATTGAAGATTAATTATCCATGTTTCTTGAAATAAAATCTTTAACTTTGTTGTTACGGGCACGATCCATCCTAATGGGTCAAATATTTTAGACATGTCTGATAGTATGATTCTTTTAGTGATATTGGTGCTTGATGGTTCAATTTTTGATACAAATGTGAAGTTATCATGTGTAGGATTCCAACGAAGTCCTAATGTCTTAGTTAATCCTGCTTGATTAAAACTCTTGCTTTCTTGTTTATAATAGTCTTGATCTTCTATTTGCAGCAGACGACTATCGTTTGATGTCCACTTTCTCAAGTTGAATCCTCCTAACTTCAGTAGATTCATCAAATCTTGCTGCAACTGTTGTGCTTTTGATAGGGAGCAGGCTCCATGGACCAAATCATCCATATAGAATGATTCTTCGACAACCTTGGCAGCTTCTGGGAATTTATCCCGTTCATCAGTCGCTAACTGTCTCAATGTCATCATTGCAAGAAATGGAGCTGCTTTTGTGCCGTATGTTACGGTTGTCATTTGATATTCTTGAATTTTTTGGGACGGGTTATCTCTCCACACAATTTTTTGTAAAGGTTGATCTTCTGGGTGTACCCAAATCTGCCTAAACATTTTTTCTATATCAGCCGTGAATGCGTACTGATATTGTCTCCATTTAATGATAAGAGACTGAAGGTCTTGCTGCAAATTGGGCCCCGTGTACATGAGATCATTTAAACTGTTATTTGTAGATGTTTTTGCCGAAGCATTGTAAACCACTCTTAATGCAGTCGTTGCACTATCTCGAGCCGTTCGAGCCGGATGTCGCGTGTGTAAATTACAGTGTAGCAATCAAGTACTGTAAAGCATTTCACTAGTGACGTCAAGCGAACTAGCAGTGAAAGTGTTTGTACTGCCAGCAATAGTGCAGTACATATCAGCAGCAGGGATCAACAGGGATCCGCATTTGGTGAGCAGCAAAGCTCCCGCTTGGACAATCAAGTAAGATCGTTCCATTTATTATCATTTCTACCAGCAACATGTCTTCAATGGAGGAACTTCTCGCCCAACAACAGCAACTACTCCATCAGATAGAGCAAGTTTACACAAACTTCAAAAAGGATGGCTCCGATCGCAAAACCTCGGACTACATACGCCGAAGGTTAGAAAATTTGGATGCATGCTGGCAAGAGTATCAATCGAATCATATAAGATTGTGTAGCATCGAATATGCCAGATCGCATACCTACTTCACTTCTAAAGAATTTGAAACTGTGAAGGAGAAATATGAAAAAATCAGAGCAGTTATTCAGAATCATCAACCCACAGAAGAAAGACCATCAACACCGCTTCTAAAGCCTGCTACTCCTATAGCTACTTCAAGCACCATACAGCAACCTTCAGGGCAACCTTTAAAGTCTCAGGGATCAAACAGCAAGACGGATGAGATGATGAGGAAACAGATGAGCAATTTCAAGGCTTTTTTCAAGTATCAACATGGATACTGTAGCGGAGAAATGGGAATTTGATCATCTGTTAAGTATGGTAAGGTCTCGCTGGGCGAAGATTGACACTCAGCATTGGGACTTAGATAGTGAGCTGGGAGACCGAAATCAAGAGTATCATCGTATGTATCTCAAATACGAAAGCACGTACAACGATGCTATCAAAGCAATCAATAAGAAGATGTCGTCCATTTCACATAGAGAGCATACTACGCCGAAAATAGAAATCCCTACATTCAGCGGTAGTTACCATCAGTGGACATCTTTTAAGGACCTCTTCACAGAAGCAGTTCATAGCAACCCGTCATTATCTGGGGCTCAAAAGATGCAGTTCCTCAAGTCGAAAATGAAAGGTGAAGCAGAGCGTCTCATACAGCATCTCCCAATCAGCTCAGATAACTACATCATTAGTTGGGACATCTTGAGCCATCGTTATGACAACAAGAGGATGATATTCACATCGCATATCAACATTTTATTAAATATACCAATATCACAGCAAGCATCAATTAATCATATCAAACGAATCCATGATACTGCCCTTGAAACGATGAACGCTATACAGAACCTCGGCGTAGACGTGACGTCATGGGATCCGTTGGTCGTGCACATCCTGTGTCAGAAATTGGATTCGGACACATTCAGCGAATACAACGCAGCTATCAAACAACCTCGAGAATTACTCGAGTTAAATGAATTTCTAGCCTTTCTTGAGGGGAAGTTCACGAGCATGGAAGCAAGTAGAAGAAAACAGGAGACCAATAATCAAAAATCCTTTTCTTCAAACACCAATAAACCATCAGAATCAAAGAATTATCATTTCAAGCAATCATATTCGAGCAATAAGGCTATTTCGCAATCAGCAAGTTACAGGAAATTGCAAAACAATTGGCCAAACTGTCCAGTCTGCAATGACGCACATGCTATATTTTTTTGCAAACAATTTGCACAATTTTCCCCGATGAATAAAAAACAATGTGTTGCTAACTTGAATTATTGCCAAAACTGCTTATATGATCATAAAGGAAAAGAATGCTTATCAAAGAAGCGTTGCCTCGAATGCAACGAATTTCACAACACGTTGCTTCATGAATCGTATTCAAAGGAATTATCAAGACAAGGAGGTAATTCGACGCCTTCTACACAGCAAAACAACGTCCGTTCTAATCAAGAACGTGCAAATCAAGGAAACACGCACGTGACACAGCAAAATATGATGCAAGAAACTTTGCTTTCAACTGCACTACTAAAGGTGCAGAAAGCAGATGCGACATGTCTGACCCTACGGGCTCTCATTGATCAGGACTCACAAATGTCTCTTATCACCGAGAACGCTGCTCAGCAATTAGGATTGCAGCGATCCAGGTGTGACGGCATAATCACGGGCATAGGACAAACAGAAAACAGTTGCAAAGGAATGATGAACCTAAACTGTATGTCAAGCTCAAGAATCAAACTTTATCAATTTAATATCGATGTTTTTATCATGAATAATCTAACAAAATATTTACCATCATACTCATTCCCTAAAATAGCATGCCCATTTCTGGAAAATTTTGAATTAGCAGATCCGGAGTACAATATCAGCCGACCCATAGACATTTTGTTGGGTGCGGACGTATATTCGAATATTCTTTTAGCGGGCATGTGCAGATTAAGCGAATCACTTCCGCTAGTTCAAGAGACTCGTCTTGGTTGGATACTATGTGGAAATATGAAAACTACATTAATGTGCAACGTCGTACAATTTGATTTAGACAGAGTTCAGCAATTCTGGGAGATGGAAGATGTTACAGAAGAAAAATCATTATCATCAGAAGATCAAGAGTGCATTCTATACTACAAAGCAACAACAAATCGTTTGGATGACGGAAAATACGAAGTGAGACTTCCACTCGTACCACAGTTTGAGGAGAAATTGGGACAGTCCAAAAATAAGGCTGTTGCTCAATTCATTCATTTAGAAAAGAAATTACAAAAAAACAGTTCTTTATTCAACGCATATAAGTCATTCATTACCGAATACAAAAACTTAGGTCACATGAAACCTTCACCTTGCAATCAGACACCGGAATGTTTCCTACCGCATCACTGCGTATTGCGCGAAGATAGTGCACTACGCAGTGATGCGGTAGGAAACATTCCGGTGTCTGATTGCAAGGTGAAGGTTTCATGTGACCTAAGTTTTTGTATCCGGCTCGAAGGACCAATATGTACGGGTAAGGTACATTTAAATGATAAACTGATAGAATGATTGAATTTGTATATTGATAGAACACCCAAACTGATAACTGACCGACTCGTGGCGAATGAGTCTTTGTGGTTAGCCCAAACGGTGATATGCGACTACTCATTGCTAACTCAACAAACGTACATTTTATTCATTCGCTGCGTGTCGATGTCAGCATAAAATTGACACAATTGATATTGTACGGGTTTGCTCGTACAATAGCTAAAAATAAAAATCCAATCATTCGTAATTAATTAATAGATAAAAACAATTCTCGATAAGCCATGCTCTGAGATGCTTTTGAAATAAGCTGGTTCGCAGTTCTATAATAACCTTCGGTATGTTATTAATTATCTTTATTGCCATTTGACTATCGTTTTTATGGCAGTACGCTGTTCTACATCTTGGCATTGCCAATTTTGTAGGATCCCTTGAGATTTTGCCCACTTTATAAACATTTTCGTTATCGGCTGCACTTATTAGGTGAGGATGTTTTTTTTACAAATACTCCTATTTCTAGTATGTATAAGCAAGCTAATGTTAATAATTTATGATTTTTAAAAATAGGTCTGCATGATTCTATTGGGTCTGCACCAAACACAGCTCGTAAACATTTTTTTTGCACAATGAATACCTTAGTGTTGTCAGTGGAATTACCCCATATGATTAAGTCGTATCTTAGCACAGAGGAGACATATTAATTATCCATGATAAGCCAATAGAGCGGCATTACGTCCAACAGTTTTCCTGAGATTTGTTAGTGCAAATGCAAAGCTGTTTAGCCTATTACATACATTTTCAATATGTTAGTTGCTATTACAATTTTTATTTTATTATTTATTTATTATTTATTAAAACTTTATGCACAAGTAACAACTGTACAAAGGCGGACTTAATGCCTTGGGCATTTTCTACCAGTCTACCTTAGGGTGATGCAGAGACAATACGTAGTAGGTGCAAAAATAACTTAGAAAATATTTATAACTAAAAAAAATATAATAAGAATAAATAAATAAATAAAAAATAAATATTTTATCTATTACTATGCCTAAAAATTTCGTATGGTCAACTTCTTCAATTGCATTATTACGTCCAATAATTTTTCAATTCATTTGTCTTTTTGTAATTAGAGAAATTAATCTATTTTGTATTGGAAACATTCACACAAAAATTATTTTGTTCAAGCCATTCTATTATAGCTTCTACGGCAGCATTTATTTTATCCTCAAATTGTACATTTTCATTATCTTTATTTATTATCAATGAAATGTCGTCTGCAAACAACACGCACTTATTCTTCATCACTGTTGGCAAATCTTTTATGTATAGAAGAAAAAGCAATGGCCCCAAAATACTACCTTGAGGCACGCCATATGTATTGGTCCTGTTTGGGATTTATACTTTATCATTTCTCTGTCTTTATTAACTCCTAAAATTTCAACCCGTTGTTGTCGATTAGTTAGGTAATCTTTTAGCCAATTTAAAGATTTTCCTCTTATCCCGCAACTCTCACATTTAACTAACATACGAGTATATCATGATTTACAAAGTCAAATGCTTTGCTCATGTCAAAGAATATTGCAGTGACCGGTATCTTCTTATCTATATTCTCAGTAATCGCTTTTATTAGTTGATAACAAGCTAGTGCGGTTGACTTTCCTCTTTGAAAACCATTTTGTTCCGTACATATTACATTGTATTTGGATATAAATGAGACAATGCGATTATACATCGCTTTTTTCGTATATTTTTGAAATGATAGGTATTAAGGTCACTGTTCGATAATTGTTTAAATCATGTTTTTTTTATGTAATGGTGTAACAACTGAGAACTTTAATTTGTTCGGATACTTTTCTTCACAGAAACTTAAATTAACAAGATGAGCTATAATAGTAGACAATATATCGGCACATGATTTTATCATGTGGGTGGAAATGGCATCATATCCCACTGCGTGGGTATTATTTAGTGATGCAATTATTTTATTGATTTCATTGGGCGTGCAAGGTTCGAGATATAAACTATTACCTCCATTGCTAGTGTTCTTTGTGATATTGTTTTTATTATTGGTTATGTCAATATTTTTAGTATCAATGAAGTGATTATTAAAATTTTCCGCTGTTTCTTCCGGTTTTTCTATCGTAGCGCCATTCGGTTTAATGGCCTCTATATATTATTGTGAATCTGTACATTTAGATTAATTTTTTATTAATTTCCACGTTGCGTTACATTTGGTTTTTGCTTTCAAAATAAATTTGTCTGAAGTTTGTCTTTTGGACAAGTTAATACAGTTCTTTAATATTTTAGCGTATTTGTTATAAACCAATTTTTTTTTAGATAAATTTTTTATGATATTTTGATTTTAGATATCTTTTAGAGGCAAGATTTTTTTATACCTTTAGTTATCCATCTTAAAGTAGGTATTTGATCGTTTACTTTTATTCTTTGCAAGGAGAAATTTAATTTATATAATAGGCAGAAAGTTTCATGAAAGTTGTTTAAAGACGTATTAAGATCTATTTCATCATAAATATCTTGCCATTTCAGGCTCAAGAGACATTCTCTGAATTTTCCAATGTACTCTTCCTTATAATTCATCTTGTACATAAAACAATGCGATGGAGCAAGCTTGGTCAATGATATTTTTGATGTGAAATTCAATAACTGAGCAGTATTATGGTCCGATAGATGTAATTCACATGTTTCACCCGACGAGCCTGGTATATTAGTGATGATGTGGTCTATGCAAGAAGTATGTCGACTCGGAGTAGTTATCTTTAAAGTCATATTGTAGTATATAAGTATTTCTTTAAGTGTAGTGGCAATTTTGTTAGTAGTAAGGTATTTATATTAAGATCACAAAACATGACCAGTACAACATTTTGTGTAATATATTATGATGAGATTAGGTGTGTGTGTGTATAAGGTTTATTAATGCTAATTGGACATCATAATCTAGACATTTAATATTTCTAAAATGTATTGTACTTAATATGAGGCTAGTCTATTTCAGCTATTTTCATAGTATCATGTCTTACGGTATTTTATTATGGGGACGGGCTGCCGATATTGAGTCTATTTTTATTCTGCAGAAAAGAGCTATCAGAGCAATATACAGCCTCCGCAGGCGCGATTCTCTAAGGGAACTGTTTAAAGACATTAACATCATGACGGTACCTTGTCAATATATTTATGAAAACATCATGTACGTAAGGAAAAATTTAAATCTTCTCAGTAAAAGAGGTGAAAGACACAATTATAGGACTAGAAATAGGGACCAATTAGTTCAACCAGGTTTCAGACTGGCTAAAGTAGACTCATCCTTCATGGGGTATTGTTTAAAATGTTACAATAACATACCTCCACACATACTCCAACTGAATGAAACGAAATTTAAATCTTGTATAAAAACGCACTCTATACAGCCAAGCATATTATAAGTTGGGGGATTATATCGCTGACAAAAATGCTTGGCTCAGGGCTGGTCCTGCTCCACAAGGGCGCGTAAACTAATTAATTAGCATTCGAAAATAGTGTTGGAGCTGATGAAGATTGTACAACCTATCTTTGCATTGTATAAATTCAATCTCTTAGTATTGTATAATTGCATAGCACATGTGTGAGCACTATGTACCCACTATAAAGCTTACTGGGTTCGTCTTTCATTGACTTGAATGTGCCCTGGCGGCTGAGAGTATGTCATGCTCACTCAAATGTGTCGCTGGTGGTGGCGTGTGTATTGGATCATTGAGTTCCCTTCAAAATGGTTGAGCTGAATGGTGCTGATCCATACGTCATGTTCGTGAACGGGCGCCGTCAGTAGGCACTGGTCATTTCTTAGCTGCCACGGCTTATTTTAATTCCATAATTGTTTTTATCTTTTTATTACGAACGCTTTTAACGTGCACGTCTTTCTACATCGTTCTCACATGTATAATTACAACATGAATGATGTAACCACTCTATTGTAACAATATTTTGATTTAAAAGAGTGTCCATGGAGTTTCTTGCCCGTTCTTCTCCATAGGTACCTACTACGCTTTGGAATGGGCAACTAGCTTCATCTTTCTGACTGACCGACCCCTTGACAATTCAAAAGTGCCTGTAATTGGTTTATTTGAAATAAATGCTTTGAGTTTGAGTTTGAGTTTTATGTTTTGATAAGTTTAAGACTCAATTTATGTAAAGTTATTGATCACAGACTCAACGACAAACCAACACTAATACGGTTCATGTTACAAAAACCGACAGTAATTTATTGTAAAATGTGTGATGTGCACGAGAGCAAATAAATAAATAAAATATGTACCCGGCGCGGAGCTCAATATTGCCGGGATTTGCCGGAAGGTGGTGGCCCGGAACGCAGCGCCCGGATGTCTCTGCTATTTCCGGATTGACTTCAGAGACGGTAGCCAGAACTTTGGAGATGGTAAGCCAGAACTTTGGAATGTTAGGCCGGTACGTACACCGGAACTTCGGACCCTGGAAATGACGGTCCAGCGTGTCACAAGATGACCAATAATAGTCATCTCCGGTGATTGTGTTTTTTTTTTATTGAAGGTGGTGTGTGGTTGTCACAATCTGTACGTAGTTCACAAGAAGCACGACATGACTTGCACATTTTAAAAGTATGGCACATTCCCAAATAATGCTCAGAGCTAATGGCAAATAGGTTGCATAATAAATATTTAAGCAGAAGGTATACTATTTTTAAACATTATGAGGCACAAGACCTACGATGACCGCTCACAAAATATAAAAGCGACATTGTTCAACACTTACCCAATATGGGATTTACACTGAGTTTAGTTAAGACTCGTTACTATGAATAAAGTTATCCGTTCAAAAGGAGACCACCGTGGCCATTGCATCGGGGAGGTCTTAGGCGCATGTCGCGCCGTTGAGAATGAGCGGCGCGAGGGTGAGCCCCCGTAGACCGAGCCCCCCGAGCCGGCGCGCGCGCATGGATTGACGGTTGGGCTTGCCAGGGCGATATTAGGGGATCTTTAACCAAACGTGTTCTCATGTGGCCACCCAAGGTCACGCGCATTGCGTTGAATAAAGACGTTGGCAATTTGGTTGTATAAATTAAACAAATATTATAATCCTTAAAAGTAGCCGAACTTTAACGCTTTAATAATTATTCTATGTAATTTATAATAAAAAAAATGGAACAATACAACGTTACAATATGCACATTTATTATAAACTAGCTGTGCCCGCGACTTCGTTCGCGTGGATGACGAAACTTATCAATGAGTTTTTTGTGTAAAGTGCTATTTGTGTAGAACGTTATCTATCGAGCATACCGGTATTAATACTTCTGTCCCGGCCCGGGCCCTTTGTGGCTAATTACAATAGAAAACCAATTGTGTCTCATTAGCGGTGATTAATGATATGATATCTTTGCTCGCGGCATCGCTCGCGTTCTGTAAGTTTTTTGTAGTAGATTTCTACTTAAGTACCTGTTTAGCAGGATAACCGATAGCGAAGCTGACGTTCATTGCAACGAATGCTCACAAAGATAATGGTAACGACAGATAGTCACCGTACGACATCAATATTGAGAGCTTCAGCATACACGACATTGTCAGTGAGCCCGTCCGGAATATGAACATAAAGGTTCCTTGGACTGCTCACACGGGAAAGAGCGTCATAAAGCTGACCATGTGGCAAACAACTCACGCAGTTCAATTGACTGAGAAGAACGCGAGAGTGCGTGTCGTTCACTATCAGCACTTAACCTCAATTCTCGATCGGCACTGGTTTCGCGTGCTCTTGCTTCAGTCATGCTATCCCGCATGCGGCTTAACCGGGATTCTCGCTCCTCAGCTGATTCTTGTGATCTGGCTAGTCTCGTTCGCCTAGTGTGTCTCGATGTAGCAGAAAGAGATGGTCTCTTTCTGGAAGGCATCATGTTATAAATATATCCGTATTAAAAATATTATCTTCGTCGTGTGTGATAGTCCATTGAATTGTATGGCGAGCGATATTGTATTTTAAGATGAAATATTATAGTATTTTGGCCGTGTGCAGCGCCCCTTAGTGAACTCCACTGCGGGTGACGTAACCTACGACAAACTTATTATTTGCGGTTGGTACAGTAATCGGGTCTAGGGATCGAACCGCAAAATTAAGTTTTTTTTTTATTGTATATACTTTTCCGGGATAAAAATTACCCAGTCCACACTGGGTAATTTTTATCCCGGAAAAGTATATGCCCAGGATATTAAAGAATAATTATAACAAGTTTCATCGTAATCGAACTGGCAGTTTTTGCGTGATGCCTGAACAAACAAACAGACAGACAAAAAAAAATTTGTTACATTTTTGGGTTCGGTGTCAGTCTAGTAACACACTGCCATTTATTTTTTTGATATTTTCAGTGTAAAGAATTTTCACTTAGATTTATTATAAGTAGTATAGTATAGATACGTTTTCGGTACCTATTGTACTTCCTCAACTAAGTTATGTAAATACGTACTACGTATACGTAGAATGAACGTAGGTACCTACTAGTGCGCACCTGACCTTTATCAGAGACGTCACCTTCACTATTTAAGTACATAATTTAGTTGCGGAAGTAAAATAGACGTAAACTATTTTTTTTTTGACACAGAATAATTCAACAGTTATAGGTATAAAAAATGATGACCAGGCACGTAAAAACAACATGTCATCATTATTATTTACTTAACAAAGTATTATTTAAAATAATGTGAATATGAGGACAATGTGGGTATTTTTTTCTTTCTTAATCAGTTAGAATGATGTTCTGGCAGTTTGAGTAGTTTATTAGTCCTTTCTTTGATATTGGTGCCGATTCTCTTGTCACAGTTCTCTAAACTAGACTAAAATCACCAAAATTTAGTAAATAAAGGAATTTAATCAAATTATTATTGTTATCAAATAACTATATAAACTAACCAAACAAAAATATAAAATATAATAACCTAAACTAACTAAAACTATAAAAAAATTTTCGACGCCATATTTTAAATTTAGTTTATTCCTGTCAAACGACGATTTCCCATTCTGAAATTGATTAAAGTGACACAACTTAACTATATTTTAGTTTGACAGCACTAAGATGGCACTGAGATTATAATTTAGTGAAAATGGCAATTTTGCTATTCTGAATTTTACGTTTTTCACCAAAAATTTTGATTGTCTAATCTGCCTATTTCCTATTTTGATCTGCCTATTTTTAATCGCGATTAAAAAGGTGTGGAATTAGATTTGTTGTCATGAACTAAAATTCACACCAACACCTCGACTTCAGATGCAAAAACAGTCTGTATCTTTTTTTCTTTTATTTATTTATTTATTTATTTAACCATTTATGTACACACTTATATAAACAGACAAGAAGAAAAAAAACAGAAAAATAGGTACAAAGGTGATGCTTATTTCTAATGAAATCTCTTCCAGCATACCTGCGATAGGATAGCAGATTTAGAGATGTAGACAGCGTGTTTTCTTTTGCTTATATCTCGAAAATGGTGTGTCCTATCGCAAAAATAATGAAAATTTCGACCACCTATATGAAACTCAGAAACCTCTAAAATCCAACGTGTTGGTAATAATTTTTCTATAAGTACAAAAAGTGAAAAATTCCATACAAAACATGTCGAGGCTGCAAATAATGCGAGCCTCCGGCTCTAAAATAAAATCCACGTGGAGTCGCAATTGCTAAATTTGATTTTAGATGTGTCAAAGTTATTTTTAAATTTAGAGATTTTATTTTGCAGAATAGCTTTAAGATTCTCATTGCCAAAAGTAAGGAATTTTAGTGATAGTTTAGTTAGTTTAGTTCGGTGTACAACAGAATCGGCACCAATGTTCGTCGATTCATTGAGCTCCTTAAGGTCGGAGTTGAGCTACACGGTTACTAACAGATGCGACTGACTGGACAGGTTCACTCAAATCTGCGTGCTTATTTCCTCAAACGACCATCCTAGACATTAATTTGCATGGTCCTCATATGACTTGACCAAGATTATGTCTGAACTTTAAAAGAGACTGTGATCTTTAAGTTTGTTTCGGTCTTTCTTCTCAGAATAGTTTAAGGAAACGCCGAACTCATCTAGTTTTAAAACATAAGTTATTTTTGACGTGTAAAAGTATTTTTTAACCAGCTTACAGAAGTAAATATAATACATAGAGTCACAAACATAAACACCTTACACTTACGCAAGATTCAAACGCGATTTTTTCCTTATATCTATATAAGGAAAAAATCGCGTTTGAATCTTGCGTAAGTGAAGATATTTTATGTTGTTACGATTACAGTAGTATCAAACGAATCCATACAATTAAAAAATAAATAAATAAATTTTTAGATTAGATCTTTTCTCAAAGTTGCAATTTTACGCTTTTGAATTTTGGATAATTCTAAGGTAAATATGGTCGTGACTGTACATACATAAACGCCTTCATGCCATTGAAGCCTTCTTCCTATGGGGCAGGTAGAAACCGGGCACAAATGCAGACTCCGGGCTGCCATGCCACTGAGACATAATACAGTGCCCGACCTGAGAATGAAACCTAGGAGGCTAGGAACCACGTGCAGTCGAGCCGTTGAGCTCCGGTCTGAGCTACAAGATTACTGATACATTTTTGCACTGACTGGACAGGTCCACCACTCAAATCTGTGTGGTTTATTAGAAACTAATCTACATGGTCCTCATAAGACCTGACCAAGATTATGTCTGGACGTTAAAAAAAATTTTTGACCATTTATTTTATTTAGCCATTTCTTCGCAGGGGTCAGATAAGTATTTTTTTTTTGTATGACGTGTGTATATGTAATTCCAATATCCTATTTACAGAATAAACGATTTATTTTCATTGCGTAGCGACCATTATAACAACGAGGCAGCAATGAATTATCATTAGTTTGCGCAAAAACTAATGCGTTTATTTATGTATTCATTTCATCAGACAAATTACTAAAATAGGTCACCTTACGGACGCAATTAATTTAATACGTTTGCGGTAATTTAATACTAACATTGGATTGTAGGTAATTACTGCAACCAAAAATCTGCCTCGTCTTCTCCCAACTGTGTTGGGGTTGGCTCCCAGTGAAACCGGATGCAGTTGAATACCAGTATTTTATATGGAGCTACTACCTAGTTACTGGGTAATACGATAGCACTTCGTAAACCTGAGACTTTCGGGCTTCTGACGACTGTCAAAGATCTACGATTGACTGTTCGAGGCGCGGAGTTGAACTCATAGTAAACTTTCGTATAGTATATCGTCTTGAAAACTGTGTTAAAAGAAGTACTCGTGGATAAAAAGAGTATTTACATGAACTGTAGCGCGCTTTAACTTAGAATTAATTAAAAAATGTTGAGGGCTATTCTGAAATCGTATTGTGAAACTACGTAACATAACCTGACGGCACGGTTGGCGCTGCTGCGCTTCGTGTCGCGGGTTCGATCCCCGCACGGAACAAATAGTTGTATGACCTGCAAGTAGTTGTTTCGGGTCTGGCTGTTTGTGTATGTGAGTTTAAATGTTTGTAACCCACGGTACAGGAGAAATTCCTAGTGTGGGGCAACGTTCTAAAAATAAAAAAAATAGCCCACGTCTGTAATCCTCGACGGGCTAAGCAGACATGTACTATCGAGGAAGTTCATATCTATGCACCTTTAGGACTATTTTTCCCTGTAGCGCTCGGGCGCTAACAGTAACTAACGTAAAACAGATGCGGTCATCGTGTTCACGGGATTTTGTTCTAAAACTGCTTAGATATGAACTTCCTCGATTACCTATTATTTAGTACACCCGCAATTCGCCAGTAATGTTTAAGTCCCGTGTAATATGGAGCGAGCGTGTTGCTATCAACTGGGTAATAGTCCAGACTCGGGGCTGCTACTGACAAATTCCTGATAGAAAAACCCAATGACACTTTGCACGACCTGGGACTCGAACCTAGGACCTCGTGCTCAGAGAGAGAGAAACTACATATTTACCTTTGTATGATATTGTATAGCATACAATTTTGTCTGGAAATAGATTGACATGGTATGGGCATGTACTAATGCGGAGGAGTGAGGAAAGTTTTGAGTATAAATGTGGATAGCTATGGGTTTCCGAGGACCTAAAGGACAGCTTAGACATTGAGCGTGAGCGCAGAGCGTTGGCTGTCCGCTGCAATAATATGTTGGCTCGCAGATTTGCGAAATGCTCGACTGACGTAAAGGCTACGCTGTTCACAGCGTACTGTCAGTCGTTCTATACATGCAGTCTGTGGCTCAGCTACACGCAGAGGGCATACAGCACTCTGCGCGTACAATACAACAATGCATTCAGGGTGTTGATGGGGTTGCCGCGCTACTGCAGTGCTTCCGGCATGTTCGCAGAAGCGGGCATTGATGGCTTTCACGCCATCATGCGCAAGCGATGCGCCTCCATCATGCGCAGGGTACGCGTCAGCCCCAACAGCATCCTGAAAACTATAGCTGACCGGTGGGACAGTCCCATACTGGGGCATTGGATGCGCCTACATGCCACTGATCTGATATATATATAAACACAGATTCAAATTCTGCCTTTAATGATTTTCATGATCTGTGGTGCCTCTTTTACAATCTCTGTTTTCCTAAGGTAAGAGTCAGGGTCAACAGTACCGCTAAAAACACGCAAAAGTGGATAAGTAAAGGTCTTAGACAAAGTTGCAAAACTAAGCGAAAATTACGCTATGACTTTTATAAAAACAAAAATAATTCTAATAAATTAATATATAAAAAATATTCCTATATGCTTAAAAAATGTATTTACAGCTCAAAAAAGAATGCGAACATAAAATATATAGAAACACAAGATAACAAATGTAAAGCCACTTGGACTGTCATCAAAAATGAAATAAATAAAAATACCACCCCTAAAGATAATATAGATGCAATAAAATTAAATGGTATTGTAGTTACAGACCCTGTAGAAATAGCTTCTGCATTCAATAACTATTACGTGAATTTGACGCAAACGTTACCGCAAGATCAAGCTGTTCAAAATTATAGGCAAAATAGATATGTCAACTCAATGTTTCTTAAGCCAATGTCAGAAAACGAAGTGCGCCTTGAAATAATGTCCCTGTCCAACACTAGATCAGAGGGCTATGACGAAATTAGTACTAAAATCATAAAACCTTGCTGTAATGAATTGACTAGTATTTTAACCCATTTAATAAACATGTCTTTTGCAGCAGGAACATTTCCCGATAGGTTAAAATTATCAATTATTAAGCCGTTATTTAAAAAAGGAGATAAAAGTGATATTAGTAATTACCGGCCAATTACATTGATACCTATTTTTTCAAAAATTTATGAGAAATGTATGTATAAAAGGCTAATAGAATTTTGTAATGAATTCCAAATAATAAGTACTGAACAGTATGGATTTCAAAAAAAGAAATCCACATCATTAGCTATTTACTCTCTTATGAAGGCAGTACTTTCAAATATTAATAATAATCATCTGACTACGGGACTTTTCTTTGATTTATCAAAAGCCTTCGATTTTGTGTCGCACAGCATATTGTTGGATAAACTAGAGACTATTGGGATTAGAGGACCGGCACTTGAATGGATATCATCCTATTTAAGCAATAGACAGCAACGTGTCATTATTAGTAAAATTAACAGTAATAGAGATATGATACCATACTCATCAGAATATAAGCAAAATAAATGTGGCGTTCCGCAAGGAAGCGTGCTTGGTCCAATATTGTTTCTTTTATATATTAATGACATCATAAAAATAACCAATCATAAATGCATATTATTTGCCGACGATATATCAATCATAGTGACATCAGATAAAAATAAAAACAAGACTGACCATGAGTTTGACATAAATAATACAATAGACAAATTACTGCTTTGGCTTGACATGAATAATTTAAAAATGAATTTAGATAAATCCGTTTACATTCAATTTAATCAATCAAATAATAATAAAAACAATATAAAACTTAATATTAATAAAATCGAAGAGGCAACCCATACAAGGTTTTTAGGCGTAATAATAGACAAAGATTTGAACTGGAAAGAACATGTAGATAATGTAAGCACTCGAATCAATAAATTTGTATACGCACTGAAGCAAGTTAAAAACGTAACTAACATAAAAACTGCAATTATGTCATACTACGCCTATGTTGAGTCGCTACTGCGATATGGTCTCGTAATGTGGGGTAATGGTACCAATATGGATAGAGCATTTATCGCACAAAAAAAGTGCATCAGAGCAATAAGTGGTATTAAACCGGATGACTCATGTAGACCAATGTTCAAGAGGTTTGGTCTGCTACCTCTCCCATGTCTGTATATATATGAGGTATGTATATTTGTAGTTAACAACAAACATTTATTTAAATCAGCAAATGATGTAAATCCCAGAAACAGACGAGATCCTCATAAACTGGTATTAAGTGATTTGCCAAGACTTGCGAAATACAACAAAAACTGCCTTGCAATGTGCGTACGTATTTATAACAAAATACCAAGTCGCTTTAAAATATTGAACTCGAGAAAATTTAAGACAGAATTACACAAGTGGCTTATTGAATGTAATTTTTACAGTTTAAAAGATTTTATGGATGTGAGATGTTGATTCCTTTTGTCGAAATATAAATTTTTGCATGCTATGTTATATCTTAGCGAAACATGTTGAGCTACTGTATTAATATTAACATCAATGTATACCATGTTTTACGCAAATAAATGATATACTTACTTACTTACTTACTTACTGTGGCGCATAATTAATAATGGTTTAGTTTTAGTTCTTCGGGTAGTTATAAGTACTAACACTAGTTTCTAAAGCCAGATTCACATTACTGTGTTGTGTCGTGTCGTGACGCCTTCTGACGCAGTGTTAGCCAATCAAAACGCGTTGTGATTTGACGTAGTCCTGAACAGATGGGTTTGATTGGTTTATCCCGCGTCACGACACAACACGACACAGTAATGTGTCTGTGGCTTTAGTTGTGTGTTGTACTAACCAATGGACTTAGTCTGAATAATAAAGCATTTTATTTTATTTTAGTTATTGGAACGAAGTTCCTTATCGCGCGTTGTGAAAGGGGGCTAGACGGAAAAAATTCTTACGAAAAGTTGTCACGACACTTTTTGCTATAGTAAGCTATTGTAAGCTCGCCCCGAGGACACGGTGGAACATACGGTGGGGGCCTGCCCTGCATGGGCGGAGCACCGCCGTGTCCTCGTAGAGGCGATCGGCAGCGGCGGCGACCTCTCACGCCCGGCCCTGGTTCAAGCCATGGTCCGGGGCGAGGGGGAGTGGGAGGCAGTCGCCTCCTTCTGCGAAGCAGTCATGCTAGCTAAGGAGGTGGCGGGACGGGAGAGGGAGAGAGTCTCCCGTCCAAGCCGCCGCGGTGGACGCTCCGGGCGTCGGGAGCCGCGTGACGACTCCCGGCCACCGTAGGCGCGGGCCTGCGGGCGGTGAGTAATGGGTAGCTCACCGTCCGATCAGGACCAGGCCCATGCTGGACGGCGCGTACGTGTTCCACGCGCGCCTCAAAGAGATGTCAGCATCGAAGAGGGGGCCCACTAGGGCCAAAGCCTGCCGGGAAAGCGGGATCATCCAAAAGGGGTACCGCTGACCCGGAACATAAAGGGCCAAGGAAGGAACACGGGTGGGTTTTAGTCAGTAAGAGTCTGACACTCCCTTCCGCTCCACCTAGAGCGGGAGGGGTCATTAAAGGACATGTCCAAAAATGTATGGACCAAAAACCCAGAATCGACAGGAATGAAATGTATACCAGTGGATTGACATTGAAATATAATATAATGTTACCAAGGGGGCAACCCTGAAATCGTTATAGTATAGGAGCTAGGAGCAAAATAAAATAAGATTTTTTTTTTGTTTAAAACAATAATAAAATAAGTTTAGGTCATGTTGTGGCTTAATATGACGTTGTTTTAATGTTGTATCACTTGTGATAATTATCATCAACACATTTCACAAGCAACAGCAACATAATAACATCATATTAAATCACAACATAACAAACACTCTGTTTTTTGTATATTTTTTTTCTTTTGGCCCATATATACTACAATCGTTACAGTACTGTGTGTATTATTGGTAATTCTGTGGCTAAAGATTGCAAATATAAAAATAATTGGTATAGTATAGGAGCTAAGAGCCATGTTGTGGGTGAGAATATCGTTGTTAATCATTTATTTTCATAATGTAAGTCTTATTGTGATAAGTTCTAATGATATTTCCTATAACAACAACGACATTCTAATCCACAATAACTTGTGTTACACATGAATGTACAAGCAAAAGAAATACTCTAACTTTTATACTTATTTTTGTTCGCTCATAGATACTACAATCAACGTATTGTGTGTTATTGGTAATTATGTTGCTTTGGATAAAAAAAAATCAACAATTATTATCATAAAAACTTTATTGCCCAAATAATCAAAGAAAATACAGTTTGGAACTATACACGAACTAAAAATATGTACGCGGTTTTGTTGTAGTTGTAACAGTAATCTCTTTTATTTATTAATTATTTTCTATGTCCAAACATACTAAGTCTAAAAATCCCGCAGGTTGAATCAAATCACCTTCGTTCCTCGCCCATGCAAGATAATATATGATACTTATAATATGGGCACAACTACCTAAAGTGCGACGCCCATGTATACAACTACAATAGTGCTCAGTGACCGCGTGACTATTATATGCTATATAACAATAGTATGTTCTTGTCGTAATGTGTCTTGAATGTATTCTGCATCGCATTAATGTGTGTTCCCTCTCTTCATTAAAATTCACTCTTTCAGGATGCCTGTACACTTCTATTGAGTACACACCTGTTTCTCTTATATGTTCGTAGCAGTACGATCGAGCTAGTTTCACATGATATGTACCGATGGCAAAAATAAGCAGCTCATCAAATGTCATTCTTGGGAAATCTACAACATCCGTTGCCTCCATCCTGGTAAACGCAATATTTCTTTGTGCGTTCAAACGGTTATGATCGACATATTCGGCCAGTTGGTTTTGTCTATTTATGTTTCTTTCGATCATTTCGATGAAGTTCGCAGTCAGGTGACTGTCCCCATATGGTTCTTGCGTTGCGTTAACAAGCGCTGCAGCTATTCTGAAGTCTGTCATTGCCGTGGTTAAAGTGTTATTAAAATATTTATTTCTAAATATTTTAAAATCACGTTTCATTCTTCCGTTTATTCTTTCTACCACCCATCGAACTAGCGTCACTAGTCTCGACTTATTAGCAGCTTCAGTGCTCAGCTGACTTTCATGTCTACTTAATGTCTGTGGCGTGTAGACCCTGAATCCACATTCCTCTGCATCTGGCAGAGCGTCCCGAAACCCCCTATCTAAAACCATGACGTCGTCGGGTTCAAAAAACCATCTTATCGGAGCTTCTTCCATAGGTTCGTTGTGATTATCCAAGACCTGTTTCAATATTGTTGCATCGGACGTTCTAGCATTATAAGGTCCTGTCACTTCTATTATATATCCATCGCAACATACAAGCATAAATGGCTTTACTAGATTGGAATATTTATGTAAACTGTAACTCAATCTCTGAAATAAGAAGTTTGAGCTCTTTTGTATGTATAAATATGTCCCATCCATAATAACAATGGCTTTTGTATGATCTTCAGTTCCAAAAATATAATTAGGTATAATTCTATTTCTTGCTATAACTTCATTCCGGGTAATATGGTCAAATCCAAGATGGCGTGGAACATAGTCATTATTGAGACATTCTCTTGTTTGTTTCATTTTTTGACATATTGCTGACTTGGATAGGCCAAAAACCGTCTCCAGTCTTCGGCAAGGTGCACCGCTTCTCAGTTTAGATAATAGATACCCAAGATTGTGTTTCTGTTGGATCGTTCTTGTAAAGAAAAGGTTTCTTCTAATATGCTATAGAATTGCTGGTGACTTATACCGATCCAATTATGAAGTTCGTCCGGACTTATTTCATCAATTTTTTCAAAATCCAGCAGCTTTTTTTTTCGAGAGCCTGAGTGTATAACTCTACTATATCACGTAAGTTCTCGCCTCTGAAATCGTCTTGACGTCTGGCGATGTTTCCTGGTAAGTCCTCCCAAGTAGTATTCCTTAAGTGGTGTGAACATATCCGTGCAAGAGGTGGTATGTATAAATGAAAGTAGCTTAAAATATATACTTTCATTGAACTGGGCACAGCGCGAAGTCCAAACTCCTACAAACGTCGACAATACATCGTCTTGACGTGTTTGCTGCGCGTGCGAAGCCAGGTGTAGATATCGATGCAGTTGGAGGTCTGGGTGGTGGTGGAGGAGGTCGTCTTAAGCTATAGTCTATGCGCTGCCAGCACGGATGACAAATAGCTCTGGAGCCATCAAATGCAATCTGAAATAAGCAAGAACATTCCCTCGTTAGTCTCACATTCATTTTAAAGTACCTATTGTTTATGGTATACTATCTGATATGTATACAACGTGAGTTTTACATCTATAGCGAACACATGAAAATACGCGAAACTAGACTCATTATGATCAATTGACGACGAATATTAGTCGTAGTTATTGTGCGTTGTCAGTTGTGTTAGTTTAATTACTATTCTATACTAATCCAAACAAAACATGACGCAATATGATAACACGCCGTGTCGAGCGACGCCGCTGACATGGGGGTATCGCCTTGATTATAAGTTAAGATGAAACTACATACTATATTATATGTAATTGAGTAACCATAGTACTTACTTCTTGTGGCGCTTGTAAAGTGCTGAACATATGCTCCACGAAGTCCCGGTGTGACTCCAGAAACTCGAGGGACAAAACATGATGCCGCCTTTGTAGAACAGAACGGGGACAAGTCACACAACGGTTACGTTCATCCATTTTAAACAATATCCAGTCGCAAAGAAAATCGAAGTCCGGTTTAACGCGCCACAGTTTCGAATCAACAAGAAAAATCAGTGTCCAATATACAAAAGCAGAGGTCAAGTTAAAATCCACGAAGTAAAACAAAGCACACAGATCACAACGAAAACAAACGAAGGACTGCGACGGGATATGGTCGTTAGTCGTTACCTGCCTACCACACCGCCCCGCCCCCACGTCACCCCGCCCGCCGCGCCGCGCCCGCGCATAATAGCCAGTAGCAACTGTGTATTTTTTTATTTGCAATCCTTAGCTACAGAATTACCAATAATACACACAGTACTATAACGATTGGCCTATGATCTACGGGCCAAATAAAAATAAAAAACAAAAAAAAAGAATTTTTTACTTATTTTATTTTGCTCTTAGCTCCTATACTACAACGATTTCAGGGTTGCCGCTTTGGCAACATTATATTATATTTAAATGCCAATCCATTGGTACACAGTTCATTTCTGTCGATTCTGGGTAATTTTTTGGACATCATCTTTGAAGATTTCCCATCCTCAAAAAAAAAAAAAAAAAAAAAGCTATTGTAAGCTGTGCGGCGTGCGCATGTTTTTCTGTCTGTCTCTCTCTCTCTCTCTCTCTTATAGAAAGCAAGCCAGATATCTTCATTAAGTATATAATTATATATATATAATTTTTTTTTTATTTTTTTTTTTTTATAATTTTATTACCTACAATTCCTTTACTAATTAATCGAAAGGAACTTCGTTCCATCCGGGTGTCCCTTGACACATCTCAAGTTTTTGAATGTCCTCTTTGGAGTCGGTACTGATAAGAACACCTCCATTTTTTACTTTCTAAAGGCCACGAACATGTAGTTTAAGTTCCCAGGGCGAAATAATTTTCTGTACGAGAGACTTGGTATCGTCACTAGATTTGGTCTTGTCGCTGGGATATGTGGCAACTGAGCTTCAATTTGCTGGGCGCACAAAGTTATTCGAGCCTTTTTTGACCATATTAGCGTATAAAAAGGGTTTGAAATGCCTTCAACTACTTCTTTGAACTGTAGGAGAGAGTTCGCGATGTTCTGTTGTTGCTGTAAGTGCTGAATGGTACTATGGGCTTGAATGGTTTTTTGCTTTAAGGCTTGATATAAAACTGCCATCTGAGATGCACCATTTGAGACACTACGGCAAAGATTGGCTACACGAACCTTTTGTTCCGCGATCATTTTTCCCTCAGCGACTAAACTGCATACTTCGCTAAGGAGTGGACCCCATCCATTTCTGTATCTCCGGCGTAGAAATAACATCAGTTGGTAGCTCATTCTCCAAGGAGTTGGTGGATTTGGGTCTATAGGCTGGAAATCTTGAGTTGGTGTCGGCGGAGGATTTCGCGGTACTAAATGGCTACGGCGAAACGGGCTAGATCCTGTGTTAGACATATCTAACACAGAAACACTATTTGTCTAAAATACTTTAGCTCATTCTTACACAGAGTCAGTAACCTCGTAATACTCACTCGCGACACACTTATATCACTGACGACGCAAATAATTCTAACAATTTTTATTTGTAATTAATTAATATTATCTTAATAAGCTAAGCAAGATAATTATGTCCGATGAGTTCGAAACACAATCGATATTTATAAAGTATGGATAAAAGTGTGACCAAATAAAGGGGTGATTGAACTAATGTACTTTCAAACCACTGAGGTTGCCACATTCAAACATAAAACATTTTTTTTTTTAAACAAAATATTGTGATTACCTACTTTTTTTTTTTTCGCAGTTTGGGAAATCTTCAAGTAATTTATTCCGCTCTGGGCGGAGCGGGAGCGCGTATTACTGACTAAAACCCACCCGTGTTCCTTCAGTTGCATGTGCCTGTGTGATTATGATTACCTACCTAAGTAGTGCGAGTGATTTTTACGATAAAGAAAGTTTTACAAAATAGTGCATGGAGCGACTGCCTATCTGACCTCCACAACCCAGTTACTGGGCAACACGATAACCCTTGGTATTGTTTTACTGCAAAATATAAACGGGAAATAATGACTGGAAATATTAACGGGAAATATTAACTGGAAAGGAAACATTCTTTATTGTAACCGATATTAATATTTACATCCTATGATATAAGCTAAACATTCACATTTATTGGAAGTGTTGCTTAGTATCCATACACATAAAAGGCACTTTGGTATTAAATTAATTATTAAAACCATACAATGTCAAGGATAAGGAAAACGTTAACTACTATCAAATACAATGACAAGGATAAAAACTAAAATATATTATTAAAAGGAGTCCCTTTTGGCAAGGTTCCGAAGATACTGGCAGCGTTCCCCCTTTGAATAGCTAGACTAATTCTTTGTCCGAGGTAGCTGCCAGCTCTTCGGTCTCCTGTGATGTCGACTAACCTTTTTGCTATTTCCTTAAAAAGCTTTATAGCGCTAGGACCCCACGGACCAAGGGTCTCGACACCGAATGGGACAAAATCATATTCGGAGCCTAGACCCCTGTATTTGCATGTTTTAGCTTTTTCAGCCGCTTCACAAGCCGCACCAGCTCTGTTGTTGGTTCCATGTAGATGGGAAGGGGCTAGCGTGTCTGAACAGGTTGCATCCCATACCAGCACCCGGCCCATCTTCCATGGAATCAAACTCATACCGTCCGGTCTCTTGCCATCGTCTCTTGCAATACCAGTCGGCTCAAGTAGACTTGGCACGTTGACGGTGGCAAGGGACCGGCGTATGATATCGTTAAGTGCGGCATGTCTCGAGAAGCGGCCTGCACTTTTTTGGCATGATAGTCCGTGATGTCCTAGCTTGTCGACATCACTGCCACAGGGACATTTATGAGGAGCGCAGACCGGAACCCCAAGCCGTAGACAGGTTGCGATTCGGAGCGTGTCAGGCTCAAGAAATGTTCCTGTATTTGACGAAGGGTACGCGTGAAGCCAGTAGCCGGCCTCATGCGCACCCACGGCCAAAAGCCTAGCACGCGCCGAACCTGTACTACAGTTCAAAAGATTGTTGTGAGTCAATTTGCAGTTTATGTCGTCCCAGCTCCTCTGTGAATTTGGAGAAACTGGAAAATTTTGACCTGGGCATGCAATTATGAAAGCGTTTCTAGCTTCTTCCAAGCCAGTAATCTCAAAGTTAGAAGGGGATGCCCTTAAAATTTTACTTATGAGATTTGCTGAACTATGGACAGAAGATAGAAAGGCTGGTAAAGCGACACTGGAAATTTTGCGAATCCCTAAACCACCATAACGGATGGGTAGGGATGCTTGGGTCCAAGATTGCTCGTTCAGCTGCATATTAAGAATCGATTCTAAGCTAATTTTGATTAAGTCGTCTACTTGTGTCAAAAGATCTGGGTGATTCCAAAAGGAGCAGCAACGGAGCACATACGTAAATTTTGGGACGAAAAGACAGAATTTTAAGATGCAAAGTGCATAATGTGGACTAATTTCAAGGAGACGGTCAGCAGAATTTTGAAATTTAGTAATTGAATTAATAATATATTCAGAAATAGATTCATCAAAAATTGGAGAACCTAAAAGGTAAAGAGAATTACTGTTAACTATTTTAATATTTGGAGCCAAAATATTAAATTTTTGTTTTACGTCATTTAAATTTAAGTTGTTGTTATTTATAAAAAGTTCGCATTTGCTAAAATTAAGCTCCAAACCAATGGTTTCAAATTTATTTTTGATTAAAAAAAGGTCCGAAAACACAGTATCCACATCACCTCCTAGGGTTCCGTCGTCCAAATACCAAACGTTGTATTTAGAATTTAAATTTTTGATTATCGGATTTATAGCCAAACTAAAAATTGCAGGCCCAAGGGGATCACCCTGTTGACAACCTACTTCCGAGGACAGTTCATTAGAACGATATAACAATTTTGTTGGGTCAGCGTAACTGAGAAGAAGATAATTGTATATTTCCGGTATATGTTGTTTTATTTCCGTCAGCAGGGTATCCCTATTTACCGAATTGAATGCATTTTTGACATCAATTTTGAGCAACACGTCAGGCTGTCCGTAAGTTAGGAAAGAGCGTAGGGCATGGACGGCTGCCTCACACCCTCCTTTTACACCGAAGCCTAACTGTACGGGTTCAAATTCCGAATTTAATTTTGGTAAAATATGTCGAACAGCAATTTAGGAGGCCAGACGTCGTAGTGTTGATCCAACAGCAATTGGTCTCACCCCTCCGTCCTTTTTGGTGAGGGCAATGAGGTTCGCGCCGAAAAGAATGGGAACAATTTCTGGATTGACATTACCGTAATACATAAAGTTGATTAATTTAGTGATCGAATTTACAAGTTGCTCGCCTGCATCACCCACAGAATGCGATGTTAAGTCTTTCAAATGTTGGGGTGAGATTCCATCCAAACCTGCAGCCGAACCTGGTTTAAAAGATAAAATGGCATCCGTAACATCTTTGTATTGAATTTGAAGGCATGCTTGCCCTGCTGTTGGTGGGTCGAGAAAATATGGGTTTACAGGAGCTGGAGGATGTTTTGTCCGTAAGGCCTGAAGGGTGTCAGGGGTATCTGGTGATAGCACGTCGTTGGAGAACAAAAGGCGAGCGGCACCTTTGAGATCTCCGTCACAGATTTTGTTTTCGATGAGTTTGTTGCGATTACGAGGGGCTTCATGTTTGATTAGAGGTGCGGGAGAAGGCGAGGGGCTTACAACACAGTTATTCTTAATCTTTTGTGTCAAGGATAAATTCGGTTCATCAGCTTTTATTATATGTAGTGTGCTGTATGAAAATAAAAATAGGTTCTGCCAGTCTTGAGTACAATTGCTTATGTAACATTTCTGGATTAATTGTGACAAATGTGTAGCAACGGTTATTCGAGCTCCTCGAGGGATTCTTTTAACTATGGGTATACTATTTTTCAAATGGCTAAGATATATGTGTGGAAAGGAGTTGGATCGTTGGCTACATAAGTAGGCGCACTCGGAATAATGGGATGGATGTCTAAAGGTGAACTGTTTTGGCTAGTACATTTCCTGTGTGTTTTTGTAGTGTGTATGTTGAGGCCTTTCAAAGATTTGAATGACTTGTTGCATTGTGTACATGTATGGGTCGCGTTCGACGTACCATCACAAGATTGGGTCACGGACTGCATTCACAACAGTTAAATACATTCACAAAAAAATAATAGCTTAAAACAAATTTAAAAACACAATAAAGTAACTTAAAATGTACACTGAAAACATAAAAAAGTCAATGTCAAAATATGACGGCTGCTTGTTTTGGTAACAAGACGCATGCGTCGTTACGTAGGTGCGTCACAGGATGGACTTGCAATTGGACGCTGCAGTGGAAGAGACCTAGCGACGCATGTCGTCGCTAGGACAACCGATGGCGGCCTTAGCAACCACGTCTTGAAATAATCACACGCGGATTAAAAATTTTTAAAGCCTGAACAGGCACTGTGGTGGGAACAACAATAAAATCTCCATGCGCACATATGAAAAATAACTTTATAAATTTTTATATGCAGGTCTGAGCCGTCAGGAAATTAAAATGGCTTAAAAATAAATATTTTAAGTGACCTGAGTCTGCTTGTCACTTTTGTTATTTTATCTTTTTATCATTTAGCTAAACATCAAACTGGAAATATTAACTGGAAATATTAACTGGAAATATTAACTGGAAATATTAACGGGAAATATTAACTGCCTCGTTGCAAGCGCTACTACTGAGCATGAGGTTTTATTCCCAATTTCCCAGGTAGAGCAAAGTGTTATTGGGTTTTTAGCAGCCCGGAGTTTGGATTTGTGCTCGGTCGATGGCAACAGGCTCGCCCCCTATTACATGGGACTTAAACATAGCTCGCGAAATGTGAGTTATGTTAAAGTCTGCCTTACCCTTCGGAGGTTACAGGCGTGATGTTATGTTATGATAACAACGATAAACAAAATTCAAACATCTGATACCAGGAAATGAAACATTTTGGAATCACCCACATTTCTGTCTATCCTATTAATAATGTACAATTGTAAAGTAATTAAACATTTATGTATTTTGATGTTTTTACTTACATCATTAATGTTTCTATTATTAATAGTTATTCCGAAGCTAGTGGTTGGAAAGTATAGTTGTTTAGCATTTTTAACTACAGTGTCTTTTATCGTGGTAAGTTAATTGTCATAATTATCATTTAACTGTCATCAGATGGTACCAGTATGACTTTTTCAATGCATATGTACTTTCTGAGTTTATCTTGGACTTCTCTGGTTTCGGTGAACGAAAACATCGTGAAGGAACCAGGACTTATAGTTAATAAAAGTCTGAAGTCGCCAACCCGTCTTGAGCAAGCGTGGTGAGGTGATCGTACCTTGTCTGTTTTAAAAGAGCTCTCGGTAGCGAGCACGGCTTCTGTAATAGGATCACGGTTTTTGTTCCCAAACTGTGATAAAAATGTGTGACTCAAGCCTATCACAGTAGGCCGTGCTCGCCCCGCTGCAGTGGGATAATAATAGACTGGTATTATTATTAAAAAGCTACTTATGTAAAAGACATAGGTAAGAATATTATTTAACAAAAAGACGGTTATAATATAAATAAGGGTAATCAGTAGTACGAAACTCGGACAACCAGGCCCTGCAGTCTCGACATAGTTAGCAATCGTTTTCGGTTGCTAAGTCATATCAATCCAGATGGAAATGTTGATGTAAATGTTTGGTAGTCTCGACACTCAAATTTATCGGTTGTCACCTACCGGTACCTACCTAAAATACCAGTAACAACCGATAAATTTGAGTGTGGAGCCAACCAAATATCGTTACATCTGGATTGTTAGGATTTAGCAACCGAAAACGATTGCTAACTATGTCGAGACTGCAGGGCCAGGTTTGCCAAGGGGTATCGTGTTACCCAGTAACAGGGTTGTGGAGGTCAGATAGGCAGTCGCTCCACGTAACATATTGGTTTACAGCAAGCGGTTTGACTGGAAGCGGAGCCCATGATTGGGAAAGGGCTGGGCAGATAATGATGACAGTAATTTTTTACATCCTCTAGACATACCTACTGCCAAAATCTTCCATTCATCTGCAAACACATCACAGTCAGGTTTCGCGCCCAAGAGAGTGTTGAGCGCGAAGAGAGTGCGAGGGTGTCTGTGACCAATCTCCTTTACTTTTCAAAGATTTCCCGGAACCATGGTGGAGATACAACCTATGGATGCTGCCCAGGAGTTTGAAGCCAAGCTCCTGCTTCGTCACAAGGCAATGCATGAGGCGACGGATCGTGGAGACTCTGCCGTGCAACAGTTCTATCGCGGTGCCGCCGTGTTCGTGACGGGTGGTTCCGGCTTCCTCGGCAAGCAGCTCATCGAGAAACTCTTAAGGTGAGGATTTAACACCTTTCATCCACTTCAGAGGAGCACACCATAATAATTAGCAGGGCAGGTCAGTGTGATAGTTAATAGTTGTACAGCACATGGTACAAAATTGTAACGACCCTTCACAGCTCATCTAATATTGACCAGCTATAAGAGTGAATATCACCCCCGATGGACGTAGGCTTGATTGGCAGTCACTCAAAAATAACCCTTCAAGTGGCAACCATGCCAAAGTATACATACTTTTATCATATACGTTCTATTGTTGCACAGCCCTCTCTACATCTTCCTTGCAAGCCATTCATTTCGATCCTCAGCTACTCTTATCCAGTTGTTACCAACGACCCTGCCAAGATCGTCGCTCCTTATGTATGGGGGGCGACGGACGTCCCAAAGTCCGTCGCCCCTGGACCCATTTAGGGGGGCTGGAAGAGGGCGTTGTCCACCCTCCACCAACGCCCGGTTCGCCTGATGTGGGCCGGGTGAGTGGACGAGATCTCTTTCTCCCTTTTCGCAGAACCAACCAGAAACCACCGCGTCCCGCTCTACCTAGCCTGACTTAACTTTGGTGTCCTTTTTTTTTTTTTTTTTTTTTTGTTTCCGGGGTGGAAAATCCTCATGGATGTCCGCCGCCCTGGGGCGGGCGGCGGGGTCTGTCAGACTCTTACTGACTAAAAACCACCCCGGTGTTCCATCTCACACCTACGCCGGGGGTCGCGGGAACGTACGATCCTTCCGCAACCCCCGACTGGTGCCGGCCCGCCGCTGCGGGCCTCTTCGGGTCTGGGGGGGGAGTGAGGTGTTTGACTCCCCCCGCGACGTCTAAAAGGGGCGCGCGTGGAACACTACGCGCCGCCACCTCGGGTCCTGATGTATGGGGGGCGACGGACGTCCCCGAGTCCGTCGCCCCTGGACCCATTTAGGGGGGCTGGAAGAGGGCGTTGTCCGCCCTCCGCCGACGCCCGGTGCGCCTTCTGCGGGCCGGGTGAGTGGACGAGATCTCCCTCTCCCTTTCCGCAGCCTCCTTCTGCGAGACGACTGTCTCGCAGAAGGAAACCACCGCGTCCCAGGACTCGTCGCTGCCGACCATCGACTCGACTACGGCCGGCAGCGACAAGTCACTGCCTACTTCTGAGATGAGGGCACGGCGCGGCTCCTCCCAAGCGGCACACTCTGCCAGCGTATGCCGCGCCGTGTCCTCTCGGCAATCGACGCAGTGGTGACACCGGGCGTCCGGCTCCCTGTTTATGCGACACAGGTACTTCCCGAAGCAACCATGCCCCGAGAGCACCTGCGTCGCCCGAAACGACAGGGAGCCGTGCCTCCTCCCGAGCCAGCGCTCGAGTACCGGCCGGACCGCCTCGATGGTGACGAGGCCGGCGGTAGGCCGAGAAAGCCTGTCCCGCCATTCCGCCACCAGGACCTCGCGAAGCTGAGACCGACGCAGCTCCATGTGCCGCTGCATCGGTCCCTCGCCCCGCGCCCTCGCTTCCTCGCGCCACCGATACAATGACGCGAGTACTTTCGCCTCGAGGTCCCAGGGCGGGGATCCGGCCAGTACGCAAGCCGCCTCGTAAGAGATCGTGCGATACCCCCTGATGACTCTGACGGCCATCGCCCTCTGCGGCTTTCGCAAAACTACGATGCTGCCGGCCGTCAGGTCAGAGGCCCACACCGGGGCCCCATACAGGGCCATGGATCGCACGATCCCCACGTAGAGCCGCCTACAGACGGCGCTCGGGCCCCCCAGATTGGGAAGCAGCGTCGCGAGCGCGCCAGCCGCGGCCAGCAACTTGGGCGCCAGCCGTCGGAAGTGGGGCTCGAAGTTCCACCGGCTAACTTTGGTGTCCTAACCTAATGTTTGCCGATATCCAGTCTTCACTCAAGAACACGTCTTCCGTAATGGTTCTATGGCCAATATTAGCTCATTGCCACTCCATCTTGCTTATTCAGTGGGCTATGTCGACTATTTTGGTCAAATAAATACTCTGATGCCAATTCAATATTATTATTTACTTGTAGAGCGACGCAGGTGTCGAAAGTCTTCATCTTGCTGAGGCCTAAGAAGGGGAAACCCATCGAACAGAGACTGAATGAAATGCTACAGGATCCCGTGAGTATTTTCAATCCATAGGTACTTACCATATTTGAATACTTCATTTATTACTAGCCCCTGCTTCGCAAGGTATTTACGACTTAACAAACAACCAATATTGTTTTAATCATATGCTTAAATATACAATATAAGTACACGAAAACTTTCCGGAATATATTGATTATATGAATGAACAATATCGCTTCATGTCCGTATTCTTCTATAGTTTACCACAATATCTAAAATGACGAGTCAAAAGGTTCGAATATTGCAGATAGTTACAGATTTAACCTTTTGAATGCCTCACCCCCCTCAGCATTCATTTCTTTCGTACCCTAATTTTGCGTGCACTAACGCCTACATTACTTACGGAGTCAACGACTTTTGCGTGCACTAACGCCTACATTACTTACGGAGTCGACGACTTTTGCGGCGGAGGAAGTAGGTATGTTATGTGGGATAATCATAGTTTACCCAGTAGAATATTAACATGCATTCTGCCTAGTAGGTACCTACTGTAATAATTACCTAGGACCGTAATTACCGTCGTAAATCGTGGTCACTAGAATCTTTATTATTATGTGGTATAATGAAGGTAAGTACTTATTTACCTTATGCGTACTTACGTCCATGAGTACCTACCTGTGTAGGTACTACTTCGTCCGCTGCAAACCAATACGCAATAACTTTAGGTAGGTAAGTACTTAACTAATATGAAAACAATCTTGACGTGCCACGTGTCTAGAAATTCCTAAAACATTAGAACTTACTGAAATTATGATACTTAATTAGTTTGTAAAAAAAACAATAGGTTGAGTACCTACCGCTCGTAACACCGGTGATACAAAACAATAAAAACATTCTAGTGTCTCGTTCACGGTACTCAAGTGATTAATTACACTATATATAAGGTGCTATAAAAATATCTGCCACGGCTTTAATGGGAGGTAGTATTGTGTTTATAGATTACAATAGTGAAGAAATTTCGTACCCCGGAACAGTTAATTCAATTTGAGAAAATAAAGTAGTTAAAATAACATTGACTCTACTCTGCATAATGTAATGTGGTTCACAAATTACGCGCGATGGGTCGCTTCATCAATGAAAACAGCTGCTATCTCTTTCCATCTGTTCTTTGAATGAAAACTGATATCAGCTGACTAGTTCGTCACTACCTAATCTACTAGGTACGCAATAATACGCCAAGTGTTTTAAAAGTGCAATTACTACTTACCAGCTACCGCATTCTTCCAAAAAACTGACGTAACTATGATGATAAACTTCCCATCACACTTAAAACAGGCTTTGGACTTTCAAGTTAGTGTAAGAATCGCAATTTTTTTCTTATTATTTTTAAACAATAGGTTGTTGTTGTTGTTGTGGTCCTAAGGCACCCCGCTGGTGCTGAGGGCCCCAACAATAGGTACTTAGATTAATATCAAATAACGATAAATTACAGTAACTTGGCGTGTTTAAAAGTTAATCATCCTATTTACAACAATTGCACTGTATTTACAGTTATTTACACACTCCCTACCTACTTATCTACAAAACTGTTGCACAAGTCCGCCTTCGCATTGCACACAAATGTAGGCACGCTTACGTACATGTCTCTTCACTTTATCTAATGTGTCCGTTTCACTTTTAACTTGCCTAAATGCGCGTTTGATGCGCCTTTTTAGTTCTTCCACACTTCTAATGTCATGTCCGGTTTGGCCGTACACAAGGTCCTTTACACGACCCCACAAAAAAAAGTCTAGAGGGGTTAAACCCGTGAGCGAGGAGGCCACGGCACTGGCCCTCCTCGGCCTATCCACCTTTCACCGCCGTACCACACACCGTTTAAAAAGTCCCGTACGCTGATGGCGACTGGCGACTGGCGAGCGGGCGGTCGGCTGGCGCGTGCGACGAACGGGGTAGTGCGGGTGAGGGTAGGGGCGCGCGGGGCCGATCAGAATGGCAACAGTTTATGCATTTCGTCGCCGGCGTTTTTGAATGAATTCGGTGCGGTGCGGCAACAGCTTATAAGTCTACGGGATGGTTTTATGCTAAAAAATCAATTCAAATTTATACGTAATTATTTTTGTATGAAAAAAAATATGACAAATAATCAATAATTTATCTTTACTTTTGTAATCTATAAACACAATACTGTCTCCCATTGCAGCCGTGGCAGATATTTTTATAGCACCTTATATTTAGTTAGAAAGATGTGTCAAGATTGTTTACATTTAGTTAACTAAGTAGGTAGGTACCTAAAGTTATTGGGTAGGTATAGTTAATATATATTAATAAATAAAAATAAAAACATTAGTCATTTTGAAAACAATTTATAGGTAGGTAGTCAATTTAATAATAATAAAATTACAATTAGGTATTATTTATCAAGGACATAAACAGTATCTATATAATGAGTGATGACAGGACAAGTAAGCATGCGTCGGCGTCGTGAACTCTTGAGCAATTGCTGCCTGCATGACCACAAGGGGAAAACTAAATATAATAAAATAAGCAATATAAAATAGATACACAGGGTGTAAAACGATAACAGCGCGCGCCTAATACTTTAGTACGAGTTTGTAGGTACTTGCTGACTTCTTGGCGAGCGGCACAGCGTGCAGCGGCGGTGCACGTGTGCATCGTCTAACGTCGTTTGTAGGTATTTGCTGAATTCTCGGCGAGCGGCACAGCGTGCAGCGGCGGTGCACGTGTGCATCGTCTAACGTCGTTTGTAGGTACTTGCTGACTTCTCGGCGAGCGGCACAGCGTGCAGCGGCGGTGCACGTGTGCATCGTCTAAAGTCGTTTGTAGGTACTTGCTGACTTCTCGGCGAGCGGCACAGCGTGCAGCGTGCAGCAGCGGTGCACGTGTGCATCGTCTAACGTCGTTTGTAGGTACTTGCTGACTTCTCGGCGAGCGGCACAGCGTGCAGCGGCGGTGCACGTGTGTATCGTCTAACGTCGTTTGTAGGTACTTGCTGACTTCTCGGCGAGCGGCACAGCGTGCAGCGGCGGTGCACGTGTGCATCGTCTAACGTCGTTTCAGTTCAGAACGGTGTCGGTGTGCGTGCGAACTAGACGTTGTGCGTGTATAGTAGCGTCTAACTGCTCATCACTGATACTATCTCTGTCGGACAAGATGCCAATTGAGACAGCGTGCTTTTTGGCCACGCCCACCAGTGAGTTCGTGCCCGCGGCTAGTGGCACCTTAAACCTGACGACTCAGGTCAACCAATATTTAAGAAACTTGGTTTGTTACCGTTACCGTCACTTTACATTTACGATATGTGTGTTTGTAATTAAAAATGAAGAATTATTCAAGACTGCAAATGAACTGTTATTCCTAGGAACAGATTGCAGTTGCATGATTTACATAAACTAGCTAAATACAGTAATAACTGCCTAGCAATGTGTGTGCGCATTTATAACAAAATACCAAGGCATTTCAAGACATTAAATACAAGATTATTTAAAATTAAATTTTATAAATGGTTACTTGAATCTAGTTTTTAAAGTTTAACAGAATTTTTAGATAAAAAAATTAATAAGGGGGGCTGCAGCAGCATGGGCAGAAACGGCCCGTGCCTGCGGAAGACCGGGTTCTGACCCTGGTGCGGCAGGAGCTGGCTGCCTTCCAGAGCCGGTCTTCCGATAATGCATGGCAGGACCCCATGCATTATACATATGCCCTAAAAGTTCAACTCCGGTATCAGTAGTTAATAGACCCCTTGTAAAACCGAACTGTTTCTTATGCAGTAATTTACGTACATTCAAAAAGCTTTGCATTTGATTTAAAATAAGTTTTTCAAAAAATTTACTAAAGGTAGGTAGCACTGAAATATGTCTATAATTAGTAGGGTCTGACGTACTACCCGATATAAACAACAGTATTATTTTACTGTTTTTCATAAGATCAAGAAACTCACCACCTTATTATTTATATTTTTTGGAATTGTGATTACTTACACAAACAAATTGTAAATAAGTTGCCATCTGATCACGGTGGACAAACAATAACGTTTTGTTCCTACAAGCCTTTACAAAAAATTCAAACAAGGTTTAGGCCAATATCATGTAAACACTTACAGAAATTAAATAATTCTTTGGCCAATAAATTATGTGTTCATGGTTTTAATAATATTATATGTGACCCAAATGAGTTCTACGCCGAGCTCTTTTCACTATTAAACACGCAATTTAATAACACTTTTCCACTAAAGACTAAAAGTATTTATACAAAGTTCTTATTTAGTGATTGGGCGACTACAGGTATTCGTAAAAGCAGGGGGAAACTTTTTGAACTTTATGGCGTAAAGCAACACATGAATAATACAAACTTTGAACAGTATGTTGCAAAATAGCTAAAACTCTTAATATTAGCAATAAAATAAAATCAGCTAATGATAAAATAAAAACTACCTGGCAAATAATAAACAATGAAACAGGTCGGAAAAAACATCGTAATACGGAAATTAATTTCGAGACTGCACATGGCCTCATCAGCTCAGATGTAGAAATAGCTCAGGAATTTGAAAACTTTTTTGGTAGTATTCCCCTCAAAACAACTGAAGCTTTAAATTCCTCGCCCGCGCTTTCTGCTGCCTTACTTAGAACGAATGTGAAGGCATGCCCTTTGTAGTTTAGGTTCCAGCATACAAACCCCCAGGCTGTTATAAAAGCCTTTAAAGATCTAAAAATTAAATCTACTGAAGATCTCTGGGGAATGTCTGTAAAAGTCTGTAGATCTATCATTGAAACCAATGCGCCCTATTTAGCATTAATATTTAACACCAGTGTAGACCAAGGAGTCTTTCCGGATCTCATGAAACATGGTAAAATAGTTCCTTTGTTCAAATCCGCTGATAGTAAAGAACCCAACAATTATAGGCCTGTGTCAATTCTGCCAATTCTCAGTAAGGTGTTTGAAAAGTTGAGGCTCAATAAAATGTTATGTCACTTTAATAAAAATTCCATCTTTCATGAACAACAGTACGGTTTCACCAAAGGGCGTTGTACCACTGACGCTGGTGTCACCCTAATAAAGAACATTTTTAACGCCTGGGAAGAAGCACAAGATGCCATTGGGATCTTTTGCGACCTCTCTAAGGCGTTCGATTGCGTAAATCATCAGACACTTCTGCTGAAACTAGAGCATTATGGGATTAAAAATACAGCTCTTGATTTACTAAGATCATACCTGAAAGATAGAAAAGTTACAGTTCAAGTAAACGGCATAAACTCATTAGGGTCGGAAATGGCAATGGGCGTTCCTCAAGGTTCGATATTGGGTCTATTCCTCTTTTTACTTTATATTAATGATTTACCCCAATTACTTCAAAATCAACCGAAGATGGTGTTATTTGCAGATGACACATCATTGATATTTAAGATAGACCGACGGTCACAAAATCTTGACGACGTGAATAGCTCTATTCTTCAGGTGCATGATGGTTTACGGTAAATAATTTGGTACTAAATGGTAAAAAAACCAAAGGCATTAAATTTAAATTACTGAATGTTAGAAGTAGCGAGTGTGACATCATGTTGAATGGAGAACAACTGGAATTTATTAATCACACGGTTTTCCTGGGAATCACGCTAGACGAGAAATTACAATGGGGACCTCATATAACATCTCTTGCGGGGTGGCTAAGCTCGGCCGCTTATGCTGTTAGAAAGATAAGACAGTTAAAAGATGTAGAAACCGAGCGTTTGGTCTATTTTAGCTACTTCCACAGCATTAAATCGTATGGTATTTTACTGTGGGGTCGGGCTGCTGACATTGAATCCATCTTTATTTTGCAGAAGAGAGCTGTCAGAGCCATTTATAATCTATTTCATCGCGAATCTCTCAGGGAACTATTTAAAAGGATTAATATTATGACGGTACCTTGCCAATTCATTTATGAAAATATTATGTACGTAAGAAAAAATCTACTTAATATATTTTTAATAAAATAAGTGATAACATAATTTAAAAAAAAAATTAAAAATAATGTTTCTGGTTAAGCAGAGTGACAAAAAAAAAAGAGGTTGCATGTTTTAAAAAAAAAAAGGATTTATGTTAAATAAGTAACATGTAGTATTACTAATACTACAATATGCAATGCTGCACACAAAGTATGGCGCTATGTATAAATTGTAGACTTGTCACTACAATTTACTTAATTGTTAGGTTTTTCCGTTTGGCTTTGAGTTTTGTGGTACTTACGCGGACTTGTAAAATTTACAAAGGAATTTGTCCATTTTCAGCTTCGCTTGGACACGATACTCGAAAAGAAACCAAATAATCAACAACTTTTTAAACGCTTATTTATTCAATACTTTTGTATCAACTTGCGCCCACAAACAGTGTATTTAACAAGTACTGAAATTGTTTTATTCTTCGATACGAGTATATTGACAGTACCCGACCTTCATTAATTCATAGTTGACATCACTATGAATGAATAAAGGTCGAGTACTGTCAATATGTCGAACAATAAAACAATTATATTAATATATATATGAATAATGAACCGAAGAATCAAACAATAAATCGTCTACTTTAAAATAATTATTTACTAATCGATTCTAATTGTTTCTTTTTGAAGTTCAACATTCATGTAGCAGTCTAGACTTTACAGTAAAGCTGTTATTTATAAATCATCTACATTATTATTCTAACATGTTTTATCCTTAAATCTGGAAAACAAAAGCAAGTATTTAAAAGTATCGAAGTTGGTCAAAGAATCGCTATTATTAAATAGATTCTTTAAAAAAAAAAGTTTATGTCAATGTCAGGTCTGTAACTTGAAGTCATTTTTCATAATTGTCATCACAGACTACAATATAATCGCCCTCCAAGCGGAGATCCTGCGGGCCAGGGGTCTGGCCCGTGAGGAGTCGTTGGAGACTCTGAACAGGGACCCGTGGGGACGCCCCTATAAATTGGTGCTAGAGAAGCTCCGCCCATGGGCTCCCCCGCTGACGCAGAGTTTCCGGCCCCAGCTCGTGGAGGACGTGGTGAGCACTCTGTTCCCTTCTAGAGGGGAACACATCCCTCCGCCTACTGCGGTGCTCAGTGCGGACCACGCCACCGACGACGACAACGATGCTCCGGAGGTGACCGAGGTAGAGCAGCGAGTGGTGTACGTAGGCTGAGTGCCAAAAATACCGCCCCAGGACCCGACGGCATACCTGAGAAAGCCTGGGTCCTGGCCTCGGAGGCTCTAGGGCCTGGACTAAGGGGGCTCCTAAGCGCATGCTTGGGGAGAGGCCAGTTCCCACTTCGTTGGAAGACGGGGAAACTGGTCCTCATCAAGAAGCGGACTCTCCGTCCGCTTACCGGCCCATCGTGCTGCTCGACGAGGTGGACAAGCTCTTTGAAAGAAAGAAAGAAAGAAATACATTTTATTTGCTCAAACATGTGTATGCATAGGTACAGAATTAAAATCAATACATGCATGCAAGATCTTCGAAAAAATAAGTGGCTCACGACATGTCTGCCATTTCTCATGGCGTGCAAATATATTTGTACAATTATTAATACTGAATTAATGATTTTTAACTAATATACTTATACATATTATATCTATTATTATTCATTGTATTTACATTATCCAATTATTATTATTTATTTTCCTTGTCCTATATTCCAGATTACAATTATCATAATAAAGATTTATATTACTTTTAATAGACATTCATTTATTTATAATAAAGGTCTCACAATTACTACTAAAGACCATAACTACTATACCTAATGTTAGTTACATTTATTTATTTATAATAATCACCATGTGTCGTTTAAAAATTCTGCAATACTATAATATGCTTTTTGTGCCAAAAACAATTTCATTGCGTGTTTAAGTTTAGGTATAGTTAGCTCTTTCCAACTTTTGGGCAATTTGTTATAGATAATTGGTGCCATGCAAAAAACACTGCTGAGCATAAGTGCAGTTTTCGATGTATGTAAACATATTATGCTATCATCACTCTGTTTCTTGGAAATTTGTCTGCCATACGAGGAAACAAATGTGGATTTGCTTTTACGAACATTACTATTTCTAATATATAAAGTGAAGGTAGTGTTAATATACGATATTTAGTGAAATAATTTTTACAGCTATCAGTAGTTTTAAGTTTAAACATACATCTTACGCAGTACTTCTGTCTTATAAAGATGATATCCCTATCGGTAGAGTTCATCCAGAAGATAACACCATATCTAATGACGGATTCAACTAAACCATAGTAGGCCGATAATAGCGCTTATATATTTGGAGTACGTGATAATTTACATAATGCATATGCACCACTACTTATTCTTTTGGCCTGAGCCTCAATATGCGCTTTCCAATTTAAGTTTCTGTCGATTGTTAGGCCTAAGAGTTTTATGGTATTAGCTATCTGTATTTTACTATTATTACATTCGATGTCAAGACTAGAGAATAATGATGATCTTTGGCTAAAGTGCATAATCAAAGTTTTATTTATATTAATTTTTAAATAATTATTATTCAGCCACGCGTTATCGCTTCAATTAATGTATTTTTTATGTCAGGTTCATATGTATTCTTATTATGGCATGGTATAGATATCGTACTGTTATCCGCAAACAGTCATTGCAGGCCGCCTCGTCGGGTGGCTGGTGCGGGTGGGGCCGGATTTGGCGGAGAGCCAGTTTGGCTTCCGCAGGGGGCGCTCTACGGTGGACGCCATCATGCGCGTGCGGGCCCAAGCGACGGACGATGCTGTGGGCCGGGGTGGGGTCGTCTTGGCGGTGTCTCTAGACATCGCCAATGCCTTCAATATCATACCCTGGAAATGCATCAGGGAGGCACTCCGGTATCACCGGATGCCGACATCCCTCTGTCGTGTAGTCGAGGCCTATTTGACGAACTGGGACGTCATCTACCCCGGTCACCAGGGGGTATGGAACCGGCAAGAGATGTCGTGCGGTGTCCCACAGGGATCGGTCCTGGGGCCGCATCTGTGGGACATCGGATACGACTGGGTGCTGCGCGCCGACCTCCCTAGCGCTGTCAGCGTGGTTTGTTACGCTGACGACACGCTGGTCCTGGCGCAGGGGAGGTCGCACCAGGCGGCGGCCGAACTAGCGACACGCGGGGTTGCGACAATCATCGAGAGGATCCGGCAATCCAGCCGGTTGAACGCGCCCCAAATGGTCATGGCCACCCGGCTGGTCCGGAGATACCGTACGATCTCCGGTGAGGTGGCGAGCCTCCTAGCCGGATTACCGCCATGGGATTTGGAGGCAAAAGTCCTCGCGCACATTTGGGAGTGGCGCGAGGAGGCGAAACGCCGGGACGTAGCTCCCCTGCCGCGAGAAATCACGATACAGCGGACAGAACTCCGGCGGGATCTCAGGGCGGCATGGAGAGTGCGATGGTCGTAAACCAGCGCTGGGTAGGCCACAATTGCGGCGATAAGTCCTCTCTTTGAGGAGTGGCTAGAGAGGCGCCACGGCGTCCTCACCTTCCGCCTGACGCAGGTCCTCACCGGACACGGTTGTTTCGGGAGGTTCCTGTTCCGGATAAGGCGGGAGGAAACGCCCGGGTGTCACCATTGTGTGGATCGCCTGGAGGACACGGTAGAGCATACGGTGGAGGCCTGCCCGGCTTGGGCGGAGCACCGCCGTGTCCTCGTGCAGGCGATTGGCGGTGGCGATCTCTCGCGTCCGGCCCTGGTCCAGGCCATGGTACGGAAGCCGTCACCTCCTCCTGCGAAGCAGTAATGCCCGCGAAGGTGGAGGCGGAACGCGTGAGGGAGAGGCGAAATTCGCGCCCTCACCCCCCCTAGCCACCGCAGGAGACGCCCTGGGCGTCGGGAATCGCACGCTGATTCCCGGCCACCGTAGGCGAGGGCTTGCGAACGGCGAGTAATGGGCAGCTCGCCGTTCGATAAGGACCAGGCAAGGGTCAATGGCGCGTTGTGTTCCACGCGCGCCTCAAAGAGATGTCAGCATCAATGACGGGGTCCGCTAGGGCCGATGCCTGCCAGGGTTGCGGGAAAGTCCGAGAGGGATACCGTGGCCCCTGGCACAGGCAACTGAAGGAACACGGGTGAGTTGTAGTCAGTAAGAGTCTGACACGCCCTCCCGCTCTGCCCAGAGCGGGAGAAGTTATTAGATGATTTCTCACCCTAAAAAAAAGGGCTGTTATAGTATGTTGGCATTCAAAATAACAAGTAAGCGAAACAACTCTTACAAGCATCACGATAAAATCATAATAATATAATTATTCTTTTTCCTACTGGTATTAGGTATTAATCCTGTATTATTTTATACTTAGGGTGCCTGTTCATACCGAGTCAAATACCCATACAAAGTGGACAATGTCCTTTGTAAGTTATAACTTGTAATTGTAAAGTTTTGTGGTAGGTATAGGGCCCTGATAGGTAGTTGCTCTAAAGGTGGGTAAGTTGTTTTATGTCCACTTAACGCACGCGTAAAAGTCAAAAATGGCGATAAATACCGTAAAACCAAAAAAAACCTTTGTTTCACAAAATTATAACCTTAACTTCCTTAAAAATTAACGATTACATTAACTGGTGCCAAACGCACTGGTTATAGTCATTTTATACTCAAACATCTGCATTCTGTGGCGAACAGTAAACCAATAAGAACTCTCTTTTGTTGTCTTCGTCTTTGTTCGACGATAGTTCATCTGATGATAAAACAAATGGTGTAGAAAGAAAGAAAAAAATGACATCGCGCTCTCTGTAAAAAAAAAATACCACGTGAAGTCCAAACATAACGAGACACAGGAGTAACGAAATATCCAAATAGTATCGTGCTTATCACATTAGGTACTTATTTTGGTGTAAAGGTATCCATTTTTCAAGAGTTTTATCAAAGATTCAAAGCGGTGCCGGTGGTTTGATAATGTTTTGCTTGTTAGTTGTTACGGTAATTGGTCCGAGGTGGTCAGTTTGTCACTTCACTTCAAAATGTGACCAGCGAAATGTTTCCATAACATAAACATCTCCAAACCATTTTTTTTGGGAAAAGGTATTGCTTTTACTGGCAACCCTAATAACTATGACAATCGGTTTTTTATGCAGTGAAACAACGCTAAACATCGTATTTGACGAACGTTAAACATCTTACGAAATCGTTATTATTTGACGTACTTATACATATAACGTTAGGTAACCAACTGTTTAAACCCAGGTTTGAAACACCCGGCCCTAAGGAAAATACTGGTATTCAGCAGCATTTGATTAGACTGGAAGCCGATCTCAACATAGATGGCTCCTGCAGACAGGCGTGACGCGACAGTGCGACGTGATTCTGGTAGAACAATTTCCATGAAGTTTTCATAGAAATTGTTCTACTAGAGTCGCGTACCGCCTGGGTGCCTAGGCAGATGATAATGATGACTCCATATCAATTTCCAGGTGTACGAGATGCTAAAAGAGAAGCAACCTAAATTTGCAGAGAAGATCGTACCGGTCGCAGGGGACGCGGCTGACCTCAGACTGGGTTTGAGCGAGAAGGACTGGAACATGATCACTGAAGAGGTTAGTACTTTTATCTAGTAGTAGTAGAGTGGTAGCTAGAACTATTGTTTAAATATGTGGCAGCGACGGGCGGCAGTTGCAGATAAAACTTTTTACAACAGAAAAAAACCCCTAAACGCGACAATAAAGTCCCGGAAGTCAGCCCACTAAGAAATCGGTATCAAATAAACTGTCAAGCAAATTGACTACCAACTGAAATTGTTCGTAAGCAGTGGCGGATTTACACATTTCCCGCGTATAGGATGAACATTTTTTGCTGCCTTTACCTCTACATAACAATAGTCAGTATTATATGTATACAATTGGGTATACAGAAACCGCTGCCCAGGGCGGGTATGCAGAAAAGTTAGAGAATTAGGAGAATGTACGATATAAAAGCAAGCAAAGCGATCTCGACATTTTAAGCACTCTGCTTCCAAAAGGTCAGGTTTTCTTTTGACCATTCATACAGAAATAGGAGATACTTTGTCGACTTATAGGTACAAGAAAATTTAAAGCATTAGACGAATATGGCATGCTAGAGCGAGCGTAGCGAGCTCCAAACACTATTAATGGCGTACCACGGATATGTCTCATCTACACTACGATACGGACTTATATTTTGGGGGAACTCGCCCGATAGAGAAATGGCGTTCAAAGCGCAGAAGAAATGCATAAGGGCAATATGTGGCATTCAAAGCACAGACAGTTGTAAGCCACACTTCCAACAGCTTCAGCTACTTACACTTCCCTGTCTCTACATATACGAAGTAGCAAGCTATGTTAAGATAAATATACACCTATACAATCACCCAAAGAGTCTACGCCACAAAAATAAAATATGCACAATACCACATAAAAAAGCTATTTTTAATAAAAATTTTCTTGGTATGGCACCCAAAATCTATAATAAGATACCTGAACACATAATTGAAATAAAAAATATGGATCAATTTAAAAAAAAACTACGCGAATTTTTAGTTGCGAAATGCTACTATCATATTAATGACTATTTAAATGAAAGATGTTAGAGCCCTGCTACATCCGATTTATTATATTAGGGATAAACCAGTACTAGTTTCATGAATTATCAATAAATTATTTTGAATTAGATTTGTATTAGTTTTAAATCTGACTGTAATGTATCATTTTGAACTGACATTTTATTATTATTATACACATTTATTATTATTATTATACATTTTACTATTTTATTACTTTGACATTTTTCAAACATGGCATTTTCTTTATTTGTAACTGCATTTAAAACTTTATTGATAAAATGACTAAACCTACCCAATAGATAAATTTGCACACCTAAATAGGTTATAATACAGTGTACCTACTATACTTTTTAACACCTTATAAACATGTATTATGCAAATAAATGATTTGAATTTGAATCATTTAGGTAGTAGGTCCAAATAGTTAGATAGATCCTTTTGAACATTTTTATAGAAATTGGAATTACTTTGTCGATTTACACAGAAAATTTTGAGAATGTAGGATGCAAGAGCGAGCGAAGCGAGCTCTATAAATTTAGCACCCTGCCCCGAATAGATAAGGTTTAATTTTGACCGTTCACACATACTCTTTTTAGACAAGAAAAGCTTCTATCAATTTGTCGCTGGAGTACATGATGGTATATACACATGATAAACGTTCTGCAAACTCCGTGTTCGTAGAAAAGAAGGTAGAGTGTCAAATGCCCGCACGGAACAAATATTTGTATGACCTGCAAGTAGTTGTTCCGGGTCTGGCCGTTTGTGTATGTGAGTATAAATGTGTGTAAACGCACCCACGATACAGGAAAACATCCATAATGGTTAGTAACAACAGGAGCTTAAAATCTATGTTAGTAGGTACATAATTAAAATATAAATAACAATAAAATTACATCATAGGATTAGAAACAATTACAATTCAAATATTAAAACAAATATATCAATTAAAATCAGAATTAGAATTGGAATCAAAATCAATTATAACTAAAACTTTTTATTTTACCGTCCCAATTACGATGCGTACCCAAAGCGAGTGCATTGGACACTGAAATTTACCAGAAATTGTCCTCAGAACATTATCGCTGCTGCCGCGTAAACTACCCATTTAAAAAAAAAAACCAGAATCTGGTTTTATTTTATTCTTTCCGAAGAAATGTGGTGTTGAAAATGCATGCATTCTTGAACTAAGTCAGTCTCTAAATCACAAGAATACATTTCTTCCAAGGAAAGGGTTTTTTTCGTAAGAGTTGATGATGACAATGCACTCATGTTGGTCAGAAACTCAGAATCATTATGATCTGAGGTCAGAAATGATAAATTTTCATTTTACTTGTGTATTCTATACACCTCTGCAAACCGCTTCAGGTAATATACAGGCGTGATGTTATTTTTGTACCCCAGGCGAACATAATCTACCACATGGCCGCAACGACGCGGTTCGACGAGTCGCTCCGAGTGGCCACCATGATCAACGTGCGAGGAGCGCGGGAAGCTCTCGTACTGGGCAAAGCTTGCAAGCAGCTCAAGTAAGTTAATGTTTCATAGACAGGACATGGACAATATGGACGTTGTTGTGTTATAAACAGCGTTCTAAAATTTGCTTCAAACTCCCTTAATATATCAACTAAAACGTATAATACATTATGTAGCTTCTTCTTTAGAAATATATTGGTGTTATATTTCGGTAATTTTTTATTGTGCCTTGATGTTACAGATTGTGAGGTTAACATTTTTAGAGTTCCGTTGTCAACAAGGAACCCTTGTCTGTCTGTGTAGTCTGTCCGTGGCTTAGCTTAGAGACCCTTAATAGTAGAACGGTGCAATTTGGCATGGGTATACTTTCCTACGTATTAATCACACCGACAAGGTGGTAAAATAATATTATTAGGGTAGGTCTAGGTACCTTCCCTACACGTGAAGTGGGTAAGTTTGTTTTCTCGTCTATCCTTTGGTATAGAACGGTGTAGGGTGTCATTGAATAGGCCGTTAAAAATTACGGCAGAAGTAGGTACCTAGTACAGGGCTAGCTTAAAAAAATCGGCATAATTTAAGGGTGCGGTACAGACAATCAGACTGAACAATTTTCTCAATGGGACCAACATCGTAACTCGAAAAAGAAATTTGCCGTCCCACACATTTAGGTCGCATAGATATTGAAGTTTTGTATAGAACAGTTGATAAATTTTTACTTACCCTGTATATAGATAACGAAGTTAAAAGGAAAACTATCACTGCTTAGTAGGTTTTACAAGTTAACGATTCGTTATTAACGAGTAATAGTCGACCAACTTACATTTGCAGTTGGAATGTATAGAAGAACATGTTTTTCAACTAAAATGTTAAGTTTGTTCTTGGGATAAATTCATACAAATTACAGATCCTTCATTGTGCGTGGTCCGACACGCACATGGGGCTCTGTCTTGCATAGGTTCGCAGCATAATGCTGAGCGATAGCCGTTTTGCGTGGATGTGACGCATGTTTCCCCCAATCTTTTCTTATTTTTTGTGTTTGTTATTTTTTGCGTCATGTTTACCGCAAATAAACGCATTTTCTTTCTTTCTTTTACTTGGCCAATTTTTCTAAAACACCTAGGGCAACATTTTAAGGAGTCACTTTGACTTTACTGTGCTAAGTAAAGTGAGCGTTTCATACGAATGTGAACCTTTAATACGCGCGTTTAAAGTTCGTATTCCTATAGCGAATGCAACGCTTGCTCGCATTCGCATATAGGATATGCGAATGCGAGCAAGCGTTTCATACGAAGATAAACGTTAAAATTATACGAATAATGTCCACATTCGTATGAGACACTTGTTTTATTTAGCTACTTCATTAATCTAAAATAAAAGAAAATGCTAGTTTTTGTTATTTTAGTAACAGTTCAGCAGGCTTAGCCAAGTTACAAACGCTTCGTATCGAATCTCTTTCTACAATTGTTAACGCCTTGGCGTAAGCGATCTTAGAAAACGATAAGTTGGTAGCCATGTTGAGATGACTGAGTCGATCGCTCGTTCTACAACGTTATTAGAAAACACCTATACTTTAGTCTATGGTGAGCGTTCCTACAAACGTCAAAGTCACAGTTGTTGGGTACTGTACTTAGTGCGCGGGCAAATAAATTGTTATACGTGATATAATTTTTTAAAAGTTAGCGATATAAGGTAAAGTTCTTCTTTTAATTGGTTTGTTACAATATCACAGTGTGGAATGTAATTTTAAACATTACTATGTCTAGAAGTGTTATGATATGATCCTACTTATGAATGAAAGATACCTTAAATGAAGTGATAACTTTTATAGGATGGTATCTAGATCTCGAGCAAGTCCAGAACAGTTCGCAGCTTTACTGGAATTCATGGAAAGGTACGTTAATTATTAGTTATTTCGTAAATATCTTCCTTTTTATTTGAAAATCTATCATACTTACTCAGGCACTTGAAAGTTTGAAACATAAACAATGACGTGATAGGTACGCAATTGTGTTTGACCCTTTACTTAATCAATAGACCCATTGTTTCTCTGAAATGGTTTTAACTTATGTTCTACTTTCTAGCCACGGCGATATAACGAGGCCCCAGCAAGGTCCTCAAGGTCGAATCAAAGCTGACCGACTGTGGCAGGAACTAGGAGAGTTACTTAACTCTCTTGGTGGAGGAATTGTAAAGCCATTGGACAAATGGAAAAGAGTAAGATTCTCACACAAACCACTGTAAAAATATTGTTTTATGGTTTCCTATTATTAACATTTTGTAGGTATTCTACATGGAGCACAAAACCACAACTGGTTTTGTGCTCCATGGTATTCTACAAGATAAAGTACATACAACAATCAGCTTACTTTATTGACTAGAAAATGATTGATGTAAACATGCATGACAAAAATTACCAGATAAATATGTTCAGGTGTGGGCAGACTGGAAAACAAAAACAAAGAAAAAAGCTTTGTCAATATGTTGTGGGGCTTCTGGTACTGGTGGTGGTCCAAGCAGCAGACAAACTCTGTTAGTCTTTTTTCTTTGCTTGTGGTCTTGGCTTATTACTATATTTTCTTTTATAAACAAGTGTAATATTTCTAATTTAAATTCTTCATATTTTTCAGGCCCTAACATCAGAGATAAACTCTCTACCACCACCAACCAGAGATTCTGTCTATATGTATGGACAGGAGTCACAAATTTCTGCCAGGAATGTAATTATATTGGATTTTATTCCTTCTGATTATATACAAGGTACATACCTTTTAATATTTTATTTTAAAGATACAATATTTTGGCTAAATAATTCATTTGGGCACATCTTAATATATGACTGTAATGATTTATGCTCAGCAACAACAGCATCTACCGCCTGTCCTTCACTGCCAACTCCCACTGGAGAACTTCCACGCCATCCTCCACCACCAGTGCTAGCGCCGCCGCCCGGCTCTGCGTCCGCGCCGATGCCGTCAGCGACGTCGCCTACCACATCCACGTCACGGGGGGCTCCGCAGCGGCGGCGGCATCGGGCAAGTCCGTCGCCCATCACATCCACGCCGCGACGCCGCGGGCTCTTTCGTGCATGCACACGCCGGATACAAACGCCCTTCGAACGAGCCACGAGCGAGTTCGTGGCTGTCGAGCATCGCCGGCTACAACTAGAGGCAGACCGGGAAAAAAATTATCACGAGAGGGAGATGGAAAGGTTGCGATTGGAATCGAGAAGAACTGAAATGGAAGAAAATCAAAATCAGATTTTAAGTCGTTTGGCTGGTACTGTAGACAATTTGATAGAAATTTTACCACAGTTGAGACTATCATCATTACCTTCCACAGATATTATACCTTAAAATGTTCAATGTATTGATAGTGGTCTCAGCTGAGGGCTACGGACATTTCAAATTGCCAACAATACCAGACTAGCAATTAATTTTTATTTCAATTGTTTGCTATTCTAATCCAGTTTTATTTTCCCTTCCCAAAATTTTATATTATATACAAATTGTTTGTATCATTTTTATTTCTTCTAATTTAATTGATCTTTTTATAGTACCTATTAAAACAAAACCTATTTTAAGACGGACTTGAAATGTTACAATGAAACCAATATATTTTATGTACAGTAAGTGTAGATAATTGATATTATTTATGTTAAGTATTTGATAACAAATAATACCTACAATGTTGGTATTGAGTGAATTGCAAATACAAAGTATTGGATAACTGCAAAAATCCTTCCTTCTACCTACCGTGCACGCCACCACCAAATTATTAGGAATGTCTGTGTTTTAATAATAACATTATATTTGTAATAATAAAGCTGTTTTATTAATAATTTAATCCAAGTACACACGGCTGCATAAAAAGCTATATTTTCCAGCATAATAGGCCTACATTCTGACATTCACAAAATACAAAGAATCTATTTTAAAGGTAAATAAAAGAATAAAAGCCTATTTAAACCAAATTACATGGTTGCCATTACAACTATAACAAATCTGAATTATGTCAAAAAGGTATGTAAAAAAATTGAAAATAAAAGTAAACAGTAATTTGGGAGCAGTTAATAGACATTTACATTACCAGGGAAACCACATGTGCAGAAGGAATTTTGCCAGACTTCCTTGTCTTCAATGCAGTCTATAATCTTATAATAATTATGGTTTTTATAAGGATACATTTGATGCGGGTTTTGAACATCCCATCACTGAGTTCTGTAACTTTGGCAACTTGTTATTAAAATGGATACTGTTTATAAGAAATGACTTGCTTGTTTTAGTAAATCTAAATTTGGGTATCACAATTTCATTTTTATTATGTGTATTTATACTATGGAAATCATTTCTGATTTTGAAAAGTCCTAAGTTTTTGTGATCATACAAAATACTTTCTAAGATATAAAGAGAAGGCAGAGAAAGAAATTTATATACTAAGAGACTCTGTAGCGAGTCTCTTAGTATATAAATTTCTTTCTCTATTATTTATTAAAGAGCGCATGGATTGCCCTTTTTTGTAAAATGAAAATTGAATCTACGTCAGATGCCGATCCAGACAGCCATAAGATATAATACTGTGGAAATAAGCAAAGTATACTAACCCTCAAAACCTACTCCTAAACCCCCTAAACTAACTAACAATAACTTATTACTCATATCTACATGATAAATTCAGTATAGAGTACATAAAAAGTTTAATTTATAATTAGGAAATGTAAATAAAATCCGATTTAAGCTTAAAAATCTTACTATAACCTATTCAATAAACATCTCAGCATGGCTCTTCCTTGGATTACTTCACTTTGGCTACCCACAGTCGCAGTGGGTGTGGGATCTTGCATGGTTATATCATCCCCATTGTCATGTGCAGCAGGAAGTAGTTGTGGTGGTGGTAAGCCAGCATTCAAAGCCATGTTGTGTAACACACAACACGCCATTGTAATATTGCTAGCTACATGAGGATGATAGTGAAGAACCCTGTCTCTAAGCAAACATCTCCACCGTGCTTTGAGTAATCCAAAACAGCGCTCAATGCAGTTACGGGCTTGCACATGCTTTTGAGTGTATCTTTCTTCAACGGAACCTTGAACTGTATTGAGGATAGGTATCATAAGCCAAGGGCGTTGTGGATATCCAGAGTCACCTGAAAAAATAGTTTTTGTAGACAAAACACATGGAAACTCTTATAGATTAAATGTTTTTACTATTATTTAATACCTACCTAATAGCCATACTTGTTCATTATTTTGATGAAGTTCACGCATATATGATTCAACTCTACTAGAAGACCATAATATATATGTGAATCATGTGTAGCTCCACCAAACTTTGCATTCACATTTAAAATTAGAAGATTGGTATCACAGATCTGAAAATAAAACTTTTATTAAGAATTGATTTGTCTAGCTTTAACATGCCATAGAGTTTAGATAAATATAATATCTACCATTTGAACATTTAATGAATGATACCCTTTTCTATTATAAAAAAAGATGCTCTTCATCATTGGGCTTTACCAAAGCTATGTGGGTACAATCTATGCACCCAATTACACCAGGCAGACCAAATCTTCTTTGGAACCTGAAACAATAATGGTTAATTTGAATTACATTACATGCACTTAATAATTTAAATATTGTTAAATCATTTGTTAAGTACCTACTCACTCTTGTTTTAGAAATGCTCTGTCTTGACGTGTTTTCGGAAACACAATCCATTTTGCTATGACAGCAGGATGGTTCAACGCATCAACAACTTGTCTGATGCACCGACTAGCTGTGCGTTGGGCAAGATGCTGAGTGACGCCGACAATACGCTGATAGGATCCTGTGGCTAGGAAACTAAGAGCGCACAACACCTATCAAAAACAAAACATTAAAAAAATTAAATGATAGCGTATTAGGAAAATTGCCAATACTATACGTTAGTCAGCTTAATGCACTTACCTTAACTTTTAGGGGAATCTCGTTGGTTCCTTTCAACGATGTATTTTGGTGGAGTTCTTGACAAAGGGCTTGGAAAGTAGTTTTGTCTAGGCGAAATTGCTGCACAAATAAAGTTTCCGGCATTTCGCGTATTGTCTCCATGCACTGACGATTTACGTCTCTTTTTCGGCGTCTAAGCAACACTTCTTCATTATGAGCGCACCACAACATATTTAAAGTATGCATTTTAAATGCTAAATCGTAAATAAAGTTCAAAATTATGGTAAACAAACAAAACACTTCTCGGTCTCAACACAGCTGTATCATAATAGATGCCATTTTTTTATCGTTTTCTATTGGGTCTCGGCGACCGCTTAGCTGTCGTTCAAAAACTTCGACATCGTTTCGTTAGCAATTGTCAAAACTGTAACTTGGCTACGGATCTACGGGATGTAGCGATCAACGTTGTGGAAACGATCACATTTCATTCTAACATTTTGAACGATTGTAACTTGTCTACGAATTTTCTATTCGTTTGTTCTGACCACGTGACTTAACGTTGAGATGATGTCATTCCCATACATTTGACTAGTTTTCTAATAGCGTTATCGATTGTAGATTGTCAACTTGGCTAAGCCTGCAGTTCTGCAGCTTTGTTCAGAATTCACAATTATCCATAATTTTTTTAATTATTGCTGCTTACTTTTTTGGTTTTTGTATCCCGAGAATCGACGACACGGTTCCTTGGCTCGTCCCCTATCACATGGGACTTGAATATAACTGGCAAAATTTTACTGTACTGTGTACACCTCTGCTTAACCCTTCCAGGATTACAGGCGTGATGTTATGTTTGAGGTCCTTTAAAAATAAATACTTTAATCTCTATTACTTAGTTTTAGTTTCTTAAAAAAAAAATTACCCTATCAATTACTTTGCAATATATACTTTACAAATTACAATACTTCCCCCAGGTCATACGTCCACGTGTCCACAGCCTATTCGTATGCCTGTGAGAACCTGATCAACACCGAGGTGTTAGAGGACTTCTACCGGAGTCCGGTGGACCCTGATGCCCTCATCAGACTGGTAGAGACTGTTGATGAGGATAAGCTGAATGATATTAGTTCTAGGTAAGTTTTTAACATAGGTTCATACTCAAACGGTGCCATCGGGAACCCTATTTAACTCTTTTTCCTCGTAAGATCTTAGAAAATCCAGTGATAAAATCCCGCCTCGATGTGTTTAGTTGTTTACGTCCGTGCGAACGTGGTTTTAGGGCACAGAGCACGGATCGCCATGCCCGCGCCGGCGCTGGCAGCGCCTCAAAACTGGGAGTACTGATAAAGTTCGTGGCACCGAAAGTGCGTTTAGCGCACAACTTATGTCATGGAGTGCCTTCAAAGCCATCAGTTTCTATACATCTACTACCAATGACGCCTCTAACTTGCAAGCATCAAGCGGCCGAAATCAGAAATAATCGTTTGCCGCCATCCTGACGTTTATATCAGGTGTCAAGAGAGTGTGCTGTGTTCCGTGTTTTCCAAAGTATATAATCGCCACCATTATGCCGAAAGTGATCAAAAGTGCTGGCATGATATAGTCTTGAAGGTCAAATACTCACACAGACTTATCCTGCGCGCACTTTAGCAGCACCCGCCGAGGCAACTACGTGCTCTATGTCAAAAGGTGCCAGCGGAATACTAATAATTACGACCTAGGTGCCAAACAGATGCTATTATTTTGGATACTATTAAGTACTAATATAACCAACACCACTTGTATCTCTATTAGTCACAAAACTATTTCTGGTAAATGTAGAAAGGTACAATCCACACAAATACATATCTTCATTTGAGTAGCGGCCAAAACTATAGGTACAGCTCTATGAATCACACAGAATACTCTAAGAAGGAAGGGCGAAACAAATTCAGAGGTCACGGTCTCTTTTAAGGTCCAGGCATAATCTTGGAAAGATCATGTGAAGATCATATAGGAAGATTGGTGTCAGTCTCTTTTAAAGTCCAGACAGAATCTTGATCAGACTATGTGAAGGCTATGTAGATCGGTGTCTGAAATGGTCTTTGGAGGAGAGGTCCACAGATATTGAGTGGACCTGTCCAGTCAGTGCACGCATTTGTCAGTAATCGTGCAGCTCAACTCAAAACTTAACATACCTTTTGGGTAACTACAGACCATAAAAAAGTGATCATCGCCAAATACTATAGCTATTAACTTGCTATGGTTATTATTATTAATGACAACGTTAAGATGACTTTTATGATTATTTTTCTCAATTTCAGTTTGATAAAGAATTGGCCGAACACGTATTCGTTCGCGAAGGCAGTGGCTGAGGAGAAGGTGAGGTCCATGTGTGATGACCTGCCTCTATGCGTTGTTAGACCTGCTATCGGTAAGTTCACTAGTAACACGTATTCATATATTTACCTGACACAATGTCTAGTGACATTTTAATTTATTACCAAAACTGCCGAGCTTTAAGAACCAAATTGAATACTGTAATAAGTACCTATACAATAATATTCTGGCGGACTCGCACGATATTTTTTTTTTTTTTTTTTTTTTTTGATGTTTCTGCTTCATGGCAATCTGTTTCCCAACAATAAGCCACTTTTTTGTTTGACCTCTCAGTTTATGTTTTCCTCAAGAGCCATATTTGTATGAAAATTCTTTTCACACGACTCTCTTGATATCAAGTGGTAAATCTTTCATGTAGGCTCGGTATGTCACTTCTTTTTAGCCGGGTATGCTGAAGAGCGCCTTCTCCACTCAGAGCGTGAGAGCGTGTGCCAGTTCGTTTACATGGACGGTCAGTTTCTCCTGGTATTTCAGGCTGTTTTGAGCTATTTCCTGCCGAACTGTTTTTAGGCCGAGGTCGAGGTATATATATATATTACTTATACAATGAGGGATGCCAAACATTGTTCTCAGAGCTTTGGTCTGGAATCTCTCCAGGATATCTATATTACTGTTGCTGGCCATTCCCCACAGTTGTATTCCGTAAGTCCAGATTGGTTTTATGGTAGTGTTGTACACTAGCATCTTGCTGTTAGGATTTAGTTGTGATTGGCGTCCCAATAACCAGTTCAGTGACCGCAGTTTTCCATCTAGTTGTTTGCGCTTTGTCCAAATATGTTTTTGCCATGTAAGTCTCCTGTCTAGGTGCATGCCCAAGTATTTTGCGTTATTATCTTGAGGGATAACTTTGCAGTTTAGCGTTACCGGTGGACATGTTTTTCTCCTAAGTGTAAATGTTACATGTACCGATTTGCTCTCATTGGCTTTTATTCTCCAACGCTTCAGCCACATCTCAAGTTCTGTCAGGTGGTTTTGCAACTGTAATGATGCCGTTTCTGGGTTGCTATGAGCCGACAGTAGCGCCGTATCATCCGCGTATGTCGCAGTCGTGGTGTAGTCAGTAGTTGGGATATCTGCTGTAAAAATGAGGTATAGTACAGGGCCCAAGATACTGCCCTGAGGGACACCTGACTTTATTTCGTGTACTTCTGAGAGATAATCACTGTACTTCACTTGGTAGCATCTTTTTTCTAAGTAGGATTTAAGTATTCGGAATAGACAATGCGGGAGATGCTTCTTGAGCTTGAACAGGAGGCCGTCATGCCATACCTTATCAAACGCTTGGCTGATATCCAAAAAGACTGCAGAGCAATATAATTTGTTTTCAAGGCATCTGCTAATGGTGTCAACTATACGGTGTACCTGTTCAATTGTCCCGTGTTTTTCCCGGAATCCAAATTGGTGGTTCGGTAGAACTGTACTTAGATGTTCTTTCGTCCTGTTAAGCAGTATCTTCTCAAATAATTTGCCAATAACTGGTAGCAGGCTGATAGGTCTGTATGAAGTAGCTTCGTGTGGGAGTTTACCGGGATTCGGTACCATGACTACATGTGCAATTTTCCATTGCCCAGGGAAATGTTCAAGTCTTAAGCTGGCATTAAAGATGTTAACTAATTTCATTACACCTTTATGAGGCAGGTTTTTAAGTAATGTGGCATCAATAAGGTCATAGCCGGGTGCTTTACCTTCCTTGAGGTTCCTTATTTCTCTCACAATTTCTTTTGGGCTGGTACTGTTTAGTGGAAGACACATTTGATTCGCTGATTCAAGGTGTTCCTTGATCTCCATAGTATGTTCGGGATTGTTTTCAGGGAGTGGTTGGTAAACTGTTTTCAGATTTTCCGCCTTTTCGCACGATATTAATATTTTATTTGAGACATGGTTGGTAACTGAAATTAGCGATGGCGAATTCATCAACTCAAGATAAGTACATTGTTTATCGTTGTGACAGAAATCGAGTATTGTGTGGTAAATCTGATGGTGGAGGTGTTCTGATTGCGATGCGTCGCGGTTTAAATGTACCTACCTAATGCGTTGTGTGTTTACGGCGTTGCCTTGTCATGACGGTTGTTGTGACATCATGTCACCTAATATTGATTACGTACTTTTATAATTGTATTCTAAGACTGTTTATGAGTCTCACATTGTGTGTGGCGTATATGTTCCACCTAATCAGACACTAACAACCTACCTACCAATCGCTATTTAATTTGCCCGAGAAAGAAATTTCATCTCCAATTATTAGTACCGTTTTTCCGAATTACAAGCACTCAAAGACATAGGCAAAGTTGTAGGTAAAAGACGCAACGTTGCCTCGGAGGATATCTCAATAAATAAACAGTTGATCTTATCAGTATTTTTTCCCGTGTGCATGAGACATCGTGCTTGTCCCCGGCAGTTAGATTATTGCCATGAAGGTAATATATTTTTTTATCACAGGTAATAGGCAAAGTTGAAGCAGGCACCGCCACCACCATTTCACCCACTCGCACCGGTTTTTGTCGCACAACTGAAAGTGTAACAATAGAGTTACCATTGAAAAAAAATATATAATAATGTAAAGTAACTACCTACCAAATGGTACAAAATAAGAAATAACTAAGCAAACGCGAAATAAAGTAATGGAAACCAAATAGGCAAATTTGGGCTTACTTGGCAAAGTTGCAGCATTTTAAGTAACACGTATATTTTTGGAGACTAACTTAGGGGGCGTCCATTAATTACGTCAGGCGTTTAGAGGGGTGAGGGGGTCGAGCCGAATCTCACCCAATCTCACTTGGGGGAGAGAGGGGCCTCGGTAGATATCACGTAATTTTTTTTCAACAAGAAACAGTATAAAATTGTGAGAAAACTGGTTTAAATTAAATAAAAAAGTTTCTCCACTAAAATATACTCTCTTAAAATGAATGATATTATTCCGGGAAATTCACGGATTGAATCAGTAAACCTTCGATCATCAGTAAACAGATTTAGACTACGTTTTTAGAAATCTTAAACACTAGTCGTAACTAGTATTACTTAAATAAATAAAAAAATAAAAATGTTTTTTTTAATAAACCCAGCGCAGTTAAACTCAGATTAACTTATTTAGATTAAAAGTATGCATTTAGAAAAATCTCATGTGAGATTAGGGGAGGGGTGAGGGGGTCGAGCGAAATCTCACGACAACTCACCAGGGGGTGAGGGGGAGTCGAAAATTTGCCAAAATCACCTCACGTAATTAATGGATGCCCCCTTACCACAGATTGAATGGCTCGTTTATGACACATCTGCACTTATGCCGCGCGTACACAATGACAGCGCTTCAATGGAATTCTTGCTACCGTAAGATGGGGTTATTAGGGACGCAGGGGTTAATCGAGACGAAACTTTAAAATGGATTTGAATGATTGGACGTTAAAATAAATAGATTTTTGCCAACAAGGGTACTTAAACGTTAATTAAAACAGTAAACAGATTAAGAGTCTGTTTTGGCAGCAAAAGATATTATTTCAATGCTAAAATCCATTTTAAAGTATCGTCCCGATTAACCCCGTTTTACTTACCGGTACTTAATTTCCTATCAATTATAAACTGTAAGCAAACCACATGAGCCGCACTATAGATCCATTGATTTCTAGTGACGTATGTGTGTCTGTGTTTGTGTGTGTGTCTCTATGTGTGTGCATGTGTGTGTGTGTGTGTGTGTGTGTGTGCCGGCACCCATTCCCCTTACACCTGTATATACTTCCATCCATCTTTTTTACTGTTATCTCTTTTTAATTAATGCATAGGCCTATGGCTTGTTGCTCCGCGCCTGGATATAGTATAGGCATGCAAAGATTTCAATTCCAAATTAAAAATTAACAATAAGTGTCAGATCATTGGAATTACAATATAAATATTATTAAAAATATCAGCGTGATAATAAATTAAATTAAATTAAATAGGTCAATGAGAGGATCGCAATAATTATGTCAATCAGTTAGTGAATCTTCGTCAATCGTGTAATAAGTTTTCATAATAAAAAATTCGTTAAGCGCCCTTTTAAATTTTAATATAGTCATATTTTTTATAATGTTAGGTAGGTACTCTATTAGCAATTCCCAAAAAACTATTTTTCATTAGTGCGGTATATCGTTTTGTAGAAGCCGATTACTCTGCACTAATAAGGACATTAAATTAGTCGACGTACCTCCATCCTAGACAATATCACACTGGATACCCAGAGTTTTTATTTATTTAGAAATTATAACCAATGATAATGAGAATGCAACGAATACCCGATTTTGTTCTCACGTCCACTAATCCATATTTTTAGATGTAGAAAAGGCCATTATATAGGAAAAGGATATGATTAAATGGAAAAAATATATAAAAACTGTGTGGATTATGAGCAGTTCTCCATATACCGAAAAAGATTTAAGTTACTCTGTGCTGTATGTTTCAATGGGTTTCAATTGAATAGAAACCGGAATGCGTTAAGATATAAAACGTTTTTGGTCGTTTATGAAAAGTCGAAAAGGTAATACAGGCATACCTAACACTATGTACCTACATCATGACACATAATGTACGTAAGGAAAACTTTATTTTCCTTTTCTTGTACTGCTCTTAATATTTGTTTCAATTCTTTCAACTCAGTGTCTGTGTTAATAAATCTATTTTGCAATATAGCTCTAGTATTATTAACAGAAATGAAAATGAAAAAATAATAGTTTTTGTTGAAACTACAAACAAATTTGTAATAAAAGGTAGAAATTTCGTAAATAAAAGACAAAAAGGAAATATTTTCGGAACCCTTGAGTAAAAATGGTTAAAATTTTTAATTTTTATAGTTAATTATCTGGTTTATCGAATCCTGAACGGTGGACCACTACTTACGCCACACCCTGTATAAGAATGTTTGATCAAGATACAGTATCCTTGATTTAAGAGTTGACAAAGAGAACTTTTCTAGGAGAGTATGATATGAAGAACGTTTCTTATAAAACGTGTAGTTTAGGAAACGAAGATACCTACGTTGTACTGATTCAAGCTGGTCACTGTATTTATCATAAAGTGGATTCCATACACATGTGGCATATTCCAGTTGACATCTTTTGAGTGACTTGTATAGTAGTGAATATGTGGAAGGCTTTTTAAATAAATTGCAGGTCCGTCTTATAAAACCATAAAATTGATAACCCTTGGCTGTGATGTGGTCAACGTGAGCATCAAAGTGCAACTTTGAGTCAAGTAATATACTCAGGTCTTTTATTAAGGAAACTTTTTCTAAATTTGTGCTACAGAGCGAATATGTGAAATGAACGACATGAATTTTTTTGATAAAAGAGGTAGATTTACACTTGGGTAAACTCAATTGTAGTTTATTTGTTAAACAATAGGCAACAAATCGATGCAAGTCCTCTTGCAATTTAACACAGTCATCAATAAAGCTTATTTTACGAAAAACTTTAAGGTCGTCAGCATACAACAGAAAACCAGAGTTTCTAAAGCATGTATTTACATCATTTATAAATAAAACGAAAAGCAGTGGACCCAAAATTGAGCCCTGCGGCACACCAGATGTCACGCTGATCACATCGGAAGAAAACCCCTGGACCACAACCTTCTGGGTTCTATTTTTCACGTACGATATAAACCAGCGAAGCAGACTCCCACAGATACCGTTACATTGGATTTTTTGCTTAAGCATACTGTGATCCCCCTTGTCAAAGGCCTTACAAAAGCCAGTGTAGATTGTGTCAACTTGATTGTCCATATTTTCGAATAAAAAAATTAAGTACAAGACTAGGTTGCTTACAGTGGAGCGACCAAGAACAAAGCCATACTGTTCTGGGATAATAATATTAGTAAGATGGGATAGATTGCATTATGAACTAGTCGCTCCAAAACTTTTGACAAGGTGGACAACAATGATATTGGACGATAGTTGGTAACGTCGTTTTTGGTGCCACTTTTATATACAGGCGTGATATGAGTAGTCTTCCATGCTTGAGGCACAATACCCTCTTTCAGACTACGGTTAAATAAATATACAGAGTTGATACGAGAGAGGGGCTTTCCTTTAAACTGCCTTTACTAGGTACAATTTTCAAGCTCTGTACCAAAAATCAATTAAATAGGAGCAGTAGTTTAGTCGCAAATGATTTTTTAAGTTTTTGCCATGTTTGAACACGATGTATCTTTCCTAACAGCTGATTATGTCTGACGCAAGTCACAAGTACAACCAAATATGTTCGCTACAAAGATGGCAATGCAAACAAGGAAGCAATAAATACACACACACGTCTTGCACTTTCATTACAAAGGGTGGTTGCGTTTTACTCAACACACACGTCAACACTTCAACTCAACGTGTACGTCTTATTTACATCGTTCTCACATATAATTATACCTATATTCAACATTAATGATGTAACTAATATTTATGTAACAATATTATTTAAAAGAGTGTCCATGGAGTTTCTTGCCCGTTCTTCTCCATAGGTACCTATTACGCTTTGGAATGGGCAAGTAGCTTCATATTTCTGACGGACCGACTACTTGACAATTCAAAAGTGCCTGTAAATGGTTTAATTGAAATAAATGCTTTTAGTTTGAGTTGAGTTTGACTCTGATTTGTAAGCTATTTAGTTTGTTTGAAAAAATAAAAAAATATTTTTTGGTGCTTTTTATTTTTATACCGTATCGAATTAGTACTAAACACGTATAATATACGTAGTGAAATTTAATGCCCCTCTGTCATATCAACTTTGTATACATTTAACAATTGTGTGGAGTCCGCCACAGTTTAGATACCTTGAACAACACAGTTGACGTGCGCTGGGTAGCCATTTTTTGATGTAATGTCAAAATCAGGGGGGGGACACTGCCGTACTTGATGTATGCGTCCAATTTTTCACAAAGATACTAGCACCATCTTTTACGATATCCGCGTAAACTTGAGAGATTTAGTACGAAAAAATGACATAGATGGTGTTTACGCCAATTATCGTCAGTGTGCATAGCTCTCTAGATTAAATATGTTCTGTGGTGCATAGTTACGCCTTGTTGATAATGAAAATTTTGTCAAAAATAATACATGTACATTCTAAACCAGAATAAATATTTAATTATTCGGTTCTATTAAAGCTCCAGAAAGTGCGGTTGAGTTGAGTGGTAGTCCTAGTAGTAGATTATTTTAATAAACATCGCCCTAATAAGACAAATAAATGACTTAAATATTAACACATTCATCATTTTTATTTTGTGCTAGCTTTGTAAAACATTCAATTTTGTAAACATTAACTGTATTTGTTTTTTTTTATTTTGTAAATTCTTATTTCTTAAGTTAATCAAGAATTAGGCACGAATTGCTATGGAACAAATACAAAATGTTTATAAAACTGATTGTTATATGGCCTACATTGCAAATTACCCGTCTACCCATAGAAAATCTATTCAGAGTATAGTAAATATATAGATAAATACGTACCTATGTACGCACCTATAGTTTTCGGGATTAGTTCAGCGGATATAGTATCAGATGGCGACACTGTCTAATATAGGTGTCAAAAATTCTAGAGAGAGGGTTCTCTATTCCATCTATATTACTATACTCTTTGGTCAAAATGCATGGTGCTTTAGGTGTGATTTATTTTTCTACCAAATATAGTTAGTAATGCAATATTGAAAAGTTAATATAACATACGAAAGTCGTTTTATTTTTAACAAATCGATTTTTTAAAGGATTTATGACAGTACATCATCATCATCATCTGCCTAGTCTTTTCCAAAGTATGTTGGGGTCGGCTTCCAGTCTAAGCTGATGCAGCTGAAAATCAGTATTTTACATGGAGCGACTGCCTATGTGACCTCCACAACCTAGCAAATGGGTACTACGGTACCCATTGGTAAGACTGGTTTGTCAGACGCTCAGGCTTCTTGATTATCTGTTATCTATAAAGACTTTCATAGATCTACGGAGAATGACAACCGGGACCGACGGTTTAACGTGCTTTCCGAGGCACGGAGGAGTATCGGTAGGAAAAGGATGGTCATCCATCCAAAGACCGACCGCGGTAAGCGTAGCTTAACCTTGATCGATCGATATGACAGTACATACAATGCCAAATTAGGGGTTAATTGACTATTTTGTACGATAGATAGATAGATTCATTTATTTGCACGAAATATGGTAATTTACAGATATTTTAACACACAATAGTTCTTCATATTCCGCCTACTAAATTCGGCATGCAAATTTTGTGACATTATTAATGATTGTGTATAATCAATTTACACAAAATAATTAAATTCCAACCAAAGAAATTAAATTAAAAATGTCAATAGCTAAAAATAAAAATGTCAAATTTAATTTTAATTTATTTTATTTAAATTTTTTCCAAAAGGAACAACAAACAGCCACAATATAAAACATAGAAACAAGAAATACACAAAACCTATAGACAATATTGCAGCCCACAACGCTGTTCACAGATTAACGTTAGGATACAATACAGTGAAAATAATCGCTAGGCTTACAATTATTATTATTTTTTTTTTAATGTCATGCAACTTTCCCATTTGTCCTATAATTCATAAATTCATTAGTAGTATAAAAACAATTCTCGATAAGCCATGCTCTGAGATGCTTTTGAAATAAGCTGGTTCGCAGTTCTCTAATAACCTTCGGTATGTTATTAAATGTCTCTAATGCCATTCGACTAGCGTTTTTATGACTGTACGCTGTTCTACATCTTGGCTTTGCCAATTTTGTTGGATCCCTTGAGATTTTGCCCACTTTATAAACATTTTCGCTATCGGTTGTACTTATTAGGTGAGGATGTTTTTTTTACAAATACTCCTATTTCCAGTATTTATAAGCAAGCTAATGTTAATATTTTATGATTTTTAAAAATAGGTCTGCATGATTCTACTGGGTCTGCACCAAACACAGCTCGTAAACATCTTTTTTGCACAATGAATACCTTAGTGTTGTCAGTGAAATTACCCCATAATTATGATTAAGCCGTATCTTAGCACAGAAGAGACATATTAATTAGCCATGATAAGCCAATAGAGCGGCATTACGTCCAACAGGTTTCTTGAGATTTCTTAGTGCAAATGCAAAGCTGTTTAGCCTATTACATAAATTTTCAATATGTTTATTGCAATTACAATTTTTATCTATTACTATGCCTAAAATTTTCGTATGGTCAACTTCTTCAATTGCATTCTTCAATTTCTGTTCTGATACGTTTACGTTTTTGTTCCTTGTTATGTAAACAATCATTTTATGCCACCATGTACTCGCTGTACGGAACAGTATCAATTTTCTGTTTCAGTAATAAGCGCTCACAGAGAACCTAATCCTGGCTGGATCGATAGGTCCAACGTGTACGGAGCTAGTGGTGTAAGTAATGTTCTTTCTTCTTTTCTATATTGAAAAATGATAAATGCTTTTGTTTCTATATGCTTGTACAAACACTTTTACAAGTCAATCATATTTTTTTAACTAGATGAGGTCGGCGTTTTATATCTGACTACTCTGAGAAGAAAGGCCGAAACAAACTCAGAGGTCACAGTCTCTTTTAAAGTCCAGAGAAAATCTTAGTCAGATCATGTGAAGATTATGTAGATCTGTGTCTGAAATGGTCTTTTGAGGTCACGCATTTATCAGTAATCGTGCAGCTCAACTCAGAACTTAATAAGCTCAACGATTCGACGAACAATACCAAAGAAAGGACATTTGGGTATGCCGCATAAGCTACTTAAACTGCCAGAACATGATTAAAACTGAAATAATGAACCACGAAGTCCTCACATTCACAACAATTAAAATAAATAACACTCTATACCTACAGTAAATATTCATGTCATTGTATATGTAAAAAGGTATAGATACTCGTAGCAAAGATTAAAAGTAAAATAGATGCAAAATAAAATCAAAATTAATTGTGTAAATTTATTGAGCAGCTCAATCACAAGTCTTTTTGTACTCAATATACATAGCCTTTGACAGAATAATAGGTTTTCTGGCATAGCTTCCGCTTTATAAAAGAATTGAATTTATTAAGGCTTAGTTCTTGAATGTGGCTAGGAAGTTTATTATAAAAACGTATACATTGGCATCTAAACAAGCCACCCATTTTCTTGAGCCTGGTTGTAGAAACAACAAATTCGTGTTTGTTCATAGTATTTATAATATAAATACTATGAACAAAATAAAAACAAAAATATACAGTGATATCCATAATATTATTATGGATATCACTGTATATTTTTAACGGATTAATATTTGTATAGCATACAAAAAGTTATCATAAATATACTGAGAAGGCAGTCATTAAATAGAAGTCTCTTTAAATTGGTTTCTGAGTGAGTATCTGGGACTTAATTTATAAATGGAACAAATTGCCTTTTTTGTAAAACAAAATTTGTCTGAATAACGGCGGCATTTCCCCACAACAGAATACCGTACGACATACTCGTAACACTATGAAAATGACGAAAGTATACTAAACGGGCTGTCTCTAAATCGGTTAAATCACGATTTTTTCTAACGGAGTATGCTGTAGAGCTGATTATCATCATCATCATCACTCAGCCGAAAGTCGTCCACTGGTTGACGTGGCCTCCCCCATGCACCGCCACAACGACGGGTCCTATGCTTCTCTCATCCAGCGAATTACTGTGATCAACACCTGATTATAAGTCACCTTCCCCACATCTCGAGTTTCATTAATAATAGTCTGATGTGTAAAAGTGTTATTTAACGAAATACAAGACTCTCTCGTTGGTCTAGTCTCAGTCTGACTAATCGGTTCAGCATTAAGACTATGGACGACCCAGTGGTCGCAACCGCCTCCGTTTGGATTTGATCCCTTTGTCAGACAGTGTGTTTGAGTTTGGGAGTGATATAGTCGCCACATGCGAGCTATGCGTCACACTGACGTCACGCTAAACCCTGCATCGCGCAAGCAGAGTTTACCGCGCAACTAGCATATTATACAACGTCCCGACATCAAATCGTCGGCCAGTTGTCCACCAGACACGACACCAGTCTGGTCGGATGATGAGTGAACTTTACACCCAGCTCCTGATACCTGTCTAAGTTTTCAACTTTATTTTCTTCAAGTTCCGAACCGTTGTCACCTCACTCCCATTGCCTGTCCGCCGACGCCTTCTAAAGTGCTTCTAACCATTCCAGATCGTCTTGGGTCCCGGCTTGGGCCTGATGCACACAATGCTTGCGAACTATGACCTCCGTATCGGCCTGATCCCTGTGGATTATGTGAACAACGCCATCATAGCTGCAGCTTGGGAGACGGCCAAGAGAACTGCTGCTGGAGATGGGAAGCCGAGAATTTATACTCTGAATACGACCAGGAATTCTGTGCTTTGGGGTGAGTGGGGTTAAAAGACAATTTTGTTTATGTGGCTATGTAATAACAGCTGCACGGGTCGATCAAAAGTAAGCATTTATACAAATAAGATAGCAGAGGATCCGATTAGAAACGGCCTGCACCCATCTGTGTAATGGAAGAAAAGTATTTTATATCATTAAAAAAAAACCCCGAGTGGGTTGGCAAAAAAAGTCCTGGCCAGAATATTATCACCTTAAAAACTTTTTAAACATTGCTCTCATTAGTTTAACGAATAAATCGAATACCAATCAAAAGTATGAAGCCTATAGAATCAATGACTAAAGAATAAGTATAGAATATACAAACGTTGGGTTGTCTATTTCTTTCCTTTTTTTTTTGTTTCCGGGGTGGACAATCCTCATGGATGTCCGCCGCCCTGGGGCGGGCGACGGGGTCTGTCAGACTCTTACTGACTAAAAACCACTCCGCTGTTCCATCTCACACCTACGCCGGGGGTCGCGGGAACGTACGATCCTTCCGCAACCCCCGACTGGTGCCGGCCCGCCACAGCGGGCCTCTTCGGTTCTGGGGGGGAGTGAGGTGTTGGACTCTCCCCGCGACGTCTAAGAGGGGCGCGCGTGGAACACTACGCGCCGCCACCTCGGGTCCTGGTGTGTGGGGGGCGACGGACGTCCCCGACTCCGTCGCCCCTGGACCCATTTAGGAGGGCTGGATGAGGGCGTTATCCGCCCTTCGCCGACGCCCGGTGTTTCTTCTGCGGGCCGGGTGGGTAGATGAGATCTCCCTCTCCCTTTCCGCAGCCTCCTTCTGCAAGACGACTGTTTCGCAGAAGGAGACCACCGCATCCCAGGACTCAGCGCTGCCGACCATCGACTCGACTACGGCCGGCAGCGACAAGTCACTGCCTACTTCTGAGATGAGGGCACGGCGCGGCTCCTCCCAAGCGACACACTCTGCCAGCGTATGCCACGCCGTGTCCACTCGGCAGTCGACGCAGTGGTGACACCGGGCGTCCGGCTCCCTGTTTATGCGACACAGGTACTTCCCGAAGCAACCATGCCCCGAGAGCACCTGCGTCGCCCGAAACGACAGGGAGCCGTGCCTCCTCGCGAGCCAGCGCGCAAGCACCGGCTGGTCCGCCTGGATGGTGACGAGGCCGGCGCGGCGGTAGGGCGTGAAAGCCTGTCCCGCCATTCCGCCACCAGGACCTCACGAAGTCTATTTCTTTCCTGGCGTAACTATTGGGTTGGCAGGTTTAAGCAGTTAGCCTATTTGACGGACAGGGCCGTCATCTGCCCCGGTCACCAGGGAGTGTGGAACCGGCAAGAGATGTCGTGCGGTGTCCCACAGGGATCGGTCCTGGGGCCGCATCTGTGGGACATCGGCTACGACTGGGTGCTGCGCGCCGACCACCCTAGCGGTGTCAGCGTGGTTTGTTACGCTGATGACACGCTGGTCCTGGCGCAGGGGACGTCGCACCAGGCGGCGGCCGAACTAGCGACACGCGGGGTTGCGACAATCATCGAGAGGATCAGGCAATTGGGACTCGAGGTGGCCCTGCACAAGTCCGAGGCCATGTGTTTTCATGGTCCTCGGAAAGCGCCACCGTCGGGTTCCCAAATAACGGTAGGAGGGGGTTCACATCGGCGTCGAGTCGACAATGAAGTACCTGGGACTTGTCCTCGACAGTCGGTGGAACTTCGTGGAGCATTTCCGACGTTTGGCTCCCAGGCTGGAAAGGGCCGGGGCCGCCTTGATGCGGCTCCTGCCCAATCTAGGGAGGCCAAACGCCTCCTGCCGGAGGTCGTGCGGTCCATGTCCCTTTACGGGGCACCGGTGTGGGCGCGTTCCTTGAGGTGGCGGCCAGCCCGCTGGTTGAACGCGCCCCAAAGGGTCATGGCCACCCGGCTGGTCCGGGGATACCGTACGGTCTCCGGTGAGGTGGCGAGCCTCCTTCCCGGATTACCGCCATGGGATCTTTAGGCAAAAGTCCTCGCGCACATTTGGGAGAGCGCAAGGAGGCGAAACGCCGGGGCGTAGCTCCGCTGCCGCGAGAAATCATGGTACAGCGGACAGAGCTCCGGCGGGATCTCAGGGCGTCATGGAGAGTGCGATTGTCGCAACCCAGCGCTGGGCACGCCACAATTGCGGCGATAAGTCCCCCCTTTGAGGAGTGGCTAGAGAGGCACCACGGCGTCCTTACCTTCCGCCTGACGCGGGTCCTCACCGGACACGGTTGTTTCGGGAGGTTCCTGTTCCAGATAAGGCGGGAGGAAACGCCCGGGTGTCACCATTGTGTGGATCGCCCGGAAGTGACGGTGGAGCATACGGTGGAGGTCTGCCCGGCTTGGGAGGAACACCGCCGTGTCCTCGTGCAGGCGATTGGCGGTGGCGATCTCTCGCGTCCAGCCCTGGTCCAGGCCATGGTACGGAGCGAAAGGACTTGAGTACTAGAAAAGTCAGAAATCGCAAAATAACTTCCCATACATTTCGTAGGAAATGAGACTGAAGATGGGAGAGAATACAATATACCAGTGTATGACAACAGTCGTGTACGACGATAGTCTACACTTTTTTCAAGCGTACGATGATTGTTCTGTACACTTGTGATGACGGAAACCCGGGAAGGAAGAATTAAACCGCCCGTGTTGAGAGTGGGTGGTAAAATCACTGATTTATTTTACGCAAACGCAACGGAAACGCTGATGTAGCATAGCCTACCCGCTGGAGTGGATGAGGTGACCAAAGTCGCCGCATAGAAAGTGGCGCCGCACGCTAGCGTCCACTCGCGTAACCTTTTAATTAATCGAAATCCGATAAACTTTATTCAATTTTTCATTTTTAAAAGATCTGTGGCACACTGTATCCGATTGCTTAGTCGATTTCGTGCTTAAAAGCCGCGTATTCAGATGTATGACAACACTACAAGCGTTCAACCAAAAAAATCAAATAATTAAAAAAATATGGCGTCTTGTCAGTGACGTACGGACTCGCGCGTGTTTTGTTTACATGATAAATAATTTGTGTTTTAAGTGGGTTTTCAAGTGTTTGAAGTGCTATGGCCTGTTAAGTGTGTGATAAATATTATAGTGAAGTGAATTACTGCAGGATTTCAAGGTCGGTGAGTGAAAAAATATTACGTAATTTCGGTTTTATTCCACAACCGGCGCTGACCGATTCATGTTTATTGTTATTACGTGTATGTGTTTTCAGATCCTTATTTTAGTACAGTGTGTTATTCTAATACCACTACTTTTATAACAAAGTTGAAGCATTAAATAAGCTTTCCACAGGTACCAATATTTTTATTCTACGTATCAGATTTATATTTATAAAACAACATTTTGTTTCCATTGTCTTGGCGGCCATTGTTATTTTTTTGCCGTCGGCAAATTTTTTCAACTTTGCACGCTCGTAAATAGTACATATTGTACTAATGCTATGTGGTTTTATTAGTGTTTTGCGTTAAGTATATACACATAATGTATTTAAAACCTTAAACAATATAGGTCAACGCTCGTTTTTTCGAACTATAACCATTTATTTGAAAACAAAGTTACGTAAATACTATCGTACGTACGTATCGTACGTAGTGTTTACGTAAATACTATCCTATTTCAAACGAAACTCCGCTATCTTAAAGCCCCGTTCCTTACCATAACAAAAAACACAAGTGTTAGCACCATTCAAACAAACCCAAGTCGTAAAAATGCTTTATTTACATTATCGGGCGGCCGAGCGGCGCCCCGCCGCGCCGCGCGCGCCGGTGACGCATCTGGCATTCATCTGGCTCGATTATTTTTCCCGCGCTCTGCGACCGAGCGGCTACTTAAATGTTACGAAATGTGCGGGTTCACCGTGCAAGTTCAATTACATTACTTCACTGGACTGAATCGGGAACGATTATAGCAGATAGTTACAGATTTAACCTTTTAAATGATTATCATCCCGCTATACCCTTAAGGAGCTAAGCAGTCAATCAAGACATAATACAGGGTGACATCCCCATCGACGCGCAAATTGTTACCATGGATTCAGTACCTACATGATTCTGAACATTCTGAAAAAATTTCAACGTTGAAATTTTTCGTCGAAAAGAATAGCTGTTCCATACATTTTGACTGCGTAGGTATTGCGATAACTAAAGTACAACCTAAATAAACTAACTGCACTTACATGGTGCTTGATGGTCCGCTTGATATAAAGATAAACGAACGTCTCGTGCTGCACGATAAGCACTTTGGGTTTTGTTTACAGAAAGTGTGAGAAAGTGCAGCTCTGTGTCTCAAGCAGGCCGTCAGATACTACACAAAACGGATAACACCTGTTATCGCATGCTTCCTCGATCTGTCAAGGGCTTTTGATCTAGTTTCCTACCATATAGGTACTATGGAAGAAACTTGAAGCTATAAACTTGCCCATCGAGCTTATAAGCATCTTCAAGCATTGGTATGGAAACAAAGTTCGGTGGGCAGGTATGCTGTCAGAACTATATTAATTGCAGTACGGAATGAGACAGGAGGGGTTGACATCCCCTGTCCTCATCTATTTGTTTATGAATGCCCTAATTGAGGCGCTTAGCCGTCATCATGTGGGTTGACCTATTGATGGTGTGTGTTTGTCAATCATTTAAGTTACACGGACGACATGGTGCTGCAGGTATTTCAGTCGGCGGAATTAGGACACTTTTGGCCACATGTGAACATTACGCAACTGAACATCGGTTATTGTATAACGTTCATAAAAGCCAGTACATTGATCTTGAGGTAGGATCTTGACCAAATAACATGTCGATGTGCCTCCCATACAGCTACTATAAGTCTTTTCGCCATAAGATGAGTTCCCTGACAGTTCAAATTTTCCGTGGCACGCATACTACTTTAGACGAATAAAAAATAAACTGGCAAAAAGATTAAAAAAGAAATGATAAAAAAAATTTACTGTTAATAAATTAAGTAAATAAAATAAAAAAGTATAAATCTTAAAAATGTCTAATGCGTTGAACGGAACGTCGGCCAATAGAGATTGACACTACTCAATACACTAATCGATTCGATTATTATTATTATCGATTCCGATTCCGATATGGATATGAGTTCAAATCAAGAATCAAGTTCTGATAGTGAATAATAAATAAATAATTATTTAAACAGACTGCGTTTCATTTACCACTAAGGACACAGATAGACCATGACCTGGGTAAGGACACAGATAGACCATGACCTGGGTAAGGACACAGATAGACCATGACCTGGGTAAGGACATAGATAGACCATGACCTGGGTAAGGACATAGATAGACCATGACCTGGGTAAGGACATATATAGACCATGACCTGGGTAAGGACATAGTAGACCATGACCTGGGTAAGGACATAGATAGACCATGACCTGGGTAAGGACACAGATAGACCATGACCTGGGTAAGGACATAGATAGACCATGACCTGGGTAAGGACACAGATAGACCATGACCTGGGTAAGGACACAGATAGACCATGACCTGGGTAAGGACATAGGCTACTTTTCATCCTGGATCGCCGACGAAGTCGCGGGCAACAGCTAGTTAGCAAAATAAACTTAAAATTCGTTCTGTGAATTTCGCACAAAAACATACCTACTCAAACTCAAATATTATATTGTTACCAGTCCAGCGACACGTACAGAAAAGAGACCAAAAATAAAGTTACACAAACATTTATAACATTTCAAATGACAGTTGTCTACCCATAGATGGAAGTAAATGTGTCTACCCTTCGCTGCCCTTACTATAACTAGCCATAATACTTTTAAACAAAAAATTGTAACAATGCCTAATCGATAAGTAAATTAATCTCTTGTTAAGTATATTCTTAACAAAATGATTTAATGGAACTTACAGGGTCAATCATTTAGTATAGAATATAGATACCTACCTCAAGTCGTTCAAATGTGACCCACAACAAATAAATTGGTCAGTGTGACCTTAAACAAACTTCTACATAATTATACCTTATACTATACTACGATAACCACTAAATATAATAATTCGTTAACACGTAATATCATTTGAATTGTTAATAAACAGGTGACCTCGTAGCGACGGCAAATGGTGCCGTAAGTAGTTACTACAATACGCCAGCGGCAATAGGGTACATTTTCGTGTGGAACACAACGAATACTACTTTGTTCTGGATATACACTTGGCTGCTACATCTGATCCCTGGATATATTATTGATGGAATATGCTTAATTCTTGGAAAGGAGAGGAGGTAAGATTTTTTTTAAACCTTATGCTAGCTTTTTAGTCGTGACGGGTACGTAGTCAGAATCCCGAAAGTCTGACAACCAGTCATTCCAAGGGGTATCGTAGTACCCAGGAACTGGGCTGTGGAGGTCGGGTAGACAGCAACTCCATGCAAAATATTGGATGAGAATGGAAGCCGACTCGACATAGTTGGGAAACGGTTAGACAGGTGATCATACAAGCCGTTGGCCCTCCTGTCACATCTGCAAATATCAGAGGCATCGCAGAAACGTTGCCGTTGTAAAGTCAAGGATGAAATGTCTGATGTACCTAGTTACAGTAACACCGGATATACCCTTCCAACCGGAACACAGCACCTCTGCTTGACGGCAGAAGTAGGTATGATGGTGGTTCAGAAACAAAAGTTAACTCAATAGATGGTAACAAATGGTCGAACGCGTGTCTATTGTTCAGGGAATTAAATCCCGATCTCGAGCTTTTTTACGAGATGAATCCCGAAGCATAAATTGAGCGCGAGATCTCACGAGATTGAGCGGCAGCAGTCAGCGACGCATTCCGCGTGTACTCGGCGCGCGGTTAGCGTGATGCGCTGACTAACGCGGGGAATGACCGTAGGTAACCTAGCAACTAGCTAGTGTCGAACAGCGAACTGACTCAACAGCCAATAAAATCACTGAGTTTAACTTTGACGCGTCATTGATTTTCGTTCCAAAAACCGGGAGAAAGAGCTACGGTCGATGGTCCAGAGGTAAAGGCCCCGACTTACGTGTTTTAGGTTGTTGTCGAAACCATACAGGTACTTTACTTTGTGTACTTAATTGTTTTCATCACCGCTGCTCTCAAAACGGTGTTGGAAAACATCGTGAGGAAACCGGCATGACCTAGAACCAAAACTTCAAAGACATGGGTCATCTACCAACCCGCACTGGGTCCGCGTGGTGGATTATGGCCCATGGTTCCCTCTCACCGAGAGGAGACCAGTGTCCCAGCAGTGGGAACATTATAGGCCGAATATGCATTAGGACGGCTTCTAGTTAATTTATTATCCTTTTCTTGTCCACAGATTCGTGAAACTATACAGAAAAATGTACAACATGTCGATAGCCCTATCCTACTTCACGCTCAACGAATGGCATTTTGTGGATACAAATACAGCGAATCTATACGACAGTCTCTCGACCATCGACAAAGAAATATTTGACTTCGATGTTGGTAAAATAGACTGGCACGAGTACATGATAGTCTGGTGTTTAGGACTTAGGAAGTACATCGTGAAAGACGGCTTAAAAGGCTCCGCATACGCAAAGAAAAAGCAGTTTGTTTTTAAAATCTTAACGTTTATTTTTATGCCGCTTTACTTCTATTTGTTATATAAGGTGTTAAGTTTTGCTATTTTAAGTTTATTTGTGTTGTTTAGAATGTTTTGATTAATAAATTGTCGCACTGTGTGGAGAACCCCTGCGAAGGGTGGACATGTTCCAATATCTGAGCCACTGGGTCACTGAAGATCTTAAAGACATTTGTGATGTTGAAAGGGAGCGTAGGTCGCTGGCTATCCGTTGTAACATGCTGGCCCGCAGGTTTGCGCGATGTACGAGGGCAGTTAAAGTCACGCTCTATAAAGCGTAAGTACTGACAGTAATGTCAGTCCTTCTACACGTGCAGTCTGTGGGTCAACTTCACTCAGCAGACTTAAAGCGACCTACGCGTTTGATATAAATGTAATTATTATATTGTATCTAAAAATAAATACTTGATATACATATAAATGTAATTATTATCTGTTGGTAGTTTTCTAAATGATTTTTATAACAAACTTATTTTTATATAAGTCAAACACTGATTTGACTCAACTGTTGTGAATCATACTTGCTTGTTAACGGGTCTATAAGAGCGGAGTCACAGTGGTGTAGTTCAGTTGCAAAAGGTAAAGGCCTAGCTTCAGGCTCACACCGCCGCGGGCTGGGAGGAACGCATAGACGGTATGTCCTATCGCAAAAATAATGAAAATTTCGACCCCTTGTATAAAACTCATAAACCTCTCAAACTCAACATGTAGGTAATAATTTTTCATATACTCCATTCAAAAAGAAAAAAAAAACACGTTAAAACACGTCGAGGCTGCCCACCCCGCGAACCTCCGGCTCTATAAAAATATTCACGGGATAGGGCAAACGAGCAGCACGTGGAGTCGCGATTGTCAAATTCCATTTAGTTACGTCAAAATTATTTTTAAATTTAGAGATTTTATTTTCCAGAATAGCTTTAAGATTCTCATAGCCAAACGTAAGCAATTTTAGTGACAGTTTAGTTAGTTTAGTTCGGTGTACAAGAGAATCGGCACCAATGCTTGAGTCTTGAGTGAGGTTCTGTAATAAGGGGCTACTATAGCTCCTGCGCACTTGGCTGCTCTGTTGAGAATGAGATTACCTGCAGTGACCGGAATCCCGCCAGGAAAGTTGGAAGTTTGCTATAAACTAGTTAAGCTAAGCTCAACCGGTCAAGCTTGGCCGGTAGGCCAATGTGATACGACTAAAATATCAGATCAGTAGGTACACAGTGGTTTTATTTATAACTATTGCTAGACCTAGTAGTGTACCATCAGGTCCACAGAACATAATATACCCTGACGGGAAGAATGTTCACTTCATATAAAGAAAATGAAACGTAATGTACGCAAACGTTACCGCTCGATCCCGCTCCAACTAGAGCGTCGAGTCGGCACCTTCGTCGCTGGTCGTCCCCCGCCGGGCCTCCCCCAGGTAACTGGGGGTCTCACCTGGCGGGGACAGACCGCCGAGGTGTCGTGAAGATAGCGGCGCTGTGAAACAGCGCCGTGGCGCGCCTACAGAAAAATACATAGCAACCACTCACAAAGGCGCGCGTTGCGACGCGCGCCCGACCGCGGCCAAGAAGCCTTTGTTGCGGATCAAATGAGGGGCCCGTATTTACGGACCACCGTGTCGCATCCGCGGCCGGGGGGCGATGCCCCGGTACCGCTCGCCGCGCCCTCTTACGGGGACGTAGCGACTTCCAACGTAGTTCAGTTGCTCTTCGACCTTCAAGACGTTAACACCTAAGTTGTGATAATATTATTCTGATTTTTTTGTTGATTTGTTGTGGATGATGATGTAAGTTTATTTATGAATTATGTAAATATAATGAAATCGAATTCTATTGCTTGTATTTTCCCTTTAATACCTAATAGTAATAAGTAACGAAAATTAAATATTTACAACACCTAGTTACATACCTACATATATACACAATCCCTAACACGTTCACGTTCGTGTCTGCGGCTTCCGAGGCATTGTGGTGCATCAGGGATGTTTGCGGATAATAATATTAATGGTTTTGCCGCCATTGTTATGAATAGATGTGCATACCTAGTAACGTTACATCTTTCCGGGAGGGGGGAAATGTAACGTCTAGGAGGAAACTATCACCAGAACTGGAGGAGTCCCGGCTTAAAAGAAAAAGTAAAAGAGGAAATGGTAAAATAATTTAATTGATGTTGAATATAAGGCCAGGGAAACCGGGGTAAAAGTTGAAGGTCCAAGCGTTTCTTCTAAAGAGGCTCGCAGGTTGTAAAGGAGGGTCCTCGAGTCAGACCTCCACGTCACCGACCTCGGAGGGGCAGGCCATGGTAGAGAAGGCAGGCAGAGGGCTGAGAACTACCAGCCGTCGGCGTCACAAGTTTACTACAGACAACGACGTTATCCTACTACATATTGCGTAAGGTTATGTCGGACTTGAATCTTCTTGCGTCAGTGTCTAGAACTGATGCCAAGGGTAGCCATCGCCGGTCTAGCGACTTTCGAACGATGTCCGGTGTAAAAGGACGCGTAGACTTGTTTGTCTTCAAGCACAGCCCACACTGTCAGAGGACACAGCCCTCTCACCGAGCGCTATATAATTCAGGACCTCCAGCCAAGGCGAGCACCAAGAGCAAAGAGTATAGTAATATAACCAAGAGTAAACTGGTCTGACGGCCCCGGCTCCCTTCCTTTTCAGATCGGTTGGCATTTCAAATTTTTAACAATGTGATTCTAGAACATAAAAGAACAATAGTTTATAACAAGGTCTAATACCTATTACAACCTAACCTACTGGCAGCTCTAGCAATAAATTAAAAATAAAACCTAGGCTTGTCATTATGTGACATTACAAAAGGTAAACAAACATTGGGAGAGCACTCAGAACAATGAGTTATTGTTCTGAGGGAGAGCACTAGAAAATCTAAATAGCTTGAAATATAGAGGCCTAGGAATGCTTAAACTACAGACAATGGCAATGCAGATAATTGGAGAGAACGTATAATAAAAGATCTAATTAAAATAGCCAAAACGTAAGTAAAAAATACGATGACGAGTGTTCGCGGCAGCACCAACAGTATTCTCAGTGTATTCGCAGATCGGTGGGATTCCCCGATGTTGCGGAGCTCCACACTGCATTTTAATTTTCTATCTGTGTCTGTAACGTACTAACACTAGAAGTTAAACAATGTTGTTACTAACCCTGTGGACTCCGGTCTGAAATAAAAGTGTTCTTTAATCTAATAAATTATGTTTTGTGTTATTTAAGGGAAAGTGTTATACTTATAATGTAAAGGCACCTCCACTCTGTCTATACCTTCAGGGGTTTTTACTCTTGAGACACTGGAGCTTGTTGCTCAGTAATCCTAAGAGAATTTTGATGCTGAACAATGCTTTTAATCCCGATAAACTATGCTAACACTTCGTTCTATTTTAATTATTATAATTATGACTTGTTAAATATATGTGGACCGATCATCGTCTTTTTTGAGAAATTATGTAAGACACAAAATATAAAACGTGAGGTAGAATTTGCGCGTGAGATGAGAAGCAGTGTCATTCTCAGGCGCTTATAACAGCTGTTATAAGCGCCTGAGAATTTTGCTTGGCAATCTGATGCATGAAGTGCGTGACGCGAAGACACAGGTTGCAGGCGCCAGCAACGCAGCTTATTGGCGATAATAATAAAATGATAGTTTTCTCTACACAAGTTATGTATGTACATACCTACAGTTAATATTCGACAATTGTGCACAAACAAGGAGCTAACTTTGTGAGAGACTGGTGTCTGATGTAGGTTTATATAAAAACCTGTATTACAGGTCACCAGGGCCCTCCCGCGGCTAGATGCCTGTGATTTTGACCATCATAGCAATGCAGTATACTTAACTGAGGTTGAAGAAAAAAACAAAAGAAGAAAAAAAGTACAAAAAAGTTAGTGTAAATACCAGACTGTGAGTTAGTAACTAGAGAAAGTGTAAAAAAGAGATGTGATAGTGAATGTGGGAGGTTGCTTGCGTGAGTGTGGTGCGAATATGGTTGATGGTAGGTATGTAGAAGCAACAAAGGGGATGAGTAGCAAGTAGAGATAGTCTATCTGAGAGGGATCAACAAATTCCCAGTTTCCTGATAGTCAATTAAGGGTTTTCAAATAAGTATGTAGTGAGTGAAATTTTACAATTGTGTTTAGTTTGAGGATATATATTACGGTTGCTATTTAGCTTATTGTACAGATATGGTCCGAGAAAGAAGAAGAAATCACGCGAGTATGCAGCGCTGGAAGGTTGAGTGAGGCATACTCTGCCTTTTCGGCGCATAGCCCTATACAGGTTCGGATCGTATTGTAACAAAGAGTGTCGCTTAAGCACCGTACGCAATATGAAGGTCTGCATAACAGTGAGTATATCCCATTTTTATATAGATCTACAGTTTTGATAGGTAGGGGAGACCGGCCCCATCTTTGAGAATGGCACGCTGTGCCCTCTCATCTTCAAAAAGATGGGTCTTGGCGGAACCTCCCTAGGATGTAATGCAGTACTCTATCGAGGATTGGCATAAAGCATGATAAACCATTTTAATACCCCACCGGTCCGGTCCCGTTTACGGGGCCGGATTACAAGGACTTTTATATGCGGTTTGAAGGTCAGGAGTTGGTCAATAACGATACCAAGGTATTTTATATGGTCTAATCTTTGGAGAACAGGGTAGGAGCACAAGCAGGTAATGACAGGCACACAATTAAGACAGTATATATTAGGATCCGATTGAGGAAGTTGATTTGAGCTATGGGCAAAAGTTACATATTTTGATTTGTTAACATTCAGCGTCAGAACATTCGAACGGAGCCATTCGCAGACTTAGTTAAAACCCTTTTGGGTAGTGCCAAAGACATCCTCCCAACTCTGTCCACTAAAAAGAGGGCAGATCGTCAGCAAAGGTAAACATTTTGCTTGCCCTTAAGGAGCTGGAGTTGGCAGAGGCTATTGATATACACCAAGAACAACGTTGGGGCGAGTTTACTGCCCTGTGGCACACCGAACTCGATACATGCGACATTGCTTAACCTATTGCCAATTAAAACTCTTTGCTTTCTACCTGTAAGGTAGTCCATAAATTTCAACGGAATACCTCTTACATCAAACCCTTCCAACTTTATGAGTAGGTGCGGGATAGAGACTGTGTCGAAGGCTTTCGCCAGATCAAGGAACACTGTCAAACAATTTTTCCTTTGGTCTATGTTTGTAATGACCGCGTCATTGGTTGACTTTTTACGTCGAAAACCATATTGATTAGGTGAAAGAAGATTGTTAGATTCTAAGTAATAATAATAATAATAATATAATATATATGAGACAACATCCACACAAGGTCTTCAGGTCCCGAACTAGGCAGAGCCTGTACTACGGTAACCTGATGACTGATATACATACTTATATACATATACACACCCAGACACAGGTCAAACAGACATGTTCATGCACACAAATGTTTGACTTGTCCGGGAATCGAACCCGGGACCAGCGGCTCAGAAGGCAGGGTCGCTACCAACTGCGCCAACCGGTCAGTAATGGGACAGGAAGAGAGGTCAACTGGTTTGCTTGAGTCACTTATCTTTTTAATTGCATCCCATAGCTGCTTTTTATTCCCCTTTGCATTTTCAATATCTTCCTTGTCGTAGATTCGTTTTGCTTTTATATGTATAGAGCTGTAAAAATGTGGATAACGTTTATAGGTTAGTTTTAGGATCTCATTTTCAGGATCCCGGCGATGATGGTGTGATGTTCATTCTAATGGCATAATTGCGAAATAACTGTCTGTCTGTTACCTTTTCTCGACATAGCGGCTGAACGAATTTCAATGAACACACGTAAACCGTGCCCTGGGTAGGAATACCTACTTTTGATCCCGATAGTAAGTAGGTATGTTCCTGTGGGATAATTCTCGATCTCCACGATGGAAAAAGCTAGTCACTAGGTACATAATATAAAACAAAGCCCCTTCGCCGCGTCTGTCTATCTGGCCGCGATAAACACGCAAACTACCGAACGGATTTTCATACAGCGGGGCGAGCATGGCCTACAGTGACATGGCTTGAGTAACACATACATAATAGTAGGTACAATTTGGGCGATAAAACCGTTTTGTCTTAAATGCTCACGGCGGCGGCGCGGCGGCGCCGCGCCGTGAGATAACTTCTTGACGTTTAGTTGGGAATCCTTACGTCTTATTTTCTATTACGGGCGCACCCATTTTCTCACAAATTTTACATTTTGACAGATGATTATGAAAAATGTATTTCCATTCGTTCGGAGGCGGTGATAAGATTTATCAAAATAATATTTTCCTAATAATTACTGGACTAAATGGCAATAAAATGTATGTACCTAATTGGTTTTATAAGTAAATTGACAAGACTACGAAATTGTCAATAGCGTCGTATAGACCGCAAAGATTCCTCGAAAAGTATACAAAATTGTGATAAGTAGGTACTTACTACTTCTTCCTTCCATTATTCACCTCAAAACTTTAAATCAAATCAAACCCAAATAAAAATAAATACAATAAACAACTTATATGCTTTGTAAGCTTGTTGCGAGATTTACCTCTGTAAAGTTATTTTATGAAATAGATAAGTACCTAGTTTCTTAGAATTACTTGTGTGAAGATCAAGACAAGTTATAGTGTTATATCTACACAGGTAAATCTCGCTACAAACTTTTAAATCATTTAAATTGTTTAATGTACCTAATAAATTGATAGGTTTGATTTAAATTAAAGTTTCTTTCCTTTTTTTAGAGCTTCCAAATAAAAGATTGTTTAAAAAATGTTTTTTAGGTAGATTTTTGCCGCACATGTTCCTTTTTTTGTATTCTTCTCATTGAAACCCTTATCTTGGGGGTAAATAAAAAATAACTAGTCCGCCATCGTTGGGAGTCCGCCATATTAGATTTAGAATGACGTCACTTAGCTAACCATTGGTGCCGATTCTCTTGTACAAAGAACTAAACTATCACTAAAATTCCTGACTTTTGGCTATGATAATCTTTAGCTATTCTGCAAAAAAATCTCTTAATTTAAAAATTATTTTGACTCCAACGTCTTGGGTACGGCCATGCTAGCCCCGCTTATTGATCCATAGACTACTATTATAATACTAAAGATAGAGTGCCATCTTATGCATTACTTAGGCAGCGCCATCTAGTTACCAGGACATACACTATTCTTCCATCACTACGGAGTGAAATGAACCAAAATATATTATTTAGAAATATGTTAAAGTGCTACCTATAAATAATAATAATTAGTTTTAAGTAGGTACGAAGTTTATTGAGTGTGGACTCACCGACCCCACAGTCAAACCACTACTACCGTTTTGTGAGGCTTAGTTGTTAGTTACCATAAATGTGAATTTAAATAGATAAATAAAAATAAATAAACTACACGTCCAAGTAAAAACGATATACGAATTTGAACTAAACTTGTACACTTAGTGTTTCATCTATGAACTAAACAAATATTTTATAGAGAAAAGATTTGATTTTATGCTCGTTTGTTTTTTAAGCTTTAACACTAATACGGCTGAACAGATTTGGATGACATTTTGCAGATGGATAGACCATGACCTGTATTAGAGCATAGGATACTTCCCGATATTCCCACGGGAGCGACTTATGTGGGTCAAACCGTTGGGCGCAGCTAGTTAACTTAATACAAATAAGGTTCATAATCGTATGAAACGCTTACTGTACTTAGCATGTGTAGTCTCAAGTTCGCTCTTAAATCAAAGGTGCACTTCTGCCTAACCCTTCACGGAAAACAGGCGTGACGTTATGTTGTAAAATAAAACAAATAGTACGTTACATACATTATATTTACGAACACCAAAACCTTTATACAATAAACGTACAATCGCAATTTAACTTAAAAACAAAAAGAGAGAAACACTTTTGAAGTGGCAACATCAAACCAATTTTTTAAATGGCAACATCTTGGTTTACAATGGTTCCAAAAAATATGAACAAAAATCATTGGCATTGATAGCTTAATCTTTCTTGTGCAGGGCAGGTCGCGGTGACAGTTAACAGTTCCTCAAGTGATACATCTCGAGACACTTCACTTTTCGTCTAATATTGACCTGCTGTAAGTGTATGGTAAGCCCTCAAATGATGAAATCTGCTGTGAAATCTTATGTTACCAAATACATTGTAGGTACAGAGCTTCAAGGGTATTGAAATAACAAGATCGCGGTGTTGGAACCTGTATAGTTCGGGAATTATTGTTAAGCAAATTAACACCATATTATTATATGTCAAGGAAGGCGTTTGTTACTTGAATATACGGACAATTTAAGTTGGCAGTCAATTTGATAAATAATTAATTTCTCTGGCTACAAGTTGGCATGAGATTTCACAAATGGAAATTCCATGGATTATTTACATTTTTGAATGTATATTTTAGAAGTAAATTGCGTGTTTACATAAAGGTACTTATATTTTATGTGACTACAATAATTTGATGTGAAAACAAAAATATATGAACAACTAGCCAATTTGGCCGTCCTAGTTTATTATATAGTAAATAATACAAAATATACAACGTTCTTAACTTGTTGAAAAGGATCACGTTTTTTCCACATGATTTTATGAACATACAACAAAAGGAAATAATTAAGTAAATTTATAATTATAAGTATAACGTAAATTTTATTCCCCATTTTTCACATAAATCAAATATTTTAACATGAATAAAAGTATGAGCGATAAAGCCGAGCGCACACTAGGTAATAATCGCTATATTTTCCTCCATGTAAATAAGCCTTTGGAAACTAATTGCCATGTTTTTATAAAGCCTAAATCAAACAAAAGTTGCATAACATTGTTTCAAAAACATGTTTTATGTTGATGAAAACATTTTGTACATCAGTGGTAACAATTTGATATTGACAGCACCTTAATGTCGTAGCAGTAAGGGTGATTTACGAAGCGCAAGTGTTATCAATGATGACGGAACCTATTTCCAACAACACAAAATTATGTTGCTACAACATTGTTTTGCAACATGTTTATACCATGAATATGGCGACTTTAGTTAGAAATGTAGTACAAAATACGGCATTAGAAAGTGTATTTTGTGGCTTAACCCGATTTTCTTTTGAGAATGGGTATTACTATTTATATTAATTTAGGTCCTATACATTAAAATCAGAGCAATTTAGCCTAGGCCAGGATTTATAGAGTACAGTGCTTTGCCTGTTTCATACATTGAGTATTAAAGTTTGTAAAATATTCGGCTAGTTATGGGCGGGCCAGGCCATACGTAATAAATTTATTTGGACTAAAGCATCACCTGAACTCAAAAAAATATATAATATGTATTATTTTTTCATATTTATATTTTATTTTATATAATTTATAAATGCTTCAGTTACAATTTAAATAAAATACGATTCATCAATCAAAAATTATATTTTTTGCATTTTATTTGATGTCGGGTGAGGCCAAGGATTGGTCTAAACAAAAAGGCAAGTTCATATAAATACTAAACGTTAAAGCGACTCTTTATACATATTTATACAATGTTTATATAATATATTACCATCTTATGTACAATTTAGGAAGTAATATTAACAAAATGTGGACTACCATTGCAAAAAAATAAGTGATATTTCTTTTTTTGAATTTTCCAACATTGGATTGCTTTCTAAAGATATTTCAGACAAAATGACTGGACAATTTAGTTGGTGTCGGCTTCCAGTCTAAATGGATGCAGCTGCATACCAGTTCCTGGGTAACACAATACCCCTTGGTAAGACTTGGTCAGATCTTCTGGTTTCTAGCGACTGTCAAAGATCTACGAATGACGGCCAACAGCTCGGTATATAAAGATGGTCACCCATCCACGCATGCGTAGCTTTACTTGTCTATCGACTCGTACGGCTGTCGGTGATTCTGATTAGCCACGAGCTGTTGAAAAATTCAATTGGAAGAAATATGAATCTACGTGAATAACTGCAAAAGAGCAGTACTTAAGAATTATGTCTTAATAAACCTAGTGTTAGGACAATATTCACAGACAACTTTCGACTTTACTAAAAAAAAAACAAGCGTTTCATTGGAATTTAAACCTTATTCCTATACAAATAATATTCATATTCATACGCGAATATGAGCAAGCGTCTCATTCTAATATGAACATTAACGCTATACGAATAACATTCTAATTCGAATACGACAATTAGTAAAGTCAAAACTCGGTCTGTTAATACTGCCCTGAAACCGTTTTAGTTACAATTCGGCACTTCCGCTACAGATAGTATCAGTCTCTTGTTTGTGATATTTTCAGGCACTTGACAGTAGTAAGTCTAGATATTGGGTAAAGAGTAACACACCACAACTGGGGCCCGGTCGATGGCAATAGGCTCGCCCCCTGTTACTTGGGACATGAACATCAATTAGTGGCGAAATGTGCGTGTAGTACAGGTACACCTCACCGCCTGCCTGACCCTTCTGGTATTGCAAGCGTGAATATTATCTAAGGCCTTGTCCCGTTTGGATAAAACATAGTTTAAGCAGTAAAAGCCTGCCATAGCGAGACACGCTTCACATTACTTAAACTATAGAATTATTACATAATATGTTTATTGTCAGGCCAAGTCTTCCTTTAAAATATGGTAATGCCACAAAATAGAATACTTAAAATTGAGGCCAAAATAAGGTCTAGGTTTTAAAAGCGTGTCCTGTTTTTTTAAATTATATTTCTCTAAGAAGTCGCCCTTTAACAAATCAAAGAAAAAACTTATTATTAATATACAACGTGTTTTTCTTTCCACTAAATTTTAAAAGTATGTCTAAATACTTATATTTTTAACAGGATTTCATCTCATTTATTCATTATTTTTAAACTAACATACATGCCTTGATAAAGTACCCAATATCTTTTACCGTCAAAAATATATTCTGCGCTGTCAAGTATCTAAAATGGCCTGCTCAACAAAATCTGCTTTCAAACCCAAAACTTTATCATTCAAAGGAATGATTTCAGTTTTCGTAACATTATCGTTATTTGAATTTCTCTTCGATTCTTTATTAAATTCTGTGACGTCAGCCGACTTGCTTAATTCTTTTAAATTTTCCTTAACATCATTCTTAAATACGTCTCCATTTACTAAAACCTTATTAGATTTACTGATTTCCATATCACCATCTCTAGAAGGCACTACATCAGTATTTTCACCTGCTTCTGTCAGAGCCTTCTGATCCTCAACTTCTGCAGCTCTTAACGCCTCTTCCTCTCTTCTCAGCTTCTCCTGTGCCTCTCGTTCCTTCTTCTCAGCTAGTTCTTTTCTCTTCTGTGCATTCCACCACGGCATGAACCGTTGGAACATGACTCTGGAGCGGTGTTGTGGTTTCAGGGCCCAAGAAATTGCCACCTCTACATCAGCAATTCTGGAATTTGAGAAGTTAAATTGAGAATGGCGGTATGGGCGGTTTTTATCATGGAAGCAAGCTGATTAATTAAAAACATTTTTAAGGTGATTTAAAATTAGAATTCCGGGTTTAAATGATCAAATCAAAGCACTCAATTTGTAACTGGCACTACAAATTGGCATCCAAAGGTACGTTTTCTGATCCATTTGTCTACATTTTCGTCAGATACTTTTGGAACCGACTTATAGTAAGCCTACATTTGGCTAGTTATGTTTAAGTCTTATGTAACAGGGGATGAGTCTATTGCCATGAACTGGGCACAAATCCAGATTCTGGGTTCTGTTACTCTACTGGGAATTTCTTACTGGATGGTAATCTATAATAATTTGTTGGCCTGGGGATCTAACCCTGGAGTCGCGCTTGCGACCAATACACAAACGGAGCATTCCTATGTTTTCTTGTAAAGAGTTTCGGGGAGCTTTTCGGGGAGTTTGTTGCGCCACTTCTTCCCAGCTAAAGCAAAAGGAAGTGGCGAAGTGGTAGACTGTCTTATGTAATATTGACGTTCAAAATGTGCTGATTCTCAGCCTAGTTTGACTAACCGACTTGATTTTGAAAGGCCTCCCTATCTTTTTGGAAAAAGGGGACGGAGGCCATTGCCCTGTGGTTAAAAATACAAGCTCGACAAGGTTTTTTTTTTAAATGAACTCTACTTTATTTTTCCTGCATAGCTATTCACAACCGTTCGACAAGCATTCGGAGGAATAGTGGCAGAACTGATTGGATTTGTGAACAGCGTTTAGATGACTCCTTCAATAAAATTGAGTGATGTTCTTTTCGGCTTCGAAGCGTAATTAGAAGATATGTGACATCCACCGACCCCGCACTGTCCGCGTAATTTATTATTACGCTCCGTCTCACAGAAAGGACACCTGTGTCCCAGCAGTGGGAGCATTATAGGTTGATAATGCTTTACGGGTGTAGTTACATACCTTCGCTTGAACCTGTCCCTGTCGAGAGCGTATCTCTCCCAATGTCCTGCTCTCGCCTGCCTCGCTGCGAACGACCACACCCGCATCACGTGAACCTTCGGAGGCTGGTCGGAGAACTGGACCTGGAGATAAGAGGATACAGACGTTAGAATTTGTGACTTAATCATTAACATAATATCATCGAGAGAAGTCGGAAAGAGAGCAGAGATGCCTTTTTTCCCTGTAGAGGGACAATAAGGGATCTTAATTAATTAAAATAATTTCATCCTATTTCAGCAGGAAGACGTCCACTGCTGCAAATAAATAGCACCATAACGACTATTTTTTTGGAAGCACAAGACCACGCGACTTTCTCCAGTTTAAACTAAGCTCCAGATTCACATGAACGGCTCTAAATATAAGTGGAGTAACTACCAGTCCTAATCCATGATACAATAGGTCTTTATTAAAGAAAAGTTTTGAAAGTTTGATGTATCATTCACAGAAATTGATCATTGTCAGACAGACATACAGATGTTGAAGATGAAACACATTATATACTTATTTCTAACTGCTGACTTACAATATTTCGTTCATTAAAATAAATGCTAAAAAGAATGAAAAAAAAAACTCATATTTTTTTTGACATGAAAATATCTTTTCGCGCGGCGTATTTAGCCCATTCAACTTTCGTGAATGACAAATTAGCGTCAGATATCAATCGTTTGTCAAGAGTAGTCAAGACAAAAAATGCTATAGTATACAACACGGAATCTTCGCGTCGCGTCGGCAGCGTTTAGAGGCGGCGGTACTTAAAAAAAATCAATATATCTACCTGCCTTTACCCAACTATATTGTGCTCGGCTTCCAGTCTAACCGGATGCAACTGAATACCAGTATTTAACATGGAGCGACTGCCTATCTGACCTCGACAACCAAGTCACTGGGTTACACGATACCCCTTGGTAAGACTTGGAAAATGTGTTGAACGCCCAACTTCTATCATCTTCGCCATTCAAAGCCGTCAGTTTATATATGGCACTTGTGTCGTAGTGCGAATTAACAGTGACTCGTTTGGTTTGAAGTAGTTTAATTTAAGTAAAATAAGCAGTTTGATTTCAACATGGATGATGTAACCAATATTTTGATTTAAAAAAGTGTCCTAGGAGTTTCTTGCCCGTTCTTCTTCATAGGAACCTAGTACGTTTTGGAATGGGCAAAGGGGCAACTAGCTTCATGCTGTAAATTGTTCAATTAAAATTAATGCGTAGTACCCGCAAAAGGCGTGTGTGTATGACCAGCTCTATCAACGTAAACCAAGCCAAAGGAGTATGTAAGAGTCGTAGCAGGTGGCGTTCTGCTTCACCTCCATGGGAAGAAAGCGTGAGTTTATGTAAATGCTTTGAATTTGAGTCCGAAGTGTTGACAATTCCGTCTTTAGCACCGTCCGCTGAGGCCTCTCTATGATCTGTGGTTATTGTCTAGGCCGACGAGCCGATATAGAAGATGTCTATCATTCGGGTGCCAGTGACCTTAGTACACTACCAACATTCTATGTCGGTCACAATGTCAAGATACAAATCTTAACGACTCAGTTCGCGCTCTTATTCCTAACGGAGCATGAAACGTTTTCACGACTTGAATTGTGGCCAATTGTATGACACGAGGTGGATATAATAAATAATCTTATGTCAGTTTTCACTAATACTAGACGACTAAATGAATGCTTGAATACAATAAAAATGAGCATATAGGTATATTTCCCACCGCTGGGACCCAGACCTCCTGTCTTCGAGAAGTAGTGGGTTGTAAATGTGTGACATGTAATGGTAGAATGTAAGTGGGCCACATTTATAATAACATCATACTACTTTGTACACCTACATTTTGGTAAATAAAGTATCTTATCTTAATCTTCCACGTGGGCACAATGCGGGTTGGTGGTTTGGTGGATTTTACATTTATTCGAATTTTTGGTTCTAGGACATTTTTTCAGGTTTTCTCACGATGTTTTCCTTCACCGTTTTGAGGGCAATGGTGAAATTAATGACACAAAGGAAAGTGCCTGCCTGGGTTCAAACCTACGCGACTTACAATACAAATCACAAGTCAAAGCCGTTACCACTGCTAAAAAAAAGCACATTGTTGCAATTTCAACTTCAGACGCTGAGCCCAGCGTTGAAAATCTATCAGCCCGCTTTTGTTTAGACATTCGTTTAGATGTCGCTTAGTTTTAGTGAAAACGGGCATTAATAACATAGCGGAAGAGACATGTCACTAATTCGTCAAATATCATGACTAAGTAATCAGAATGTTATACAGGGTAGCGATTTAGTCACCTACTAGTACACTAGTAGTCCTAGTACGTACTAGTATACTAAACAAGTTTCATTATGAAACTCACATAGGTTTCGTAAAAAAAAAACTTTTATACAAGCATCGAAATAGCTTGTCTACTGTTGTCTAGGAAATTGTTTTTTTTTAATTTTGTTTATCCAGGTGACTAAATCGCCAACCTGTAGGTATTGGAATTGGATGTTCATGTTAGAGATCACATTTGTAAATCTTTCCGAAACATCATCCATATCGCGTCATGATCATGAATCATGACTCACTATGCTGACGCTCTGACACAACATTTCGTCATTTGTTTATTATTGTAAACAAACTTGAATGAATGAATGAGCTCTAATATAACTTTTTGCTTTTCATAGAATTTCGAGGCCCATCGATCTCGCTTTATAGAACGTGTCTGGGTGACAGTGAGCAATACTATGAAATGGTTGGCCTGTAAGGTCTAATTCACAACGTATTAAAAGTAACGTAGATACCTATTTTATCATTCTACGACATGCAAATGATACAAGTTAAAAATGTATCATGTGCCTGTAATTACATCGGTTTAAATACTTCCTGAAACGGACCTATGATTCACAGCTGTGCTCGGGGATTCGGGAAAGTATCATTTCCTATCCAATATTACAGAAATATGTTGACGATTTCGATGATTATTTTAAATCACTCCATAGAGTATCGCCGTTACATGCTGAAATAACCGTACCTACTAACCTAACAAGGAGCTGTAATTCGCAAAAGAATGAAAGGAAGTCAGGACAATTTTCCGAGCTATGATACCTGCGCAAAAAGTATCTGACAGTGTAACTAAACAAACCTTGTTAAAGTTAAATTCTTACGCAGTCATTCGCTAATGGGAATTAGTGACAGATTCATTTGTATTAAGAAGGTTTCCACTTTATATCTCATCACGTTTTCCAACAATTGTTGTTTGATTTGGAACAGACTATGTTAGATGATACCTAAAGTGGTCTTTATCGACACCTAGGCGTTGACGACTTGTAGGTCGTAGGTTGTATTTTTATTCTATATCTCACTACAGTTAGACATCAGTCAAAACACATTTGATGTTGATGAATTTTCAGAAATGCAATATTAGCTAAGGCTAAGCCTACCCAAAACCTGGCAAGTAGTCTATAAGACAAAACAAGACTGGGGACCTCTTTAGAGCATCCCCGTTAATGAACGATATATGACACCTACGTTTCAAACATACCCAACCTAATAGGGAAATCCGATGAACTCGCCCACCAGTATGAATGGCGCCCACAGGATGATCAAGGCGAGGTATTCTTAGCCGGGATTTCACGGTATTTACTGACGTCGACGTGATCTTACGTCATCAGTTTACAGTTAAACACTCGACCAAAACTGACCGTGAATGATGAGTATGATGAGTTGATGACTCAATAGTAGTGAATAGTAGTGATGCATTTTAGGCGTTAGTCTTTACTTGGTGTAAAATCTTAAAATAAGTGTCCAATGTCCATACACCTATGAGTTATAATTTCATATTAGTACCTACAAACCCATACTACAGAAAGTAAACTTGATATATTATTTACCAAATAATAATGTAAGTTGGTAGTGAATTTGCTCAACAAATAATGTCCCCGACTTTACAAAATCGCGTGTACCTTCACTTTTCGGCTAACGCTGATCGACATTGATCTTTTCGTCTACTATGACATAGATTCATAAATCTGCTGATGAATTCATATAATTTTAGCCGTTGACACTGGCTCGTCAGAATAACATGGCTGTTATTTTCATCACGCAACTAATAGGTTCACTAGTTGCGACGTCTCATCTCCCTATGGTTGTCATCATCTAGCTAACTTTTTTACACATACCTACATACATTTCTACATAATATATAGGGGTCAGCTTCCAGTCTAACCGGATGCAGCTGAATACCAGTACTTAACGCGGAGCCACTGTCTATCTGACCTTCAGAACCCCGTCACTGGGCAATACGATACCCCTTAACAAGACTTCATCATCTTCCCATGGTTCTGTGATCTATAAATTCGCAGTATCTCGGCGAAAGGCGAAATGGAAGAAACAAGGTGAAATAATATTGTGGTGTAAGTAAATACTGGTGAGAAATATCAATAAGGCAAGTTATTAATCGTAAGTAGGTAAGTACTTATGAGTTCTTTCCACCAGTAGTTTAATTCCATTGTCTCGTTTTTAGCTATCCCAACCACAATAATGTTTTATTAGATATTGGGTTTATCCTGTTAAGAAATTCTTATTGGTAGCCCGGGCTCAGGAGTGGGCGGTGTGACACCCGCGTGTCTCGGATAGCTGATAAAGCGCCAGGGCCCACCGCCAGATCTCTTTAAATTCCAGAAATTTAAAGACATATGACATGACACCAACCCGCACTGGGCCCCCGTGGTGAATTATACTCCCTCTCACAGAGTGGGGGTATGTGTCCCAGCAGTGAGAACATTGTAGGCCGATTATGCTATAAGAGAATGAGAGTGAGGGAAGAGAGAGAGCCACTGTGTTTGCGCACACACTTGTGCAGCATCTGCTGCTTAGTAGGCTAGACTCCGTTGAGATTTGCCGCTGTGACCGTTTGGTCAGACCTTGCAATCTTTCATTTTAAAACCTGTCGCCGTTGTCAACCAGAATTTCATAACTAGTTTTAAATCGATAATAATAGCAAATAACTTGTTTTAGTGCTTGACCTTGGTACAATCTGCTGATACAAAGAATTTTAAATGGTACGATATATGCACGTTTTTGGGGTCGGCTTCCAGTCTACCCGGATGCAGCTGGATACCAGTATTTTAGACGGAGCGACTACACATCTGACCTCCATAGACCAGTTTTGAAAAAAAAACAACGCAATACAGCAGTAATGATGACTGACGACTAATATCGACTGACTGGTTGGTGCAGTTGGTAGCGACCCTGCCTTCTGAGCCGCCGGTCCCGGGTTCGATCCCCGGACAAGTTAAACATTTGTGTGCATGAACATGTCATTGTCTGTTTGACCTGTTTCTGGGTGTGTATATGTATATAAGTATGTATATCAGTCATCAGGTTACCGTAGGACAGGCTCTGCCTAGTTCGGGACCTGAAGACCTTGTGTGGATGTTGTCTCATAAAAAAAAATACAAAAAATTAATGAACGGACTAAAAAAAAAATTACACAAAATGAGTATTTGCCAAACTGCATAACAGTTTGGTAAGACTGGTTGTCAGACTTTCGAGTTTCTGACTACCCGTAACGACTGTCAAAGATCTGCGAATAACAGGCCAATGAAAACAGTGGTGTACATGGTAAACTGTCTAAACACAACTGGACAACTGGATGGATTAGCAAGCTTTCAACGTAGACAGTTCTTATCAGATTGCTGGCGTGCCGCATTGCGGGTGTCGTCATGCGATTAACAAGGTTTTATTGATTTATTCTTCGCACTTATTTGCAAAGAAATGGGAATCTTTTCTTCATTCTAGTTTCAATCTTCAAGGGCGAGTCCATTTAAAGGGATGGGCAACAGCAGCGCTTCTATCATCTAAAACACACTGCTGTACGTCTGACAAGCGTATTTAGACTGAAAGTAGTCCCCAAGGGGTTGGCAGAAGTGTACACTTGTATAGTAAGTACAACTACGTTTCGCCGGTTATGATTAACTGTCAAGTACTTTATAAAGGGCGAGCCTATTGCCACAAATTCAGACTCCAGGCTGTTACTAAGCGCAGGAGACGCCCTGGGCGTCGGGAATCGCAGGCCAATTCCCGGCCACCGTAGGCGCGGGTTTGCGAACGGCAAGCAATGGCAGCTCGCCGTTCGGTAAGGACCAGGCCCGGGTCGACGGCGCATTGTGTTCCACGCGCCTTAAAGAGATGTCAGCATCAATGACGGGGTCCGCTAGGGCCGATGCCTGCCAGGGTTGCGGGAAAGTCCGAGAGGGATACCGTGGCCCCTGGCACAGGCAACTGAAGGAACACGGGTGGGTTTTTGTCAGTAAGAGTCTGACACGCCCTCCCGCTCTGCCCAGAGCGGGAGAAGTTATTTGATGATATCTCATCCTCAAAAAAAAAGAAGAAAAGGAGGTTACTAAGAAATTAGGATGTAAAATCCAAAATACTTTGCAAGACCTGGGAAGTGGGAATCTACCCAAAAGAGGTTTAGAAATTCCAAAACTAAATTCGTCAATTAATAGACAAGCCTGACCAAGTTATACGCGAAATAGTATAAACGAGCTTTTATTTGGATGAGCCAAACTGCCAAAAGATTTAATTTAAACGATGATCGTAATGTGGCAGAAATAGCTTCAGCTGTTCAGTTTATCATTCTGTGCGATTAGTTACAGTTTTTCATGGACGAGTTAAAACGAGACGCAGTCATTTATTATCGAATGGTTACTTTGTCTCTTAAGTGGGAGATAGACGTACGAGCAAGTTCCTGTACTTGTGACTAGAAGATCTTTTTTACCCCTGTGACCTCTTGAGTTTGTTTCGGCCTTTCTTCTCAGAGTAGTCAGATAGGAAACGCCGACCTCATCTAGTTTAAAAAAATATATGATTGACGTGTAAAAGTGTTTGTTCAAACCTACTTACAGAAATAAAATCATTTATCATAATGTCCACCCTAAAGCTTTAGTTTCCTGGAAAAGCGAACAAACGATCACACAATAACGGCTGCCAAATACAGTATTTTATGACACCTTGATGTCAAATACTGGTGAAATTTATAGATTTTCATAACGGCCGTTAAAATATGACGGAACCGCTTTCCTAGGAAACCAAAGCTTAAAAGTACGCGAAGTTTTACGGCCTCATTACAAAACAAGGTTTATACCATCGACCCATTTCTGAATTAAGAACTCTATTCCCACAAAGTTAAAGTTCTAATTACATAAACTGACGTCAGACCCAAGTCTAAACTGTACATTTTGTTATTAGAACTTTACCGTGTTCTGAATAAAGTTTATAATACAACGTATTTACAAGTGTTTAATACAATGGCACGTTGCTCTTGAAGGAAAGGAGGCGAAGGAAGGAAATGATCCTTATATTTCCGTCAAGAACCGTTTGTTATCATCAACGAGAGACAAAGCGACAATTAATGCGTTCATATCGAAGCAGTAAGAGCGGTTATCGTAGTTCAAGTGTACTTGACGTTGACCGTACATATCATGCATGTAACTGTTGGCTACTATAGGTACCTACTCACACTCTTGACCACATCCTCGACCATTTACCGCCAATCCTTTCTAGCTCTACAACTTCGGGCATTCCCGTGTGCCTTCGGCTATCTCCATCCAAAATGGCGGACAATGAAGAACGTATTACTATGTGCACAATGTGTTGGCGTGATTCCAAGCTTTGCGCCAAGGTTGTTATCATTGTCTTCTAGTTATGGGTAGTTTCATTAGAAATTGTATTGTTTAGCGGCCTGATTTAAAAGTGCTGTTGTTAGAAAAATGTCTGTCACATCACATTGTGTCTATGGCTACTGTCTTTTTATCTACACTAGTTATAGGCTACTGGCGGAAGGAAAATATAACACAAATGCTTTCAGTTTCCCTTTCTACGTACGCAATTTTTTTTTCTTAATGCAAAACCTTGCACTTTTTGAGCTTTCAAGGGTAGAACCTTTTCATTGGGTTGTTTTAAAGGGTCCAGCAATTGTTAGCTTTCTGTCCTTACCTGGCTATCTCAAACTTGTGATATTAAATATGTTTAGAGTACAGTCGCGGAATGAAGAGATTAAGCACCTTTAGGAAAAGTTTCGGACCAACGACCTTAAAAAGGTGGCTGGGACAGACTGGACCCGGGAGGCAGTCAGGGTGTTGTGGCCCAGCCTGGGAGAGGCCTATGTCCAGCAGTGGACTGCGATAGGCGGGATTGGTAGGTCTAGTTTTAGGTATGTAGTACACCGTGCAAGAGACTTGTTATCTTCCGACTTCCAATATCCAAGTGACTGTTCTGTCAACATTGAAGATAATAATGCATTATTTTTAGACTGACTGCACAAACAAGGTAGTTCCCCGTTCCCAATGTGACTTCTTCACACTAAACACACATTAAGGATATCAGTTCGAACTACAATTACCGAAATTGTCATTAGAGGCATATTATGCCGCTGTGCGCGTAGACGTTTTAAGTATGGGACGCTATTAACAAGTTTTGTAATCGATTTTCAGTTTATAGTTTCTGGCATTGTTCTTTGTCCTTATTCCATAGAATATTCCACAAAAATGCCCGGGGACTTATCTCAGGAAAGCCAAGAACTCCTATATATCCGTACGTCCGTCCGTCTCTGTATCGTATTAGTCTGTGACTGTGTTGTGAAAATGTGGAGGTCAGATAGGCAGTCGCTCCATGTAAAACACTGGCATTCAACTGCTTCCGGTTTTCTTCTTTACACGTAATTTCGTACTCATTCATTATGAGAAAGAAAGCAGGCAAAGTACAACTTTTTTATTAAACTTATTTTCATACACAAATAATTATAACTCAGACTACCCAGAACCAATTACGGGAAGAAAAATATTTTATACGAAGGAGCGGTACTGTACAATAAATTGCCCTAATGCAAAAAATATAAATATTTTTAAAAAAATAAAAAAATCTATGTTCAAAATAATGTAAAAATTAGCTAGAAAAAAAAATATTGCCCGTGTATGTATTGAATTTAAAATCTTTAGAATTCTAGTGATAAACATTCTATGTATTTGGCTCTTATCGACTCACGGAGTCATTATGTTACCTTATAACTGCATGATTTATTTGTATATTTCATGTAATAAGTGAACTGTTTGTGTTCTTAATGAGAATAAATACTCTGTCGCCTTCTTCCCGTGGGGGGAAGGCACAAACTACAGAACGCCACCTGCCACGACTCATTTTTACATTTATACAAAAACAGAATCAGGTTATATTTAAAAAACTAATGAATGATGAAAATCATCAACACTGTTACACGCGGGAAAGCCGCAAAGAAATTGTGTTAGAGCACTGAGTTGTATCATGTTAGTCATAAATTCATCATACTCATCAAGTTGCACCAGATATTTCATTTTGATGCAGCTATTTTGCATCACTGCCCAATACGCCGCAATGTTAAATGATAAATGATTTTATTTCTGTAAGTAAGTTTGTTAGTTTGTACAAACTCAAACTCAAACTCAAAGCATTTATTTCAAATAAACCAATTACAGGCACTTTTGAATTGTCATGGGGTCGGTCAGTCAGAAAGATGAAGATATTTGCCCATTCCAAAGCGTAGTAGGTACCTATGGAGAAGAACGAAACTCCATGGACACTCTTTTAAATCAAAATATTGTTACAATAAAGTGGTTACATCATTCATGTTGTAATTATACATGTGAGAACGACGTAGAAAGACGTGCACGTTAAAAGCGTCCGTAATAAATACAAACTCAGAGGTCTCTTTTAAAGTCCAAACATAATATTGGTCAGATCATGTGAAGACCATTTAGATTAGTGCCTGAAATGGTCTTTTTAGGAAAAAAAAACACAAAAAAACAAATGGACCTGTCCAGTCAGTGCACGCATGTATCAGTAATCCTGCAGCTCAACTCAGAGCTTAATTAAGGAGTTCAACGATTCGACGAACAATACCAAAGAAAGGACATTTGGGTAGGCCGCATAAATTACTCAAACTGCCAGATCATGATTAAAACTGCACCATCCACTGTGTCCCTGTATCACCCAAAGGTTGACTGGTACAAAAATGGCAATGAATCTGCCCCTCTGTACCTCTGTGTGCTTGAAGTACAAAATAAATAAATTGGGACCGTGCAGGCCACGTCTGCTGCGAGGGAGCTATGTTATGGACTCGTATAGAACCGCAGCCACTAAACGAGTCTAGTGGCTAGCTTAGCGAATGCAGATCATAAGGACCCGCACCCCAATTGCGTAACACACTCAATCACAATCAGAATCATTTTGAAAGATATTGCTAATTTGTCTGCTCAACAACGTAAATAACGCATGAATGTAGCTGTCGAAATGAAAGCCCATTGCTACTGTTATTGTGTTAAGTACTCAATTACCCCGCCGGGCTAAAATCTCAAGTTGAGTTATTGGATTTTTCTCTAAAATTTTTTTTTGTGGTGGCGCGAAACAGCATGTTAGCGATGTTGAGTTTCACTCCCATGCTTCGGAGAGCACGTAAAGCCGTTGGTCCTGCGCCTAATCTGTATCCGGTCGTGTCGGACCGCCGCCGCCGGCGCCGTCCCAGCGGACATTGAGAGTGAGGGAAGAGTGCACTGTCTTAGTTTACTTGCACTTGGCAAAACACAATAGTGCCGACCGGTTGCCATACTTTTGCACTTTTATTTAGACAATCTCATCATATCGTGGTCGATACAATGATCCTGACTTCAACAGGGGGAGAACGAATCAACAATCATTGTTTAAAATATCTGATTCGCTACAGCACCGATAACAATACTTCAATGCACACTATTAAAACAAAGACTTTTTTTTTTACAAAGACTATTGGTATTGAATGTTTACATTCTACAACGTTACGAGGATAAAATATTCATCATGTGCCTGCCTTCCAACTATGTAGGGGTCGGCTTCCAGTCTAACCGGATGCAGCTGAATATCAGTCATTTACATGGAGCGACTGCCTCAACAACTCAGTTACTGGGTAAAACGATACTCCTTGGTGGGACTGACAACTTAGCGTGCTTTCCTACGCTCGGAAGGGTCTCGGTATAAAATGGATGGCCCCTCATCATCACACATTAAAATATTGTCAAAAGAAAACAGAACTGAGATAGAGATAAATATTTTATCAGACAGGAGGATGCTACAGCGTCTGACATTATCAGTCATCAGTTTGTTATCACATGGGATCTCATGCCGCTTCACTAATATTATTATTGAATTGAGGCTGGATAAGACTACAAAATAACTAAAACTTGACGAAAAAATGGGGCAAAAATCTTGAAAATAATATAACCTACAATTAAAGCCCTGCATGGCCGCTATCAAAATACTTTCTTAATTATGTTGCACCACAAAAAATATTTTTGGTTGGCACCCAAAGGCCACAACGGCATGCAAGTTCAATGTTTATGAAATTAATATCTTATGCCTTCGAAGGATCAGACGAAATTTCTGAAAAATTATTCCATATTCAAATCCTTGTACCTACTTATCCAATTGATAATTATTATTTCCCCTAAAACGAATATCAACTGTATGCTCATAGTAAATTAAGTTGATAGCAGAATTACTAGTACCTACGTACTGTGGAAGAAGTCATAAAAATGTTGTAGCTGAAACTGAACTTTATGTCTGGACGGATGAAGTTGTTTTCCAAAAACACATACTTGAATGTTACATGTTTATAAAATAAATTGCAAACGCAGGATAGGTACACTACCTCTGCCAGGGTTGCGGGAAAGTCCGAAAGGGTTACCGTGGCCCCTGGCATATGCAACTGAAGGAACACGGGTGGGTTTTAGTCAGTAAGAGTCTGACACGCCTTCTCGCTCCGCCCAGAGCGGGAGAATTTATTTGATTAATTACCACCCAAATAAAACAAATGTGGTAAGCCATTGTGGACCCTGTCGGGACCAGCAATGTAGAAGAGAGAAAGAGGGCTTAGAAGTTATTTGATGATTTCCCACCCACAAAAAAAAGGATAGGTACCTACTTACATTAGTGGCCCTATTTCCTGCAATGGGTACCATTATCAAACCTGATTGCAAGTAACTTGGAACTAATAAGATTGCATGTCTTATACAAATTTACGCTAAAATTGTTAGAAGTTGCTCAAGGCGTTTCTGAGTAATTGAGCAACAAACAGACGATAGTAAACATTGAGTAGGATTACGTGGCGAATCGCCATTGACTGTAGAGTAAAGAAACCATTCATTTACATTGTGTAATTGACAAATGAGTAAATATTCCTTATGTATAATTAAGAAAGGTTTTGTGTTGCAAGTATTATCAATATCAGGGGACATAATACTGTGGCGGCATCTACAACGCCACATCTACATACTGACACCAATCGTCGGAGGATCCTCCCTTTTCTATGGAGGATGAATGAACCTTACACCCTGTTCTCTATATCTCAATACCATAATCATTCTTGGGCAGGTGATGTGCAGGATAGGTCACGGTGACAGTTAACAGTTGCACCGCACATGCTACAACATCGTGCGATACTTCACTTTTCGTTTAATATTGACCTGCTGTAAGACTGTATGGGAACAAAACACACAACATGTGTATAAGTTATTCCGGTCAGCCGATTGAATCAGCCGAAATGTTCGGTTCCAATTCTACATAGGTATATCGTTCCTAATTTTGTCTGCAAAACAAGATAGGTATGATTTTAACCCAATCTACTGATGTTACCCTAATTCAGTAAGATTATTAAATTTCATGCGCAACTCATGCCTTTTATGTATTTGTAGATTATTCATTCATATGTTTTTCCATTAGGAATTTCTCGATAGGGCAATAGACTTGCCCCTTTTACATGGGGACTTAAACATAACCGGCGAAATGTGGGTGTATTAAAGCTCCTGCAAACAGGCGCGACACAAACGCATCGCCTGTCGCGCGATGAGCGGTGCCTTTGTGTCGCGTCGCGTGTCGCGCCCGTTTGAAGGAGCCTTTAATACACCTCTGTCTATAGCTTCGGGGATATACAGGCGCGACGTTGTGTTATTATTACTCATACACAGATGTATCATTAAATTTGCACCATTGTTTAAAAAAATTACATTACAGAACAAAAAGTAGAATTTAAGTTAAGAATGAATCATTGCTGACTGGACTTCGTTAGGTCGTTGTCCTCATAACTAAAGTAGGTAAAGTTCAAATCATTCAATGTTTAGTTTTTTTTTATAGTGTAGTAGGTTCATGTGCAAGAGTTGGTCTGGAAAACTACAACCTGGAGAGTTACTCATACAGCTTGTCAATATTAGACGAGAAGTGAAGTGTCGCACGATGTTGAATTGTATCATGTGCGGTGCAACTGTTAACTGTCCCCGTGCACATCGCCTGCCCAAGAATGATTGTGGTAGGGCCCGTGAAGATTACTTGATTGAATTAAAAAGGTGTTCAGAAAAAGGAGAAAGATGTTCTCAAACGTGTACTCGAACAAAGATTTCGGGATTACAACCACTAACAATGATTTAAGAAAGACTACAGTTAAAAAGTCATAAAAAATTTGCTGATTTTTTGTTTACTTGTTTGGAAACAAAATTGTTAACGTAGTTTAGCCCAACTTGACTCATGCGCTGTCAATCAGCTGATTTATTTACTTGAACATCCATACACATACAAACAGTGCTTTGTTTAATAATATGTGGAACGTTTTCTCATTACACAACACGGCGATCAAGGTCGTCACATGACTATGTTACTGATGAGAAACCTTGTATGTACGCAATAAGGTCTATAATAGCGTGCTTCTAAGGCATAATCTTTGGCGCCATACGTGTGATAAATGGTAATTTAATTTACGTTGTATTTCTCAATGATTTTGTACACAATATGGCTTTTTAATTGTAAGTTCTTGAAAGCAATATTTTTATGACTATTATGGAGTGTCGTGTTACCCAGTAACTGGGTTGTGGAGGTCAGATAGGCAGTCGCTTCATATAAAATACTGGTATTCAGCTGCATCCGGGTATGCTGGATGCCGACATAGTTGGAAAAGGCAGGCAGATGATGTTTTTTGACACAAAATATTCTTACTTATCGCAGCTTCATTGTGGTCGGTATTATTTATATGGAGCGACTGCTATCTGACGCTAACCGACCATAGGTCAATGCTTTTATCTTTATTAATATTCCTGTGTTTTTCAATTGCTGGTTTTTTTACGGTCGACACGTATTTTCCTTGGTACAACTAGACTTAGAACAACAACAACTAATTAGTCGAAATAAAGCCAGCCCTCTTTCTCTCTTCTACATTGCTGGTCCCGACAGGGTCCACAATGGCTTACCACCTTTGTTTTTTTGGGTGGTAATTAATCAAATAAATTCTCCCGCTCTGGGCGGAGCGAGAGGGCTTGTCAGACTCTTACTGACTAAAACCCACCCGTGTTCCTTCAGTGTCTGTGCCAGGGGCCACGGTAACCTCTTTTCGGACTTTCCCGCAACCCTAGCAGGATGACTTACCACCTACGTTTACATTGTGGAATGCAATGAATATAGGCTCCGTAACACTGGCGCGGCACGCGACGCGAATCGTACGCAACACAAAGGCACCGCCTCTCGCGCGACGAGCGGTGCCTTTGTCGCGTGCGATTCGCGTCGCGTGTCGCACCCTTTTTCAAAGAGCCTTATAGGTACTGGGGAGTTTGTTGCGGCACTTCACTCCAGCTACAGTAGGTACTAAGAAAGTGGTGAACGGTGGGCGTTTTAGGGGACTGTCTTATATAATTTTGGCGACGAAAAGTTCTGATTCCCAGCCTAGTTTGGCTTAAACGACTTTTGATATCGATCGAGTTTTGAGAAGACACGTGCTGATCGTCAAAAATCGAGCAAATCAGTAAGCACGTCAACATTTCAGACAGGAATATTTTCTTGCCCGATATTTCTTTTTCGTAGCAACGTTTCTGATCTCTGATCCACCAGAAGCGACACGTACCTTGCTGAACTATCAGTCTGAACGGTTATTTAAGTACGGCTATCTAAACAATTTAATAACGATATCATCAAGGATTTTAAGCTGTTATCAAATTGCAAAAGTATCACTGCATTCTAGAAATCTAATCTAGGAGATATTTTTATCAGAAATTATGTCGCACCATTTCTAATATCTTTTTGACGTCAATACCAGCTGAAGTCATCTTCAGCCGCGCCTTTTCCCAGCTATGTTGGGGTCGGCTTCCAGTCTAACCGGATGCAGCTGGATACCAGTATTTTACGTGGAGCGACTGCCTATCTAAGCTTCACAACCCAGTTACTGGGTAACACGATACCTCTTGGCAAACCTGGCTGTCACGACTTTTGGGCTTCTAAATACCCGTAACGACTGTCAAAGATCTACGAATGACAGCCGTGACCAACTGCTTCACGTACTTTCCGAGGTACGGAGGGGTGTCGATATGTAATGAATGGTCACCCATCCTCGAGCCGACCTCGGCAAGCGTTGCTTAACCTTGAAGATCGACCCGTACGGCTGTGATTACCACGAGCCACGAGCCACGAGCCACGAGCCCGTCTAATCAAATTAAGTGTCTGAGGTTTTCAAATAATCTATAAAACCAAAATAAACTTCCGTTTTAAGTTGACGCCACACCTATTTACAAGTAAGAAAAACCTCTCTCTTATCAGTGAGTAAATTACCTAGTTCAGTTATATATTGAATAAATGACGCATGTTCATCCAGATGTCAGTGACAACACTTGATTGAAAGGCACTGTCAAAGACAAACAGCCATTTTACCTGCGGTTAACCATACCTACGTTTTAAGGAAAACTGTCCCAAATATTTTTATTATGACGCTAAATAATTACATAAGCAATTTAGAAAACGCATTGATGTTATTTAATTAACTAGGTACATGGCTTTTCTCACGACAAGATTATGCCCGTTTTAAGGGAAGAGGCTTTTGCCCTGCAATTGGACAACACAGATACAAAGTCAAATAGAATATCGTAATTTTTACCTGACTACGACAAATCCAAAAGGGTTATTTGCTGGTAAGTATATAATACTTAACTTGGTATATCTAGAGAACGGATTGTGGCACTTGTAAGTTAGTTCAAACAATTCATATATCAAGAAATAAATAATATGAAACATTACATGTAACTGACTTGCTGTTTGCAAGTGATTTCATAAATGAAACTGGACAGATATTGTAAATTTGTAATTAACAAATTTATCCTTTTAATCTAATGTTTTTAATCAAGGTGTAAGTAAGGAAATATGAATTGATGCTTCATAGCATACTGTATACATAGGTACAAATTTTTAAGGATAACGTGTGTAGCTGCAGGGTTTAAACTGATAGGTTACTGGGTTGTGGAGGTCAGATATGCAGTCGCTCCATGTAAACATAATATTATTATATTGATCATCTGCCTAGCCTTATCCCAAATATGTGATGGTCGGCTTCCAGTCAGATGCAGCGGAATACCTGTATTTTACATGGAGCCACTGCCATCTCACCTCCACAACCCAGTTGACCACAAACAATAAAAGGCTGGTATTATATTAATAAATTACCTTTTCCCCTGTACAATTGAATTTACAGTGGGTTGCCAAATTATTAGGGACAGTAAAATGTAAAGTAGACAATAAAATGGTATTAGTAAAGTAAATTATTAGTATTCTTAAATTAATTAGAAAAACACAGTTTTTGGAATGACATAAGCTTTATGTATATAAAATAGTTATTTAAGAAGTACCTATATTAAGACCAAAAAATAAAATAAATAAAAATAATGAAAATTATAGGTAAATAAAGCAAAAAGAAATATTACTTAGTACTTCAGTGACATTTCTTTTTTCCTCAATTAGTGATTCTATATGCCTGGACATGCTTTATGGCACTTTCTTTTATTTAGGGGAAGTAATGCCAAACATTAATTAGTTTTTCTATGAGTCTGACCTTGGTTGTTATAGTTTCTTTGGCTATTTCGGTCTTGGTAGTCTCTCATACATTCTCCATGGGGTTTATGTAAGGACGATTGCCAGGCCAAGGTAGTACTGGCACGTAAATATTATATTAAATTATGTAAAACATCAATAATAATGCAAACTAGCCTTATTCCAGACCTCAACAATTTTTTTGCGGTGTTTTCGAGCCCAGGCAAGGCGTTTCATCTTCATTGCATCAGTGGACCAAGGTATTTTTACAGGTTGATGACCTGTCAAGCCTTCTTCTGACAACCTGCACTGCACAGTTCTCTTGGAAACTAGTATTCCTGACTCCTGGACTGAGTTAAAAGTCCAGCACTTTTTTTCAGTTTTGCAAACAGATGTCTCTTATTTTCCTATCAGAATGAGGGGTAGTGATGCGTTTTCTTACGCTATTACCTTTTTTTATTCGGCGAAATCGTACCCTCGACCCATGTTGAAAGCCAAAAAAAATTGTGAATTATACTTAAGTATTATTATTACCACAATTTGGTAAATAATTTAATTTTATAATATAATAACAATAATAACATTTTAACTAAATTTTGTAGATTAATTTAAAAAATAACTTTGTTTAAAGTTTAAAATATTCAAATTTGTCTTTCAATGTTTCGCATCTAAAGTACACTGCTGCTCTCACATTACTTAATTTTTTATTTTAAATAAATATACCCTTTAACTATTAACATCCACTTAAAATTTGAGTTATATAGAGACACGGCGAACATAAATAATACATCCCTGCAACATTTTACCACTTAAAACTGCAGTCAAGTGCACCCACAATAGGAAATTGACAAAAAATGTGACTGTCCCTAATAATTTGGCAACCCACTGTATGAGCACTACCTTATCTGACAAGTCAGCATAAATAGGAGAATTCTGTTAGTCAATAAATTACTTGTTGTCTGATGAAGTGATGAATGATGATGCAATTTTATTTACTTTTACCAAACAGTTGTTGAAATGTTTTGTTATGCATTTAAGATTGTCTGTGAGATGTTTTCAAGCCTATATGTATTGTGTTGTTTGATTGTAGGTAAACCAAAAGTGCTTGTATGTAAGTATTGCTTTGTTTTTAAATGGTGTGTACTTTTGGTACTGATGGAAAGAGTAACCATGGCGTTTCTTGTCTCCATAGGAAACTACACTGTAGAAGTTTAGAACTAGACTAGCTTCAGTTTTCTAACAGACCAACTCTTTCACTATTTTTAAGTACTTGTTTACAAAATTAAATAATGTTTAAATACCTAGCTTGAAATCATGGTTGTTGCAGAGGTTGTCTTTCAGCAGAAATAATGATGATAAACTCAAAAGCCTGAGGTATTTGCTCTGTGGCCGCATGGAGGATTACGGCCCACTAAGTTGTCATTGTAATTTAATACTTATGATTGGATAGCTTTTAATAATATTAATCATTTGTATGTCAATATTGGCAGGTGGAGCAGTGGTGGCCCAGTGGTAACGGCCGCGACTTACGAGTTGTAGGCCGTAGGTTCGAACCCCGACAGGCGCTTTACTTTGTGTAAATTATTTCATCACCACTGCTCCGTGCCTCGGAAAGCACGTTAAGCCGTTGGTCCCGCTGTCATTCGTGGATCTTTGACAGTCGTTACGGGTCGTCAGAAGCCCGAAAGTCTGACAACCAGTCTTACCAAGGGGTATTGATTACCCAGTATCTGGGTTGTGGAGGTCAGATAGGCAGTCGCTCCATGTAAAATACTGGTATTCAGCTGCATCCGGTTAGACTGGAAGCCGACCCCAACATACCTAGTTGGGAAAAGGCTAGGCAGATGATGATGTCAATATTGGCAAAACATAGTGCACTACCTAATATTTAAGATCTTTGTATACAATCACCTATGTTTGACAAATAAAATATTCTATTCTATTCACTATCACAGAGAGGAGGCCTGTGTCCCAGCAGTGGGAATAAGTTATGCATTTGCTCTAGAGGGTATCTAGACTTGGGGATGCTGGGTGATATCTATGAAGAAATATTCCTAAACTACAGCTAAGAGCTAGAATATTGAAAAAATACTCACACTTTTAGTTGGTAGATTCTTTCTCAGCAGTTTCTTCCTGTCGTCAATCAAAAGACCAGTCTTCACTCCACCAGGTTCAGCACAACCAAGGTCCATAGACTCACACACCGTCATAGCCCTCACATTTGCACAGTCCACCTCATCCTCACTACGTTCCGTGTACAGACTATCATCTGCCAAGTTACAGACACTTTTAGACAGTGAAGCAGCAAGATTGAATGAGAAATTGCCACATCCCGAATCACTCATATCTGAGTCACTATCGTAATCATCAGAGTCGCTGGTCTCCCCAAAAACATCGTTTGATGTATAACAACTGTCTGGAGAGTCTTCGAAGACGATGAAAGAGTCTTCAGATTCACAGTCTGAAGCTTTGCGCAATTTTGGACAGTCATTGAAGACAATTTGGTAGGAATCTTCGCTTTCAGTGACTAAACCTGGCAGGAAACGACCGGATACTTCGTCAAAGTATTCTTTTTCTGGGTTCATTGCTGTAATGAATTTCTCTAAGCAGCTCAACGATGGAGAATTTTCCAAGCTGGATGCGTCTTCAATAATGATCTCGTTAGCAAATTGTAAGTCATCTTGAATTGACTTCCTCATTTTGGACTTCATTCGTTTACCACACATGCGGTTTGGGTTCTTAAATTTCTTGTCTTTTAATTTTGTTTTGGGTTTTGGTAGTTCCGGTACAATAACAGGTTCCGGCTCAACAATAGCTTTCGATTTCTTTCTTCTGCCTTGCAATAGTGCCTTTAAATTATTAAGCTTATCTTCGCACGTAGCGACCACTTCTGGCTTAGTATCACATTCTAATTTATTTTCATTGGCGGTAACAATCTCAGGTACATTTTTAACAATTTCTGTTGTCTCACAGACTTTGGGGGGCTCTGGGATGTTTGGAGGGGTTTTTGCAGTCTCAGTTTTGACATTAGGGCCATCAATCTCATGGAAAACATGATCATGGTAGCATACGGGGCTGGAGTACTCAATAAAGGAATCATTAGCAATGCTTTCGAAGTCTTCAGGAGAAAAGGCGTCTTCAAAACTGTCTTCAACAGAACTTGCCTCTACAAAAACCCTCTTCGGACGTCTCCGAGCCCTGAAGTTACATGGAACAGGCTTGCTACCCAGTAACAGACGGACCTGCTCGATTTTATTTTGACAATGAGCTGCCGCCTTCTTACAGTCGGTCATTTCTGACGCCAAAAGCTCACTAGACTTTTCATTTGAACGATTTTCATCCTGTAAAATTTTATTTTCATCCAGAATTTTGGCGCCATGCCACATCGACTCTACCGCCATCTGGCCGCCCGGCTCTGCTACAAATTCACTCTGTTTCGGCTTACTAAACATTGCGTTGGTAATCACATTCATTACACCAGAAAAAAAACTTGTAATACCTGATAATGGGGAATAATCAGGTCCACTAAGCATGTCTTCGTTTGTTTTCACATCAATATTATTATTTAATTTAGATTTTGGCGCCATTTTTTCCTCAGTAATGATCGTGTCCGCCAAATTTTTCATTAAAGGATCCGGAATTAAATGAAGGTTGTTTAGAAAAAGGTCTTCACCAAACGTGGTTCTCATCTCCTTTTTGGTTTCTGTACTGTAGTTGGCGATGGAATAATGTGTGGGACTAAAAACGGGGCGCCTGTCGGGCCGATTCATAGAAAAATTCATTTTTATTTATTTCTTTTTACACTATTTTCTATACACTTGTAAACTATATCACAGTTAGGACATTTTCACTCACACACACATTGTAGGGACTCGAAAATCTTTAACAATGTCTGGAGAAGGCCTAGGAACGAATCTGCAGCACTTTATAAAGTTCTGAAAAGACTGCAAAGGAAAATCTTTTGGGGAAATCCACACACGGTCACGGAATGAAATCGCGTCGGTTTTACACACTGATGAAGATTTATCTCCGCAAATCAACACGTCTGCGTTCGAAAAAGTAGTTGTGCACTTGTTTTTGTTGGAATAATCAACGTTTTTAAGCTCCATTATGACGAATATAACTTGTGATACACGTCTCTATAGTTCAGCCATTTTGTGAAAAATATGGGAATGACAGATAAAAATATTAGTTTTGTTGTCTTTGCGCTTCTAGTGGTGACCATTTTATCGTTTTCCACGTATCGATTTAGTTTTGTTCAACAAAATGGTAATTATCATATTCTTCATCAAAGTTTGAAAATAGATTTTATAATTTTTAATGTATTATCAATTGTTTTCTTTACCGTTTTCTTTGTTAGAATTACGTGAAAGTGTTTATAAAGTAAGTAACCGTAAAGCTTACAGTTATTTTACAATGAAAATAACGCCCTGCAAGTTTCCAATGTATTATTTGCATATAAATAGAAGTGTAAACGCAACGATTTCTTACCTTTTACACAGTTTTCACATAATTCTAAAAAGTTGATTAAACAGATTTTTAAAATATAGCTCCGATATAAATGATAAAAATTGAAAACCACGAAATATGACACTACATTGCGACGTTGCCACTCATAAGGTATAAACGCTCTTAACCACTGCGCCGACCATGCCAATAAAAATTAATTAATTTAAAATTATTAAATATTTTTTGCATGGCAACTTTTACTCGATAACCAAAGCAAACAACATTCAGATTTTACTGAACGTAATCGAGTAAATTTATCGATATCGAATTTAACTGAAACAAAGACAATATAGATTAGTTTTCTCTATCTACGGATGCCCCTGAGCAGTGAGCCGTGAACATTTTCTGATGCAATAGTAGGTTCTCTACTATGCTATCTAAATTCTAAAATAAGTACTCTGTGCTATTGTGCGTTTCACGAAAGAATTCCCTTCGCCGTTATATTGGCACACCTGACTGTCAAGAACGTCAAACGCTAGACGCATCGTAGGCTTTGTTGAGTTTTTCCAAGATTTATAGTTGTTTTACGGTTTTAATCACGCCGAAGAGACTTAAAAGTGGCGAAAGAGAGTTGGTGTTGAAAGTCAAAACGTTTTGTGAGAGTGAAAAACGTAACAAAGCGCCAATAATTCCATTAGAATGTGTGAGACTTCGCGTCGCCGCCATAAAATAGGGTTGCCATTGCCAGAACTAGATGCTCCCTAGTCCCCGCTGCTACCCCGTAGGTGCCTACCTACACCTTTTAAAATAATTAAAGACCATAAAGAACCACCTATCTACGAAGTCGATTCATTGTTAAAAGAACACGGTCATAAAGTTGTAAGACTTCCTCCTTATCATTGTGACCTGAATCCAATCGAACTCATATGGAGTCTTTTGTAAAGGCGGATTGCTGAAAAAAACGTGGGTCAGGAAGCAAAAAATATTGTAAAAATAACTGAAGAGGCAATTTGCAGTAGCACGCAATTAGAGTGGATAAAAGAATGCAGCCACGTAGAAACCATAGAAGATAAGTACTTCAACAATGGAGTAACTGTTGATAACAAAATAGATCGATTTATAATAGAAGTAGGAGATGACTAGATATACTAGATATACTATAGGAGATACTTTAGATGATAGTGACCCTGGAGATAGTGCTATATCGGGTGTAGGTTCTTTGGAGGAGCACAGTTATTTTAAAAAGTAATTTTGTTGTTAATCATTACAGCTTATTAAGAAGTTTCGCAAATAAATAATTATTATGGTTATATTAAGAGTTACATTTTATGAATACTTATCTTTACACGTAAGGTATAATTTTCTATAGACCTTTGTTGAAAGGTGACCAAACAAAAAGAACAACCAAAATAAATTTTCGTTTTCAATTTATACTGATTTATTGGGTAATATAATTTTCACAGCCTGGCAGCACTCATTTAAGCGCTACCAACATTACAGAGAAGGGACTTCTTTGACGAAACCAATGACTAAAGAATAAGAGAATTAAATTAATTAATTAAATTCCCGGTTTTTCCACAAGAATCTCGAAGTTACCAGAAGAAAATAAAAATATAAAATAAAAATATTTGAATTAACATTATTTTCTGTTGGAATGGTATACCTACTGGGTGCATTATCAAAGAAAATAAAGGTAATCAGTTTAGGAATTTAGGATTTCGTAAAAATAATGTCTTTACTGAGGTCATCTGTTCCAAGCAAAGGTCAAAGGGCATCGGTCCCTAAGCCCGGGTCACAATTGACGACAAAGTTTTGCATTTTGTCGAATTGAAAAAAAAGAAAACTAAAATCGTTTATATGCTTTTATTTCACATTACAAATCGCTTGCAAATCACAGTTATACCCATAGACATAGTATATTACATAATTAAGTAAACAATATTAAAACCCCTCTAAAGTACCTATCTATTACAATAACCACGCTTTAATATTCTTTGCTCTTCCATTTTTATCAGGCGTTTAAAATGAGTTCATGTTTTCAAGTTTACTCTAAGAGTATTGAACATAATTTAATATTAAGTGTCTTATGCCTACGGATTAAATACATCTCTTCGGAAATCGGAGGCAATTGCTCCATGTTAATCATATTACGATAGAGGATATACTTACGGGAACTAGAATTAGATTTATCTCACCTTAACAATTTTTTAAATCTGCAATTCTAAGTATTCTAAGTCTAACCCATTTTTTTATATTTTTAATAATAAAAAAAAAAACACAAACTAATACGGGCACAGAAACGTCAGGAAATAATGATGTATAGGTATAACTTTATATTTTACTTAGATGTTATACATATATAATTGACAAAATAAACATTACATTAAAAAGATATTATTTTAAAAGAATACATAGACAGATCTATTCTGGTAGGTAGCACAGAATAGATAATAGTACCTGCCTACGTAGGAGAATGTACTGCACCTGTAGCACCGCTGGCGAATAAAGAGGAGCGAGTAGAGCTAGCACCTAAAAGCGAATTGGCGAGCGACGGGCAACGGGTGCGCTACGGCGACGAGCGATTACTCGCTGGCATACCAGCGAGTATGTACCAAGCGTGAGTCTCTCAGCGAGTGATCTGCCCGCCGAGCGAGGGTCGCTGAGCGAGTACTCTCTTTGATAGGTCTTGTCGCTGCGATAAACGAGTACTCGGCCGGCCCGGCGCGGCGCGGTGTGAGTGAACAGTCAGCGATCAACTTTAATTTATGTATGTATAGTTACTCGGGACCTACAATCTTTTGTACAGCTCGATGCAAACTTTATGGCGGCTCGGAACATTAGGCGAGTCGCTGCGCAGTAACCAATTCCCGTGTCAGCGGGGGTGAGGAGTGAGGTACTGCGCAACGATAAGCGCACTTCACAGCCGCCATAAAGTTTGAATCGGGCTATACGTTTCTTGAGCGAGAAAATCGTTGATAGCTAGTCGCTTCCTCGTCCTGTGGGACAGGTGCCTAAGAAGTAGGTGTCATTCGAGTACCGTGGGTTCGTAGTTGCTACATTCACAAACATTTATTTTGGAAAATATTTATTGGATCCTCTAAAAACGTATTGACTTTCTAACCACGGACACTTTATTAAATTAATGAATTTCTAAGAATTCGTTGCGGTCCAACCATGCATACTTAAAAAAAAATGAGCCTCTTTTTAATTGTCTGGCCTTTTCTCACAGTTGGTTGCTGTAACTGAGCTAGGGTACCCCGAGGCCCGAGCTAACGGTTGAGGTTAGGTTAGAACTGTGACGTACCGCGCTACATCTAAGTTTGTCGCAGTTACTTGGCTATTTATTATTTATAGGAGACCAAAATAGAAATTATTTATGATTCACAAAAAGAGGCGCAATAATTGTATTAGAATGTTTAATAATATTTTTAAGAGCGCGACATGGGAATCATTAGAGGTGCGATTAAATACATGCCACTTCTTTTTATGTGACAGCTCTATTAAATATTCAAGACAGCTGAACGACATTGCTCCTATAATTGCGAAAAATAAACTACCTTAAGTTCTAAAGCCCTATATCTCCAATTTCCTCTGCCCTGGCCTGGTTGATGGGAGGTAGACTCTTCAGGGTGCTGTCCAGGAGTTCCACTGAGGATGTGAAAATTTGGGAATTGCTGTACAGGGTCCAGAGCAGCAGGGCGAAGAATACCAGCTTGATGAAACGGTCGGCGAAGTAACGGCTGTAAGAAATTAATCATGATAAATTTTGTTTGGTTTAGCAGAGAGCCTTACATTTGGAACGGCCTCTAACTACGGATTTGTTCGATTTTTGACGATTTTAGTGTTTTGACGATCAAGATGTGCCAGCTTCTTACAGATTGGCTCGATTTTATCGATAGTTAAGTAAGTACCTACTGTCGTTTGTTAACGATCAATAAATAGCAAGGTTAAAATCGAGACAGTCGTAGATAATAAATATCTGCACTATGGTTGATTAGGTACTTAGGTACACATTAACTCGATTTTGTTTGATCGATCACTGGTGTCGAACGTAAAAAATCGTGCAAATCTGTTGGCACCTTGAAAAATAAGAACACAAGTCAAACTACAAGTGCAAGATAGAGACGGAACATAATTTTGTAAGGGTCACCAGTATGGAAGCACGATGAACAGGGTGTAAAGTTCACTCGTACCTCCATAGAAAAGGGAGGATCCTCCGACCAGACGGATGTCGTGTCTGGTGGGCAACTGCCCGACGATTGATGTCGGGGCGTTGTATATATGCTAGTTGCGCGGTAAACTCTGCTTGCGCAATGCAGGATTTTGCGTGACGTCAGTGTGATGCGTGGTACGCATGTGGCGATGTAGACACCGCTACAATTTAAAGTAAAGCTTGTGCTAACTAACGTTTATCAACCTCATGTCTAATGTAATGCCTAATAAAAGCGCACTGTTGGATTTTAAAATCTCGGCTTAGTACCGAAAGTAAAAAATCTAATGCGATTTTATTTAGACGTTCATTCAATAATTGTCGCCTAGTATTAGTGAAATCAATCATCAATCTCGGCCAAATTACATCTTATGCAACTTCCTAGCTCTCGGCAGGTTGGCAGGATCCTCCTTACAGCAGAACTGCCGGGTCCCCAACACATAGTTCTTCAGATACTCATCAGGGTCCAGCTGTGAGGGGTCAGTAAAGAACGTGTCGTTGTCTGCAGCAGTGATCCTGGTCCGAAGGCTCTTGTAGTTGTTGTTCCTGAAGTGCCATTCCTTGGTGGTGTAGTACTGGAGGACGTTGAGGCCGTGGCTTATGCGCTTTTGGAGGTTTATCATGCTGAAACAGAAGATTGGCGGCTTTCACAGTGCTTTTATTTTGTAGCAGTAGGTAAGGGTGGTTTTAGTGCAACTTGTGTGGTTTACAACGGTACAATGAATGAACTTGGGCATTCCAACTTTATCTATGGCATAGCAAATTATCTGCGATGACCAAGAGATTCATATCCAGGGTGAAATTTCAACTACCTACTGGAAAATAAATGTCTTTCTGGTGAAAAGTCAGTAAGTACTGTCATTAGTAAATTATTGCCAAAGACATTTACAGCAAGATTCACAGACCGCACTTTAACTTCACTCAAAATCAAAAGTCATGTATTCAAACTAGGCTGAGTATCAACTTTTTGAACGTCAAACTACATAAGAAAGCCCCCTGGCACGCCCGCTCTTCACCACTTCCTAGTGCTTTAGCTGGGGAGAAGAAGTGGCGCAACAAACTGTCCAGCAGCACTGCTGTATGTTTAGTTAGAAGAACTAAAGGTTTTTATTTTGCTTCAGAACATGATTCGGAAAACCCCTGCGTTGAAAATTTCCGTCGGTTATTAAAATAAAAATTGCTGTTCATACATTCTGACCGTGATGGTATTGCAATTTTGTAGGAAAAAGCTACAAGCTAAAAACTTAACTTACAAAGTCTTCTTCCCCAGTAGAAACAGCAGAGCATCGACCAGGTAAGCTGGCACGATATGGCTGAGAAACATATCGAGCTGATGAGTGATCTGGTAAGACTTGATGCTGCCTCCAGGGTACCACAGCGCTACAGAGTAAGGGTACTCATTCACCCACTTCTCTCCTGAAAAAAAGGGTAATATTTAATTGATCCTCTAAAAATTTATTGAACTTCTAATGGCGAAAGCTTTTTTTAATAATTGAGCATCTTTTAATAACTATATGGCCTTTTTTCAAAGTTGGTCGCAGTAACTAAACTAGGGCACCTCGACCATTAGGGTTGGTCAGAACTGTGACAAACTGCGTGCGAGACGAGCGGGCGAAACGAGTGGTGTTGCGGCAGCGGCCGGCGAACGCTACTTCCAAGTTGGTCGCAATCAATCAATCAAATCATAAGTCATTTATACAAACTGGGCTGAGAATCAGCACTTTTTGAACGTCAAAATCACATAAGAAAATTCCACCAAAACGCCCGCCCTTCACCAATTACTTGGCTCATTAGTATTTTAGGCCACCAAGATAGGAACTAAGTATTTTTGAGGCACACAAAAAGAGGCACACTTATTTTATTAGAGTATCCATTCGTATTTAAAGGAAATAAAAATGGGAACTATTTGGAGTTCGTTTATGTACATGCCAAAAACAAAGGTGAGTTCAACATCGTCACCAGACCAGTCACCAGTCTTACTAAAGGGTCTCGTTTTATCCTGTAACTGGGTTGTGGAGGTCAGATAAATTCCATGTAAATTCTGGTACCCAGCTGCATTCGGTTAGACTGGAAACTGACTTCAACACAGTTGGGGAAAGCGTGGTACTTTTTATTTAACTCACCTAATTGAATAATTTCTGCCCATGTTATGTTTTTAACACCGGACAATGTTAGGTTATAAAGCTGTGTGTCTTTTGGCCTGCAAACGAAAATGATATGATTAACTAAAGCTCTTGAGTCAGGCATAGCTGATATAAGCGATGAACCTGCTGTCGACAAGTCTAAAGTGAAACTGGATGTTTCATATTTAGCAGATACATCAAGACAGATGGGACAAGGATGGCCCACAGATAGAGCCTGAAAGCGGATGTCAACCAAAAGTGGCCCTAAAACGCCGGCACGACGATTTCGACCGATTGACTGGAGAAGGCAAGGATCTCCTCTGTCATTTTCTATTTCTCTTGATCAACAGTATTTTTTTTGACTCGCTGGGATGCACTCTGCTGGATTCTGAATGCTTGGCTCAGCTCCTAGTGTTAAAATGGGATCCTGCCGTTTTGCCAAAATAATTTCGACAAAATTTCACTATCCAAACAAATTCTAGCAACCTTTTTTTATATCAATGCAATAATTGGAATGATTTTAGTAGTAGTAGTAGTCAAATCTTTACTCGGCAGAATATTACCAAGGATAATGTCATTATACAATAAACATTTAGTCAAATGATTTGTTATGATTTGTTTCGGTTTTGATTTGTTGTTGTTCGATTTGTTTTGTAAGAGTGTCCATGGAGTTTCTTGCCCGTTCTTCTCCATAGGTACCTACTACGCTTTGGAATGGGCAACTAGCTTCATCTTTCTGACTGACCGACCCCTTGACAATTCAAAAGTGCCTGTAATTGGTTTATTTGAAATAAATGCTTTGAGTTTGAGTTTGAGTTTGAGTTATGACAAAAAATCTATAAGTAGACAAAAATATGATATTTTTGTGTCACGCTTTCACCTTTAGAACTGTGACCACACAACGTGCCAAAACATATTTTTGAATTTAGAAACAAACTACTACCAGAATAGCTATTATTATTTACCTGTTTAGAATTTGTCCCAAGTAAAAAAAAACACCCTTGTAATGAAACGTGTTTAATGAAAGTTAGATCATATTATTATGCTTGAAATGGTAGATTAAAAACTGACGATTAGTACTAAATATTAGGCTTTTTTATTTTGCGTAAAATATGTTATACCAACTGAAATATTTGACTACATTAAAATTGGTAAAAGTAGTTAGTAAGTTAGTAGTTGGTAAGCAAGTTATTGTTTAAACGTTCTCTTGCCAAACATTAGGTTTGCGTTATAATTATTTGTGAAGAATTTATTTGCTAAGCAATAATTTGGTAAATGAAATTATGCGGAAAATTGTTTGGGAAGTTATAATTTGTATTTTTTTTTTGATGAAACTATCTTAATCCATTTAAAATACAGCGCGCGTTTAAAAAAATCGTCCGTGCGAATATAATATAGGCTAAAGATAGATGAAAAACTATTTCAACTCACTTATCCTGAGCAGTGACGTAAGCTATCAGGATGCAAGCATTGGCGACCACGTCGACAGAAATGGCGTCTGCTTTGTAGGAAGGCTCGCAGTGCATAGTTCGGATTACTCCTGAAAATTGTATCATAGTTACCTGTTACATTTAATTTTTGCCAAAAGTCTGTCATCCAGTCTTACCAAAGGCCACCGAATGGAGGTCAAATAGACAGTCGCTCCGTGTAAAATACTGGTATTCATGTGCATCCGGTTACACGGGAAGCCGACCCCAACATATTTGGGAAAACGCTAGGCAGATGGTGTTTTACAGCTGGCCGAAGAACCGAGGGTTGTGTTAGGATTAAACACTGACGCGGTGGTTTCCTTTTGCGAGACAGACGTCTCGCAGAAGGAAGCTGCGGAAAGGGAGAGGGGGATCTCGTCCACTCACCCGGCCCGCAGAAGGCGCACCGGGCGTCGGCGGAGGGCGGACAACGCCCTCTTCCAGCCCCCCTAAATGGGTCCAGGACCAGGACCACCAGGACCCGAGGTGGCGGCGCATAATGTTCCACGCGCGCCCCTCTTAGACGTCGGGGGGGGGGGGGGGGGGGAGTCAAACACCTCACTCCCCCCCAGACCCGAAGAGGCCCGCAGCTGCACCGGGCCGGCCGGGCCTGGCTGGGCCGGCACCAGTCGACGGTTGCGAAAGGATCGTACATTCCCGCGACCCCCGGCGTAGGTGTGAGATGGAACACCGGGGTGGTTTTTAGTCAGTAAGAGTCTGACAGACCCAGACATCCATGAGGATTTTACACCCCGGAAACAAAAAAAAAAAAATAATGGATCAAAATCTGAAGCATTAAAAAAAAGTGACTCACCTTTTCCACTACCGATGACCAGTCCTGTAGGACCGTTCAGGTTGTCCACCCAACCAGGAATGGGTTCCTTCCAAGCCGCAGTCACTGCAAATTTAAATGTTCTCAGTAGGAACAGAAGTAGATAGATATATAGTATAGGTGTACAAAACAAGTAAAAGTTACACGTGCATCCTGTGGGTGACTATTTGCAGAGGGACAGTGACCTGAGAGTGCAGTACAACAATGCATTCAGGATGCTGATGATGCTGCCGCGGTATTGCAGTGCCTCTGGCACGTGCCGAGACACGTAGAGAGCTTCGCTGCAGTCATTCGCAAGCGTTACACCTCGGTCCTGACGCGCACATGCGTGCTAGTACCAACAACAGTCTGTACGTATTGTTGGACCGGTTGGATTCTCCGATGCTGGAGCGCTGGATATGAGTGCACGCAGTGAAGTAAACACGTGCACGGGTATCGGATTATCTGTTATTGTTATTTTTAGTGTTCCGTTTTTAAAGTGTACATAAGTCATGTCGTTACTAACATTAAGTTTCTCATAAGCATTTCTGTGTTACTAATATTTAACGGATGTTTTTGGAAATCTGAAATATCTACATGAATATAATAATAGCTGATAAAGTAGGGCCTCACCGTAATTGGTTGCAAACTTGGCCACTTGTGATTGTGCCATACAGCTCTGGTCAAACTGAGGCGAATCCCGTACGGGACGCGAATACGCGTGTTAACACTTCTATACAAGTTAACAAAATCGGTGCAAGTCAATTTCGTCCCGCATCAAGCGCGAGATTCGCTTCAGATTGGCCAGAGCTTTACTGTTGGCTTCAAATCACGCCTAAAAGTGACTAAAACAGTCTAGCCACTGCACTGCACTGAATACATATTATGAGTCAGCGCACTTTAGGCTTTGGACTCTTTGTACTATAAGGGCACATTTTCGTTTGACGTCTTTAGTGTTCAACAGGTCTATTAAGCAGTACTAACCTATAGATGGCCTGGCGATAGCGACAGGAAACTTGCCAGCATATTCTGCTACTAAGTCTTCAGTGATAGCCTTAGTGTAAGAATAGGTGTTGGGCTCTGACGATATTAACCTGTAATTTAGAAGAACAAGGTTTAATGAAGTAAATTACTACGCTGGTATACCTCATAAGGATTAGGCTGCAGAGGTGACAGTACACCTATATTATATCACCAGTTATTTTTAAGTCCCATGTAACAGGGGGCGAGCCTATTGCCACTGTAGCGGTATCTACCTCGCTACATGCGAACTACGCACCACACTGACGTCACGCAGACTCCTGCATCGCGCAAGCAGAGTTTACCGCGCAAATAGCATATAATCAACCGTCGGGCAGTTGCCCACCAGACACAACGCCCGTCTGGTCGGAGGATCCTCCCTTTTCTATGGAGGTGTGAGTGAACTTTACACCCAGTTCCTCATTCCTGTATATCATCAACCAGCATAAATGCAGACCACGGGCTGCTACTGAGAAATTCTTAATAGAAAAACCTATTAACACTCCGGCCTCCAAGAGACAGGCGTCGTCAAGTTTTGGGACCACTGATCTAACTACAACTTGTTTTCGACATCCATTAATTTTAAGTGTGGTTAAGAAAATGCTTGGTTTAATCTTATTCTTATTGACTGCGCGACATTGGAATCGAACCCAGGAGTCTGAGCCCAGCAGTCACGCTTGCCACTACTGGTTGTTCCAACATCCAAGAGACAAAGCAGAAACATCTCGTGTGCCTCTGATTACACCGGGACCTTCGAAACCGAGACACAGCGACGCTGCTTAGCATAATCAGCCTATAATGTTCCCACTGCTGGGACACAGGCCTCCTCTCTGTGAGAGGGAGTGGGCCATAATCCATCACGCGAGCCCAGTGTGGGTTGGTAGATGTCACACGTCTTCGAATTTTTGGTTTTAGGACATGCTGGTTTCCTCACGATGTTTTCCTTCACCGTTTTAAGAGCAGTGGTGATCAACTTATTTACACAATGTAAAGCGCCTGCCTGGGTTCGAACCCACGACCTACAACTCGTAAGACGGTGCTGTTACCGCTGGGCCACCACTGCTCTCCAACGCTACTTGGTCGCACAAAAGGGTAAGGTGGTAGTATTCCCCGGACGAGCTCGTTCACAAACGGCTCTACTATAGTATGCTCCAAAAGTATCTGATGAAAGTGTCAAGTGAAAAACATCGGTTAAGGATTTAAAATTAGAATGTATGTATTCAAAGAATTAAATGAATATGAATGCTGGAATAGCGCCACCAGAAGTTCGCAGTGAAAGAGCCTTCTGACACACGACACCCTTTTAAAGTGTGTCCTCCCACTCACTGGCGAACGGTCTAAGGAAAGGCTAAAGCTGTGGCGAGATAGTGCTTCCCTACTAAACCCATTCGCTCCACCTGCTGAGAATCTTGAACCTGGACACGAGTTGCCATGGCATGCCTGGAAGTCTTTAAATTGACTTTGGACTCACGCGCTAGTCGACCAATCTGATTAAGCTACGCTTGCCGCGGTTGGTTCGTGGATGGGTGACTATATTTACATTCCAAGACCGCTCCATGCCTCGGAAAGCACGTTAAGCCCTTGGTCCCGGCTGTCATTCGTGGATCTTTGGCAGTCGTTACGGGTAGTCAGAAGCCCGAAAGTCTGACAACCAGTCTTACCAAGGGGTATGATATTACCCTGTAACTGGGTTGTGGAGGTCAGATAGGCAGTCGCTCCATGTAAACTACTGCTACTCAGCTGCATCTGGTTGGACTAGAATCCAACCCCAATATAGTTGGTAAAAGGCTAGGCAGATGATGACTCAGGTAGGCCAAAGCAAATAAAACCTATTCAGGTGGAGATTCACAGATGACTCCGCCCTGGGGTGTAAATCAGTTACCGACCCACAAACAATGGGGCACTTAATATCGTGTCCTTTAGCCTGTACGCTAGAGGAGTTGATGGACGCTACTGAAGGTGTCAAGCTCGTAGCCAAATTTTGGGCCGACTATATAATTAGATTGCCATCGACACGCAAAGAAGAAGAATAATTAAATCAAAGCATTCACTTCGTACAACTACAAATTGGCATCCACGGCTACGTTTTTTGATCCATTTGTTTACGTTTTCATTGGTTACTTTTGGAAAAGACCATACTTACTTAGGTTCCAAGTAAGCCAGGGTCTCATCGTCCATCCACTGGACGATGTCCATGATCTTCCTCGGCTTGTGCACCGCGGGGTACAACTTCTCATCCAGCACATCCAGGTCACAGCGGCAGTATGCTGTTGATAGATGTACGAACACCTGGGACACCGAACAACGTAATATAAGGAGGTCGATTCTTTATCCAAATCTAATATTATTAAGAACAGTCGCTTTTCGTGTTTGTGTGTGCGTGTCCAGAGTTCTTCTTAACTAAACAATGAATTAGATGCGGTTTTCACTTTAATTTAGATATTCTGAAAACTTAATGTAATATAGTGTGTGAGGGAGTGCGTGTGTGTGTGTGTGTTTGGTGGAGATAAGTATAGCACAGGAATTCAGATGTTTTGACAAGATGTCGCCACATCAGTAGATGGCACCCGTGCTAAGCACGGGCATTTCGTTAGATTTATAAAGAGACAATGGATCATCAACATATTTTTTTAGCTGAAAGACGCTTACTGTTGGACATAGGCCTCCTCAAAGCATTGCTACAACAACGGACCCTGTGCTTCTCGCATCGGGCAGATATCCATGACCATCACCAGGTCATCAGTCCACCTTTTGGGTGGCTTACCCACTAGTTGCAGATTAGGGATCTTATTTATTTATATTATATAATTTAACGCACACCAGAAAATAAATAGCAAAAAAATACAATTGACACTACAAAACATACAATGAGCGGCGTTATCGCTTTTTGCGATCTCTTCCAGGCAACCTTGGAATGGACAGTGATTGTGTGGACATAAAAATGGGGTGGTCATTGGTGAAAAATAATAAATACCTTTATAGATACAATAAACTATACTATATACATAAATATAGATACATAGACAAATTCCATACAATAGATACATAAATACATTCGAGTACATACTTAATATGTATACAACGAAAATAAATGAGGACTACAGATTATTACAACAGCTACGAGAACAAGATCACAACAACAAGTAATGTTCCTTCACGAGTCTCTTGAATACACGAAACGATTGAGCGCATTTTATTTGAACTGGCAATGCACTCCACAAACGAGCGGCCTGGACAGAAAAGGGTTTGTCGAAGAAAGTTTTGGAATGCATTGACATCCTAAGCTTCAAGGTTACCTGAAGTCCCCAAAAATTTCATGTGGGAGTCGCAAAGACACACGAAGCGTTTCTTGAGATAGAGAGGGGTAGAAGGGGAAAAGAATACGCTATACAAAAGGGAAAGAATATGAGCATTCCGGCGAAGGCGAATTGATAACTACTTGAACTGCGCATGAAATTCTGAATTAAGGATCTTATAAGATTTTATTCGACATTCAGCTATTTGGCCACATACCGCGTTCCTGGCTAGAACGATCCGGGTTTAGCGTCAAGTGTGATCCAAGTATCAGACCAATAGCAGTCGGCAGTAGCCTAAACTGCACTGTGCTGTGTAATGGTGCCTATGACACCTCACAAATTATAAAATACAGCTTATCCATGCTTAAAATTACGTTCCAGTGGTACGCTAATAATGGAGCCCGTAGAAAAATATAGTCTGGCATCTGTTTCCTCGCATTAGCTGTCAATAATAATGGATAAAAGGGTGCAAACGTCACAGTTTAGGCCTTCATACAGTAGCCATCATTGTAGTGTACGCGCTTATAGTTACTTCCTCAGATTGATATTAATAGTGGTAACAAATGCTTAAGTGCTTACCTCCAAATTCTGCATAGTTTCGGCAAGGCTCAACATTCTCCATGTGCCCGTTGTGTTCATGTTGACAGCATCTTTCAGTTTCTGGTCAAATCTGCAATGACAGTACGGTTCACAAGTCAATCATCATCATCATCACTATCATGTGCCTGCCTTTTCCCAACTACATAGGGGTCGGGTTTCTGCCTAACCGGATGCGGCTTAGTACCAGTATTTTAGAGGTAGCGACTGCCTATCTGACCTCCCCAATCCAGATACTGGTAACACTGAAAAAAAAAAACTCAGACAACAAAATAGAAAAAATAGAAACATTGTCAATGTTTATGTCGATGAGGGTATTCTCTCTACTACCGAGATTTTAGCTAGAGCTTTTGTTTTTTTATTTATTTTTGTAACGTGAATACTGTTTTTTTTTCTTCTATTTTGTTGTGAATGCTGTGCACGTCTGTAATTGACGTAAACACTAGTCCATGTCTCTGTTCTCTTGTATTTGTAAATGTTTGTGTTTGTGTTGTTGATGTGCCTTATTAATAATAAATCAATAAACACTGGGTTACTGGTTACTGGTAACATTATAAATTGCACCTACCACTGTTTGTCTCTGCATCACCCAAAGGTTGACTAGTAGAAAATTTCTATGGCATTAAGTCCGCTTCTGTACATTCGTGTGCTTAAAACACGTTACCCCTTGGTACGACTGGTTCTCACACTTTCGGCCTTCTGATGACCCGTAACGACTGCAAAAGATCCACGAATGACAGCCGGGACCAACGGCTTAACTTGCCTTCCGAGGCAAGGAGGGGTCTCGGTGTGTAAAGGATCGCCACCCATCCAATAAAACTTCTATTGTGTCTCATTCAGTGTGCTTCACCAATTAACCTTCGGCTAGGAGCTCATGCGGTTGTTATAACGTATAGCCACGAGCCTCTTGTTAGCATGTGTTGTATATTTTAAGTAAATATCTTACCTAACACAAGCGGCACTATGAAAGATGATGTTACATTCCTTCTGCAGGAGCTTCTTGTCATTTTCTGAGATGCCCAGCCCATCTTCTGTGATGTCGCCGTTGATTATCTTAATCTTCTTGAAGCTGTCTGGGTTCTTCTCTCGAAGGAGATCGAATACCTGCAGGGAACGGGGTATTAGACTGTAACAAACATTACATCACACCAGTTTTCTCCAAAGGGTTAAGCAGAGCAGAGCAGAGATGAGCGATGAAGGGTACGCTAACATTTCGCCAGGTATGTTTAAAAGTGTTGTTTTGGGGCTAGCTTATTGCAATAAACCAGAGTTAAATCTATATTCTTGGCTGTTGCTGAGAAATTCAAATTGGAATATCCAATAATTAAATTAAAATTATATTAGTAACAATGCATCATTTTGCCAATTTTATAAGTGGCACTCATTATTGCGCAATTAAATAAGTAATATATAGCTGATTGATTAATAAATAAATAAAGTTAATTAATACTTTGCCAGACTTGAGGATCAAACTTAGGACCCACGTTCCACGGACGCGCTGGTGACATCAAAGGGGCAATTATTAAGGTTGACTGGTAGAAAATGCCTCAGGCATTAAGTCCGCCTTTGTACAGTATTTTTTTTTACTTGTGCATAAAGTTTTAATAAATAAATAATTCCCGTATCGTTACGAACATTCGCATTTTAATCTCAGCCCAATCTCAATCTGTTAAAGATACCTCTATTTTTCCTCAATTTTTAGCTAGTTTTTTAAATTGATTGTGGCTGAGATGACAGTGCGACTTGATTTTGAATTTGATAATTTTTTAACTGCGACAGTTACTTGTCTACGTCGTGGTCACAGGGTTTTTTTTTCTCTAAATTAAGCGTTTCCAAGAGAGCACATCAGTACTTTCACATAGCAAGCATCTTGACGCGGCGATGGTGTTTATAAGAGATTCTAGTCTTGCGTGGTAACACACATGTACATAATATAATTTAAACCCACCTGCTTACTGCAAAGGTCTTTAAGTCTCTCTTCACAGTTCATTCCTTTCTTCTGTCTCATCAGAAGGTAGATAGTGCCTACTTCTGGACAGCTTCGCAGAAGCTTCTCGATGAGAGCCTGGAAATATAAGAAAAGAAGAGGTATATCAAGAATTAGTTGGAAGGAGAGAACAGTAAGTAGGGCTCTTTGTGTAGGGGCTCGTCCGGGTACGATCTACTACCATAGTTACTGCTGCCGGCTGTGCTCCGGTTTTAAGGGTGCCGTTCTAGTTACGGGCATGTAAGATATGTGGCGACATCAACATTACTACATGCGAACTACCCATCACTCTGGTGTAACGCAAAATCCTGCATCGCGCAAGCATGAGTTTACCGTGGAACTAGCATAATAATACAACGTCCCGGTATCAATCGTAGGGCAGCTGCCCACCAGACACAACATTCGTCTGGTCCTCTCTGTTCTATGGAGAATGAGTGAACTTTATACCCTGTTCTTCATGCCTCTATATACATTTAATCTTTGTCCCTGAGATGGCATGTATGGCAACGTATCTGTGATGCCTCTGGTAGTGCAGATGTCCATAGGTGGTGGTATCCACTTACCATCAGATGGGCTGTACGCTTGTTTGGCTATCAAAAATCATGGCGACGTGACGTAGAGTATAAATCTCAGTAACGCGACTGTACAGGGAAAGTTCCAGCGCGAAGCCGTCATCTACGCATTGTCTACGTAAAATATATTACTTAGTGCAAAAAAAAAAAACTGGGATTTATGACTTTTATTTTTGGTGTAAAAATTCGCTGTTTACGGTAGTGCGCAACGTAACGCAAGCAAAACATTGTGCTAATGGTGGCCTGCAAGGGTCGTGGGAGCAATTAAGGTTAGAACTAGACCTTAAATATCTCCGTAACCAGTAGGTACCCAACCTAGGTATGGTCCAGTAAACAACAAGATCGGGAAGAACAATTTATGTAGGTTAATCTCAGCTTCGTGAGGTGTCTTTTTACACTCGTTATGAAGTTAGGTCTCTGTTGGTAACCTAGTCTGTGGTCTAGATGCGCGCACATTAAAGAATAAGGCCACTCAACCGAGACCAAACAATGAAACGAACGTAAACAGTAATTTTAAGCGATAACTGCGTATTTGAGCTTTCTCCGTGACGTCATTAATTGGTTTAGTTGTTGACTAGCGAACTGCGTAATGCTAACATAACTTAACATCATGCCTGTACCCCCAAAAGGGGGTAGGCAGTAGTGTAGAACAACCACATTTCGGAAGTCCTGTTAAATTACAGGCCTATTGACATCAACCGGACACTGATGGAAAAAAACCGAATAACTTTTTGAGTGACTTGGGGATCGAACCAAGGACCTCATGCTCAGCAACCGCGCTTGCGACCACTAGTCCAACAAGGCGTGAATGCTACGTCTAAGATATTATACTCCTAAAAACATAGGTATGGACGTTAATGAAATACATCATCTTGTTACACTAGAAGAATCTGGTACACATGATACGCACTCAGATGTGGAGCAGTCTGTTACACCATACCATCACGCTTTGTATCCCCGAAGAGTGGTTGGGCAGAGGAGTAACTATAGTACATCCACATTTCGTCAGTTATAATGAGGGGCCCATTGACAACATAATTATTATGCTATAATGTTCCCACTGCTGGGACTCTCTGTGACAGTGTATGGGCCATAATCTACCACGCGGACCCAGTGCTGGTTGGTTAGATGTCACGTCTGATAATGTTTGGTTCTAGGACATGCAGGTTTCCTCACGATGTTTTCCTTCATTGTTTTGAGAGCAGTGGTGATGAAATAAATTACATAAAGTAATGCGCCTGCTGGGTTCGAACCCACGTCCTACAATATTGGTGAGTCGGGGCCGCTACCGCTTGGCCACCACAGCTACCATTGACATCAATCTTATCACTTGGCTACCATTGACATCAATCTTATCACTTGGCTACCATTGACATCGATCTTATCACTTGGCTACCATTGACATCGATCTTATCACTTGGCTACCGTTGACATCGATCTTATCACTTGGCTACCGTTGACATCGATCTTATCACTTGGCTACCGTTGACATCGATCTTATCACTTGGCTACCATTGACATCAATCTTATCACTTGGCTACCATTGACATCGATCTTATCACTTGGCTACCATTGACATCGATCTTATCACTTGGCTACCATTGACATCGATCTTATCACTTGGCTACCATTGACATCGATCTTATCACTTGGCTACCGTTGACATCGATCTTATCACTTGGCTACCGTTGACATCGATCTTATCACTTGGCTACCATTGACATCAATCTTATCACTTGGCTACCATTGACATCGATCTTATCACTTGGCTACCATTGACATCGATCTTATCACTTGGCTACCGTTGACATCGATCTTATCACTTGGCTACCGTTGACATCGATCTTATCACTTGGCTACCATTGACATCGATCTTATCACTTGGCTACCGTTGACATCGATCTTATCACTTGGCTACCGTTGACATCGATCTTATCACTTGGCTACCATTGACATCGATCTTATCACTTGGCTACCGTTGACATCGATCTTATCACTTGGCTACCGTTGACATCGATCTTATCACTTGGCTACCATTGACATCGATCTTATCACTTGGCTACCATTGACATCGATCTTATCACTTGGCTACCATTGACATCGATCTTATCACTTGGCTACCGTTGACAGCAATCGAGCACAAATCCAGACTTCAGACTGCTACTGAGAAATTCGTATTTTATAAACTCAGTAGGTAACACTTTGCTCGGCGCGGCGAGGCGCGGCGGCGGCGCGGCGTGGGGATTGAAACGAAAACTCCACGCTCAGCATTCTCAACGTTAACACTATACTTATTTCTGCTGTGAAACAGCGTTGATGTGTGCCAGTGTAATAATCGGCACATGAGACAATTCTTGTCTCTTGGATAGCAACGTATATGCGATGCCTCCGGTGTTGCCTTCGATCAACATTGCCAACTAGAGAACGGGTCACGCACAAAATCAAAGCTAAATTATGTGCTGCAAGTGCTGTGCACACCTATAAGTGACAAATTCACCGCAAAGCTATTATATAGAATATTTTTAATGTAATGTTTTAGTGAATAAGTCCTTGGTGTGTCAATAAATAAATAAATAAATATCCGTGTGAAAAAAGTTTAAAACAGTTACCTATAAGTTCAACCTAATTACAACCATGGCACCTAGTAATAAAGTCATGTTTACATTGGCTGTGTTTCAAGCGAACCTAAACAAAATAAGAGCTCACGTCTCGAAGTGCGCTGCTATTTACCGAGACGTATTTCTTGCGCCGACCCGATATCTAGTCGGTATTGTTGACTAGTACCATCAGGTGGATCGTCGGGTTGTTTACCATTCAATAACATACACTTACCTTCCCAACGAAGCCAGTTCCGCCAGTGATGAAAATCGTCTTCCCTCGATAGAACTCAGAAACTGTTGGAGCCATCTTTTATTTCTGGAACAGTGAGATAATGTACATTCATTACTAAAGTGTATGAATAACACAACTGTGTTGACTGTAATCACTGCCTACAAGATGAGCGAGCGGGGCGATCTAAATTTTTTACCGAGCGAACGGAGCGAGCTTAGTTCTCACTAGTGCAGCGAGCGGGTTGAGCTCTCTTCCTAAGTAAGCGGCAAGACCATACTAAATAAACATAGTAATAAATCTTTATTTAAACCTATATCATATTACAAGCACTGGTTAAATATAATGCACGATCACAAATAGAGAAAGGTGTCCAAGAGGGACCTCAATTACTAACAGTCCACCCATCAAATTACACGTTAGTTTTGACTGGGAAACCAAAAGTCAAGTCAAAAATGGTGACAGTGGCTGGCGAAGTACTAGAATAGCGTCGCCGGAGAGAAATATTCCGAAGTATTCCCGTCGTATTATTCGGATATTCGGAAGTATTAAGTACCTAATATTCGGAATTATTCCCCGAGAAGAATTAAACGGAAAATATCATAAATAGCAGTAGTGCTGCCGAGCGACTACAGCTTTTATTTTTTCCCGCTTTTGGCGTTCATGCCAGTGACTTTATGTTACTACACGTTCATTCATAAAACTGAGTAATTGAGTATGTAGGTACCTATTATATTAATTTACATTTGAAACGTTCCGAATATTTATTTGTTTTCATCTACTTAGTTAGGTACTTGCGTAATAAGTTTTTGTATGCGGTTTATTAGGAGATAAAGTGATCGAGAGGTAAATACATAGGTACTATCGTGGAAGTTCATATCTAAGCAGTTTTAAAACAAAATCCCGTGAACACAATGACCATATCTGTTTCTCGGCCACTAGGAATAGAACAAAAGATTTCTATAGCGGCCGAGCGCTGCAAGGAAAAATAGTCCTTGAGGTGCATAGTTATGAAATTCATCGATAGTACATACTAAGATAAGTTTATAAAACAGTTTATATTATACTAGGTAGGTAGGTACCTAATAGAAGGGAAATTCTAATTATTATATTTTTTTCAAGTGTCCCTATACTTATGTTGAACTATTGATTTCATTTGAACACTATTCTACAAAGAAAGAAAAAAAATTACGACGAAATTTTACCAATAAATGTAAAGTACTTATCTAGGGGCACGTAGTGTTATCCTACTCATCTAATTATTTAGGTACGTGTTTTTCCATTATTAAATCGTAAAGCAAAAACATTTTTATGAATTAAACTAAACTTGTACATAACAACCGCACCAAATCAGCCCATTCTGAACTAAACCATACCAAAATAAAATAATAACTAATAATAAGTAGTCACAAGTAGATAACTACCTACTTACAAGGAAATATTCGCGCATGGTAGGTACGTAGGCATCCAATAATACTTCGTTGATTAGGATTACCTATGCATACATTCGTAACTACTGGGAATAATTTAATTCTTATTAAGTAGGTACTAAGACGTAGGTTACCTAGGTCATCCTTGGAATGATTATTTTACTCTGCATTCTTGCTGCGGTAGTAATCCTTCCAATCGAAGTATTTTTTTAAATGTTTCCGAATTATTGCGAATAATTCCGAAGTTTTGCAACGCTAACTAGAACCACATATTTATTAAGTATTTATTTATTTATACATATTTATAAACATTTGTCGCGGACTAGAACCATTACATTTTGGCTTGCAGTATTCGTAGGGATGGGATGTACCAATAAGCAATATTATTTGTATCTTAGATTTATAATAAAGGTCAGTAGGTACTCAAATTATATCAATCAAAGACACTAGTTATTAACACAGTTGTTCAGTGTACCTATATGATATTTAAGTAGGTACCTATTGGTTAACTGTTACCGAATTATAACGTAACTACAATTAGTAAACCAGCATAAAAGTATTACGTTATTTAAACAGCTACTTCACATAATAATAATGTAATGGATCGATGCATTGATGCATTGATTGAGCAGTGGCCAAACTAATGAGTACTTATCAAGAATTATTTTACTAAAACCATACGGATAAACTTAATTTAAAAAATAAGTTCATCGATTAATATTTATTAATTTTTTTATTGATAGTTACAGAAGATACCTTCGAAATTCTTAGTAATTACTTAAACAACTTCAAAAAACAAGTGTTAGTATCTACATAAATGTATCAAATATTAAGATAACAACAGTAACCAATCAAACAGTAAACAAGTAAGGTAACACCAGTAAGGCTAACTAACGAAGTCATCATTACCTACAAAAAAATAATCAATTATATAATATAATATTACAAAAACAACATTATTTCATGGCACGGTTTGAAAGCAATACTTGTGTTCTGGTCCTGTGGCCACAGTGACCACCTGCCTCATCAGGGAGGCGACACGCTCTCGCATGATTGCGTAAAAATCGTCTAAAAGTACCTCTGCGAACAATCCGAATACAGGACATCCGTATCCGAATATACAGTGTTGTGACAACCCCAACCGCGCCTTGTATGCGTTGTTGCGTACCTACATTAACACTTATGATACTTTTTCTCCCGGTATTACGTTCTCATTGGTTAATTTCCGACCTCCATTCGCACGAAGTCGCGGGCAAAAGTTAGCAAAGGACAACACTTAGTCCACCCAAAAAATGATTATGTAATGAGTTGTAACGTTCTAAAGTGAAATTGATTACGATTTAAGTTACGACTTTTTGACTGTTTACTTAAAACATTTGCAAGTGTTAGCATTGCATGTAGGCACAGTTTTACAACCCAGTAGCTGTGTACATAGATGTTCTCGTACTGAACACAAATAGATTTACAGTTTTTGATGTCAATAGTATTACAACCAAAGTTCTTCGGTCACGTCTCGAGGCGGAATAATGACTCCATAGTGTCTAGTGGTGCAGGGCAGAGTAGAGGGTAACATGCCACACGGATGGTCACCGATGAGGTGGACCGATCAAATTAAGTCTGCGGTTGAAGGCCCTGATAATAAATGCGCCAGACTGCCATCTAACATAACCAGGCGGAGAGAGATCACGAGGCGAGCTACGACTACTAATAAATTGGGATAACAGCAGCGGATAATAATGAGCTTCCAAAATGTAAGTAGGAATAGATGCTTATTTTGCATTATAGCATGCATACTCAGCCAATAATGTTCCCACTGCTGAGACACAGGCCTCCTCTCGGTGAGAGGGAGTGCGCTGTAATCCACCACACGGGCCCAGTGTGGGTTGGTAGATGTCACATGTCTTCGAATGTTTAGTTCTAGGAGATGTTGGTTTCCTCACGATGATTTCCTTCACCGTTTTGAGAGCCGTGGTGATGAAATAATTTACACAAAGTAAAGCGCCTGTCTGGGTTCGAACCTACGATCTACAACTCGTAAGTCGCTGCCGTTAGTTACCACTGAGCCACTACTGCTCGACTTTACTGACAGCCAAACAAACTGGTCAAGTGCAAGTCTTGCTTGTGCAAGTATTAAATAGGTAATACGATAATATCGCGCCTGTATTTTTATAGTGGTGTGTAGAGGGCGTAATAGTAGGTAACCCTTATTTTACCAGGTACTTTAAAGTCCCATTTAATAGAGGTCTGGTGACAAATCCAGGCTCCAGAGTGCTACTGAAAAATTCCAATAATTCTTTGCTTGACATCGAATGATCGACCCCATTGACCCCATGCTCAGCTGTTGCGCTTTCGACTACTTGAGCAACGGGGCCATTAATAATAATGACATTGCAACTGTGTAAATTTATTTTAATTAAATTTTACAATTCGTACATAAATGTATCAACTTTTGGCATGAAGAACGTTATTTACATAAATAAATAATTAATTTTCGTGAAACAATGACTGGTTTTAATAATATAGACTTATGTAGCAGGATATCCTATGTACTTATGGGTCGTAGGAGTCAATAAAGTTTAAAATAACTCAAAATGCCAATTATTTTTAGGACAATCAACCGCTCAAAAATGATGAAGGAAAACACCGTGAGGAACCCACATGTACTAGTGTCAAAAAAAATAAGACATAATTATGTGACATCTATCAACCCGCACTGTAACCGCGTGGTGGATTACGGCCCACTCCCTCTCACCGAGAGGAGGCCTGTGTCCCGGCAGTGAGAACATTATAGGCTGATAATATGCTTAAGCAATCGCCAGAAGTATAACTTTGTACTGCGAAAACAGCCCTTACTTTTACGAAATAAAGTCGCTGTCTATGACAAACTGTTGGCTGTACCTACCTAATTTTTAGGATTCCTTGCCCAAATAGTGCCAACGGGACCCTATTACTAAGCCTCCGCTGTCCGTCCGTTCGGTCCGTCTGTCCATCCGTCTGTCACGTCCGTCTGTCTGTCAGTTGGCTGTATCTCCCGAAATTAGGTCTGGAGGATTATAATTATTACTTTTAAAGTGAAAAATGAACCGTCACGCTCGGGTCGGTGACTCTGAATCGGGTATACTCGGCTCCAGTCGTAAGTTTTCACTTGTACCGTGTGATCCTAAGAACAGAGCGATTATTCTCAAATGTTTATGCTGCGCTTTCGACAGTAGCAGACCTATCAGTGGCATATCATGGCCGTCGATCGTAATTCCTAATCGTCTGTTGATTGATGAAATTCACAGGAAATTATAGCAATGTTCGTCTAATTATTGATTGCAGCGGACGTTAAGAAAGTGTTTTTACTAGCGAATGAAAAGTAAGTGATGTTTAATAATGTATGAACCTTTTTTGTAGAGGCTTGAAGTTGGGAAGTTCTGTGTGCACTTGGCATGTCCTGTTTAGAATGACTGTCTCGTTGGTGTAGTCGTCGCATGCGCTACTGCTAAGCGTTGGGTCTTGGGTTCGATTCCCAGGAATAGTGTTTTTGGGGGTTTTCCATCAGGAATATCTCAGGGGAAATAAAGGCGCAAGGGAGGCGCAAGCAAAATTCGCGCCCTCACGCCCCTAGCCGCCGCCGGAGACGCCCTGGGCTTCGGGAATCACAAGCCGATTCCCGGCCACCGCAGGCGTAGTCTTGCGGACGGCGAGTAATGGGCAGCTCGCCGTCCGATAAGGACCAGGCTCGGGTCAACGGCGCGTTGTGTTCCACGCGCGCCTCAAAGAGATGTCAGCAACAATGACGGGGTCCGCTAGGGCCGATGCCTGCCAGGGTTGCGGGAAAGTCCGAAAAGAATAACGTGGCCCCTAGCACAGGCAACTGAAGGAACACGGGTTGGTTTTTTTCAGTAAGAGTCTGACACGCGCTCCCGCTCCGCACAGAGCGGGAGAAGTTATTGGATGATTTCCCACACTCAACAAAAAAAAAGGTGTGTTCAAAACCATGTACTGAATCTATGGTAACAGATTTTGCGTCGCCCTGCCACCCTGTATCGAGTGTCCATTAATGTTTTTAGTCATTCAAAATAAGTATTATTAAGGGCCCTGAACATAACTGGCGAATTGTGGGTGTTATATACACCTCTGTCTACCTACCCCTAGAATACAGGCGTGATGTTATTTCTATTTACTAGTAATGCAATCTTCAATGCTGATAAAACAAGTTGTGGTCGGTTTGACCAAATGCAACTGAATATTATCAGTAGGTATTTGTATGCAAATGTATATTAATATTTATTTTGATAATTAAATTAATGAAAACACATTTTAAGTCAATAAACGATAATATTATTAACCTGTGATTGTCTTTTAGAGCACAAAGCCCTCTTCATATAGAGAAAGAATATTGAATACTTATTATAGGGTTCACTGCATAGAAGATGAAGAAGAGAGAGACATTGAAGGGGCTCGTGGCTAAATAATTACAGCTGTACGGGTCGTTCCAAGGTTAAGCTACCCTTACCACGGTCGATTCGTGGATGGGTGACCATCCGCTACATACCGAGGCTCCTCAGTGCTTGGGAAAGCCCGTTAGACCGTTGCTCCCGGCTATCATTTGCATATCTTTGACTGTCGTTACGGGTAGTCACAATCCCAATAGTCTGTCAACCAGTCTTACGAAGGGGTATATCGTGCTACCCAGTTACTGGGTTGTCCAGGTCAGAAAGGCAGTCGCTCCATGTAAAATACTGGTATTCGGCTGCATCTGGTTAGACTGGAGGCTGACCTCAACTTTGTTGGGAAAACAGGCAGATTGGTTTCGAGGGATTGATTTGAGGGGCATATTGTGTTTTTAGGGATTTCGCACCACGCTTCTGGTTTTCACTCGATCATTTCAAGGTTTCCAAACATTGTTTTCAGATTAGGTACCCGGACAGTGTTTTCAGGGTTTTGCCAAGAATTTTAATTCAGGATTTACTATACACGATGTTTTCACACGATGCTTCTTAGGTTTTCGGGGGAGTTTTTCAGGGTTTTCATAAAATGTTTCCGTCACCAGTAATCAGCAGGTGTTTTTGCACATACTGGGTGATTTGGTAGGTCCTCACATAATTCTACTGAATGCCTGGTTGGTCTAATAGTCGCAAGCTCGATTACGGAGCGTGGAGTCCTCGGTTCGATCTCTAGAAGGGCAAAATTTTATGGAGGTTCAAAAAAAACATTAAAACTATGTCTGAGTTCTATTACATGAGCCATGTAAAATGATTGGCGAAAGGCGAGAGTAACTACACTGTTCAGCCACGAGGATAAATATATAGTTTACAGTTACGCAAATTTCAAAAGCGATTTCTCATAAAATAAAAATTGCAACTTTGAGATACGATCTATTTCGTAATAGTGTGGTTTCGATAATATTATTTGAGTAACACTCATAAAACTATAGGAGCAATTAGCTTTTAAATCTTGCGTAAGTGTAAGATATCCTGCTCGGAGGAGAAGGTGTCGGGGAGGCAACCGCCTCGACGCCTAACATGTCGAAGCCTGCATCATTTAAGGCAGGCAGGACTTTGGGATCGCGGTCGCTCAGAGTGGGAACTCTGTCCGCCCACTGAGTGACCTCAGGGCAGACGGCGCACAGTGGTCACGCGCTGCCTCGCACACTTGCATATTTAGGTTTCAGGAAGACCCCTTTACAGTCTCCTCCAAAATGTACCCTAAGGTGCTGCACAGAGGGGGTTTTGGATCGGTCTTTTGAGAGGTAAAGGTTCCATGTGCAGATGGTGACCACAAGGGTGGTTTTAGTGAGGTAACCATCCCGCAGTCCCTGGTCTAATCCCGTTTTAAACAAGGCCATCAGTCATGTCTTGCCCTCACGAGGCTAGAAAAGACGATAGAAAAACGGTCGGGAATTTATCTCACACCAAACCACCAGTATCCCTTTGCACGACCGGGGATTCGTTCCCAGGACTTCGTAGCCACCCGTTGCGCTTGCGACCACAAGGCCAACGAGGCTTATGACAGATTTGGTGTTTGCTTTTTTAACCGATTTAACCATCAGTTGTGAACTGGGTTTATAAAAATATGAAATACTCCGTAAGCTCTTGAGACGAGTCTGCGAAACAGTTATGAGGAACAAGATTGATCTGCACTCATCATGTACCTGGTCAATGTACCAATCATCATGTACCTATCAAGTACCTGCCTTGTAACAACTATGTCGGGGTCGGCTTTCAGTCTAACCGGATGAAGCTGAATACCAATATTTTACATAGAGCGACTGCAAATCCATCAGCAGCCCCATTTCAAAATTCAGTCTCTACCTACATTCGATTGGATACTAATTGCCGAACATCCTGTAAGTATAAGAACAGAATCGTTCAATTAATTTATATCTACAGTCAAGGGCACAAAATAGGCATGCACTTTGTGAAAGTCAACAACTAAGTAACTACTAAAGTTATTCATTTATTAATTTGCGAATATGGGTACAAAAGAAAAGGTCTTAAACAAACAAAAGTGTGCGTTAGCCATATCCTACCATAAGGCATACACATTTACTAATACACAGGTATCTAGGAGACTAGAATTTAATAATAAAATACATTATTTAAAATATCTTAGGGATTAACATTATCCGTCTTATTACAAAACACGATCTAACTTTAGTCTGAGCCTAAACATTCGAGCCAGTTTTTGTATTTGGAACTTTATGCCGATTCTAGTAAAGTTCTTAATACAAAATTGACAATCTAAGACCGGACTAAGATGTAAGTTTTGTAAAAGGAACTGTATTTCGATTTATGTTAGGTTCTTATTTCAAAAACAGGCTCGATGGTTTAAACCATGTCTAAAGAAAAACCTTGTTTTGTAATAAGACCGTCCTGTAAATATTCAGTGATAGAGTAATATGCTTTTTAAAGTAACAGGGTATATAAATCATTTTTAAATATAAGTATTTACATCACTTATCTCCAAAGGTGAATTTGGTAAATGGTTATATGTGCGTGGAGCCATGCATAATATACCACATATAAAATTAATTATATTATTTAAAATAATCGTTAGATCATTATCACTCTCCAGCTCTCATCCTAATCTATTTGGGGGCGCAACATGTACATATGTCATAAAATAATCAGTAGATTTAAGAATAACTACGTTACCTAATCGAAGCGTAAAAAATGTAAATCAACGCATGTTTTTATATTATATTTACATAACAAAGTACGAAGGCGGACTTAATGCTGTAGGCATTCTCTACCAGTCAACCTAGGATGGTGAAGAGATAAGTGAGATGTTTAACAGGAGTCAATAACGATAAAAAATATTAAAAAGGTCACATAATTAATTATAAATAAAAAAGGTCAAAAGGTTATAAACTTATAATACACATCCTTAAATATTTACATAATATACCTTCATTATACAAGGTGTCCTGAAGTCCGGAAAGTAGTTTGTTCATAATTGACTACTGAATCGTTTTCAGTAACTATTAATATAGGTATTTTTTTCAAAAAATATTGAATTTGCAATACTGACCGTCGATTGGGCCAAAGAAAGTTAAATCTTATTTCAAGGCAATATACTCAATTTTAAATTCATAAAGTAATGCTAGGGTCAACACGTTTTTCTTAATAATATCTTATTAGATATTTTAAGAAAATCGTGTTGACCCTAGCAAAAAAAAATTTTTAAGTTCACTATTGTGAACTTAATATAATTGTTTTGGTCATTGTATTATGCCTTTATCTCAATACTCTAATTGGGGTGTATGAGGTCTTGCGTTAATTACGTTACACTTGGTATATACAGGGTGTCCCAGAAATCAACGCCAAGCCGGAAATAGGTGATATATTATAGTCGTGCTAGTTATCACAAAAATATTTTAAAAAATCTTTGTAATGTACTTTTGTACAATTTGTACACAAATCTAAGGGAAAGAGGTAGTTAAAGTCGGTTAAAATGTTTTGAAGTTAGTCATATAAAATTGAATCGAAATCAACCGGTTTAATCGAGAATTCGAGACACAATTAATTTACTTTTTATAATTCAAAATGTTACTCCCTTTTTGGCCTTGGGTGTCACCACAGTCGGGTAAATTATCAACGTATCTGTTATTCTGCCTCTAACTGACGAAAAAATTCAACTCAGGGAGGTTCAGAATCATGTACGGTGCGCTGCATCAATTGGGTACCCCAGTTGTATTAAAATTAACTTTGAAGGGGGTATCCGCATAGTGACGCTGACTGTACCTACTGTATTCATGGTACTTATCAGGTTGTGGGTCGATGTTCCTGCCTCCCTGTATATGGTGCGGGATATCTCCACATATTATTATATCGATTACAAAAATATAAATAGGGTATGCCTCAGGCAGGGGCAGTCCCATATAAATTGTATTAACTTTGCTCGGGTAGTTTTTCAGTTATCTTCAATAATACGTATTTTTCCACTTAGTGTATTTATTTATTAAAACTTTATGCACAAGTAAAAAAAATACTGAACGTGGACTATTGATGATGTTATAATAACCTTTTTGTCACTGTTATATAACAAGTAGTGCTATAAAAATGTGTGTGGAGTAAGTACCACAACTAAAAGTGAGAATTACAAAAATAAATAAATAGCCGTCTTCCAAAAAAAAACACTAAGTGATAAATTTCTATAACCGGAAGTAATTGTCTCTGGTTTAGTATTTTCGTTTTTTGCCACTGACTTCCGAAATTAAAGCAATCAATATCAATTTGCAGTGTTTTTTTTTTGGAAGTCGGTTGTTTTGTTTGTAATAAAGTTTTTCTTTTTCTTTTTTTTTGACAGGAAATCTTTAGTTTCAAACGTGGTAATTATTTATACAACGTAGGTAAGCTAACCATATCGATATTTAAAGAAAAAAGTTTTTAATACTTACTTCTATGAACTGTCTTAGATTATTGACGGTACGGTTGGCGCAGTGGTTAAGTGATTGACTGCTGCGCTGCGTGTCGCGGGTTCGATTCACTCACGGAACAAATATTTGTATGACCTATAAGTAATTGTTTCGGGTCTGGCTGTTTGTGTATGTGAGTTTAAATGTTTGTAAACGCACCCACGATACAGTAGAAATTTTTAGTGTGGAGCAAAGTTTAAAAAAAATATATATATTGGTGCCGATTCCCTTGTTTACAAACTAAACCAAATTTAAGATCAGTGCATCTTTTTCTTTCTATTTAATTAAGAAAAGGACAGAAGATAAATTTTAGTTTAGTCCTGTCAAATTAATCAGCGCCTGACACTACTCCATACAAGTTTAGACGTGATTAAAAAGTTGACTACTAAAATTACATCAAATTACGTCAGGTGCTGACTAATTTGTCAGGACTAAACTAATATTTATCTCCTGTCCTTTTCATAATGAAATAGAAAGAAAAAGATGCACTCAACTTAAATTTAGTTTAGTTTGTGAACAAGGGAATCGGCACCATTGTGTACTTTTATATGAAAAAGGAGGGGTAAGAATCATAGGACATCAGGTGGTGTGACTAAGATACGATAAGATAATATATTTCCTTGCTCAAACATGTTTTCACAGACACGAATAAAATGCATACAGGATAACATTAAAAAAAAACGAAAACATCAGACATATGTGTGCCACTTATTATGACGTGCAAATATTGAGTAATGATTTTTAAATATAGAGTTCCAGTCAAAATATAATGTTACGTGAATTAAAAACTATAAAAAAAGGATAATACCATAATGCATGCAACTTATATGCTTCTGTCAAAAATTCATTAATACTAAAGTAAATTTTCACAGTCGTGTAAAAAAGCTCTTTATTTCTGGCCTGTAATCCTGCCTACCCACTTAAAGCTAATTAACGGTAGACACTCACCAATATAAATCACTGTGTCACTCAATCAGTTCGCCTCGAGGAACACTTTAGACCGACTGCGCGTGAGCCGTAATTCAAACTCAAGTCTCAAGCGCATTGTTGCGCGGGCGCATGCTATACGTAACTGTGTTCGTCTGTCTGTATGTGCGTAAAGTTAATTTAAATTGATTGGATAAAAAGAAGTGGTCAGTTATAAGAAAGATGAAAAAAATCAAAATGGCGCCGAGTCCTTTGTTCACAATCTAAACTAAAATTAGAGAACTTATTGACATCTTATATCGACGGATAACTCGAGAAAAGGACGGTGTTAGAGACGGACATATAGATTTTTTTTTTAATCTTTATTTATTTAGAGGCTTTTACCTTACAAAGGTACGTCAGCCTCATCATACCCTAATCTAACTAATTGTTACACGTAATTATAATATTATTAATACAAATAGGTATATTATTGCGTAAGCGAGGGAAATAGTGATGCAGCAATCATTTCATAAACCAGTTTCGCTTCTCCCGAATTAGGTGCAGATAATATTCTAATGAAAGCCCCAACATCATACATATTAACTTTTAACTCCCGCATCACTATCCCCCTCTCTCTCCTGTTCTTTTCACATTCAACCAGCAAATGTTGGACATCTTCGACTTTATTACACACTTGGCAATTAGGGGAATCGACTTTTCTCATTAGGCACACGCAATCTATGTGCCCTATCAATATGCGACCTCTTTGTATGGTTTTCAGCGAACCAAGGGATTCGAGGAGGCTAACTTTGCATCGTTTTATACCATATGCCTTTTTCTTTAGACTTCCTGTCGAAATACTCTTTAAAACGATTGTACCATATGTTATTGTATTTATGTAGTATTTGTATTTGTGTATTTTTATTGTAGCATGTGTATTTATAGAGTTAGCGATGACAAATTAGAGGAGAAAATATAATAATAGCCTCCATTAAGTTCAGCTTAAGCACAACAGAATCGGCACCATTGTTGAATAATTATAGTGTTACAACTCTTTTTGGCTTTTTGGTTGTTTCGCTCAAATTTACTCGCCCGAATTGGGCGATTCGAACGAAGTGAATTTATTTGTCGCCGAAAAATGTAAAAAAAAAATCGTATTTCTGGAGTTGGCTCCAGGAAAACAATTGTTTAAATTGTTTTGCAATAAAGTTAAGAAAAAACGTACACTAGCGCACAGAAGAGTGTTATGAGTAAAATATTTTGAAATAAAAATTAAAAACGTGAAATAATAAGACATTGTTAAAAAAATATCATTTTAAGATTTAACAAAGTAAAAGTCAAGTGAAATCATTTATTTCAAATAGGCACATAAAATGCACTTATGAACCTCAAAATTGTCAAAATTATTGAATCAATTCTAGTTGCCCCTTCCAAAAGGTAGTTTCGGATGGAGGAGAACGGGTAAGAAACTCCATGGTTACTCTTTTAATGTGTTTTAAAGTGTCTTGTATGCATTAATTATAAACAATGTATCAATTGTAGGTACACCTCGCACACAGTCATAGATTACAATTTGAATACGCATACATCAAGAAAGATGAATGGATTTACATAATGATAATAGTTAAATTTGTAAATATATAAAAAAAAATACATAAAATTAGGTCTCTAGTAAGAATCATACGAATTTTCCCTAATTTGTCATAAAGAATTATATTTACACACAACCATTTGCTGATTAAAATATAAACTTTTACAAAAATAATTGGTAAATGTAGTTTTTATTATACTTTTTCATAACTTTATTGCTTTATTTTATGCTGGAAGAGATTTCTTTAGAAATAAGTATCACCTTTGTACCAATTTTTCTGTTCTTTTCTTCTTGTCCGTTTATATAATATATATATATTTTTGTATGTGTGTACACAAATGGTTAAAAAATCAAATTTGAAATGTGCCAATTGCACACACATGCACACATTTTAATTTAATATGTGTGTACATGGTACACATTCCTTGAGTTGTCGATTCGCCCACAAATAAATTAACTTCGTGCGAGACGCCTACAGAAAAAAAAATAAGAGTGTTGATTCGCCCGTTTCTGGCGAGTAAATTCGTGTGAATCTACCAATAAGTCAACTTGTTTGGCGCGTGGGCAATTTTTTTTTTAGTTTTTTTTTGTGTGGGAAATCATCAAATAACTTCTCCCACTCTGGGTGGAGCGCGAGGGCGTGTCAAACTCTTACCGACTAAAACTCACCCAAATTCCTTCAGTTGCCTGCTGTGCCAGGGCCTACGGTAGCCAGGGCCTAGCAGACCCCGTCGTTGGTGCAGACATCTCTTTGAGGCGCGCGTGGAACACAACTCGTCGTCGTCGACCCGGGCCTGGTCCTTATCGGACGGTTAGCTACCCATTGCTCGCCGTCCGCAAGCCCGCCTGGGATTCCCGACGGCGGCGGCTAGGGGCGTGAGGGCGCGAATTTAGCCTCTCCCTCACGCGTTCCGCTTCCTGGTTCGCGAGCATTACTGCTTCGCAGAAGGAGTTGACGGCTTCCCAAGCCCTCTCGCTCCGTACCATGGCCTGGAGCAGGGCCGGACGCGAGAGATCGCCACCGCCAATCGGCTCCACGAGGACACGGCGGTGCTCCGCCCAAGCCGGGCAGACCTCCACCGTATGCTCCACCATGTCCTCCGGGCGATCCACACAATGGTGACACCCGGGCGTTTCCTCCCGCCTTATCCGGAACAGGAACCTCCCAAAGCAACCGTGTCCGGTGAGGACCTGCGTCAGGCGCAAGGTGAGGACGCCGTGGCACCTCTCTAGCCACTCCTCAAAGAGGGGACTTAGCGTCGCAATTGTGGCGTGCCCAGCGCTGGGTTGTGACAGTCGCACTCTCCATGCCAACCAGCGCCCCCGTCGACGTTATTAGAGCGCCAAAAGATCCTTGTAACAGTGTGTGAATAGTGATCTGTTATTCATATTTAATTGACAGTTGTCAGAATCCGGAAAGTCTGACAGCCAGTCTTACCAAGGTGTATCGTACTACTCAGTAACTGGGTTGTAGAGGTCAGATAGACATACGCTCCATGTAAAGTACTGGTATTCAGCTGCATCTGGTTAGACTGGAAGCTGACCCCAACATAGTTGCGAAAAGGCAGGCAGATGATGATGATTAATAGTTAATAAAATATAGTTACTTATTAATATATGCTATTAATTTAAATAATTTAAATTTAAAATTACACAGACGTGAAGTTCGGGTCGAGGGTTCAAACATAAATTGAATGGAACTACAAATCTGTTTTGACGTTCGTAAAACTATTTTATTCTAATAGGATGAGAATTATTTCTTTTTGAAGGACAATAACTACAATAGAAATAAGTAGAATCCAAAATATAGAGAACATCACATAGAGCATAACTGGCGAAATATTAAACTGATCCTCTGAAAACTTTTTGCACTTCTAATGATGGAAACTTTAAAAAAAAAATTACTTCTAAATACTTTTTGCGCTTCTAATGATCCAATTTTTTTTTGTATTTGAGCCTCTTTTTATCTTTCTGGCCTTTACTCACATTTGATCGCGGTTTCTAAGCTAGGGATCCCTGACCAAACGGGATAGGTTAGGTTGGAACTGCGACCAACCTACAACCAAGTTGGTCGCAGTTACTTGACTATTTAGTATTTTTAGGACCCCAAAATAGGAATTACTTAAGGTTCACAAAAAGAGGCGCAGTTATTATATTAGAATGTTCACTAATATTTTTAGGAGCGCATATTGGGAATTATTAGAGGCTGGATTAAATTCAAGCCTTTATTTTTTTAAGGTCCCATGTATTAAGGGGCGAGCATCAACCGGCCTCGCAAATCTAGACTCCGGGCTACTGAAAAAAAATCTAATTGTAAATCCCAAAAATACTTTCCCTAATCGTACTCAGGACCTCATGCTCAGCAGTAGCCCTTGCCACCACTAGACCAACGCGGCAGTCCAAACCTCAAGTATTATAGTATCTAGTAGGCAACTTAGAAATACATTTGGTGCAACCTTGAGACGCACACCGCACTGTGTATATTCGCTATTTTCATCTGTAGTATGTCATAGTGTCAATTAATTTATAATTTATGTTTGATTTTTTTTATGTTTTGTATGTTGGCACCTTGTTTTTATATTTATGTCATTTGCTATAATTACATTGTGCTTTTGTGTATTTTAATAAGTCTTTTGTGTGCACTGAATAAATGATTTATCTATCTAAATAGTAGTATTTTTGTAGGTACTGTTGGCAAGACTCAAGTATTAGCATCTAGTAGGCAATTTAGAAATAGTAGTATTTGTGTACCGTTGCGCGTTGGCAAGACTGAAGTATTAGTATTTAGTAAGCAACTTAGAAATAGTAGTATTTTCGTACCGTTGGCCAGACGTCCCGGCTGTTATACATAGATCTTTGACAGTAGTGACGGGCAGTCAGAAGCCCAAAAGTCTGACAACCAGTCTTACCAAGAGGGGTATCGTATTACCCAGTCACTGGGTTGTGGAGGTCAGATAGGTAGGGAAAATACTGGTATTCAGCTGCACCCGGTTAGACTGGAAGCCGACCCCAACATGGTTGGGAAAAGGCAGGCAGATGATAGTGTATCAGCCAACCGCAAACAACGTGGTAAGCCCAGGCCGCACGGGAAATATTTAACGCGAGGGTTCTTTTGGCGCTCTGAATTTTCAACCCTCGGTGTTGAGCCGAGCATTGAGAATCCAACCAAGTGCATCTCAGCGCGTCCAAAAAACACTGTTGGATCTTCAACTCTCGGAGCTAAGCAGTGAGTTATGTAGCAATACATTTCCAGTATAAGCTGACTCCTCATTGTACGAAAAGCCTATAACAATGCGAGGTCAGCTAAAACTGAAAATGTATATATAGCTTGATATGTAGTCGTGTGTACGAGGGCTAATAGTTTGATGATGACGGAAAAGGCGGGCAGATTGATTTGGCAAGACATAATGTTTGTTGCCAAGCTGTAGTAGGAAAAACAATGCTAAAAGTGACTCCAACGATACTTTAATTGAATTAGAATTTTAAGCGTCACCTTGAGGTCTGCAAACAAGTCCGCTTGAAGATTTGGACAGCTGTTAGACGTGACCAAAATATAATGGGCATGAGCAACTGGCATACCTACTACCTACTTTAATAGGTTTATAGGAGGTGTGCTGAGTCATTTGTTTCCCTACAAAATGGTTGAGCAGGATGGTGCTGGTCCACACGTCATGTTCGTGAACGGGCGCCGTCGGTTGAGACTGGTCATCTTTTACCTGTGCTTATTTATTAAATTTTTTCACATTGTTCTCTAGTTCAGTGTGCATTTTGACAAAAGCCTCCACTAACAACTGTATCTCTCGCAACTCTTTTCTAATTTGGACCCGCTGTGAGTTTTAATTCATCTTCCCATTTTTCATATCGTCTTCCCCTGTTCCTTTTGCCAGCTCTGGGGTACCATTCTGTCACACCTTAACTCCACTTGTCTTAAACGCCTCATAACATGTGGCTTGTCTATAGGCTGCCCGAATACACTTTTTCTATGAGCAACTTTGCCCATGAGTATTGTAGGTACTTAAATATCTGATCTATCGCTTACAAAAAATCTGTTGCCGCCATTTAACATCAAAGCGATACAAAAGTAGAAAAATCGAGTATTTGTAACCGATTTTTAAGTAATCGAGAAATATTTAAGTACAGTACTACTCATGGAAAGAAAACATGCGGCAGTTGACGGTACTCTTTACTCCTGTTCCAATTTAATCACAGGTGATGCGTGAGAACAACAACCCTATTCCAAGCCTCATTCATCACAGCTAATTGTTTAATTTAGTAACGCGATCCTGCTTGCTTTGTCTACAAAAACCGAGCCGTGAAAGAACGGCCTTTAGGACAAGTAACGCCAAGATTCGGTGGTTTTGGGTTAGCGAATGTTTATTTAAATTAACATATTTTTCTTCCTCGAAGATTAGAGAGGCCTCGCCTTTATTTATAGCAAACTTTCGCCCGCAGCTTCGCCCGCGTGGAGGTCGGAAATTATCCCAGGGAATGTACTAATGGGATAAAAAGTATCCAAAGGTGTGCCAAATTTCATCCAAATCTGTTCAGCCCTTTTTGCGTGATTGAGTAACAAACATCTACATGTATAATATTAGCTGGAGGATGTCCCATTCTATCGATGTCTATCAGTAGTTAAGAGTTTTGAACTATAAAAATGGTGCACATTTCAGAACCAGCCCGAAGGACCTGTCATGGATTTGACGGAGACCTTTCATAATACAAGCCATGCATGCGGTCGTAGGTAGAGAGTTATTGTGAGAATAGAGGGGCAATTCTCGTATTGTAATTAACGTTAGCATTTTAAGCTGTCTCGATCTGTCAAAAATACCTCTCATTTACTTAAAGAAGCTACAAGAAGAATGCACCCAGGACTTTGTAATATCTTGATTTAAAAGAGTGTCCTTGGAGTTTCTTTCCCGTTCTTTTCCAAGTGTTTGCAAGTCTTAGTAGGTATGGAACGATTCAGTTACAAAATGTACGCTTTATTATAATTATAATAGGCAGCGGGTAGTCCGCGCAAAAAGATCTTACACGGCCAGTCAAGCGGCGTCCGTCGCGTCGACTAGCAGTAGCAAGCGACCTGTCGTCATGATCGTGATACGTCACGGAGGAGGTAGTGATGGGCAGTGATGGGGTATCGATTGTACGTGCGAGCGTAAGACAATGTATTTTGTCTACTTTTACCAGTTGCAGATATTAGTGTATTACGGTGTGATGCGTTTCTATGTAAGTAAAATTTACGTGAAATATTGAATATAAAGGGAACTATATTTTCTATCACCAAAATTTATATTTGTCATCAAGTTGTATCACTTAATAAATAGATCTATCGCCACGAAATATTTTCGTTCTCAGATAAACAAAAATTGTTCCCAGGTTGATATCTCAGGATTTTAGGTGATATAATGTGGAACTGATTTTGCATTGTTTGGTGACTACATTTTGGTGACAGATCTACTATTTGGAGGACAAACCCTATTATTTAAGAAACACAAAACTAATTAAATTGGTAATAGCTTAAATGATACCCGAGACAAATTACCAGGAGAAACTGGATGCAATCTGGACTTTAGGGCACCCCGACTCGGACAGGGTAGGTTAGAAGGGGATGGCGGGGTCGAGAGACCCCGCCATCCCCTTCGTGGTTATTTTTTTATAAACCACCCAGAAGTAGGAGCCCCGCGAAGCGGGGCTCCGTCGACCAAGCCCTACCGTCGACATATTATGTATATCAATCGATCCGTGGTGAATAAGAAAACTACTACTATTGGTGATCTCTTTAAATTAGTTTGCTTAAATACTTATTAGGACACACCTATTATAATACATACAAAAACATTTATTTGGTACTAGACCTTATATCTCAGGATTTTAGGTGATTTATTGTGGAACTGATTTTGCATTGTTTGGTGACTACACTTTGGTGACAGATCTACTATTTGGAGGACAAACCCTATTATTTAAGAAACACAAAACTAATTAAATTGGTAATAGCTTAAATGATACCCGAATATAAATCTTTTAAAAATGGATACTTTATACGAATGCGTAATGTTTTAAGGTAAGTGCGAAATGGTGTGCTGTACGATAATTTTAATCCTTTATTTTGGATCGTTTCGAGTTAATTATATTGTGTTTCAGCCAGACTGGATCAGACAGGTGCTGCGTAAGATAAGCATACTCGTAGTCTTACTAAAGTAGAATAAATTAGCAATTTTGTTGTAGGACTTAGAATGGATTTGCGATTTAATATAGGTGCTTAATGAAATCAAATCATAAAATCATGTTAATGAATTTACTTTGGCTTTTGCACTTTTTCTTGTAGTCAGTTCAGTGTTTTTGTTCCAATTAAGGGTCTGGTGGGTAGTGTGCGTTTTCTAGTAAACAGAATCCCAAGTTTTTGTGGAATTTAGTTTCAGATTCCATGTCTTGAAAAATTGGCTGAGTAGTTTTAATGAATATTGTAGCCGTCCAGTGACGTCTTTGTCTGTCGTGAATGTTGCTGTGTCATCAGCATAGATTTCAAGTTGTGTCTGTATAAGTATAATAAAATAATATAATAATTCAGGTAAAGTATAAAGAGGTATGGTCCCACGAGCGAACCTTGAGGCACACCGGCCGGGATGCTTTTAGTGACAGAAAGCTCTTTGCCTACATACACAGAGAAGAATCGATCAAGTAAGTAATGTTGAGTATTACAAACGTTAATCAAACATGAATTATCTCTATGGATAATTCATGTTTGATTAACTTTTGTACCATCGTGCATTGTGCCAGACAGACACAAAGGCTTTTTCAATGTTTAGTAAAATCATACCCGTGGAATGACCGCGGTTTAGACCATCGGCTATGTGTTCAGCCACTTTGGCTAACTGTTGTGTGGTTGAGGGTGAGCTTCGAAATCCAAACTGTTCAGGGATCAAAATATGAGCAATTGTTTTTGAGACGCGGGATAAGGTAATGGGTTCTAGTAGTTTCCTATGCTTGGTAATAAACTGATTGCTGCTTGATAGCTAGATGAATGGATTGATCTTTCCCAGGTTTCTTAATAACTATGATTTTAGCATGTTTAAATGTCTTCGGAAAGTATGCAAGGCGTAAGCTACCATTAAATACTTTTGCCAAATAAACAATAGCTTTCTGAGGGAGATTCTTCAGTAAACCATTTCCCAGACCGTCAAAACCAGGCGCTTTGTTTGATTTTAGTTGTCCTACGAGTTTTCGGATCTCATTCGGCTTAACAAGCGATGGGTAGTCATTCAACTGGTAACAGTCCAGCAACCTGATGGAATCTTTGACTGCCTCTTCATTGGTGAGATCGCTTGACCCAATGCTTGGTTAGGTTCATGTTTTCTAGGAAGGTATTGGCTAGTGTCTCACATTGTTCAAGTTCTGAGGCGGTGGTAGTATTGTTTTTGCTAGATTTGTGCCCGGTTGATAGCAATAGGCTCGCCTCCTGTTACATGGGACTTATACATAACTTGCGAAATGTGGGTGTACTATAGCTATACCTCTGCACACCCCTACCAGGAGTACAGGCGCGTTGTTATGTTATGCATTATCTAGATGTATGGTATACCAATTATTCTATATACGGCCCATAAGCTATACATACCTATATTAAACATTATTATAATCTATATTTTTTTTTATAATGTCGATCACTACATAACCTGTTGTGCCGTAACCTTTATGACAGCAAATTATAATCAATTTGCATAAACTTAACTAGACTTTAATCCCGGTTTTGTCCGTCATAATAAAAGTAAAAGTGTTCGTAGGTGGGCTCATATTTTCAACCATTTATTGCCCGGCAACAGTTGCCGAAGGTGGTGGAGCAGTAAGTGGAGCAATCAATCGACAATATTGAGGGCTAATCCTCCATACCTGTGTATTTTGTATAGATAATGATTGTTTTTTCTACGCCTAGTTTATTTTATTACTCCTTAACACAAAACACAGTGTGGTTTCTAGCAACAATTGCTATTACAATGCTTTATGTGGCCGAGAGTTCATGAATTGCCTAGAATTAAACAATTGCTAGCAACCTGCAATCACACAAATAAAACAATTCTTCATCGTAATTTAAATTATTTTAATTCGATTAAATGTATTTTTGTTCATGAGGTATACAATTAAAAATAATAAGGATGTTTGTTCAATAAGCAACTATTTTGTTGCATAACAGTCGCGCTACTGTTGTTCTAAAGTTGAGCAACTTAAAGAAGTAGGTATACACAATTATGTATGTCAAATAAATAAAATATTTGTTGGAAGAGGAAAATAAATTGAGTGCAATAATTAGAGTAAGTAAGAAACAATAGAAAAAAATATGAAATGTGCTTTTAATTTAAACTTTAATTGACATTTAGTTGATTTACTTTACAGTACCCAGATGGTAATCAAATCGAGCTTTAGAAAGAGACTGTAAGACAGATATAGACGACACTCTGCAACACTCGCGGTGACGGTCTATCGCCTGTCTTTGGTTTCTGTGCAGTCAATGAATGAAATCGTTAAGCACCTTAAGGTGAATGGTGAATCCTCAGCCGTAGCCCGCCTAATTTTTAGTTGCACCTTAATACATGTCCGACTACGTACTGCACAGTACTGACAGTTCGAAAGGGTGATAATGCACCCTTTATGTAGGAAAGGAATTTGTTTGAAACTTGCTTTACACTTTCGTTCATTGACCGTACGTTACTCAGATGTTCAATAATTATCTAATGTACAATACTAAGGGCGCTTATACACTTAGACACACTTCTTACGCAAATAGTTGCCGTCAACATAAATTGTCGTCTTAATTATGTAGCTAGGTATTTTAGTTTATACTTTAAATTTTAAAGTATATATTAAAATACCTAGCTGTTTAAAGTTAGCTACCTAGCTATTTAGTTTATAGGCATAAGTATTACATTTGTGACTTGAATTGGGTTACAGTTTAATAGGCACTTTTTCGTAGCCGTATTTTGAACAATAATTGCATTAATTTATTAATTATCTTAATTATGCGCTTATTAAAGAGTATAACATATTAAAATAGTAGTAGGCGAAGTATGATATTAATAACCCAACCATGATCTGCACTGCTTTGTCCAGGTAGTATAATCTGTGGGCAATAGAGGAGAAGTAAGTCATAATAGTTATTAAAAAGAAGGAGTAGGTAAACCTAGAATAAAGGGTTTATACACACGGGTAACTTGAATCTATTGCTCAACTGTGGGCAAAGTTGGTAAATTTTGATGACACTACAACATCATGCCAATAATTGCTGTGCTAAAAATACCGCAATGAAAGGTATGGAGCAACTTAATAAACTAGGAAATACTAAGCAATACTGAATATATGGAGTAAATAGAGATAATATGTGATCTGTCAAGGTGGCGTGGGCGGTCTGTCACAGCGATGGACTGTCATGCCCGTTCCAAATAAACCGCATTACTAGCTACACGTTGTTTTACTCATAATATATTTCAGTGGCGACCACAGACTACAATATACAGGGTTGTTTGTAATACGACGGCAATCCATTAAGGGGATGTGTGGGAGGTCATTTGCATCCAACCGCTATGCAAATGTCAACCCTATGCCCTAGTAAGCGTTGCTTTAAAGCGGTCTGTAATAGCTGACACCCAATGACTGTAAAGTGCGTGTTTGACCTTCAAGACTATATCCTGCCAGCACTTTTAATCACTTTCGGTTTCGGCATAATGATGGCGATTACTTTGGAAAACACGGAACACAGAACACTCTCTTGACACACGTCGAAAGTGCGGCAAACGATTACTTCCGATTTCGGTCGCGCGCAGACTTATATTGCACGCACTCTAGTATGAGTATTTTGTATCTCCTCATTTTTAGAACTGCGAATTTTACTGTTACAGAATTGTTATTATTCAATTAAATAAGACTCCCTAGAAAAAACTCCCTGGCTTTTACCGTCTTTCTTTTTTACTACATCTATGGGCACATTATTTATTCCTATTGTTCAATTCTATCGTTCCCTGTATTATTTAGAATAGTTCTTGTACATAAAGTTTTATTTTTATCACTTGTACATCCAACAATAACAAAAAAAAAATAGTTTATTTTTATTTTTTATTTGTCCACCCTAGAGGTATTTTGTTAACCACCTGGAGCAACAATAAACGATGTTCTATTATATTTGAAGAGGATTTATTATTGGGACAATAACTTATATTCTCTAAATTAGTAGTAAGAATTAAAAGCCAAGTGTGTCACTTACTGTCTCTGTAGCCGCCTGGCTGCGGGGAGGGTGGAGGGATCCTCCCTGCAGCAGTACTCCCGAGCTCCTTTGATATAGTTTCTGATGTACGTACTCCAGTCCATGTCCTGAAAATACAGGTAATTTTAGCCTTTATATCAGGGGCGTTAGCATAATTATTGGCAGGACAGGTGACGTGCAGGGCAGGTCATAGTGACAGTTGAGAGTTGCACCGCACCATGTACAAAGTTGATTAAAACTTCACCACTTGTGGACTTTTCAGAGGGCTTTCCCAAATATTAGTGGCACTGTAATCGAGGCGACTTAGTATTTTTTCTAGTGGTGCATAACGATACTAAATGATTATAAGTAATTTTTGAACAAGCAATACAGGTAGAAACCATACACAGCACATAGAATTATAAAAAATACGGCTTTGTAGAGCGTTGTCTCTGTCACTTATAGGTACTTTATGACGGCATTCTTCTAAAATTCGATGTACCATTTCAAACCCCAGATTTATAACTATAATTTTAAATTATTTCGTACCTTCATATCAGTATAGAACGTTTCGTTATCACTCTTAGAGATCCTGTGCTGCAGCGCCACAAAGTTGTCATTAGTGAAGTGCCAATCCTTGGTCGTGTAGTACTGCAGGACTTCCAGGCCGTAGTTGATACGCTTCTGGATCTTAATCATGCTGAAACAAAATACATTTTAGGTTAAGACAGTGACGTAAAGCTCCACTTACACAGGCCACCTTTGTCATCAATTATTGCCAGCAACAGGTAGACAGGTAGTGGAGCAACCAGTGAAACAATCATTATTCAGTTTTGTTTTATTTTGTTATTGTTCCATTTTGGTCAATGTGGTGTGGCGATATCTCTAGCAATAACTACTACAATCTTGGCAGCGCAGTAAATTGCTCGGTGTTGCGTGACGTTATAGTCAACCGTGCAAGTTACCTAATTGCGCAATTTTAGTTGCCCGTGTTGCCGCACCTCAAGTTAAGGCAACTTTTTGTGGCGTCAATGTTGCGCTGCTGTGTTAATATTGCTTTAAATTGAACGCACATAAATAGCAAATGTCTGTCCTTTTGCACCCTATATAAGTTCAATTGTTATACATATACAGTTTTAAAAGCGTTCAAAAGTAACTTACAAAGTCTTCTTTCCCATGAGGAACATGAACATATCTACAAAGTACGCGGGCAGCATGTGAGTGAAGAACAGCGCAAGCTGGTGCGCTAACCAGGAGCTCTTCGGGGATCCTCCCGGGTACCACAGGCAGACGGTGAAAGGAAACTCTTGGACGTGGACACGGCCTGCAAGGAAATTACGTTTTAGTAGATTAATTCGTCAAATTATTCATTGAAATCATCAATATTATTTCTGTAAGTTAAGGGGCACGGGCAACTAAATTTGCAAAATGCTTGGCAATTATGGTTAACTATAACGTCTGGGCAACACTGAGCAATTTATTGCAATGTCAAGTTTATAGCAATTGCAAAGAATTTTGCCATTTGACTAGACCCGTGTAAGCAGACCTTTGTACTCGTAATTGCCGTAAATTATGACGATTTTATGTAAACATAACCTGGCCCGTCGAATTATAACTTAGAAAGCTGTTTTGATGATTTTATCATTACTGTCGCACCTACACAACTAAGTCTAATAATGATAATTTTGAAAATTATGGTAGGTAAAAAATTATTAACTTACCCATATCCAACGCTTGTCCCCACGTGATAGGATTGATTCCAGACTGAGTAATGTTGCAGATGCTTATCTGTTTGGGCCTGGAAGTTAAAAGAAAACATATAAGAATATGACTTTTTTAAATCTTTTGATAGTAAAGTTTTCTTAGCTTCAAAGTCAAAGCATTTATTTCAAATAGGCACATAAAAGGCACTTTTGAACGTCAACATTTACATTTAAATAGAATTGATTCTAGTCGCTCCTTCCAAAAGGTAGTTTCGTATGGAGAAGAATGGGCAAGAAACTCCACCGTTACTCTTTTAAAATGTGTTACAATACTTTGTATACATTAATTATATAATTATATGTGAAGACGATGCACCTATAATAAAAATTACCCTACCAAAATAGGTAAAAAGAATTTAATAAACGTAGCAATGATAAATAAGTTAATTAAGTGATAGATACATGGTGTTCACATATTTACAAACATTGTAAAAGTATACGATTTCCCAAATTATGTAACCAATTAATATGTCAGTGTGTGAATTAAAGTAGTCACAGAATGTAAATCAATGTCATAAAAATAATAAACTATACAATTAAAGTAGCAACAAGTTTTAATTTTGTCTAGACCCTAGATTGCCCTATGGAGCTGGACCAGCATGTTTCCAAGCATTCTTATCTTGGATATAATCCTCTAATTTGTCATTCCTTCCGTCCGTCCTTGGAATCTAAACCACCACTTCACGGGCAATTTCTTCAGCAATTAAGTATTGCCCGGCAACAGTTGCAGGAGATAATGGAGCATTAGTCTTTATAATTACCTATTTCAATATTCTCGGCAATTTATCTGCTAATTTATGCGCCACATTTTTGTATTGTTATTAAATGTGCCTACTTTATTAAGATGGTATCACCGTAGATTGCTATTATGATGTCCGAAATTGACAAAGTTGTCAAGAACCGAGCAACATAAGTTGCCCGTGTGTACACACCTGTAGGTTATCATATCTATATTAATAAAGTTAGTCAACTTACTGCTCAACACCGGTAAGGTATCCCAGAATGATGCAGGCGTTGACTGCCACATCGACCGGCACCACCTCGGCTGCAAAACTGTCGTTGCAGTGCATGGTACGAATCACACCTGGAATAAGAACATAGCATCACGTTTGTAATCCTCGAAGGAGTAGCCAGAGATATATGGTACCTCCAAATTTCACTTGCCACTAACCGGGAATGTATCCAGGTTCTGGGTTGCAACTGAAAAATTCGTCGACGAAAAAACCTAAAAACATTTTGCCAAAGCTGGGGATCGAACCCAGATGTCATGCTCAGCAGTCGCTGATAAGCTTACGATGGAGCAGTCATTATTATGCCTTGCTCTTTAATTTATAAAAGCATCGATTTATGAATCAATTCATTTTAAATGTTACGTTGATAGTTATTATTCTTTTGTTTCTTAAACCCTAACCTCCAAAATGTTTATTATGATACAGACCATATAATTTGAGATACCTTTTATGATGATATGGCTATAAAAGGGGTGACTACTAGGGATGCCAGATGTCCGGCTCTTTATGTTTGTCCAGTCATGAAAATCTTGGTAAACTGGACCAAAGATTGTCCGGTTTTAATAAAAAAACATGTATTATCTGGCACTTGGGTGGACTACCTACTGGTATGATTAGGAAGCACGCCACGCCTCCGAACACGGACTAGTTTATACAGAAGCGAAAATCAGATATTGCGTTGCGCGCGATATGTTATGGAAACATTAGTGAATTACAAATTATGTATTAACGCTTGTTACGAAGTTACGATAGTGGGAAACGTACGGACAGAGACATTGTCGCAATGTAAACATCGTAAAAAAGTGAATTGTTTTCTCTAATATAAGTGCCAGTTGCACTGAATTCAAAGATGTCACCTCTGATAATAAACCTGATGTAACCTTTATTAAAAGCAGTAGCATTGTTGTAGTGATTAAGGTTCAATATTGTTGAAGTGATTAAGGTTCAATATTGACCGTAGGCCTTCGTAGAAAAACACACACGTCTTTACTCATTATCAAATCCAATTATGTAATAAATTAGGTTAATTATTAATAGTTTAGCATTCAAATCAGTGTAGTAGAAAATAGTAATCGGTCTAAATTTATCGATCAATGAAAAAATTAAATTTGTGTCGTTTTTTTTTCAACACATCTGGCTATCTTAGTAAGTTAGTAACTACTGAGATTACGACTAATACTGCCGTCATAAGAAAGAAGGCCGTAACCACGTCAACGTTGATGCCGAGATAATTGAAGTTTTATCTAAAAAGAAGGCGAAAAACGATTTACTGAATGGTTTTAGTTAATGATTCTTGTTTTTAAGACGTCACAAAATATAGGCTTCATTTTGAACCATATATATATATATTTTTTTTAAATAATTGACACAAAAGGCCGTTATTGTTTAAATAAGGCTTTTCAGATACAAAAACCAGAATGTATGTCCTAGTTGAGGCTAAAATCCTTATGATATCTCTAATCTATACGAGGTAGAGCTTTCTGTGTAAGGCTATATGATAACATTTTCTTTGCTGATTCCGAATCTCTTATTAACTTATTTTTGTCAAAATTATCAGTTAAGGCCTCCATTCTTATGACGGCAGAATAGAGAAGTTTGGGAGAAAAAGACATGTTGCGCCGACCACTAATACATTGAGATAAGGGTGGGAGAACGGATGCATTTGACATACCTTTACCAGCCCCTACTAACAGTCCAGTAGGTCCATTGAGATTGTCCACCCATCCGGGCATAGGCTCCTTGTAGGCTGCTGCCACTGTAAAATACAAAATAAATTAATATTATAAATCAGAATTTAAAATGTGAAGCTTCGCAGGCTTGTACAATTAAAAAAAACCTATTTTTTTTGCAATCTTTGTCGTAGTTGAGCAATTAATGAAGCAATCTAGTTAATTAAGTTGCTCCATATCGCTCAAAATGGTGCGGCTATAAATATCATCAGCAACCAATATTGCTCAGAATTAAGCAATTAAAATTATTTATTCATATTACTTTATTGAGGGGCTCGTGGTTCAGTAATAACAGGCGCACCGGTCGATCGATCAGGTTAAGGTAGAAGACAGCAACACTTTTGTTTTAGGCGCGCTAAAGAACCGATCGCCATATTTTTTTAAGTGAAATCTTCTATAACCGCGTTGAGCGACTTTTGGAAAGAACAATACTTATGGGTTCGCGTCATGGGACTGACGACGCGCATTTTGGGGCTTCCATTTCTAGCGGCAGTCCCCATGACAGCCTATTTTTTTCGTAATGTGAATTAGTACTGCTACTCACCAATAGATGGCCGCGCGATCACAATGGGAAATTTTCCCTCGTACTGTGACACTAGATCTTCTGTGAGGGACTTTGTATAGGCGTATGTGTTTGGCTGCGGCTCGATTATTCTGAAAAAAGTGATATTGTTGTAAATAAAAATACTTATTATTAAAGACACTCACTGACTCTGTTAAAAACGTGGTGACTGGACCCAAATAATCTAAAAAGTTCCATGGACTCGAAAAAAAAAAAGAAAATTAAAGACATTGGTTAGACTGGAAGCCGACCCCAACATAATTGGGAAAAGGCAGGCAGATGACGATGATGGTCCTCATTAGCCCTCGACCGACCTAACAGGAAGTCATGGGGGAGGCCTTTGTCCAGCTACAGTGGGATGGTGCAGACCGACAGTTGGTAATTAGTATATCTACATCGAAGAAGAAGTTGTGCGGAAATATTTTCATGGTATCGATGGACATGTCAAGAGGAAATAGAAAGAAAGAGTAATGTATGTGGATCGTTTTAAGATTAGGAGAAGACCAAAGAAGCGATAAATGGATTGCGTGAGAGATGATATGGCTAGAATTGCTAGAAAGGGGGTGACTACCGAGATGACGGCTGAAAGAGATGTATGGAATGGGTAGACGTGCTGCGCCGGGCAGTGCGACGAGGGAAAAGGTTGACATAGACACTTTTGTAATAATGAAGTAGACGTGCTACGCCAGGCAGTGCGCCGAGGGAAGAGGTTGACATAGACACTTCTGTAATAATGAAGTAGACGTGCTGCGCCGGGCAGTGCGACGAGGGAAGAGGGTGACATAGACAGTTTTGTAATAATGAAGTAGACGTGCTGCGCCGGGCAGTGCGACGAGGGAAGAGGTTGACATAGACACTTTTGTAATAATGAAGTAGACGTGCTGCGCCGGGCAGTGCGACGAGGGAAGAGGTTGACATAGACACTTTTGTAATAATGCAGTAGACGTGCTGCGCCGGGCAGTGCGACGAGGGAAGAGGGTGACATAGACACTTTTGTAATAATGAAGTAGACGTGCTGCGCCGGGCAGTGCGACGAGGGAAGAGGTTGACATAGACACTTTTGTAATAATGAAGTAGACGTGCTGCGCCGGGCAGTGCGACGAGGGAAGAGGTTGACATAGACACTTTTGTAATAATGCAGTAGACGTGCTGCGCCGGGCAGTGCGACGAGGGAAGAGGTTGACATAGACACTTTTGTAATAATGAAGTAGACGTGCTACGCCGGGCAGTGCGACGAGGGAAGAGGTTGACATAGACACTTTTGTAATAATGCAGTAGATGTGCTGCGCCGGGCAGTGCGACGAGGGAAGAGGTTGACATAGACACTTTTGTAATAATGAAGTAGACGTGCTGCGCCGGGCAGTGCGACGAGGGAAGAGGTTGACATAGACACTTTTGTAATAATGAAGTAGACGTGCTGCGCCGGGCAGTGCGACGAGGGAAGAGGTTGACGTAGACAGTTTTGTAATAATGAAGTAGACGTGCTGCGCCGGGCAGTGCGACGAGGGAAGAGGTTGACGTAGACAGTTTTGTAATAATGAAGTAGACGTGCTGCGCCGGGTAGTGCGACGAGGGAAGAGGTTGACATAGACACTTTTGTAATAATGAAGCGTAGATACTAAATCTATTGAAACTTGTCTTGTCTTAAAAGACATTTAAAAAATTCGAGATATGATCGGCGACCACGTTTGTTCATATTGTTAGCTTATTTCAAATAAATATTGCGCATTCTACTAAAACTTATTGTCTATTTAAGTATTACGGAAGTTTCGATTTAATTTTAAAAACGATATTTATAATACCGATTAATTAATATTGTAACAAACTTTTTAATGTGTTTTAATTAAAGGAACTAAATGTATTATTTTACTTCGACAACATTTAGAAATGACGGTTATGATATTATCGTTATTTCAGGGTGGCTATGGAGGGCAGAGGTAGAGGCGGGGCAAAAGTCATTTTCAATTGTAAAATGGAGTGCAGAGCTAGTCTAGTCGTCTTGAAGCTACGAAGCGAATTGGTTGTCACTGATGTCAGGACTGAGTGTGTATGCAATAAAGTTATTTTGCCGAAGAACAGGTTATTGAATTTTAAAATAGGAGATTTGTACCAATTTAGTTATATTATGGGTAATTTAAAGGTAATGAATTTTAAAATAACGCTTAAACAGTCGTAATCAAATCTACTGTCTGTTTTCTACGTGGAATCGGTAGACTCCCTCGTTTGACTGCCACGTTGGTCTAGTGATTGCATGTGTGGCTGCAAACTATGAACTATATTTAAGGAATTAGTCGTTATCGGCCTAAAGGTATGCCCGGTTTGTGGTTATAGGCTATCCTCTTATCCATACCTACTTAACATTAAATAAAGTAAACTCGCGAAGGTAACTCTGTATGTCTGTCTGACTGTTACCCTTTCATGTTTTAAGGGCTGTAAGGACGCACACAGGTAGATTATAACCTGGGTTAACACATTGAATACTTTTTACCCACTTAGTACGCTCCCGTGGGATTGTTTTCGACCGTCACGCGAGCAAAAGCTAGCTTCAAAAAAGTTATTTTCAATCACAACTTACTTGGGCTGCAGATGTGCCAGCAGTTCGTCGTCCATCCAGCCGACGCAGTGCATCACATGCTCCGGCCGGTGTTTTGACGGGTACAGCTTCTCTTCGAACAGTTCCAGCTCACAGCGGCAGTATGAGGTCGATACGTGAACGAAGGCCTGAAAAAGAAATGTAGAAATTGATAGCTTTTAAACGTTAACGGTTTCAGTCGTTCATGAGAATGTGATGTGCAGGGCAAGTCAAGGTGGCCGTTGCACCAGGCTTGACCAGAGACATTACCAATTGCTTATAGACCTGCTATAAAAGTTTATGGTATGGTAAGCCCTTACGAGGATTTTATAGAAAATGAGTTCTATATCCATACTTAGTCTTAATAATTATTATAAATGCAGAAGTAATTCTGTCTGTCTGTTGTATCTTTTCACGCCTTAACAGCTGATCGGATGTTAATGAAATTTGGCACACAGGTAGACAGTGACCTGGGTTAGGACAAACAATACTTTTTTATCCCGTGAGTTAATTCCCGGCCAATACGCGGACGAAGCCGCGGTCAATAGTTACTCATTAATAAAATTGTGTCTCCTTGGTCAAGGTTTAATAGGTTAACTTCCGTCAAATAAAGGATATATCATTTTGAGTTCTTACAACTCATAAATAAAATCATTGCGAATTTTGTTGTCGAACAGAGTTTTTCATATATTTGAAGCAATCGAGTTTATCGTATCGTCAAAATGAAAGGGTCTGTCATCGTGGGTGCTTTATGCAATAGGGAACAAGGTATAGGTATCTGTCTAATGATTATAGCACACTACATTTTTGAGAGTAACTGGGGGTCTACTCCCTAAGTAGGTACCTACGAAATCCGTTTTTTAGTTCGTAGTGTAGTTTCAGTCGAAGTTACTGGCTTTTTGTTTCCGTATCACCTAAGTACATAAAATTAGTTTGGGGCCGGATCTAAGAATTAATGGCACCACGATTTGGCAGCTGTGCCTACTCCAGTTATGTATTAGCCCGTCCGAAAAATTAGATTTGACACTTGTTTTGAGCGATTAACTACTTTCGGACGGGCCCGTATCTTTGTTTGACGGACTTAGAGAGTAGACCCCCGGAGACGCGAGGCGTGACGCGACTGTAGTAGAACAACTTCTATGAAAGTCTCATGGTTATTGTTCTAGAAGAGTCGCGTCGCGCCTGTCTACAGTTGCCATAAAACAAAACATTTGAAACTCAGTGTCGGCCGCGTTCTATTGCGAGGGTTTCCAAGGAGCAATGCAGTTCTTTAACATATACCAGACATGATATTCTGTAGTTCCTTACCTCTAAGTTTTTCACGCCTTCAGCCAATTCCAACACTTTCTTAGTTCCAGCTGTGTTCATTTTGACAGCATCGCGGAGGAACATGTCGAATCTGAAACATTAAATTTTTATGAACTATTGTATTTAATTTAAGTAGGTAATGGTGCCGATTCTGTTGTACAAAAACTAAACCAAATTTAAGTTCAGTGCATCTTTTTCTTTCTATTTCATTATGAAAAGGACAGAAGATAAATTTTAGTTTCGTCCTGTCAAATTAATTAGTCAGCGACTGACACTACGCCATACAAGTTTAGACGTGATTAAAAACTTGCCCACTAAAATTACGTCAATTTACTTCAGGCGCTGACTAATTTGACAGGAATAAACTAATATGTATATTCTGTCCTTTTCTTAATGAAAAAGAAAGAAAAAGATGCACTGAACTTAAATTTAGTTTAGTTTGTGAACAAGGGAATCGGCACCAATAGTTTATAAACTAATAGTTTAAACCAGAGGTCCCTAAACTTATTTGTCTCGTAGAACACTTGCCATGTTTTTCGGTTTTGGGTAGACTTGCTTAGCCACAAAGTATTGCATTTTTGAAAATTCATTAACTTCAAAAATGTTGTGACTGATCTCTAACTGTAGTGAGATGCAGAAGAACAAAACAATCTACGACCTACAGGTCGTCGTCGTCCCCTGGGCGTCGGTTTAAACTAAAGTTTGACAGAGAGTTTTAAAAGTCCATACATTTGATTTGGATGAAATAAGGAACTCAAATTATTGATTAGGTAGATCGAGAAGATCAACATAATCTGAATCTACGCGAAATTAAAATAAGGTGTAAGAAAAACCGGAGCAAATTTTATCTTTTATTGGTTTTCGTTTACTTTGTCTCCTACCTAGATCAACCAACATTCTTAATACAAAAGACTTAATCTTTGATCACATCCGAGACTACACATAAGGGCCTAGACAAGTGACAATTTCTTTCAAAGCGTTTCGTATTTCTACAACGACTTTCAACTGGATTTAGGTACATAATTTGTTCGGTAGCTTTATGTCAATCCAATACATATTTATCTTTTTATTCACCGTTATCGCTGATAGAACGTCACTTTGTCTAGGCCGTCTGGACCCTTTGTAGCGGTATCTACATCGCCGCATGTGAACTACGGCACACTGACGTCACGCAAAACACTGCATCGCGCAAGCAGAGTTTACCGCGCAATTAGCATATATATATACAACGTCCCGACATTAATCGTCGGGTAGTTGCCCACCAGACACGACCCCCGTCTGGTGGGAGGATCCTCCCTTTTCTATGGAGGTATGAGTGAACTTTAGACCCTGTTCCTCGTGCCTCTATACCTTCATTCAGATAATGAAACAATTTACACAGAAAGTGAGTAAAACCGAGGGCAACAACTAGTTTGAAAAACACTAGTATAAATGAATGAATGAAGTAGTATAAATACCTTAAAATATTAATAATAAATAACAATTAACGAATAAATAGCTTCTACCAACCTGACGCAAGCGGCACAATGGAAGATGACCTGTGCCTCATTCTGGATGAGCGCTCGATCCTCGGCGGACACTCCCAGGTCTTCGGACAGAATGTCTCCCGCGACCACTTGTAGCTTGTCGAAGAGTTTCGGTGAGTCAGCTTTCAGGCGGTCGAATACCTGGAATGTTTTCATTTTAGTGAAAGTTGAAGAAATAAATCTTAGCGAATTTAAAATCAGTATACTTACTTAGAAGTTCAACCCCGCGTTATCACCCCTAAGCGAGTTGTGATACAATCATGTTTTAGACAAGCCTTGTAAACGTCTTGTCTATAACATGTAGGTATTGACATATGTATTGTATTGTCCAAATATTTACTTTGTTTCAGACATGTATGTTAACTAATTTTCTACTTTTTTATTTTTAACCAATTTTCTACAAGGTTTGTAACAACCAGTCTTTAGAACTTGTTTTAGATGTAAACGCATGGTAACAATTGAGTAAACATGATATTGATAACTCATAATATTATTGATATTATAATGATGTATATTCAATTTAATATTTAAGTAACCTAAGGCTTAGCGACCATTGACTCATCAATGTTAAAATTGAGTATTCAAATTGTTCGGTCATTTCACCGAACACCTTAGCAATAACTATCGGCGTGTCGCGTTGACCTAATTTTATATTAGATCAAAAATCACGCCGATATTGCTAAGGTGTTCGGTAAAAATACCGAACACAAAATAAAGTAAAAAGAAACAAAATAAAAGAACTTAGTTTTGCTACTCCGTAATAGATGGCGCTACTTACTCGAAAACTCAACAAGTCATCCAATCGTTCTTTACTGCTGTGTCCCTTCTTGGGTCTCATGAGAAGGTACATCTTCTTGACGTCAGGACAGCATCTGAGGAGTTTCTCCACCATGACTTTACCCATGAAACCAGTCGCTCCGGTGATGAACAGGGTTTTACCGGCATAGTACTCTGCTATGTTCACAGAAGGCGTCATTTTCTGTGGACAAGGAATGGGCACTAATTACTACACTGTTAGTAGATTAGAGTGCTACGAGGATCTTTTGGCGCCTGAATGACATTGCCAGGACGGCGGGCGTTGTTGGTAAACATTTGTCGTCATGCTCCCTTAGATGTCAATGCTTGCGGTAGCGTCGGGGGTCGGGTTGCCTCCTTCCCTCAAATATGGCGAGGGGGGTAATGGCTGATCTTTGCGTTATGCTCGTGAACGGGTGCTGCTTGTGGTGACAGGTCAGCTTGCTGACTATGGTTTTGTTATTGTTATTAGAAATTAATGTTTCTTTATTTTACTTCGAAGGTCCTAGTTTATCATTTGTGGCTACTAGTTACAGCTATATACATATAAACATAATGCAGCATTGCATATGTAAGCGGGCACGCCCTTTATGTCAGGAGGCTTTTTATTATGTATTAAGTTCTGTTTGCGTTTTTGTTTTTATTATTTATTTCTGCTTGAGTATAGTTTTAAATATTGGCGTGTGCTAGCTGACATATGGCAAATAATTTTAATATTTTTGTGTTTCGTAATGTTAATTTATTTATTACTATATGTATAGAATCCAGTTCTTCTAACTGAACAGACAGCAGTGCTGCTGGGGAGTTTGTTCCGCCACTTCTTCTTCCCAGCTAAAGCACTAGGAAGTGGTGAAGGGTGGGCGTTTTGGGGGGACTGTCTTATGTGATTTTGACGTTCAAAAAGTGCTGATTCTCATCCTAATTTGAATAAATGACTTTTGATTTGATTTGTGAAATTGTCACAGAAATTGTATTGGCAAAACAAGATGGCGGCGTTAGTTCAAATTTGGCCGCGCGCCAAAAACACTTTGTAACGCTGTACACATCATTAACGTCAAAGATGTATTCCTTGAAGGGTTAGGCAGGGGTATGAAAGTAGGTACACCCACATTTCGCCAAATATTTTAAAGTCCCGTGTAATAGGGGGCGAGCCTATTGCCATCAACTAGGCACAAAACTAGAACCGGGCGGGTACTGAGAAATAACTGAAGGAAAAACTGTATACCACTTTACCCGACCTGGTGATCGAGCCCAGAACCTCTCGCTCAGTTGTAGCTCACACCCACCTTAAAAAATATAATCCAGTAAAAACAAGGGATAACCTAGTTCACCAAGTCATTAAATCACTAAGGTAGAAAGTTGACAACGCATTTGTGGCAACGTCACAAAAGAGCCGGTATCAAATTATCTGTTTTGAGTAATTGGTAAAAATATAGAAAATTTTATTATGAATTGCATTAGATAATATCGTAAACACTGAATATTTAGGTGTACAAAAAAGTATTTGGAAACTCCCTTTAAGAATAGTTTAACGAAAATTATTTAAAAACTATCAGACCTTCACACATTCACTATAATATACTAGGTACTAACCAGTGATCTCAAAAACAATTATCCTAAGCAACTAATTCGTCCAAACCATAGATCGGTATGGCAATACTTAGTTAACGTAAATATTAACTTACTTACAGAATTTTAATTAGGTAGGTGCCCCACCAATACGAATAATGATTTAATTAGAAAAACTGGTCCTATTATTATTAGGTAAGTAGGTACCTACATTACTTTGTCAGTAATAAACGATTAAAAGAGAAACGTAGGTAACTATAGATAGAGTAAATAAGTATGCTACCGCAAAATGGATTATAATTTGGACAATGTTAATGATCTGACAATTATTTTATTAAATGACACAGTTGACAAAGGAATTTTGAAGTAATTTATAAGTACTTATTTATATTTATTCCCGTCACTTGTCCCTAAAGATTCGTTATAAAACCAGCGTCAGACAGCATCTGTCTGGCATTAATGCTGAAGTGATCCTTTTAGTAGAACATATCGATCCATAGGTACTTACCTACTTAATACTATAAATGCCGTCTGTCTGATAGCTCCCTGATTTCGATGAAATGCAGGTACACACGGCTATACCATGACCTGAGTTAGGACAAACAATACTTTATATCCCGGTAGAACGTTTCTGTGGGGTAATTTCCGACTTAAACGCGAGTGAAGCCGTGGGCAAATTATGCTAGTAGCAAAAAGATATCTGAGAAAATTGAAAACTCAGTGAAGATGAGCACGAGGCCTTATATTCGATCCCTAGGTTGAGCAGTCTTATTTGGTTTTTCCATTAGTTTTCAGTATCAGCCCGGAGTCTTGACTTGGCTCGCCCCTTATTAATTACTTGGTATTTAAACATATCTGTCGAAACGTGGTTATCACAGCTCTGTCTACCCCTTCGCCTCCGAAGAATACAAGACGTGATGTTATTTAAGAAAGCAGCTGTCTAAGGGTACATTATACCTAATTAGTCAGTTGTTTGACAATATTTAATTGGACGATTAATATTCGATACATAAATTGATCATGAACATAAGTTTCGAAAGCAAGCCATTGGTGTGTTTAATTACTGGTAATTAATCCAAACCGCCTTGGGGTATGGATATGGTGGACTATGTTGCATAAGAAATTTGTTGATAAGAATCAGAAATACAAAAATGGCGGTACGGTGGTAGTTCGGTCACGTTGGTATCAGATAGTGTTCGCAGTTTAGTTTCCAAACATGTAAACAAAGGTGTGTTCTTGAAAAAAAACACTTTAATATCCATACTTTTTACATAAAGCTCAGTTTGCGCTAAAACTTCAAACATTTTAATTATATTTTCGATAGTAGGTAGTTACTAGACATTCTGAAATTGTTTAACTAACATAGAGTTGATTTTTGTTTTTTGTTTCAGTGGAAATAACATCAATAATTTGAAAACGAGGAGTTGTATGATATAGGTATTTTAGTGCCGATTCTCTTGAACACCGAACTAAACTCTCACTAAAACTCCTTACTTTTGGATATGAGAATCCTAAAGCTAACCTGCAAAAAAAAAAACTATTCTGAATTTGACGTTTTTCACCTAAAATGTCTAACTAATTCTGAAAATAACTAATAACTCTGAGTCAAATTCAGAATAGAAAAATTAGCATTGTCAAGAGATTAATGTAACTCAGTGCCATCTTAGTGCTGTCAAACTAAAATATAGTTAAATTGTGTCAATTTCGTCAATTTCAGAATGCGAAATCGTCGTTTGACAGGAAATATTATTATTATTATTATGTTTTTCCTCATAGGAGTGAATAATTGTATTCTTTTCGAGCGAAAAATAAATTCCTCAAACCGATAACCGTAAACTAAATTTTGAGTCTAGTTTAGAGAATTTTGTGACAAGAGAATCGGCGCCATTGTCTTGTTTTTCTACTTGAACTACGACAACCGCCCTTACTCATCGTCATCTGCCTATATCATGGGTCTCGCGCGTTCATCATCTGACCGCCTTTTCCCAACTATAGGTACTGGGGTCGGCTCCCAGTCTAACCGGATGCAGCTGAATACATGGAGCGACTGCCTATCTGACCTCCACAACCTAGTTACTGGGTAGCACTGACTGTCAGACTTTCGTGCTTAAGACTGACTATTCGTAACGACTGTCAAAGATCTACGAAAACCGTCGTAATAAAGCTAGGTAGTAAAGCCGCTGTCAAATACAATTTGTCTGGTTGACTGTAACTTACTCCGACTGAACTATTTCATTGCACAAAGAGGTTCGACCTACCACTGTAATATATGTTATGTACTAACATTTTCTCAGACCATTATTAATCGAGATACAGTTAATTAATGTTGTTGATTACATAAAAACGGAGATTTATAGCAATACGTATGTAGCACGCTATGCAATTCCATTGTTTATAGAACGCGGGTACATACATACTAGATGCCATCTAGTCTACTGTTAGCCCATGTTCGCACGTACCTACGTAAAAATATCGCGACGTAAAAATTTTTTTTTTAAATGTGAAACGTAGGTATATAGCCCCACGTAAAACTGATTGCTGGCGTGGCGACGCATGCCATTGGCGACGCATTTATTTTAAATACATAAAAAAAATCCTTAGAAAAACTGAATATTTAGTTTTTGATTAAGTATGCCAAAGAATGATTTAATAAAAGAAAATAACTATCTTTTATTAAATCATTCTTTCATACTTATTTACTATACTATTTTGTATAGTAGGTAAATAAGTATGAAATAATGGTTTTCGATGTTTCATTATCTGCCAGGCGTCTCGCGATGGCTTTTTTTTTCGGTGTTGAGCCGAGCATTGAGAATATAGTGCATCAAGCGCGTCGTACAAACACACTGTTGGATTTTCAACTCTCGGCGCTTAGCAGAGCGTTGACAATCCAGTCTGCGATTTAACCCAAAACTATGTTTTTACGTCCTAGAACGAATGTTAGTCTAACATAGTTATTAATCCATTATATGATCGTTGAAGGCTACATATCATAATCAGCCTATAATGTTCCCACTGCTGTGACACAGGCCTTCTCTCGTAGAGAAGGAGTGAGCTGTAATCCACCACGCGGGCCCAGTGCGGGTTGGTAGACGTCACGTCACGTCTTCGAATATTTGGTTCTAGGATATGCCGGTTTCCTCACGATGCTTTCGTTCACCATTTTGAGAGCAGTGGTGATGAAATTATTTACACAAAATAAAGCGCTGATTAATCTGCGGGTAAGGTGTTACCCAGTAACTAGGTTGTGGTAGTCAGATTGGCTCGAATAGTTTTTTGTTATTATAAATTTATATTTATCTTTTATATAGATTTTTTTCTATTTTGTGAATGTGAGAAAGTTGTAGATATGGCGGCTTTAAGACTCATTGATGTTTTGATTTGTTAGCCATTTCCTAATTTGTTAAGTACCTGGTACTTTTTGACAGGCCTACACTGTCCTTCCATAGCTATTAACATTGTAATTTGAAAACATTGTAAAAGCCATCATTTTTAGAAGAGTAACCGTCGCGTTTCTTGTCGGTCTCCTCCATAGGAAACGACCACTTGGAACCGTGCACCCTAGCTTCTGGCGTTTCATAAGTGCCCATGTAGGTTTTTGTGTTCTTCTCCTTATCTACCTACTACGCTTTGGAATGGGCAACTAGCTTCATATTTCTGACTGACCGACCACTTGACAATTCAAAAGTGCCTGTAAATGGTTTAATTGAAATAAATGCTTTGAGTTTGAGTTTGTGAAATAAAATATTTTAATTTGTTTTGACTTGAATCATTCCATGTAACACCAGCACCCGTTTAAACTGGAAGCCGACCCCAACGTTGGGTTTAGGCACCCAAATAACGGTCCAATTCGCACCTAGCTGTTATAATTAGCCATGAGCCCCTCAAGACGCGCAGGACATGACATAATCCATAAAATGTCATTTATAGCTATGATAACATAATTACATACTATCTGTATGTTGACCACGTGTTCACCTTGGCAGCACACCAGACTACGACAGACACTGAATACTAACTCTTTGAAGTCGGGAAGTTTATTGTTTTAATATAACACGGAATTAAATTAGGCTTCGAAAAGGTCAGTGCGTGTGACCAGCTGATGTGTGAACGTGAACGAAACAATCAATAATGCCTGCCTTTTCCGGACTAAGTTGGGGTCGGCTTCCAGTCTAACCAGATGCAGCTCAAAACCAGTATTTTATGGAGCGACCACCGGCTACTACAGATACCCCTCGGTAAGACTGGTTGGCAGACTTTTGGGATGCTGACGACCCGTAACGACTGTCAAAGATCCATGAATGACAGCCGGGACCAACGACTTAACGTGCTTCGCGAGTCACGGAGGGGTCTCGGTATGTTATGGATGGTCACTACTTCACTAGTCCTTGGACCGACCTCAGCAAGTGTAGCATGTCCTGCTGTCGAGCCGTGCGGCTGTATATAGCTGCGGGCCCCTGTCGTAGTGAGTTGTCATTCTACCTGATGCTAGGGATTGACACTATCGACACTATTGAGCTCACTTCACGTTAGTTCTCCCGGTGAGATTTAATCAGAATAGACCGGCCGATGTATAAACGTGGACGAATCAAAAGGAGTGTGTAAAGATCGTAGCAGGACTCAGGAGGCGTTCTATAGTTTTGTCTGCCCTCATGGGAAAAAGGCACGAGTTGATGTGTGTAAGTCTGTGCTAAATAAATGTATTTCTTTCTTTCTTAGGAGAGGCTTAGCGCGCACTACGAATTTTAACCGTCGCGGACAATAATCGCAAATATGTGAACAATACCAATATACACTAATAGACTTAATAAACCTGCATAGACCCTACATTCCACCCTGGACTCTTCAGCTCTGCTGGTCCATTAATACTAGATATAACACCCGAATCCCGAAAACTTTTGCACGGTATTCACAAATAACACTTCATAATACAACCCTATCGTTAGAATATGTTGACTTTACAATTAAATCTCAAGGGAAACTAACCTTATTGACATCTGCGATTCTCGTGCCGCTCTTTCAAAAGACATGTATGTACTATTTCTTTTTAAATAATGTACTTTGTAACTATGTATGTACTCTACCTGGCGTATTTGGTCTCCCACACATTACCTGCCTCAGTAGGAGTGTGTCGGAGGGCAGACGCACAGACTTTGTGGCTGTAATTTTGTGAACTAAGCTTTTACAGTAGTTGTCATCATCATTATTATTGCTGTTGCTAGTCATGTTGTGCGATTACGCTTCGGGTGATAATCAGGTCGAAACATATAATGTGAACCTAGTGATATAGGTACTGTGATTGTTTCCTGTTGTAGTTGCCTTGTGAATATATAAATAAATAACTAGGTACAAGAGTCCGCGCACTGCGGTAAAAAATCGCTTGAGAATTCACTTGAAAAATTATTTTCGATTGTGGTTTTATTTCGCAGTTTAAAAATCGTAACGATTAAATCGTGGTGCGCGCTTAGCGTTAGGCTTTTTGGGTAGAATACTACAAGACGACAGGGTAGCGCGAAATTAAAATTTTCTTACGTTTTTTGCAATTTTCACGTCAGTATCAGGTTCTATGATGATCTAAATATGATTCGCGACCGTACCAAATATATGTTTATAGAATTATAACCCCTTATTGTTGTTACTTAGCCACAAGCCGCTCCTGCTGGTTAGAAAAACTGGAGAGACATAAAGTTAAAACCTCCTTAATACAGAGGAATGAGTTATTCCCTTTAGTAAGTGATTGCGTAAGAATTTAACCAGAACAGGGTCTGTTTACCCTTTTATCAGATAATTTAGGAACTGACCACTGACTGACTGGGTATTATGGTTTTCTGTTAGCGACTTCCTACTGTATGCCAGCAAGTCCTGGCTCTCGATGTTTTCCTTCTCCATGAGCGTGACTGCATACGTAATTATGCATATTGATTCCGAGACACGTTTGAACAAACAGACTGACATTATTTCTAGCGCTGTTTGCTAAGTGTTTTGTAAATAGGGAAAATGTACAACGGTTAAGTAGTTATTTAAAATATTAGATTGAGATTAAACCAAAAGATGAGTTATGGCTTGTACTACAATTTTGAGACAGGAGTGAAATTCTAGTAATATCAACTCTTTCGGGAGTAGTGGTGGTCCAGGAAACGGCTGCGACTTACGAGTTGTAGGTTGTACGCTCGAACCCAGATAGGCGCTTTACTTTGCGTAAATTATTTCATCACCACTGCTCTCAAAACGGTGAAGGAAAACATCGTGAGGAAACCAACATGTCCTAGAGCCAAAAACTTGAAGACATGTGTCATCTACCAACCCGCACTGGGCCCGCGTGGTGGACGGCCCACTCCCTCTCACCGAGAGGAAGTCTGTGTCCCAGCAGTGGGAACATTATAGGCTGATAATGAATATCAACTCTTTTAAGGGTGACGTTTTTCATTTTTCACGGAACCCTTAAAGGCGCCTCATGGGGCAAACCGATTTTTCAAAAGTTTAAAGTACTTAATTAAGTACTTAATGAGTATTTTTTTGTGTTGTCAACATGAAAACGATTGCCAGTAGGGGTTTTTTGAGCAATTAGGTGCAAGGCATCTTCTATAAATAGTATAAAACAAGCTCAGACCTATAATTTATTTCGATCCAGCCTATCCCTTGCTGCCTTCCCCCAGCGACGCTCTAAGCCGAGGGCCGTACCCCACAGAGGGTGCCCTTAGCGTGTAGTCGCCTAGTTTATAAGTTTTTCAAGCACTGACTGGAGGCCATAAATTTATTAAGGCAACCACAGGCAAGCCCGGTTAAGCAGCCGGCAACCTCCTAGGTTGATGTGCGAGACGCAATTTATAAAAAAAAAAACTGACCGATAAAATACTTTTTTACTGGTCTGAGAAAACAAGGTCGCTTTCCGAGTCTGTCTGTGTATGCGAACTACATGATTAGAGCATTTATTTCGGAAGGTTAATTGTGTATACTTTATTATTTAACTTAGATATAGCACAGACATCTCGAAGTGTTGACACGTCGCCAGTGTACCCGTGCGAAGCAGGGGCGGCCCGCTAGTATTATCTGTTCTATAAGTAGGAATATTTTCTCACCACAATTATAAGTTTTTCTACCCATCGTATGGAAATTAACTCAAGTCTTTAACCCACATTTTCCCCATGACTAACCACCAGGCAGGCAGTGTGCTTGGCTATTAAATTAGATGACAAATCATTTAATACAATCATCTGTTATTAAGTCATCACGGTCATTCAGCTGGAGGTGGCAATGATAATATGGCAATACATAGTGTATTTTTTTCAAGATATACACTTTTTAACGAATTTTAGTGACAACTTTTTTTAAATGATTATAATAATATATTATTATTCCGTTTATTTATTTTCTTACATATAAATACATTTATAAATATTTTTATAAAAAAACATTTAAAAAAAACATATAAAAATAGTCATCCGCCGGTATCAGGAGCAGGGTCCAAGCTACCGGTGGTTAGGGCTCCAGAGACAGGAACCTCCTCACGCTACGAGCCGTATCGAGGAGTACTGCCTTCTGAATCAGGCCCTTGATCCAACCGCCTAACGAGAGCCTCGAAAGATGTTGATCGAGGCTTTCGGCCATCAGGCCATTGGCCGATACGACAATCGGCACAATGACAACCGAGCTTACATTCCACAGGTCAACAACCTCGTGTGCTAAGTCGAGATATTTAATTTGTTTCTCTTTCTCAGCTTTCTCGAGGTTCTCGTCATGTGGAATGGTAACATCGATAATCATTGTGCGGCGCGCTAATCGATCTATCACCACTATATCAAGCTTATTGGCGACAAAAGTCCTGTCAGTAATGATAGACCGATCCCAGTACAACGTGACTTGGTCATTTTCGAGAACTGGGTCGGGCGCATACTTGTAATACGGTACCTCGGTATCCACAAGTTTATATTTTAAAGCAAGTGGCTGGTGAATAATCCTGGCTACTTGGTTATGCCTGTGCAAGTACTCGCCGTTAGCCAGACGAGAACAACCAGAGATATATGTCTGATGGATTCACCTGGACGGTGGCATGCCCAACTCACGTCAACCGTCCCGTCTTGCATATTATGTCTGCGGTAGTTATTCGTCAAGATAACTTTGTCCATAATTGCACGGACGAAACCTTCAGTTTCCCCGAAAAGGTCACCAAAACGTAGCCAGGATACGGACGCCAAGAAGTCTACATCGGGCTGATGAAGAGCCCGGTAGAAGCGCCCGTGAAGCTCCTTGCTTTGCCATACCTCCTTGCGGTCATCGGTTGTAAGTACTACAGGTTTGCGCCAGTTCTCTTTAGCCATGGAGAGCGGGGTGAGCCCCATGTCTACTGCGACCACATCATTGTTATTATTATTATTACGCCGACGACGTCGCCAACACCTGTACGTCGGCATGGGAGAGGCCGGCCACCGAGGAGCTTGGGACTTAGGGGCCATCCGGCCCCGAGCTGAAAATCCAAACCCAAATCTATTATATATTACCTACTCGTATTAAACGGTTTAGGGTGAAAACCCGAATACTACTAAATTAAATGACTAACTAACCAACTATACAAATAAATACAAAAGCGTCGAAGTACTCGTCCACAATTTTTTTTAAGGAAATTCTTCGCCTTCTGGTTGACAGTTCACGTGACCAGAGGGCTGGCTCGTTCTTTGGCCAAAGGATTGGCATTGCCACGTTGAGTGACGCCAGTCTTCTGGGCACGTTTTCTATTAATTAACTTAATATCTGTATTTTCCCAATTTGAAAATTAGGTAAACCTCAATTAGTTTTAATAGTTTCATAAATTGGAAACCAACGAATGCATTTTTTTATAAAAAATATTTAGTGATTATATTCAACCAATTTATATAACGATTAGTGGTCATTTGTTTAATTATCCCTGAAATTGTTAATTCCTAGACCTATAGCTAATACTTGATCCGCATATAGTGTAAAACGATCGTTTACTTTATACATATACTATACTAGCGCCCGGCCCTGCTTCGCACGGTTTTAACGACTTGTCAAAACATCAAGATTATTTTATTACAGTGTACGACTAAACGCCGACAGACACTACGCCGACAGACTGAACACCGACAAGACTTTACTTCGACGGGACTATTCGCCGACAGGGCATAATACATATAAACATACATAATCAGATACTTACTTTGGAAATCGATTATGCGAAATAGGATAGGACAGTGACCAACCGCGAGCGAGCCGAGCAAGCCCTACTTTCAAGTTGCTCACAGAAATGTTTTGAATTATACAAAATCACCAGTAAATCAAACATAAGGTCTCAGACCTCTCATCGAAGTGATCTGTCGGCGAAGAGTCCCGTCGAAGTGAAGCCTTGTCGGTGTTCAGTCTGTCGGCGTTTAGTCGTACACTCATTTTATTATAAGTTGTACACATAAACCATCCGGAATAAATCCTCTACATGATGCAGGTGGTGAAAACCGCATCAAATCCGTTGCGAAGTTTAGCGGGTTTAGTTTATAACTCGACAACGCGGTCACACAAACAGAAAAACAAAGAAAACTGTTATGTGAATACAGTACCTACCTAACTCCAACTAGGTATAACGAATTAATAACGGTTTTAAACCACCTGCAAAGTACCGAATTTTCGTTTTAAAAAAAGAAAACACTTTTGTCCATTTCACTAATTGTTAGAAAGCTTGAAGTAATTCAAACATAAAAGGCTCCTTTAAACAGGCGCGACACAAAGGCACTGCTCGTCACGCAACAGGCGGTGCCTTAGTTTCGCGTCGAGTGTCGCACCTGTTTGAAGGAACCTTCAGTCTGTATGATTATAAATGTTTATTTATAATATATATTTTTGTATAGTTTTCATGGCGCTAAAGGCGCATACATACAGGCGCGACGCGACGCTTGTACAACCATTTCCATGAAGTTCTCACATAATTATTATTATTGTAATAGAGTCGCGTCGTGCTGTCGCGTCGCGACTCTAGTAGTAGGCAGCCTTAAGGGGCTGACAACTGCTAAAGCGCGGTCACTGTCGGACTGCATAGAAAAGAAAGAGAAGCGCGATGACACAAAACTGGTAATTTATTGAAAATTAAGAAGCAATTTTCTATTTACAAAAAATCTATTAATTGTACAAAAACATTTAAACACTATCACGTTATTATGTTGCTTGAAAAACAATCTGAAAAAAAAACAGAATGATTCTACCTATGTTTATTAATATGGTTTTTAATCGTTAAAATAAATATTTAGAGGTATCTTCGTGACTGTTTTCTATCGTACCAATTAGTTGCATACATCCTGAAGAATATCATATATTTTTCTGATTTTGTTTATTGCAGTGAAGGTTATACTTTTAGGCATTATAAAACCTGCGTTTAGGTCATGTAGTCCCCTTAAACCATTCATGTCAGTCACAGCACCAGTTAATAATTTCATCACTTTTGCGCTCTCGAAAATATACATACTTACGTTATTTCGCCTTTTACTTAATGATGATATTGTATTGTCATAAGATAAAATGTTGATATTATTTCAGAGATAGCTGAAGACTAATGTGTCATTTTTAAATTGCTTGAAATGGTTTGCCGAATAATATTTGGGGAAAAATATAAAAACCACCGATTTCCAAAAAAAGAACACTATATAGTGAAAAATAACTTTAATTTCGGAAGTCGGGTCTAATTTTTTTATGTTTATTACCTCAGAACTACGTCATCTAAAAATCTGATTTGAAAAGTTTTTCTTTTGTTTGAAAGGGTTATACTTCCCGATTTCCCATAAAAATTAGATCAAATTCTGATGAGTGGTTTTTGAGTCAGCTTCAATAGTACGTATATTTTCCACTTAGTGTATATTTGTGATGTTGTAATAACTTCTTGTCACTGTTCTTTACATTACATTTAATGGTATACTTACTACTTTGTTTGGCGTAGGTACCACAGCTAAAAAGTAAAAAAAATTTTTTTTCAAATTGTTTTATAAATAACGGAGTTCTGAAGTAACAAACATACACAAATAACCAAATTGAGAACCTACTCCATTTTTGAAGTCGGTTTATTAAGGACTGGTTTTAAAAAAATAATAGGTTTTATTAATATTATTTTTCTGCTTTATTTTTTATAGCGAAGTTGAAAAAAAACTTGTTACGAATATTAGTGATTTTCTACGAATACAAATACAAAACAGATCTCGAGTTTTCACAATCACAAATAATGTTGATTAAATTCTTTTTCCCATAAACACAAACAATGAACAACATTAAATCAAAATCAGTTAATTTCGTGACGGCCCCATAACACATTTTCAGTTTGAATGTAGAAAGAATGTAGGTATATTGTCTTCGGCAATATTCGTAAGAGTTCGATTGCAAAACTTAACGCGAATCCGAAGGCCGTCTACCTAAATTCTTTTAAATACCATTGCGCGGACGCAGTTTTGCAATAAAGTTCATATAAATGTTCAATATTAAAAAGACACACCTCCGGTTTTAACCAAAGAGTATATTATAAAGGTAAACCAAATAACGTCACATCTGTTTCCAGAAGAAATAGATAGAGATGTATCTGTACACCCACATTTCGCCAGTTATGTTTAACTAATGCCCGTTTTCACCATCGTTCCCTCAAACACTTCCTTACTAAGGGTCTCTTAACCTAAGAGCCTCCTTAAATCAACCCCTTACCTGAGTTTGTTTTCACCAAATCAAGGGATACGTACGTAAGGGTCACTTACCTAAGTGACAGTTTTTTTCAAATCAGCAATTCCGAAAATCCTACGTTTCCATGAAGTTACCGATTTTGTATTTCATTGATAAATCATGTAGACTAATCTAAAATGACAAGGAAAATATAAAACAAACATGATTTCTTGAAAAATACATACATTTATTATACAATATCTGTTATTATTACACATATATATATATTATACAGGGTGTTTTAGACAGCCCTCCACAAAAACACAGGATTGATTCAGCTCCTTATTCTGAATGATATCCCACTGGAAATTTTCTCAGGAAAAAATAAAAATTATGCCGTAACGTAACGTAATAAAAGACGCGGCCCAGGTGCGCCGGGGAGCGCGCGGGGGGCGGGGGCAGCCTCGCTCAAGCTCGCTGCGCTGCCGTCCGCTACGTGCGTTTTGCCACGGTAACGATACATTGCGTGTGAGCTCACGATGTCCCCCCCATAAAACAAATCTGGTTTTTTGGATTCCCTCAATGTTCCTGAAAGAATTTCATGTACCGGTCATCTTAATATGATGTACTGAAGCCACCCTATCAGTTTGCGGAGGGCTGTCAAAAACACCCTGTATTATACAACGTGTTATTTTGCATCCTCGTCAAATTTCAGGAGGCTGTTATAAAAGACATAAATAATCAAATAAAATTACGATCCTGCTCAATAATTAATACATACTTGTTTTTTTAGGTATTTAAGTGTGACAGTATTTCAGAATACTCCACTTTCAAAGAACAAAACCGCCCCGTTGCGTATGCGGTAGGCAGTGCTGTACGACTATGTCGCTGTGTGCATGCGTTACAGTTACAGCGCAGTTACAGGGCGGTATCACACGGGCCCTACACATGCCGATTTCCGAAAAATACAAATATAAAAATAAATACCTACTTATTTTATTATTGATTCGTGTCGAGAATCATTAGCATAGATTACCTCCTCGAATTTGACGAGGATGCAAAACAATACCTTGTATACCTATATCTGTGAATATTATACATAGCATTTGATTAATTGGAGGTACTGACTTATTCCTGCAATTAGTAAAAAAATATTTATTAGGTATTGCGAGTCGTAACAGTAATAAGTACTAATTACTAGATATTCTATGAAAGTTCCCAGATAGCTACTTATTACTATGTACCTAATCACCAGTGTATTAGATACGTACAAAATATGAAAAGCAAATAGAAGTAAAAAAGTACCTACTTTATAAGTAGGTACGTATATAAAAGTTCAAAAATTCATTAAAAAAGAAACTGTAATAATTGTGTGCAAATTGTTTAAATTTTGTATATTCTAAATAGTGTTCTATTCTTTCTAACAAAAATAACACACTGTCCTTGGATAACCTAAATCTTTTGAAAAAGTCCTGATTGTCATATTTCGTGAAAAAATTCGGTCTTTCGCGATATCGATGTAGGCGTCTGAATAAACTTTGATTCGTCACTAAATCTACAGTTTCGATAGCTTCTAAACTGTAAATAAAATCTTACATTTCGCAGCAAATATGCACGATCAACAACAAAATAAAGTGTCATTTAGCGCTACGATGCCGAATATCGGGCCCCTATATTTAAGGGATCCTTTAGGACCATAGGTGTCCCCTAAGTGATGTTGAAAACGAAACTAACACTTAAAACTTCTTAGGTGCCTCCCTAAATTTAGGGGACGATGGTGAAAATGGGCATAAGTCCCACGTAAGAGGGGGTGAACCTATTGCCACACAGGCTACATGCCCCCATAAGACGCGCCAGCGGTCACTAGCCCAACATCATCACCAGCATCATCAACTTCATCTTCTGCCTAGCCTTACCCTACCTATGCTGCGGTCGGCTTCCAGTCTAAACGGATACAGCTGAATACCAGTATTTTACATGGAGCGATTGCCTATCCAATCTCCATAACCCAGTTACTGGGTAATACGATACCCCTTGGTAAGACTGGACTTTCTGCCTTCTGACTACCCGTAACGACGCCGACGCGACGCGGCGGTCAAAGATCATCGAATTACTACCAGTGTGCAAAATCTAGGATTTTGTTCTCGTTGTTTGTTTAACCTCAAACAGGTGCTCATCACGATACGTTCTTGGCTGTACAGTAGGTCGCACGTCAGTGAACCTTGAGCTGGCCCAGCCTAGTACGGGTTTTCAACAGAATTAGTAGCATTTATTTCAGAAGGGTGTGGTCAAATTTAAGGGTGTGGTATAGACCATCAATCTAAACAAGTTTCTCCAAAGGATCAACATCGTTATCGCGAAAGAAATATCAACTGCCTCATACAAATCTTCAAGACCTCCTCGACCCAAAAGTATTCTGGCTGATTTCCAATAGTCCCATGGTTAAGGTTGTCCAGTTTGATGGTCTGTACCACACCCTTAAATTTGACAACACCATTCTGATACATGCTGTATGCTGGACGGTACTGACCCACGCGTCATGTTCATGAACGGGCTCCGTCGGTTGAGACTGGTCATCTCTTAACTTAACTTTAAATCTTTTACTATGATTTGTTTTTCAATTATTATTTTTTACATTTTTCTTACCTATAGAAGCAACAAGAATATTGTACCCAGGATTTTGTAATATCTTGATTTAAGAGACTGTCCATGGAGTTTCTTGCCCGTTCTTCTCCATAGAGATCTACGTTTTGGAATGCTTCAAATTTCTGACTAACTGACCGACTCCTTGACAATTAAAAAGTTCCCGTAAATGGGTTGATTGAAATTAATAGTTTGAATTACAAAAAAAATATATGTACCTATACTAATAAAAAAAAGAAAGAAAAAGAAGATAAAGAAAAAAAAGGAGGAAAGAAGAACAAAAAGAAAAAAATATTTAGCCCAAAGTGCCCATGGTCCTTTCAGAGTCAATGTATAAGAGTACCTACTTTATCTTCGGAACTACTGGTCCGATTCCAAAAATTCTTTCACTAATGGGTACCAGCTACAGTATTGCAGAGTTTCGTAGATTATACTTTATGTAAAAAAGTGAAAAATAAAAACCTTATCACAAAAAAAAATAAACGACTAGGTACCAGAAAAAAACCACTATTTCGGAAGTCGGTGGCAAAAAGTAAAATGACAAAGACACGCATCTGGGAAGTATACCCTTTGAAACAAAAAAAAATTTTCGTAATCGGTTCAGGCGTCTTCGAAAATCGATGTAAGTACTTACATACATTAAAAAAAATGCCATCCGAATTGAGAACCTCCTCCTTTTTGAAGTCGGTTAAAATAAGCGCGCACGCGGACGAAGTCGTGGGCAAAAGCTAGTAAATAATAAAAAAACCGGTCAAGTGCGAGTTGAACTCGCGTGGAGGGGGTTCCGTACGATGAATAAATAATACCCACCGAAACCATTTCATGTAAAGTAGGATGCCAAAACTTACATAACGCTTTCACTGTAAAAAGTTATCAGATATAATGTAGAGCCAAGCCTCTAACTCTACGAGGCGTAACTTTACAAACTTTACATCATTGTCAAAATGTACGGCTTGGTTAGACGTCCGTGTTTGGGTCACAAAAATTCATACGTGTACCAAATTTCAACTTAATCAGTCCAGTAGATTCGGAGCAAATTAGTTGACACAGACTACAGACCGCCAGTTAGACAGACAGACAGACACGAGTGATCCTATAAGGGTTTAGTTTTTTCATTAAGACGTACGGAACCCTAAAAGATGCTAAGCTGATATATTTGGTGGAACAGACGGAACCTTTAGTGCGCCAGACCGACTGGCTCTTGCCCCGTTTTGAGTTTTTGGTGCTAGGACATGCCGGTTTCCTCAGAAAGAAAAAAAAGTTGCAACTTCATTCCACAGCATAATATGTTAAAATCTATTATAACATGAAATAGTTAAAAAAATCTTATAAATACGTACGTAGCTATTTGATTTATCAGTTGATATAGGTTGTATTTGTGATATTTTATTAATTGCACTTTATGTTTAGATAATGTATCAAGTGTTTCTCACCATATTTTAGTTCACATACACAATAAACTATCAATAAAACATATCGGAAACCGCATAACCACATAACGATAATTTGTTCTTTCTACCAGATTTTGCACACGCTCCAAATCAAATATCTATATCTACAAAAATCAATGCCACTTTTCGTTGTAATTTTATAACTCAAGAACGGATGGACCGATTTTGATAATTCTTTTTTTAGAATATTCTTTGAAGTACGAGGATGGTTCATACGGAGAGAAAATAAAAATAAAATGTTATGCGGTACGAAGTTCGCGGGGTCAGCTAGTTTTATATAAAATAGAGCATCTGCATATTCTGCATACTCAATAATTACATACTGTTTTTCGTTCATCATTGTCGTTAGTAAAAGTGTAGTATGTACCTAACCACCGACCTTCTCGTAATGAGTGAATTCAACTGTAGCAGACGCGACCTGCATTGCGATTCTGTAACCATCTCACCGTGAAAACTTAGGTGAAGTGAGCGTGGAGTGAGCTGTCAGTGTCGTCCCACTGATGCTAGGGATTGACCAAGCATTACACTTACAATCATAATCGAGATTTTAATTATATTTTTACTGTTAGTTCTGTTGATCATTTTATATTATTTCAAAGCTAGTATTTAAGTGTCTGTGAGTTTTATTTTTGTTATAAAACAGCGACACAAAAATTCTGTCAGATAATAGTTTAGGAAAAAAAATAAAAGACCTTATTTGAGTTTCTGACTGAATTTCTATTTTGCTGTTTTATTTAAAAAAAAATCAATGAATAGTAATTTATAGGTACTAGCCTTGAAATAATATAAAATGATCAACAGAATTAGCATTAAAAAAAACTTGATTATGATTGTAACTGTAATGCTTGTTCAATCCCTAGCATCAGAGGGATGACACTGACAGCTCACTCCACGCTCACTTCACATAGGTGTTCACTTCACGGTGACATTTTTACAGAATCGACATACTGTGTCTTGTTTTAATTGAAAGTGGCGGGAATTATGTGTATTATGAAAATTATCCCGAATATGACGTGTTAAAGCAACAGGGTGTAACACGGTATCCTATGGGATAATTTTATCAACTTTTACAACGAAAATATCGCTAAGATTGTCGCAAGTGTACAAAAAAATCTTATCACTAACTTTTGTCAATGCTACAATAAATCTGGCAGAAATAAGGTGTTTTTTTTTAAATCAGAATGGACAGCTCTCCGAAGATCTCCCAGGAATCAAGGAAAAAAGCTTTAAACGACTCAGACTTCATCATGCTGGAAAATGCTCTAGAGTACCCACAAATGAATATAGGTACACTTTTGTACACTTCGGGCCCTTACATGACAAGTTTAAGAAAACCATCCTTTAAAAAGTCTATGGAACTTATAGATGAAGCTTTGGAGCTAGTAGAATAATACACTTAAATGTGTTTAAATTTCTTATTTAATTTAATTAATAACAGTAATTTTAACAGTTTATTTTGTATTCATTGTAACATTTTTGGTCACATTAAATAAAGAAAGTCGTAACTTTCTGTTTTTTTTTTCAATATTTCATATTTTTTAATGACTATTAAATATATATTATATTTATATCCATAAACTGTATATTATTGTAAAGTATATTTTTATTCTAGATTGTATAAAAAAAACTGATTGTTTATAAACATGGAAGTTATGGATTTATGACCCGAAACCGTCTCAATCTCCACATAGCGCGACGGTACTGTAAGTATCATGATGAGGTACTTATGTAGATATCTTATGCGTGGTCAGGTAGTGTGGTAAATCGCCCATAAAATGATGGGAATTACAAAATGAATGTAACAGACGAGGCCTTGCCGGGCTCGCCTTTCAAGCTTCACGCGAATTGAGTGATTCTTCTCAGATCGGCACTAGTTCTACTAAATACATTCATTCATTCATTTATTGCATTCTACAATGAGAACTTTGGTGGTAAACATAACATTATTTTGTTTCTAAAAGTATGTTTGTACACTTAGGTAATACATCAATAATATTTTAAAAACTAGATTAAATCGGCGTTTCCTATCTGAATACTTTGAGAAGAAAGACCGAAGCAATCTCAGAGGTCACAGTCTCTTTTTAAGTCCAGACATAATTTTGCTCAGATCACGTGAGGACGATGTAGATAATTGTCTGAAATTGTCTTTTGAGGTCGAAAATGATCCTATGGGAACGTACTACCTCGATAAAAGGGGATCCTATGTCCGGACCCAGGCCATGGTCTACCTGCATGCCAAATTTCATCGAGAATCGTTCAGACGTTGAGGTGTGAGAAGGCAACAGACGGACAGTTACTTGCGTATATATAATATTAGTATGGAGGTGAGGAATGTGGGGCTCGTGGCTTAGTAATAGCAGCCGCACGGGTCGGTCGGTCGATCAGGTTAAACTACGCTTGCGGCGGTTGGTCCGTGGATGGGTGACCATCTTTACATACCAAGACCCGAACGTGCCTCGGAAAGCACGTTAAGCCGTTGGTCCCGGCTGTCATTCGTGGACTTTTGATAGTCGTTACGGGTCATCAAAAGCCCGAAAGTCTGACAACCAGTCTTACCAAGGGGTATCGTATTACCCAGTAACTGGGTTGTGAAGGTCAGATAGGCACTCGCTCCATGGTATTCAGCTGCATTCGTTTAGACTGAAAGCCGACTCCAAAATAGTTGGGAAAAGGCTAGATGATGAGTATGGATATATTCAATTCTGAGGCGGCTGTGCCGAAGCAAGCCGACCCGAACGACTGTGTAACCAACCCTTAGCAGTGCGATTTCAGCCCTACTGTTGCTCATGAAGATCTTTCTTTGACACACTCACTTCTCATTGTACTGTCATACAAAGTTTTTCTTAGCACTAATTAATTCAGTAATTACAAGCCCACGTACTACGAGTATGATAATCGCAAGAAATCATTTCTGTGAGAGTGAGTCAGTTGTTTTTCTTGCAAGATTGTTCTTATTCACATGACATAGGAATCAGGGCGTGAGACGTTGTGTGTAGTATCACGCCTGTGTGCCTCGAGGGGATGGGCAGAGGTGTACGGCATGTAATCACTTACTAAGGGTGCTAAGGGCCCATAAACTCTAGCGTTATCTTGGCCATACGCGAATACTTGCCAAGGCAATTCTAGAGTTTGTTCCAAAAGTATCTTATGAGACTGTAAACAATTGGATGAGAAAACATACCGAAGTACCTGTGGATGCCAATTTGTAGTGACACTTGCGAAACCACCCAAATTGATTTGATCATTTGAAAATCCAAGAAATAACGTTAATGATATATATATTTTTTTTACATCATCCACAGGTACCTAGTACTTAGATAGAAAATGGTCTACAAATCAGGCCTACAGCGTTGTCACATTCACAAAATACAAAGAATCTTTAGATGAGATAAATAAAATAAACCTAATGACATGATTGCCATTACAACTACCTTTAAAAATCTGGATTATGTCAAAGTATGTAAAAAAAAACATGGTAATTTGGGAGCAGTTAGTAGACATTTACATAGTGATGCCGTCAATGAGGTGCCAGGGAAGCCACATGTGCAGAAGGAATGATTGCCAGATTTCCTTGTCTTCAATGCAGTCTTTAATCTTCTAATATACTTTTTTGATAAGGATACGTTTGATGTGGGTTCTGAACTTCGCACCGCTAAGTTCTGTAACCGACTTTGGCAACTTGTTATAAAAGTGGATACTGTTTATAGGAAATGACTTGCTTGTTGTAGTTAAACTAAATTTGGGTATCACAATTTTATTTTTACTACGTGTATATGGGAATAGCTTCTTATTTTGAAAAGTTCAAAATTTTTGCTAACATACAAAATACTTACTTTCTAAGTTAAAAAGAGAAGATATTGAATAATATTCCTAATGGGTATTCATACGTACATGGGTACACATAAGCGTTTATCTACGGCATTATCAAACGTTTATCATCTAGTTTTAATTAGTATCTTCATTAATATTATATTAGTTAGGTAGGTAGGCACTTATGACGTGAATAGAATTTTCCCAACATACCTAAATACCGAAATACTTTATGTACTTATACAGGGTGTTTAGAAGCTTGGTGCAACGCCTTATGGGGGTGATAGTTGACACTATTTAGAGCATTTTGAGCGATACATGTCTCAGACGAACTAAGTTTTTATTATTATTTCTAGCTGCTTTTTTTGTGAATTTTTATTTAAATAACCCATTTACTGTCTGTTAGTTGCCAACTGTTAAAGTTGCTATGTATTTTTTTTCTAACGCAAGTCGCTGAATACTTTAATATTTGAAAAAACTGCATTGTTTAAAAAAAAATCATTTGAAAAATTAAATTAAATAGCCTCAATCGTTCATAACCTAAAAAAAACATGCTCAAATGCTCCAAATGGTGTCAACTGTCACCCATGTTAAGCTTTGCACCCAGCTTCCAAACACTCTGTATTATAGGCCATATTTGAGCTCATATTTTTGTTCATAAGTAGGTAGGCAGAGACTACATAAGCCCTCCCCTTCTTACAGACTATACTTTTGCTTCATTTAACAATCGGCACTCTAATTGGGCCGCACTTTGAATGGTTGAAATTTAAAAGAATTTAAATCTTTGGAAATTTCAACAATATTCATTGCGTTTCTATTGCTATAGAGCTAAAGAATTTTTCAAACATTATAAAGTAATGGTTTTTGTTGAATTTGTATCCAAAATGAAAAGTATTGTCATTCCGAGTAACGTAACTAGGGTGCAGGATATACACGCGCGCCGTTACCCACCGGACTTTTTATATGCCATAAAAACGCATAATTATTGTAATATTGTGTGTGACCGGCTATTGAGCTCACTAAAATAAGGTTGAGCACCACGATGACTGATTCGACATACAACCCAGTTACTGGGTAATACGATACCCCTTGGTAAGACTGGTTGTCAGACTTTCAGGTTTCTGACTAGGTGTCAAAGCTCTACGAATGACGAATGGCTTAATAAAACACATAAAAATCTCTGTTACTAGTAACTCTCGAACAATCTCATCAGAACATGTTTATCAGTTTCCACATAAATTGTGATTAAAAGGAGGCCAATGTCTTTGGATCTACGTTTGTATTCATTCAATCAATGTTGTGTAACTTTGAGTGGCCCGGTGTGGACCGCGCCTAATTCGGTGGACTATACAGTCGGCAACGTACTCAGTCTATCCTTTTGTGGGACTAGGAATATCTACCATCACGGCTGTGTACCCCAAAGGTTTAGGTAGAGGTGTATAGTACTAAGTACACCTACATTTTACCATATAAGGGTAACTCCTGTCTAGGGGCGAGCCTTTGTCAACAGACGGGCACAAATCCTGACTCCAGGCTGCTCCTTGGGAACTAATGGAAGAACTCAGTAACACTGTTCGACCTGGGGATCAAAACCAGGACTAATGAGGCTGATTTCGCCCGCGTGGAGGTCGGAAATTGGTTTGACATCGCATGAAGAAATCTTTCTTCATTCTGTCTTATTATCTTTTGTTTCTTCTATTTTTACGTGTACTGATAGTACGTAAGTGGTCACAGCCAACTATGGACAATACCAGAGGTATCGCAGATGCGTTGTTATGTCATAGATAAAGCTGAAATGTGTCATGTGTCTGTAGTTACACCGGCAGACATACAACTCTGCTTGGCGCCAGAAATACGTACGAGTATTCATAATGGTTGTTATGGAAACCGCTTTTAAAGTATGTCATCCCACTCACAGGCGAACGATCAAAAGAAAGACTGAAGCTGTGGCGAGACAGTGCTCCCTAACCCAAACCATTCGTTCCAACGGTAGAGGATCTCCCACCTGGACATGAGTTGCCTCGCCTCGTGTAACCTGGACAAACAGACTTCGGACCCAGATTCGCCGAAGCAAGGAAAACCTGCTCAGGTGGAGATTCATAAACGACTCCACTTTGGAGTGCAAATGTGGTGCTGTTCCACAAACGACGGAACACTTAATATCATGACCTGCATGTCCTGTCAGCTGCACGTTACAGGAACTGATGGACGCTAGTGATGACGCCAAACACGTAGCCGAATTCCCATTCAGATTGCCATCGTTACGCTAAGAAGAAGATGGCACCAGGGGTCCCTCTACACACGTAGGTACTTTATGACATAGGTACACTACAGTAGGCCGCACGTCAGTAAAAAAACCAGTACAAGCTGGCCTCTTACTCTATTGAAACTCCGTGCTGCGCTAGGCCAGTTAAAGGTCGAAGTGTTACCACCGACAAATCGCACATACACAACATAATTAGCGTATAATGTTCCCACTGCTGGGACACAGGCCTTCTCTCTGTGAGAGGGAGTGGGCCGAGTGCGGGTTGGTGAGTGTCACATGTCTTCGCATATACATAATACACACGTTTTCATTGATTCATATAAAGAAATCATAATATCTTCCGAATCATAATACACTCGAGAGCAATGAATCCGGGTCACTTAAAGAATCCTAAAAATCTCGGAAACTGAAAATGCTAGGTTAATGCAATAAATTGTATTTAATAGACAATGTAATACTCCTTAAATGAAGGTATTAAAACTTCTTAGTTATTGTAAAGTTATATCATAAAAAAATCAAATTTGAAAAAGGGCCACTTTCGAAGATGGAACTACGAAATTACAGCATTTGGTTTTGCTTTTGTTTGTAATCTGTCATTTATGTGGGTACATAAACCATGTTGATAGTGCTCTATATTCATTATTCAAGCTGAAATTATGTCGCTTACGCCTGAAGAATGCACCAGAATACTTACAATGCTGGAAACCGGCCGGAGTCAGCGCGATACAGCCAGGACTGTCGGTGTGTCGCTGTCAACAGTACAAAGAGTTCTCCGACGTTACGAAGAAACTGGTTCTAACCTACGCAGACCAGGAACGGGCAGAACCAGGTGTACCACAGCACGAGAAGACCGATACTTGGTGAACACCATGCTTCGAAATCGCTTTCTCACAGGAACTGAACTCACCAATCAGTTTCGACGCCTCGGAGGAAGTAACCCAAGTGCATGGACAGTAAGACGTCGGCTTGCTGAATCTAACTTAAAACCCCTTAGACCTGCAAACGGCCCTAAACTGGAGCGTGGGCATCGTATTTCAAGACTAAGATATGCCCAGAGCCACGTAAATTGGAGTATTGAAGATTGGTCAAAAGTTATGTTCTCCGACGAATCAAAATTTATGCTCTACAAGCACGATGGAAGACACAGAGTGTATCGAAGACCAGGGGAAAGATTCAAGCAAGCATGCATCGAAGAAAAAGTAGCCTACGGTGGTGGGTCTGTACTTGTGTGGGCCGGAATTTCTTCTGAAAGTCGCACAGAGCTGGTGATCATAGAAAACGGCTCTTTAACTAGCGTAAGATATGTGGAAGAAATCCTCAATGATCACGTTGGTCCATTTATGGTCAATTTAGGTGAGGATGCTATATTTATGCATGACAATGCCCGACCTCATACAGGTAGGATTGTGAATGACTACCTTCAAGAGATGAACATTACTCGTATGGAGTGGCCAGCGCGCAGCCCGGATATCAACCCGATCGAGCATGCTTGGGACGAGCTAGGCAGATGCGTAAAACAACGAAACCCTCCCCCAATCACGCTTCGTGAGCTCAAAATTGCTCTCACAGAGGAATGGGAGAATATTCCCCAAAATCGTATAAGGAACTTGGTGTACAGCCTGCCAAACCGCGTAAACGCAGTAATGGAAGCACGAGGAGGCAATACGAAGTATTAAAATTCAAGAAAATCGTAATAAAGTTCAAAAATTTCATGTTTCCTATTTTTGTTTTAAGGAGAGATCAGCAGTTTTTTTCTTTATGTAATTTTGTGTTAATAAAATGTATTTTTTTTTACTTTCATTTAAGGAGTATTACATTGTCTATTAAATACAATTTATTGCATTAACCTATCATTTTTAGTTTCCGAGATTTTTAACATTCTTTAAGTGACCCGGATTCATTGCTCTCGAGTGTATTAGGAAACATAGTTGACCATCAAAATCAATTTCATCACAGTTATCACAATTTGCTTAATAAATTAATTCGTTGAAGAGCTCTTTGAGTACTTAAGTTGTTTTGATGATAGACATACTCGTAGCATGCAAAAGGTCGAAAGTATGGGGTTCACTTCCTGCTATTGAGTAAAAGAGTTATAATTAAATAATGTCTTCGCTAAACTAGCTAGCTCGAGGATAAATAGGTTTTGCGCTAAAAATTTATGGGCACGGTCTATTGCTTCAAATAAAGAAGGGCTCGTGGCTAGATAATAACAACCGCATGGATTGCTCGTAGGTTAAGTTATCCTTGCTGCGGTCTGTTCGTGGATGGTTGACCATGCATAACATATCGAGGCCCCTTCGTGTCTCGAAGTTGTTGGTCCCGGCTGTCATTCGTAGATCTGTGACGGTCGTTACGGGTACTCAGAAGCCCAATAGCCTGACAACTATAGTATACTATACATATACCAAGGGGTATCGTGTTACCCAGTAACTGGGTAGTGAAATGTATGAATACGGTCTATTACTTTAAATGTATGGGAGGGAATTAGTATAAAATGTATGAGAATTAGACGTGCGTTGTGATATTATTACCACAAGACAGAACGTTTTGGAAACTTTTAACATTTAAAATTGTGTTTTCTTAAAACAGCTGATTAACTTTTTAATGTAACTGGATCACAATCTATACATTGTGGACGAATGAATGTCAAAGTCGGTATTTTGCCACCGACTTCCGAATTTAAAGTTATTTTTCACTTGTTAGTGTTTCTTTTGGAAGTCAGTTGCTTTTTTGTGAAATAGTTTTTAGAATAGAATAGGATACTTCTTTAGTTGCACAGAAGGTAGGTACAAGTTTCAGATGTTAAGTTTAAGATGATCCTAATACTAACTAGCTTAACTAAGGCATGCAAACAGTTACGAGGTGTAATGATAAACACTCATTCAAGGGAAATTATCGCCCGATCTCTCTTGCGACAACTGTAGCAAAACTATTGGATAGTGTGCTTGAGGCTTGTCTGGGTAAGTACATAAACATACATGACGCTCAGTTTGGGTTTAGACCTGGGCTATCAACTGAAAGCGCGATTCTAGCTCTTAAGCACACTGTCCAATACTACACGGAACGGAAGACACCGGTATACGCCTGTTTTTTGGATCTCTCCAAGGCCTTCGATCTCGTTTCGTACGAAGTGCTTTGGAGGAAGATGGAGGATAGGGGTATGCCGGCGGGACTGTTGAAAATATTTCAATTCTGGTACTCGAATCAGAGTAATTGTGTTAGGTGGGCAAACTGCCTCTCGGAGTCATACAGGTTGGATTGCGGAGTGAGACAGGGGGGATTGTCCTCTCCAACGCTGTTTAACTTGTACGTAAATGATCTCATAGTCGAGCTCAGCGGCATGCGTGTCGGTTGCCGGGTGGGGGGTGTTTGTGTGAACAACATCAGCTACGCGGACGATATGGTGTTGCTGGGCCCGACTGCGAGGTCAATCAGGGAAATGCTGAAGGTATGTGAAAGATACGCCGCATCACATGGTCTTATATATAATATAAGAAAAACCAAGTTTATGGTCTTCAAGGCCGCCGGCAAGTGCCCGGACACCATTCCTTCAATTACCTTGAACGGCGCTAACATAGAGCAGGTGACCAAGTTTTCGTCTGGTCCTGCTCAGGAAGGCGGGGCGCCCTGCCGACTCGCCGTCCGCGTACCGGCCCATAGTGCTGCTAGACGAGGTGGGTAAGCTGTTTGAGCGTATTATCGCAGCCCGCCTCGTCGGCCACTTGTGCAGAGAGGGGCCGGACCTGGACGACAGCCAGTTTGGTTTTCGGCACGGGCGCTCCACCATCCACGCTGTGTCGCGGGTGAGAGTCCTGGCGGAGGAAGCGGTGTCCCGGGGCGGGGTTATGTTGGCGGTGTCCTTGGACATCTCCAACGCCTTCAACACCCTGCCCTGGAGTTGTATTCGGGAGGCACTGCGCTATCATCGGGTGCCTCCCTACCTCCGCCACATCGTTGGGGCTTATCTGTCGGATAGGTGTGTCACCTACGTGGGACGCGATGGCGGAAACCAGCGCCGCATGTCGTGCGGTGTTCCGCAGGGTTCGGTCCTAGGGCCGCTCCTGTGGAACATCGGGTACGACTGGGTGCTGAGGGGCGAGCTCCAACCGGGCGTAGACCTGACTTGTTATGCAGATGACACGCTGGTCACTGCCCGGGGGAGCTCGCACAGGGAGGCAGCGTTGCTGGCGACGGCTGCGGTCTCACAGGTGGTGGGCCGCATACGTCGCCTAGGCCTGGAGGTGGCCCTCAGCAAGTCGGAGGCTATGGTGTTTCATGGCCCCCGGCGGGCGCCACCACCCGGCTCACACATCGTGGTCGGGGGGGCTCGGATCGCTGTCGAGTCCACCATGAAGTACCTAGGATTGGTGCTCGACAGCCGATGGGACTTCGGGCCCCACTTCCGACGGCTGGCGCCCAAGTTGCTGGGCGCGGCTGGCGCACTCGCAACTCTGCTTCCCAATCTGGGGGGCCCGAGCGCCGCCTGTAGGCGGCTCTACGTGGGGATCGTGCGATCCATGGCCCTGTATGGGGCCCCGGTGTGGGCCTCTGACCTGACGGCCGGCAGCATCGCTGTTTTGCGAAAGCCGCAGAGGGCGATGGCCGTCAGAGTCATCAGGGGGTATCGCACGATCTCCTACGAGGCGGGCTGCGTACTGGCCGGATCCCCGCCCTGGGACCTTGAGGCGAAAGTTCTCGCGTCATTGTATCAGTGGCGCGAGGAAGCGAGGGCGCGAGGCGAGGGACCGATGCAGCGACATATGGAGCTGCGTCGGTCTCAGCTTCGCGAGGTCCTGGTGGCGGAATGGCGGGACAGGCTTTCACGCCCTACCGCCGGCCTCGTCACCATCGAGGCGGTCCGGCCGGTGCTCGAGCGTTGGCTTAGGAGGAGGCACGGCTCCCTGTCGTTTCGGGCGACGCAGGTGCTCTCGGGGCATGGTTGCTTCGGGAAGTACCTGTGTCGCATAAACAGGGAGCCGGACGCCCGGTGTCACCACTGCGTCGACTGCCGGGAGGACACGGCGTGGCATACGCTGGCAGAGTGTGCCGCTTGGGAGGAGCCGCGCCGTGCCCTCATCTCAGAAGTAGGCAGTGACTTGTCGCTGCCGGCCGTAGTCGAATCGATGGTCAGCAGCGCCGAGTCCTGGGACGCGGTGGTCTCCTTCTGCGAAACAGTCGTCTCGCAGAAGGAGGCTGCGGAAAGGGAGAGGGAGATCTCATCCACTCACCCGGCCCGCAGAAGGCGCACCGGGCGTCGGCGGAGGGCGGACAACGCCCTCTTCCAGCCCCCCTAAATGGGTCCAGGGGCGACGGACACGGGGACGTCCGTCGCTACCCACACACCAGGACCCGAGGTGGCGGCGCGTAGTGTTCCACGCGCGCCCCTCTTAGGCGTCACGGGGGGAGTCAAACACCTCACTCCCCCCCACAGACCCGAAGAGGCCCGCAGTGGCGGGCCGGCACCAGTCGGGGGTTGCGGAAGGATCGTACGTTCCCGCGATCCCCGGCGTAGGTGTGAGATGGAACACCGGGGTGGTTTTTAGTCAGTAAGAGTCTGACAGACCCCGCCGCCCGCCCCAGGGCGGCGGACATCCATGAGGATTTTCCACCCCGGAAACAAAAAAAAAAAAAAAAGGTGACCAAGTTTAAATATCTGGGCCATATACTTGTCGACGACCTTAAAGACGATGAAGACGTGGAAAGGGAGCGCAGGGCGTTGGCGGTTCGCGGGAACATGTTGGCGCGCAGATTTTTCCGTTGTACCGATCAGGTCAAAATAACCTTATTTAAAGCATACTGCCAGGGCCTGTACACGGGAAGTCTGTGGTTCAGCTGCTCGCGGGGGACGCTAAATGCCTTGCGCGTCCAATACAACAACGTTTTTAGGATGATGTTGAAACTCCCTCGCTTCTGTAGTGCCTCAGGGATGTTTGCCCAATCGCGTACAGATGGTTTCCATGCGATCATAAGGAAAAAGGTAGCATCGCTTGTGAGGAGGATTCGAGGGAGTAGCAATAGCATCCTGAGGGTCGTGGCTGAGGACCCAAGAGCTCCTTTGCTGAGGCATATCATGCGAAATCATTGTCCGCATGAAATGCCTCGTAAGTACCTACATGACTCATTAAGAGTTTCATCCCTAAAGTTTGTTACTAACCCTAGTGTATAAGTTGTAGTTTTTAAGGTGTGTACTAACAAAAGTGGTTCCTATGTTGTTCCAAAAATAAAACTATTATTATATTATTATTAATATATGATAGATGATGTTTAGTAATTTTTTTTTCACTTTTGCGTTCAGGTTTTCTACCCCTCACAAATTGTAGTACCTACCCCACACAAATACGTATACCACTACTTGCTATGAAAAACACCAGTGAAACGAACTTATAATAACATCCTCTACAATACGAAGTGCAATGGTAAAAAAACCAAATGCATTAAATTTAAATTACCGAATGTAAGAAGTAGCGAGTGTGACATCATGTTGAATGGAGAAAAACTGGAATTAATTAATCACACAGTTTTTCTGGGAATCACGCTAGACGAGAAATTACAATGGGGACCTCATATAACATCTCTTGCGGGGCGGCTAAGCTCGGCCGCTTATGCTGTTAGAAAGATAAGACAGTTAACAGATGTAGAAACCGCGCGTTTGGTCTATTTTAGCTACTTCCACAGCATTATGTCGTATGGCATTTTACTGTGGGGTCGGGCTGCTGACATTGAATCCATCTTTATTTTGCAAAAGAGAGCTGTCAGAGCCATTTATAATCTACGTCAACGCGAATCTCTCAGGGAACTATTTAAAAGGATTAATATTATGACGGTACCTTGCCAATTCATCTATGAAAATATTATGTACGTAAGAAAAAATCTACATCTTTTTAATAAAATAAGTGATAGACATAATTTTAATACAAGAAATTAAAATTGATCAACCATTTTTCAGATTAGCTAAAGTACATACATCTTTTATGGGGTACTGTGTTAAATGCTACAACAAAATACCTTGTAATATATTGCAATTAAATGAAAGAAAATTTAAAACTCATATAAAAAGTTCACTGTGTAAACAAGCATATTACAAATTAGAGGATTATATCCAAGATAAGAATGCTTGGAAACATGCTGGTCCAGCTCCACAGGACAATCTAGGATCTTGACAAAATTAAAACTTGTTGCTACTTTAATTGTATGGTTTGTTATTTTTATGACATTGGTTTACATTCTGTGACTACTTTAACTCACACACTGATATATTAATTGGTTACATAATTTGGGAAATCGTATACTTTTACAATGTTTGTAAATATGTGAACACCATGTATCTATCATTTAATTAACTTATTTATCATTGCTACGTTTATTAAATTCTTTTTACCTATTTTGGTAGGGTAATTTTTATTATAGGTGCATCGTCTTCACATATAATTATATAATTAATGTATACAAAGTATTGTAACACATTTTAAAAGAGTAACGATGGAGTTTCTTGCCCATTCTTCTCCATACGAAACTACCTTTTGGAAGGGGCGACTAGAATCAATTCTATTTAAATGTAAATGTTGACGTTCAAAAGTGCCTTTTATGTGCCTATTTGAAATAAATGCTTTGACTTTGACTTTGACTTTGCACTAAATACATATTAGTGAAGCTAACTCAAAAACTCCTCATCAGAACTTGATCAAATTGATATGGGACCACCTCAGGAGCATACTCTTTCAAACAACAAAACGATTTTCAAAATCGACGCACCATTGATTTTTATATCATTAGACATACAAAAAAAAAACAAAAAAAATTGGAAAATCCAAAAGTGCAACGCTCATTTATTTTAATAAAACAATAAATCGTATAATTGATTTGTAATAAAAAAAAAACATGTATGCAAGAAGAGTTATTTTATTGTACGTGTGTATGTATAGTGAATTTGAATAAAAAATCAATTTTAAAATCTACCTAAACTAGGCTACTGTTATTATGAAATACGGCACCAGTTCACCAAATTCTGGAACTAATAAAAAAAGCCCGGTCTCGATATATCAATATTTTCGTGAGTTATCGTTGGTACAAAATCAGCGTAGAGACATCAGTAGGCCAATTCTCGTACTTAAAAAACGTTCAAATTCAAGTCGCAATCTCATCTCAGCGACAATCAATGTCAAAAACCTGAAAAATGAAAATTGATTGTAATTTTGACAGATTGAGACTGAGATTAGAATGCGAACGGTCTTAAAAATACGGGAATTGCCCCTCAGGGCGTCCACGTAAAATATTTATCGAAACGTTTTTTTTCAAAGTAGCAACATAGAATGATTTTTAGAAAGTATAAGATGTTTAATTTAAGTGTTTTCTCGATTTACATCTACTGATATTATTGTATAAGTGCAATATATGTAGTTGTGATAGAGGCATGTAAAGATCACAAAATTGCATGATCTTAAAGAGTCGGGAGCAAAGCACTACCTCAACCGCTTCGCGTTATGAGGCGTGCAAAATACATACAGGCGAACATGCAACCTCCTCCTTTTATGAAGTCGGTTAAATTGATTAACACCTTTTAAATAACTGGATCATAATCTCTACAATAGCGTTGCATAATGGACAAATTAATGTAAGTTGGAAATGTGTAACATTTTAAAGTGTAATTTGGTAACGATTGCATATTTTTAAATTTTTGTAAACGTTGACAAACGTGTTTGGTGATAACTGATTAGTTAATTACAATATTACTTATTAGGAAGTCCGCATTGAGTCACTTTTATGTTGTTAGTTAATTTGATGATTGAGAAAACTATTTGTGACAAGCAACTACCAATGTGACTTTTCAATTCATATTATGTAGGTACTTGGCAAGCTTATCTTGGACAATCTGACGTCTGTGAAGGCAAGAGAGAAAATCTGGACTTAAAGTTATTTTATTTATTAAGCACACAAATGTACAGAGGCGGACTTAATGCCATAGGCATTTTTACCAGTCAACCTTTGGGTGATGCAGAGACAAACAGAAGTAGGTGTAATTTATAAAAAATAATTTAGGAATAAATATTTTGAACATAAAGACACGTCACTCCTTTTAAGACTATAAATATAATATATATATATATATATATATACAACGTGTCGTTTTGCATCCTCGTCAAATTTCAGGAGGCTGTTATGAAAGACATAATATACATAATCGAATAGACATAATCAAATAAAATTACGATCCTGCTCAATAATTAATACATACTTGTTTTTTTAGATATTTAAGTTTGACAGTGTTTTAGAATACTCCACTTTCAAAGAAATGAATCGCCCCGTTGCGTATGCGGTAGGCAGTGTCGCACGACTATGTCGCTGTGTGCATGCGTTACAGTTACAGCGCAGTTACAAGGGCGGTATAACACGGGCCCTACACATGCCGATTTCCAAAAATTATAAAAAATAAAAATAAGTACCTACTTATTTTATTATTGATTCGTGTCGAGAATCATTAGCATAGTTACCTCCTCGAATTTGACGAGGATGCAAAACGACACCTTGTATATATACACCTAATTATATACTTATTATAAGTATAAGCACAATTAAATGTAAATAAATACACGATTATACTTTTTTAGTATAATCGTGTAAATAGGACAAACAATGAGAAAACATTACCGCTGTGGCGATACTGCCAGCTTCTTGCGAATGTGCTCACGAAGTTTAGTTTTAAAGGAGGCTTTTTTTATTAAGGAGTTAAGCGTCTGTAATCGCAAACGATGTAAGCAGCGTAGCAGCTGGCGTTTTGTAGTGTTTGCCTACCCCCATGGGAGGAAGGCGTGAGCTTATACAGGGTTGTTGCGGTATCTACATCGCCACATGCGAGCTGCGCGTCATACTGACGTGAAGCAGAGTTTACCGCGCGACTAGCATATACAACTTCCCGACAACAATCGTCGGGCAGCTGCCCACCAGACACAAAACTCGTCTGGTTTTGAGCAGGTTATTTGACTGGTTGACTCAGCAAAAAACATGGATATACTTTATCGACAGAACATTCCAAAAATATGTAAAGCTTCACCTATACCTAAGTTTTCACGGTGAGATGGTTACAGAATAGCTCGGCTGATATCTTCAAAAAATATAAAACGTCAAAATACTGGAAAATGTTTGACACTTGCATGTGGGTCAAAAGGGATCATTTGGTTGCAAATGACCACCCCTAAATCCCCTTAATGGATTGCCGACTTATTACAAATAGCCCTGTATATGAAGTCGCCAACCTGTCTTGAGCAAGCGTGGTGATCAGTGAGCAAGCGTGGTGATCAATGAGCAAACGTGGTGATCAGTGAGCAAGCGTGGTGATCAATGAGCAAACGTGGTGATCAGTGAGCAAGCGTGGTGATCAATGAGCAAACGTGGTGATCAGTGAGCAAACGTGGTGATCAATGAGGAAGCGTGGTGATCAATGAGCAAACGTGGTGATAAATGAAGAAGCGTGGTGATCAGTGAGCAAGCGTGGTGATCAATGAGCAAACGTGGTGATCAATGAGGAAGCGTGGTGATCAATGAGCAAGCGTGGTGATCAATGCTTGTGCCTTCTCTGAGAAGAGGTCTTAGGCCAGAGGGACAACAGTAGGTTGGTACCTATTATAATATGTAAAGCTTGAAACAACATATTTGGAAGAATTAAAACTAAATTCTACAAATTACTAACTTATATACCTAACCTAACCTCACCCTCATTGCTTTACTCACTGTCCGAGTTAGTTACGGTATAAGGGTATACTTCACAGAAGGCGTGGGATTGTACATTTTTATATGCGCAAATTGTGTTATACAATACATATACTTTTGGAAGATTTTTTTGTATTTATTTCTAGCATTTTTTGGATGATTATAAGAATCCATACTAATATTATAAACACAAAAGTAACTCTGTTTGTCTGTCTGTCGGTTACATTAACAGCTGAACGGATTTTGATGAAATTTAGCACACAGGTAGATTTTGACCTGGGCTTAGGACATAGGATAGGTACTTTTTATCCTGGGAGTACGTTCCCGTAGTATAATTTCCGACCTCTACGCGGGCGAAGCACAGGGCAAAAACTAGTATATTTTTATGTTAGTGTATTTATAGTTATTTGTATGTACAGCGAGATTGCTAAACAGAATTCTGATTAACATTTTATACTGTACTTATATCTATCTATATACTCGTAAGATAATTTGAACTACAAAGGTTGACACCAGTTGTTGAATGTTGTTGTACTGTCAAAATGAAAGACATTTGTACTGTTAGTGTGTTAGGCACTTACCGCGCTGACATTGGTACGGTCAACCGCATGTATACAAAATATTGTAAAACCTTTTAAGAGAATGACTATGTAGTTTCTTGCCCCTAAGAAACTACCTTTTGGAAGGGGCGTGCGACTAGAACCAATTATATTTTCTTGTAAATGTTGACGTTCAAATGTGCCTATTTGAAATAAATGTTTTGACTTTGACTTTGCATGTCCATGGTTACATTAACTGACATTGATAGCGCATTAGTGCGTAGTACCGAGTGCAGCGCGGGCTGTGGTTGTGGCTCAGGTGTTAGTGCTGTCACTACTTCAGATCGTTACAGCAGCTTTAACTGGTCTATAGTGTAGGGTAGCTATACATGAGTCATTTAATAAACACCTCTTTGTCATAGGAGTCACAGAATATCTAGACGATAAAATTCCGATTGTAGTAATTGTTTTTTGATATGAGTAAGGCATTTGATTTTGTGGATCATACCATCTTGTTGTCATCTTGTTGATCATACCATCAATGATATGAGTTTGGTTTCCGCACTTAGTCCTTCAAATGGACCATTGTGCGTAGTTTTTATATTTTGTTTATATAAGTACATAACTACTAAACTAATTACCTAAGCTATATAGCTTAGGTTGTTCTTAACTGTCGCATTAGGGTAAACCCTGTAATGGTAGTTAAGCTGTTATAAATAAATAAATAAATAAAAAATCTTATTAAACAAATGTGGTAAAAATTTGGTATCTGTGGCGTCGCTCTGGATTGGATAAATACTTTTTCACTCCTCTTGCTCAAAAAGACCGTCATTGTGGCGTACCAGAGCGAAGAAAAAATAGCAATTCTTCCTCTAGGGGAAAACTTTTTTTTTTAATTTTTGTGTGGTCAAATGACAATGAGCCTACAAAAACGAAAAAGTCTTTAGTCTTATGTAGAATAATCATGAATATAGACTCGACTTATTTGTTTCATAAAAAAAGAACTTCATTTTATTTTTGAAAATGGAACTAAAATCGGCGATCTCTTCAGAATCAGAATCAGATCTTTATTTGCATAGAATGTAGGTACAGGTATAAAATGTACTTAAATTAATTAGATCGGCTACAGTCTACCTTACGGCGTACAAATTATTACAAAAAAATATATTATTAAAATCAAAACAATGTCAACAAAAACAAAAACAGACATTAAAGCGAAGTCAAACCTTAGGCGTACAAATTATTACATAAATTAAAATATTAATAAAATCAAAATAATGTCAATAAAATAAAAACGTAAATTAAAGTGAAGTCAAATAATAATATTACAGTCAGGTACATAAATAAGTCTTACATGGTCAAATTTTCAATTAAAATCAATCATAACCTGGATAAATTCATATCATTTAGAAATTCTTTCACTGAGTAATAGCATTTGCCTAAAAGTAGTGCAGTTACCTTAGATTTAAAAACGTTTACCGAACAATCCTTAAAACCATGAGGTAGTTTATTTTATATGACAGGACCCATTGTCATAATATTTTTCCTTAACAAAGCTGTTTTATAATTACCCGAATGTAGCAAGTTCTTGTATTGGGATGTCAAGGGGCCATTGCGTGTTCTTATATTGGCCAGTGACGGAAATAAGTTTAAATTGGTTTTTACAAAAATTGCCACTTCCAATATGTACAAACATGGAAAAGTCAGTATCCTCAGAGACCGAAACATAGGTTCACAGCTGTCTGTGCTTTTAAGGTTTGACATAGATCTTATACACCGTTTCTGGGCCCTAAAAATCTCCTCCCTCTCACTACAGTTACCCCAAAATATAATTCCAAATCTTAGCACTGACGCAACCAACCCATGATAATCTTAAACCCATCTTTGGTAGAATGCATGCAATGCTTTGCGGCTGCAGAAGAAAAAACAAAAAAAAGACAGTGGCGCGAAATCTTGATAATTTTTCTCTAATTGCAAATAAAATTGAATTGGTAGTGACCGTAATTAATTTTACAATAGTGAAAATGTCATCATCTAGTGAGATTGGAGACCCTAATTTGCAAATAGAAGAGAAAGGAACAGAACCACTCAACATTCATCTTCACAGAGGACTGAAATTAAGTTACTGGGAAAAAACATCTCGTTAAATATCCAGGATTCTACAAATTGTACATTTAATTTTTAATAAAATAAACTACATATTGTATTGGATTGTTTTATTTTCTCGCAATCGTAGTGAAAAGTAGAGTGTAACACACGGCGCTAAAAACCCATTAAAACTCGGTTTCTATTTACTCCCTCGCTAAAGCTCGGGAGTAAAACTACCTCGTATATAATGGGTCATTTTAGCTCCTTGAATAACAATCTACTATTTTAACAGGCCGACAGCAATGTGTTGAAGTTACTAATTTATTTATTATTTATTAAAACTTTATGCACAAGTAAAAAAATAATACTGTACAATAATGGCAAACTTAATGCCTGAGGCATTTTCTACCAGTCAACCTTAGGGTGATGCAGAGATATACCATGGCAGGTGCAACATACGGGATAGATAGCTCGCAAATGTCTAACTAATATATAGATACTTACATATAAACAAAATAAACCTTGGTCAGGAGAAATAACGATCGGTAGAGTTGAAAACGAATCCAGCAACTTAGTGCTGGGATGTTTCAGCTAACTTCTGACGGATATGTTCACGTGCCTTCACTTTAAAAGATAACCGACTGGTTGCTGTCCTAATTTTCAGAAGGAGCGCATTCCAAAGAAAAACCGCTTGGACAAAGAAAGAAGAATGAGTGAAACCAGAACGGTGAGAAGGACATCGTAGAAGACGATTGTTGGTGGAACCATCTCCACTATCCACAGTCCAATCCACTGTCTACAGATCCTCATCTAGATTAAATACATATGGCGTACCACGTGGGAGCATGTTGGGCCCCTTGCTATTCTTACTTTGTATAAATGATTTAGCAGATTCAATAAACTAGGCAAGTGTCCTATTCGCTGATGATATTTCCGTTAAAGTGCCTAATAACACTAAAAATTCAACTCATGAAAATTAAATACACGAAGCTGTACGGAACATAGGTACTAATATGTATATTTTGTTTAACTTATTAAAATATGTACCTCATAATTATTCATGTGAACTTAATTTGCATGCCCTAAACAGGCAAAATATGGACTGTAGATTAAACCACCAACTTTTACAACTGGTAACACCTATATTTTCTGCAAATAAATGATTCTTATTCAGACAGTCCACTGTGCAGGGCCTGCATGGAAGACGACGAGACAGCAGCTCATGTACTACTAAACTGCCCGGTGGTCGCCACGTACAGTGCAACATACTTTGGTAACCCGGGTACCCAACTTGAGATTGTAACCAAATAACACCAAGGCGTTGCTGCCCTTCCGCGAGGAGCTGGGGTGGATCGAATAATCGATTTCATTTGTTTATTTATTTAACACTTTAAGCACACAAATGTACAGAGGCGGACTTAATGCCATAGGCATTTTCTACCAGTCAACCTTTGGGTGATGCAGAGACAAACAGTGGTAGGTGCAATTTATAATGAAATTTTTGGTTTTTTTTTTTAAAGACACGCGTAAAGCTACCGCCTCCCGATTTTCCCGCCCGTAAAATACGCGCTTCGACGTGGAGTTGCGAACACAAGCTCATAATACTTATCACTACTTCAGACGCTACCCTAATTACCTAGCACAATATATAAACATACATATATAAACTCACGACTTCTTCCCATGGGGGGTCGACAGAAAATACAGAACGCCACCTGCTGTGATCCTTACATACTCGTTAGCTTCATTTACGTTCATACAACTAGCCACACACGCACGGCGCACAACAATCTATAAAATCGCGTAACTAAAGAACGACTACTGTGCTACCATCAATTTATTTACGAGAAACCACCCTTACCTAACTACTGCTGCGGAATTTAAAGGTGCTGCTGTCAAAGTTACCTTAGACGTGTGGTTTATTGTACCTAAAATGTTATTGTACTAATAATAATGGCAACACAGCAACTAAGGTGTCAAAAAAAAACAATTTATAACAACGCAAACAATATAGTATAATCCATTTTTGCGTGAAAGCGTAACCACCATGCAAATAAATAAATATATCAATAAATAAACAAACACTTTCGTATTAATAAGTATTTAATATTGTACAGGATATTAATTAGGATAGGAGAACTAAATATCGACTGTGAACTGGCAACCGTGGCAAATGTGAAAATCTGAGATTAACAGATAATATGAGATAGGGCTCTCATACTACTTATCTGTTAATCTCAGATTTTCACATTTTGATACAATTTTATAAAAAAAAAAAACGTGCAATGTTATATTTGTTTTCAATTACATACACAATTAAAAATATTGAAAACTACGTGTTTTTATGGTATTTATTTGACGTAAACAAAATTTTTCTTCATCCTATTAAGTTGTCAAAATTCTGATAGTACCGGTTGCCGGTACACAGTCGATATGCTCACACACACACACTACACACCCTCACTCTTCCTTACACCTATCACAATTACGTACGCGCGATCTGGCCCTTTTCTATGCAAAATGCTCATTCTTTTGTAAATCATTTGGTCATTCATTTAATTTCGTATAATGTTATGTTACCCATTTGTTTTTAGTTTTGCATGTTTACATTGTCAAGTGGAAGAGCGGAGTCTCCTAACACAAGCAATTCCTTGCTTAAAAGGTGATCTCCAATAATAATGTATCGTAATGCCCTTTGAAATTGAAATGCACATTTTTTAATTCAACTTACAAAATATTGTTTTAACTATTTAACAAAACTTATAAAGTTATAACCATATAACCAGGACATGAAACGAGTAAAACAGTTTAATAATATTATTATTTATATATATATCATACGCCTGCAATTATTTTGCGTAAATGAGTGATGTTATCAGTAGTTTACAATAAATGATAAAATGACAATAGTAGGTAGCTGTAAAAAAATATCAAAAGAAGACATACCTATTCAATGTGTCACTGGCGTTCAGTAGTCTCTGCCTACCCCCATGGGAAGAAGGCGTTAGTATAAGTATGTATGAATATTCAATGTTTGATCGGTTGTTAGAATTTAATTACAAAGTAAGTAATTGAAGTTTCCCATCGAGTCAAAAACAATTGCTAATTAATTTTGCACATCTCTCATCACCTCTTTTACACATCCAGTAGCAAAACAGTAAATAAACACATTCATGATCACTATAATCAGACATAAACTAAATGAAAACAAAGCCTTATTAAATAGATTTTTTGTAAAAAATACAAACAAACTCACCGAAAAAAAAAATTGCTGCCGTATACTTATAAAAGGAACAATAATATCACACACCAGTTATTATCACTTCAAAATCTTTATTCAAATATCGAACGATTCCGAAATTAAAAAAAAATGTTTCCGATTTTTTTTCGTAACAACTCTTTCCGTCCGTTCTTCGCGCTCGCAACGTATGGAATGGCGATGGTCGCTACGATAATGGCACATCAACATCAAAGTAGCCATTAAAACTTGCTAGGGCCAACCCCTCGGTTACTCTATGGTTCTAGCAACCAAAAATAACCTATTATTAGGTCACCTTTAAAAACGTCTTTTTAAATGTATAAAATTCGGTAAACTTTCGCTGGTTTTCGACTGCGTAGGAGATAGTTTTGTATCAAGGTTTTTAAAATGTCGTAATTATGATAAAATCAGCTCGAATTTTAAATATCATTTCGTATTCAGAGATTGCAACAGATATAGAGATATTTTTGAGACAAACTTTTGTTTTTTAAAAGCAAATAATCTAATCTATCTTCACGCCTGTATTCTTCGAAGTGATTGGCAGAGTTGTATAGTGCCTACACGCACATTTGGCCAGGGCGAGCCTATTGCCATCTACCGGCCACAAAACCAGACCGGGGTGTCTGAGAAATACCCACCTAATACTTATAACATTTTGCTTGATCTGGGAATCGAACTCCATCCTAAGAAGTTGCCAGAAGGGTAACAATGACACCTATACTTAATCCTGAAATAAAATGTCAAACTTAAACCATAGACCCCTACAATTTTTTTTATCTAGAAAAAAATATGGTTTTATTGAAGTTAATTACTAGTTGTAACTTTATTACTTAATATTAATATTTTTTCTGGTACCTACTGATCCCTCAGTGCGCGAATTCGACTCGTAGGTACTTGGCCAGTTTATAAGATACACCATATTCACTAATGGTGCATACTTTGTTGGTCAACTCACAAAGAGATAGGCAGAATCCATACTGTCTTTACATCCATGTCAAGGTCGCAGGTTCGATTCTCCGGTCGTGACTAATATTTGCATTGTTCACGATACAGATGAGCCTTATGGGGAAGTGTATTATTAGTAGGTATAGTCAGCCACAAGTCTGACAACCAGTCTTACTTTCTTTATTCTTTATTATTCTTTTATTTTTTTTACTAAAACCAATATTTTGATTTTAATCTTAAGTCCATGGAGTTTCTTGCCCGTTCTTCTGCACAGGTACCTACTACGCTTTGTAATGGGCAAATAAGCTTCATATTTTTGACTGACGGACTCCTTCATAATTCAAAAATGCCTGCAATTGGTTTATTTAAAAGAAATACTTTGATTTTGAGTACTGACGTGTGGTTCTTGATTTTCTACTCTCGGTGTTGAGCCGAGCATTGAGAGACTAACAGAGTGCATCCCAGCGCATCAAAAAAACACACCGTTGGATTTTCAACTCTCGGTGCTAAGCAGTGCGTTGAAAACTCAGTGCGCGATAACAAAACGTACGAGGGCTAATAGTTTAACGTTTTTATTTCATAGTAGTAAGGTCGGTTTTCGTAACTATAGTGTTAGTTCTGACGTGTATACGACCCAACTGCAGTTACGATAGGTCGTTTTAATAAATGACTAGTGAGTTGTCCGGTTCGGTGCTGAGATCTGAACGCTCGTGCAGGAGGCTGTGCACCGTGAGAGCTGCAACAGAGAGCCATGGAGCGAGATTATAGACCGAGTTCCAAACGTCGCGTCGTGATCCGAAACCATATAATGTTTTTGATATCATAAAACGAGTTCTGGAACTCAAATGGAGTTGGGCGGGACACCTGGCAAGACGCAGTAATGACAGGTGGAGTAAGGCAGTGACGGAGTGGCGTCCAAGGACTGTAAGACGAAGTGTAAGTCGTCCGGCGGCGAGATAGGCGGACGACATTGTTACCATCTCGGGTAGGCCTGGCTGAGGCTGGCACAGGAGCGTGGGGATTGGCACGAGAAAAGAGAGGCCTATCTCCAGCAGCGGGTGAAGTGGGGCTGTGGGTGATGTTGGTGATGCGGTAGTAACCTGCAGGTTCCGCCGTAACCTCATCATCATCATACTCCTGTCCTTATGCCGATGTATTAGTGGTGGGCGCAGCATGTCTTCTTCTTCCATACATCTATAGTAAGGCTCCCGCCGAAAGGCGCATCGCGACAGCTCGACGCGTCTCTTGTAGAACGATTGTATTTTGTATTTCAATTTTTTTTTATACAAATATACCAGGTGAAACATGTCTAGCGACCAGAACCCGAATCAGAAATGTTTTTTTTTTTTTAAGAATGTAGTTTGACATAGTATGGTTAATATTTTATAAGTTTTGTACATTCTACCACCACATAAGGTACACAAATATTCAAATGTCATGCTTTTCTAAGTAATCAAATCAATCAATTCGTTTCAATTAATTTTTCAGATAAGTCAAATACCGAGTAATATTATAATAATTAGGTAGGTATTTAATTGTTACTTATCTACACGTTTTCATTATTTCTTTCTAACTTTAAAATCTAAGTCAACATCACTTGAATTATCATCTTTGATTTTTACACTAATACATAAATTCGCCAAACCAGCCACTCGTCAGCTTTTTCCTAAAACTAATAACGACATTCCTCCTGTACGAGCCAATAATGCTCATACAACAAAAGTACGTTTACGCGTACCTAATTATTAAGTAAAACTCCGTCGCGCGGTAATGTGCGGGTCGATAATTACCTAACAATACATTAAGTGCGGCTCAGATAACTAAACAAACATAACTTTAAGATGTTTCTATAAATAAACTATTGAACTTAAAAGTGGTTTGGTGTAACTTAACTAACTACTTACAACAAATACCGTGGTATCCGTCAACGACGAGGAAATCTTTTGGTCCCTCGAGCCGGATGACAGGACAAATCATTTTGTGGGTCGTCGTGACTCGTGTCTCTTCATCAACAGAGTGCTTAGCGTGGTATATCCCAGTTACGTAAGCAAATCGGTGCTGTTGGCTTCTCACAAGCGGGTTTATCCAGTAGCATTGAGACGTTGCAAATGACGTATAAGAGGGTGAGCTATACTGAGTGCCTGCCACTAACGAGCCTGCAGAGACCACGCCTACTGCTACAAACTACTTATCAAGAAATAATCAGCGGGGATAACGTCCACGGCGGTTACTTCAGCTCCGAAAACTTTGTGAGTACACACTACCTATACGCCAACCACTAGCAGCCATAAGGTATAAACAATGTCGACAAAAGAACACTCTGAATTTGTGGAACTTATAACTAAGCAGCAAAGCAGCTACAAGAGAATCAACACTCTTCAAACTAACTACAAATGCTGTGAGTAGAAAAACCCATAGACTACTTTTACAAGCGCATCGAAGCTTTACAATCCTTATGGGATGAATTTCGACCGAACCATGAAATCTTGAAGAAGTATGAGTCTAAACAAAGAAAACATGACCACTATAAGCAATACATTTTCATCACAATAAGACGGATTTTTGACGAAGCAATGCAATCTATGAATCAAAGTAACAACGAAACAAGTTGATAAACGAACCTGGATTTTCAGGGGTATCAAAATGAAAATACTAGAAACTCACGGAAAACCGCAATTTGATACAACTGGAGTACACCAACAAATCTGAGATGAAACGGACTAGCACTTATCACCGCTGTCACGTAATCAAATGTGTACCTTCAACGCCTTGAAGCGAATGGTCTCCAAAATTAATCTGAATGGCATGCATCATATTACGATCTAAATGGGAATCCATAGACCAGACGCACTGAGAACTAAACTACTTACTGCAAGGGAATGACAAATACTATGAAACCAAATACAACCATTAGAGCAGTGGTGGCCCAGTGGGAACGGCTGCGACTTACGAGTTGCAGGTCATAGGTTCGAACCCAGACAGGCGCAGGCACTTTGTGTAAATTATTTCATCACCATTGCTCTCAAAACGGTGAACGAAAACATCGTGAGGAAACCGGCATGTCCTAGAACCAAAAAATTTTTAGACATGTACCACCCTGCATTGGGCCCGCGTGGTAGATTACGGCCTACTCCTTCTCACCAATAGGAGGCCTGTGTCCCAGCAGTGCGAACATTATAGGCTGATTATGCTACGACATCAAGCGATTACATTTCACCTCACACGTAGACACACTTCTCAATCAATCATCCATCGAAAAACCGAGCTCAACTAACACGAAGAAGCTGTATGACACAACGAAAGAGTGTTTCAATGGCCTGGAAAACATTGACATATCAATATTTCAGTATGGGGTCCACTTATCGTGTGCTTATTATCTTCCAAACTGGATGACGTCACTTACGGTAACTATATCAAAACCATGAAACATTCAAAAGAGCTCCCAGAGCTACAGGAGTTTATGGAGTTCCTAGAACTGCAGTTCATATCGCTGGAAAGATCCCGTACCAAAAAAAACGACGGGAAACAAAATTATTCAACGAATAACGAACATAAAAGTTATAACAACTACAAGTCAACGAACTTTAAAGACGCAGAATAGTGGACAAAAACGTTTCATGTAACGCTGACGAATTTCCCACTCTGAAAAAACGAACACGCTGAGGCAGTGTTCTACATTTTTGAACATGGATATCGCAACACGAAACCAAACAACAAGTAACCTGATCTTGTGCAAAAATGGTTTGTTTAGTCACGGCGGAAATTAATACAATTCCACGAAAACATGCCGCACGTGTAACTGCAAACATTACTACCTTCTTCGTAATGATAATCTGAAATGGCAACAATCAAAGCCAACCACATCTACGGTGGCTGAGCGAACATCTAACCACATTAACGGCGAACAAGAGATACTCTAAACGACTCTGCAACTAAGGATCAAGAACAAGGAAGGAGATTATGTGATCCATCGGACATTACTGGATCAAGGCTCTCAAGTAACCTTGGTGACAGAAAATGCTGCTCAGCGGTTGAACTTACCCCGAAACAAAATGAACGCTGCGGTCACTGGCGTTGGCACTATAATGAGCAAAAGGAAAAGGATGTTATAATTGGAATGCAAGTCTATCCATTCTGATTATACTCGTACATTCCAAACCGAAGCGTTAGAGATGAGTAAACTCATCAACAATCTGCCGAATTCAACGATCAACACAGACAGCTGGCGCCTTCATAACATCAAGTTATTATAGCGTTATATAATGCATTGGTGAGGAGCCAGTTAGAATGTAATGCAGTCATCTGGGCTCCGCATGAAGCTAAATATAGTCTCATGTTGGAGAGGGTACAAAATAAATTTATAAGATATTTATACAGGCGTTATTACGGAATCTATCCCTTTTACCCGTTAATGTATCCTACCTTATTTATTTTAGGTATGGTAGGATACAACGAGCTAAGGGTTAGGAGGGATCTTGCACTCGCCTCATATATATTTAAGTTGCTGAGAGGGAAGGTGCATAATGCAGTTGTTTTAGGCCAGGTGAGTCTGTGTGTTCCGGACAGGTACGTGTGGCGGCGACGGCAGCCACGACTGCTAGTGGAACCGCGTGCTCGGACCAAGCTTTTAAAAGAGGCGCCGCTGACGCGTGCACTCCGTACGCTCAACCTCATAGCGAGTGAGACGGACTTATTCTGTTGTTCTCTGGGTGAATTCACAAGGAATGCTTTGTTTGTAATTAGTTATAGGTATTAGTTATAAGTAACAATTAAGTATTCGTTAAGGCGCATTTACCGCATTGGTTAGCTGTAATGGTAGATGTATGTTGTTAAATAAATAAATAAATAAATAAATAAATAAATAAATAAATAAATAAATAAAGTTGGCTGATCCAGACTATCAATCTACTGCTTGGAGCTGATGTTGACTGCGAGGTGATTTTAGGAGGAATAATCAAGCATAACAATGACTTCCCAGTAGCGCAACACACAAAGTTAGGCGGTGGATAGTGTGCGGTGCTACAAAGCAGTTTAACTGTCTAGTTACACTAACAGAGCTCGGCCACTTAATAAAATTTCGGTAACTATAAGACATCAACTTCATTAATTATCACTCCAAAACCGAAACAAATGGCAACAACCTAAAGAAAGCATCAGGGGTAACTAGTTCTCTTCAGGGAAAGTAATCTACCCCCAAGCAGATGGGCTATGGGACGCGTAGTGGAACTGCGCGCAGGCAGTGATAACTTAGTACGAGTAGTCGCACTCAAGACACAAAATGGGGCAGATACTAAGAAGACCCATAACTAAACTAGCCCCGCTACCTATAAACGGGGCATGCGGATGCTAAGATTCACAAAAAGTGAGTTCAGATACTGAGCATGGCAAGCAAAAGGAAGGAACTTATAGAATCCAGAAAAGGGTACATACCTTGCTTGTGGTGTTACTAGTAGCGTTTACAACGCTAACATATGGACTAGCGACACCCCTTCAACGTTTTAAAATAACACGATTAGCTGAAAACCAACCAGAATCAAAATCAAAAAGTATTTTATTCAAACTAGGCTGAGAATTAGAACTTCTTGAACCTCAAAAACTACATAAGATGCTGAGTCCGTCATCCCCAAGGGGTGTGCCTCTTGTCTTCTTCTTCAATACAATACTGACCTTCTTTACACGAATTACAGTGGCCACATCCGCACGCTTAGGCCCAGTATCGAACACCCCACACGGCGGCCCCCGTGAATTGTTTTTTGTACACCTCAGCCTTATCCCTTGGGTTTGAAACCCCGTCAACGCTCACAGGAACGCCAGGCTTAGGATTTAATCTATTATTGGCTTTCCAAAACCTTTAAAATTTGAATTCGTATAGCGTTTGTCCAATAAATTCATTTTAATTTGTTCCCGGTGTTTTTGGCACCACTTGAGCTTTCCCTTATTGACCTTCGGTGCCATCATCCTGGCGTCAAAAATGGGACCAGTGGATGGTTGAACGTACCAACTCCAACCTGGTATTCCTATGAGCCTCGCTCACATGCTTGTTCTACCCAGCCAGGGGTGTTCGCTTACCAGGAGTGACCACGACTGCTTTCAAACGTGGCAATAGCACACGAACATAAAATGTTTGTAGTACAAATTCAAATTTGAAATTTTTATTTCAATCTAAGGAGTCCATATACTGTGTATGAACTTAGCCTATGTTAGTAAACGCAATAACTTAAAAATACAATAAATTATACATTAGTTGGCTACATGAACATGTGCACGCACATGTCTGCCAGCCCAGAGCCTGATAAATGGTCCATCAACCTTGTCCGCCAGTGTAGCTCAAATACTGTTAGGGCTACCCCTGAATTGCCGCAGCATCAATGCACACCGTTTGCGCACGATGGGATGAAAGTCATCTATTCGCGCTTCCGCAAACATGCCCGATGCACTGTACAACCGAGGCAGCCCCAACAATATCCTCAGCGCATTATTACACTGCACGTGCAGAGCCTTATAAGCCTTCTGCGTACTAACCCACAAGACGCACGAGTAAAACGACTGGCAGTAGGCTCTGAAGAGCGTCAGTTTTACCTCGTCAGAGCACCGCGCAAACCTGCGGGCAAGCATATTGCATCGGGCTGGCAACGCCCTGGGGTTCCTATCTATGTCCTGGTCATCTGTGAGAGAACCCGTGACCACATGACCGAGGTATTTAAATTGAGTGACGACTTGTGTTCCTTGTAACGTCACCGGTGGTACAATATAACTGTATATATTATCTCTTTTTGACAAAAATCACTACAATATTTGCCACATGACAGCTAATTTGCAAGTCTACTGATAAGTCAACACCTTTTAATTGAGAATTACACATATTTTCGTCGGTAACACATTGGTTTTCATTCCTCTCCCCCATTATATTTTTATTACAAGCAGTGGTTTTCCAAATCGTTTTCTGCCTAAGAGCATCGAGATTACCAGTTAAAACAAGCGGTAAATTGACATTATGCCCTGGCTGAAGGCCTTAATTTATGAACAGGAAAGTTCGGTTGAGGAGCCTATAACATCCTTATTTTTTTTTTTTTTTGTTTCTGGGGTGGTAAATCCTCATGGATGTCCGCCGCCCTGGGGTGGGCGACGGGGTCTGTCAGACTCTTACTGACTAAAAACCACCCCGGTGTTCCATCTCAGTCGCGGGATCGTACGATCCTTCCGCAACCCCCGACTGGTGCCGGCCCGCCACTGCGGGCCTCTTCGGGTCTGGGGGGGGGGGGGGGGGGGGGGGAGTGAGGTGTTTGACTCCCCCCGCGACGTCTAAGAGGGGCGCGCGTGGAAGCCTATAATATCCTAGGTTGACATGCGAGAAGCTACCCAACAAAAAAAAAAATATATTTCCAGTCTAGTCGCCGTCTAGTGACAAATCAAAGTTCTTCAAATCTTTCGCTGGCCAGTCAGCAACAACCGATGGACAATAGCCGCTTCGATTACGCAAGTACAACCCGGTCACAGTATCTGTGCACTTGGCTGGAATGCGACGCCGCTCCCGCTTCCCCTTTCACCTCCCCGCGTTCACTGCTTTTTTGCACACCGTACCGAGAGCGCCGATGTGACGTCATGGAGCGAGGTGCACAGATATTGTGGCCCGGTTGTAAGTATGACTTGCACTGGGCCGGCTTGAACACTATCACTTCATTATTTTTGAACACGTGTTCTGTCGAAACAGCAAAACATTGTAACACGCAGATTACGTTGCGTGGGACCTTGACAATTTCTTCTCGATTTTAATTATTTACCTACTTACATTACAACCAACATAATGTAATATGAATCATGACCAAGTTTTACCAAGGAGGAGTTATGCATGTTTTAACCGACTACGACAGAAAAAAAACCGGAGTCTATTTTTAATGCGTATCTTTGTATGCGGGATTCTTTATACTCTTGAAGCATCCTACCGGCTGGATAGCATTTATTAGCTATGCCCCTCGGTGTCACCCGCACAAGTCTCGACTTATACTAGACTATACTCGACAATAAAAAGTATCCTATGTCCTAAGCAGAGTCATGGTCTACCCACGTGCCAAATTTCATCCAAATCCGTTCAGCCGTTTTAGCTTGAAAGCGTAACAAACAAACATACAAAAAGTCAAATCTTTTCTCTCTACATTATTATAGTTTAGACATGCATGAGAGGTATCTATTGTCTCGTCTGAGTTAAGTTGGCTAGTTTTTGCTTTTATAAAATCACTAGCTTCTGCCTTCGAGTTCGTCGCGTTGCGTCGTCCGTGTGAAATTTCTTGTTGCCCTGCATACCCACCCCGTCGCATCGCATCGACTGTCCGCGCTATTTACTTCATTTTGGCTAAGCGTTCTTTCTGACTGTTTTTCTTTTTGGACGGATCCTAAAAGTCGTAGCGTGATGTTGAATAGCCTATAGCCTTCCTCAAGAATGGGGCTATCAAATGCAAGAAGTATTTTTCAAATCAACTGGTAGTTCCAGCCTCCAGATTAGCGCGTTCCAACAAGCTCTACTCAGCTTTATTACGGATATTGGCGAATTTCGGACGCGTCAGTAATGTCTATTTTTTTTATTGTACCATGTCCATGTCAAAATAAAGGGCTTCAATAGGCCATTCCAAAAATATAAAACCGAAAAAGGAAGAAAACAAAAAGTTCGAAACATCAAATCTGAGATTTAACTAAAATAACTGCCACCAACTCACCAGACTGCTTGAAAAGTGAGCTTGTTTTATTATTGACATTTTAGTTGAAGTCGGATTTTTAGATTTCTTTCAGTTTTTAGACGATAATGGTCGACCGCATTGATGTTTCACCTTTCATTCGTAAGTATATTTAAATGGCTTTGCCTTTCATTGATCAAATTTTTTGATGTGATGACATTGATGTGTCGCTACGAAAATCGCCCTAACAGCTAGGAAATAAAGGCGCTGTCAAATTCAAATTATAATCCTCCCGACCGATTTCGGTCTCGGTGCGTGGTCAACCTCAACGGAGATGAGACAGATTGCAAAAGGTATTATAGTGCACAAGAAGTGTGTGCGTACACACAGGCGCACTCTCTGTTCCATTACTCTGCTAGTCCTTCGATGGGACGACATCGGCAATCCGACCGGAAATCCAGAAATGGTATTGATGTGCAGTTGATTGTACTGTTGCTTTTACTGAAATGATGGCTGCAGCGACCATTTTGATTCCGTAGTCGAGTGATGGATTTCCTGATTCCATTTACCTACAACAAAATAAATGCTAAACTACAATTTCATCCTAAAGTCTTGTATGAATGTAAGAAAGTTATAACTGAATGGCTAAACACTCTTACGTATGATGAAACTGAGCACATTCTAGTACGAATTTGCTGACTTGACACACACATACATAATTATACACTCAAAAACACGCACACACTCACTCACACGCACACACACACTCACACACACAATCACGCATGCTTAGAATAAGTTCATAGAAACTATAACAATTTTATATTTTTACCAGCTTTGATTCTTGGCTGGGTTTTGTTTTATATTGTATTATTTTCTAATTAGTTTAGTCTCAATACTGTATTAAATAAGGGAAGTAGCGAGTCAACCCCAACACAAGTATTTTTAATTACTTACTGGGGCTGTCTCAACTCATGTATAGCATGTAACTTTTGAGACTGAATAAACATATTTTATTTTTTATTTTTATTTCAACTTATTTAGGAATATATATCTACATACGACCGAAAGTGTGATTTCCGCCCTTCCGGTCAAGATTTTAGTTATAAGCAAGACATAGTTTACAGAATCAGCAAGAGAAAATGTCAGAGGGCCCGCCATGTTTATAGAATGACGCAATGAGAGCAAACGAGTCCTTGAGTTTGCCTAGAGCAGACCGCGTATCGGCATTTCGGCAAGCGTAGTGTAGGACGCCCCACACTGGATCGAAATAGCATCCTGGGAGACGCCTATGTGCAGCAGTGGACTGCGGTACACTGAGCTGATTATGACCTGGTGGCAGGTGCTTTTACGGTGCTATAAAGCACGTTAGGCCGTTTGTCCCGGCTGTCATATTTATGTAGAATTGTAGACCATTGACAGATGTTTGGATAGTCAGAAGCCTGAAAGTCTGACAACCAGCATTACTAAGGGGTATCGTGTTACCCAGTAACTGGGTTTTGAAAGTAAGATACACACTCTGTCTACATCTCTAAATCTACTATCCTATCGCAGGTATGCTGGAAGAGATTTCATTAGAAATAAGCATCACCTTTGTACCTATTTTTCTGTTATTTTCTTCTTGTCTGTTTATATAAGTGTGTACTTAAATGGTTAAATAAAATAAATAAATTAAATAAATAGGCAGTCGCTCCATGTCAAATTCAAATTCACATTACTTATTTGTAAAACATAGGTACAATATAATAAGATCTAATTCGAATGTCAGGATCGCTATGTTTGACCGAATAGGTATACAAATTTTGGACGGGTAAAGAACTAGTATTCCGCATCCGGTTAGACTGGAAGCCAACCCCACGCAGTTGGGAAAAGGTAGGCAGAATGAAGGTGAACTAAAGGAATGTGGTCGTTCCATTCAAGACACTGACATAGGTTCATAGGCTGCCCCGTTTCTGTAGTACGTCGGAAATGTTTGCACAGAATAGAACTGACGGCTTCCATGCGATCAATCGGAAAAAAATTGCGTCGTTGGTAACTAGAACACGGGCCAGCAGCAACAGCATTCTGAGAACAGTGTCAGAGAAATTATACTCTCCCATTTTGAGGCATTTCGTGGAGAGGATGGCCAGGTGAGAATATTTTATCTTACTTAGTCATCTTCATTTTAAAAGAGTAACGGTGGAGTTTCTTGTCCATTCTTCTCCATACGAAACTACCTTTTGGAAGGGGCGACTAGAATCAATTCTATTTAAATGTAAATGTTGACGTTCGAAAGTGCCTTTTATGTGCCTATTTGAAATAAATGCTTTGACTTTGACTTTTTGACTTTGACTTTCTGTGCAAAATGCTTCAAAATCTAATAATAATAATGCCAGTTACTAACACTAGCTACCTTTAAGGTTTTACTAACATTATGGATCATTGTTGTCCCAAATAAATAAATAATGTATTTATTTATTTATTAAACGTTGTGTCAAATAGCGTTTATCAATATTACCGCATTACGTATTACTTATGACCCGCTCGAAGTGTTAGGTACCGTGTGTTTACAATAGTAATACTTTCACTTCGAGCCATTAGCCTTTAGCCATCCAGTGTGTTTATAACTTACTAAGTTATTGTTTCGTTGCCACATTATTTATGACTTAAATATTTTAACTATTAATATCGTTAAAATTACGACATAATCTTTGGCATTTTTGGATTTTCTTTAAATATGTCATTTTAGCATTTCGAATCTTTTAGCCCTCGTGGCCGCGTGCGATTTCATATCGCTCACTGGATATTCGACGCACCGCTTAGCGACGAGAGTTGAAAATCTAACAGTGTATTTTTTTGATCCGTTGCAGATGCACTATGTTCGATTATCAATGCTCGGTTTAACACCGAGAGTTAAAACTCCAGTGTGCGATGTAAACTCGCCCATGCTATATGTTTAAGTCCCAAGTAAGTCCAGCACCCTAATTGCGTAACACTTTCGATCACAATCCGAGGGTTTTGAAGGAAATTTCTAGACCATTGCTTCATAGTTTGCAAACCTCAAAGTCAAAGTCAAAGCATTTATTTCAAATAGGCACATAAAAGGCACTTTTGAACGTCAACATTGACACAACAACGTAAATAATTCAATGAACGTGGCTGAACTGTCAAAATGAAAGGAATTGCTATCACTTGTTATTTATGTGTGTTACGCAACTCTATACAGACTCCAGGCTGCTACTAAGAAAATTCCTGATAGAACAACCCGATAATCCAGTTTGCCGACCTGGGGACCTCATGATTACCGCCCCGGTCGGCAGTCGCGACCACTACCCCTCCAAAGAATATCTTACTGACCGGCAGTTGGGAGAATGCGTTCTTGACACCTGTCCGTGCGACAATTCTAGTCTTTTATTATTAAAAAGAGGTAATTGTTTGTAGGTTTCTAGGGGGTAATCTCTGAAACTGCCGTTCGGATTTGAAAAAATATTTTTACCTTCGAAAGCCCAGTTCTTGAGGAAGGTTATAGGCTGTTTAACATCACGCTTGGGACTCTTAGGAGCCGTTCAGAAAGATCATAAGTCAGAAAGAACGGTACGCGAAAACGAAGTTATAGTGCGGGCGGGCGATGCGATGCGACGGGTGGGTCATGCGATGTGACGGGTGGGTCATGCGATGCGACGGGTGGGTCATGCGATGCGACGGGTGGGTCATGCGATGCGACGGGTGGGTCATGCGATGCCACGGGTGGGTCATGCGATGCGACGGGTGGGTCATGCGATGCGACGGGTGGGTCATGCGATGCGACGGGTGGGTCATGCGATGCGACGGGTGGGTCATACGATGCGACGGGTGGGTCATGCGATGCAACGGATGGGTCATGCGATGCGACGGGTAGGTCGGGGAAACAATAAATTTTACGCGGATGAATTCGCGGCCAGAATCTAGTAACTAATAAAGATCAAATTCGCAAAACACGTATTGTTTTGTATAAAACTGACGTGTGTCAAGAACGCACTCTCTCGACGGCCGAACACTACATAGTATCGTTTACGACATCGAAACCAGCGGGGCAATGCCCGTATTTTTTTTTATAAGTGCGAGAAATGACCTTCAGAAGGCCTATTCTCTCACATAAGAAACGTTCAAATTAAAGTCTCACAGTCATGTTGAGACTTGAGATTAGAATTGCCCTCAGCTGACAGTTGAAGTTGCTAGCCATTTATTGCGGCGTGCAACACTACGTTAACGTACCTATCATTATTTAGAAACCTAAACCTATCTGCTACTTGAATATAATTTCTTAAAAGATAATAAATAAACTTATAATGAGTGAGCAATGGTAGATTATCGATTGTTTTATCGTTTACGTCATTCGGTCGACAACAAAATGGTCTAATATTATTAATCGCGTTGCTACCAATTTCAAAGCTATTACATTCAGTATTTCCTTTCCCAGCGCTTTAATTAAGTTGTAAGCTTTCGGGTAAATAGACTAAGTACAGTCACCCACACGTCTATGATAACTGACTTTTGTTTGGCGTATGTAAGTCAGTATTTTTCTTTAAATACTAGTAGTGCGTTTTCATGTATTTCTGCCAAAATAAACAGACTTCCAAAAAAAAACAACACTACAAAGTGAAAAATAACTTTAATTTTGGAAGTCGGTGTCCTTGGTTTTGTATTTTCGAATATCTTCACTTGCTAAGTAAATAACAGTGACAGGAAGTTATTATTATTAAATCTAAGTAGAAAAAAATAACTGAATCTGAATTTAAGTATTATTGAAGCTAACTCAAAAACCACTCATCAAAATTTGACCAAATATAAATGGGAGATATTTATGAGGGACCATCCTATAGGTACCCTTTCGAAAAATACAAGATTTTTCAAATCGGTTTATAAATGACGGTGTTCTGAGGTAACAAATATAAAAATTACATAAATCACCACCGAATTGAGAACCTGCTCTTTTTTTTAAATCGGTTAAAAGCACATTTTCTTTCACCTTCTTTATTAACAGGCTGCTCATAGGGTCCTGGTACAAAATCAAAAATCAAAATCAAAAGTCATTTATTCAAATTAGGCTGAGAATCAGCACTTTTTGAACGTCAAAATCACATAAGACATACAACGGGGGCTATTTGTCTCGCGTCGAGTTGCCAAGGGGGTGAGTTGTCGTAGATTCATCAGCAGGCCAGACTCACTTAAAAGGTCCATAGTACGACCCATCTTCAAGGGTGGAGATGGAGACCGTGTCACTAACTATCGTCCTATTTCTATTCTAACATCGCTTTCAAAAATTTTAGAAAGGATAATTAATACAAGACTAATAAAATATCTAGAAAAATATAATCTACTTTCAAAATCATCAATTTGGTTTCCGATCGGGCAAGTCTACAGAAGATGCATTAAACCATTTTACTGATCACATTATTCGAACCATAGATAACAAAAAAAATGCCTCACAATTTTTCTTGATTTGGCGAAAGCTTTTGACACGATTTCTATTCCCACCCTAGGTAACAAGTTACATCAACTCGGTATTCGAGGAAATCAACTGAAATTGCTGCAAGACTACTTATCCGGAAGAACACAAAGGGTGAAAATCTCAAATTATGTCAGTGATAGTCTGCCTGTTACCCATGTAGTGCCACAGGGTAGTATTCTTGGCCCAACGTTATTCATAATGAGCTTACACAACTTAATATCGAAAACTGTAAAATTATTTCCTATGCCGACGAAAAGACCCTAACATTCCATGGTGACACTTGGGATGTAGTTTACCAAAAGGCCCCACATGGATTTAACATAGTCACTAAATGGCTTGCCTTAAATCATCTGTCGCTAAATACAGATAAAACTAAATTCATCCCTTTCTCAATTCGCAACCCTGGTAAATCGCTTCAACTAACTCATCACTTAATCGCTCACACTTGTCATACTGAAACTGTAAATTGCACGTGTCCGTCTTTATCTTCCGTGGATTTTATGAAATATTTAGGTCTTATATTTGACAAAAACTTGAACTTTAGAAATCATATAATTAATCTCTCAAACAGAATTAGAAAACTTATCTATGTATTTAAAAAAATCAGACACTCAGCCAATACTAACTTACTAAAAATTATTTACTATTCTTTGTGCCAAGCCGTTATAACTTATTGCATCACTATCTGGGGCGGTGCTGCCAAAACACATAACTTAATTGTTGAACGCGCTCAAAGAGTTTTGCTTAGGGTTAGTTACTTCAAGCCCAGGTATTTTTCTACCACTGAGCTGTACAGGATTAGTGGAATACTTACGGTTCGCAAACTTTTTGTACTATTATTAGTTATGAGACAACATTCCAGTGTCTGGCTTAACACCCTGACTGAAAAAGAAAATACAGGGAGAAGGCGGTTAGAATTGTGTAAATCTGTGCCTTGTAGAACAACTTTTGCGCAAAGATTTAACTTGTTCCTGGGCCCGAGACTGTATAACATAGCTAACAAAAAAAAAAAAAATCTCTATGACAAAGAGAAAGTGTAAACAGAAAGTGATCACCTGGCTTCTATCACTTACATAACTATGACGAAACTGAAAAACTGTTTCATATCCCTGCATAAATACTTCGTGAGTTTCAAGTATTTTGTATGGTTAACGCCATAAATACATCTCTTACATAGACAAACCTCACACCGCACACACACCGCATGCATCTTGACCCTCACCCCCACACTCAAATCCACCTCCACTCACACACACACACCCTAACACACCCCACTCACACACACACACACCCCTAACACACCCGACTCTCACACACACACACCCTAACACACCCCACTCACACACACACACACACACCCCTAACACACCCGACTCACACACGACACAACATGCAATTGCAATCATACCTACATTATTTTCAGGCTCTTAAATAATGCCTTATTAGTGATAAGTACTTACCTCAATCATAATTGTTGTTATTTATATATTTTATTTTTATTTATTTTTCTTTTCAAATCATAAAATGTCTTATTCACCTACTTGGTTTATTTTGTACCCAGTATGCTTCTTTTCTTGTCAATTGTAAAACGTTAATTTAAATTTTAAAACTATAACCGGTCGTCCGAAATGCGCGGATGCGCGAAAAATGCGCGTCCGAAATCCAAAATGATATAAAATTTTAGCTTTCTGGCTCTAATGTATATATTATGTAATGCAAATGAGGATGGGCGCTGATATCTATAACACAAGATATTATTCAGTTATCTTAGTTTAGGTATTTGTAGCAACTCTTACATGTATAATAATGTAACTACCTTTTGGCCTATTTTATTGTAAAACTGTTTCCTTATGTCAATTTTGAAGGTGCAAATAAACTTTTTTTTTATTTTTTTTTATTTTAGGTAAATTTTTTTTGGAGTACGGAGAGGTCTCGATGTGTAAAAAGTGTCACCCATATCTGTCCATCATTCTTTGCCCATGCACAGACTGACCACACAAAACTACTAGTATTCAGCTGTATTCGGTAAGACTGGAAGCTGACCCCAACATAGTAGGGGAAAAAGGTTAGGTAGATTGATTGGATTGTCATACAGCTGAACTTAATAACGGGTGTAAAAAGACGCTTAAAGGCTCCTACAAACAGGCGCGACACGCGACGCGAATCGCACGCGACACAAAGGCACCGCCTGCCGATGCCGCGCGACGAGCGGGTTTATTTTTTTCGCCTTAACGAAGTCGAGTCACTTATACTCCTCGTTATTGTGATAATTTTTTTGTACCGAACCATACCGGGGAACCTTCTGTTTACGGAGATATTGAGGGTCAAAGTTCCGACCCCCACGTAATTGGGAAAACTCAGGCTTAAATTGATTGCACAGACTGACCACAGCTTACCCTTGCAGATGGCCGATTCGGATGATATTTCCTATTACTAAATGCTAACGTATGGAATTCCCAAATTAAACTGTATTTACGGTAACACGCACGTCCATGATGACTCTTGACTTTGACCATTATTGTGAAGCCGTAAGGAGGATATTCCTCGTTCAAGTGTAACTAATGACGTAGTTGACTGTTGTTTAGTGAAAATTCTATGAGTAGTCATATCAAACAGGTTTCATAATGCTCTAGGTCAATTAAATTAGGATTTGAATGGTGTCAACGTGTATCAGTAGGTAGGTGTAATATTTAAATGAAACAACAGCTAAAGTGCGGTCACGGTCGGACTGCATAGAAAACAAAAGAGAAGCGCGATGACACAAAGCTGGAAATTTATTGCAAATTATGAAAAAATTCTCTATTTACAAAAAATCTATTGATTGGACTAAAACATGAAAACACTATCACGTTAATAATTAAGCGGCTTGAAGAACAATCTGAAAAAAAACAGAATGCATGTATATTAGTATGGTTTTTAATCACTAAAAGAAATTTTATAGGTATCTTCGTGACTTTTTTCTATCGTACCAAATTAGTTCTATTATTTTTTCAATACACTATCTAACTTGCATATATCCTGAAGAATATCATATATTTTTCTGATTTTATTTACTGCATTGGATCATATACTTTTAGGCATTATAAAACTTGCGTTTAGGTCATGTAGTCTATCTTAACTGTGGGGTTTTTCAGCGATTATGATGACTCACCTCCTGATGGTAACCACCACTTTGAACTCATGGTTCTCCTCCCCTTCTCCCAATATACCTACAGGTGGCAGCGACATTGACGCACAAACTGTAACCATGAGTTCAGCACAAGATTCTAGACCCGCAAGCGTAGAAAATTAGCGTTGGCTATCAAATAAAATAATCTGCTGTTTCATAGAAACGTGCGACCTACGCGGTCAAAATGTAATGTTTTAATGTTCAACTAGGACTAGATTACATGGCAAGGTAATTTATAAAGCACAAGCATAAAGCTGTAGGTACTGTTCTCCTAGATAAGTTACAAAATAACCTGTGTCTATGAGAAACGCCTCCGATCCCCGTCAAATAATAATCAAGCTACATAATTTATAGAAAACTTTAACAACAAAAACAACAAAAAATAACGGATAAAACTTTAAATAAAAAAAAATGCATATTCGGAAAAGTCGCGAATGGTATGGAGCCGCAATTTATTAAGTGACGAAAGATGTCCAGAACTTGCGGGGGTTCAGAATCATGTACTGTAACAAACTGCGCGTCGGTACCCCTGCCACCCTGTACTAGTGGTCGGCGCAGCACGTCTACTTCTTCCATACTTCTACTTCTGTCAGCCGTCATCTCGGTGGTCACACTCGTTCCATCCATATCATCCTTCACACAGTTCATCCATCATTTCTTTGGACCATCTACATTGTTTATTTTTACCATGCCATTCACACCTACTCAAAACCTTCATTACGGCATCTTCCTTATTCCTCAGCATCACGTCATGTCCATACCATGACAACCGATTTCAACAAACTTTCAGTCACCAGTGCCACTTTCAGTCACCAGTACCACTTTCAGTCACCAGTACCACTTTCAGTCACCAGTACCACTTTCAGTCACCAGTGCCACTTTCAGTCACCAGTACCACTTTCAGTCACCAGTGCCACTTTCAGTTACCAGTGCCACTTTCAATCACCAACACCATGTTCAGTTACCAATACCATTTTCAGTTACCAGTGCCACTTTCAGTTACCAATACCATTTTCAGTTACCAATACCATTTTCAGTTACCAGTGCCACTTTCAGTCACCAGTGCCACTTTCAGTTACCAATACCATTTTCATTTACCAGTGCCACTTTCAGTCACCAGTGCCACATTCAGTTACCAATACCATTTTCAGTTACCAGTGTCACTTTCAGTCACCAGTGCCACTTTCAGTTATCAATACCATTTTCAGTTACCAGTGCCACTTTCAGTCACCAGTGCCACATTCAGTTACCAATACCATTTTCAGTTACCAGTGCCACTTTCAGTCACCAGTGCCACATTCAGTTACCAATACCATTTTCAGTTACCAGTGCCACTTTCAGTCACCAGTGCCACTTTCAGTCACCAGTGCCACTTTCAGTCACCAGTACCACTTTCAGTCACCAGTGCCACTTTCAGTCACCAGTACCACTTTCAGACCGTCTTACACGCTACCGCCTTTCAATGCTGGACAGTTTGTTGCGCCACTTATTATTCCCAGCTAAAGCACTAGGAAGTGGTGAAGTGCGGCGTCTTGAGGGACTGTCTTATGTCATTTTGACGTTCAAAAAAGGCTGATACACAGCCAATTTTTTTTTTTTTATAAAACGTTGCCCCACACTTGAATTTCTCCTGTATCGTGGGTGCGTTTACAAAGATTTAAACTCACATACACAAACAGCCAGACCCGGAACAACTACTTTCAGGTCATACAAATATTTGTTCCGTGCGGGAATTGAACCCACAACACGCAACGCAGCAGTCAATCGCCTAACCAATGCGCTAAATGTGCCCCAAAAAAAAAATTATTTTAGTACTTAAATGTCTTTTGATTTTGGAATTTGGTTCACCGTATGCTAATCGAACCCAGAACCCTAGATTAGCAGTCGCACTTGCGTCCACTAGACCCACTTGAGTCAATTTATATGATATCTACACACGCTTAAAGTAACAACAAAGTCCGTCATTGAAAAAATATTTACATTTCAAAACTTATCATAACATCACGCCTGTAATCCCCGAAGGATTAGGCAGAGGTGTAGGTAGGCCATCAGCCGGGCACAAATCTAAACCCCCGGTTGCTACTGAGAAATTCCAGATGGAAAAACCCAATGACGTTTTGCCCAACTTGGGAATCGACCCCAGGACCTCATGCTTATTAGTAGCGCTTGCGACCACTAAATCATCGAGGCAGTTGATATTTTCATTTCGTTTATTCCTGTCAAACGACGATTTCTCATTCTGAAATTGACTAAAGTGACACCACTTAACAAAATTTTAGTTTGACAGCACTAAGATGGCACTGAGATTATAATTTAGTGAAAATGGCAATTTTGCTATTCTGAATTTTACGTTTTTCACCAAAAAATTTGATTGTCTAACTAAATCTGCCTATTTTTTATCGCGATTAAAAAGGTGTGGAATAAAAATAGTTGTTATGAACTAAAATTCACACCAACACCTCGACTTCAGATGCAAAAACAGTACTGTATCTTTTTTTCTTTTCTTTTGCTTATATCTCGAAAATGGTGTGTCCTATCGCAAAAAGTAATGAAAAAAACGACCCCCTTTTATAAAACTCCTCAACCTCTAAAATCCAACGTGTTGGTAATAATTTTTTATATTTTCCATACAAAAAGTGAAAAATTCCATATAAAACATGCACACTATGCAGCCAGGCATATTATAAGTTGGGGGATTATATCGCTGATAAAAATGCCTGGCTCAATGCTGGTCCTGCTCCACAACCACAACTAATTGATTAACATTTGAAAATACTGTTGGAGCTGCTGAAGATTGTAAGACTACCTTTGCTTTGTATAAACTCAATCTCCTTTGTATTATATAATTGCATAGGACAAGTGTGAGTACTATGTACTATCGAGCTACCATTTACCGGGTAATGTCTTTCATTGACTTGAATGTGTCCTGGCGGCTGATAGATGTCATGCTCACTCAAATGTCTCGCTGACGGTGGCGCGTGTGTTGGATCATTTAGCTCCCTTCAAAATGGTTGAGCTGAATGGTGCTGATCCATGCGTCATGTTCGTGAACGGGCGCTGTCAGTTGGGACTGGTCATCTCTTAGCCACCACGGCTTATTTTTAATTATTTTATTATGGATTGTTTTGTTTGAATTTATATTTGCTGTACACTGGACACTCAATGTGTACGTCTTATTTACATCGTTCTCACATATAATTATACCTATATACAAGATTAATGATGTAACTAATATTTATGTAACAATATAATTTAAAAGAGTGTCCATGGAGTTTCTTGCCCGTTCTTCTCCATAGGTACCTACTACGCTTTGGAATGGGCAACTAGCTTCATATTTCTGACTGACCGACCACTTGACAATTCAAAAGTGCCTGTAAATGGTTTAATTGAAATAAATGCTTTGAGTTTGAGTTGAGTTTGAGTCGAGGCTGCAAATAAAGCGCACCTCCGGCTCTAAAAAAAAAATCACGTGGTACGGCAAACAAGTACCACGGTGAGTCGCAATTGTCAAATTTGATTTTATTTGTGTCAAAATTATTTTTAAATTTCGAGATTTTATTTTGCAGAATAGCGTTAAGATTCTCATAGCCAAAAGTAAGGAATTTTAGTGATAACTAGTTTAGTTCGGTGTACAACAGAATCGGCACCAAAGTCTCTCTCTCTAAAAGGTCTAAAAACTAAGAAACAAATCTTTTGATTTATTAATAAGACTTTTGGAAAGCATGTTGCCTTTCTCAAGTCATCGGTGGAATGGTACAGTAGTTGCATGTGCGGTTATTGGAGATGGTCCCGCGTTCGGGTTCGAGCTGACGCATATTTAGAACAGCGTTTTAGTAGGATTTTGGCTACCATGCTATAATCAGTCAGCTATATATAAAATGTTCCGAAACAAATGAATAAGTCCTATTTGCACCAGGGTCCCGTTGTTCCGTACCATCAAAACCATATTTTCTTCACTAGACCGTTTGTTTCCGCTGCTGGGCAAACGCCTGGCTACTCAAAAATTAAAATAAATTATTTCAAATTTATTTATATAACGATTGCTTGCTGCACTGACAGTAAACACCAAAGCGCGCAGCAAGCCAACAACAACACATTTAACTGAAAACTTCATACAAACATTAAACATCGATATGTCAACATCCGGCTCCTGAGCAATCAGGGCATTCGGCAGATTGATTGCCTGGATTAACGAACCACGCAGGCCCAGTGCGGGTTCGTAGATGTCACATGTCGTCGAATGTTTGCTTCTAAGACATGCCGGTTTCCTCACGATGTTTTCCTTCACCGTTTTGAGAGTAGTGTGGTGATAACATAATTTACATAAAGTAAAGCACCTGTCTGCCACCACTGCTTTCAAGGACTAATCTTTGTCAAAGGATTCCAGCTCATTCCGCCATCTTCGCCTGGGCCTGCCGTGATGTTGTTTGCCAAAAAGTGTTATGGTTTATTTTTATTATTTTCCTTCTAATAGAGGCCTAATTATGTACCTGTCGGTTAAAAAGAAAGAGCCTTGTGACTTACAGACAGACGGACAGTACAGAACCCTTGGTGCGCAGATCCAATTTTCACTTAAATTTTACTTACAAAATATCGGTGGCACATGCTAAGTAAATAAAATACACCTGTTCGATGCAATTTGCACAATCTGTGCGAATGTCAATGTCGCTCAGTGATTAGTTTAATAGATCTTACTATCTAATATCACGTGTCAAGTTTTATTATCGAACTGCGGTTGAGAGTCGTTCGGTCATCGGGCGAGGCCTTCGGTTGATCGCAGTTTACATTCCGACCTTTGAACTGTGTTGGCAGTAAGACTGGGCATGTTTCTATGTTATTGTATGGCAAACAAACTGAGGGTCCACCTGATGGTATAGTCCTCTTCGCCGTGTCCGGCGACAGCTACCCAGACTACTTTTCATTCCTTTCGTGAGCTCTCTGGTGACTAGCAAAACCAAATTTGGTCATGAAAACCCGGTCACACCGCGTACAGAAGAGCTGATCATCATCGTTGTAGGTATACGAAGGCTTTGGGCGACTTGCGTATTTGGCGCTTCTTGTCTTGTAGGTCTTCAAGTCGATTTGTTTCAAAGCATTCAGTTGCTTCGTGGGTTGAAGTGCGCCACCTTTCTCGGTTTCGAGCAAGCTCCTGCCACCGATCAACGGATATGCCACAAGTCGTAAGGTAACGTTTAAGGACGTCTTAGTAGCGCAGGTATTGCACTATTGCCCGCCCCGTGCACGTCTTCCTTGGGCGAGCAAAAGTCAAAAAAAGTCAAAAGTCAAAGCATTTATTTCAAGTAGGCCAATAAAAGGCACTTTTGAACGTCAACATTTACATTTAAATAGAATTGATTCTAGTCGCCCCTTCCAAAAGGTAGTTTCGTATGGAGAAGAATGGGCAAGAAACTCCATCGTTACTCTTTTAAAATGTGTTACAATATTTTGTATACATTAATTATATAATTATATGTGAAGACGATGCACATATAATAAAAATAACCCTACCTCAATAGGTAAAAAGAATTTAATAAACGTAGCAATGTAATATAAGTTAATTAAGTGATAGATACATGGTGTTCACATATTTACAAACATTGTAAAAGTATACGATTTACCAAATTATGTAAACAAGTAATATGTCAGTGTGTGAGTTGAAGTAATCACCGAATGTAAATCAATGTCATAAAAAGTAAATGTCATTAAAGTAGCAACAAGTTTAATTTTGTCTAGACCCTAGATTGTCCTATGGAGCTGGACCAGCATGTTTCCAAGCAGCTCTGAGTAGAAAGCGGTTTTAGGTAGTCTACTGGTATCCATGCGCTGTACTTGACCACACCATCTCAGTTGGATCTTCATCAAAACCCTGATGTTAAGTGGTCACCGACGCCTATAGACGTCTGCAATACAAGAGGAATCGCAGGGACAAAGCTGAAATGTGTCATGTGCCTGTTAATACTCCGGCACCCACACCCTTCAAACTGGAACAGCAACGTTGCTTGGCGGCAGAAAAAACCAATGTACCTATTATTGATTCTTCTGATCTTCCAAATCGCACTTATACATAATACAGGGTCAAATTAAATTAGCTAGCGGAACCCGCCCGACGTGTTTGGTTTCGATATCTAAACATAATAAAACAACAAAAAAATTATGGTTTGATGTTTTTTTTTTTTTGGGGCGTGCTTGTAGTGTAGTTAGGTACTCCAAGTACGAGTTGAGAAAATCAGTTATTTTTTATTTAACGTGTTAAGTATCGATACCCATCACGGCTGTAAAGTTTACACAAAAAAAAAACCAGATATTTCACTACCTAAGGTCGGTGACCCCAAAATAAAATTTTAGTCAATAATTTTTTTTTTGCTGTACTATTTTTTTACATATTATTATCGATAACCATCACGTCTGCTGAGTTTCACTAGCTAATTTAATTCAACCCCGTATAAAGTAACGCGTTTTTTCCGTGAGAGTAGGCAGAAACAACAGCCGAGCTATTCTGTAACAATCTCACCGTGATAACTTAGGATAAGTGAGCTTGAAGTGGGTTGTCGATAGTGTCAACCCCTAGCATCAGCATTGCGATTCTGTAACCATCTCACCGTGAAAATATAGGTGAAGTAAGCGTGGAGTGAGCTGTCAGTATAGTCCCACTGATGCTAGGGATTGACCAAGCATTGTATTTACAATCATAATCGAGATTTTAATTATATTTTTTAATAATAATTTTGTTGATAGTTTTATATAATTTCAAAGCTAGTATATGTGTGTCTAAATATTTTTATTTAGAGTTTTATTTTTATAAAACAGCAACACAGAAAGTCAATTTTATTTCTTTTTAAATGAAAATCAAAGATGACGGTAAGCCAATTTTGATTTTAATTTTGACCTCACTTTCGGCTTTAGCAACCTCGAAAACGACGAATACGACCAATAGTCGTATAAACAAATAAACAATAGGTCAATAATAACAAACAATGTCCATGCGCATTTTCTTTAGTAGCTAGTTTAGGAAAACAGAATAACTTATTTGAGTTTCTTACTGAATTTCTGTTTTATTTAAAAAACCTGTAAACAGTAATGTTTAGCCACTTAAATACTTTCAAATAATACAAAATGATCAACAGAACTAACATTAAAAAAATATAATTAAAATCTCGATTATGATTGTAAATGTAGGTATAGCTTGGTCAATCCCTAGCATCAGTGGGATGACACTGGCAGCTCTCTCCACGAGTCCACGCTCACTTCACCTAAGTGTTCACTTCACGGTGAGATTTTACAGAATCGACCGGCTGGTGGAGTGATAGCTCACTTCACCTAAGTTATCACGGTGAGATTGTTACAGAATCGACCGGCTGAACACCGCCAGGTACGATCCACACACACTCCTTTAGCATTTGCTTCGTCTACGTTCTGAATATAATATCTCTACTCAAGATTGCTAGACACTCTTCAGCTCTAAAATTCACACATAATATAAATAATCATCGTTCCAAATATGCGCAAACACGCTGTCAATAAATTATTATATTTCGTAACACTTTTGCTAGTGACGATAGTTTGAAAGGAACGTGCTATCACAAAGATATTGCATAGTATATGTTCCAAAAGTATCAGATTAAAATTTAAACAAATGGAGAGAAAATCAATCTAATCAGTGGATGCCAATTTGTTGGGCCACTTACAAATTGAGTGCTTTCATTTGATTATTTGATTAGGTAATTAAATCTGAAATTCTAATATTGAAACATGAAAGATGTTTTTCATTTGGCAAATGAGGTTTAACCTCAATTTTTGACAATTACAATAAAATAAACATAATTTAAAAATAATTGTTCGAAATAGTGTTGAGATAAAAAGTCCTATCCTTCTAAATATAGATTAATGTGTTATTAATTAGGTAATTAACTTTATTGAGTAATTGCATACGAATTTAACCTGATCAGGGTTTGTTTTGATTACACTTTCATCAGATACTTTTGTAACAGACATTACCTACGCGACCTTCACTGAGATAATCAAATTCGCGTCCATCCATGCGTTGTATCGGACTGTGTGACGTAACACAGCGTCATAAAATTTTATAGGTCTTACGCAAAATAACAGAACAACAGTGTCGCAATTTTAATCACGTTGCAGATAATACACTTCTTATGCAATTTTTCTGAAGACACCTATAAACGCCATCTAGTGATGAGTTGATTACACTATAAAGTGAATGGTATTTTATCGTGATAATAGATGGCGGTCAAAAGTAGTTCTTCTATTCCTCAATAGGTGGCAGATAAAAGTAATGCTCTATAGGTACATGACATACTAAATTATATTCCATCCATGAAGCAATGAAGTACTTGAAAATTTAACATCTTTGTATTACAAAGATGTTTAATTTTATTTTTATTGTATTTACAAAGTTTGTAAGTTGTGAGTGCTTCTGTGAGCTGCCACTAGATGGCAGTGTCTTTTATATTTTTCCTTAGACTGCCCCATAGGTCTCGTGGTCGCAAGCACGACCGCTAAACGTGATATCATGGGTTTGATTACCAGGTCGGACAAATAGGTTTTTCAATTAGGACTTTCTCAGTATCAGCCCGGAAATTGGAAATAGGTAGTGTGACACCCCCGTGCCTCTGAAAGCACGACAGTCCTGCGCGTGATCTCTCTGCGGTCGTGTCGGGTTGACGTCCGATCGAACTATGAGAGTGAGCGGAGGGCAGCGCATTTGGCAGTCCACTGCATGCTGGTTAAAAAAGAAAGAAAGAAAGAAAATACATTTCATAAAGAATAGAGCAAGTTCGGGGAAATTATGCGTCACATCCACGCAAAACGGCCATCGCTTAGTATAATGCTATGACCCTGTGACACTATGCGAGACAGAGCCCCAGCGCTGGTTGTCAGCGACAGCCGGAGTTGACCGGTGCAGCATAGGAAATCAAAAATATCCAAAGTTGACCTATACAACACAGTAACTGGTTAATACAATAACACTTGGTAAGACTGGTTGACAGACTTCCGTCACAGTTCAAAATAGGGTTCCCTACCTTATTTGCTATTGAGGTAAAAGCATCAACTTCTACCTAATTTCACCACCGTACAGTTTCCCAATACAAATAGAGCGAGTTGAAAAAAATCGTGTAATGTATTACGAGGCGATGGCACGAGTGACGTAACGTTGCCTACATGCGCGATTATACCGCAGACCGGTTTGGGCGTAGTGAGGGGACCAAGCTTTCGCAGCTATCGGTATCGATAAACATCATCTGCCTTTCCCAACTATTTTTGGGGTCGGCTTCCTGTCTAACCGGATGTAGCTAAATACTAGTATGTTGCATGAAGCGACTACCCATCTCAGCTCCACATCGATATGATAATATTTTACGATAAAAATGTAAAAATGTATTGGTGAATTGCTTGTGCCAAAATTAAACTCATATATCAAGTAATCTGATTGGCGGTTTAAAATTCTGTCATACAATCACAATAGTTGAAACGTGTTTGACAATTTGGGAGCTGTTTGTGTTGTAATAATGGCTAAACCTCTAAAGTCTCAAAATACTTGATTATCCAGATAATTCGAGATCGTGTCAGTCTCGATATTATTATTCTTTTCTTGTTTTTGACTAATACATTTATAGTTGTGTAAGCTACTTAGTGATTTAATTCGCCAAAAAATAAACAGTCCACTACATTTTCCTGAACAATTAGAAAGGAACTCTCTTTTTTTCTTTTGCATGTCGGTAGTTTCTTAGAGGCGATTGTTGACCTTGACGTTTTCAATGTTACGTGAAAACACATGGCATTGATAAATAACATTACTTCATCACAACACATTAAATATGTTTTATCTAATATATTTAATAAATTGCTTTTTCACTTGCAACAAGAATATCTCAATTAAATAAGTTCAATAATACTGAGTATAAAAAAATGGAAATCTCAAACTCAAACTCAAAGCATTTATTTCAATTAAACCATTTACAGGCACTTTTGAATTGTCAAGTGGTCGGTCAGTCAGAAATATGAAGCTAGTTGACATAGTAAAATAGCTTTCCGTTTTAACATAACACCGTACTGCTTTTATGAACGATGTTTTTTTTTTTCTGTAAGTAGGTTTGTACAAACACTTTTACACGTCAATAATATTTTAAAAACTAAACGTTTATTAATTATGTTTTAATATCACAACACGACGACACGAGATGACGACACGTTTGGTGTAGTGGCTACAGTGGCTAAGTGTAGTCAGCGAAACCAAATGGTCCTGGGTTCGAATCCCGGTAGGGGCAAATGTTTGTATGATGAATATGGACATTTGTACCCGAGTCATGGATGTATATTTATAATATGTATGTATTTATAGTAAAAATGTATAGTAAAGTATATAAAAATAAATGTATTTAAGTAGTGTATCAACCATCTGGTATCCATAACACAAGCCTTAAGTGTTAATAAGTGCTTAACTTGGAACTAGATGGTGCTGTGTGCAATGTCAGACGATATTTATTTATTTATTTATATCAGACAAGACAGTTGATGGAAGACAGAGGGAATTGTCATAGCTTGTAACGGGTCCACGTTGCATACTATATACATCTTTTTAAATAAGCTATCTATACCTACATTTTTATTTAGATAGGTTTACAATTAAGTCAGTTAAATCACAGTGAAACAGCAGAAGATGCACTTAAGTGTAGGGGAGTACGACCAACAGCACGCCGGTAGTAACAAACAACTACGAAAATCACCCTTACTACTCCGAAATAACGCGCTGTAAAAGTCAAACTGTTATCATGGACGTACGGTTGACCGTACAATTAAAGTTCAAATACGAACAAACCCATAGAAAATAACAGTAAAAAAATAACTATCGACCTCAATGATTCAAAGTTTTCCACACTTTCATATTGCAAAACTATCGACATCAACAATCGTGTCCCCGCACTATTAGCGTAATGAAGCGAATCTACTTTCACTGCCCTGCGCAAGTTCCTACACAGTGGTATTACCTAAATTATACATATTATTGTACCGAGCAATATTGCCTATTGATAAATAGCGCCTGACACAAAAATAGCCCAGAATATCCAGTTTTCCGGAGTTTTTTGCCCATTCTTCTCCATACGAAACTACACTTGGAAGGGACGACTAGAAACAAATCTATTTTGACGTCCAAAATGCCTTTTAATGACCTACTTAAAATAAATGAGTAATACCACTTTTTTTATAGGCTACCCGCAGACAGGCGTGATGCGATAGCGCGACGTGACTCTAGTAGAACAATTTCTAGGAAAACTTCATGGAAATTGTTCTACCAGAGTCGCGCCGCGCTGTCGCATCACGCCTGTCTGCGGGAGCCTTAACTCTTTTCTTTTGCTGTAGGTATTTGCTTTGCATGGCCATACATTAAGGGATTTATTCATAAACGTTGCTTAAGTTAAGTAGGTAATGATTTGCGACTATTTATCATTGAGCTAGGAGAAAATCCATACATTTTTGACTTTTAAACGTCTCTTAACTATAAGCAACGTTTATAAATAAAGGGGTTAGGTTTCATATTAGTCTCTGTATTTATTTAATTTTAGGAAGGCTTACAGACTAATAACATTTTGTAGATACAATAATGCATAACTATATTGCTAATGACAAGCCTCCACATATAGTTACTTAACAATATTTTTTTAAAAGCAAAACAATGTATGTAATTACTTATTATTTAGAATTGTAAACCTCATACCTATGTTAAATTAAATCCCTCTCATTAAAAAACAAGGTCTATCAAGCCATGGCACTAAAAGCCCCACACCGACAAAAACAAAGTCCCTGATACAAAAACTGACTAATACCGGCTGTCAGTTGTCAGTTCTGCATCAAGAACCCCATCCCGACCGAGGTAAGATCGAACACATGCTAACCCAACAAATTAAGTTCAGGTAAGTCTAGACAGATGGATATACTTAGACAAAATCATAATGTTATGCTATCCGGTGCCTCCTGTATATACTCGTAAAATGGCTTGGTTATTATCTTTCTTACTGTGCTCGTCTTCACATATAATTATATAATTAATGTATACAAAGTATTGTAACACATTTTAAAAGAGTAACGATGGAGTTTCTTGCCCATTCTTCTCCATACGAAACTACCTTTTGGAAGGGGCGACTAGAATCAATTCTATTTAAATGTAAATGTTGACGTTCAAAAGTGCCTTTTATGTGCCTATTTGAAATAAATGCTTTGACTTTGACTTGCATTAGTGCCAAATAAGTCAATAACGGGTTCACAGAAAATCTCATTAAAATGGCGAGCATTCATAAAAAGAAAGCATTACGCCTATAATTATTAGTACTTGCAAACGGTACATGTAGAAGTGGACTCTGACGCAATCCAATATGATTGATGCGCAGTGTCAGGTTCAAGACAACCTCAGGACAGTCGATCGAACCATTTGCGATGTTAAGCAAAAACATATGTCATTAATCAGACATCTACATTCAAGTGGTAGAAAATGGTACCTTCTGCAACAATGGTTGTAATCTACTGAAACCAGCCGCGCCCTGTAATCAAGATATCTTAGAAATTTTCTTTGGATGCCCTCAATACGAGGCTTGTAGATCCCATATTGAGAGTTCCAGATTTGGGACGCATACACCAAGTGGCTGCGTACGAACGGACAATATAATACCTTGATCTGTTTATGAGAATGGAAACAGGCTGTGGTCCTCACTATAAATCCAAGTGCTTTAGATGCTTTATTCACTATGCTTTCGATTTGTTGATCAAATAGTAGCTTGCTGTCTTGCACAATACCTAAATCCCTAATACTGTTGACGTTGCCTATGATATGATGGTTTGGTCTATAGCTTGTTTTGTCTATAGCCTATTGACTTCTGCCGTGTAAAGGCCATGTGAAAACATTTAGAGACATTAAACTGAAGCATGTTATTCTATCTATCTATTAATATCGGCTTGCAACTGGAGTGTATCAGAAAGGTTTCTTATAATTTTATGAACTTTCATGTCGTCAGCATAAAGTAAGATGTAGGAGTGTTCAAAACAGTGTTTTACATCGGCAATGAACAATGTGGATAAGAGGGATCCGCAAATTGAGCCCCGGGGAACTCCGGAGGGAATAGAGCAGCCTGAGTTCTGTTCTCAATATAAAAAGAAAACCACCGAAACAAGTCTCCGTGTGATGATCAATACGATCAAAACATTTACTATAGTCGGTATATACAACGTCTACCTGCGCACGCTGTTCCATACTTTCTGATATAAATTCATGCGATAGGATTAAGTTGGACGTAGTGGAACGTTTTCTAAGGAAGCCATGCTGTTCATCACCAAAGTTTAATGTCATTGCTGCGTATAGGTACGCCTGTAAATACTATGCGCTCGAGGATCTTAGAAAACAAACATATTTTAGACATAGGGCGATAGTTTGCAATATCAGATTTGTTGCCTTTTTTTTAAACTGAGGTGATGCACGCTGATTTCCAGATTTTCGGGACCACGCCTTCCGACAGTGATCGCCTAAATAAACAACACAGTGGGACAACTTCAACCGGCTTCAGTAATGCCTGCACATTGGAAATGTAACTCGCGACTACATACTGTGCAATGAACTCCATCAGACAGTTGGTCTTCGCAGGCACCACACTTTTTTAGGCCATCCATTGTGATTCAGGATCGCGTCACTGATTTTAAAATAATAACTTTGGGAACTCTTTCTCCTCTTGACAATGTGTTTGTTTAAGTCTCAAGAACCTGTTTAATTTCTTTTCAAACTTTACTGTTCAAGACAGCCCACTACTTCAACAACTCCTACTACTACTCCTACTAAAACTACTACTACTACTACTCATACTACTAATACTACTACTACTAATACCACTACTACTCCTACTACTACTACTAATACTACTACTACTACTCCTACTACTACTCCTACTCGTACTACTACTACTACTACTACTACTACTCCTACTCGTACTACTACTACTCCTACTACTCCTACTACTACTACTAATACTAATACTACTACTACTACTACTACTCCTACTACTATTACTACTAATACTAATACTACTACTACTCCTACTACTCCTACTACTACTACTAATACTAATACTACTACTACTACTACTACTCCTACTACTAATACTAATACTACTACTACTACTACTAATACTCCTACTACTACTCCTACTCGTACTACTACTACTACTACTCCTACTCGTACTACTACTACTCCTACTACTACTACTAATACTACTACTACTACTCCTACTACTACTACTCCTACTACTCCTACTACTAATACTACTACTACTAATACTACTACTACTACTACTCCTACTACTCCTACTACTACTACTAATACTACTACTACTACTAATACTACTACTACTACTACTCCTACTACTACTACTAATACTACTACTACTACTACTAATACTACTACTACTACTAATACTACTACTACTACTAATACTACTACTACTACTACTCCTACTACTACTACTAATACTACTACTACTACTACTAATACTACTACTAATACTACTACTATTCCTACTACTACTACTCCTACTACTACTACTCCTTTTCAGTTTTCTTTGCCGTGTGGTACGGCACCCTTCATGTATGAGTCCGGTTTTTTATTTCACTGGCACATATTGTAACGGTAATGACAAGTATTATAATATTAACATCAGTATGTTGGTACTAAACCCACAATTTCTCAAACACGCTTTTGGCACAAATTATAATATTATGTAACTGGCTATGGTAGTATCACAACCGTGAGAAAACATTTGTCTAATATATCAAAAGCTAGTTTTCTCTTTATAAACTATACAGTTAAGTCGGAGCTAAGAAACTAGTATTAAGGCTCCCGCAGATAGGTGCGACGCGACTCTGGTGGAACAATTTCTATGAAAACATCACGGAAATTTTTCTACCGGAATCACGTCACGCCTGTCTGCGGGAGCCATTACATGATAGGTCGTTTGACCGGTCGGTCCTTCGTACAGGAAATATAAACAAGAACATTACATCACACCTATACTTCTCCGTAGGTGTAGGCAGAGGTGTACAGAACACCCACATTTCGCCAGCTCAGTGTAATAGGGGCGAGCCTATTGCCACTGTGCCGTGTCGGTCGTGACGGTCTAAATGTTACACTTTTCGGTCTAGCTCTCATTCACCAAGTGTGCAGAGGTGCGATAAAGACCTCCGTTCCATAACCCATTATAACTTATGGCGCGGTATGAAGCAAATTTTTAGGTAATTGACAATAGCGCATCGCGGCAACATTTGAGGTTCAAAACCGCGAAGCGTTTGATGTTAGTTGAATCGAATGACCGCCAAAATAAAAGTAATTTTGCAGTTTTAATTAAATAAAAAATAAATTCACGATACGATACTTACAAACAAAATACGATACACACAACATCACGCTCAGCATTTTGAGAAATATGCAACGAAAAATATGTATATTTTATTGAGCTCTGTTTTGCGATTGCTTCATCATGATACTATTTTATTTTGTAGGGCTTAGTAACAGCCGCATGGGTCGATCGATCAGGTTAAGCTACGCTTGCCGCGCTTGATCCGTGGATGGGTGACCATCTTAGCATACCATGACGCCTCCGTGCCTCAGAAAGCACGTTTAGCCGTTGGTCCTGGCTCTCATTCGTCGATCTTTGACAGTCGTTACGGGTAGTTAGAAGCCCGAAAGTCTGACAACCGGTCTTACCAAGGGGTATCAGTATTACCCAGTAATTGGGTCGTGGAGGTCAGATAGACAGACGCTCCATGTAAAATACTGGTATTCAGCTGCATCCGGTTAGACTGGAAGCCGATCCCAAAATAGGTTGGAAAAGGCAGACACAATGATGATGATGAGTATTTTATTTTATGAAATAGTTTTGAATAGGTAAGTCATTTCGTTGAACATTTGACAATACACTCAAATGTTTCTGAGCGTTTTACTGTGTGCTGCGTTTGGGCAGCGCCATAACCCGAGTTTTGCATCGAACCCTGGACCTCATATCTCAGCAATCGTTCTTCCGACCTCTAGACTAGCGAGACAGTCACCTGATTATAAGAATATAAGAAAGTGTTCCATTATGAAATAGTTAGAAAAAATCTCAAATAAAAAATCTAATGAAATTATTTATTTGCTTACTACAGCTAGGTAGGTAACACATGTTACAAATAAATATAAAGTACTCTATAACATTACCTAATAAGGTGTGCAAATATATATATCATTGTTCTGATATTGGTATCTCCCACAAGTAATATGAATATTCATATAAGAAGATCGTATTATCATTCGAGAATTTTATAGTAACAATTTTAAAATAGGGTGTACACACGGGCAACTTAAGTTGCTCAATGGTGGCCAACGTTATTCGAATACGACGTTTGTAACCCTAATGCTAACATGCAGTGACTGCCACTTGTTCCCAACCAAAACCATAGGAAATGGCGAAGGGTGGGCGTTTTAGAGGAATGTCTTATCGCTGAGCAGAACTGTGGTGGCCCAGTGGTAGCGGCCACGACTTCCGAGTTTGGTCGAAGGTTCGAACCCAGTCAGGCGCTTTATTTTGTTTTAATTATTCCATCACCACTGCTCTCAAAACGGTGAAGTAAGACATCGTGACGAAATCGTTATGTCCAAAAACCAAAAATTCGAAGACACATGTCATGTCTACCAACCTACACTGGGTCCGCGTGGTGGATTACCGCCTACTTCCTCACTCTGAGAGGCGGCCTGTGCCCCAGCAGTAGGAGCATTATAGACTGATTATGCTTATATTTATTTATTTACCATTTATGTGCACACATATTTATAAATAGACAAGAAGAAAATAACAGAAAAATAGGTACAAAGGTGTTGCTTATTTCTAATGAAATCTCTTCCAGCATACCTGCGATAGGATAGTAGATTTAGAGATGTAGACAGCGTGTGTAAGAGTAAAAGGGAAAATAAAATACATAAAATCAAAAACAATTCACTTAATAAAATAAAACAAATAATATGAGAAGATACATACACACATACCGATGTTCAAAAAGCGCTGATTCTCAGTCTAATTTGAATAAACGACTTTGGCTTTTAATTAGAAACACAGAGTGTATGGAGCAGTTAAACGTTATTATTGCCAAAACGTATTGAAATATTTTTTATCATCTCCAGCAACACAAGCCTATGTACTTCCCAACTATGTTGTGGGCAGCTTCCAGTCTAACCGGATGCAGCTGAATACCAGTATTTTACATGGAGCGACTGCCTATCTGACCTCTACGACCCAGTTACTAGGTGACGCGATACCCCTTGGCAACTGTTGCCAGCAACAATCACTGAACAAGTTGCTCGTGAGCTTGTATTTTAAGAATGAACACAGTCTGTAATTATGCAATCAAAACGCGCGTGCTGACCGACTGATTCAGTTTGCAACAAGATAATTATAATTATTAATCAGTGTTGCGTTGTTACCGGTGTTAAAGAGCAGGTTTGACGTCAGTTCGATGCCCGGGTCGTGCAAGGAGAAAGAACATACTTTTTTTGCGTAAAACATGGCGCAAAGAAAAAACACAGACTCAAAAAGCGTCCAACTGCGGGTCAGACTCGTACACGAGGAGCTCCGGACCACCGTAACATATTTTTAATGAATGAGATCGAGCAAAAAAGAACGGCGAAAAAACCCGTTCTTTGTATGGCGGGAGACTAATTTTAACTCTATTTTATTTTTATTATTTGTTGTTGTTCCTGCCATAGTAGTACACTCTCTGTGAATTTGAAGTGTGTACCTGTTACGATTCAAGAGATACAGTCCTGTGACATACGAATGGACGGATGGATGGACAGCGGAGCCTACGTAATAGGCTTTTGGATACGGAACCCTAACAAAAATGACCTAGTTGGAGGAAAATATGCGTCTTATCCACACAAAACTGTCAAAGCGTTTTTGATTTTTTCTTTAAGAAACCAGTACCAAGTACTCCCTGTCGTGAACGCCCGTTTTCATCTGTTTCTTCCTCCTTGGTCTAGTGATCGTACTTGCGCCTGCTGAGAGTCCTAGGTTCGATCCCCAGGGCTGACACTGATCGGCAGTGCCAATCCTAAAGGGTCTGATCATGTTCGAGTAGGTTGAGGACCCCCCAAGGGTCTGATCATGTACAAGTAAGTTGATACTCCCCAAGGGTCTGATCATGTACGTTTAGGCTGAGGACCTTCCATTTTCGCTAATTGGAGATATTGTAACGCATAACATAAATGTAATTCCCCGAAGGGTAAGGCAGATATATATTATATATACCTTAGATCAGGGGTTCCCAATCTTTTTATAGTGCTTTTTTTTGCGACTCCCTTGTAAAAAAAGATATCTGCGTGTAGCTGTAGAATCTAGAGTCTAGCAGCTAGACTCATTAACATAACCCAGCTAGACTCTAGCTAGATTATTTTATACAAACAAAACTCCAGAGAATATAATATTTTTAACTTTTATTTACTTACAAAAAAATATTCAAACTCAAAGCATTTATTTCAAATAAACCAACTACAAACACTTTTGAATTGTCAAGGGGTCGGTCGGTCGGGTACCGCTGACCCGGAACATAAAGGGCCAAGGAAGAAACACGGGTGGGTTTTAGTCAGTAAGAGTCTGACACTCCCTTCCGCTCCACCCAGAGCGGGAGGAGTCACTTGATGATTTCCCATCCTCAAAAAAAAAAAAAAAAGGGGTCGGTCGGTCAAGATGAAGCTAGTTGCCCATTCCAAAGCGTAGTAGGTATCTATGGAGAAGAACGGGCGAGAAACTCCATGTACACTCTCTTAATTAATCAAATAATTGTTACAAAAAATTGGTGACATCGTTCAAGTTGAAATTATACATCTGAGAACGATGTAGAAAGACGTGCATGTCGGCGCATCATCACCGTCGCGTCGTTGCCAGAGTCACATATATTATTTGTTTGCACGAATATATCACACAAATACACAGTTGTAGGAAATAACAGGAAACTATTTAAGAGTACAAAGAAAATACCTTTACTTCAAATCTGGGTGTTTCTAAAACTTAACATAGCAATTAACATAATAATTCAATAAATAACGTGGAAGTCAGATTAAGTACAAAATAATTATAACAAGCATAAAATTAAACTCTAATAATGGTTTGGCGCCCATATGCAGGATAAAAGCGCCCGTAATAAAAAACAAAAAAAAAACAATTCAGAATTTAAAACAACCCATGGCAGCTAAGATGACCAGTCCCAACTGACGGCGCCCGTTCACGAACATGGCGTATGGATCGGCACCTTTCAGCTCATCCATTTTGAAGGGAACTTAATGATCCAACACACGCGCACGCACATACTCTCAGCCGCCAGGGCACATTCAAGCCAATGAAAGACGAACCCAGTAAATGGTAGCTTTATAGTAGGTACATGGTGCTGACAATACTACGAGATTGAATTTATACAAGACAAAGATAGTTTTTACAACCTTCAGCAGCTCCAAAAATATTTTCGAATTCTAATCAATTAGTTTATGCGCCCTTGTGAAGCAGGACCACCGTTGAGTCAAGCATTTTTGTCAGCGATGTAATCCGCCAACTTATAATACTAAGCTTGGCTGCATTGTGTGCGTTATAAGCAAGATTAAAATTTCGTTTAATTCAGTTGGAGTATATATAGAGGTATTTTATTGTAACATTTTAAACAGTACCCCATGAAGGATGAGTCTACTTTAGCCAGTCTGAAACCTAATTAAACTAATTGGTCCCTATTTCTAGTCCTATAGTTGTGTCTTTCACCTCTTTTATTGAAACGATTAAAATTTTTCCTTACGCACATGATGTTTTCATAGATATATTGACAAGGTACCGTCATGATGTTAATATCTTTAAACAGATTTCTTAGAGGATCGCGCCAGCGGAGGCCATCGGAGGGGCTTGTGAAGGGCTCTTTTCTGCAGAATAAAAATATACTCGATATCTGCAGACGTAGCCATAGTAAAATACCGTAAGACATGATACTATGAAAGTAACTGAAATAGACTAGCCTCGCGGTATCTAAATCAGTAAATTGACCGATTTTTCTTACAGCATATGTTGCTGAACTTAGCCGTCCTGCAAGAGATGTTAAATGAGGAGCCCATTGCAGCCGTGAGTTGAGCGTGATCCCCAGGAAAACAATTTATCTATGAATTTTAGTTTCTCTTTATTCAATACTATGTCACAATCACTATTTTTTTTTTAAGCATTTCATTTTTTCCCATTTAATACTTAATTATTAGCAGTGAACCGACTGTGTATCTGTAGTAGGGCATTATTTACGTCGTTAACATTTGATGAACGTCTTTTTATCTTAAAAATTAAGGAAGTATTGTCAGCACATAACACAATTTGTGGTTGGTTTTTTAATAAATGGGATAGATCATTAATACAAAAAGAGGAAAGGACCTAATATCGAGCCTTGTGTAACACCCATTTTTACTTTAAAATCAAGTGAGTTGACACCATTTATTTGGGCTTTTTGTTTGAATTATTTACTTTGCTACTTCGGCTAGGAAAAACAGTACCTACATCAAATTAATGAGACGGATGAGCCTGCTTTTCAGAGCATAACTTTTCAAATCGGGGCCGAAGTTTTGGAATAGCTACCCTCATGTCTTTTTCTAAATTAATTTGTGACCTGTATTTGGATTTAATTACTGCAACTGCAGAAAAGCCAGTTTCACACAAGTACGACGTTGCTAAATGTAAGACAGTCTTCAAAGCTGTAGTAGGTACTGGCTCTCATTGCGTCGCGACCGGTGACGTGAGCATATCGGTCACACGCACAGTTATGGAACTCCTGCAGGCTTAGCAATAGTAATAGTCCATTTATTTGTCAGAATATTGTACACACCCACATTCCACCAGTTAGCTTTAAGTCTCATCATGTAATAGGGGGTGAGCCTATTGCCATCAACCGGACACAAATCTAGACTCCAAATAGGAAAACCACATACCACTTTGCCCAACCTGGGAATCGAACCCAGGACCTCATGCTGAGCAGTACCGATTAAGTCCACTAGACCAATGAGGCAGTGTGGCGGTTAACATATTGAGATTTAAGGGGACTACGTGACCTAAACGCAAGTTTTATAATGCCTAAAAGTATATGATCCACTGCAGTAAACTAGATCAGAAAAATATATGATATATTCTTCAGTATAAATGCTAGTTAGATAGTGTGTTAAAAACATAATATAAAATAAAAAAATTAAAAAAATTGGTACGATAGGAAAAAGTCATAAAGACACCTCTAAAAATGTATTTTAACGATTAAAAACCATACTAATGTACATGCAATCATTCTGTTTTTTTTTTATTTATTTATTTATTTATTAAAACTTTATGCACAAGTAAAAAACTGTACAAAGGCGGACTTAATGCCTTGGGCATTTTCTACCAGTCTACCTTAGGGTGTTCTTCAAGCAACATATTAATTAACGTGATAGTGTTTTAATTTTTTAGTCCAATCAATAGATTATTTTGTAAATAGAGAATTGCTTCATATTTTGCAATAAATTACCAGGTTTGTGTCATCGCGCATCTCTTTATTTTCTATGCAGTCCGATAGTGACCGCGCTATAGTTGTTGTCAGCTCCTTAACGAGGAAAGTTTACCCAAACGGATAACACAATTGTGTTGTCCGTTTGGGTAAACTTTCCCCGGAAACAATGTTGCAAGCAATTGCTTGCAACGCTGTTCCATGAAACTTAATCTAAATAAATGTGTCGCAAGCGCTCAAATAGCACCAGAGTTTACTTTCGAAGAGGGAGGTCGCGTGTTTGTTACCGGAATCGTGTACCTCGTATCTCTAATGACGCTAGGACCTTAAGCTCGACAGTAGCGTTTTTCCTTTTTATGCCAATATTATTTGATTGTTATTTGATACTTGTTTTGTTTCTGAAGCTTGCGACCAGTAGACCTATGACTGCGTATGAGTCTACGAGGTAGACGAAGTAGGTATCAATATGTAAAACACTATAAACACAAGTGGTGGTTCATCATCATCATCATGGCCGCCTTGTTCCCTCCACTGCCGAGTACAGGCCTCCTCCCTTTTGTGTCATGCTTCCCCGGTCTGTGAGAGTCTCATCCAGCTCGGTGGTTACATACATGTTTAATGGGTACGCATCCTCTCGAGTGAGGCTCGTGACTCAGCAACAGCCGCAGGGATCGATCGATCATGGTTAAGCTAGGCTTGTTGAGGTAATTCCGTAGATGGGTGACCACCCATTACGTAACGAGACCCCTCCGTGCCTCGGAAAGCACGGCATTCATTCGTAGATCTTTGACAGTTGTTACGAGTAGTGAGAAGCCCGATAGTCTGCCAACCAGTCTTACCAAGGGGTATCGTGTTAGCCAGTAACTGGGTTGTAGAGATCAGATAGGCAGTCACTCCATGTAAAAGACTAGTATTCAGCTGCATCCGGTTGGACTGGAAGCCAACCCCAACATATTTAGGAAAAGGCAGGCAGATGACAATCATGACTCATTTTCCTGCTCCACGCGGACGAAGTCACGGGCTAAAGCTATTCAACTTTAAAACTTATACCATCCGGAAAAAATTCTCTAAACTAGAAAGAAAGAAACATATTTTTCACTCCTCTTGCTCAAAAAGACCGTCATTGTGGCGTACCAGAGCGAGGAAAAAATAGCAATTCTTCCTCTAGGGGAAAAAGTTTTTTTTTTTTAATTTTTGTGTGTCAAATGACAATGAGCCTACAAAAACGAAAAAGTCTTTAGTCATAAGTAGAATAATCATGAATACAGACTCGACTTATTACTGTATCTTAAAAAAAGAACTTCATTTTATTTTTGAAAATGGAACTAAAATCGACGATCTCTTTGGTAGAATGCATGCAATGCGTTGCGGCTGCAGAAAAAAAACAAAAAAAAGACATTGGCGCGAAATCTTTATAATTTTTCTCTAATTGCAAATTGAATTATTTTCTTGCAATCGTAGTGAAAAGTAGAGTGTAACACACGGCGCTAAAAACCCATTAAAACTCGGCTTCTATTTACTCCCTCGCTAAAGCTCGGGAGTAAAACTACCTCGTATATAATGGGTCATTTTAGCTCCTTGTATAACAATCTACTATTATTTGGGACAAGCACAGGCAATACAAACAGTAAAAATAATAAAAGAGCTCTTAAAACTAACAAAATTAACATTAAAAATAACAAGCAAATATAAATTGGAAGACCTGTGCGAGACCAAAAAGGCTTCTATCTCAGCATAATGCTGCAATATTTAAAAAATAAACCGAAGCGCTGCTGGTATTCTGATAGGGCCTGTGATGCCACCGACGACGCCGACGCACCTACGGACATCAATAAAAACGATAATTATGTATGATGAAAACCGCATCAAAATCTTTTGCGTAGTTATTACCGTGGTTTAGACGAACAACGCGGTGACAGACAGACACGGGGAGCGACTTTAGTTTACAATATGTATATGTATGTCTATAAAAATTTATAATAATTTACCTAAGGATATTAGAGAACAAAACAAAACTATCACATTTACCCATAAACTTAAGGTATTTCTGGAAAATAAAGCATACTACACCTTAACGGAATTTTTTGATGATAAATCATTGAGATAAATAAAATATCTTTATGTTATAATAAACATATAAATATAATATATAAATACCTAATTTAAAATTATAGTATAAGTGCAAAAACTTAGTCTAATACCCATTTAATGAAAGGATATAATATAGCCCTCTCTTCCTCTCTTCTAATTTTTGCTGTGCCCGACAGGGTCCATATTGTACTTTCCTGTTCTGTTATTATAACACCTTATTGTAAACATATGGTATGCAATAAAATATTGAATTGAATTGAATTGAATAGATACCTACATAACTCGGCCCGGAGTTATCTAAAAACTGCCTATAAGACTAGTTAGCAGATTACATAAGCTATGTTTTCGGGGTCAGTGGGTGTGCACTGCGCAGGCGCACGTCGCGTCGCCGCGTCGCAACCAGTACTTTGGACTTGAGAGTTCACTTTTAATGTGATGTTGGCACATAGGCTGACGACTTGGTGAAGGAAAGTGGTTTCCGCCTTTACACTCCGTCTATTCTGTAAAAATATCACCGTGAAAACTCAGATGAAGTGAGCTCCACCTGAAGTTAAGGATTGATACTATTGAAAGCTCACTTCACGTAAGTTTTGACTTCGAGATTTTCGAGAATAGCTCGGCTTTTGTCTGTTATAAGGGTTCTATATTCATATCACCAAGCTAACCTTTGTGTGCCGTTTATATCTGTTAGCTTTAGAACCGTAATAGGTAGCGATTTGACATTTTCAAAGAATATAAGTACGTGTTACTATGACCTCTATCACGACAGGAATGAAAATAAAGTAAACTATAGGCTTTGGTGGTACAAACAATAATTAGCCTATAATGTTCCCACTGCTGGGAAACAGGCCTTCTCTCTCTTACAGAGAGGGGGCCGCAACCCACCCCGCGGGCCCAGTGCGGGTTGGTATGTCACATGCCTTCGCATTTTTGGTTCTAGGACATACCGGTTTCCTCACGACATTTTCCTTCGCCATTTTGAGAGCAGTGGTGATAAAATAATTTACAAAAAGTAAAGCGCCTACCTGGGTTCGAACCTACAACTTGTAAGTCGTGGCTGTTACCACCGGGCCATGCGACCACTGCTCTTTAGTGGTACGTAACCCTGCGTGAGTCAAACTAGCAATTGTTTTGTTTCTTAATTGTGCCAGTATCACGCAATTTCTATATTTCTTTCTTTCAACAACAAGGTATTCGCTGACGAGTTGCGTAATTACCTTACCTTCCCTTAGAGGAAAAATAAAACATTTGTTTGCGGATTCGAGGGCTTTGTTCTCTGCAGTGACATAATTATACTCAGGATAATAAATATTGATATGATCGACTGATGCGTCGTTGATCTAATGGTGGCTTGGATTTTTTAGATTGCCCGGTTTATGGCAATAGGATCGCCCCCAATTACATGGGGCATAAACATTACCATCCAAATATTCGCGCACCATACAGTTCTGCCTACCCTTTTGAGGGATACGGGCGTGATATTACGCTAAATACAAATAATTTCGGTCAGTATGTTAGTATGTAAAGATTGCAATAACGTAAGTACATAAAGTACGCGAATTCACGCTTGAGTTCCCATAATTTTTCAATAAAACGGGTTTTCTATTACATTTCGTTAATAGAACGGATCCATTTCATACTAGCCGGTCTATTCTGTGCAACTCTCGCCGTAAAACCATAGATGAAGTGAGCTTGAAGTAAGCTGTCATTACATGTGACGCTAGGGGTTACACTATTTATTTATTCAAACAATATGCACAAGTAAAAAAGAAAATACCATAAGAAGGCGAAATGCCTGAAGCATTTTCTACCAGTCAACCTTAGGGTGATCCAGACATAAAACATGGCAGGTACAACTTAAGGGATAGATAGCTCGCAAATAACGACTGGTAGAGGAGAAAACGAATCCAGCAACTCAGCGCTGATGTTTCAGCCAACTCCTGACGGATATGTTCACGTGCCTTCACTTTAAAAGATAACCGACTGGTTGCCGTCCTGTAGGCCAATTCTCGTACTTAAAAAACGTTCAAATTCAAGTCGCAATCTCTTCTCAGCGACAATCAATGTCAAAAAACTGTCAAAAATGTATGTAAATTGATTGTAATTTTGACAGATTGAGACTGAGATTAGAATGCGAACGGTCTTAAAAATACGGGAATTGCCCCTCTGGTGTTCAGAGGGAGCACATTCCAACGAAAAACCGCCGTGACAGAAAGAAGAATGAATGACACCAGAACGGTGATAAGGACATCGTAGAAGACGATTATTGGGGGAACGAAGATTTGACAGCTCACTTCACATGACTTTTCACGGTTCTTTCATTCTTACAGAATAGATCGGCCGATGGTATAGTATGTGTGTTACTTACCTACAGCTGGTTAATCAAAGGCTGAAAAGGACTTTGATTGGTGAGACTAATGTCAAATCTAATGGGGACTGTTGTGATAGCTTGAGAGAGAAACAAAACACAGTTTCGTTGATGGTCTAGTGGTCGCATGCGCTACGGCTAAGCATGAGGTCATAGGTTCGATTCTCGAGTCACAAAGTGTTATTAGGTTTTTCCGTCTGGAATTTCTGTGCAGCAGCCCGGAGTCTGGCTTTCTGCCCCGTTATGGCGATAGGTTCGCCCTCCATTTCAAGGATTTAAAACATAACTGGTCATGGAGGGTATACTATGCAGGTACACCTCTGCTCCTCTCTGAGAGGAATAGGTGCAGGCGTGATGCTATGGTTATGTTTACAAAGTACATATTTTTATTTTTAGCAATAAATATAACAATAGATTCAATTATATCAATTCTGATGACCAGCACTGGGCCACTCTATGTAAGTATGCCCAGCACTGGGCCACTTTATGTAAGTATGCCCAGCACTGGGCCACTTTATGTAAGTATGCCCAGCACTGGGCCACTTTATGTAAGTATTCCCAGCACTGGGCCACTTTATGTAAGTATGCCCAGCACTGGGCCACTTTATGTAAGTATGCCCAGCACTGGGCCACTTTATGTAAGTATGCCCAGCACTGGGCCACTTTATGTAAGTATGCCCAGCACTGGGCCACTTTATGTAAGTATGCCCAGCACTGGGCCACTTTATGTAAGTATGCCCAGCACTGGGCCACTTTATGTAAGTATGCCCAGCACTGGGCCACTTTATGTAAGTATTCCCAGCACTGGGCCACTTTATGTAAGTATGCCCAGCACTGGGCCACTTTATGTAAGTATGCCCAGCACTGGGCCACTTTATGTAAGTATGCCCAGCACTGGGCCACTTTATGCCCATAAACCGGACACCATAAGTGACGTAACATGGTGTCAAAATTGGAAAAGCCCTACGCATTGGCAAATAACTAAAGAATGGTTCTGAACGTAAGCTACGCGTAATTTGTGAACACACGGGCGTGTGTCGTGTGCGCGCACGTTCAAGCGTTTTTCCTTGTTTTAAGTCGACTTGTGTGGACGGTGGAGCTTAGGAGGTGGTATGTGATATAGTGGTAAGTTATCTTAATTGCATGCAGAAATTATAGCATCTTCGAGTATACCACCAATATTTTCTACACCTAAGCAACATCGCTGCGACATCAATATGCAACATGATAAAAAAGAATCTAAGTATGTCGGTTTTCTGTACACAAATTCCTTGGCGTGGTTTCCACAGGTAGCAAACTTAAAGATACCGGGGTGAATGGGAATCCGAGGGGAAAACGAACAAAACGGACAGCAAACATAATTATTAACACCAATGAAAACAAGATTCAAAAAAGGATTTTTATCAGTCTTCTTGTTATAAAATATTAATAATAATGTTCTTTTATATTTTGACCTAAGAAATTATATTTATTTTTGTCTAAAACTGGTTTTAGTATGTAGTTGAATTGGCTAATATTATTATTATATCAACATTATAAAATAACAATGCTGACCCTTAAAATTGTTCCTATTTTTCGTTAAAACATGTTGCATGGGGTCTACTTTTTTTAAACATCTCCGTTTTGCAAACGTTCCTCCACGATCAAGTAGGTACTCAACAAAACCGTCAATATCCGCGAGCCTGCTCACAAGACCTCCCCGTATGTATCCGAACCGTTACAGCAGGTATTACGTGAGTGCCTCGCCAGTGAAAGCCGAGCCGCGACGCGAGGCAGTTGCTGTGCGTTCAACAACAAAAATGATATAGTTTCATAAAAATAATAACGTTTGAGTCCCCGATCCCGACCGTCGCGGTGCTTCGATTTATTTGGGTACGTATGTTTTCATATTCTTTTCGGGATTAATGGTGAACTTTTTATGTACTTAATACTGTCATTTTAATGATGCTTCAGGTGTTTTTTTTTTGTTTATGAATATTGTTTTTTTTTTTGCAAAAAAATACAATAAGCGATAATGAAATTACTCGCAACCACTAACTCTGACTAATCGTTCAGGGAAAACAGCGTGATGATTCGTTGAAAAACACAACGAATCATCACGCCGGTTTTCCCTGAACGATTAGACAGAATTAGTGGTTGCGAGTAATTGCAATCAGTACTAGAAAATTAGTCCGTCTTTAGTTTTATGTAAATGAAAAATAGTTTATTTAGGTGTATAAAAAAATATTTAACATTTATCTATACCTATATCTCTGCTGTGACTGTTATTTTTTATTTCCTTCAAAATGTTATAGTGAAGTCATTGACAAAAAAAAAATTGTATAAATTCTAGAAAATAATATCTACGTTAGTGACTCTAGGATTCCTAGGACCGGACTGATATGTTTCAAATCAAAAATAATAATTGTTTATGTTTACCGAGCGAGGGAAACTGTGTTATAATAACTTTCTCGTACATACCTACCTGTAAATAGTAGTAGTAGTTAGGAAGTGAGATAATATTCTCTCCACCTGCAACGTTCTCCGAACCCCACCTGAAACTTTAGCACCCGAACAACAGCGCCAGCACCCGTCAATATGACACACCGAGTTTCAGAAAAAGTTCGTCTTTGCCTCACGTCGTGTCTGTCAGTCATACCTGTCTGAGAGTGTCTTTCTAAAGCTCAATTTCATTCGACTCAGCTTATCGCACTCCACTACTGGACAAGGCCTCTCCCAGGCTGCGGCCCAACACCCTGTCCGCCACCTTCCGCACCCAGTCCGTCCCAGCCACCGCACCGTTTTAATGTCGTCGGTCCATCGTCGCTTGGGGGAGCGTCCCACACTACGCTTGTTGATACGCGGTCTCCACTCCAGGACTCGTCTGCTCCACCGGCCATCGGTCCTTCGACAAACATGCCTCGTCACTGGCACTTCAGCTCTGCAAGCTTCTGCAGACTATGTCGTTTCTAAATCTCGATGTGTGCTATAAGTGCCCGGATACTGACGCAAGCTAACGCAAGCTTGCTTACACACGTTGTCATCTGCAATCGACTTGCGCAATGAAAACATTTACTGTAAGTAATTTTGCTGCAATCAATCAATCTGCCTGCATTTTCCCAACCAAGTTGGGGTCGGCTTCCTGTCTAACCCGATGCAGCAGCTGATTACCAGTATTTTACATGGAGCTATGACTATCTGAACTCCAAAAACCAGTTCCTGGGTAACAGGATCCTTCTTGGTAAGACTGGTTGTCGGACTTGGGCTGCTGAATACCCGTAACGACTGTCAAAGATGTACGATTGACAACCGGGACCAACGGCTTAACGTGCTTTCCGAGACACGGAGAGGTCGATATGTAATGAATGGTCACCCATCTACGAACTGATAGCGACAAGCGTAGCTTAACGAGCTTCTCAGTCAATTTGCTGCAAGTTTTCTGGCTGCTGCTTCTGCTATCTGGCCTCCACAACCCAGTTACTGCGTAACACGATACCCCTTTCCCTTTTCTGCTTCATCATGATCAATGCTCGTGCCTTCCCTGTATGAGAGGCCTTTGCCCCGCAAGTGGGACAGTAGTAGGCTGGTATTAGTTTCATGATTATATGTGTGATAAGTCCAGTGGTAAAATCCCCGCATCCCATACACGAGGTTGTGGGTTCAAATCCGGGCAAGTACCGATGTGACTTTTAAAATTCGTAGGTATGTGTTTTCTGGGTTTATCTTGAACATTACTGACATCGGTGAAGGAAAACATCGTGGGGAAACCTGGACTTGTGCTTAATATGAAATCTGACATCGTCAACCAGTCTTGAGCCAGCGAGGTGATCAGTGAGCAAGCGTGGTGATAAATGAAAAAGCTTGGTGATCAATGCTCGTGCCTTCTCTAAATGAGAAGAGGCCTCAGTCGGATAATAAAAGACTGTTATTATTATTTATTGTATTTATTTATCATAGTATATTCTGTGTTGTTTCGTTAGCTATTTTAATTTAATCCTGTATTGTTGTACAATCTTAGGTCAGTTCGTCTATTCAAAGATTGCCTAAGTCTGGTCGTAAAATCTGTCAATAATGCGAGTCAAACCATGTGAAATTGTATGTTAATAAGTTCCAAAAACCTCATTTTGAATATGAATGAAGCAATGTATTATAAAGTGATATTCGTTTTATATAAGACTGTCAAAACTATTGCAGTATATTTGTTTACCGTCACAGTCGACCTTTCTTTAAAGAAACATAACACTCCTTTTTTCGACAGTCGAGTAAAAATTACGGCTACCGGCTCGTGGCTAAGCCATAACAGTCGTACGTACGGGTCCATCGAAGGCTAAGCTAAGCTTGCCGAGGTCGGTCCTAGGATGGGTGACCATCCATTACTTATTGCGACCCACCCAAGCCTCGTAAACCGTCACGTTAAACCGTTGTTCCCGGCCGTCATTCGTAGATATTTGACAGTCGATACGTGTAGTCAGAATCCCAAAAGTCTGACAACCAGTCTTACCAAGGGGCATCGTGCTACCCAGTAACTGGGTTACGCAGGTCAGATAGGCAGTCACTCCATGTAGTATAGGTACTGGTATTCAGCTGCATCCAGTCAGACTGAAAACCGACCCCAACAATGTTGGGAAAAGGATAGGCAGACTGTTTTCTTCTTAAAAGTATTGCAGTGTGTAAACACATAACACTCTTTTTTTGGGGAGTTGGGTAAAAATTTAAGTATAGTAACCGTAAAGTAAATGACACATCCTGATGTACAGCCAGGGAAATTGATTGTTAAGCAAATTGACACAGACACAGAATTGACAGTGGTGATTTGATTATACGGACAATTTAAATTTAGAATAAATTAGCTTTTTCAATTAATTTCCCTGAATATATGGTATGAGGCACTCATACCTCGCGTGACTCATACCTGTGACGGACTCTTTCTAAAGCTCGATGTGTGATAATGATAATATATCTTACGCCCTGCTGGGAATGAACGGTCAAGACGCGAGCAGTTTAAGCAATATTCAAATACATTCCTTACCCCCATAGCAAGCTTATGTCACATCTTCGAACTGTCATTTTTATTCAAAATAGTAGCAATTTAAATCAATATTTTTTTCTATTAATCTTGTCCACACACGACAGTGGGTGGGTACACTGACCAGGGACGCATGACATAAGGGAGGAGGCCTAAACTTAGCAGTGGCGAGAAAAGGGCTACAAAGGATGATGATTTTTCGTCACTTTCAAAAGTGTATGGTCTTAATGGTATAATTGATATATAATAAATGATTTGACTTTGAATTCGAAGTTGGAAAAACAATACGGTGTAAAAATTAACCTTAGGTTCATACCATTTTTAACACCATCATCAATTTCTAATGGGTTTAAAGTAATAAACCTCAAGCGGCAATTGCCCAAAGGTTAAGAGGGAACAGCTTAGGTGAGCTAGAGGTCGTGAGTTTGAACTCCACTCGTTTACACTAACAGCACATACATTATTAGTCAGGTGAACACGTCATATCTGGCAAGATGTCTAGGTGCCTATTATACCTACTAATATAATAAGCTGAAGAGGTTTTATTTTTTGTTTGAACGCGCTAATTTCTAGAACCATCCGTCCGATTCGTTGCATTTGATCGCCCAATTCTTTAAAAAGGCTATTTAACATGACGCTACAACCCTTAGGAGCCGAGCAAAGGGAAAAAACGTCAGAGAGCACGCTAAATGAAAACGATGCGATGCGATGCGATGGGTCGGGCGCAAAACACGCGGTCCGGACGCGGTGGCCGGTGGGTATAGCAGTGGACTGCAATAGATTTTAATTGATTGATAGATTAATTGGTCAGAAGCCATGCTATCTCAATTAAATATTGTACCGACTCTTCACGTGGGCAGAGGGCCTATTTTTTGGTTAAATAATTAGCATTGCCATATAACTTGGCAATGCTGCCAGCCTTAAGGGCACTGTTCCAGTTGACAGCGACGCGGACGAAACTTTTGATGCCCTGTGATTCCTTCCCATCCTTTTTATACAGGGTCAAATTAAATTAGCTAGCGAAACTCTGCTGGCGCGATGGGTATCGATCGATATGTAAACACGATAAAATTAAAAAGATTTTATGGATTTTTTTAAAGGTCAACGACCGCTAGAGAATCTGTTTTCTTTTGTTTTATCGTGTTTAGATATGATACCCATCACGTCTGCGGAGTTTCGCTAGCTAATTTAATATTTTATGACCCTGTATGCCTACTTGTAATGTTAGCTTATATATAGGTATATTATTATATTTATGTCATGTTTGAAAATATAATATTGCACGACCTCTGGTAAATTACAAAAAAGCATTTAATTAAACAGGAAACATCCTCAACAATGGGTTGTGCTTAAGCTATCTATTGGTTTAGAAACAAAACATCACGCCTATGTTCCTCGACGGGGTGGGCAGAGGTGTCCTCAGTACACCCACCTTTGGCCAGTTATGTTTAAGCCCCATGTAATAGAGGGCGAGCCTACTGCCATCTTCCGGCCACAATCCAGACTACGGGCTGTTCCTTAGAAATTCCAGATAGAAAAACCCAAAAATATTTCCGCGAACCGGGAATCGACCTAGGACCTCATGACCAACGTGTTACTCAATAACAATAAATAGTTATGCAAAACTATTTAGATAACTATCTATTGATTTAGATTGAGACACAGTTATTAAATAATTTAGTACTATTATTGTCTCTATTGTTACAGACATAATATTTTGGAAGCGACTTCGGTTCAAAATGGACGCAAAATTCATGTCATCGAAAATGGACGACTATCAGTAAGTTTAATACTTATTTATTTTACGACTAATGATGATAAATATTAGACAAGTGGGTTGCGCTGTACAATAAAGAGCAGTAGTGGCCCAGACTTACGAGTTGTAGGTCGTGGGTTCGAACCCAGACAGATGCATTACTTTGTATAAATCATTTCACCACCACTGCTCTCAAAATGGTGAAGGAGCACTCCGTGAGGAAACCGGCACAACGTAGAATCGAAAATTCGAAGATATGCGACATGTACCAATCCGCACCGGGCCTGATTGGAAGATTGCAGCCCGCTCTAATAGAGGAGGCCTCTGTCCCAGCAGTGGGAACATTATACATAGGCTCCTGAACAATCACACATCATCATCATCTGCCAACTGAGGCCTGGGAGCCAACAATGTTGGCTCCCAGTTTAACCGGATGCAGCTGAATACCAGTACCTAAGCTACATGGTACTTCTGCCTGTCTGACCTCCACAACTCAGTAACCTGATAAACTGAACGATTACTATTAGACGTGAATCTTAGAAACCAAAAAATCCAATTTTCGTGTTCATTAAGGTGAGATTTTGGTTTAATTTGAGTATATAAAATAAAAATAAATTGCACTTATCCGGTCCGAGGGTCAGACAGAATCAGGCTCAATTGTTCAATTTTAGGAACAATCATTGATCACTACATTTGTTGTACGGTTTCATGATTTACAAACTTAACCCTCCCTCCATGTCTACAAAATGTTCCCTAAATTCTAGAAAACACATAGAAATGCTGAACGGAAATGACTTAAACACCCTCAACATGAACTATGAAAGCAACCACGTGAACCTCGAACACCCTGACAAGTCCTCCGAAGCCATTGCCGACTTCTACGAGGACTCTGTGGTCATGGTCACTGGAGGAACTGGGTTCGTTGGCAAGGCTCTGCTGGAGAAGCTCCTGAGAAGCTGTCCTGGGATCAAGACCATCTATGTCCTGATGCGGCCGAAGAGGGGTCTGACTGTAGAGCAAAGGTATAAGGAACTGCTCAAGAATCAGGTTGGTGGCATACTTTTGTTCTTTTTTTTGGGTGGGAAGGTACGTATGTTTTTGAAGTTCATCATCTTCCTGCCCTTATTCTAGTTTATTTGTGGTCGGCGCAGCATGACTTCTTCTTCTATACTTCTTCCTTTTCTATTAGCTGCCATTTCTGCAGTCACCCCCATTTGAGCCATGTCATCTTTCACACAATCCATATAGTTTCTTGAATCTATATATTTCCTTAGTGCTATTCACATTCACACTTAACACCTTTCTTATCACATTTTCCACCTTGTATGTATACCATACCATATTTTTGGTTTCATGCGAAGGTCAATAGGCTTGAGGTTATATTGAAACAAAAACATCAAAACATTCCCCAAAAATGTCATAAAGGCAAATTTTATAACAATAAATTACCATTGCTGCAAGTCCTACGTCATTTTCAAAAACTCAAGATATTTTCCTTGTAAGAGTACACTTTAGTGGGCAAGGACAAAAGTTCGAACCTTGAGACTCTCCTATGGAACCTGTTGCCATCATCATAGTCATTTCAGCCGAAGGACGTCCACTGCCGGACATAGGGCTCCTCCAAGCACCGCCACTTGACTGGTTCTATGCTTCTTGCATCCAGCGGATTTCTCCAAGTCATCGGTCCACCTTGTGGGGCCTTCCAACGCTACGTCTTCTGGTACGCGGACGCCACTCCAAAGCCGTTCGCCCTACCGGCCATCTGTTTTGCTAGCAATGTGCAGAAATCCGAATCAGAATGTGGCTGCACCTGCTACGGAACTAATCTTGGATTTTCTTCTTAGCTTGTCGATGGCAAAAATAATACGAAAAATTATAATTATATGTATACTTTTTACATTTGTTCGGCCCAATATTCAGCCGCGATTGAACAACCAAGTAACGTTTAGCCTTACTTGGGAATCACCAGGATCCCATTCTCAGCGGTCTCATTAGCGACGACTGGTCCAACGAATCAGTCTGAAAAAAATACCCCATTCGAACTAAGACATAAAGACTCATCTCCCCAGGTCTTTGATCGCATCAGAGCTCGTTGGCCCGAACGTCTCGGCAAGCTGTACCCAATCACAGGTGACGTCTCCGTTCCCAACCTTGGAGTAAGCCCTGAACAGCGAGAGCTGCTGGGGAAGGTAACCACCCTGTTTCACTCGGCGGCTACAGTGAGATTCACGGAGCCGCTGCATGCTGCCACCACGCTGAACGTGCAGGGAACTGCCTCGCTGCTGCAGTTGGCTGAGGATATGCATAGGTTGAAGGTAGGTGCTGGTATTATATGAGTATTATTTTTTGGAATGTAAAGCTACGTCCACGACTTCGTCCGCGTAAAATTTCGGCAACCGATCCACCGCGTCGCGTCGCGTCGCTGCGCATCGCCCGCTCACGCTATTATTTCATTTTCGCTTAGCGTTCTGTTTGACTTTTTTTATTTTTGCTCGGCTCCTTGGGGCCGTTGCGTGATTAAAAAAGCCTTTCTTAGAATTCGGCTATCAAATGCAAAAATAATTTTTCGAGTCCGACTGGAAGTTCCAGAGATTACCGCGTACAGACAGATAGTCAGACGCGGCCGTGAAGGGACGTAGTTTTGTAATATGTACTGACAGACGTGTTACTTCACAATAAGTACGAGTACTGATCCTCAGCCTACTCAATTTTATTAAGCGATTTTTGTTTTAGATTTTATGGTAAAAACGACTTGTTTCTATTGGTTCAGTTCCCACTGATGACTGCCGATTGCTGTCAATAATATCGGTCAGTTCGGTCTTGTTATAAAACAAGGTTTTTCCTTAGACATGGTTTAATTAAATCATCGAGTTCGCATTAATGTTACAAATAATAACCTAACAGAAATCAAAATACAGTGCCTTTTACAAAACTGACACCTTAGTCCTGTCTTGGGTTGTCAATGTTGTATTAAGAGCTTTAACAAAGGCGGCATAAAGTTCGAAATACAAAAACTGGCTCGAAGGTTTAGGCTCGGGTTAAAGTTAGATCGTGTTTTGTAATAAGATGGTTTAGAAAAAGTTGAGCTTTTCAAATAACAAAAAGAAACAGCTGTTGCATACATTTTGATCGTAAGGGTTTTTTAGGGAACAGCTGAGTTTGTTCTTATAAAACGACAAAAATTTTCAAAGCTGTGGTTTAGAAGAGTGATGTACTAAATCCATGGTTACGGTTTTCACTACGATGGCTCGTCCACTGTGTATAGAGTGGCGTCTCTTTCACTCATACCTATATTTGTAACGTGAAGTCTCTTTCTAAAAGCTTTGTCATACTATATTTACCTCCCCACCAGGCCCTGGTACACGTGTCCACGGCCTACAGCAACGCGCCGCGGTCCCTCATCGAGGAGCGAGTGTACCCGCCCCCGTATGATCCCGACAGCATCGTCAGGTGCACCAAGATGCTGCCGCCCGAGACTGTGGAGGTCATCTCTGAGAGTTTACAGGTTAGCTTTCCCTCACTCTGTTATAGAAAGCTTGTCATCATTATCATCCTGGACATAAGACTTCCCCAAGCATCTCGTCTTCCAGTACGGGTTCACCTCTTCAGAACTTGTTGGCCTCATCAGCCATCCGTTCTGCAAGCAATATGTGAAAACCTTTATATTCAATTTAATTAATTGTTAAATCGCATTAAAAAAAGTTATATGTATATTGTGAATTGGTTTCATTGGTTTCAACAAACACAGAAAAATAAATGAAAAGGAGTTTCCTATTCGACTATTCTGAGAAAAAGTACCGAAACAAACTCATTTTAATAGGCTCCACGAGTAGCGATACTTAAATACACACTCTTTTTGAAAAACTAGTGAAGCAGGTAATATTTTCCCGTCTCTTCCAGGGCGAGCACCCGAACCCCTACACACTGACGAAGGCACTGGCAGAGTCCATCGTGTACAGTCACACCAACTTACCTGTGTGCATCGTCAGACCTTCAATAGGTAAGTCATAGAATTAATATGTCATCAAAATAACAAGAGGTTAAGAGCAGGCCAGTTCACAAATTAATAAAACTGTAGTGCAGCAATGTGGCTCTTCATCAACTAGTTTCGAAACTCGAAATTCAAATTCAAGCCATTCTTTGACCAGTCGTGTGAAATGGCTAATGACGTAGTGCGTCAATTTGCTCAGCAATCGAATTCCTTGTCTGTATAATCTAGGTTTTTTTCTGCTAAGTATCTAAACCACAGAACAGATAAAGAGGTTTTATCTGTTCTGTGATCTAAACGCTTAAAAAATATTATGTACTTACCTGGTTACTACCAAATAGAACGCTTTCCAAAAAAAAAATCTACCCAACTTAAATAATGATGTGGGAATTTGGGAACAATTTATTTAAAACATTTTCGTGAGCGTTTAAATTGTACCCCTTTAAGAAAAAAATATGTATGGAAAATATCTACCCTATCAAAAGTGAGCAGGGGCGCCCTATTAATAATAATAATAATATTCCCCCCACCTCTCTGAGAACACGGGCAGGTCACGCAGTACCTAGTAATTGTCATCAATGTGTTTAATTTCCCACAAGGCGCCTGGCTCAGCCTACTTCTCATGACATTCATCGAATAGTCATAGGCTGTCGATTGGACCTATGATGGGCTCGCGGCCAACAATGTTTTATCCGTCTATATTTTATTTGTTGGGCTGTGCTTTGTTTTATTATTAGCAAACAGAACCTTGCAAATAGTAGAGGGGCTCGTGGCTACATAATAACAGCCGCACGGGTCGATCGCCACGGTCAGTTCGATGATGGGTGGGCATTCATTACATATCTAGACCCCACCCTGTCCCGGAAAGCACGTTATGCCGTTGGTCCCGGCTGTCATTAGTAGATCTTTGACAGTCGTTACGGGTAGTCAGCATCCCAAAAGTCTGACAACCAGTGTATCTTGTTACCCAGCAACTGGTTTGTGTAGACCAGATACGTAATAGCTCCATGTAAAATTGGATTCAGCTGCATCCGGTTAGACTGGAAGCCGACCACAACATATTTGGGACAGGCTAGGCAGATTGATTTAGTTTGAACCTCGCAAATAGTTAAGCCGACTAGCTCAGGGCGAATTTCACAAAAAAATATACCTAGAATAAGTCTTATCCTGAGAATAAATGTTGAACTTTTGGCAGTTTTTCCATACTAGAACTGTCAGACGTCAATTTTATGCCACGGATAAAAAATAATCTGTCTTTGGTAAAATCAGCCCTTAAAATAAGGTAATAAATAAATAAATAAAATCTTTTTATTTCAGACATTTTGGTCCATAATATTTGCTAGTAACGACTTAAAAACTATGTTAGGTACATTTAAATAAAAAATCAAAAATAGGAGATTACTACTTATTACATTAAAATAAATACATTCAAAAATTAAAACTTTACATTATTAAATTGCATAAAAATTCTTTTACTTTTAATTAAATACTTTTAAAAATGAAACTTTACATTTAAAAATTAACATTATAATAATTACGTTACATTAAAAAAAAAAAAAATGACATAAAATTTATAAATTACATTAAAGATTACATTAAGTATAATATAATATAAGTATAATATATATAATGTAATCTTTAATGTAATGTAGTAGTACGAGTAGGTATCCGGCCTTTGATGTGGCACGTCGACACAACACACATAACATCACGCCTGTCATGCCGAAGGGTGGGCAGAGGTGTACCAGTACACCCACATTTCGCCAGTTGTCTTTAATTTATTTAATATATTATATTTAGTTTATTGCCATCAACCGGGAACAAATCCAAATTCCGGGCTTATACTGAGAAATTCCTGATGGAAAAACGTAATAATACTTTGCCCGACCTAGGAATCGAGTTTTAGAAAAGTTCGTCTTTATAGAGCGTCGTCTCTGTCACACATGCCTGTGTACAGTCTCTTTCTAAAGCTCATAACCAGCCTTTACCGTTCCCACTACGACACAGGCCTCCTCTCTGTGAAAGGGCGTGAGCCGTAATCAACCACGCGGGCACAATGCGGGTTGGTGGCTGTTAGTTGTCTTTGAATATTTGGTTCTAGGACATGTCGGTTTCCTCTCTTTGTTTTCCTTTGTTTGTTGTTCTTTGTTTTATTTTATCACTTATGATAAAATATATTCATACAAAGTAAAACACCTGCCTGGGTTCGAAACCATGACATACAACTCATAAGTCCGGGGCGTTATCACTGGGCCACCACTGCTCACTGCAGACTGGATGCGGAAGGTGGCGGATAGTGTTGTGACGCAGCGTGGGAGAGGCCTATGTCCAGCAGTGGGCTGTGATAGATTGAGTTGATTGATCACTGCTCTAACTAAAGCGATGTAACATATTTGCGTCACCTAGGATTGATATCGACTGTTATCAAAATCAGCTTAACAGTTTAGAAGTGACGTAAGACATCCATAGATACTTACAATTTTAATTCATGATCCATCATTTAGTCTAACCGTTTAGGGACACTACTTAGTACGCAAGGTGGCCAAATAAATTGTAGTGAGTACAATGACATACGGTTCAGTGGTGAGAAGGAGGCCTGCTTCGAGCAAGAGGTCTCTGGATTCCATTCCCAGTTCTGGAAGGGTTACCTTTTGGATTTGTGCCCGGTTGATGCCTCCTGATAGGTACATGGGACTTGAGCTACTGTTTCCTAGATGAGCGCCACTGTCACCATAAAGGCCACAGTGGCGGCTGTCATGAAAATGATGACCGCGGAGCTTAACTTTACTGTGTCAAATAACGCTGTCCAGCACACTTAAACCGACTCTCTTTCATAAAAAAAAGTTTCAGTGACGTCATGCGACGCGACGGTAAATATTCGACCCTATATGGCGGCTACCGTTCTTTTCGGAAACCGTAGCTTTACACATAACTGGTGAACTATGGGTGTACACGTTGGCTGACCCATGAACTTCGTACAAATTATATTTCTTTTAATCATTCGCGACTTAACAGGCGACCGCACGTCGTCGGTGGTAACGTTTAGACCTGGCGCTGGCCTAGCGTACTACAGAGTTCCAATAGAATGCGAGGCCTGCTTTTACTGATTTTGTTACCACTGACGTACGGCCTACCGAACTATAGGTACACCTCCGGCCTCCAGCAAGATATTTGCGACTAGCACAACACACTTGACCGGTTCCAAGGACATTACTAATACGGTAAGTCCTTTTGGAGGGACAAAGCTATGTAGGACTATGAATGTATTTAAATTCGCTTAATACTTTGAATATAATTTATGTTATGAAGAGTCGTAATAGTTTTAGATGGCTATCTATCATGGTTGTTTATGTATCTACGTGCTTATGGTCGGCTTGTGGGCTCATAGACAATAGTGCTACGTTGGTCTAGTACTCGCAAGACTGCGGAGATTGGTGACTTGGGTTCGATTCCTGTGTTGGGCAGAATTATATAAGTTTTATCATAAGGTACTTAGGTCAGCTGTAGCCTGAAGTAGGTATACTTAAAGCCTGTGAACGCAGTGCTTAAAACCAATGTAGGTATTTTCAGCGGCAAGGTCCACAAAGTTGGTAACTTGGAGCTGCGGTTGGAAGCAAGATTTTAAAATGTACTCTTTGGAAATGATAATTGAGTTCAGTTTAAAAACATTTCTTTATCCCGCCCAGTTTACGAAAATCGTTTTTCTATGCACCTCTACAATCTCTCAAAAACAAATGTTCTACGAGTATGTACTAAGTACATGTTTCTACCTTCAACGGCTACGCGTTGTCAGTTCTGTGAGGCAGACAAATATTCGAAAAGTAAAGAAGATTCATAGTTCAACTGAAAGCAAAGCTCATCATAAATTCATATGCCTTGACGTACAACCATCATATCGATTGACGCGGCAGGGACATGGCTTTCCAATAATTTAAATTAAAAATGTATGTGCCACAGCTGCTTACTAAGAGACGCGAAAATAAGTATTGACTTGCGATTAAATGACTATTGACATATATTTTTTTATTAACCTTCTATTGGCATTGTGCCTAATTCAGAATGTTTTTGAATAATATGAGTATTTTTAATAATGTTAGTAACATAATGTTGCTTAGTGGATGGAGTGCTTTATTTATGTTAGTTTAGATTTTTTTTTGTCTAGTAAATGTATTAAATAATTCTTCATGCCGTAAGGCAAAATGTATCGGGACTCTCATTAAAATAATCATGACAGCTGTATACCTACTGTATTGGCAAATAAATAATTTCTGATTTCTGACCAATGAACCGATGAGAGTCATAAAATGTTACCAATCACAATAGCGCGTCAAACCAAACCACCCAACATAGAACAGTTCTATGTTGGGTGGTTTGGTTTCCGCACGAAGTCCTTCAGGTGGACCATTGTGCGTGGGACCGCCATTGAAATACTAGCTACATACTGCTATGACATGCTGGCTGCTGGTTACTGACTTAAGTTTGTAACACGCTACTTTTGAGTGATGTCGTGGACTATGGGCCTTTGTCAGCCCCATGTAGTTAATAAAGGGCGAGCCTATTGCCATCAACCGGGCACCAATCTGGACTCCGGGCTGGTACTGAAAAGTATCACTACCCGAGCTGTGAATCATACCCAAGGACCAGCGAGGCAGTCATTAACAACCGGTGTAGTAAGGAACTAGAAACTGTGGTACCTAGGACAGGTTATAAATAGCTTGCCTATTTCTCAATAACGCTAGTAAGCTTAGGTAATACCATGAAACAGGTTGGTCGAGAAAGTTGACATTTCTTCGATGACAACATTCTGCGATTACGCAAGAATCACTCTCCCGCCCTCATCCCAATACTTGTGGTCGGCGTAACATGTCCTTTTTTTCCACACTTTTTTTATTAGACGTCATCCCGGTGTTCACACCATTTATAGCCATAATCATCATTCACACAGTCCATCCATCGTTTCTTAGGTCGTCCCCAACTTTTACAGACACGACATTTTCCACGACATATTCCTCATACCTCCGCATCAGATTTTGAATGAAAATGACAGTTTGAAAAAGTGACTCGCGCCCGCTATGTGGGAAAAGAATGTGTTTGAAAATTGCTTATCATTTTCGCTCTTTGCCTGTACAGTACGCGGCCGTTAACATGGCGCATCGAATTATAGAAAAAACCATCTTTGTCGATGTGTGAACGTCGCCGTCATCTGTCCCACGTGTGTGATAGTCTAACCCTAGAGCTCGATGTGTCGTCATATTTACTGTACTTAGGAATCAGGATTATATCCGTCGTCTAAGCTTTTCAATGCTAAAGCATTCATTTTTTTGCATTCCGCGGTGGCAACTTAAAATTCATTGAAATTCATTCATTCATTGAAGGACCCTGTCGGACACAGTGAAGTAGTAGGAGAAGGGAAGCTTTGAAACTTAACTTCACTTGTCTGTGGTTATGTAAGTTACCTTAATAATGTCTTTTTGTTATTTTCAGTGACCGCTGCCCTTCAGGAGCCATACCCAGGATGGATCGATAATGTCTACGGAGTCACTGGTGAGTTGAAACTACTTCGAAATGATCATCATCATCCTGCCCCTGTCTCAATGTATTTGTGGTCGGCGCAACATCTCTTCTCGTTCCATGTTGTGTGCTGAATAACTGTTATTTCTCTCTTTCTTTTCCATTCATTTTGAACTTCAACTAAAGTGAGTGCTCGTGCACTGAACTCACACTTTAAAGGTTCGCGAGCTTACTCGGCTCGATGTTGGTGACACACGCGACAGCTTAGCTCATATAAATATACTGCAACGCGATGTCGCCGACAGATGATGCGTTTGGAATGCATAGACCGCATGTAGACGCGCTCCTCGTTATGATAGACGTGCAAGCCGAAGTGGGTAACGAGCATTTCAAACCGTTTGGATAGCCGACGAACTTGCTCAGTGGTTTACATCACATGGGCAACAAAACGTAATTTGCCCCCGTTTCATCCACACCCTGCTAAATCTGTGCTTGACAGTCCTGTCTATTTGGGCATTGCTTTGCAAGTTAAAGAATCTATTGTTATACAGGCTTAGTAACTCCATCGTCTTCCAGGTATCATAATGGAGATATCCCGCGGCACGTACCGCTCCGGCTACTGCCGCGAGCGTTACGTGGTGGACCTGGTGCCCGTCGACATGGTAGTCAACTCCTGCATTTTGGCTGCCTGGAGACAAGGGGTCAAGCAGTGAGTACAGAAGCTCGTTGGTGTATATCACGTTCCCACTGCTGGGACGCAGCTCTCCACTCTGTGACCCTCTCACAGAGTGGGCCGGAATCCACCAAATGTGTAAAATTAATTGCTTCCTTGGTTTAGTGGTCGTAAGTGCGACTGCTGGGCGTCGCCTGGGTTCGATCGCTTAATTTGTACGTGTGCTGTCCGCTTTACTTAAATCAAACAACCATATTTAACAAAGACTTCGCCATTTTTATTGCTTGGATCTTTTATATTCCAGGCCGGGTCATTGCCCAGTCTACAATGTGACGTCAGGCTCTATTAACCCACTCCAATGGGGCCAATTCACCAAATTGTGCATCAAATGGGCCCTGGAGAATCCCACCAAGTATGTTTTTATTTACATTACTTTCCAGCTTATGAGATACTCGTTGCTAAGCAATAACAGCCGCACGGGTCTGTCTTTAAGGTTAAGCAACGCTTGCCGACGCCGGACCATGAATGGGTGACCTTCCGTTATACACCAAGACCCCTCTGTGTCTCGGCAAACCGTTGGTCCTGGCGCCTTGACAGTCGTGACAGGTAGTCAGAAGCCCGAAAGTCTCACAACCAGTCTTCTAACGGGTATCGTGATGACTAACTGATTTGTTGTGGAGGCAGTCGCTCCATGTAAAATGCTGGTGGGAATTTATAAGATGATCCGACAGAGAACCAAAGTACGGACGTAGCCCACATAATTGTGTGTACGTTGATTTGTGCACTGAAATACAAACATTTTCTCTCTTTCATAGATATGTGATGTGGTACCCAAACTTCGCGTTCACGGAGTCCCGCTTTATGAACACGTTCTGGGAGATCACGTGCCACTTCCTGCCAGCCTTCATGTACGACCTGCTGTTGAGGGCGCAGGGGAGGAAGGCTATGTAAGTAATACATAGAATTGTTAGTAGAACTAGTAGTAGACCTATTTGTAAAGGAGCTAGTCTGCGGAAGTACTACCACCGTACCTAGTTCTGCCGCAAAGCGTTGCCGTGTTCCAGTTTGAAGGGTGTGTGTGCCGGTGTAGTTACAGGCACATGAGACTTTTCAGCTTCGTCTCGGGATGGTAACGCATTGCGATGTCTGGTGTTGCAGATGTGCATAGATGGGCCGGCGACTTGTAATTCCATCCAATAATATAAAATTCAAAGGAGTGCCAAAGTAACCGATTTCGCCTGAAGAATTAGTGCCAAACTTAAGTGGCAGTGGGCACATTACTCGCATAACGGATAGCTGATGAACCCGTTGAAGCTAAATGTATAGCTGATCTAATTATGAAATCCTACCAATATTTAGGCTTTCATGAACTATCATAACTTACAAACATCTTCCCTTCCCCAGAATGATGAAACTCGCCCGCCGGTTCAAGATGGCGGCTGCGACCGGCGAGTACTTCGCCAACCACGAGTGGCAGTTCGGCGTCGCGCAGCTGTCGGCGCTGCGCGACGCCGCCGCGGGCGCGCGGGACTCGGGCGCCTTCCCCCACTGGCCCGCTGACTTCGACTGGGACTCGTATATTGGTGCTTACATGTTTGGAATTCGGCGGTATATCTTGAAGGATACTGCTGATTCGTTGCCTGTGGCGCGAACTAAGTTAAGAAGGTGAGTTTTTTATCGTTTTTGGTTGTTTCTGGCACTTGGTATATTCGTAAAATTATTTGCGTAATTTCGTTGATAAAAAAATAAACTTCATTTGTAGGTATATAAATAGGGTAACTATATTATTTTGAATCAACGAAATAAAAATCAAGTTACGCGAATAAGTGCCAACTTACTCGTAAGATGAGGCGCACTGAGCTGCCTCTCCACATGTGTGACATTTCAACGAACAATACTCAGTACCACACCTCTTTTATCTGTTCTGTGCTCAGTACAAAGCAACGGGACTGGTCAGTCGTGACATATTACTGTATATTTTCTCATTAAGTTTTGGAATCAATCGCTTTTTTTCCGTCATCTTGTTACTCCAAGACATTATTGTTTAATTATCCAAACTTCTGCTAAACTGCGGTGTGGTTTGTCGACAGTGTGCAATTGCTGAGGAAGCGCTATGAAGTAGTGAAGGGTGGGGCGTTTTGAGGGATATTCTTATGTAATCGTCCATGTGCTGATTCTCAGCCTAATTTGAAAAGAAAACATTGATTTTTGAATTACATTTATAATAGAGTTTTATGCAACATGGACAAGTTGTGTCAATAACGAAATACAAAGTCTCTGTTTCAATAATATACACAAATATAATGATTGTGTATCAGTCGAACAATTCACTTTCATGCGATACGCGCGTCTAAACAAATTAGTCCTACGGCTGCACACTAATTGCGTTACACGCTGGTTTTGACAATTGCTTTCATTTGGATGATACTGTCGGTCTATTCTATAACAACTTCACCGTGAAAACATAGGTGAAATGAGATTGAAGTGAGCTATCATTCCACCTGATGCTAGGGAGTACTCTATTGACAGCTCACTTCAATGGACCGCCAGGTTTTGTAAATGATTTGTAAATACTGTTACAACCATTATGATTGCAAGTGCGTTATCCGATTAAGATGCATTTTTTTATTTACGGGAACGAAGCTATGTCTTGTGTTAGGATTGTATAATATGTCGTTTTGTCGATGCATTCTGTAAAAATATCGCGAAAACTTAGGTGAAGTGAGCTGTCAATCAAAATTAAAAATCCCAAGCCTTAAATGGAATGACAGCTTACTTCAAGCTCACTTCACCTTAGTTCCTACGGTGAGGTTTTTACAGAATAGACCGGCTTAGTAACTACTTAGTCAGAGGGTAATTTCTATATTTTTCCTGTTTCAGATTATACTGGGTGCACAAATTGTTCCAAGCGGCTACGGGATATTATTTGTTCAGGTTCCTTGCGGGTCGCTTACGGTAGAATAAGGACTTAATTTTGTAAACAATAAATTGGTTAATTGATCTAATTAGTTAAGTAAAGCATAATTTTCTGAACAGCACAAAGGCTGCAAAATTTACTATTATTGCAGACTCTCATTTGAGAGCTATCTTTAAAAAAACGGTCATCAGTATTTTATATAATATCAATAAATATAATTATAATGCTTAATATTACTTGATTAAAAAAGCTCGTTAAGCTCGTTAAGTCAGCTCTCAATAAGAAAGAACAGTTTATTAATATTGGCCTTAAAAGTAGGATAAATATAACAAATGCAAATTCTTGTAACCTACAATATACCTACCTACCTACATCACTGAAGTGTAAAAAGGATCGTAGAGAACAATACGATTTGAATAAAAAAACACCCTAAATGGAACCTCATTTTATAGATTTAAGGAATATTGATGTACCTGTACGTAATAATAAAATAAAATTTTGTTGTTTTAATTCTTTCAGAATACTTACCAAATATTGTAATTTGTAAATCTTATTTTTTTCATATTTTATTTTATTTTCTTAACATATTTTTTGTATCACATTTTTAAAATAAAACATGTTGATCTTCAGAAATTATGATTAAAAATCAGAAAACATTTTTAAGTTATTGTTTTTTTATTTACATTATTATTGAATAAGGTAATTCATTAAATGTAAGAGAAAATCTAGATACTTGCACTGTGTAGTAAGAATTATGTTTATGTAAGTAAGTACTTATTGACAGTATAATTATTTTCCAAAGCCCTAATTTTTTTATCCGTGTCAGTTCAGACTTCAGACACATACAAGGATCTTTTGGCGCGCGGCCAAAATCGCCACTTTTTTTTCAATCCAATCCACAAAACAATATCACAAATGTTGACCAACAGCGGCCCCCTGTCAACGTCATTCAAACGTCAAAAGATCCTTGCAGCAGTGTAAGTAATTAGCAATAAAAATAACCAAAACGTTTCTTTTAATGCCTGTCTGTATGTCTGGGGCTATCTTGTAAATTACTAGATTAATTTTGGGATCCCTTCTTTTCGCATAATGTTCTTTGTCCTAATATACTTCGGCATAACGATTTTGGCACAATTTGTTTTGGCATAATAATACTTCGGCATAATTTTTTTAGGCATACATTTTATGTTGGCATAATCATCTTAAAGACTAATTTGTTTTGGCATAAATTTGATTCGCATAACGTACTAGGCCGTACTAGGCCGTACTAGGCCTAATGATTATTAGCATACCTAATAATATTTAGGCATACAATTAATATAAATAACGGAAACACATTTGAATTATTTTTACGTATACATAACATTATGTAACTTAACTATGTATTTTTATTTTTGCCCCAAGGTCTAACACATCTCGAGTTATTTTTACGTATAAATAACATTATGTAACTTAAGTATGTATTTTTATTTTTGCCCCAAGGTCTAACACATCTCGATTTAGTAAAAAGGCAATGAGAACTTAGGATGCAAGAGCGAGCGAAGCGAGCTCGGGAATTGGGGCACCCCGACTCGGACAGGTTAGGTTCGAAGGGGATGACGGGGGCTCAAGTGAGCGAGCGGAGCGGGCGAACGAGGCCCCGTCATCCCCTTCGTGTTAGGTTCCTTTAAACCCTGCAGACAGAAATAGGGGCCCCGCGAAGCGGGGCTCCGTCGAATAAGCCTTATTATTATTGTTATGCTTAATAAAGTTATGCTTTAGAACTTTATGGTTGGTAAATTTATGCTTTAGAATATTATGCTTAATCATTATTATGGTTAGAGAAATTATGCTTAAAATAATTATGCGTAAGCTGTTATGCGTAATTATAATATGCGAAAATATAATTATGCCAAACAAAATTATGCTAAGTTATATTAGGTCTTAAAATTTTATGCAAATGGATAGGGAACTATTAATTTTGATTGGATTTTCAACGAAATAAAGTATTGTGTTTTAAGAATAGTTTTGGTTTAGTAGAAAGCTTGAAAATTTATTTAGGTTGCACTACTGTTGTCTCTGATTTAGTGATGCGTAAAATTATAAAATATTGTATGTATAGGCTAAGAGAATGTCTTGTAACAGTTCTGTAAAAATAAACCAATGATAGTATGAAATTTTCCTTTTTTTTTCTAACATTTAATCGGGGTCCGTGTGGCAATTCCCGTATTTTTAAGAAAATTCGCTTTCTAAACTCAGTTTCAATTTCTCAAAAATAAACTTGTGATTGTTTGTCGCTGAGATGCGATAGCGATTTGAGTTTCGGATATGAGATTGCGGACGTTCTTTATGGAAATACGAGAATTGACCTTCGCCTATTCTATTCTTAAAAGATCTACTTACAGAAATAAACATTACATTTTATTTCATTTCTGTATAAATCTCACAGTGATAACTTAGGTGAAGTGAGCGTGGAGTGAGCTGTCAGTGTCATCACACTGATGCTAGGGATTGACCAAGCATTACATTTACAGTCACAATCGAGATTTTAATATTATTTTTTATGCAAATTCTATTGATAATTTTATATTATTTCAAATTAATATTAAAATCTCGATTATGATTGCCTCCTAAATAGCCTCCTTCATGATGAACAATATGGCTTTACAAAAGGTCGTTCGACTACAGATGCGGGTGTTGCTCTGCTGAAACACATATTTAGCGCATGGGAGAGCTCGCAAAATGCTATTGGAGTTTTCTGTGATCTCTCCAAAGCCTTTGATTGCGTGCACCCTGACACGCTTTTGCGTAAACTAATTCATTACGGTATTCAAAACGAAGCTCTTAACGTATTAAATTCATATTTACATAATAGGCACCAATGTGTAGATGTTAATGGTGTGAAATCTTCCGGGCTACCAGTTCAGTTAGGTGTACCTCAAGGCTCTATACTGGGCCCATTTTTATTCTTGGTGTATATAAATGACTTACCATTATATTTAAAGGGCATCAGTGACGTTGTACTATTTGCTGATGATACCTCTCTTATCTTTAAAGTAGACAGGAATAGACAAAATTTTGACGACGTAAACAGTGCACTATCAAAGGTTACAGATTGGTTTACCACAAATAACCTAGTTCTCAATGCCAAGAAAACGAAATGTGTAAAGTTCGCCTTACCGAATGTTAGAAATCTAGGACCCAACATCGTCTTAGATAAAGAGGTACTTGAAACTGTAGACTCGGCAGTATTTCTGGGCATAACTGTTGATGCCAAGCTTCAGTGGGGATCACATATATCATGCCTAGCGGGAAGGCTCAGTTCGGCCGCCTATGCCATCAGGAAAGTAAGACAATGCACTGACGTTGATACAGCTCGGCTAGTCTATTTCAGTTATTTTCATAGCGTCATGTCCTACGGCATTCTGCTGTGGGGCAAAGCCGCTGATATTCAAAATATATTTGTTCTTCAAAAACGAGCTGTACGAGCAATTTACGAGCTAGGTGCTAGAGTTACTCTGAGAGATTTTTTTAAAGAGATTGGTATTCTCACGGTGGCCTCACAATTCATCTTCGCCAACATCTTATATATTAGGCAAAATATACACTTATACACAAAAAACAGTGATATTCACAATATTAACACTAGAAACAAGGAGAAACTACGTGCTCCCTTTCACCGGCTTCATAAGGTCCATAACTCATTTGTTGGGCTTGGTATAAACTTTTATAACAAGCTTCCCTCTTCTTTGTTAGAATTGCCTTTAAATGCGTTTAAAGCTAAAGTAAAATCCAACCTTTGTTCAAAGGCATACTATTCAATCAACTATTACTTAAACGATAAAAATAGTTGGTCGCTGTGATTAACTCAAGACAATGTTCTTTCTCCAAAATTAGCTTAGCTTACCTGCTGACAAGTTATACGAGTTCATATAATTGTTTATTTTATTTGACTATATTAGTCATTTTAGTTTAATTTAATTTTTATTTATTATTGACATAATCTACTCATTTCAATGTTTTTTAATGAGTTGTATTGCAATATATGGTTAGCTAGCGACCTCGACAGTTCATCATATTATTCTTTTGAGCAACCGGCAGCAAGTTCGTCATGCTCCCTTAGATGTCATGCTTGCGGTAGCGTCGGGGGTCGGGTTGCCTCCTTCCCTCAAATATGGCGAGGGGGGTAATGGCTGATCTTTGCGTTATGCTCGTGAACGGGTGCTGCTTGTGGTGACAGCTCAGCTTGCTGACTATGGTTTTGTTATTGTTATTAGAAATTAATGTTTCTTTATTTTACTTCGAAGGTCCTAGTTTATCATTTGTGGCTACAAGTTACAGCTATATACATATAAACATAATGCAGCATTGCATATGTAAGCGGGCACGCCCTTTATGCCAGGAGGCTTTTTATTATGTATTAAGTTCTGTTTACGTTCTGTTTTTTTATTATTTATTTATTATAATTTTCAATATTGGCGTGTGCTAGCTGACGTATGGCAAATAATTGTAGGTAATGTTTTTGTGTTTCGTAATGTTAATTACTTATTACTGTATAGAATCCAGTTCTTATAAATATGATACAAATTTACACAAAAATAAATCAGAAAATATAATTTTAATTAAGTACTTTTTATTTCATAAAAAACATTGTTTTGATACAAAAATAAGCTTCTTTATCTAAACACTACTAAAATCTTACACATTTTCAATTACATAAAGTCTTTTGAGCATCCATATTGCAAGTTTTCATATACTTATTAATTAAAATCTATAATACTTTACACTGTAAGCAAATGATTAGAAATAGCCTACACCTTAACCCCCTTGTTTATAAGTGTTGCTTAAAGTTAAGCAACGCTTAGCGTCCGCATAACCATAATTTTTTTGACGTTTAAACGCCTCTTAACTTTAAGCAACGATCGTTAAAAGAACGACAAAGAACGATACACTTTACAATTTAGATAGAGTTTTAGCTTTAACACCAGCTTTAACACTATGAACATCATAGCTATTGTTATCATATTACTTTATCATAATCAGCCTCTAACGTTCCCACTGCTGAGTCACAGGCCTCGTCTCTGTGAGAGGGAGTCGGCCATAATCCACCACGCGGGAGAGGTGCGGGTTGGTAGATGTCACATGTCTTCGAATTTTTGGTTCTAGGACATGGCGGTTTTCTCACGATGTTTACCTCACCGTTTTGAGAGCAGTTGTGATGAAATAATTTACACAAAGTAAAGCGCCTGCTTCGGTTCAACTCGGTAAGTCGTGGCCATTACCACAGGGCTACCACTGCTCTCCATCTACGTACCATAATTATATATCCGTCATTTATTACTTAACGCAACATAAATAAAGAACATAGTCATTTCCAATGCACACAAAATTGTTTTATGTTGTTAGTTTCAGTGCACCCAAATTTTGTAACACATTTACTGTAATAGAATGACAATTTCAATCTTCATCGCATAGAAACGTCTATATTATACTATACTATATTGTAGTCTGTGGTCTATATGAATGACGTGACAGCTCGGTAGATATAGCTGTACAAAGACTTTTGGCGCGTGGCCAAAATTGGAACTATCGCTGCCATCTTGTTTTTCCAATAAATTTCACAAATGTTCACCAACAGCGCCCCCCTGTCAACGTCATTCGAGCGCCAAAAAATCTTTGAAGCACTTCACGTTGCAGTTTGCGTTTTGTTTCTGTAGATGTAGTATGAAAGGGGGCGAAAATAAATATTTCAAAGGCAAGCTTCTACATAATTTCACCTAGGATACCAAGGTTTAATTACTATTAGTTTACTTTAAAAATAATAAACTAATTATACGCTAGAGTAGTTTGCAGTCTGATAGAAGTAGGTACAAATATTATGTCATAGGTTTAAACCTTTTAAAATTATCTTCATATAAAGCATGGTAGAATATATGAATAAGATCACCGGGAAGCAGTGAACATTATAGTAATAGATTTTGCAGAAGTAAGCATGTTCACGCGCGAACGTTCGGTTCCACGGCAGACGAAAGCGGGGCCGCCCGCGCCCGCCACTGTCCGTTAGATCTCGCAAGCGAGCGGGAATAATTTTATTATTATTCTCAATTATTCTGTGTTTGAACCGATGCAGTAATTTACCATCATTTCAGTCCACTTGTTTTATTATCGAAGAGCCAAACACCATACCAAACATTGGTCCTTCGATAATTGATATTTCAACAAAATCGGCTACGTTTATAAGTTTTCCTACTTAATTATTATTGATTCTTACAAAACATACTGCAACCCCAAATAAATTGCGAAAATGGCAAGAGGAAGACAATGATTCTTAAGTCCTACAGCAGAGTAATATGACTGCATACAGAGGTTACAACCATAAAAGTTTAACTAAACCTGTGACATAACGATATTCCGCCATTTTGAGCAAAATCAAGATGGCCGCGCTAAGCGTCCATGGCGATGACAGTGGGGGCTGCGTTATGGTCGGCTATGATCGCCTTAGATGATGTGAACCATCCACTCATCCAGTAGAGCATGAGGCCCCAGAACAGGCAGCGGACGATGACATCGACCCAGTACATTCTGAAATGAAACAAAGATATCATTGTCAAAAAAGACGGAAGGTTGGATGCTGAAGGCCGAGGTCAGGGGTTAGTGGTGCAGTTTAGGAAAGGCCTATGTCCAGCACTGGACAGCTATAGGCTGACTTGAGTGACCCTTGTCAATTATTTATTTTGTTACTCTGATTTCTTACCTATTGAATAGATGCTAAAGTAAGTCGCTAAATTCAACTTAGGTTTTTTGTTATCAGCTCTGGATTAATTCGTGAAGATCAAAATGCGATTCCCTTCAGTAATTAATGAAGTTCATATACTCATATTATATTTTCAATCAAATACTTATAACTAAGAATCTGTAGACGATTACGATCAGAAAAAAAAACCTACATAAAATGTTTGTCGCGAATTTCTAAATGCCAACCAAAAATGTACCATTTTTTTTATACTTCCGAAGACCAAAGCGCATAAAACTTAGATTGGGCTAGTTTATCGTTATGCTTTTAGGTACGTAGTAAAATTTCAGGTAAGAAAGAAAGAAGAAAGAAATGCGTTTATTTGCGGTAAACATGACGCAAAAAATAACACAAACACAAAAATTAAGAAAAGGGTGGGGGAAACATGCGTCACATCCACGCAAAACGGCTATCGCTCAGCATTATGCTGCGACCCTATGCAAGACAGAGCCCCAGCGCGGGTTTACAGCGACAGCCGGCGCTGACGTAGTGACGTCGTCCGGTGAAACAAACAATAGTTAGGACGCTGTACCAGTACAGCGTACTTACGAACGTTGCACTTAAATAAAAATAATATAATTAAATTTAAATGTTATAGAATATATATAAAATATACTAAACAGAAATGTAAAAGGAAATAGACATACATGCTACGAGGGTAAGCATTTAAATAGCATTGTTCGTATCATGATAATACCCACATTCTCATATGCCTCCTGGCAGCAGGTAGTGTGTCATCATACTCCTTCAGGATGTACACTCGAGCGGCTCTGATGCAATCCTCGAAGTAACTGGCGATGTCCAGACCTGGAGTACAAACACAATATGACGTCACGCCTGTTTTCTCTAAAGGCATAGGCAGCGATTTATAGAAGAAACAGACAGGTTTTGCCAAGTTAATAGGGGGCGAGCCATTGATCTGTCACTAATGCAGTAATGCTTTTCCCAAGCTGCGACCCAGCTCAACAGTCGGGCTTGCGAGCACTGAACAAAATGGGAAGCCAATTTTAGTTTGTCCTAAATAGTTTAATCCGGTATGACGTCTAAATTCAATCTAGTATTTCTTATTTGCTACCGTATCTTTTACGTTTTAGGTTTTAAAGATAATTATCCTCAAAAACGACACCAAGTCACTTAGATGAAAACAATGTTTAATATAAATTATAAATATGAAGTTCGTCAAGCATTTATGATACTTACACCCATTCAATGCATTCAGCTTTTAGGAAGGGAATTATTTATGCATATTAATTTGTGTTAATGAGCTTAATTTTGTTTTCAATGAGGGTATTTTGTTGTATAATTGTGCTTCTTCAAAAGTTAAATTATTTTCGAATAAAAAGTAAAGTAAGTTGTAAAAGTTGGTGGTTTAATGTAGGCACAGTCCATAATGCTAAACATAGTTGTCATCTCTGCATATTGGTGTTAATTATGGATTGTTAAAAATCATGTCTATTGTGTTGTTTTGTGCGACTTGGAGACAGAGCAATCGTCTTGAGCGCACTGCCTCAAATTTCAACCAGATTGTAGGTTATAAGGAGTTACTAAGGAGTTATAGCTGGTTTTATCTATGTATACAAAAAGCTTGGTGTATTACTCACCCACAGCATCCACCTTATAGTCCCTTCTCTCTTTCGCATTGAGTTTCTGTCTCACAGTCTGTGCGACGTCTGACTTGAAGTCCCATTGGTTGGTCGTGTAGTACTCAAACACCTCGAACCCTTTGGCGATACGGCGCTGGACGCGACAAAGCCTGGAAAATTAATTGTATTTATTAATCTCAGAAAGAAAATAAGTTGTTACATGAAAATAGACTACAATGCCACAAAGTTATTTTGGCGCGTGACCATGATTGGGAAGGTCACCATTTTGTTTTTTCAAATGTCAAAATGTTTAAACAACGCCCTCCTGTCAATGTCATATAGGCGCCGTATGATCCTTGTAGTACTAGGTAGAGGTATGGTGTTTTGTTAATTAAAAATTCACAAAAAACGTTGACATAACTTAAGTTACGTTATAAAGGATTCTGTCAATACTCACACTGGCTTATATCCGAGGCAGAAGAGCAGCGTGTCGATAATGAAGGCTGGGATCCAGTGGAACAGGATCACGCAGATGTTGTGGTACAGGCGCGAGTGCTTCATGGAGCCACCGGGGTACCTGGACACACACACGAGAACATTGTTACACGTTCAAAGGCAAAGTGTGCATTAGGACTCTACCTCTATGGGTTCCGCGCCACCAAAACTATTTTCCATCCTTGACCTTCTTTTTAGTTAGAGGCCCTAATAATGTTTTAAATGCTATAAATTAACTTTTAATATCTCCACAACTCCTGTACCGCTTAACGCACACAGCGATTTTTTACACCAAAAATAAAAGTCATTTTCCAGCAATGACCTATTTGTGATCAGTGTGTCATGTACAGAATGTGAAGATAAAGGGTATGTGGTGGGTGTTATGACACCCTGAATATTAAGTAAAATCGTTGTCATCACTCACCACACGACACCGTTGAGCGGCATCCTGTTCATGATGATCTCTCTGCCGGCGTCGATCATCTCCGACCACGTCACCTTGATCTCAGCCGATGATGTGAAGTTTACTATGTTGGACTTTGTATCTCTGGAATAGAACAATGATTGACCATTATTATCTTAAAAAATTAATTTCAATCTTGGATTTATCAGAAAAATAGGATATTCTTTAGCATCATATAAAAGTTAAAAATGTAGTTGTTTAAAGCTGGTCATTAGGGTTGATTTAAGCTACGTCTAAACTAAGCCTAGGCCTGTATTTTAAAACTCCAGGTCCTCCATAATCATATAGTAAAGGTTATTAACGTGGTACAAATTGATGGTGTTTGTGTAGGTATGTGTGTGAGTGAGCGAGTGCGAGTGTGAGTGTGAGTGTGAGTGTACGATACCATATCAATAAAATTACCCATTCTTCAAATAGTTCCAAGCGACGATCATGATGCCGTTGATGAACACATCTACAGGCAGATAGTCAGCGTAACTGTTACTCTTGCAGTACATAGTTCTGATCACTCCTTTACCAGCACCTAGAAACAATGGACAGTCAGTAACTACCATTTTTTTCGTGATTTGGACAATTTTCTACGTGATAAAAAGTTTTCTTCTCAGGAGGCAGTACAAAATGCTTTTACACAGTTTGTCGAATCTAGATCCCGAGAGTTCTATCGCAAAGGCATAAATGACCTTCCTATTAGATGGCAGCAATGTATAGATAATAATGGTAATTATTTTGATTAACTAAATATGTTAAATAAAAAAATAAAAATCAGTCGGTACAAATCGGCAATTTCATACTTTAACCCCTAATACTATCATTCACTATCCGAAAGATGTTGAAGAAATTACTAATTCATAGTTTATGTTTATTATGTTTGAAAACATCGTTTGGTCGACAGCTTAATTGATACAACGAATGTTGTTAAATTATCATAATGAAAGGCATAGCCATTGTGCTCTGTTACGCAACCACCCCGCTGTTGTACATTATCAAATAAAAGCGACTGTCATTCCCAGCGTCTTGCGCCATTGTTGACATCAAAAACTTACCAATAAGTAATCCAGTAGGCCCATTGATATTGTCAGTCCATCCGGGAACAGGCTCCTGCCAGATTGGAATCACTGGAAAATTCAAAGATTTTTTAGAGAGGGTTATCCTGTTGCTCTGTACCTAGCTGGGTTGTGGAGGTCAGATAGGTAGTCGCTCCATGCAAAGTACTGGCAGCCAGCTGTATCCGGTTAGACTGGAAGCCGACTCAGATATAGTTGGGTAAAGGGTAGGCATGTGATGATGTGTGAATAACTAGCCGACGATCCATCTGATGGTAAGTGGTCACCGCCACTTATGGACATCTGCAACACCAGAGACATCGCGGATACGATGCCATACCACAGGTGAAGTGACTCACGTGCCTGTGACTACTCCGACACCCTTCGGGTTGGTGGTTGTCACATGTCTTCCCCTAAAGGTTCATTAGAAAACCAGCGTCAGACAGCATCTGTCTGGCATTCATGCTGAAATGATCCTTTTTGGCGCAGCCGTGAGGCACACACTATTGTTGTTAACACATTATTTTGTTATTTGTATTCTGTGTTTCACGAACTGTATCCAAATAAACATTATTCTCACTTTCTTTTTTTCTTAAAAGTTTTGGTTCCAGGATATTTTCTCACAATGTTATCCATCACCGTTTGGCCCGCTGGCCCCGCTCCCTCTCACATAGACGAGGACTATGTCTCAGCAGTGGAAACATTATAGGCTAAATTATGCTATACCCTTCAAAAGGAACTTACCTATGGAAGGTCTGAGCACCACAGCTGGCATGTGTGCCATAGACTCCACCACCAGCGCTTCGCCGAGCGCCTTCGTAAACGCGTAGGAGTTGGGAAGCTTGTCTAGTAACCTGGAAATGTATATAATTTTGTTATATTATGTGAAACTAACATAAAACATAACATGACATCACGCCTGTAACCCCCAAATGGTTGGGCAGAGGTGTAATGATACTATAGTACACCAACACTCCGCCACTTATTTTGAAGTCCCATGTAATAGGGATCGAGCTTATCGCCATCAACCGGGTACAAATTTAGACTCCGGGTTGTTTCTGTGAAATTCCTGATCGAAAAACCTAATAATACTATGCCCGACTTACAGATCGAAAACCAGGAACCCTCGAAACCTTAATTTTCCTTTTCTTAGAACTCGAATTTATCATGTCTTCTTTAATTATTTGCCAATCTTCACAGATTTGTTAGGTCTGATTACGGACGACCACTATGTAATCAGCTTGTTAGAAGTTCCTTGAAAATAAATTCTAGACTAACGCAGATTTGGATTGTAAAAATCTTCCTACGTCACTTATTAACATTTGTATGAACCATCGCACATTACAAGAAGGACGCGGCTGTAATGTGCGTTTAGCTGTAGATTTCTATTGGTTAAATATCCGATCGATTTTAAATACAGAGATTTTGGCTTGGTACATTTAATTTTATTTTGTGAATTTGTACAAAAACAATCATTTTTCTTTCACATCTGTGAAGTTTCGCCAGCTTATTTTATTTACCTATTTATTTAATAATGGTCTCCAACAAAAGACAACACACACGTAAATTAACGCAATACGGTAAACAAGGTATTGTACTTCTTCAATTATAGAACGTAGTCCTTGCTCTAAGTCATTGTTGCACTGTAGGTATAAAGTTATAAATACATGTTTTTTTTAAGATGTTGGTAGAGTAAGCAGTTGTTGGTAGACCTTATTAGATAAATAGGAGACCACGGCATCAAAACTCCTGTTCAAATTGTGTGAGCAACATTTTGCGTTCAAGCACGTTATTGCACCAGTCCCATTCACCGCCGGCTGTACTCAACACCAATGACCACACCAGATGTAGGTCGACGACCTCGCCGGGGCCACTCTGCACTGTTGCATGCTATAGTAACAGGTATGGCCTTGACCCATAGACTGGTGTAGAGCATGGTATATATGTATTACTTAATGTGTGGTTGTATGATTGACGCTTATTTATTGTGAATGGGATGTGGAAGATCTTTTTTTAAACATCTTGCAAATTGCAGTTCAACAAAAGGGGGGAGGAGGATTTGGTCAATATCTGGTTTGCTTCATGAATAATAACATGTAATTGGAGAGGGCACCAAAAGAAGAATATTGGTAAATCCTAACTATCGTATCTAATATTATAAATGCCAATCTAAGTTGGTTGGGTTGATACAATTTCACGCTAAAGCGCCAGAACGGATTTGGATGAAATTTGGCACACAGATAGACCATGACCTGGGTAAGGACATAGGTTATTATTCATCCTGGATCGCAGACGAAGTCGCAGGCAACTGCTAGTTATAAATAGTCACGAATCATATTCCGGTGTTCAGTGAGAGAGAATGGGCTGTAATCTACCACGCGAGCCCAAAGCGGGTTGGTGGATGTCACGTCTTCGAACTTTTGGTTGATGTTTTCTTTCAGCTTTTTTATTTATTTTAATAGGTTCACCAATAATATTAATTGCACTGATACAAACACATAAAACATTTTTTAAAGTAAACTAACAGTGCATCAGTTACTTTTATGTAAACACCACAAAGCAATGAATTAGAGAAATAAGCTAACTTACTCAGTAACAAGCGCTAATATTGAAAAATTGTTGACATTGGTTTTGAGGGCAGTGATGATGAAAATATTTACACAAACAAGTGCAAAGAAAACGCTATCACTGTATAAACGAATATTTAAACGACAAAATATAGGTAATAATGGGATGTAAATGGGTGTTATGTAGTGCTGGTGGATCGATTTATTTATTTTGATTTAATTAAATTTATTTTGTTTCTGGTTGATTTGACATGATTTGATTTAATTTGACTTGATTTAATTCTTGTTTAGTTATGAATGTAGGTATGTTCAAAAGATAGTTGAATGATTGCTAAGCCTTCTCTCTCCTACTATTGTTTGCTGTGCCCGACAGGGTCCATAATGATCACATATAGTTTTAAGTTACCACTGTACACATTGTGGAATGCAAATAAAATATTGAGTATTGAGCCCTACAACTCGGAAGTCAGGGCCGTTCCAACTGGGCCACCACTGCTTTGGACAGAAATATTCATTGCCCTACAATAAGTTCAGCCAAGCGGAATGTAGTCTGTATTTGCGGTTGTGTAGCTTGGGAGTCTTCAAGTCTCGAATGCATAAGTTCCTACTAGGCACGCACTTACACCATCACCGTTCACCATCGACTACTACCCGCGACTACTACTGTTCACTAAACGCGAGGTGGTCTGTTATAAGAACCTAGAACTTGTACGTACTTGGGTGTGAGAGCCGTGATGGTCTCGTCGTCCATCCACTCGATGGCCTGGATGATCTGGTGCGGGTCGGCGGGCGGAGGGTACGCCTTCTCCTCCAGCAGCTTCTCATGCAGGTGGCAGTAGGACGTGGATACGTGGATGAACAACTGTGAAGAAACACAGACAGTTTATCATCACGCATGTGCTCCCCAGAAGGGGTAGGTTAGGAACTAGACAGAGGGGTATAATTCAACCAGATTTCACCAGGTACTTATATTAAGACCTGCATTAAGTAATTCATAGTAGGTGAGCCTGTTTCCATCAATCGGGGCACCGGGGAAAAAAAAAGTGATTTTGTTGTTGACATCAAGTAGTGTTGCAGTGTTGATGGCAACATACAGGAATAGAAGAAATACCTATAGAAATTACATTTGGAATGGATAACTACTTCTCGTCATAATTATTTATGTATTAACTGAATATAACTTTCAAAAGTAGGTATATTTAGGGCTGTCAACCGTATTCTATTATAGAGTATTGTACTCTATTTCGCGTAGACGAACTAGAATCTACAAAATCAATAGAATACGCTAACATACTCTTATTATTCGTGCCCACTTGCCCAGGGCCTGTAATGGGTTAAAGACGGCCCTGCTTTCGGTCATTGTTGGCAAGTGACGGAAGGTAAACCGAGCTTCATTGAAATTGATAGGTAGGTAATAACAATAACTGAGCTAAAAAAAACAAAAACATTATGTTCCCTAAGAAGTACAAAAAATGCTGTTTTCAAAAATCTATCGATAATACTCTTTTTTACTAGTCTTAAGTCTATATTTACCCTCTCTGAAATCAAAAATATTTGTCTTCTAAAAAAAGTTGACAACCCTACGTATAGTCAACGGCACGTCAGTAGAAATACTTGTGCTACGAAAACCGCCCTAATAGCTACGACCTAAAGGTACATTGAATGTCACATTATTTTGTTACTACATAGATAATTTGACTTGAAAAATACCTTGATGTTCTTGCAAGCCTTCCCCAATTCCACCATTAGCTTGGTGCCTCGCACGTTCATCAGAACAGCCTTCTTCAGCTGTTCGTCGAACCTGCAACCATAACATCACGTCTGTATTCCTCGAAGATGTAGACAGAGGAGGGGGGGCTGGGGGGGAGGTGTACACCTACATTTCGCCAGTTATGTTTAAGTCCGATGTAATAGGGGGGAGCCTATTGCTAGAAATCCAGACTGCTACTGAGGAATAATAAAGTTAAAATGCGACAACACTGCCTGACTTGGTGATCGAAACCAAGAGACAACGTGCAGCACTCGCGCTTTCGACAACAAGACCAACGAGGTCGTTCTTTTTCGCATTAGGTCCGCATGGTAGGTTACGGCCACCTCACAGAGAGGACTGTGGAGGCCAGTGTCCCAGCAGTGGAAACATTATAGGATAATTAGGTTACTTTATAGTCAACCAGAGTGACCAGTATTTGTTGTTAGTCTGGCACCCGTCTTTCCAAGAATATCATGTTATTTTAACAGCCGGGCACGGGCACCACGGGGCGATCGATAGGTTAAACAATGCTCGTCGTGGTTGCGGGTCCGTGGATGAGTGACCATCCTTACATACCGAGACCCACTCCGTGCCTCGGAAAGCACGTGGTCCCGACTGTCATTTGTGGATGGATTTGTGGTGTGATGGTAACGGGTCGTTAGGAGCCCGAAAGTCTGATAACCAGTCTTAACAAGGAGTATCGTATTACCCAGTAACTGGGTTGTGTAGATTAGGCAGGCAGTCGCTCCATGTGTAATACTGATATTCAGCTGCATTTGATTAGGCTGGAAACCGATCCTGACATATTTCGGGAGGCTGGGCAGATGATGCAACAATAAAATTGCCTAAAATTGATCTACTTAATGCGAAGTTCCATCAATCAATCTGCCTGCATTTTCCCAGCCGAATACCAGTGTTCTACATGGAGCGACTACTTATCTCACCTTCGCAACCCAGTTACCGGGTAGCACGACACCCCATGATAAGACTGGTTGTCAGACTTTTGGCTGCTGACTACCCGTAATGACTGTCAAAGATCTCTGAATGCCAGCCGGTACCAACGGCTTAACGTGCTTTCCGAGGCATGGATTACTTCTTAATGCAAAAGGTATGATGTAACATTAGGATATTAATGATTTTGGCTCATGAATTCGAGATCAAAGGCTGCAGGCGCAACTTGTACTCAGTTGCGATTAGGGTTACCATCCGTCCGGATTTGTATGGACTTGACAGGTGGGAAAAGGCAAGATGATGTTACCTGATAGTGGCAGCAGCATGTATGATGATGTTCACATCATTGATGATCATCTGTCTATCCTCCTCACTCATGCCCAGGTCGGGCTCCATGACGTCGCCGTTCACGAGTGTCACCTTCTCCAGCAGGGGTTCCACACCCCCCCTCATTGTGCGGACCTTCTCGAAGAGCTGGAAATAAAGAAGAGAATAAACTTAAGAGAATACTGGAAAAACTGGTTGTAAGAGTAGATAAAGACCAACGAAACGATGGATGGATTGTGTGAAAGATGATATGGCTAGACTAAAGTAATGGCTGATAGAGATGTGTGGTAGAAGAACACACGTTGTGTGACCACTAATAAATTGGGATTGGGGTAGGAGTTTGTTCCGCACGATGATGGCTGGAAAAGCAGCTCAACCTTTATCAAGAGCAACTTCGATCATGTATGGGGGCAGTAATCTCATCTTTGAAACGGCTAAGCCTAATACAAACTGGAACTTTGGAAGTCATCATCTGCCATGGTTTTTCCTAACTACGACCGCTACTACCCAGTTACTGGGTAGCACGGTACTCCTTGGTAAGACTGGTTATCAGACTTTCGGGATCCTGACTAGGTACCCGTAACGACGGTCAAAGATCTACGAATCAAAAGCGGGACTGACGGCTTTCCGTGCTTTCTTCGGAGGGGGTTATGAAATGAATGGTGACCCTTCCAAAGACCGATCGCGGAAATCGTAGCTTAAATTTGATCGATCACACCGTGCGACTTCAACTTAGCCACGAGCTCCTTTGGACGTTAACTTAGCCACGAGCTCCATGTGACTTTATCTTAGCCACGAGCCCCTTGGGACTTTAACTTAGCCACGAGCCCCTTGGGACTATAACTTAGCCACGAACCCTTTGGAACTTTAATTTAGCCACAAGCCCATTGGGACTTTAACTTAGCCACGAGCCCCTTGGGACTTTAACTTAGCCACGAGCTCTTTGGGACTTTAATTTAACCACGAGCCCCTTGGGACTTAAACTTAGGCTCGAGCTCCTTGCGACTTCAACTTAGTCACGAGCCCCATGGGTGAAATGAAATAGTGCAGTCTTAACTCCCCAAGGCCTTGCCACATTGTACCAACGACAGCAAATAGCCCATAATTAGCTAAAAACTAAGTAAAAACAACACGTTTCTGTCGGTTCACGCATCACTGGCCTGTTCTACTCGTAAGTACTGTTTTGTACAACATTGCTTCAGAAGGCAACGCATTTTGAAACTATTGTGACAGAGAAGCGAATAATAATGATGATGTAATTTATTCTAGAATCTAGAGTATAGAATGATAATGTTAAATTGTAATTGGCAGAATTGTTGAGACAAGAGTGAAAACCAAAAGTCCGGAACTATAAGAACCCGGAGTCTGGAAGTGTCCCGGCTGATGGCAATAGGCTCATCTCTTGTGGGTGGAAATGTGGGTTTACTATTAGTACACCTATGCCTACCCCTTATTTCAGGTGTGATCTTATGATAGGACTACTTAAACGAACATTTTTCCAAACTCAAGACCTCATAGTGACATCAAGTAATAGAACAATTTTTAAACATGTATTTTTAACAAAAAAAAATCTGTTAATGTATTGTATGTATTCTAGGAATGACATTGAAATAAATTAATTACTATTATTATTAAATGAATAACTAATCTGTAATAATATGACTTTAAAGAAGAACACTCCATTAATTTAATATTTTTAAATACTTTTATCTAATTTTATATGTTTCTAAGTCAATCTTGATTTTGATAAACCATGATTGATGAATTTTGCATGCCTTACGGTCGAATCACTTGAGACATGTTCCTATATTCAATAACACCATTGTAACAGTGTTTTCTGCAAAAATTAATAATTTGATTTGATTTGAGTATGTTTAATAAAATAACCAATGATATCGTTTTTACACTACAAAAATTAACTGATATTAAAAAAAACTATGTAAGAAATAAAATTACTACCTACTTGGTCGCTTCTTAAATGTTTCTTTTAAGACAGCTATTGTTCTTTTTTGAAAAAAATACACATAGTTTTTTTTTGTTATCGTATTTTTAGCAATGGTTGTGCACGAATAGAGAATTACTTATTAAAACGAAGCCTGTGAAAAAACGAATGAAAAATGTGGAAATTTCAACCATTAATGCTTCCTCTATGAAATGGCGTCGGTCTAAAATATAATACTACTTAGAGATATTGATGATACCATGTTAAAATGAACACCAAAGATAATCTAATTTCTTACTGTATATACTTAGGAGCACTAACCCATATTTTTTTTTTGTTTTCGGGGTGGAAAATCTTCATGGATGTCCGCCGCCCTGGGGCGGGCGACGGGGTCTGTCAGACTCATACTGACTAAAAATCACCCCGGCGTTCCATCTGACACCTACGCCGGGGGTCGCGGGAACGTACGATCCTTCCGCAACCCCCGAACGACCACTAACCCATAACCCAACCTCCGTCACACACACTCGGATACCTAAGTACAAGAATTAGTGATGTCAACCTTGGCACATTGACCCCGTTGTTGTCACATGAACTTTGTGTACTTAAGTCAGTGTGGTCTCAGAAACAGATGGACGCTTCTCAATGGGCTTGCGCTTGCGCAATTGGAAAGTTCAGAATGTCGAATTTGTTTACTTAGTTTCGACTAACGAAGCTGCTTGTGAAGTAAGTTAAGTTATTGCGGAATTGGTTTAAAGAATCTACAGATAACATCACGCCTTGTATCCCAGAAGGCTTAGGTAGAGGTGTACTCATAGTACACCCACATTACACAAGTCACGTGTAATAGCGGGCGAGCCTGTTCCTATTGCCACCATCTTTCACAAACCCAGACCTCGGGCTGCTATTGAGAAATTCCTGATGGACAAACCCAATAACACTTTGCTCGACCTGGGAATGGAACCCAGGAGCTCATGCTCAGCAGGAGCGCTTGCGGCCACTAGACCAACGAGGCAGTTAATTAATATATTAACGAAAAAAATAATAGTTAAATGAAGGCTCTGCCCAGCGCTTCAGGGATTTCAGGCGTGACGTTATGTTATGATCTATCATCTTTTTATAAACCTCCGCGCGGCCACCTAATGTCCAAGACAATAAATAATGCCAGCCTATTATACACCGTTACATTTTGATCGTTTTAATCCTTAAAAGAGGTCAACATACTCATCATTATGAACACCTTATACTATGGGACCAACCATAAAATAGTGAAAAAAAAATCTGCTGATCCATACATTTATGTTCGCATAACTCGACATAAAGTGTGAGTCAGCAGATTTTTTTTCACGATTGACGGTCTTCTGTGAGGCGGCGAGCTTCCTTGCCGGATTACCGCCATGGGATCCGGAGGCAAAATTCCTCGCGCACATTTGGGAGTGGCGCGAGGAGGCGAAACGCCGGGGCGCCGGGCGTAGCTCCGCTGCCGCGAGAAATCACGGTACAGCGGACAGAGCTCCGGCGGGATCTCAGGGCGGCATGGAGAGTGCGATTGTCACAACCCAGTGCTGGGCGCGCCACCATTGCGGCGATAAGTCCCCTCTTTGAGGAGTGGCTAGAGAGGCGCCACGGCGTCCTCACCTTCCGCCTGACGCAGGTCCTCACCGGACACGGTTGTTTCGAGAGGTCCTGTTCCGGATAAGGCGGGAGGAAACGCCCGGGTGTCACCATTCTTCTTTTTTTTTTTTAAACGTTGCCCCACACTAGGAATTACTCCTGTATCGTGGGTGCGTTTACAAACATTTAAACTCACATACACTAACAGCCAGACCCGGAACAACTACTTGCAGGTCATACAAATAATTGTTCCGTGGGGGGATCGAACCCGCGACACGTAACGCAGCAGTCAATCGCTTAACCACTGCGCCAACCGTGTCGTCATTGTGTGGATCGCCCGGAGGACACGGTGGAGCATAGCAGCATAGAGCATAGGGCCGATGCCTGCTAGGGTTGCGGGAAAGTCCGAGAGGGATACCGTGGCCCCTGGCACAGGCAACTGAAGGAGCACGGGTGGGTTTTAGTCAGTAAGAGCAGACTTCTCAGACTGACGGGCTTGTCAGAACAAGCCCGTCAGTCTGAGAAGTTATATGATGATTTCCCACCCTCAAAAAAAAAAGAAAAAAAAAGGGTGCCCTAGCATACTTACTGCGACCGATTCGACATTAGAAGCCTGCACACCAAACGCTTATCGTACCTGCAGATAAGCCATTTTGCATTACGTCTAAACGTGGGCAGCAGTTTTGTTAAACGTAACACAATGACAATTTAGCTGAACGTTGTTCAGCCGTTTTACATAACGGAGCTGTTTTGTAAAACGGCTAGCGGTTATGTAAAACAGCCCATTCGACAATCCTACTGCGACATACGTATAAATTTAATATGCAATTTTGAGCATGCGAGGCTTTTATATAATAATAATATAATCTATACTAATATTACAAATCCGAAAGTAACTCTGTCTGTCTGTCATAAATGTTACCTTTTCACGGCTGAGCCAAAGGAAGAATTTCGATAATATTTGGCAAACACATAGATGACATCCTGGGGAACGACATAGACTACTTTTTGTCTCAAAAATAATCTTAAAGTGAAGTTATCAAAATAAAGGGGGTGACGTAGAGAGGGAAAGTTTGTATGGGAAACTTAGAATTTCTTAAGTGAGGGATATAATAATAATTTTAATTTATGCTTTTGGTAAAAAAAAACAATGTCAGCTTTTTTGTAAAATCACCCCAAGGAGGTGAAATAGGGGAAAAAATTTACATTATTATTGAGAAAATAAATACCTCTCTTTAAGTGATTTAAGGAACTGGAAATGTAGTGAGAACCCTTATTTTGAGGCATTATTTTATTTCACCTAAATCGGTCCTTCCGCTTAAAAGTTATTCTATCAAAATTTGAAGTTATAAAATGATCATTGGTGGTCACTAGCGACGCTACAACGAATGACGATAATAGACATTTAGAAATGACGATAATAGACATTTAGAATCATAAAAACCTGTATAATATAAATATAAAAAAAAAGATTATTTTCATTAATTATCTAGCTGTCTGTCTGTGATCGTTCACGCTACGGATTCGGATGATAGGACACTATTTATCCAGGTAGCACGTTCCCGTGGGGTAATTGCCGACATCCACGCGGGCGAAGCTGATTAATTATAATTAAGTATTTATTTATTTTTTCTAAGATATAAAAAACTAGGTACTATATGCAACAAAATGTAAGGACATGGCAATACAATTATTTTTTACGATATAATGTATATTATGTACACACAGTAGGTATATCATTAAAGAACATTTGGATTAGTTTAATTAATATTCATTAACCAGAGATTAAAAAAAAATATAAGAAAATATTTTTCTTTCTTTTTTTCTTTTAAAACAGAGGAATACATCAGTACGGGATGAACGCCAACGACCACATGACCGCATTTCCTCTTAACCACTGGGCCATCACGACACTTCTAAGATGTCTGTCATAATATTGCAAGTACTGGTGACCTACTAAGCTAAAACAAAATTCTGAGTAGTAATTGAGTAATGTTCTGTTCGATAAGCGTACTGCGTCAGTAATACTTTATAGCGTTCTGATGAAATTCTAAGTGTCCATATTGCAATAAGAAATGCAATCCTTCCAGTCTGGCTTCACCTGACTCGTACACACACAGACATCACGCCTTCCCTGTAGAGTGTAGAGTGAGGTACATACCTAGGTACCTACACAGAGGCGTACTGTAAGTTGGTATGGTCGTCATCGAACTACCACTTTTTAGAACAATCCCTAGTTAGTTTCCTAATTCCCAGTAAATGGAAGCTTCACTAAAGCTACGGTTTCCTAGAAGAGCGGTAGCCGCCACATAGCGTCCGCAATTTACCGGTGAATGACGTCACTGAAACGTTATTTATGAAAGTAAGTTGGTGTTCCTGGAGAGCGATTATTGTCACCGTAACGTGACGCAATGAACGAAGCTGAACTGTCAAAATGACAGAAATTGCGATTAATTGTCATTTTTAATGTGTGTTACGCTATTTATGATTTTATTTAAATGATTTATAAATGATATTATTGAGTATCCCACAGAAGCCTACGGCTAGTAATCGCGCTTGCGACCACATAGGGTCACATCTCGTTATTAAAACTTACAAATCTAATGGCAATCTCAACTCAACGACAATCAAAGTCACAAACCCAAACCCCATACAAATTTTGACAGATTGAAAATGAAATTAGAATGTGAGCGAACGTTCTTACGAAAATAAGCGAGGAATGCCCCGACGCGAAAACTAATAGCGATCGCCTGTTTGTTTTCAAATACAAGAAAAAAGAAAATGGCTCTCCTCACAATCATGAGTTTATGACCGTGACCACAGATACTAAAGTATAATTTAAGACGTTCATTGAAGTTACCTGCGCGGTAAGTGCGTAACCCACTGACGGTAGGAATGGCTGTCATTGTGACAGTTCAACAACATTCATTGCGTTATTTACGTTGTTGAGCAGACACATTTTTATTAGCAAAATCCTTCAGCGTGATTCAGATTGTGATTGAAAGTGTGTTAAGCAATTAGGGTGCTGATTTTGATTATTTGACTGACCGGTTGGTGCAGTTGGTAGCGACCCTGCCTTTTGAGCCGTTGGTCCCGGGTTCGATCCCCGGACAATTGAAACATTTATGTGCATGAACATGTCTGTTTGACCTGTGTCTGGGTGTGTATAAGTATATAAGTATGTATATCAGTCATCAGGTTACCGTAGTACAGGCTCTACCTAGTTCGGGACCTGAAGACCTTGTGTGGATGTTGTCTCATATTTATATATTTATTTAATTAACTAATTAGCTAGATTGTTTATTGATACAATAGCTGTGTTCTTTCAATATTTCTCCAGGAACTACTTATTTTGTGGATACATAAACAATGTATTATTTATTATTAACGGTTCGAACATAAATATTCTAAAAATGCAATTATCGAGGTAATTATTATATTACAGCTATCGTATAATTAATTGCGCTAAATTGAAAGACACAATTAATAAGGGTGAAAGACGCACAACATAATAATTAAATAAATACCTGCTCCCAAGTGATTGCTAATCCTTTTTTTGGTGATATAGTATACTACGACCCGCCTGCTTCGCACGGCTGTTATTACTTGACAACACATAGAGATTTATTTAATAGATCTGTACGTAAGTTTAATATTATTGTATTTCGGTTTCAAGAATGTATTTCTCTAAAATTATTTTACAATATTCACGTAGGTACTATCGAGGAAGTTCATATCTATGCACCTTTAGGACTATTTTTCCCTGTAGCGCTCGGGCGCTAACAGTAACTAACGTAAAACAGATGCGGTCATCGTGTTCACGGGATTTTGTTCTAAAACTGCTTAGATATGAACTTCCTCGATAGTACAAGAGAAACAAAACAAAAAATCTTACACAACCTTCGAAATAAATTCTCTAAATGATGGTGAAAACCGCATCAAAATACGCAATCTTCTAAACTGCGCAAGAACAATGCGGTCACAGAGACGGACACGAAAAGAGACTTCAATCATCTCTCCTATGTCCTAATCCAGGTCACGGTCTACCCACGTGCCAATGTTATTCAAATCAGTTCAACCGGTTTAGCGTGAAAGTGTTACAAACACACCACATCTGGGGTCGGCTTCCAGTCTAACCAGATGCAGCTGAGTACCACTATTTTACATAGAGCGACTGCCTATCTGACCTTCACAACCCAGCTACCAACTGGGTAATACGATACCCCACGGAAAGACTGGTTGTCAGATTTTCAAGTTTCTGACAACCCGTAGCGACTGTCAAAGATCCATGAAAGAAGGTACCAACGGCTTAACATGCTTTCCGAGGCACGGAGGGGTCTTGGTATGTAAAGATGGTCACCCATCCACGGACCAACCGCGGCAAGCATAGCTTAACCTGATCGATCGACCCGTGCGGCTGTTATTACTTAGCCACGAGCCCCAAAGCGTAACAAACAAACTCTTCGTAATATTAGTTCAGACGAGATTTTTTTTTTTACGATGTGTTTGCTCTTGACTCTATTCTAGGTCACTGGTGACAGAGACAGAGTCGACGGTGGAGTGAGCTTACCCAGAAGAAGCCTGGGGTGGGTCTAGAGTCACATACTACTTAGAGATGTCAATGTCAACTAAGGTGTCTTGTCTTTGGTCTCTGGCACTGACACATCAAGCAATGGACAAAATTGTCGGCAATATGTATAATATGCTTGAATATGAGGCTTTTGATAACGTTGGATGTGTATACTTGTCTTTTTTTTATTATTTTTTTTATTTGTAATGTGCGTTTTGTTTGTGCAGAATAAACATTTTTTCTTTCTTTTCTTTCTTTTACTGTATTTATTCATGGAGACAATCTGCAGGTCGGTGTCCCTTACACCTTGTACTTAATCGATATCCGTGACGTAATCTTAGGTATTGAAATGTAGGTACTTACGACTCCATCGAAGATCTCTTCTAATCTCTGTTTTGGATTCTTTCCCTTCTTTGACCTCACAAAGAGAAGAATCTGACCGATGTCTGGACATTTTCTGAAAGAAAGAGATAGATAATTGAGAAATTAGATAAAAAAGAGATTGTTAGTTACTTCTCTTTCTGTCTACTTTAATAGCCTCTCATCATCATTCAGCCGAAAGCCGTTCACTGCTGGACATAGGCCTCCGCCAATCATCTCAATAGCGACCGGTCCTGTGCCTCCCGCGTCCAGTGGATTCACTAGGGTATCAATGCATCTGGTAGGGGTTTACAAGATGGAAACAAGCCGACAGTCCAGCTGATGGTAAGTGGTCACCGTCACCTATAGACATCTGCAATTTTAGAGGCATCGCAGATGCGTTGCCGTCTCAGAGGCGAAGCTGCAATGTCTCATGAGCTTGCAGGTCCACCGGCAGGCGTACCCTTCAAACCGGAACAAAACAACGCTTGTGGTAGTACTTCCCTGGACGAGCTCTACCTACTCCTACGATATTGTAAATGCGAAACTGTGTTTGTTAGTTCGTCCTTCTTTCACGCAGCAACGAAGCAACAAAACAACTTAATTTTTTGCATAAAAATAGTTCGTGGTCCAAATAGTAACAGCTTCTCTGCAATCCACGAAGGTTCACGAGATCTGTGGGATTGATCACGGGAGCGAAGCCTCGGGTGCAAGCTAGGTGCATAGAATATACTTTATTGTATAAAAAAAAATACAACACATATTAAAGTATTTATCCATTAATAAATAATCACTGCACAACGGCGCGGACGGCGGTCTTTTCGCTAACAGATCTACCAGAAAACCGTTGGATGGTCGTGCAGACCATGAGGCAACTAGGTGGTGGTGTACTGCAGTTGTTGTACCTACAGATACTTACAGATACTTACGAATATAAGTAAATAGCTTCTACCCGCGGTTTCTCCCGCGTGAGTGTCGGAAATTATTCCACGGGATCGTGCTAACGGAATATACAGGGTTATTGGTAAAACACCATCAACCTCTTAAAAAATCTGATCGCGAAAAAAAAATCTGATGGTCCCTACATTTTGACGAGTTCTGCAAACATAAATGTAGGGAACAGCTGATATTTGTTTCGCGATTTCATATTTGGTCCCCTATTAAAAGTTGTTCATAATGATGAGTACAATGACCTCTTAAGAGGTTGATGGTGTTTTACCAATAACCCTGTGTAGTATCGTATCATCCGAATCCATGCAGTCGTTAAAGCGTGAAAATGTAACAGACTCACCGATAATAAATGCAAATATTATTTTTATTGAACAGGTTCCAACGATTCTGAGTGTCTAACTTAAAAAAAACAAAAAAAAACTTTTTAACTTTATCATCATTATTATTTGAAAAACTCTAGCGCTGCCATTGACCTCGTATTAACTACCTACATATTAGCTAAGTTATTTTATAACCTCAAATTGTAATAACTTTTAAGCGCGTGGAACTTTGTTTCTGCTCCGTGGCGTGGACCGATTTAAATAAAATAAATATATACTCAATATACGGGTTCTGAACATATTTCAAATTGCTTATCACGCTTAAAAAGGGGTAAATACCTACACAAAAATTTCAATAATCATGTGAAACTTTAAAAGCATCCCCCCTTTTACCCCCTTGGGGGATTATTTTACAAAAACGCTGAAACAAGTATTTTTTATGTCTTACCAAAAGCATAAATATACATTTTCACATTCCTAACTTAAGAAATGCTAAGTTTCCCACACAAACTTTCACCCCCTATATCACCCCTTTTTATGATTATTTTAGAGACAAAAAGTAGCCTATGTTCTTCCCAGGATGGCATCTACAGGCAGATAGAGTTACTTTCGAGTTTATACTTTATAGCACGGATGGATAATACGAGTATAATACTGAATTAATATGTTTTTGGCTCTTGTGATACAGGAACTCCTGGTACAAGAGTCAGGGCTACACAGATTTTCGTGACCTTGAAGTGTGAATAAATAAATAAATAATAATTATTAAATTTTTAATATAGTATGGATAAATATACTTACAGAACACGAATGTTCCAGTAGCTGTAGTTAATACTTCTATGTTTACCTGAGTAATTTCTCGACCAGCACCTTCCCCATGAATCCAGTTCCTCCTGTGATGAGGACCTTCAACCCTGAGAAGGTGTCCGCGATCCTGTCGGGCAGGGCATCGAGCTCCGCGCTCGATATAGTCTCTGTAGACATTGTGGTTCTGTGGACAATATAGAAACTTACTTAAATAAGGGATGATAGAGAAAATAAATGCTAATATTAACTACAAAACTAAAAAAATACAGTAGGTACTAAAAAATAATTATAAAAGAAGTTTAAAGATGGAAGGCATAAGTCATAATTAGTCATAGTGCTTTATTATTAATTATCGTCCTGCCCTAGTACCGTAAAAAAAGTATTGTCGATCGAAGCAGTAGGTTTTCTTTTTCACATCAGTCAGTCAATCCGTCAGTCGTCATCTTAATCAATTAATAATCATGTCTATTTTTATCCGAATCGACATTAAAGTTACAACTTTAATGACCCGAGAGACGCACACATAATTTTGAGAAAATAACTCATTAGGGGCAAAGTATTATAAACCTTAACTCCCTGACAAGTAGTTCAGATTCTATTGATACCTACTAATATTGGGTGACATTTACAAACAAGTTTGAAGATGTCGTACAATTAGTTCTGCCGTCCGCAAGCAATAATGTAGTTATCTCGCATCTGGTCGATTGTCGTTCTTGATGCCATCAGAAAAAAATATCTTTTTATCTTAGCAATATTTATCTATTATTTAAGGAACCCGAGAGAAAAAAAATAAAAACGACGCCATGTTGTCTTGTTTAATTATGTTTAGTACCTACGCTAAAACGTAGGTGAGCAACATTACTAAACTAAAAGGTTACTAAGTACGGGCTTATAATTTTACCATCAGTTGCTTAACTAAATTGCCGTTAACAGAATGTCCTTCTCTATTATGAAGTTAAAGTTCTATAACGCTTTTATGGTTCTGCTTTGTTTCAAATGACAGTATTCTAAATCCAACGCTAAAAAGCCGTTAAATTAAAGTACTACACAAAAATGTCGTATAGGGCATTTATTCAAAATCAAAAATCAAAATCAAAAGTCATTTATTCAAATTAGGCTGAGAATCAGCACTTTTTGAACGTCAAAATCACATAAGACAGTCCCCCCAAAACGCCCACCCTTCACCACTTCCTAGTGCTTTAGCTGGGAAGAAGAAGTGGCGGAACAAACTCCCCAGCAGCACTGCTGTCTGTTCAGTTAGAAGAACTGGATTCTATACATATAGTAATAAATAAATTAACATTACGAAACACAAAAATATTAAAATTATTTGCCATATGTCAGCTAGCACACGCCAATATTTAAAACTATACTCAAGCATAAATAAATAATAAAAACAAAAACGCAAACAGAACTTAATACATAATAAAAAGCCTCCTGACATAAAGGGCGTGCCCGCTTACATATGCAATGCTGCATTATGTTTTTTATATGTATATAGCTGTAACTAGTAGCCACAAATGATAAACTAGGACCTTCGAAGTAAAATAAAGAAACATTAATTTCTAATAACAATAACAAAACCATAGTCAGCAAGCTGACCTGTCACCACAAGCAGCACCCGTTCACGAGCATAACGCAAAGATCAGCCATTACCCCCCTCGCCATATTTGAGGGAAGGAGGCAACCCGACCCCCGACGCTACCGCAAGCATTGACATCTAAGGGAGCATGACGAACTTGCTGCCGGTTGCTCAAAAGAATAATATGATGAACTGTCGAGGTCACTAGCTAACCATATATTGCAATACAACTCATTAAAAAACATTGAAATGAGTAGATTATGTCAATAATAAATAAAAATTAAATTAAACTAAGGTGACTAATAAATATAGTCAAATAAAATAAACATTATATGAACTCGTATAACTTGTCAGTAGGTAAGCTAATTTTGGAGAAAGAACATAAACATTGTCTTGAGTTAATCACAGCGACCAACTATTTTTATCGTTTAAGTAATCGTTGATTGAATAGTATGCCTTTGAACAAAGGTTGGATTTTACTTTAGCTTTAAACGCATTAAAAGGCAATTCTAACAAAGAAGAGGGAAGCTTGTTATAAAAGTTTATACCAAGCCCAACAAATGAGTTATGGACCTTATGAAGCCGGTGAAAGGGAGCACGTAGTTTCTCCTTGTTTCTAGTGTTAATATTATGAATATCACTGTTTTTTGTGTATAAGTGTATATTTTGCCTAATATATAAGATGTTGGCGAAGATGAATTGTGAGGCCACCGTGAGAATACCAATCTCTTTAAAAAAATCTCTCAGAGTAACTCTAGCACCTAGCTGGTAAATTGCTCGTACAGCTCGTTTTTGCAGAACAAATATATTTTGAATATCAGCGGCTTTGCCCCACAGCAGAATGCCGTAGGACATGACGCTATGAAAATAACTGAAATAGACTAGCCGAGCTGTATCAACGTCAGTGTATTGTCTTACTTTCCTGACGGCATAGGCGGCCGAACTGAGCCTTCCCGCTAGGCATGATATATGTGATCCCCACTGAAGCTTGGCATCAACTGTTATGCCCAGAAATACTGCCGAGTCTACAGTTTCAAGTACCTCTTTATCTAAGACGATGTTGGGTCCTAGATTTCTAACATTCGGTAAGGCGAACTTTACACATTTCGTTTTCTTGGCATTGAGAACTAGGTTATTTGTGGTAAACCAATCTGTAACCATTGATAGTGCACTGTTTACGTCGTCAAAATTTTGTCTATTCCTGTCTACTTTAAAGATAAGAGAGGTATCATCAGCAAATAGTACAACGTCACAGATGCCCTTTAAATAGAATGGTAAGTCATTTATATACACCAAGAATAAAAATGGGCCCAGTATAGAGCCTTGAGGTACACCTAACTGAACTGATAGCCCGGAAGATTTCACACCATTAACATCTACACATTGGTGCCTATTATGTAAATATGAATCTAATACGTTAAGAGCTTCGTTTTGAATACCGTAATGAATTAGTTTACGCAAAAGCGTGTCATGGTGCACGCAATCAAAGGCTTTGGAGAGATCACAGAAAACTCCAATAGCATTTTGCGAGCTCTCCCATGCGCTAAATATGTGTTTCAGCAGAGCAACACCCGCATCTGTAGTCGAACGACCTTTTGTAAAGCCATATTGTTCATCATGAAGGAGGCTATTTAAATTAAAATGTCTTAGCAACTGCTTGAGTATTAATTTTTCAAATATTTTACTAAATGCAGGTAAGATAGAAATAGGCCTAAAATTGGCAACGTTATTTTTATTACCCGATTTAAATAATGGTATGACTTTACTACTCTTCATGAGGTCAGGAAAAGTTCCTAAATCAACACATTTATTAAAAGTAACAGCTAGATAGGGGGCTACGATGTCGATTATATTACTTACAAGTTTAATTGAGATGCCCCAGTAATCACCAGTGTTTTTTGACTTGAGTGTGTTAAAAACACTAATTACATCACGAGGTGTTACATGTTCGAAGCTAAATAAGCGACTACATTTAGGCACACTATTATGCAAAAGGTTTTCAGCTTCAGATGGGGACGAATTTAAGGAGCGAGTCGTAGTTATAGGTATGTTGGCAAAAAACTCATTAAATGCTTCAGCTACGTCAGCTGCTGTATTAACTAATTTGTTGTCGACCATAATCTCTAATTGTTTTTCTTGTTTAACCGACTTACCCGTCTCATTGTTAATCATTTTCCAAATGGTTTTTACTTTGTTATTCGAATTTATAATTGTATCGCTTAAAAATTTAGATTTAGCAAAAACACAAATCTTTTTAAATAATTTTGAATAATTTTTGACATACTCTAGGAAAGGAGTATCAAACCTGTAATTTTTCAAACCATATAACTCGTATAGTCTCGCTCTACTTTTATAAATACCTGGAGTAGCCCATTGGTTGAAGCCAGCGGAGGTGCCATTAATATTAATAGTTTTGGCCTTGAAAGTAGATTGGTATTCTTTTTGCACAACATCAAAAAGGGCTCCATAGATTACATTAGGATTATCATGTTCTACAATCGACGGTTTAATTCTAAGGGCTATATTATTTTTAAACTTGTTGCAACGACTAGCTGTATAAGGCCTGCATTCTATTTTATGTGGCTTTTTATGTATTGGCATAGGGAAGCTAGCTAATAATCCACAGTGGTCAGACGGTAAGTCACTTAACACTAATTTATTTTTGGCATCGCAATCACTAAAAATATTATCAATACAAGTCGATGAAGATGCTGTTATCCTAGTAGGTTCAAAATACAAGTTAATTAAATTAAAGGACCTAAACAGATTAAGAAGTCTAATACTTAGTGGAGTAACCTCTAAAATATTAATATTAAAATCACCACATAAAATTATACTTTTATTACTTGATTTTAATTTATTCAGTGAATCCTCCATTACCGATTCGAAACGAATAAAATCCCCAGAGGGGGGTCGATAAACGCAAATTATAACGTATCGCTCGAGTTCAACACAAGACAACTCAATTGTGCGCTCGATGGAAAGATTAACTAAATCAGAACGTTGTTTACATTTCAACTTGTTTGAAACAAGAACTAAAGATCCACCGCGAATAGCACTTTTCCTTACAAATGCACTTTGAATGGTAAAATTATCATCATTGATAAACACTACTTCATGTTCTTTCAACCAGTGTTCAGTCAAACATAGCACCTGAACATCATAGTTCTCCATAAATAAACTTAACTCTAACTCTTTGCCGGACAGACCCTGCATATTTTGATGTACAACATTCAACATATGCGGCTGACCCGTTGTCGCACCTAATAGTTTAAACTACAAGGCGTATCAATAGTAGTGTTAGTACCACTACTAACAGTAATCGACGGTAACCTACAGGTACCGGTGTCACTGTGTATATTGTATGCTAATAGGTTAGCAATGTGTCTCCTACAACTAGGTGGCAAATACATTGTATTATTTGTCAGTTTGTAATCAGTAATAAATTGATTACAATCAAAATATAAAATAGTGTCACTGTGTCGACAAGTCCTATTATAAATGAACATATTTAAATTATAAATGTGCCTATTTTGCTCATCAGACAAATATCTAGAATAAGGCAGAGCACATAAAATAAATTTACAGTTATTGGTCTCATTGAGATATAACATCAAATGGACACATTCAATTATGTCCTGTTTCCTTACAGTTAAACTATCCCCATACAATAAAATAACAGTTGAACTGGGGTTTATTTTTGTCAATCTAATATTATTAACTAATTGGCTAATACTGGCACCAGGTAAACAATTATTAATTACATATTGGTATTCGTGGGACTTAGATATGTTTTATTAAGACATTTTGTAGTAATTAGGCCAAATATTATGAAATATAAATATTTTGCTTACGACGTCAATCACAACGCGGTTATCTACCCGGTTATTTAACATGCAACGAAGTGATGCCGTCCGTCAGAAGATCAAATTGATATAAAATGCAACGAAGTGCCGTTAGAAGAGCTTTCATTAACCAAATAATATTAGTTTGTCAACGGATAATACATCTTCAATTTCGCAGATAAACTTGCAATGTGATTTTGGTTCCGACGACTCTGTGCTTGATAAAGACTATCGCTCATCTGATTTTAGTGATTCAAGTGACGATTTTCAAGCATTAAACCGAGTAGCGAGAATTCCCAAGTGTTACAAAGAAAATTGTTAAATCAGTAATGTAGCTAACATTATTATTGTTGCTTCTATATATGAGAACAATGGAAATAAATCAAAAAGAATTAAGAAACAATTCAAAATATAAGATTAAAACTAAGCCGTGGCGGTTATGAGATGACCAGTCTCAACCGACGGCGCCTGTTTATGAACATGACGGGTCATCACCATCCAGCTCAACCATTTTGTAGGGAACTGAATGATCCAACACACGCGCCACCATCAGTGAGACATTTATGTGAACATAACATACTCTCAACTGCCACGCTTTCAAGTCAACATATATAATAAACCGAACGATGGTACCCACTCACATTTACAAATTTGAAAAAATGGTATATCTATTTTTTGATATCGATAACCGCATATGAGTTGTTACTAGTAGCTATAGCTATCTTACTATTAAGTTTTAGATTACATAACATCGTAATCTAGAAATCCCCGAAGGTGTAGAAAACTTTAGTCCAATAAACCTTTATACGTCCTAAAGATCGAACCCAGGACCCCTGGCAGGACTCGCGCTTATTTATGATCCACAATCACTATCACAATCAGCCACTAATATTCCCATTGCTGGGACTCAGTGAAGTAGGCTATAATCCACCACGCGGGCCCAGTGTGTTCGTGGATGTCACCTGTCTTCTAATGTTTGGTTCTAAGATATGCTGGTTTCTTCACGTTGTTTTCCTTCACCGTTCTGAGAGCAGTGGTGATGAAATAATGTTGTGCCTGCCTGTGTGACCACCACATCATCTGCCTGGTTGGGGTCGGCTTTTAGTCTAACCGGATGCAGCTGAATACCAGAATGTTACATAGAGCGACAGGCTATCTGACTCCACAACCCACTTACTCGGTAACATCGAGGTACACTCTAGAGTAACTCGGACACCCTTTGGTGGAACTAGTTGTCGGGCTTCTGACCCGTAACAACGCCATAATCGGAATCAAAAGTATTTTTTCAAATTAGGTTGTGAATTCGCTCTTTTTGCACGTCAAAACTACATAAGACAGTCCCCCGGCACGCCCGCCCTTCACCACGTCCTAGTGCTGTAGCTGACAGAAGTGGCGCAGCGAAGTCTCCAGCTAGTGGGTAACACACTATCAATAGCAAAGGCTTTCATTTTGATGGTTGAACAACATTCATTGCGTTATTTAGGATGCTGAGCAGACAATTTTTTCGTACGTTTGCAGCAATGGATTAGCAATATCCTTCAAAATGAGTCAGATTGTGATTGCTAGCGTGTTGCGCAATCAGAGTGGTGAGCAGCACAGCTGTCTGTTCAGTTAATGTGACCACAACCCACAAAATATTCGAACGAAGTGTGAAATATGCACTCACGATTCTTGCTACGTCATAACATTTGAAACACGGCTGCAATATTCGTAATTACATTGCTAGCCGACTGGTTGCTCACAGTTGGGCAAGAGTGTGACCTTGTAACACTAGCCTTACATACGTTGTACTACAAATAGTATGGACTTTGTGGTTGCACCTGTTTGCCCGGGGCCCTATCATTTTAAGGGCAGGTCACGGTGACAGTTAACAGCTGCATCGCACATGATACAACGCCCTGCGACACTTCACTTGTTATCTAATATTGACTAGCCCATCTATTTTGTCAAAAACCTTACCGTGGAAACTTGGGTGAAATGAGCTTGAAGTGAGGGCAATAAGTATACCTAGTGTCAATCCCTAACATCAGGTGGAATGACAGGCTTCTTCTTAAAGCTCACTCCACCGTCGACTATGACTCTGTCACCACTGACATATTACTTGTTTAAATAATTTGGAAAATCGTATACTTCTACTACTATCTATCACAAAATTAACTTATTTGTCATTGCTACATTTTTTAATTCTGTTTACCTATTTTGGTAGGGTAATTTTGTTATAGGTGCATAGGTCTTCACATTTATAATTATATAATTATTGTAACACATTTTATAAGAGTAACGGTGGGGTTGGTTTCTTGCCCATTCTTCTCCATACGAAACTACCTTTTGGAAGGGGCGACTAGAATCAATTATATTCTAATGTAAATGTTGACGTTCAAAAGTGTATTTTATGTGCCTACTTATTTGAAATAAATGCTTTGACTTTGACTTATACTAGAGTCAAGAGCAACACATCTTAAAAAAATAAATACTATCAGCAATTAAGAGTAAGCTGTACGGTAACCCTCAGTATGGTAACTCCTGTAATGTTTTCGTGAACGAGAATTGATCGCCACGCTCTTTCTCATGATGGCGATTTCTGTCTATTCAGTACCACGAGTAGCAGATAGGCTAGCTCCTGGGTTCGATTCCTAGGTCAGGCTAAGTGATAATGGGTTTTCCATCTGGATTTTTTTCAGTAACATCCTGGAGCCTGGATTTGTGTCCGAATGTCAATAGGCTCGCCCTCTATTAGCTAAAACAACATTGGCGAAATGTGGGTGAACTATAAGTAAACCCCTGCCTTACCCTTCAGAGAAGGCGGGCAACATGTTACGTTACGTGTGTGAGTACCTCGCGATGTGTTCTTCAGTATAAGTTAGATAATATAAACTGCATTGGCAGGCAAATTTAATTTGAGTTCAATGTACAAACGGCTCAATTAAATATTTGGTAACCAATTAATATCTATCGAAAAGCTTCCGTGTGTATGTAAGGAGAATTAATTGGTTACCGAATGACTTAATTACGTTAAAGTTATTTAATATTTATTTTATTAAAATATACTTAGCATTCCTGGACACATGAGAAATGGACCTATGTGTGTGTACGTCAGTACATCTCCCTGCCATATTTCACCAGAATTACTTAAACGGCTTGCAATAACTACTTACATAATAATTAGTCTCAGATAATCTAAAAGATATATCGAGCCGTGTATCTGTATCTCTATTCATCAAGCCAAAATATCTGCTACATTTTTCGCAGATTAGTAGGTACGTGTATGATTGCCTTAAAAGGGGCAGACCCAGTATCTCTTCTGCTAACTTAATAAGAAATCAAATCAAAAGTCATTTACTTAAATGAGGCTGAGAATCAGTACTTTTTAAATGTCACAATTATAAATAAGTCAGTCCCCCAAAAGGCCTGAGCCTTCACCACTTCCTAATGCTTTAGCTGGGAGGAAGAAGTGGCGGAACAAACACCCCAGCAGCACAGCCGTCTGTTCAATTAAAGGATAAGTCCGTCAACAAACCCAGATTCTGTTACTTCTGACAATTTCCCCATATTCCGTGCTACTGTTAACTATCGTAGCGGTAGATGAAAGGATATATTGTGTGCAATATTACTATAAACCCACTGACGAAACCTGGTTGCGCAGTGAAAGTGCAGCACATAAGAAAAGTCCTTGGAAGCTAAACATTACATAAAGCCATAAAAGCTGTTACTTACTTGTACCTAGCGTGATTGCTATTACAGGCTTAGCTAATCTGTAGTGCTATTAATAATGCATAAATTAATAATTAATAAATACTTAGGTACCTACAAATAATTCTGAAAACTTTCCTTGCGAAATAAGGAAAACGACGTGATGAAAGCTTTGAGTATGAATGTATGCTAATGTAGCTATAAGAGTAGGGGACGACCAAAGAAACGATAGACGAACTGTGTGAACGATGATATGGCTAGAAAGGGGGGGGGGGTGACTACCGACGTGACGACTGATAGAGAAGTGTGAGAGGTACATACATAGGTACTGCGCCGACCGCAAGTCAATTGGGATAGCAGCAGGAGAATGATGAAATACTTACAAATAATTAGATAATAATACTACCTATTATTTGTAAGTTATATTCATACATAAGTTGACCTGTGTGTTTGTAAATATTGCATACCGAAATAAAATGAGAGTTTCAGTTTAACACTTCAAACACTTGAAAACCCACTTAAAACACAAATTATTTATCATGTAAACAAAACACGCGCGAGTTCGTACGCCACTGACAAGACGCCATATTTTTTTAATTATTTGATTTTTTTGGTTGAATTTGTAGCCGGAAAGTCTGACAGCCAGTCTTACCAAGGGGTATCATGTTACCCAGTAGCTGGGTTGCGGAGGTCAGATAGGCAGCCGCTCCATGTAAAATACTGGTATTCACCTGCATTCGGTTAGACTAGAAGTCGACCAAAATAGTTGGGAAACGGCTAGGCAGAAAGAAGACATCCACGTGGCCTTCGTCCTCCTTGTAAGCCACTTGATAATTCGTAATCAGCAAACTCGTGCTGTTTTCTATTTGCTAAGTTTACGTAACATTACTAGTGACTTGGACAACTGGGTATATTTGCAGGTTTCCCTTCGACGCGAGTCTAGTTACACATTTGCTGTTCTGATTAGCTCGAGAGACAGTCTTATGTAAGAAGTTATCGCACATACGAGAAAGATTAGGAAATAAGTCCTTGACTAGAGAATACTGATCCGATTTCAACAAAAATATCTCTGACTAGCCTCTGCCTGCGACTTCGTCCGCGTGAAACGTCTTGTTTTAACATAAAATATATCTTAAGGCACTTGGAAACACCGTAGCTTAGGTACCATCAGTGAAATAATTTTCGGAATCAGATGAGTAGTTCCGAAGATTAACTCTATAGACAAACTGTAAAATTTTACCTGTTTATAATATTGATATAGATAGAAAGCTACACTAATACCGAGTGACATATATATAAGATAATTATGTTTGTTCCACGCAGGCGAAGTCACGGACAGAAGGTAGTCCTTGATAAATCCTAGTATGCGGTTGTGTTTCGTGGTTTTGTACACAGTAACGGAGCAATGGATTGAAGTGATTTTTTGCTTATAATTACAGGCCGATTAATATGCATTAAATTAAGGGCCAGACAGTATCTTTGGGTAATTAATTTTCCGGCAAATACATAGCCCACGGAAGCGAAGCCGTGTCGTGACCACACTTCTTCTTTTCAAATCGATACCTAGTGTTGGCGCCACCATCGGCAATCATTCAGATGACAACTATCCGGCTCGAAGGACTAAATTACATGAATTCTGTATCTCCAACACCTAGTAATAATTATTTTCTAAAGTACTAAAGCAGCAAGTAGGGCAGTAGCAGAAGCAGTGAACAGTGACGGAATTTAGAAAAAAAATGGGAAGTTGACGAAAATACTTAATCTAAGTCACAAATATTTTACGTGAAGCTCTAAGTATTTGAACTTTCGTGTTTGACAAATTACCATCAGATTACAATCGCTAATAACTACGACACAAATTATCAATTAGGTAATGTATGAAGTACTTAATTAAGTGACAGCATACATGTTAGAAGTAACACTCCATAGAAAGATTGTGTAAAGAGCCAGCCATATATTAAGTAATAGCTAATACAGTAGGCCGCACTCCAGTGGTAGCAGTCTGAACTTGAGTTAGACTAGCGTAGTACGAAGGTACAATGGAATAAGAGGCCAGCTTATACTGATTAGGGTCCACTGAGGTGTGGCCTATCGTACCTGTTGCAACCTTAACATATGTCGGAACGCCACCGTTGTTTGTTTGCTGTCGCTATTTCTTGCCTACTAAGCTGGCCTTGGCCTACCGGCCCCCATTGACGTACAATCCTACCGAAACTATAAGCAATTTTATTTTTTTGTGCCAGATTTGGTGACTGCCATGGGCTTGCCTCCGTGATACGTGGGACTGAATGATAATTGGCGAAAGACTCCACCCACGGTTCTTTGGGTAAATAATACTACTCAACGTACCCTTTCGGAGATCACAGATATCGTTTTATGGGTTGTTACTTATTTGTTTACCTTACGCTTGGTTTTTTTTGCCCAGAAAAGTGAGGAGATCCGACCCAATAATGGAAAAGTGAGAAGACTCGACCAAATAATGGAAAAGGGAAGGATGTATAGAAGAACACGCTTGTACCTTTTTCCGAAATATGTATTTATCAACTAGGTTCATATCTCTGGTTTAGTATAAGTCGTGTATTATAGAGCGAACTTTGCCAGTTCTGGGGATAGAAACCACGGACTCATGCTCAGTATCACTGGACTAACGAAGAAGTTAGGTCAGACTATCAATTCGGGGAACATTGTGCTATGGACTGTGGTCATACTCAAGCGCAACCAGGGTTTATCATCATCATCCACAGCCCCACTTCACCCACTGCTGGGTATAGGCCTCTCCTTTCTTGTGCCAATCCCCACGCTCCTGAGCTAGCCTCATTTAGGTTTCACCCGCGATGGCAACAATGTCGTCCGCCCATCTCGCCACCGGATGACGGACACTTCGTCTTCTAGTCCTTGGACGCCACTCCGTCACTGCCTTACTCCACCTGTCAGCACTGCGCCTTGCCAGGTGTCCTGCCTAACTCCATTTGAGTTCCATAACGTTTTCCGATATCGAAGACCTTCGTTCGTCTTCGGATCTCGACGTTTGGAACTCGGGTTTCATAGCCTTATGGCAAGCATGGATCGCTCTATGGCTCTCTTTGCAACTCTTACCTTGCACACAGCCCTCTGCGTGAGCGTCCACGTCTCAGCACCGTGCCACGGCGCGCGGCGAGCAGAACACACTGGTTATAGAGGCAAGGACTTTAGACATGTGGAATTTTGGCTGATTTCAGAATGTCGTCCAATTTGCTAAATGCGACCTACCAAAGCTGTATTCTTCTCGACGCTTTGCAGCTAGGGTTACCATATCGGAATATCAAAAGTCCTGTCAAAAAACCCCGACATTTGCAACAAAGTCCATTTTACTATTTAACTTTTCTTTTTCACTACTCATTTCGTGAATTTATTAAAAAAAAAAACCATTATACCGATTGATCGGATGGTAACGCTCAGCACAGCCCACAGATCATATATTATAAAATATGATCTGAGGCACAGCACTGCCTAAGTCATCTTGAGTTTGACTTCCGTCTGCAGCTTTTTACTGCGACTGCCGAAAAAAACATTAATATACATGAATATACGTTTCGACAGGTTTTTATAAACACACTGCCTATTAATATGTTCATATTACACCATTCTTTTGGCATTAACAAATTCCTAATCATTGCCATTTTATTAATTCATCATCTGCCTGCCTTTCCCAATTTTGTTGGGGTTGGCTTCCAGTCTAACCGGATGCAGCTGAATATGTGGAGCGACTGCCTATCTGACCTCCACGACCCAGTTACTGTACAACACGATACCTCGTGTTTAGACTGGTTGTCAGACTTTCGGGCTTCTGAGGGGTAATTCCCGTAATTTTAAGCACGTTCACAGTCTGATCTCAGTCTCAATCTGTCAAAAATACAGTCAATTTCCATACATTTTTGACAAGTTTTTGACATTGATTGTCGCTGAGATGAGATTGCGACTTGAATTTGAACGTTTTTTAGGTACGAGAATTGCCCCTCTGATACACGTCACGATGTCAAAGATGACGTGGTCAAAGATCTAAAAATGACATTCCGAGGCACGGGGGGTCTAGGTATGAAATGAATGATCTTATCCACGGAAAGATCCCGGCAAGCGTAACTTGCTTAAACTTGTTCCTGTTACTAAGCCACGAGCCCCTCTAGCTATTGTATTAAGTCTAACCTTTTACAGGTGGGTAGTTTATTTATTTATTTATATAGGTATTATTTAAAGTACACCAGAAAATACATAAAAAAAACAAAACTTACAAAAATCACTACAAAATATAAAATGTAGTAAGTTAGTGAAATGCGTCACAGACATTGCAAATACGAATCGCATTAGTTGTAAGATTAGGTAACCTAGACTCTAACTGGTCTAGACTTTATATGTCAAAATAGGCTACACTCTCACATAACATAACATCACATCTGTATTCCCAGAAGGGTAAGGCAGAGGTGTGCAGTACATCCTCATTTCGCCAGTTATGTTTTGAAGTCCCATTTAATAGAGGGCAATTAAACCTGTCTTAGGTACCAAGGGGTATCGTGTTACCCAGTCACTGGGGTGTGGAGGTCAGATAGGGAGTCGCTCCACGTATTCAGCTGCATCCGGTTAGACTGGAAGCCGACCCCAACATAGTAGGGAAAGGCAAGCAAGAGGATGATGGAATAGGGGCCGAGCCTAATGCTATTAACGGGCACAAATCCTGATTCTGGGTTCTACCACATTTTATTTTATGCTGCTATCTGTGATTTCAAGTCTACATCATAATATTTTATAATTATAAGGATCTATGTATTACACTAATGATATGTTATGTCACCTCAGGTCGGTTTTTCAAGGCGTTCAAGGTCTGTAGGTATCATATTATGATTTTATATAATAAGCTTAACATCTTTTCATTATCATCGAAATCTTCCTGATTATATTCAAAGCTAAGAGTTAATTAAGTACATTAATAAATTATATATTCAGTTATCTGATATGCCCTGCTCCCGACAGCAAACAGCTGTCATCTGTATTATGATTTAAACGATCAAATGTTTCGAGTTTCGGATTTGTGAACAGCGCTTAGAGGACTCCTTCGATATCATTGATTGATGTTCGAGTCGGCAAGGTATCGCACTGAATGGTTATGAAAGCCTTTACTATCTGCCATGGTAACGGATACCTACCTTTTCTCGATTATTTTGAAAATTTAAAAAATATTACAGCTTGCTACCTATTTAGGTTCTGAAGATACATCCCTGTGACATGCCGACTGATGGCGTAGGCTTAGTCCTAAGGTTCATTTGGCACACTTCTTAAACGGTACACGGAACCAAAATAATAGGGCCACGTTGACACCCTTTTGCTACGGACCCCTAAAAATTACCAGAACTTCAAAACCTTTCAAAATTAGGCATTAATTGTATTCAAATCACTTTTCCCGAATCTTTATATAGAAACTTAATGTGATATATATAATGAGTTTATAATAACGCAAGCTCCATCCATGGTTGCGCAATATATCATTCACCTGGCAACATTTAATTATTTATGTAATTTGGTAACACAATTGGTAATACGGCACGGAATAGAATTTTGCAAATCTTACATGCAGGGCAACAATTTAAGAAAATAGTTTTGGTTTCCAATTATAAATTATACTTCTTTGAAAATAAGTTTGAAATCAGATGATATGGCTAGAAAGGGATGACTACCGACATGACGACTAATAGAGAAGTGTGAAAGGAAAGGACACGTTGCGCCGACCACAAGTCAAGTGGGATGAGGGCGGGAGAGTGGTGATGATGAGCTTGAAATTACAAAATTACACATTAATTAACAGGTCAAGTTAATTAGTAAGATGAGTCGGTATCTCATCTGACTACTCTGAGAAGAAACATTGAAACAAACCTCAAAGTCTCTTATAAAGTCCAGACGTTATTATAATGGTCAGATTGTGAGAGCCATGATACATGGTAATATCTGAGACGGTATATAGACGAAAGCACCACGCTGATACATGGTAATATCTGAGACGGTATATAGACGAAAGCACCACGCTGATACATGGTAATATCTGAGACGGTATATAGACGAAAGCACCACGCTGATACATGGTAATATCTGAGACGGTATATATAATAGACGAAAGCACCACGCTGATACATGGTAATATCTGAGACGGTATATATAATAGACGAAAGCACCACGCTGATACATGGTAATATCTGAGACGGTATATAGACGAAAGCACCACGCTGATACATGGTAATATCTGAGACGGTATATAGACGAAAGCACCACGCTGATACATGGTAATATCTGAGACGGTATATAGACGAAAGCACCACGCTGATACATGGTAATATCTGAGACGGTATATAGACGAAAGCACCACGCTGATACATGGTAATATCTGAGACGGTATATAGACGAAAGCACCACGCTGATACATGGTAATATCTGAGACGGTATATATAATAGACGAAAGCACCACGCTGATACATGGTAATATCTGAGACGGTATATAGACGAAAGCACCACGCTGATACATGGTAATATCTGAGACGGTATATAGACGAAAGCACCACGCTGATACATGGTAATATCTGAGACGGTATATAGACGAAAGCACCACGCTGATACATGGTAATATCTGAGACGGTATATAGACGAAAGCACCACGCTGATACATGGTAATATCTGAGACGGTATATATAATAGACGAAAGCACCACGCTGATACATGGTAATATCTGAGACGGTATATAGACGAAAGCACCACGCTGATACATGGTAATATCTGAGACGGTATATATAATAGACGAAAGCACCACGCTGATACATGGTAATATCTGAGACGGTATATAGACGAAAGCACCACGCTGATACATGGTAATATCTGAGACGGTATATAGACGAAAGCACCACGCTGATACATGGTAATATCTGAGACGGTATATAGACGAAAGCACCACGCTGATACATGGTAATATCTGAGACGGTATATAGACGAAAGCACCACGCTGATACATGGTAATATCTGAGACGGTATATAGACGAAAGCACCACGCTGATACATGGTAATATCTGAGACGGTATATAGACGAAAGCACCACGCTGATACATGGTAATATCTGAGACGGTATATAGACGAAAGCACCACGCTGATACATGGTAATATCTGAGACGGTATATATAATAGACGAAAGCACCACGCTGATACATGGTAATATCTGAGACGGTATATAGACGAAAGCACCACGCTGATACATGGTAATATCTGAGACGGTATATAGACGAAAGCACCACGCTGATACATGGTAATATCTGAGACGGTATATAGACGAAAGCACCACGCTGATACATGGTAATATCTGAGACGGTATATAGACGAAAGCACCACGCTGATACATGGTAATATCTGAGACGGTATATAGACGAAAGCACCACGCTGATACATGGTAATATCTGAGACGGTATATAGACGAAAGCACCACGCTGATACATGGTAATATCTGAGACGGTATATATAATAGACGAAAGCACCACGCTGATACATGGTAATATCTGAGACGGTATATAGACGAAAGCACCACGCTGATACATGGTAATATCTGAGACGGTATATATAATAGACGAAAGCACCACGCTGATACATGGTAATATCTGAGACGGTATATAGACGAAAGCACCACGCTGATACATGGTAATATCTGAGACGGTATATAGACGAAAGCACCACGCTGATACATGGTAATATCTGAGACGGTATATAGACGAAAGCACCACGCTGATACATGGTAATATCTGAGACGGTATATAGACGAAAGCACCACGCTGATACATGGTAATATCTGAGACGGTATATAGACGAAAGCACCACGCTGATACATGGTAATATCTGAGACGGTATATATAATAGACGAAAGCACCACGCTGATACATGGTAATATCTGAGACGGTATATAGACGAAAGCACCACGCTGATACATGGTAATATCTGAGACGGTATATAGACGAAAGCACCACGCTGATACATGGTAATATCTGAGACGGTATATAGACGAAAGCACCACGCTGATACATGGTAATATCTGAGACGGTATATATAATAGACGAAAGCACCACGCTGATACATGGTAATATCTGAGACGGTATATATAATAGACGAAAGCACCACGCTGATACATGGTAATATCTGAGACGGTATATAGACGAAAGCACCACGCTGATACATGGTAATATCTGAGACGGTATATATAATAGACGAAAGCACCACGCTGATACATGGTAATATCTGAGACGGTATATATAATAGACGAAAGCACCACGCTGATACATGGTAATATCTGAGACGGTATATAGACGAAAGCACCACGCTGATACATGGTAATATCTGAGACGGTATATATAATAGACGAAAGCACCACGCTGATACATGGTAATATCTGAGACGGTATATAGACGAAAGCACCACGCTGATACATGGTAATATCTGAGACGGTATATAGACGAAAGCACCACGCTGATACATGGTAATATCTGAGACGGTATATAGACGAAAGCACCACGCTGATACATGGTAATATCTGAGACGGTATATAGACGAAAGCACCACGCTGATACATGGTAATATCTGAGACGGTATATAGACGAAAGCACCACGCTGATACATGGTAATATCTGAGACGGTATATAGACGAAAGCACCACGCTGATACATGGTAATATCTGAGACGGTATATAGACGAAAGCACCACGCTGATACATGGTAATATCTGAGACGGTATATAGACGAAAGCACCACGCTGATACATGGTAATATCTGAGACGGTATATATAATAGACGAAAGCACCACGCTGATACATGGTAATATCTGAGACGGTATATAGACGAAAGCACCACGCTGATACATGGTAATATCTGAGACGGTATATATAATAGACGAAAGCACCACGCTGATACATGGTAATATCTGAGACGGTATATAGACGAAAGCACCACGCTGATACATGGTAATATCTGAGACGGTATATAGACGAAAGCACCACGCTGATACATGGTAATATCTGAGACGGTATATAGACGAAAGCACCACGCTGATACATGGTAATATCTGAGACGGTATATAGACGAAAGCACCACGCTGATACATGGTAATATCTGAGACGGTATATATAATAGACGAAAGCACCACGCTGATACATGGTAATATCTGAGACGGTATATAGACGAAAGCACCACGCTGATACATGGTAATATCTGAGACGGTATATAGACGAAAGCACCACGCTGATACATGGTAATATCTGAGACGGTATATAGACGAAAGCACCACGCTGATACATGGTAATATCTGAGACGGTATATATAATAGACGAAAGCACCACGCTGATACATGGTAATATCTGAGACGGTATATAGACGAAAGCACCACGCTGATACATGGTAATATCTGAGACGGTATATAGACGAAAGCACCACGCTGATACATGGTAATATCTGAGACGGTATATAGACGAAAGCACCACGCTGATACATGGTAATATCTGAGACGGTATATATAATAGACGAAAGCACCACGCTGATACATGGTAATATCTGAGACGGTATATATAATAGACGAAAGCACCACGCTGATACATGGTAATATCTGAGACGGTATATAGACGAAAGCACCACGCTGATACATGGTAATATCTGAGACGGTATATATAATAGACGAAAGCACCACGCTGATACATGGTAATATCTGAGACGGTATATAGACGAAAGCACCACGCTGATACATGGTAATATCTGAGACGGTATATATAATAGACGAAAGCACCACGCTGATACATGGTAATATCTGAGACGGTATATATAATAGACGAAAGCACCACGCTGATACATGGTAATATCTGAGACGGTATATAGACGAAAGCACCACGCTGATACATGGTAATATCTGAGACGGTATATATAATAGACGAAAGCACCACGCTGATACATGGTAATATCTGAGACGGTATATAGACGAAAGCACCACGCTGATACATGGTAATATCTGAGACGGTATATAGACGAAAGCACCACGCTGATACATGGTAATATCTGAGACGGTATATAGACGAAAGCACCACGCTGATACATGGTAATATCTGAGACGGTATATATAATAGACGAAAGCACCACGCTGATACATGGTAATATCTGAGACGGTATATAGACGAAAGCACCACGCTGATACATGGTAATATCTGAGACGGTATATAGACGAAAGCACCACGCTGATACATGGTAATATCTGAGACGGTATATAGACGAAAGCACCACGCTGATACATGGTAATATCTGAGACGGTATATAGACGAAAGCACCACGCTGATACATGGTAATATCTGAGACGGTATATAGACGAAAGCACCACGCTGATACATGGTAATATCTGAGACGGTATATATAATAGACGAAAGCACCACGCTGATACATGGTAATATCTGAGACGGTATATAGACGAAAGCACCACGCTGATACATGGTAATATCTGAGACGGTATATAGACGAAAGCACCACGCTGATACATGGTAATATCTGAGACGGTATATAGACGAAAGCACCACGCTGATACATGGTAATATCTGAGACGGTATATAGACGAAAGCACCACGCTGATACATGGTAATATCTGAGACGGTATATAGACGAAAGCACCACGCTGATACATGGTAATATCTGAGACGGTATATAGACGAAAGCACCACGCTGATACATGGTAATATCTGAGACGGTATATAGACGAAAGCACCACGCTGATACATGGTAATATCTGAGACGGTATATAGACGAAAGCACCACGCTGATACATGGTAATATCTGAGACGGTATATAGACGAAAGCACCACGCTGATACATGGTAATATCTGAGACGGTATATAGACGAAAGCACCACGCTGATACATGGTAATATCTGAGACGGTATATAGACGAAAGCACCACGCTGATACATGGTAATATCTGAGACGGTATATAGACGCACCACGCTGATTTGAGTGAACCTGTCATGACAGTTGGCCCGTTTACGTTGAGTCAGTCATCGTATTGCTCAATTGAAAACTTATGGAGCTCAACGACCTGACGAACGCTATCAAAAGATTTTGACAAATTTAAAACACTAAGATTAACCATGGCTCCAGCATTAGTCCCAAAGTTATTAATTAGCCGTTGAAATCTTACATTAATTTGTCATTAACATTAATTAATTAATTAAAATTTGAACGGGCTGCCAAAGCACCCAGCAAAAACACGTACGTACCTACACTATTCAGGTACATACATACTTAGGTAAAAAAGCGAATTCCCACGTCGACTTGATATTTCATTAAATAAAAGCTAGAAATATATTAATCAGGGGCAAATTAATTAGGGGATTAACGTTTAATTTGTAAGTAAATTTTTTGTTACTAAAAAACCAAAGTACTTAAGTACTTTAATGCGGAAAATCCAAAGTTTGTTTACAACATTTTTATACACAACTGACTTACTGAGTAACATAATTAGATACCTACCTATATTTATATTGAACTGGTTTTTGCGTTAACCCATGACGCATTGCCGTAGGTAACTAACTAGCTGCGCCCCGCGGTTTTATCCGCCGTTTAATTTAAAAGAAAATACTTACTGTTACTAATATAGCACTTTTTACCATATTTTATAAATTTTTACCATATTATATCAATTTTAACGATATTTTATATTTTTTTACCATATTTATGTTTATCTATGTCTTATCAATTTTACCAATGTTATCAATGTCAAAGAATCAGAGTTTCATAAATTTTAATTTCATTTAAGTAAATGTAACTTTTTACCGATGGATGTCACAGAATACATAACCCGATGTTAACAATTTTTCAATATTACTTATTGCCTATTGCTAAGTAAGTCCGCTTACATACAAAAGTAACTGATGCACTGGTATTTTACTTTAAATAATGTAGTGTTTGTATCAGTGGAACCAATTGTTGGTGAACTTAATTAAATAAATTTAAATCTGTTACTATGGTGAGTATGGTAACGGTAGACGTATATACTTATCTAAGTATTTTACATTCATTGTCCAAATGGAAGACCTCTTGTCAAAGTGGTGCCAACTGGTGGCGTGCATTTTCATGAAAGCCCTCATTAGTCTGCAGGTCTATCTTCGTCCACCTGATCCGAAAATCCCGACCGTGCAGCTGTGGATCCGAAATGCACGACATTTCGGCTAATGTGTACGAATCCGGATTCCGCCTTCGGTCAGATCGATTCATCTGTTCAATTTTATCTCTCAGTGTATGTTGGAATAAAATAAAATTATTACAATTAAAAGTACCTATAGCTAATAAGAAATAAACAACGGATATGAACTTTGCACCTGACGCGTGCGTGACGTTGGATTAGTTTCGTAGTGTTTAAAATAACATTGTTTTTGTGAGCGTTGGGTAAACCAAGGTATATAAATGTATGTTGTTAGAAGGTTTATTTATAACTTGTGGTGAAAATTAAATGCATTGATAACATTAGTACCTACCTACGTATTTATGTCTTCTTAGCGTGTCGATGGCAATCTAAATGATCTCGTCCCAGAAGTCGGCTACGTGTTTGGCGTCATCACTAGCGACCATCAGTTCCTGTAACGTGCAGCTGACAGGACACACAGGACATGATATTAAGTGTTCCGTCGTTTGTGGAACAGCACCACATTTGCACTCCAAGGTGGAGTCGTTTATGAATCTCCACCTGAACAGGTTTTCCTTGCTTCGGCCAACCTGGGTCCGGAGTCTGTTTAAAGACTTCCAGGTGAACATTAGATAGGTAACTATACCTCTAGTAATCTATTATAGACACGATAACACTTAATTGTGTGTCGCGTAGAGACCTAGGAGGTACCTTATTCAACGAGATAATCGAATAAAAAAGCAGTATCCGGGGTAAAACGTCCTTTTACACGTACCTACAGAAGAAAATCCAGCAATTTTTTTTTTCTTTTGCTTTTTTTTTAAAGCTGAATCTGAACGTGGTATCAATTTAGATAGGTAAAGTGGCGCTGCTTGGGGAGGCCTAGGTCCAGCAGTGGACGTCTTGCGGCTGAAACGATGGTGATGGACTGAAGGTATGCATGGTTTGATAGTCATCATGTCCCAATAGGTACAGGTACAGATAATATATCGATATACTTTAATCAATAAAACCACGATTTTCAAAAAATGCCGAAATACATGAGTAACCCAAAATTTTTAACGTAGGTAGTGTGATAACGTGAGGTAAACGTTGAAATTATGACAAGATGACAAGAAGTGTCAAGGACGACTAAGTTAGTTCTAAGAACCACTTACAGCTTATGTACCTAACGTTACAAAAAAGAACCAAAGTATTACTTCGAGATCGTCTAAATAATATGAACTTTGCGTCCTACCTATGTATTTAAAATCATTTAGCTATTTTTGTATAACTACCTAAATATTTAGATTTGATTGTGGCATGAATTTGTAATAAAGTGCCTGCAGACATGACGATTAAAACAAAGAATTACTTAGGTATTATAATTCGTTTCACCTTTACGTCATAGTTAAGTAATTGATAATTATATTAAACCCTAACTGAACCATAAACTACGTACTTAGGTAAGTATCTAATTACCATCACACTTTTCGTAATAAAACAACAAAGTAATTAGCTAAACACTAATTAGGAACGTAACATTAAAACACAAACGAAAATCACAGACAAATATGCCAACAGTTCTAAAGACATTCAAAATTATACTCACATTTAAAATTAATTTTCCAAAAAATCTCCTGAATTGACTTGAGTTAACTTGAGCACTACACGACGACTAAGTGTTAGATGGTCCACTGTGACTGCTGTCGGGTTCCACGGCGCGTTGCCACACGATTGCGAACGCGGCCAGTTTGCTCGTCTGTCGCAAGCGCAACCTCGCTTACACGAGAACAAGGTATTTGGTATTAGAATAGGATAGAATATCATTTTTTTTTTTTTGTTTTATAATAGGGTACATGAAATGTCTTAAATATAAATGGTTCCACCGTAGTTACATCAGCATGACAAAAAATATCTTAACATTTAATTTTAAAAACATTTACTGCTAGTGAGTTGATCAAAAAAATACTCTAAAATCTAAAGCGCGGTAATGTCTATACACACTTACAATGGCAATGATATTTATTTTGACAATTAAACAACATTCATTGCGATAAACAGGGATATACTTGTAATTCGACGTATATCCGTCAGGAGCTGATAGGGGGGCGAAAATGTAACAAATGGAACCCTCCAGTATGGCCGAAATTAAATTTTTTTTAACGAGCACCTTTTATCTTTTTTGTTGCGTAAAATGAAAATATTGGTAAGATATTATTCATAAATAGCTCATCATTTTAATTATTTTGTTGACTTAACTAACTACTTTTAATTATGTTCATAGCTTTGATTTGATTGAAGTGCAAGCTACAATAACTTTTTTTAATGTTAGGTACCCATTTAATATGTATTTTTTAAATTTATTGAGAAAAAAATTTAAAATTTTGGGTAAATATCAAAAAACCCTTAAAATTCAAATATCTCTAAAACTATTGAATTTAGGCCATACATATGGGGTTCAATTTGTTGCATTTGGGCCCCCATATCAGCTCTTGACGGATATACGTCGAACTACAAGTAACCCTGTCTATGTACTTAGTATTGGATCATTGAGTTCCCTTCAAAATGGTTGAGCTGAATGGTGCTGATCCATACGTCATGTTCGTGAACGGGCGCCGTCAGTAGGCACTGGTCATTTCTTAGCTGCCACGGCTTATTTTAATTCCATAATTGTTTTTATCTTTTTATTACGGACGCTTTTAACGTGCACGTGTTTCTACATCGTTCTCACATGTATAATTACAACATGAATGATGTAACCACTTTTTTGTAACAATATTTTGATTTAAAAGAGTGTCCATGGAGTTTCTTGCCCGTTCTTCTCCATAGGTACCTACTACGCTTTGGAATGGGCAACTAGCTTCATCTTTCTGACTGACCGACCCCTTGACAATTCAAAAGTGCCTGTAATTGGTTTATTTGAAATAAATGCTTTGAGTTTGAGTTTGAGTTTAGTCGAGCAGACCAACTTTTCAAACACATGAAGGAATGAGTTGAATGGAATGACCCCAAGCAACGTGTTGCGCCGACTCCAAGCAACGTGTTACGCCGACTCCAAGCAAAGTGTTACGCCGACTCCAAGCAGCGTGTTACGCCGACTCCAAGCAACGTGTTACGCCAAACCCAAGCAACGTGTTGCGCTGACCCCAAGCAACGTGTTGCGCCGACCCCAAGCAACGTGTTGCGCCGCCTCCAAGCAACGTGTTGCGCCAACCCGTAGTATCGTGGGACACGGGCAGGGAGATGAGCCATGGGTTAGGAATTGTCTTAAAAATCCTTCGGATTGTGATTGAATGGTGAAAGCTATTATCTAGGCACATAATATAAAAACGCCTCGTTGGTCCAGTGGTCGCAAGCGCTACAGCTGAGCATGAGGTCATGGATTCGATTCCCAGGTCGGGGAAAGTGTTAGGTATAGGGTTTATCCATTAGGAATTTCTCAGTAGCACTCCGGCTGAACCCGTAGTCTACATTTGTGCGCAGTTGATGGCAAATGGCTCGCCCCCTTTACATAGGACTTCAACATAACAGGCCACCCTTAACTAGTCTAAGGTTATAAAAATGAATATATGCCGTGGAAAGTTGATAGGTAATTGTGTACCAGATAGTTTGTTCGACTGTACAAGTTAGTCATTTGTACTGCAATACGGGGTATAACGAGGGACAAAACTACACAAAAACTGTGCGGTTATTGAGTTAAGAGTTACTACTCCTTGTGTAGCAGCAGATGTTTGTTATCATTATAACATTATCTCATGCATGGCTGTATTATTCGGATGGATAAGTAGAGCTCTCTGTGAGGGAGCTCGTCCGGGAAGTACTGCCACCATACATATGTCTGCCGCTATGCAGCGTGGCTGTATTCCTATTTGAAGGGTGTGTGTGCCGCAGTAGTTACAGACACATGAGCTTTGTCCCTAGGAAGGGTGACAATAGGCAAGTAACCCGCGGTGCCTCTAGTGTTGTAGAGAGGCGGCGGCGGTGACCACTTCAAATCAAATGGCAGCTTGTCTAGCCTTCCAATAACATATACAAGTGTGTAATCCTCGGCGGGGTAGGCAGAGGGAGGTATATTTATTTAGTTGTTTTATTTTATTTGTTCGGAGAACTTACAACTAGGATAACACCATTCTCCTGCCCTTATTCTAATGAATGGGGTTTGGCATGTCTTTCTCTTCCATACTTTTCTAATAATCGTCATCTCAGCCGCCTGTCTTTTTTTCTGTGTCGGGTTTCTGGCAAATTCATCTTTCAAACGATCCATCCATCGTTTCTTCAGTCTTGCCTTACAGCTAGGGTACAGATATTAAAAACACTACCGAAGGAAAGCTAATTACAATGACAGGCATATGGACTCAAATATTTCGCCAGTTGTGGAAACCCAAATTCAAAACTGCCCGTCTTAGGGATGGCACCCGCGGGCCCCATCTATAGACAGACGTCACAATCTCACTACCAACGAGAAATTTGTCAAACACAATCCGACGAATTCAGGTACCTTTGCCCAACTCTTTGGGGAAATACAAACATGTTGAGATATTTTAATAGGTATTATCCTTTAAAATTAATACTGGCCGACTGGTCTTTACGTCACGACGCGCGACGTGGTCAAGGTCACGATCTTCGCCTCAGATGGCTCACGTCTTATTTTACGTTTGTTCGTTTTGATTATAAAAGCTTTTTTATTTTGGAGGTAACTTGTCGTAACTATTAGCCCATTCATGGAAAGGTTGATAGATAATAGGAAACCACAAGGAAACTACTAACTTGGACAGTATTTGGGGACATCGGTGAAAGATATTCTACCTGCCTCTCACGCGTATTGGAGGTGAAGTTGTGAATCTCCAACATGCAGTTAAAATTATTATAATTGTCATAACTATTATAGTTTATAAAGTTAAGTACCTACACTATTTAGCACAGTCATTTGTCTAATTAAACTAAAAAATCAAAAGTCATTTATTCAAACTAGGCTGAGAATCAACACTTTTTGAACGTCAAAATTACATAAGACAGTCCCCCCAGCACGCCCGCCCTTCACCACTTCCTAGTGCTTTAGCTGGGGAGAAGAAGTGGCGCAACAAACTGTCCAGCAGCACAGCTAACTGTTCAGTTAGAAGAACTGGATTCTATCAAAATAAACGCAAAATGGACAAAATAAACTACTGACTTAAAATCTAGGCCGTGTCCTGCGACGGTTGACACGCAAGAGAGGGACGCTACCTGAAACGGATCACACACACACAGCGAAGATAATATATATTATAGCGCTTAATGTAAACACATAATTATTATCTTAATCGACCTCACACAGATAGGATACGATAATATATCGCGAGTGCGTCATTCTACCGGACCTAGTCTTCAGAATCGCACGTCCCATCCCTTGTATAGGCTGTTCAGTTTTTGCAATGAACCGCATACAAAACTCATCTGACGAGGATTCGAAGGGGCAGTGGATTCGATATTCATGTTGCATCTAGAAGTAAACATCGTAAAATCTGAGTAGAGGACCATTTATGAATTAGCTCAGAAACACACAGTTTAGCGCGTTCAAACCAACAATCTCTTCATGCAGCTTTTTAGTATTAGGTATAGAATTCTATTGTCGCAACCCAGCGCTGGGCACGCCACAATTGCGGCGATAAGTCCCCTCTTTGAGGAGTGGCTAGAGAGGCGCCACGGCGTCCTCACCTTCCGCCTGACGCAGGTCCTCACCGGACACGGTTGTTTCGGGAGGTTCCTGTTCCGGATAAGGCGGGAGGAAACGCCCGGGTGTCACCATTGTGTGGATCGCCCGGAGGACACGGTGGAGCATACGGTGGAGGTCTGCCCGGCTTGGGCGGAGCACCGCCGTGTCCTCGTGGAGGCGATTGGCGGTGGCGATCTCTCGCGTCCGGCCTTGGTCCAGGCCATGGTACGGAGCGAGAGGGCTTGGGAAGCCGTCACCTCCTTCTGCGAAGCAGTAATATTCGCGAAGGAGGAGGCGGAACGCGTGAGGGAGAGGCAAAATTTGCGCCCTCACGCCCCTAGCCGCCGCAGGAGACGCCCTGGGCGTCGGGAATCGCAGGCTGATTCCCGGCCACCGTAGGCGCGGGCTTGCGAACGGCGAGCAATGGGCAGCTCGCCGTTCGATAAGGACCAGGCCCGGGTCGACGGCGCGTTGTGTTCCACGCGCGCCTCAAAGAGATGTCAGCACCAATGACGGTGTTGCTAGGACCGATGCCTGCTAGGGCTGCGGAAAAGTCCAAGAGGGTTACCGTGGCCCCGGCACAGGCAACTGAAGGAACACGGGTGGGTTTTAGTCAGTAAGAGTCTGACACGCCCTCCTGCTCTGCCCAGAGCGGGAGAAGTTATTTGATGATTTCCCACCCACAAAAAAAAAAAAAAAAAAAAAAAAAAGGTATAGAATTCTAATAATAATATTTTAGGTTCTATGGTATAATCAACCAACATTCCGTAATGGTCATCGACTTTTGTCCCTGACTGAACATCATCTTTAGGGTTGACTAAGGCGGAAAATATTGTAGGTTATTAGCCTATGGCCTTATGGGTACCTACCTATACTATGAAAAGGTGTTGTGCTGGTTTTTACCAAAACATTACTAGTAGAAGTGATAGTAGGTAGCAATATAATGTATTTCACTAAGTACCTACTAAAATAAAATATCAAACGCTTTACAATACAGGTTACCAAATAAATAATATTAGAACATCCTGCTGCTAAAGTACATACATCTTTAATGGGGTACTGTGTTAAATGTGTGGCTACTAGTTACAGCTATATACATATAAACATAATGCAGCATTGCATATTATGTAAGCGGGCACGCCCTTTATGCCAGGAGGCTTTTTATTATGTATTAAGTTCTGTTTGCGTTTTTGTTTTTATTATTTATTTATGCTTGAGTATAGTTTTAAATATTGGCGTGTGCTAGCTGACATATGGCAAATAATTTTAATATTTTTGTGTTTCGTAATGTTAATTTATTTATTACTATATGTATAGAATCCAGTTCTTCTAACTGAACAGACAGCAGTGCTGCTGGGGAGTTTGTTCCGCCACTTCTTCTTCCCAGCTAAAGCACTAGGAAGTGGTGAAGGGTGGGCGTTTTGGGGGGACTGTCTTATGTGATTTTGACGTTCAATAAGTGCTGATTCTCAGCCTAATTTGAATAAATGACTTTTGATTTTGATTTGATTTTTGATTTTGAAATGCTACAACAAAATACCTTGTCATATATTGCAATTAAGTGAAAGAAAATTTTAAACTTATAAAAAGTTCACTGTGTAAACAAGCGTATTACAAATTAGAAGATTATATCCAAGATAAGAATGCTTGGAAACATGCTGGTCCAGCTCCATAGGACATTCTAGGGTCTAGACAAAATTAAACTTGTTGCTACTTTAATTGTATAGTTAAGTTAGTTATTTTTATGACATTGATTTACATTCTGTGATTACTTTAACTCACACACTGACATATTACTTGTTTACATAATCTGGGAAATCGTATACTTTTACAATGTTTGTAAATATGTGAACACCATGTATCTATCACTTAATTAACTTATTTATCATTGCTACGTTTAAAAAAATCTTTTTACCTATTGTGGTGGGGTAATTTTTATTATAGGTACATCGTCTTCACATATAAGTATATAATTAATGTATACAAAATATTGTAACACATTTTAAAAGAGTAACGATGGAGTTTCTTGCCCATTCTTCTCCATACGAAACTACCTTTTGGAAGGGGCGACTAGAATCAATTCTATTTAAATGTAAATGATGACGTTCAAAAGTGCCTTTTATGTGCCTATTTGAAATAAATGCTTTGACTTTGACTTTGCTATCGCCAAATATCGTATTAAGTAGATATATTTCATTATATTATAAAGTCTTCGGTATGTTAACATAACTTCCGCACATCGGCTAAACTCTCAAGATACTCTAATCTATACATACCTATAATGAAATCGTAGCGAAGTCAAAAAAAACTGAACATAGAATTTTTTTTTATGTAATTGCTGCGAACGGTCTGGGAACGATATCTACTAATGCCGAATGTATAGTTTTTAGAATTGTTGTGTTTGTCTGAATGTATGTTCCAGTATCACGCAAAAACTACCGGATAGATGTTATTCAAATTTTGCATAGATATTCCCTCTATGTCTGGTCAGTTTGTACTCTGTAGGTCATAAATTATCACGCTATTTACTATGGGGGAAGAGCTGTATTGCATTATGTTCGTATTCTTCTATACCGCAAATTGTAAAAAGACGAGCCAAAAGGCAGATAGTTACAGATTTAACCTTCTTAATGATTATCATCACGCTATACCTTTTTTTTTTTTTATATGAGACAACATCCACACAAGGTCATCAGGTCCCGAACTAGGCAGAGGCCTGTACTACGGTAACCTGATAACTGATATACATATACACACCCAGACACAGGTCAAACAGACATGTTCATGCACACAACCGGGGATCGAACCCGGGACCAGCGGCTCAGAAGGCAGGGTCGCTACCAACTGCGCCAACCGGTCAGTCAAATGGAGCCTTTATGGAGCTAACCAGTCAATCATGACATATACAAGGTGGATATTTGAGATTGGGCAATAAGAGCAAGTACCTTAACCGTTGTCGCTACAAGAAAACGGCTTTAAGAGACTGTCCTTCACTTCTAGAAAAAAAAATATAAAAAATACAGTCGGCAAGAAAATGGGCAATTTTCACAAGAACTTTCTTTGATGTCAATCGATCCTGTGAAGGATAAGGATAAAAAACTCTAGGACCAACTTAGGTTTGAGTACTAGAGAAGTCAGAAATCACAAAAACTTTTCCCATACAGTTCGTAAGAATGAGACTGAGATGAGAGAGAACACGATAAACCAGTGTTTATTATGACAACAGTCGAATTATTCCATTACTTCACTGGGCTGAATAGGAAATGAATTTTCGTACCACTTGCTCAAAAAAGTGACATTCTATGCCACAAAAAGCGAACATAACAATAGTCATTTTTAATCTGTTAAAAACAGGGAAAGAAAATTGTACTGAATTTCATTCATCCTCTAGGGGGAGAATGTGATTTAAATTTGGAATACTTACCGAAATTTATACTGAACTACATCTGTGTTTACACCATTGAGTTTGTATATAAAGCATTATACATCTTTTTGAAAAAGGAATACGGATTTATTATGCAGTTATGAATAAATAAAATTACGAAAACCGACGAGGCCGTATGAGCTTTTCTTCTATAAGCCTTTGCTTTTCCGACAAAAAAATATTAGTCTAGGAATTTGCCGCGTTTTTGTTTTCTTCAAATACATAAACGTTATGTTTATTTTAATTTATTTTTATAAATAAGTTAATGTTCTAAAAATACGTTTAATTGTCATTATTTTTAATAAATGCTTATCTCATAATATTATTGTGTTAATTTTTTCGCAAATGGTACGAAAAGTAGAGTATTTTCCTCGGTGATAAAGCTGTCTTAGTCTTGGGTGAACTTAAATCCCTCGCTACAGTCAGGACTCGTCTTAAATCCCTCGCTTCGCTCGTGATTTAAGTTTTTAACACCCTCGCTACGCTCGGGAGTAAACCTCGAGTCCTTCGTTACGCTCGCGATTTAAATAGTCACCCGCGACAGAAGACACTGCTTTATCCCCTTGGTTAATAATCTACTATTATCAGATACTTACAGATTTAACTTTTTAAATGATTATAGCATACCTTTATGGATCTTTTTTTTGGTTTTTATTTTTGAGGGTGGGAATTCATCAAATAAATTCTCCCGCTCTGGGCAGAGCAGGAGGGCGTGACAGACTCTTACTGACTAAAACCCACCCGTGTTCCTTCAGTTGCCTGTGCCAGGGGCACGGTCTCCCTCTCGGACTTTCCCGCAACCCTAGCAGGCATCGGCCCTAGCGGACCCCGTCATTGGTGCTGACATCTCTTTGAGGCACCTTTATGCAGCTAAGCAGTTAATCACGACTATTTTAGTCAACTTTCAACAAAGCAATGCAAACTTGAGTTCGATTCCCAACAATTGATATTTTTTGTTTATTTTTTGTTCGAAGAACGAACACAGAAAAATTATTAAGTTAGGCCTCTTCTGTCATCCATGGTTATAATAAAAGTCTATGGTTAGGTATGTCCGTAAGGATTGAGGTGCCACATTACGTATCTTAATGAAATTAAATACTTATTTGGTAGTACATTAGTTTACAAATTTTGCAGGTTCGATTCTCGATTTTGTAGTATAATACTTCAAAAGTTATATGAACATAAAGGTGACACATCACTCTAAATGTTTGGATTGAGTAGCCACGTCACAACTAGGAACATCTTGGATCAATATTTATCATAGTTTGGTATGATTTAGTAGCATTTGAAAGTAGTTAGTAGTAGTACAAAATCTGAGCTCGGTTCTCTCTAAATCTACTTTCTTGAATATCAACAGTAGGTACTGTGGACTCAGATTTTTTTGTAGGCACTATACACAATTACTAATAGATGATACAACATTTTCAAAACAATTAATTAAATACTTTCCGTGTTCCAGGTGGCTCCTCTATTCAGACGTTTGGATTGAGGAGCCACTTTTACATTGATATAACTTTGGATATATTTTACTAAAAATTTCAGAATTTAGCCTACAAAATGAACTGCTTTCCTACTAAACAAGGGGGTGAGTTTCCCTTTAAAATGGTGACGTCGCTCCTCAATCTAAACGGACATGGTTATAGGTGACTGCAAACTACAAATCCTGTGTTCTTACAATTACAATGTAGGTTATAATATTTTACTGGTAGCTGTTCGTCAGGAATAATCGATGTCTCAGTGTTGTGCTATTAAGCAGTTTAAGTAGGACCGCTAGCTGGCGCTCATTAATTTACTAAAAACGAAAAACTTCGCAAACATAAGAAATGCTACTGGATGCTGCGGGTGTCGACCTCAGGACGAACTGCTTCTCACATGGACAACTGTACGGTCTGCTGCATAGAAATCTCACCCCTCCCGAGTATGAGTTAGTACTCAGTACTTAGTACTCAGTAGTACTTAGTACTCCAGAGAAACCTCACCCCCTAGACATAGTTGTCTAGGGGGTGAGGTTTCTCCGGAGCCGACTGTTCGTCGCTCGCTCCCGCGTCCCCAGTCCGGACTTTCTCCATATTTTGGCTGCTGAGACCAACACTACAAACGTAGTACAAGACAATATTATAAAAATGTGGCTGATGTGTACCTAAATATATTGTGGTGTGTTACGCAAGTTATGTACTACTCTCTACCGAAAGGTCTTACGACTTCCACGCGAACGATGTCGCAGCAGAAGCTAGTATGAAATATATATAATATGTTGAAATATAGTATATTCAATATGCGGTGGCCATTAAATAGTCCGGTGTGCGATGAGTCGAAGATAATATATATTTTTCATCCCACCATCTCGGAAAGAGTATTTTTAATCTTCAATATCTGAGTGGAAAAGCCGTTTTTATTCTCTAGAGGATAAAGTAAATTGAATTTAGAACATCGTGTGCACTAAGTTTGTGAATTAAAAAAAACATTAAACCTATTTACTGCTACCTCTATGGTGCCGAATATATCATACAACTTTTTTTTAATTTGTTAAAAACTCAGACTCGGAACCTTCTTGGTGTTCTTTTTTCAATTTGCTTTGTACGCGGTTCTTTACGCGGCATTTTTTCACGTCATTGTTAAACCTTATATTAAAAACAAGAAACTTGAAAATAAGTGAAAAAACTAAAATGAGTGATTCTAGCGACGAGGAAGTTTGCTTGACGCCAACAGAATTGACTGAAACTGTTAATAATGCGCAAATGAGCTTTCTCCCTCAACAATCACGCGAGAAGTATTTAAAACAGTACGATATGTTCAACACGTGGCGACTAGCAAAAGGAGCCAAAACTTTCTCAGAAAACGTTTTGCTGGCATATTTTATAGAATTATCCGAGAACAAGAAAGCAAGCACTCTATGGAGTACGTATTCGATGCTAAAAGCAACAATAAAGATGAAAAAAGACAAACATATCGATACCTATCCTAAATTAGTGGCATTTTTAAAAAGAGCCTCATCTGGTCATCAACCAAAAAAATCGAAGGTTTTCACAGTATCTGATATTGAAAAGTTTCTTAACGAAGCACCCGATTCCGTATATTTGGCGGCAAAAGTAAGTCAGTTGCACATTCAGTATCTACTTAAGTATATTAATCTCAATTAAATAGTATACTTAGTAGATGTTGATAGGCATAATTATGCGTTCATATCAATTTTATTCATTTATCTACTACAATACTCTTTACGTTACAGGTTGTTCTTATTATTGGAATAAACGGAGCATGTCGAACTAATGAACTAACACAACTTAATGTCAAAAACATTGAGAAACATTCAGATGACTTACTATTAATTAATTTACCTAATACAAAGACAAAAAGAGACCGCAACTTCGTCATTCGCAAGGAATACGTAACGATTGTTGAGAAATATCAAGCCTTACGCCCGCCTAACACTCCAATCAATCGATTTTTTCTACAGTATCGCAATGGAAAGTGTGTTAGACAGCCTATGGGTACTAATAAAATTGGCAGTATCCCACGAGAAATAGCAACATTTCTTGAACTTCCAGAACCCCTGTTGTACACGGGTCATTGTTTCCGACGATCTTCAGCCACACTTTTGGCTGATTCCGGAGCTGATCTCCTGTCCCTTAAGCGCCACGGAGGCTGGAAGTCCAATGCAGTTGTAGAGGGATACATAGAGGATTCCATCCAAAATAAGTCTAAAATATGTGAAGGCATCGTAGGAGCCATTACACTGAAAGAGCCTCAATCGGATCCTTGGACTGGCCCTTCTACATCAAAAATAAGCCGTTATGAAACACCTAACCATCTCCCTCTCTCTCCAACATTCACGCCAAGGGAATCCGATGAATCGGTACAACTATTAAGTATGACAGATAGTTTACCGAAAAACAGTACACAAGTGACTAACACCAATATTACAGTACCAAACAAAAATATTACACTCAATTTAAATAACTGTAGCAACGTTACTTTAAAATTTTCTTAATTATACCTTAGTATTATTTTGTTATAATTTAAAGATTATTCTGTAATACTTACCTGTCATAATGTAGTAATTAATACCTAAACTGAAATAAAAGTGTACCTATCTTGTGATTGTAAACGTTTTTTTTTTGCATTTAGTCATTTCCTCGCTGAGGTGGAATGAAAAGTTACGTGTTGCACTCGAGTGCAAAGATTTTTCACCTCGTGCTCTTTTGATTCCCTCGCTAACGCTCAGGATTCTAATTTTGAATCACTCGCTGCGCTCGTGATTCAATTTTAGAATCCTTCGCTTGCTCGGTCATCAAAATTGAACACGCGGTTAAAAAGCAACTTTGCACTCTTGTATAACAAATAACTATTGCTGCATCTGGTTAGACTGGAAGCCGACCCCAGCTGTGTTGAGACAAGGCTGGGTAGATGATGGTTCATAGAGTGTGAGACACTGTGGGGTCGTGCCCCAGATCGTGGCTTAGTGTTGTCACTTAAGGGGGAAGCGCCAGAGTAGCTCGCGAAATACAAACTTTCTTAAATTTTTTTGCAATTTACTGGTCAGTGTCAGGTTGTATGTTGAGCAAAATATGATTCGTGACCGTAACAAGTATGTATTTACAGAATTATAATCATTAAAATCATCAATAGGTAGGTACAACTCTCTAAGCTCATAATATAATCCCACTGGGATTTAATGGCGCCAAATTAGAAATTCGCGAGCTACCCTGGCGCTTCCCCCGTAAGAAGGGTGCGTTCCTGGCTAACTTACAATTACTGACATAAACATAAGACAGGCGACGCGACGCCACGTATTCTAAGTTGCGTTCACAAATGCACGATCCGTGACGCCTCAAGTATTTCGGTACCCCAGATCTCTCAAACGTTACTAATGAGCAGTGATCATTTTAGCGTGCAACTACTGGGACCGAATGTGATAGAATTGACCTAATTATTCGATGTTATAACCAGTACATGACAAATTCGCTATTCGCGCATGAATGCAATAAACAGTTTGAGTTTATGGCTTATCTCTGACAAAGTAATGAAATCCCAGTAAATGCCCGCCCAACTCCGTCCACTGGTGAAGAGACCTGGTTCAGTTACGTTTGAAACAACTAGTTTATTGCTACTGCCTAGGAAAAACTACAAATTCCAGTATATGCCATTAGACTGCAAGTGCTTACCATGAATGTGCTGACGCTTCTTAGGTACTATCAGGACGCGGGAATTCGCTGGGTGTGAGCAGCGTAGGGCCGTTAGAATGTGAGCTGCGTGCGGGGTTTGTTATTATAAACCACGGTTATAAACGTTGTCATTTAATTGTTATATTAGTAAGTAGGTAGGTACTTATAATGAAAAATGATAAATGATTTTATTTCTGTAAGTAGGTTTGTACAAACACTTTTACACGTCAATCATATTTTAAAAACTAGATGAGGTCGGCGTTTCCTATCTGACTACTCTGAGAAGAAAGGCCGAAACAAACTCAGAGGTCACAGTCTCTTTTAAAGTCCAGACATAATCTTGGTCAGATCATGTGAAGACCATGTAGATTGGTGTCTGAAACGGTCTTTTGAGGAAAAACCATACAGATTGCACGGACCTGTCCAGTCAGTGCACGCATTTGTCAGTAATCTTGCCGCTCAACTCAGAACTTAAGGAGCACAACGATTCGACGAACAACACCAAAGAAAGGACATTTGGGTAGGCCGCATAAATTACTTAAGCTACCAGATCGTGAAAATAACTAAGAAATAAAATAAAAATAAAGTAATAAACCACATTATCTTCACATTCACAATAATTAAAATAATATAATACTTTACAAAGTAAATACTCATGTCATTGTATGTATAAAATTCATCAATGTCAATGTGTTTAAAAAAGTTCGGACATAATCTTTGAGGACCATGTAGATTGGTGTCTGAAATGGTCTTCTGAGGAAAGAACCACGCAGATTAAGAGGACCTGTCCAGTCAGTGCACGCATTTCTCAGTAACCGTGCAGCTCAACTCAGAACTTTAGGAGCTCAACGATTCGACGAACAATACCAAAGAAAGGACATTTGGGTAGGCCGCATGAACTACTTAAACTGCCAGATCATGATTCAAACTGAAACAATGACCCACATAGTCCTCACATTCACAATAATTAAAATAATAAATTGTACTTCTCAAGGTAAGTATTCAAGTCGTTCTGTTACAATAATTATCAATTATCAGTGTATGTGTGGGCCCCACTGAAGCTTAGCATCCAAAGTTAAGCCCAAGAATACTGTGCTATCTTCAGGATTCAATTCTCTGCCCTTTATCAATACATTAGTTATCACCTGTCTATCGTGAGGTAGCGTAAACTTAATGCATTTGTTTTTTTTTTCATTAAGTAGTAAATTATTAACATTGAACCAGTGAACTACTTTTGAGATCACGCTATTTACATCGTCAGTAACCAGCTGCAGCTGACGTTTAATCTTAAACAAAAGTGAAGTATCGTCCGCAAACAACACTATATCATGATTATCCTTTATTAGGTAAGGCAAGTCATTAATATAAATAAGAAACAAAAAAGGACCAAGAATTGAGCCCTGTGGGACTCCCATTGTTACTATAGATACGGGAGATCTTTCACCAATAACGTCAACGCTCTGAATCCTATTATTCAAGTATGAAGTAAGAAGATCCAGAGCGGTGTTCCGGATCCCGTAGTGGCGGAGTTTCCTGATTAGCGTTTCATGAAGAACGCAATCGAACGCCTTGGACAAATCACAAAAAATGCCCAAGGCATCGCATTTATCTTCCCATGCAATATAGATAATATGTCGTAAAAGTTCAACAGTCAGTCAGTAGTTGAACGACCCCTTGTAAAACCCACTGACCTCTATTATAATACGCTGGACTGGCTATCGCTATCAATTTCATGTGCCTATTTGAAAATCGCCATTTTGGCGCTGACGGCAGCAGTGTGGGGGAATGGAACTAATACTAGTGATGTATAACAAAAGGTTTGTTATCGATAAAAACTTTTCTGATATCGACCACAATGATAGAAATATTACCAACGCTATTGTTACAGATTTCCTATAAATTAAATTGTATTGTTACAGATTTCCTATAAATTAAATTGGTTTAGGTAATTATTAACATGTAACATTCGTGTTGTCTTTTATACGTAATATGTTTTTAAAAACGTGAAATACGTTTTATAACATATGTTAAGATTTACTAAAATTGTAGATAATTGATTTAAAACAATATAGGCATATATTTTGTTAAATGTTACTAAAACACAGATAAAAAGACATGTCTGCACTATTTGAGTACCTAACTAAACTAATGAACTATAGATAGTCGTAATAAGCAGATATTTTACGTAGAAAACGTAACTTGAAATAGCAGTATCTAGTACTGTTTATGGACTGTAATAATAAGTATCACATGTCCGGTTGACCCCTTCCTTCCTTGTTCTCCTTAATCGGATAACAGTTCACTATAGGATCAATAAATAATAAAATTCTGTAAAATAGTAAATTACTAAGATAGAAATAGTAATTAATAAGATAATCCCTTCCTATAAAGAGTGCACAATAAGATATTATTACTAGTCAGATACCGCATGTTGCCATGTGATAAGAGACACAATAACTTTCTATTAGGTCTGTAATTACGGTAATTAACTTGTAACAACTTAATTACCGCAGGGGAGGGGGACAGGGAAATAAAAAAAGCATTCTCAAATCACATATTTTATTAAATTAAAAATTACTGTCGAGCCATTTTTTCAACGTAGTCCGTGACTGATGTTTTAAGAAACAGGCTTCCGTGAAGTGTTTAGAACACAGATAATGATACATTGTCGGAGTCCAGTTGACAACCTTCATATTTTTAACCAAAGTTTGAGAGTGTAATCGGAGGGGAACCTGTAATTAAAGGAAACATTATAGTAGGTATGGGTAAAAAATTATATACATATGTATATCTATAATTATATAGAACACTTAATGAGAATTATGAATCATAAGTGTTAAATTATTTGTTATTGACTGTAATAATAATAAACCTTGAAGTGTTTTGCTATTATTAGAGATCATTATAATGTGCGTATCATTATTTTAACAATGATGAGCATGACTTTTGTTTTACATATTACGAAAGTATCGATATGAATTTTGACATCCCTAACAAAAGTTATTGATTATAAAAATGTTCGTAAAATCCCGTAAACTCGAATAGTTTACGTTTATTATTGTAAGAATACACTGTTTTAAGTGGTTTTCTAATAAGTATTTATGTTTTAGTTTCACTTACTTGTGAAAACTGACACCACTGCCCTTTTCGTATCGCGTTTTACAATATACGCACGATTTCATGTTGGACGAACAATACAAGCTATGATACAATCACTGTCACTATTATAACACTTTAATTTATATCACAATCACAGTAAACACTTTAGAAAACTTTTTATTCCGCAGAGACACTTAGCATAAAATCAACAAACAACGGCCATTTGCAATCTTATTAGTTCTCAGAACTCTCACGTCTGTCACTGGGGGTGCTTTGAATCGGCACAGCAAATAGCTGTCATTTTGTATGGGATAGCCAGTCCAGCGTATTTTAATAGAGGTCAGTGGTAAAACCGAACTGTTTACTATGTAATAATTTATGTTTATTAAAAAATCTTTGCAATTGGGCTAAAATTAATTTCTCAAAAATTTTACTAAAGGTAGGTAGTACTGAAATAGGTCTATAATTTGTGGGGTCTGCAGTACTACCTGATTTAAACAAAGGTATTATTTTACTATTTTTCATAAGATCAAGAAACTCTCCAAAGTCAATACAATTGTTAAAAATAAGTTAGATGCTACTCGTACAATGTCAATAATAGACTTAGCAACTTCAACAGAATTACCCCAAAGATCTGCAGTCTTTTTTACGTTTAAAGTGTGAAAGGTTTTAATTATATCTCTACAAGTAATATGTTCAAAATGAAATTCCGAATCGCAAACATTAACATTTTCTTTAAGCAAATACTCAGCAACAGAAGGTGATGAGTTTAGTGATTTAGTAGTTGAAACGGGAATATCTGAAAATAAATTTTCAAAGGCCGCGGCGACTTGTGAGTCAGATTTTATTATGTTGTCATTAATGGACAGGCTGTAGTCAGTATTTCGGTTACTAGACCTTCCCGTTTCACTATTAACAATATTCCAAGTCGTTTTAATTACATTACTACTGTCTTTAATCTTCGAACTCAAATAACGGGACTTGGCCATACAACAAACTTTTTTAAATAATTTTGAATAATTTCTAACATATAAATTAAATTCAGCAGTGTTTACAACGGTCCTTTCATTGTACAGTTCATAAAGCCGTGTTCTACTTTTATGAATACCAATGGTTATATAATTCATTGTAATTTTGCTAACGAGTCATTTTATTTTTTTGTAACATTGTGTCATGCAGTGTAATTACCACAGAACAGATAAAACAGGTTAGAAAGGAAATAGTTCCTGATTTGTATTAGAACGCGTGTCGCCGCTTGCTTCCCACTCCTTAACTCCACTACAAGCAAGAGACCAATACGTAGGGTCAGATGTCCAACAATGAAACAGTGGTACCTACACAATAAAACACTGTAATATTTCTAAAATACGGCGTTGCCAGATCGTGCATTATGTCGCGTTAGGACACTCAAGTGAACCCCCCGCCCTACCCCAGTTTGCGCCGGCGCCGCGCGAAAGAAGAGGTGTCTGCGGAGAAATTTTAAATTTTTCGACAAAAATGTAAGTATTTTCATAATTCTTTATAGATTTTTCATTAAATTATGGTTGAAAACTTCATATTTTTCATGATTACCTAGCATTAAATATATTTCATAGATTAACGTGGAATATATTGTAAGTTAAAGTGTTACAATTTAGTGGGTTTTTTTTTGAGGTTAGTAAAATAAACATTAGGTAGTCAACAGTGAAACAGTTGCATAATGGACACAATGAAACAGTGTTTCATTGTGTACTATCTTGTTTCGTTGTGTATCATATAATATCATGGTACTTTCAGTGCAAATTAATAATTTTTGAGGCTAGAAATAAATCATAATTTTTGTTTTTTTTTTCTTTTATTTAAGATGGCGCGTTCTATAGCTCTAAAACGTAAGAAAGGCGATCATTTAGGGGAAAATATGCTACGAGCAATTCTAATGCACAGAAATGGAAAGAGCTTGAGAAAAGCTGCACAAGAGTGCAATGTATCTTATCCTACGCTGTTTCGATACATAAATAAATATAAGAATACCTAAATATAATTAATAATAATTTATATTTAATATATGTTAGTCATTGTATTGATGCCAATTATTGGGAACATTCACCTGTGATTTTCGTAATTTTGCGACTTATTTGTCGCTATGTGTATGTGATATCTTAATGATAAATGATTTTATTTCTGTAAGTAGGTTTTTACAAACACTTTTACACGTCAATCATATTTTTTTTTTAAACTAGATGAGGTCGGCGTTTCCTATCTGACTACTCTGAGAAGAAAGGCCGAAACAAACTCAGAGGTCAATGTAAAGTGATCTCTGTTAATTTTTATAGATAGTTTGTGATTTTATAATTTTGAGACTGATTAATGAAAAACACAACATTTTAAGTCATTATTGCTTAACTAGAGTTAAATTTAGTAAGTTACTTCTTAGTTTTATTTTTTAAATTGTATGTCGTTATTAACTTAAATCGTTATTACCTAATATAGGTAATCTGAAGAGTCTGATTAAAGTGAAATTAAGAATAAAACCTTTTTTGATTGAACTCGAGTATTTTTTGTCATTCACCTACTCCCTAGGTTACACAAAATATTAGACAGCCACTATTCAATATTATGTTTCATTGTTGAATTTGTGGTGTTTCATTGTGTACGCGACGATGGACACAATGAAACATTACCCATTTTTTAGTTTTTATTTTGTGCTGATTGATTACACTTTAATTTTTAAAAACTTTAAGTGACATCCAATACCCAATAAAATTTCCTATGTACCTGTAAAAAATTAGACTTATATCTATATAAACAAAATGTGTATGAGACTTTGAATTTTTAGTGTTTCATTGTTGGACACATGACCCTACGCGTATTACACACACAAATAAACCACACGCACTTGGATAGTGAGTTTGCTATTGGTTGTCACACTAATACAAACACTGCGTTTGACGTACACTCACTCACGCGCAAAAGGTAATTTATTTCTCACGCATGTTACGGCGACCAAAAGGTCGATTACTTATATCGATAAAATTACTGTAATTTATAAGTTAGCAATTTTTCTCTATATTTCCGGGAAAGTGGGGACAATTAGTTAAGTGTGGACTTCCTAAATACATATAAATAATTCAAACTCAAAGCATTTATGTCAAATAAACCAACTACAGGCACTTTTGAATTGTCAAGGGTTCGGTCAGTCAGAAAGATGAAGCTAGTTCCCCATTCCAAAGCGTAGTAGGTACCTATGGAGAAGAACGGGCAAGAAACTCCATGGACACTCTTTTAAATAGAAATATTGTTACAAAAAAGTGGTTACATCATTCATGTTGAAATAATACATGTGAGAACGATGTAGAAAGACGTGCACGTTAAAAGTGTCCGTAATAAAAAGATAAAAACCATTCAGCAATTCAAATAAGCCGTGGCAGCTAAGAAATTACCTGTGCCACATTCAAGTCAATGAAAGACGAACCCAGTAAGTTTTATAGTAGGTGCATAGTGCTCACACGTGCTATGCAATTATACAATATGCTTGGCTGTATAGTGTGCGTTTTAGACAAGATTTAAATTTCGTTTCATTCAGTTGGAATATGTGGGGAGGTATTTTATTGTAACATTTTAAACAGTACCCCATGAAGGATGAATCTACATACTTTTTAGCCAGTCTGAAACCTGGTTGAACTAATTGGTCCCTATTTCTAGTCCTTTAATTGTGTCTTTCACCTCTTTTACTGAAGATTTAAATTTTTCCTTAATACTGTCAAATTAAGGGGAACCATCTAACATAGCCGCGAAATTCAAATTTTCTTTAGTTTTTTGCTAATTTCAGCTCTGTTTTATGTCAGCATATATATATATATGCTGATATATCTCCTTGCGTTATACATTATATAATGTATAACGCAAGGAGATATATCTATGTACATATATACACAGTATACATATAGCTCATGGGAAGCGTGCGGTGACAATGACGCGAGTTTCACGCTTTTTGTTCACCCAAAAAGTACACATAGGTATATACATAGTATACATATAGCTCATGGAAAGCGTTCGGTGACGATGAGGAGAGTTCCATGATTTTGTTCACCAAAAAAAGTGCTCAACGCGCCTAAAGAAGTTTTCACATAAAAAATACTAGAATATTTTAAAATTGAACAATAATTTAAACTCAATTTAAATGCTGATTTTATTATTGTCCCTGAAATAATACGAATTTATTAAGTAACATGCGCTTTGCTATCTTTTAAAATCGATTTTTTCAAAATAAAGTGCAATCTTAAATTAATATATTTTCCAATAATAGCCTTAGTTAGGTCTGTAACATGGTTTGCAGTAGGATATAATCCAACGTGATGATTACTAATGTTGCTAAATAATTCAGTTCCGACGAAGCTGCGCAAAATCTTTGCTGTCAACATATGTTTGTTAATATTCCGGAGATTGAAAACCTACTCAGAAACTAAATTAAAAACGCACTATAAACAATAATTGGTGATAGTAAACAAAGTTATTTTAATTATAATATTACTGATAATAATTAGCTGTATCAAACACACATACTTAATATCGACATTATTTACAACTTGGTACAACACTATCGATAAGCATGGATTTCGCCGAATTTCAGCTTTGGCTAGGCGTACGCGACGTTCGCAGTGAACGCAATACATTGCGCGATCACTGATCTAGTACAAGATGCTACCCATGCATTGCAAGCAATGTATAATTTTGCAACTACTGTTGCGATTGTATCGTTTTTATCTACAAACTACATAATACTATAGTAATAATTACAAATATCACTTGTATTTTAAGGTTTTTGGACTTACCGGTGAAAAGAAATCCCTTCCCGGGCTACACTACACACCTGTCTTCTTTTCCGACACGTTATAATAGCGCAAGACGGCATAATTCTTTGTTTTTCACGGAGCGTCGTACGTTGTCACAATATGAGCGCGACTGTTAGCCCGTGAAACAAATTTCGGTTGACTTTTGAGCGTTTGCTCATAAGTGCGGCGTGCCTGCCCCGCCCACAAGGCCCTTCTAACCTCTTTTATCTGTTCTGTAATTACCTTGCCCTCTGTCAATCACTCCTATCATATTGTGTTTCCGTCTAGGGAGGTGCCCCAAAAACGACAATGTTGAAATTGGAGAGGGCCCAAAGAGCCGTGTTAAAGGTGAGCACATTTCGCCCGATACTTTTCCCAACAGAAGATTTATATAAATGTTGCAAAGTGCTTTCTTTGTCTGACAGAAAGCACTTGGCAACATTTATGTATTTATACATTTAAGAACAAAGAGTTACTCTTTGTTCTTAATACAGTATTATTACAACACAAGGATACCCCCTACATGACAATCACTAGAAGACGTAAAGATCTAGTTTGTCAGCACTACAGATGTCAATACTCATTCACCAAACGATTTTCTTGCTTCCAAGGGCCACAATTGTATAATAAACTCAACTGACAAATGCGTGCACTGACTGGACAGGTCTACTCAATCGGTGTGGTTCTTTTCCAAAAGACCATTTCGGACATAAATAGTCCTCAATAGTAGATTGTTATACAAGGAGCTAAAATGACCCATTATATACGAGGAAGTTTTACTCCCGAGCTTTAGCGAGGGAGTAAATAGAAACCGAGTTTTAATGGGTTTTTAGCGCCGTGTGTTACACTCTACTTTTCACTACGATTGCGAGAAAATAAAACAATCCAATACAATTAATTACGGTCACTACCAATTCAATTTGCAATTAGAGAAAAATTATAAAGATTTCGCGCCAATGTCTTTTTTTTTGTTTTTTCTTCTGCAGCCGCAACGCATTGCATGCATTCTTCCAAAGAGATCGCCGATTTTAGTTCCACTTTCAAAAATAAAATGAAGTTCTTTTTTTTATAAAACAGTAATAAGTCGAGTCTATATTCATGATTATTCTACTATCACTAAATACTTTTTCGTTTTTGTAGGCTCATTGTCATTTGACACACAAAAATTAAAAAAAAAAAAACTTTTTCCCCTAGAGGAAGAATTGCTATTTTTTCTTCGCTCTGGTCGCCACAATGACGGTATTTTTGAGCAAGAGGAGTGAAAAGATTATTATAATATTATTCTAATTATTGTGAATGTGAGAACTATGTCGGTCATTGGTTTTTTTTATATTTAATTTGTATTTTTCTCAGCGTAATCATGATCTGGCAGTTTGAGTAATTTATGCTGCCTGCTCAAATGTCCTTTCTTTGGTATTGTTCGTCGAATCGTTGAGCTCCTTGAGTCTAAGTTGAACTGCACGATTACTGACAATTGCGTGCACTGACTGGACAGGTCCACTTAATCTGTGTGGTTCTTTCCTCAAAAGACCATTGCAGACACCGATCTACATAGCATTCACATGATTTGACCAAGATTTTGTCTGGACTTTAAAAGAGACTGTGACCTCTGAGTTTGTTTCGGCCTTTCTTCTCAGAGTAGTCAGATAGGAAACGCCGACCTCATCTAGTTTAAAAAAAAATATGATTGACGTGTAAAAGTGTTTGTTCAAACCTACTTACAGAGATAAAAACATTTATCATTTAATAGGAAATTGAGCTTTTCATCTCTTTCAACCTCGTCGCTCGAAAAATCTGTGACAAACTTTCTACTTGCGAATAACTACCTGGATACAGAACGCCTGCTTTTCTCTGATAATAACCCACCCTAACTCCTATTACCGAGAACATAACACACATTCAGCATCGACATTCAGCATCGACACAGCACACGCCATCACCGTAACAAACAAACACACACTCACCATAACACTCACACACTACACACTACACACACACACACGCACACACACACACACACACAACAATTTTACACGTCAATCATATTTTTTATAAACTAGAAGAGGCCGGTGTTTCCTATCTGACTACTCTGAGAAGAAAGGCCGAAACAAACTCAGAGGTCACAGTCCCTTTTAAAGTCCAGACAAAATCCTGGTCAGATCATGTGAAGACTATGTAGATCGGTGTCTGAAATTGTCTTTTGAGGAAAGAACCACACATATTCAGCTCAACTCAGAACATAAGGAGCTCAACGTATCGACGAACAATACCAAAGAAAGGACATTTGAATATGCCGCATAAATGACTCAAACTGCCAGATCATGATTAAAACTACCTGAGAAAACAAAAAAGTAATGACCCACATAATCTTCACATTCACAATAACTAAAATAATATAATACTTTACAAAGTAAATACTCATGTCATTGTAAGTACCTATAAAATTCATCAATGGTGCCGATTCTCTTGTCACAAAATTCTCTAAACTAGACTAAAAATCACCAAAATTTAGTTTATTCCTGTCAAACGACGATTTTCCATTCTGAAATTGACTAAAGTGACACAACTTAACCAAATTTTAGTTTGACAGCACTAAGATGGCACTGAGATTATAATTTAGTGAAAATGGCAATTTTGCTATTCTGAATTTTACGTTTTTCACCAAAAATTTTGATTGTCGTAACTAAATCTGCCTGTTTTTAATCGCGATTAAAAAGGTGTGGAATAAAATTAGTTGTCATGAACTAAAATTCATACCTCGACTTCAGATGCAAAAACAGTACTGTACCTATCTTTTTTTCTTTTCTTTTGCTTATATCTCGAAAACGGTGTCCTATCGCAAAAATAATGAAAATTTCGACCCCCTTTATAAAACCCCGGAACATCTAACATACATGTTGGTAAAAAAAAAAAAAAAATTTCATATTTTCCATACAAAAAGTGAAAAATTCCATACAAAACCTGTCGAGGCTGCAAAATAATGCGTGACTCTGGCTCTAAAAAAAATCACGTGGTACGGCAAACAAGTATCACGTGGAGTCGCAATTGCCAAATTTGATTTTAGATGTGTCAAAATGATTTTTAAATTTAGAGATTTTATTTTGCAGAATAGCGTTAAGATTCTCATAGCCAAAAGTAAAGAATTTTAGTGATAGTTTAGTTAGTTTAGTTCGGTGTACAACAGAATCGGCACCAATGTCAATGTGTTTAAAAAAGTTCGGACATAATCTTTGAGGACCATGTAGATTGGTGTCTGAAATGGTCTTCTGAGGAAAGAACCACGCAGATTAAAAGGACCTGTCCAGTCAGTGCACGCATTTGTCAGTAACCGTACAGTTCAACTCAGAACTTAGGGAGCTCAACGATTCGACGAACAATACCAAAGAAAAGACATTTGGGTAGGCCGCATTAATGACTCAAAAGTTAGGGAATGATAAAAAATAAAATAAAACTACTAATGTAGTGTAATATATTAATTCCTTAATTACTTATAATAAATAACTAATTATTATAGATACAAATACATAATGATGAGATCTAAGCCTTGGTACGGCCAACCACATGTCCATGGTAACAATTTGATATTGACAATGCCTTTATTACGTAGCAGTAAGGGCGGTTTTCGTAAACCAGTAGTGTTACTAATGACGTGCGGTTGGACATACTTACCTTTGATATAACAGCATATTATTATACTTAAGAGCGTTTATACCTTATGAGTGGCAACGTCGCAATTTAGTGTCATATTTCGTGGTTTTCAATTTTTATCATTTAATCGGAGCTATATTTTAAAAATCTGTTTAATTAACTTTTTAGAATTACGTGAAAGTGTTTAAAAAGTAAGTAACCATAATGCTTACAGTTATTTTACAATGAAAATAACGCCCTGCAAGTTTCCAATGTATTATTTGCATTTATATAGAACTGTAAACGCAACGATTTTTACCTTTTACACAGTTTTTACATAATTCTAAAAAGTTATTAAACAGATTTTTAAAATATAGCTCCGATTAAATGATAAAAATTGAAAACCACGAAATATGACACTAAATTGCGACGTTGCCACTCATCATAAGGTATAAACGCTCTTAATATGTATTTTGTAAACAGTTAAACATGACACACGGCAGTGTGTCAGCCAAGTCCGGAAAAAGCAAACGGTACCGCAACAGCCAAATATTATAATGATATAGGCTACACAGTCAATTCTAACTTCATATCCGTCTGATCAGAACCAAAGTCTGCACGCCAATGCGTAACACACATTCGTTCACAGTCCGAAGGATTTTGAAGGAAATTCCTAAAACAATGCTTCGCTAATAAAAAGCTAACGCTTTTAATACTTCTAATGCTTAAAAAAAATTTTTTTTTGAAGTCCTCGTCTGCTCGACCACGTAAATAACGCAATGAATGTTGTTGAATTGTCAAAATGACTGACATACCAATGTGTGTTACGCAATTACGCCGCTTTTCCGTGTGCGGCAGTTGCGGCCTCAAGATCGATCGCCCACGACGCGACGACGAGAACTATTACTAATACAAGCAAATCGTATCTAAACACGAGTATAGTCGACCTCCGTAATTGCTTTATCACCCTAACCGCAAGCTTACACCCTTTATACTCGTACAAGTTGTGACCGACTTGGTTTCGCCTTGTAAAAGGCTTAAGGAAAACATACCGGCAGCGACATCGACGTGTGAACTGAAACCATGAATTCAGAACATGAGTCTCGACCCCCTAGCGAAGAAATATTTCGTCAGATTAAAAAAAAAAACTGCTCCAACATAGAAACCAAAACCGACGGAAAATTTCAACGTGAGGGGGGTCAGAATCATGTAGGTACTGAATCTATGCTAACAGGATGCGCGTGGATGTCTCATGTCCTGCCACCTGTATGTGACATAACATCACGCCCGTTTCCCTGAAGGGTCCGGCAGACGTGTACTTAGCATACCACACCCACATTTGGCCAGTTATGTTTAGCCCATGTAATAGGAGGGGTGGGGGAGGGGAGGGGAGGGGGGCCCGGAGTCTTGGTTTTGTCGCGTATAAAAACATGCATCATCCATGTATTGTATACAACTAGTCTTTACAACTTGTTTTAGATGTAAACGATATAAAAGAAAACACGTCATAAAACAACAAGGTCGATTTGTCTATGTGACCGTCAGATAGTTTCAAAATTAGTGACGATTCCATTTACTGGGAACTGTTGTCAAAAATGGTAAAGCAATTACGAGGTCGACTTACATATCTACACCTAAGTAATGAGCGTTTATCATTCCGCCATTAGCATTCATTCGGGCCTAGTGCAAGTGCAAATATTAAACATCTAATAATAATGTCATTGAGGTTTTTTAGTGAATTATACATTTATATTCTTATTCTTTATATTACATTACATATGAGCATAAATGGTCATCTCTCGAAGTATGTGATTCAAACAGTCATGCAGTAAGCAGGTCAATATAAATGAACTAGTGAATCTTCGCAGACATGACGGGAATCGATATCAAATTCTGATATAAATAAAATATAAGTGCGTGTCGGACCACGCACAGTCAAGGGTTCTGTAGTCCGGATAAATATTTATGCATGCACAATATTGATTTTATCGGCAACATTTAGTTTGTATTTCATAGTAAGTATTCATTCTCAAAGAAAAACTGAATAAGTAATTCAAAACTACAGTAAATACCAAAAAGATATTCCTATTCAAACAACCATTTTTTTCTCAGAATTTTCCACTGTATAGTTGAACAGTTAGAGGGGGTGCAAAAGGGGGCAAAAGTATAATTTTCCAAACTTATATTCTTAGTTCGTGTGTCCTGCGGCCGTTGACCGAGCAACTCTGGTAACTTAAAGTATAAGTTTATAAATCAAACACACCAAGTTTATTAGATAACGGTACCCGTCCGAAGTTACGCCAATTAATTTAATTTGAACCGGTATTATTATGATATAGAGGTACGAGGAACAGGGTGTAAAGTTCACTCATACCTCCATAGAAAAGGGAGGATCCTCCGACTTGACGGGTGTCGTGTCTGGTGGACAACTGCCCGACGATTGATGTCGGGAAGTTGTATATGAAGTTGTATACATCCTAGTCGCGCGGTAAACTCTGCTTGCGCGATGCAGGATTTCCGTGACGTCAGTATGACGCGCAGCTCGCTTGTGGCGATGTAGATACCGCTACAATGAAGAGGATTGGCCCAACACTGGGATAGTTACTGACTTATATGTTATCATACTCAGGGGTAGGATGGTGACCGGCTCATATTCTATTTTGTGCTCCAAACAAACGGTTCTAGCCGTTTATCTTCGGGTAGCAAAGCATTTATTTCTTCTATGTCTTGTAGAGTCTGAAAAAAGATAAATTATGGTTAAAACACAACATTAAATGAGTGTTGGATTTGATGATAATGATGACTCAATTCATCAATTCTCTATATCAGAACTTTCCGGCTGTTTTGGTTTACAGCAGGATTTAGATAGACTTCAAAATGATTGTCTCCTTAATAAGCTGGAACTGAATGTTTCTAAATGTTTTGTTAGTACGGTGGGCTGCATCAATTGGGTACCCCAGTTGTATTAAAATTAACTTTGGAGGGGGGTACCCACATCGTGACGCTGACTGTACCTACACACGCAAACCACATGCAATCACGTTTCAGTATAAGTTACGTAATTCTATTATAAATAGAATAAGCGTTATCAGGAACCTGGGTGTAACGTTTGACTCTAAGTTGCTTTTCGATGCACACATCGAAAATGTTGTTGATAAAGCTTCCAAAGCACTTGGATTTATACTTAGGTTAGCGGCAGATTTTAAAAACGTAAAAACTTATAAAGTTCTTTATTGTGCTTTTGTCCGCAGCCATTTGGAATACGCCTCACAAGCGTGGAACCCTAATTATAATATTTATATAGACAGAATTGAGGGAATGCAAAAGCGGTTCCTACGTTACTTGCGATACAAAACTAGGAAATATACTGCCAATTATATAGCGCGATGTAAGAGGTTTCACATCTTACCACTGCATGAGCGCAGACGCACTGCAGATGTGACGTACTTATTTAAAATCGCAAATGGTACTACAGATTGTTCTGAGCTGTTAAGCTGCTTAGGATTATTAACACACTGCAAATTGTTTCGCAAACCTAGCCTGTTACATGTCCCTCATTCCAGGTCCAGGTACAGGCAGAATTTGTTTCTGATCCGTGCGAGCAGAAGTTTTAATAAACTGTCTGGTGAACATGATTTGGATATATTCAATACCAGTGTTTCTCGGCTTAAGCATTTGTTGGTAGAAAGCTTTTTTAAGTAAGTAAGTAAGTCTTTATTTGCCTTAAACATGGTATAAAAGGTGTTACAGTTTGGTAATATAATATAGTCCACATGTTTAGCTATACAACATCGTGTATCAATTGCATGCAAAATACTTAGAATTAATTAGTAAGTAGAAATAAAATGTCAAAGCTATAAAACATTCTCCACAATACAATCATCATAACATAATATTATTTAATGTCAGAAATTAATCTCCACGAACAAAATCAAGAAGTGACAATAAAAGAAAACATTATAAAAGTAAACATTATTCGCAACAGTTCCATAACATTACATAACATAACTTAAAGTAGAAAAAAAGGAAATCAATAAAATCAATAATTATAAAATTAAAAATGTCAATATTATAAACATTAACGACGATCCAGTATGTCATTATTTGTGAATTATAATTTAATGTCAAAAAAATCCTTAATGTCATAAAAATTATGTTCATTCAGCCATTTAAAGAGTCTGTTTTTAAAAGAATTAATATTAAATAATAATTTCATTTCTTTTGGAATTTTATTATAAATGCGTACACACATCACCAGAAAACTTTTAGAGTACTTGGCTGATTTAGGAGTATCCTGCAATACAAGTCTACATGGATCCCTATTACGAGAGTATATTTGATCGACTTTCTTGAATAATTCCTTATTATTATATACAAAATTACATATCTCGTAGATGTACAGTGAAGGAAGTGGTAATAAACCAAGCCTTTTAAAATGCGGTTTACACGACTCGTCAGTACGGATCCCACAAATGGCTCTGATGCATTTCTTTTGCGCGATAAACACTCTGTTTTTATCTGTACTGTTACCCCAAAAAATAAGTCCATATCGCAAAATCGATTCTATGTAAGCATGGTAGGTTATAATGGCGGTTTTTCTATTCGTCACATTCTTGACTTGCCTGAGAGCATAAACGAACTTATTAGACTTGTTGCACAAGTTATCTACATGTATTTTCCAATTTAAATCTTGGTCTATGAGTATACCCAGAAATTTTGTATGTGAAACTTCTTTTAATCGATCAATATTAAGTTTGAAATTGTATTTGGCATGTTTAGATTTATTAAATTGTACGTACATAGATTTATCTAGATTGATTTTTAATTTATTTACCTGTAGCCATTCTAAAATGTTGTCAATAGTATTATTTATGTCAATTTCGTGATCAAATTTTGATTTATACTTTTTATCAGATGTCACTATGATTGAAATGTCATCTGCAAATAATATACATTTATGATTGACCTGCTGTGGTAAATCATTTACGTATAATAGAAATAATAAAGGGCCTAATACACTCCCTTGTGGTACACCGCAATTTTTTACTTTGAGCTCAGAGGAGTATGAGGTTAGTAAATCTTCATTAACTTTACTAATAGCAACGTATTGATTGCGGTTACTTAAATAAGATGCAATCCACTGCAGTGCTACACCTCTTATTCCATATCTTTCTAATTTTCCCAATAATATATTATGTGCCACAAAGTCAAATGCTTGAGATAGGTCAAAAAAAAGTCCTGTCGTGAAGTGATTGTTATTTAAAGACTTCAGGGTACGGCTCAAAAGATTATATATGGCTAATGTTGTTGACTTGTGCCTTTGAAATCCAAACTGTTCCTTTGCTATAATATTGTATTTGCTACAAAAGTCGATAAGCCTTTTATGCATACATTTCTCAAACAGTTTGGACAAGATAGGCACAAGGGTAATTGGACGATAATTTTTAACGTCTTTTTTGTCGCTTTTCTTGTACAAGGGTTTTACAACTGATAACTTCAAAGCATCAGGAAAAGTTCCAGTCGAAAATGAAAGATTAATTAGATATGTCAATATAGGAGTTAATTCTTCTCTGCACGCTTTAATTATTCTTGTACTAAGTCCATCATATCCTTCCGAGTTAGTATTATTTAAAGCCATTATCTCTTTTTTTATTTCATCTTCAGTCATAGCACTAAGAAACATAGAATTAGGAACTAAAGCGTTATTAAACTTATTATAAACTTGTAAGTTTTTAAATGTCACAATGTTAGTCGAGTCGATAAAATAGTCATTAAACGTATTCGCTATGTCAGTGGGATCAGTCAGTATTTTCTTATCTACTTCTATTTCTGAAATATTAGTGTCGCATTTTATGTTCCCAATTTCATGGTTAATGACAGACCACGTTGCTCTGCATTTGTTTTGACTATTTTGTATATAATTAATGTTTGAATTCACTTTTGATTTCATAATGCATTTTTTGAGAATCGATGAATATTTTTTATATCTTATTAAGTACGACCGAGTTTTATTTTTGTAATAGAGATACCGTAACGATCGTTTAGTTTTGCAACTATTTCTAAGACCCTTACTGATCCATTTTTGTTTATTTGCAATAGAGTTATTAATTTTAATTTTAGGGAAGCATAAATTATATAATAGGCATAAAAACTCGTGAAATTTATTGAATGCCTTGTTTAAGTCCGTTTCGAGGTGCGTTTCTGACCACGATATGCTTGCAAGGCAGTCTTTGAATTTTTTCAAGTTTTCGTTGCAGTAATCCTTTTTATAAATAAAATATGATATGGTTCTTGGACTTTGTTCTTTTATTGGAAACTCTAAGAACTGTGCTGTGTCGTGGTCTGATAAGTACAAAGGTAGAACATCAGCAGATGTAGTTTTTATGTTACTAAGTATGTGGTCTATACAAGAATCTTTTCGAGTGGGAACATTAATATGCATCTTTAAGTTATAGTTACTACATAAATCTTTTAAATAGTTAGTGACCTTACTTGGTTTCAAGGTATTTATGTTAAAATCCCCAGTAACCGCTATTTTTGTACGTGACCCATATCTTTTAGAGGTCTCGCACATTAATTGGTCGACCTTTTCTAAAAATATATTGGGGTCAGACTTTGGTGTTCTATATAGACACACTATCAGCAATTTGTACAAAGGGACTTCAATACCACATGCTTCGAATGAATTTTGTGTTGAATATTTTTTTATATAAGGAGGCTCACTAAATATTATACCCTGTTTGGCGAGAATACAAGTTCCCCCTCTTTGTTTGTCTCTACTAAATGCTGCTGCTACGGCGTAATTATTAAGTTTTAAATATTTCTCATTCCCCGCACGCATAAAGGTTTCAGACAAACATAATATGTCTGGTTCTTTATTCTCGTCTCGTAATTCTAGCAAAGTTAGTTCCAGTATTTCCTTTTTTGATTGAATACTAGCGATATTTTGATGCATTATTTTGAAAGTTTTTTGTTTGCCTGTAGCACCGTTGTTATTCACGAAAAAGCTGTTTCTTGTTTAAAAGTTTAAAATAATGTGGAATAGTACCTTTTTTTGCTTTAGTAGAAACAATATCAGGACCATTTGAAGCATCGCATTCTGCCTGGCGTCGTGCAAAGTAATAAGGGATTGTACCCCTTAGAGTACTTTTTCCCTTGACGTCAGATTTCTTACAATTTAATTGATTCCGCAATATTAATTTCTTTAGTTCCTTAACATTCAAATACTTCTTTTCGTAGTCATAACAGTCAATAACATGGTTTATTAATTTACATGTATTGTATAATTTATGTTCAGAGTCAATAAAGTTACAATGTTTGTATTCATTGCAAATATTACGTATAGTTTGGTTCAAGGTATAAATATCTAGATACATATTCTTTAATGGGCTCAAAACTATTACATGATTATCACTGAAAATATTAAGAATTTGACGTAGTTGTGAAGATAGGATCTTGATGTCATAGTCATTTTCACCCACACAAAGGATGAGTTTATCACTACTTGATATTGAACTATTTTTGCAATTCTTAACTACTTCACTAGCGAGCGCGTGTGGCTTCGTTTCTGACGTCACAACGTATTTAACATACGACGTAGCCGCTCTTGACCGCATCAACACAGATGAAAGTCCGACACTTTGTTGTGTGCCAAAGATGAAAACCTTGTTCGTGTGCTCATCATTCAGTACGTCAGATGTAGTCATATTTTTCTGAAGTTGTATATCTCTTTCGCTTGATTCTAATTGTATTTGAAGCTTTCGAAATTGGTTATTGAGGTTTGCAATTTCGTTTCTAGCTAGTTCTAGCTGATTCTCCAAATATTCGACATTTTTGTGGAGGTTTACAATACTCTCACTTAGCTGTAACTTTGTACCTGAAGCGTTACATGTACGTGTCAATACGTTTCTAGGAGGCGTAAAGAACGCCTGCATATTTGAGTGCAGCAAAGAATATGCATTTGCTTTTTTTGCCCCTTCGTCGACGTAATATTCTTTTTGTGGAGATTGGCGTAAGAATCTTTTTAATGTCATGTTATCTTTTAATAATTTATCATTCTGTTTACGGAGCTCATTGTTATCAAGTATGACATTTTCAAGTTCGTTCTGCGAACTTTTTAGTTCCATCTGAAGGTGTTCAATCGATTCCCTGAGATCATTGCTTTGCATTGAGTCGATTATTGTATGGTCCATACTTCTTGACAATGTTTTATCAGTCATGGCAGTTGACTCATCGTATATATGATCCATTTCCATTGTCAGTATGTGTGAGTCATGTGTTTCCGAGGTTGTACTCTTTGGAGTGGACCAGGGTGTTGACTCCTCTGACACGCTAGGTGTGACATCTCCGGTTGGTTTAGGTGACGAGTGCCTTTTCCTGAAAGTCACATTGGATACTCCGGGACTGATCGTATTCTGCTCTTTTGCTTTCTGAATGCATGATCTGCATACCCATTTAAATTTCCTCCTTTCTTCTATATTTTTTAAGCGATACACTTTCTCCGAATAGCCAGCACAATCAAATTCAAAATGATTGTTACATGTAGTGCATAATAATGTGCTTTTGTGATCAACTTGTTTTTTGCATCTAAAACAAGTAACAAATAGCGGCTCCTTGCGGCCACTGTTAGTGCATTTAATTTTCGACCCCATAATGTCTGCAACTATTTTTATTTAATTTTTGTTTTCCCCAAATCGGGGTAATTTTTTTGCGTGTACAACACTAAGTTAACTTTGTCAGACCTGTTTTTTGGTGGCAGCACCAGTACTCTTTACCCGTACTAGATTATGAAGGAGTACTCGCAATTTAAATTATGTTATTAAAACACAAAAAGAATCCCCGCTCGTGAGTTCCGAACCGGCACTCAGTCGTTCGTCAATCCAACTTAAGATAGATAGGCCATAGGAACGTTATGTAAAATGACGAAAAATGTGACTGCAAGCTGGTACTAATTTCAAATGGTCAAGGAGTCGTTAAACATGATTCATCAGAGTGGAATTTTTTCTTCACATCACAAGTTCGTTTTTACTTATCACAAAAGTTTTTGTTTGTTTGTAAACATTTTGTCACTTAGTTAATAGCGTTTTTATGTCAACAAAATTGGCTTGTTACTCTAAACAATGATTTTTAGTCTTTTATTCAGTTTTAGCACTTCACACAAACTTGTCTTCACTTATTTAGTAAATACCACATAGTTTACGTAGATAACGTTTGTGCACGTACTTCACCACGTAACCGATATATTAAACACCATTTAATTGTTGTTTTAGGTAATTTAACAATTTTAAAGTAATTTAGTAAATAGAGAGCTACACTTTAGATGTTTACACTATCAGCGCCATCTGTTTCTCCCTTGTTAAGGAAAAGTAATTGTTTACGTATACATTATTTTAATTAGTAAAAGGTATTACATTAATTATTTTAATTAGTAAGGTACCTATTTTGTACCGATATTTATATTTTTTCTCGTTTTTAATTTTGGTGTTTATCTGTGGAAATTTGTAAATGGCCTTCAGTTGCATATTGTTTAAGTACAGACGCCAGCAGGTCAAGCTACCCGAAACTGTCAAATTTTCCCAATCAACCTTGAACCTTAATGCTTTAGCGATAAAGTTGAAAATCTATTAAAGAAATTTGACAGATTGTAGTAGCTTGATGTGCTGGAGTCTGTACATTGTATATTATAGCTGTAAGTTTCCCGAATAAAATAAAATAAATAAATAAATGTAAATTATGAACTTTAGTTTTAAGGCCCCCTTGTAGTGCGCCTCGGCGGGCATTGGTCGGCCGGTGCGAGCGCTTGAACTGCTAGATTTTGTATACAGGGTTATTGGTAAAACACCATATAACTCTTAGTAACTAAATGACAAATGTGTTCTCAACATGCCCTAAAAAACGAGAAGCCTTATCTTTTGATATAAATTTTATATGGTTTCATGGTGGAATCTCTTCAAGATACGCGTTTTTAATAGTGATTTAGTGTCATCTTTGTTTTTTTTTTTAGCTAGCCAATTATTATAATTCACGTTTCTGTCTTCACACATAGCTTGACCGCATATTCAATTATCCAAAAATATTTTTTTAGTGCAATATTTACATCCTGGTTGAGCAGCGAGTTGCACCGAGTGAGCTGGTGTGTAGCTACATCGCGAGTATACCTGGTTGAGCAGCGAGTTGCACCGAGTGAGCTGGTGTGTAGCTACATCGCGAGGATACCTGGTTGAGCAGCGAGTTGCACCGAGTGAGCTGGTGTGTAGCTACATCGCGAGGATACCTGGTTGAGCAGCGAGTTGCACCGAGTGAGCTGGTGTGTAGCTACATCGCGAGTATACCTGGTTGAGCAGCGAGTTGCACCGAGTGAGCTGGTGTGTAGCTACATCGCGAGGATACCTGGTTGAGCAGCGAGTTGCACCGAGTGAGCTGGTGTGTAGCTACATCGCGAGGATACCTGGTTGAGCAGCGAGTTGCACCGAGTGAGCTGGTGTGTAGCTACATCGCGAGTATACCTGGTTGAGCAGCGAGTTGCACCGAGTGAGCTGGTGTGTAGCTACATCGCGAGGATACCTGGTTGAGCAGCGAGTTGCACCGAGTGAGCTGGTGTGTAGCTACATCGCGAGGATACCTGGTTGAGCAGCGAGTTGCACCGAGTGAGCTGGTGTGTAGCTACATCGCGAGGATACCTGGTTGAGCAGCGAGTTGCACCGAGTGAGCTGGTGTGTAGCTACATCGCGAGGATACCTGGTTGAGCAGCGAGTTGCACCGAGTGAGCTGGTGTGTAGCTACATCGCGAGGATACCTGGTTGAGCAGCGAGTTGCACCGAGTGAGCTGGTGTGTAGCTACATCGCGAGTATACCTGGTTGAGCAGCGAGTTGCACCGAGTGAGCTGGTGTGTAGCTACATCGCGAGGATACCTGGTTGAGCAGCGAGTTGCACCGAGTGAGCTGGTGTGTAGCTACATCGCGAGGATACCTGGTTGAGCAGCGAGTTGCACCGAGTGAGCTGGTGTGTAGCTACATCGCGAGGATACCTGGTTGAGCAGCGAGTTGCACCGAGTGAGCTGGTGTGTAGCTACATCGCGAGGATACCTGGTTGAGCAGCGAGTTGCACCGAGTGAGCTGGTGTGTAGCTACATCGCGAGGATACCTGGTTGAGCAGCGAGTTGCACCGAGTGAGCTGGTGTGTAGCTACATCGCGAGGATACCTGGTTGAGCAGCGAGTTGCACCGAGTGAGCTGGTGTGTAGCTACATCGCGAGGATACCTGGTTGAGCAGCGAGTTGCACCGAGTGAGCTGGTGTGTAGCTACATCGCGAGGATACCTGGTTGAGCAGCGAGTTGCACCGAGTGAGCTGGTGTGTAGCTACATCGCGAGGATACCTGGTTGAGCAGCGAGTTGCACCGAGTGAGCTGGTGTGTAGCTACATCGCGAGGATACCTGGTTGAGCAGCGAGTTGCACCGAGTGAGCTGGTGTGTAGCTACATCGCGAGGATACCTGGTTGAGCAGCGAGTTGCACCGAGTGAGCTGGTGTGTAGCTACATCGCGAGTATACCTGGTTGAGCAGCGAGTTGCACCGAGTGAGCTGGTGTGTAGCTACATCGCGAGGATACCTGGTTGAGCAGCGAGTTGCACCGAGTGAGCTGGTGTGTAGCTACATCGCGAGGATACCTGGTTGAGCAGCGAGTTGCACCGAGTGAGCTGGTGTGTAGCTACATCGCGAGGATACCTGGTTGAGCAGCGAGTTGCACCGAGTGAGCTGGTGCGACACCTCGTGCACGCGCGCGAGGCGCTCGGCGTGGCGCGCGTTTGCTCTCTGCTTCTCTACCATTACTGAGTAGAGTCGGGATATTTCTGTGTCCGCCTGAGAATTAAAAAAAAATATGTGTATAACACAGACGTTATAATCTGTCTAATACGGTGTGTATTAGACAGATTATAACGTCTGTCAAACTGCAAAGTATTTTGTTGGCAAAATCATCGATAATAAATAATAATATACCTATGCTCTGTTTTTTATTTATTTAGTAACTAGATAGTTCAAAACAAAAAACATTTATACAAAAAATAACAACCGACTTCCAAAAAAAAACACTACAAAGTGAAAAATAACTTTAATTTCGGAAGTCGGTGTCTTTGTATAATTATGTATTTTAGCGTTTTCCACCGACTTCCGAAATTAAAGTTAATTTTCACTTTGTAGTGTTTTTTTTTTGGAAGTCGGTTGTTACTTTTTGTAAAAATGTTTTTTATTTATCACTTTTTAGTTAAGGTACCTATTCCCACACCCATTCGAAAACGATCGTAATACACGTCCACGTCCGTTCAAAGGTGTTTTTTTTTTATTTAAAAATAATTTATTGTAAATTGTTTTTAAATAGCCCAACCGATTTCGATAAAATTTATATGGGACTACCTCTGAAGTATGACCTACCACACAAAAAAAGAATCATCAAAATCAATGCAAAAAACGATGTGTGGGCGCATAAAATTTGAGGGTTGCCCTCGATTTCTCCAGGATCCAATCATCAGATCCTGACTTGGTCAGAAGTATCTCCTTTCGAACAAAAAAAGAATTTTGAAAATCGGTCCACAATTGGCGGTGTAATCGCGTAACAAACACACAAAAAAAACATACCCTCGAATTGAGAACCTCCTTCTTTTTTGAAGTCGGTTAAAAATACTTAAACTAATATTTTACAAATATTAAAACCAAGTTTAAACTATCGAGCTATTATTGAATTTCGAACTTTTGACAAAGTTACAGTTCTCTATTAAACAAAAACTGACTTTAAACCTGAATCTAAGTTGCCATTTTTTTTTTATGGGTAGGTATGCTCTTGACTCTTGTCTAGGACAGTGGTGACAGAGACAGAGTCAACGGTGGAGTAAGTTTACCCAGAAGAAGCCTGTGTTAGCCTGTATTAAGAACTTTTAGAATAAGGGTCGAAATACAAACACTGGCTCAAAGATTTGAGCTTCGACTAAAGTAAACTCGTTTTGTAATGAGACGGATTATTTTGGGATAGTGAACGAGTCTGCAAAAAGAACGAATGCCAATATTTTTTTTATTTAACTAATTCTTGAATTTAATGCTTCTACCATTGGAATATTGAAAATGATTATTTTAATAATCTACAATAATCTAAAAACCTTACACTACGACAAAACTACGCTATAATTTTTACCAAGATTATTTTTAGACCGTTCGTTAGTTCCTTTCATTCTTATTGATTGTCCATTGTTCTTTTTCCCTACACGAACGACAGAATACAGGGTGGACCTGTTACAGTTGTTCTATCTCACGAGGGTGGGTGAGCCATACTTGAAGTTGTGAGGTGTATAGACGCGCGCTCGTGTGCGTAACTGCAGGGAGCGTTAGCAAGATCATCGGTATTGAACAAAATAATCTAAGTAACGATCGATCGATCGATTCGATCGATTGGGTAATGTCTAAAAGAGGCCCTCTATTTGCTGACTCTCGTTCAAAGTACTCGTGCAACTTCAAAACCGAATCACGAGACTGGCTGTTGAGAGTACATTCTCAGATAGACATGGTGACGAGTTCACACGATAACACCAAAATCACGTAATGCGAAAATAAACAAATTTTTGTGTTCATTATTTATTTACACACATCAGTATTTACAAATTAAATACAGACGAATTCAAATTCGATGTCAAAGTAAATGTATCGACTGTGGAGAGTTCCCTGACCTTATGAAAAATAGTAAAATAATAAAAAAAAATGTTATATTTCAGAGTCCATTGATTGGTTAGTACTTATACAAAAAAACTTTAGAACTAGTGTTAGTACTTATAGCTACCCAGAAAAACTATCTAATTAGGTACCTACGCCCCACTGGCATGTAGGCATGTCCCAGTATGGGGCTATCCCACCTGTCCGCTATGGTTTTCAGGATGCTGTTGGGGCTGGCGCGTACCCGGTGCATGATGGAGGCACATCGCGTGCGCATTATTGCCTACCTACTATTATTTTTACTTATGTTTTTTTCTATTTTTTTTGCCTATTAATTTTTACCTTTGTTTAAACCAGGTAGTACTTCAGACCCCACAAATTATAGACCTATTTCAGTACTACCTACCTTTAGTAAAATTTTTGAGAAATTAGTTTTAGCCCAATTGCAAAGATTTTTTTATAAACATACATTATTACATAGTAAACAGTTCGGTTTTACAAGGGGTCGTTCAACTACTGATATTGTTGAACTTTTAGGACATATCTATAATGCATGGGAAGATAAATGCGGTGCCTTGGGCATCTTTTGTGATTTGTCCAAGGCGTTCGATTGCGTTCTTCATGAAACGCTAATCAGGAAACTCTGCCACTACGGGATCCGGAACACCGCTCTGGATCTTGTTACTTCATACTTGAGTAATAGGATTCAGAGCGTTGACGTTAATGGTAAAAGATCTCCCGTATCTATAGCAACAATGGGACTCCCTTAGGGCTCAAATTTTGGTCCTGCTTTGTTTCTTATTAAAATTAATGACTTGCCTTACCTCATAAAGGATAATCTTGATATAGTGTTGTTTGCGGACGACACTACACTTTTGTTTACACTTAAAACGTCAGCGGCGGGGAGGGTTTGTCGTTTGCAAATTTATGTTTTGGCTTCCAACAACACGCTTCGCTTGCTTGATTGCTTGGCTTGGTTTTGTAGACGCAAACCTACCTTGCCTCCTCCTTCAGAGGGGACAGGGTGGCGTGGTCTTGAGGGAGAGCGCAAAAGTCGTGTAGATCCTCAAGGCAAGTCTGGTGATGTTCCTTCTCGAGGTTGCCGCCCTGTTATTGGTCTAATTCCATATGAATTAGATGTAACAGAAATCACTGGACGATTTATCTCAGGGGTGGCGAGGTCATGCCCCTGGGTGTCCACCATCGAACAAGAGCAGATGATGGACAGCAATGACCTCCCGCGTGTTTGTGCCGTGCGCGGGGACCCGTACGGAGGGATGAAGGAATCCTGGTGGTTGAGTGGAGCAGGTTGCACACAACACATCACTTTGGCTCGGATTTCCTCTTACACGGGAGATCGTGGGGTAGCTACCCACGACCAATCGGCTGAGGCATCCCATAAGCGGGATGTCAAGCGAGGGTCGGCTTAGTGGGGGGGGGGCAGCCGGCGTGGCGTGGGGTCTCGGGATGAGTTGCGGCATAGTCTCGTGTCGTATACAGTTCCGTGATCTTCCGTCGCGTGCGGGCTCGTCAACTTCCTACTAGGTTGATCCTATACCGAAGGAGTAGCTCTGGCGTACGCTCGTTGAACGGGCGACGTCCCCGACTGAGGGCTCCGTGGCGGGTGGAGAGCTCCAACGGTGAAACATAAACGTCCAAACCTATGGATAAAGAGACTTATCACAAAACTAACGAACCACAAGCTGCGTCCCGCTCGTCGGATGCGCTTACACAAACAAACGCACCAAGGGCCGCGTCTCCAGATGCGCCTTCCACATCGAAAACAAGGGTTGCGTCTCAAGATGCACCTAAGCAGCAACTGCCCAAGAGTGCATCTACAGATGCACCCTACAAAACAAAAAAACGCCCGGCTGCGTCCAAGGATGCGACGAGGAAGGCACCCGTAAGGGATGCGCCACAACAGGCTGCGTCCCGAGCGACCCCAACCTCGTCTGCGTCCATGGATGCGCCTTCTAACACGAACCTGACCGAAAGGCCAAGGACAGCACTCGCTCATGGCGACTCGAGGAGTACTGCAAATGTGGATGCGCCCAAAACACGGGCTGCGTCAACGGCTGCGGACCCTGAGAGGGACCTGACGAGTCTGGCTAAAGCCCCACTGGCAGGAGCATCGAACGCCAAAAAAGGGCACACAGTGTCCAAGAAAAACACGTCCCTCAAAGCGGTGTCGACAACGGCAGAGATGCCAAAAGACGAGGCTGCCGCCGGCGCTAAGCGCAAGCGCAGCGCGAGGCCAAGAGGACGCAAAAACCAAACAAAACCAAACACAGAACCACCGGCCAGGGCGCAGAAGCGTTCGCGTCCCGAAGATACCGTCACACCAACTGGGGTAGGCAAGAAGAGCAAGCCTGCTCGCTCCCGTATGGTGGACGGAACTTTGGTGAGCTACGCCGAAGCGGCCGCGTCTTTCAGGAGCAATGAGCTATGCGTTGCCGTCATGACCGAGCCTTTCTTGGAAATGACGCAGGAGCAAGCGGAGGGGATCCGTCAGACGATCGAGAACCAGCTCCGGGCTCTGCTAAAGGCTCCTGAACCAACCGACACAACCGATACCAACGACAGCACCGCGATCCATTTTAGAGGTCGGGCCCACTTCGCTGAAGGAGTCCTTAAGACATGGTGTGAGGACGACTTCACACTGGCCTGGCTGAAAAGGGTCATACATAACTTATCGTCCCCGTTACCGGGGACCGAGCTAACCGTTCGACCTCAAGCCGACATACCGAAGAAGGCAATGTGTATGTTGTTTGTTCCCGAGAACAGCGAGAACACAACGGAGCTGCTCAGGATGCTGGCGAGGCAGAACCAGAACCTAAAAATTAACACCTGGACTCTGACACATGAAAGGGCTAGACAGGAGCCCCCGGGTACCTGTCTCTTCTTTCGTGTGCCGGAGCCCATGGTCAAAACCATTAAGGATCAGCAACGGCGAGTATACTACCTCATGGGTAGTATATACATCCGCTTCCTGGACGAGGGCGGTGCCAGGGAGGATGCTGCCGCGCCAACATCACGTACAGCCTCGGTTGCGCCCCAGGGGGAGTCTGTTCCGCCGCTTCCTGAACGCTCCCCGTCGCCTCCCGCGGTGGGGACTGTTGGGGAGGCGGTGGATCTGGCGACTTCCATGGCAGCAATGGAGGTTGTCTCAACAGCAGATTCAACAAGGGATCCACCCTCGTCCGGTCTGACTTCGGATGAGGATTGCTTTCCGCCGGGGGAGAGAAGTGAGGACGAGGACAGCAGCCTCTGCTCCTCTCCTCTGCGGGACTAGGATCCTACAGACTAACCTCCAGCACAGCCAATCTGCGTCGGCTACCTTGCGCAGAGAGCTGGAGAACCAACAAGGAAGAACCATCGCCCTCATCCAAGAGCCGTGGATCAGGGGTGGCAGAATATGCGGTCTTGGCAACATCGGGGGTAAGTTGCTATTAGACACCTCCGCAAGTAACCCGCGTACCTGCATTTTTGTCCCAAAACATGTACCTAACCTTTTAATCAACGAATTCTGTTCGAGGGACTTGACAGTAGTCAGGCTTTTTAGAACCGAACAGGAACTCCCGGACATTGTACTAGCCTCGGCATACCTGCCAGGCGACGAGGAGGTGCCTCTGCCAGAGCTCGCCTCACTGGTTGAGTACTGTGAAAAGGAGAAACTGGAACTAATCATCGCGACAGACTCCAATGCGCATCACACGCTCTGGGGTAATGTCAAAACCAACAACCGAGGTGAGGTAATGCTTGATTTTATTCTTAGTAATAACCTTGTTTTACTAAATAAGGGCTCCGAGCCTACCTTCATAAACGCGAGATCGCAAACAATAATAGACTTAACTGTAGCAACCATAGGTATATCCAACTCCATACAGGACTGGCATGTGTCCACTGAGATATCATGCTCAGACCACAGATGGATCCGCTATACCATTAACTTCAACCTAACTAAACCAAAGCCAAGAAGGGTTCCGCGCAACACAGACCGAGCCAAGTTTACTAAACTGGTTAGGGCTGAACTAAGCAGATTACACGCCCTTCCGGCTGAGATACCAATAACCAACATAGACGAACATGTAAACCACATCACATCCATCCTTCTATCTAGCTATGAACAGTCGTGTCCCCTCACGGTACCCAGACAGGGAGCTCGCCATTCCTGGTGGAGTCCAGAACTGGAAAGACACCGACACAGATTGAGAAGACTGTTCAACAGAGCTAGCAACACACGGTCGCCAGTAGATTGGGACCGCTATACAACAGCTCGTAAAACCTATAAAAAACTGATACGCCTCAGAGGAAAGAATAGCTGGAGGCGTTTCTGCACTAACATCGAAAGTAACAATCAGGCAACGAGGGTCAAAACTTGTCTAGCTCAAGAGACAGACCACTCAATAGGATGCCTGAAAAAAACAGATAACACCTACACAACAAACGACGCTGAGACAAGCGAATTACTCCTAACCACCCACTTCCCAGGATGCCAGATTGCCACCCAGCAAAGCTGGGAACCACATACGGAGAGGGCCACGAGCAGCCTAGATTGGGAAATGGCGTTGGAAGTAATTGACAAAGACAAAATAACGTGGGCAATCAACACCTTCCTACCTTTCAAGGCAGCAGGACTGGACGGTATTTTCCCGGCTCTGCTCAGGTGGAGCCAAGATGTACTGGCTGACTACCTGGTTAAGGTTTTTCGTGCCAGCCTGGCCCACCGCTATATCCCCTTGAAATGGCGGGAAGTAAAAATAATCTTTATACCGAAACCAGGTAGGGGCGACTACACCCAGCCCAAATCCTTTAGACCTATAAGCCTCTCCTCGTTCTTCTTGAAGACACTGGAGAGGCTGGGGGATAGGAGGATCAGAACCCAAATTTCGGTACAGAGACCTCTACATCCGAATCAACACGCCTACTGTGCAGGCAAATCAACTGAATCAGCACTCCACAGCGTAGTCTCACGCATTGGAAATGCTCTTAAAGCCAAAAACCCAACCCTAGGCGCCTTCATTGATATAGAAGGTGCTTTCGACAAAACAAACTTCGTCAGCATCGAGCAGGCACTTGCCAGGCACGGTGTTGCGCGAACACTCATAGAATGGATCAATAACATGTTAAAATACCGTGCCATTCAGTTTACCGTGAACACCACCACGCGAGGTATCGTGAGTAGAGGCTGCCCACAGGGTGGGGTGCTGTCACCACTGCTGTGGAATTTAGTCGTAAATGAGCTCATTGCAGAGCTCAACGCCAGCAGTCTGTACTCGGTGGGATACGCGGACGATATAGCAATTCTGATCTCGGGGAAATTTGAAGGCATCTCATGTGATCTCATGAGAAGGGCTTTCAAAATAATCGAGAGCTGGTGCACGAGGCACGAACTATCGGTTAACCCCTCGAAGACAGAACTAATAATGTTTACCAACAAGAGAACTTTTGGACCCCATAGGCTTCCAAAACTCTTCAACACTGAACTAACACTTAAAGACGAAGTCAAGTACTTGGGGGTGATCCTTGATAGCAAACTTCTCTGGAACAAGCACCTTGACTACAAACTTAATAAAAGCACAATTGCACTCTACCAATGTAAAAGAATGTTAGGGAAAACATGGGGGCTTTCTCCGAAGATAACTCTGTGGTTATACAAAGCGGTAATCAGGCCAATGTTGGCTTATGGCGCTCTGGTTTGGTGGACAAGGACTGAACTCTCGACCACCATTACCAGACTACAACGCTTCCAACGACTGGCCTGTACGGCTACCACTGGCTGCATGAGAACCACCCCAACTGCAGCTATGGAGGTAGCCCTTACACTAACTCCCCTTGACCTGTACATACAGCAGGAGGCGGCGCTAGCTGCCATCAGGCTAATGCATCTGGGCATATGGGGCAAAAACCATACCAGCCCACACGCTAACATCCTGGACCGGGCGATTGAGTACCAACCGCTCATCGCTGCCCCGTGTGATAGAACACCAAACAAACCCATGTTCAACAAAAACTATATTATACAAACAGTTCAGGAGGAAAGGGATCAGTCAGGAGCCCATGAAGTGCGCATCTACACAGACGGCTCAAAAACACAAAACGGTTCAGGTGCTGGCGTACACTCCCTTGACCTCAACATTAACCTTCACATACCACTAGGCACACACAGTTCGATATTTCAATGTGAATGTGTTGCCTTAACACTAGCCGCAACAGCAGTAAAGCCTATCTGTGCTCAAAGCTTTAGAAAACAAACAAACTAACAATAAACTAATTTTTGAGTGCCATTTAGCTCTGGAGAGGTTATCGACGTTTAATCGCATTACCCTCCAATGGATCAAAGCGCATAGTGGATCCTTAGGCAATGATGCCGCTGATGAACTTGCGAAGAGAGGCTCTGATATGGAAGTGCTAGGCCCGTACCCACTTCTCCCTCTGCCTTTCTCACAATTTCGTGCGTGGATTCGCCAAAGATCGACCGAACTCCATAACAACAGATGGTCACGGGCAACAGACTGTAGACAGTCCAAATTGACTTTACCAATTGTAGACCCGCGGTTAACCAAAAAACTTCTCAACCTAAGTAGAAATAACCTCAGAATAATTATAGGAACAATTACGGGCCATAACCCCCTTAACAAACATCTTTTTAACATAGGCGCCACAGATAGCCCCCTTTGCAGGGGCTGCCTTGACGCCGAGGAATCAGCCGCCCACGTTATCCTGGAGTGCGAGGCTGTGGCTTCTCAACGGGAAGAAATCCTCGGAACAGTGAGGTCGCTCCGCGAAGCCTGTGAAGCCCCCAGGAGGCTTCTGTGCTTTTGGGCGGAGCTAGGCTGGCTGTGTTAGCCAGTATCCCCACGCACAACGGACCAAATGAGAGTCTAAGTGCGGAAAAGGGAGTCCCCATCATCATCATCATCATCATCAACGTCAGCGGCTGGTTACTAATTGTGGATACTATCAAAAAAGCTTAGCTCCGTAGCATACGCTGTTAGAAAAATTCGTAATTTTGCTGACATAGAGACAGCCCGTTTAGTGTATTTTATCTATTTTCATATTGTAATGTCGTACGGTATTCTGTTGTGGGGAAACTATCATTGTTTTGAGCTGTCAGAGACACACTCTCAGAGAGAAATTTAAGAAGATTATGGATTACCATAATCTTCTTAAATTGAGAAGGCGCAGTCATTAGACTGTGCCTTCTCAGTTTATTTTTGAAAATCTTTTATATGCCCATTAAAATATAAAAATTTCTTTAAAACATACACTGATATCCATAATATAAATACTAGGAACAACCACAACTTTGTTGTACCTACAAGGCTCAAGAAAATAGGTGGCTCGTTCAGATGTCAATGTATACCTACGCTTTTATAATAAACTTCCAAGCCACGTTCAAGATCTAAGCCTTAATAAATTCAAATCATTTACTAAACGTAAGTTGTGCCAGAAATCCTTTTATACCGTTAAATATTATATTGAGGACAAAAAGGCTTGGGATTGAGTTGCTCCTATTTTTCTGCATACTGAACGTTGTGTTTTTGATATTTTTTTCTGTTACATACACTGACAATTGATGATTATTATATACACAACGACTTGAATACTTACCTTGAGAAGTATAATTTATTATTTTTTTTTTTTTTTTTTTTTTTTTTTTTTTACTTCTTTATTGCAATCTATCAATCTTGCAGATATTCAGCAATATGTGTACGATGCTATTTAATTAAAGGGCTTGCACGAAAGCCGTCCAGTGACTGCTTCGTATTATCTTGTGCCTCTCAAAGAAGGTCTTGCGGAATCTTTCTTTTCAGTCTGCGAGCAACTGTTTGGGTGTTCATTAAATTGGTAGCCAGTATATTTGGATGATTATTGATTCGCTTCTTGTACGCTTTTGTCCGTTCTGAGATTTCTTCTATAACACTTTTGACGCAGAGGTCGTGATGGAGTCTAGTGTTTGAGACATACCATGGTGCGTTTGTTATTATTCTTAGTATCTTTGACTGGAATCTCTGTATTATTTCTATATTTGAATTTGCTGCTGTTCCCCAGAGTTGTAGGCCGTATGTCCAAATGGGTTTAATTATGCATTTATAAAGCAATAGTTTGTTTTCAAGTGAGAGTCGTGATTTTTTATTTAGGAGCCAGTACATAGTGCGCAACTGTTGGCTCATAGCTAATCGCTTTGTGAAAATATGCTTCTTCCATGTTAGACGTCTATCTAAGTATATTCCAAGATACTTGGCGTGATCCTCTTGCGGTAGAGGTATGCCGTTGAGAGTCACGGGTGGACATGTCTTTTTCCTGTTTGTGAAAGTAACCTGGACAGATTTGGTTTCGTTGGCTTTGATTCGCCAGTCTTTAAGCCATTTGGATACTTGATCGAGACTGTTTTGAAGTTTTTGTGCTGCAAAGTCTGGTGAATTGTCCATTGATAAAATTGCTGTGTCATCAGCAAATGTTCCAGTAATTACTCCATCGGTCGTAGGGAGATCAGCTGTAAAAAGCAGATACAACGTGGGACCCATGACACTGCCTTGCGGAACTCCAGCTTTGATAGCATATAAAGGCGTTAAGTCTTCTCCTTGTTTTACAAAAAAGTGTCTGTCGCTTAGGTATGACTTGATCAGATTGTAGAAATTTATAGGTAGGTCTTTTTTTATTTTAAAAAGAAGTCCGTCATGCCACACTCGGTCAAACGCCTGAGATATATCCAGGAACGCTGCAACACTGTATTGTTTTGATTCAAGAGCTTTGTTTATATGTTCCACTAGTCTGTGTACTTGTTCAACAGTACCATGCTTTCGACGAAAGCCAAACTGATGGTCAGGTAGTAATTTGTTTGCGGCAATAATCGGGGATAGTCTAAGTAAAATAACTATCTCCATGATTTTTGAGGGTATGGGTAACAGGCTAATGGGTCTATATGATTGCGCCTCAAGCGGATTTTTTCCAGGCTTAGGAACCATAATAACTTGAGCGACTTTCCATTGGGGAGGGACCATTCCTCTTTGTAGGATAGCATTATACAGGGAAGTGAGAAATTTAATCCCTTCCTTTGGCAGCTCCCTTAAGATTTTTCCTGTAATAAGATCGTAACCGGGGGCTTTATTTGGATCTAAAGCCTTAATTGCTGTTTTTACTTCTTTATAAGTGAGTTTATTAATGGGAGGGTCGAGTTGGTGGGTTTGGCCCAATAATTCTGCGACTTCTTGGGTTTTAGAGGAGCCTGCATCTGGATTTGGTATAAAGACCTGTTTGAGATGTTCAGCAAATGTAGCAGCTTTGTCCGCATTATTTTAATTATTGTGAATGTGAAGATTATGTGGGTCGTTACTTTTTTTTGTTTCTTAGTTAGTTTCACGATCTGGCAGCTTGAGTAATTTATGCGGCCTACCCAAATGTCCTTTCTTTGGTATTGTTCGTCGAATCGTTGTGCTCCTTAACTTCCGAGTTGAGCGGCACGATTACTGACAAATGCGTGCACTGACGGGATAGGTCCGCTCAATGTTGGTTGTTGGTTGTTTTTCCTCAAAAGGCCGTTTCAGACACCAATCTACATGGTCTTCTCATGATCTGATCAAGATTATGTCTGGACTTTAAAAGAGACTGTGACCTCTGAGTTTGTTTCCGCCTTTCTTCTCAGAGTAGTCAGATAGGAAACGCCGACCTCATCTAGTTTTAAAAATATGATTGACGTGTAAAAGTGTTTGTACAAACCTACTTACAGAAATAAAATCATTTTCAGCTTTTTCTTAAACACACTATTGCATGTATTACGCCAGGTTTCGGTTAGTAGTTATATTGTCAAAACGTTCGTGAATAAGCTTTACTGTACAAAATTTGTCATTTATTTTGATCCACGTTTCTTAATACAACATAGTTTTTAAGAATCCCCATTATTTTCTCGCATTTGACGACACTTAAACAAACAATGCATAATTAGAATCATGTATTACATGTTACTTAAACTGTACCTCACTGTGGACAACTCTTTTACGTTTACTTTCCATGTTGACGGTCATCATCATCATCATTTCAGCCGAAAGACGTCCACTGCTGGACATAGGCCTCCCCCAAGCACCTCCACTTCGACCGCTTTTGTGCTTCCCGCATCCAACGTGTTCCTGCGGTCTTGACAAGATCGTCTGTCCACCTTGTGCTACGCTACGTCTTCCGGTACGCGGTCGCCACTCTAGAACTTTCCGGCCCCATCGGCCATCTGTTCTGCGAGCAATGTGCCCTGCCCACTGCCACTTAAGTTTGGCTATTCTTCGGGCTATGTCGGTTACCATGGTTCTCCTGCGGATCTCTTCATTTCTGATTCGATCACGCAGGGAAACTCCAAGCATAGCCCTCTCCATTGCCCTTTGGGTGACTTTTAGCCTTCTAATAAGGCCCATTGTGAGCGACCACGTTTCAGTACCATATGTCATCACTGGCAACACGCGCTGGTCAAAGATTTTCGTCTTGAGGCACTGCGGTATGTGGGACGAGAAGATATTGCGTAGCTTCCCGAACGCTGCCCAGCCGAGTCGGATTCGACGATTGACCTCTTTCTCGAAGTTGGGGGTGGGAAATCATCAAATAACTTCTCCCGCTCTGGGCAGAGCAGGAGGGCGTGTCAGACTCTTACTGACTAAAACCCACCCGTGTTCCTTCAGTTGCCTGTGCCAGGGGCCACGGACCTACCTAACTGGACAACTTGTCCTAAGTACACATACTCGTCCACGACTTCGAGTGTAGCGTCTCCGATCTTCATGAGAGTGGGTGTTACATGGGCATTTAACATGACCTTCGTTTTTTCCATGTTCATTTTAAGACCCACTCTTTCGGAGGCTCTACTGAGGTCATCGAGCATTGTACTGAGGTCCTCCATAGTCTCAGCCGTGACTACGATATCGTCGGCAAACCGAAGGTGAGTTATGTACTCGCCATTAATGTTAATGCCAGCCCCTTTCCAGTCCAGAACCTTGAAGACATCCTCCAGTGCAGCGGTGAACAGTTTCGGAGAGATAACGTCTCCCTGTCTCACACCTCGCTGCAGAAGGATGCTGACGGTACCCGACGCAAAATTTTGGCGCGGAACAATTAGCACTAGTAGCCCGACCGGCAACTCGGGCGAAACTGTGCGCTCCTGAGCTTACGCACACAGAAACAATGTGCATCTACACACACAACTAAGACCAACCCGCCTTCGTGAGATAGGACAACATTACTGTACCATGGATTCAGCACATGATTCTGAACAATGCGTTGCCATTGTTCGTGAGTTATTTTTTAAAAAATGCTGTTCCATACCGGGTAGGTATTGCACTTTTCTATGAAACAGCAGTTTCTTTTTATAACCATCGAAAAATTTCCACACTACGGGGGTTCTAAAATCATGGTTACAGTTTGCGCGTCGTTGTGTTTGCCACTCTGTGTAGCTTTGTTATTGTTTGCGTGGCCATACATTTGTGCGGGCTGTCTTTGTTATCGGTTGTGTGGCCATACATTTGTGCGGGCTGTCTTTGTTATCGGTTGTGTGGCCATACATTTGTGCGGGCTGTCTTTGTTATCGGTTGTGTGGCCATACATTTGTGCGGGCTGTCTTTGTTATCGGTTGTGTGGCCATACATTTGTGCGGGCTGTCTTTGTTATCGGTTGTGTGGCCATACATTTGTGCGGGCTGTCTTTGTTATCGGTTGTGTGGCCATACATTTGTGCGGGCTGTCTTTGTTATCGGTTGTGTGGCCATACATTTGTGCGGGCTGTCTTTGTTATCGGTTGTGTGGCCATACATTTGTGCGGGCTGTCTTTGTTATCGGTTGTGTGGCCATACATTTGTGCGGGCTGTCTTTGTTATCGGTTGTGTGGCCATACATTTGTGCGGGCTGTCTTTGTTATCGGTTGTGTGGCCATACATTTGTGCGGGCTGTCTTTGTTATCGGTTGTGTGGCCATACATTTGTGCGGGCTGTCTTTGCTATTGTTTGTGTGGCCATACATTTGTGCGGGCTGTCTTTGCTATTGGTTGTGGCCATACATTTGTGCGGGCTGTCTTTGCTATTGGTTGTGGCCATACATTTGTGCGGGCTGTCTTTGCTATTGGTTGTGGCCATACATTTGTGCGGGCTGTCTTTGCTATTGGTTGTGGCCATACATTTGTGCGGGCTGTCTTTGCTATTGGTTGTGGCCATACATTTGTGCGGGCTGTCTTTGCTATTGGTTGTGGCCATACATTTGTGCGAGCTGTCTTTGCTATTGGTTGTGGCCATACATTTGTGCGGGCTGTCTTTGCTATTGTTTGTGTGGCCATACATTTGTGCGGGCTGTCTTTGCTATTGGTTGTGGCCATACATTTGTGCGGGCTGTCTTTGCTATTGGTTGTGGCCATACATTTGTGCGGGCTGTCTTTGCTATTGGTTGTGGCCATACATTTGTGTGGGCTGTCTTTTACACGACTGCCCAAAAAAAGGAGTGTTATCGACGATGGTGGAAATTTTCAAATGCCGAAATGGACATTGAATTTATATGTCCCTTACGATATTTTATGTTGTTTTAGGGGTTCATCTACGTTTATGTTTCTTTTTTAAATATTATAAGCATTACAATATAAAGTACCTCTTTGATCTTGACAGCTATTCCGACTTCAATACTGGCGAGTGGATGTGCGCAGGCGGCCAGGTGAGCTTGTAAGCGAGTTGTGACTCTAACCCAGGGGCGGTAGTCCAGACCTATATCACATAAAATGACATTAAAGTATGTCACGATGATTCGGAACTTGAAAACTTTAAACGAGTCATTTACAGACATCCCAATAAACGCTTCGGGAATCATCGTCTATCTTAGGAAATACGAAGAAAACTGATACTTCAAGTAACTAGCTTTATCATAAAATCATTTTTAATTTTTTCATGTTTAGACATACGTTATATTTTTCTCTTTATTTCAGTCACATTACCCAAAACTTGTTAGTACTACTTCAACTATGTTAGTAACTAACTAAGACACAAGCATATGGATTTGCACAGAGTTACTAATCTGTAACTACTAACTATTATATTATCAATAAAATAATTACAGATTAACAAATCTATGCAATTCCAAAAACTTTTCAATGCTTTTGAGGGACGAGCGCAGTAGGTAACCCGACAGACAGAAAACTTCATACAAACGCGCAATAAAAGGTGCTCTACTACAAAGCGCGGCCGGCCGCGGCAGTACGAAACTTAGGTTTGTCTCGGTGCCGGTTACTCTCTGGCGCGACGTTCGTGCTAATTCGGAAACACGATGATTACCGAAGCACATAGATTTTTTGGTTTACCTGAACTAAGTAAGTAAAACTGTTTTCAAGGATTTTTGAAAAAGCACTTGTTTAGTCTGGGAGTGGATCCGACACAAATGGAAAATAATAACATAATCACTCTGTATAATATTTTTATGAAAGGCTAAGATAACAATATGACGGTGACCTGTCAGAAGAAGTCTTATGACTTACCTTCCAGCACCTCAGGATCCCTTGCACCGGGCAGACCTAGGGTCCCTCTCATTATCGGAAGAAATGTTGATATCTCCTGAAAAAACACAGCTTAGTGATTAGTCTAGCGACCGATCTACGGAACATACGCGGCGGAAGATCAACGTGCAAGCCACGGCGACCTTCCGTCGCATATTTTCCGTGCAAAATTCATTCCAAGCAATGCTATTTTAAATTACAATATAAAATAAGTCTATAGGTAACTACTGGAACTTCGGTAATACGGTAACATTCTGTTCATAGCACTTTGCAAAGGAATTACGACGCGTATATTTTGACATGGTGTCATAACAATTTTATTATTGCATGCAGTGTACACAGCCGCAGGTAAAGTTACCACAAACTGTCAAATTTTCTCATTCGATTTTGAACCTTAACATTTTAATGTTAAAATATTTGGAGTAATTTGACAGTTTCGTATAACCTGATGCGCTGGCGACTGTACCTTCAAAGTGTATACGTTGAAGGTACACTACTACAAGATTCTTTCGGCACTCGAATGACGTTGACACGGGGGCGCTGCTGGTAAAAATGTGTGCAACTGTTTCGTGAAACGTCACTTCAAATGTATTATAAAACAAGATGGCGGCGTTAGTTACGATTTTGGCCACGCGCCAAAATAATCATAACGAGTCAGGTCTGTCTTAGGATACTGCCAGTTTTGTTTCAATAATATATTATTCACGGTAATGCAATTTTATTTTAAGGTAATATAAAATACCTGCAGTCTCTGTATGTGTTCGTCCAGCAACTCGTCCGTGGGTTGTTTAACAACCACTATGTCCCGGGTCCGCTTGGTCTTTCTAGCCTGGAGGCTCAGTTGTCTACGTTGAAGTAAGGATTTCTTGTTGTCAGGGCCGCGTGCGGACTTTGCCGAGGCTTTGGGTGAATCTGTGAGGTTATACACGATGTTTTAGAGTACTTACTGTACATGTTTCGTAATAATAAGACCATGTGTTAATGCAAAGAAATATATTCTATACTATACTATCCTATCGTGTTATTCCCACTTAAAGAAATATAAACTTATCGAAGTGTAAATTAAGTTGATTTCAGAATGACTGCTTAAAATCTGCCAAGTGCAAACCCAACTCGCGTAGGTACTAAGGGTTCTGGCGGTCTACTCTCTAAGCACCAAATCCGTAGTTTTGGCCGAAGTTACGGACTTTTCCTACTCCGTATCACATACAGACATAAGATTATTTCGGGGCCCGAACTATAAATGAATGACAACACGATTTGCCAGTTGTCCTTACTCCCGATGTGTTTTACCCGTCCGAAAATGTTATTTAATTGGGAGTAGCGGTCATTTTGAAGTATCGAATTACTTTCGGACGGGCCCGAATCTTCGTTGACGAGCTTAAAGAGTAAGTAGGCCCCCTGTAAAGTGCCACTAAAACTGCTGCGTATCGCGCGTTCGATTCCCGCACGGAACAAATATTTATATGACCTACAAGTGGCTGTTCCGGGTCTGGCTGTTTTTGTATGCGAGTTTAAATGTTTGTAAATGCACCCATAATATAGGAGAAATTCCTAGTGTGAGGCATCGTTTTTAAAGAAGAGAAAAAAGGTAAGAAAGACAATTAAACAAAGAAAACTATAATATTTTACCTTCTTTTTATTATTTGCCACAGATGTAACACATAACTTTGTAGATTTCAACTAGCTTACTATTGCGATTTAATTGGGCGCAGGCTTAGTAATAGGCTGCTAATTTCACCATTTTGGTATGAGAACCTTAAAAAGTAAATATTGAAAAATCCCTAAACTTTATGAGCAGGCATTTAGGATACTTTTAAGAAATCACTTATGTACCTAAATTGGAAAGAAAACAGAGAAAGCAGTTTAGAGTACTTCAGACAATCTATCACACTCTATCACAATACCTTATTTTTATTTAATATCTTAAATAATAATAATAAAGTACATAAAATGTTTATTGTGCATGAATAATTGAAAGTGAACCTACCTCCAATGGGCCGGTCAACAGTATAAGATATGTATGGCAGCTCAGAGTCTGAACATATGCTGGTGCCAGGAGAATTGTTTCCACTGGTGGGGATGTCAGTGGATCTTGAGGGGTCTGAAATAGTTTAATAATAGTTATTAAATAGATAATTATATGCTGTATGTATTTATTTTACCTACGTTTTTGAGGCTTCAGCCTCTTAAGATGGCTATAAAGGTTTTATTTAACATAAAAACAATTTGTTCTATAAAAAAGCTTTAAAGTAGTGGTACAGCCAATTGACACTTCAGTTTGTTACAACAAAACAATTTTTATTTTATTTTAACTGTAGTTTAATTATAATTTTAAAAACTCGAAACTATTACAAGAAATGCTGAGAAGCAGTGTCAATTTAGGTGATAAAGTCAGTGTGTATCATTCTTTCGTTGCTGATAGTATCTAATGAAAATGTAAGCAAATGGATTGGAAAACCTGTGGATGCCAATTTATAGTTTTGTGGGGATTTTCCCTGCAGTAGATATTGGTGCCGATTCTCTTGTCACAAAATTCTCTAAACTAGACTAAAAATCACAAAAATTTAGTTTATTCCTGTCAAACGACGATTTCCCATTCTGAAATTGACTAAATTGACACAACTTAACTATATTTTAGTTTGACAGCACTAAGATGGCACTGAGATTATAATTTAGTGAAAATGGCAATTTTGCTATTCTGAATTTTACGTTTTTCACCTAAAATTTTGATTGTCTTAACTAAATCTGACTATTTTTAATCGCGATTAAAACGGTGTGGAATAAAATTAGTTGTCATGAACTAAAATTCACACCAACACCTCGACTTCAGATGCAAAAACAGTACTGTATCTTTTATTCTTTTCTTTTGCTTATATCTCGAAAACGGTGTGTCGTATCGCAAAAATAATGAAAATTTCGACCCCCTTGGTAAACCCTTAAACCTATAAATCTCAACGTGTTGGTAATATTTTTTTATATTTTCCATACAAAAAGTAAAAAATTCCATACAAAACAAGTCGAGGCCGCACATAATGCGCGCCTACGGTTATAAAAAAAAAGATAACGTGGTACGGCAAACAAGTACCACGTGGAGTCGCAATAATTGTCAAATTTGATTTTAGATGTGTCAAAATTATTTTTAAATTTAGAGATTTTATTTTGCAGAATAGCGTTAAGATTCTCATAGCCAAAAGTAAGGAATTTTAGTGATAGTTTAGTTAGTTTAGTTCGGTGTACAACAGAATCGGCACCATTGTTAATTTTTAAGTTTAAACTTTCAATGGTATAATTAGTTTTTATGATTTTGGGTTTCTTTAAGTTCTTTGTTTTAGGATTAAGATTACCGTCGACTGAACTACCCATCTCTTTGGGATTTAACTAAATTCCTATTTCTCGAAATTTCATCTTTTGTTTTGTCGAGTTTATTCTTATCGCAGTTTGGTTTACAACTCTAAGTATTTTCAAATCTTGGTTTTTTCCCCGAACAGATGGACAATTCCAGTCGACGGACTTTTATGTCCCACTTTATGACTTAAAGACAAAAGGCCCTAAGCTTGGGACCTCCCTACTTTTAACTTTGTAGTTGTAATTGTGATCGATATATATAGGAATGGATTTCCGATCCCGCCCGGTCAAGATGTTTGGCAAGCCGATCCCTTGGGAGAAGCATGCCAAATATCTGGGTGTGACTTTGGACAGACGTCTCTCCTTCGCAGAGCACATAAAGGTGGTTCGTTCGCGAGCCGCCTTTGCTCTGAGTAGACTACATTCCGTCCTAAATGCACGCAGTAAATTGTCACTCAGGTGCAAACTGCGCATTTATACGGCATGCATCCGACCTATTATGACATACGCCTGTGCTGTTTTCGCAAAGGCCCACCCCCGGCACATCCACAGGATGCAGAACCTACAGAACCGTTTTCTACGTAAAATCACGGGTTCCCCCTGGTTCGTTCGTAACATTAACTTACATTTAGATTTGAAAATCCCCACCATTCAACAATTCATGAAACGCGCTTGCAAGCGTTTCTTCGATACCGCTGGCAGCCATCGCAACCCTCTGGTTGCGAAGGCCGCCAGTTATGTCCCCTCTAGAATCAGTAGAATCCGCCGTCCAAGGCACGCACTGACCGACCCCGACGACCCCACCACCCTCCTCCAGGAAAGCAGTAGGGCCACCAGTACAGTATACAAACACAGACACAAAACGAAGTTCCGACCTCGCCGCCGAGGCGCTTCGCGTCCGCGTCCGCGTCCGCGTTCCTCCCCGATAGATTCCTCTTCCCCTCCCTTGATCGGATCCACAGAGCCAGCTGGTGGCGTAGCTGAGCCAGTAGTTTTACCCCTTAATAATAATGAACCCATTTTGATCCAGCCTGTCCCCAACTTGCTGTCCTTCCCCAGCGACGCCCTAAGCCGAGGTCCGTACCCCACAGGGGGTGCCCTTAGGTGATGGTCGCTTAGTTTATAATTAATATTATGCCCCTGGCTGGAGGCTTTGAGTTAGCTCGAAGGCACCACAGGATTGACCGGTTAAGCAGTCACGGCCTCTCAAGGCCAACTGCGAGATGCCATACATAAAAAAAAAAAAAAAAAAAAAGATGTATCAATCAGTCTTGTACGCAACCTCGAACCACTGAACACTCAACTTGGAGTATTCTCGCGATTGTCTCCTCGTGTCCGTTTGTTCCGGCGAGTCGAGACGCCGCGTTTATTCTATTGTCAACGTTTTGTAATTGTTTTAAGTGAGTTTATAAATAAATTGTTTAAAATAAATTCGGTGTTTGTCGAACAGTTATTATCGTCACCTTGTCCCAACAGTTTAATTTACAAATTGAGTGCTTTGATTTCATCATTTGAATACTTAAACCCGAAATTCTAATTATTAATCACCTTAAAAAGATGTTTTTCATTTGACAATTTATTATTGAGATAATCCTTCAATTACAATTTAATAATGTTATTCACACAATAATTGTTGAAAAAATTGGTACATCTCAAACTGAAACTCAAAGCATTTATTTCAAATAAACCAATTACAGGCACTTTTTTAATTGTCAAGGGGTCGGTAAGTCAGAAAGATTAAGTTAGATGCCAATTCCAAAGCATATTAGGTATACCTATGGAGAAGAACAGGCAAGAAACTCCATGGACACTCTTTAAAATCAAAATATTGTTACAAAGAAGTGGTTACATCATTCATGTTGTAATTGTACGTATGAGAATGATGTAGATACATAATATTATAAAGTTAAAACCTTCTAAATACAGAGGAATGTATTACTAATTTCCTTTAGTGAGTGATTGCATAAGAATTTAACCTGAACTGGGTTAGTTACACTTTCATCAGATACTTTTGAAACAGACCATACACATTGTACCACATACAGGGTGGCAGGGACATTGATGCACAACCGGTCTCCATGGTTTCAGGACATGATTCGGAACCCATCAATTGTGGTGAAATTAAAAGTTGGTTATTTAAAAAAATAACAGTTTTGCCATACATTTTGATCGCAGAGGTATTGCGCTTTTCTATGAAACAGCAGTTTTTTTTTTTGATAACCGACCAAATATTTCTTCACTAGGGGACTAAAGTCATGTACTGAATTCGTGGTTTTAGTTTGCGCGTCGATGTCCCTGCCGCCCTGTATTTGTATTAACAATGACAATAGTTTTTACCTGATACATTAGGAGCGGCTATAGTGTGACCCCGTCTGACAGGCGGCGCCCGCTGTGCCTGCTTCTTAGGAGGCAGGGTAGACTGTTCGGAACCCATAGTGACGCTGGACAGAGAGAAAATAGGGACATGTTCGATTAGTGAAATTATAGCTTTATAGGAACTTTAGAACCACTTTAAAATTAAGAAGATCACTGATTTTGGTCAGAGTTGTCAATTGGGCGGAGTTAAGTAATCGGATACCATTTGTAAATAATAAATAACTTAGGAAAGAAATTCAAGTCACTGAAAGGGAAAAAGACTTTAAAATTATGCACTTTTACTCACGTAGTGTAGGTGTGTGTACAGGTAAATATATCTATTCCATTCACTCCATTTTGATACTTATTTATAAATTTATACCAAGACAGTTCAATAGGTTGTTTGTTGCTAATTATTTGAATTTATTCAGAATTTCAGAAAAATTTATCATCACAGAAAGCTGATAATTTTTTTGTCACTTTGACACTTGAGTTGACAGATGACAGTTTCGTTTCGTTAAGCTAATTGGTCTGTGGTTTCGTTTTTGTACAGTGCATTGAGAAAACACAGTGTTGTGAAATAACATTTTTAGTCGTACTTGCTTCGGCAGTCATCATAAGCCAATGTTCCCACTGCTGGGACACTGGCCCACAGAACACTATTACTCCTAGCGCAAAGACCTCCTCTCGGTGAGAGGGAGTGGGCCGTAAACCACCACGAGGGCCCAGTGCGGGTTGGTAGTAAAGCGCCTGTCTGGGTTCGAACCTACGACCTACAACTCATAAGTCACGGCCGTACTTCGGCAGTACTTATACTAAAACGACGGCACGGTTGGCGAAGTGGTTAAGCGATTGACTGCTGCGTTACGTGTCACGTGTTCGAATCCCGCACGGAACAAATATTTGTATGACCTGCATGTAGTTGTTCCGGGTCTGGCTGTTTGTGTATGTGAGTTAAATTATTAAACTCAAACTCAAACTCAAAGCATTTATTTCAATTAAACCATTTACAGGCACTTTTGAATTGTCAAGTGGTCGGTCAGTCAGAAATATGAAGCTAGTTGCCCATTCCAAAGCGTAGTAGGTACCTATGGAGAAGAACGGGCAAGAAACTCCATGGACACTCTTTTAAATTATATTGTTACATAAATATTAGTTACATCATTAATCTTGTATATATAGGTATAATTATATGTGAGAACGATGTAAATAAGACGTACACATTGAGTGTCCAGTGTACAGCAAATATAAATTCAAACAAAACAATCCATAATAAAATAATTAAAAATAAGCCGTGGTGGCTAAGAGATGACCAGTCCCAACTGACAGCGCCCGTTCACGAACATGACGCATGGATCAGCACCATTCAGCTCAACCATTTTGAAGGGAGCTAAATGATCCAACACACGCGCCACCGTCAGCGAGACATTTGAGTGAGCATGACATCTATCAGCCGCCAGGACACATTCAAGTCAATGAAAGACATTACCCGGTAAATGGTAGCTCGATAGTACATAGTACTCACACTTGTCCTATGCAATTATATAATACAAAGGAGATTGAGTTTATACAAAGCAAAGGTAGTCTTACAATCTTCAGCAGCTCCAACAGTATTTTCAAATGTTAATCAATTAGTTGTGGTTGTGGAGCAGGACCAGCATTGAGCCAGGCATTTTTATCAGCGATATAATCCCCCAACTTATAATATGCCTGGCTGCATAGTGTGCGTTTTATACAAACTTTGAATTTCGTCTCATTCAGTTGAGGTATTTTATTGTAACATTTTAAACAGTACCCCATGAAAGATGAGTCCACTTTAGCCAGTCTGAAACCTGGTTGAACTAATAGGTCCCTATTTCTGGTACTATAATTATGTCTATCACCTCTTTTAGTAAAAAGATGTACATTTTTTAAATTATTAATATACAAGTTCTCGACTAAAAATGCACTCTAAAAGTCCCTACGTAATGTCCATCAAAGTATATAACAAACTACCCGCATCAATAAAAAAAGAAGAAAAACTTCACATATTTTTAAAAAAACTTAGACAATTTTTAATTAATAAATGCTACTATTCGCCTAATGAATATCTAAATGATAGACTTATAAAGTCATAATTTTAGTACCTAGACGAAAATTTAAAATCATCTCATCATCTCACTTATAAATACCTATTTACTTATATTTTATACTGTTAATTCTTCTTAGAAAGTACCTACCTACTATTTTATAATTATAAATTAAAAGTGCTTCCTCTCTCCTAACTCACTTATTTTGCTGTGCCCGACAGGGTCCATGTGATCTAATTTTAAGTTTACCACCTAAGTTTTACATGTGGAATGCAATAAAGTATTGAGTATTGAGTATTATTTTAAAATTAAATGCACCCACAATACAGGAGAAATTCATAAACTGGGGAAAAGTTTAAAAAAAAATTGTGACTTCTAAATTGGAACGATACAGAGAAGATTAGCAATCCCTCCTTTATTTTACGATGCATCAAAATTATCGCAAAGAGAATGTACCAGAGTAGCAGTATATATATATAGCATATTTTCAAAATTCCCTTATTTTTTAAACATAGAGCAACACGGGCCAATGTATGGCGTGGCGGACCGGAGTGCCCTGTTTTTAGATGTCCACCAGAAGCATCAGTTTTTACAGGAGAGTGTATTGGCATTTTAAAAGTCATACACGACTTCATCAAACAAAGTCTCGTAGTAGTATTCAGGCCTTAGAACAAAATCCACTTCATAGTAAAAAGGTAGTAGGCTGATTGAAAGCACTACGTAGCTCATAATAACTACGATTTTATTGTTCTACTCATTGGCAAAAACGTGGAATGAGAAAAAAGCCCCAAAATCCAAGGGTGTATAGCAGCTACACAGCCCGACATTAAGCGGAAGCCTTGGTTTTTTAAATATCCAAAATTGTCCAAAAGAACCGTTTCGTCTCTTTGCAGACAAAGACTCGGACATTGTTGTAGCCCAGTGTTTCTGAGTAAGATCTATGTTAGGGACAGTTCCTGTGTGAATGCGGTATCGCGGAGGGTACTTTGGACCATAGATTTTTCAGCTGTCCTTGAACACCAAATCAGTCTTTCGATCTCTATCGAAAAAATTCTAATTGTAACATTCCTATCCCAAATAACTTCTATTCCCTTTTATCCCACTTCTCTCCCAAAATGACGAATGTATAACAACTTTTATAAACGAGAATGATATTATAATATTGTAATCGGTGCATAATAATTATGTAAATATTTATTGTAGGCCTGTGCAGTTTTTCACCCTATTATATATATAAGATAGTTATTTAGAATAATATTTTAGGGACTACAGGTAGCAGTAACGCTAGCGGTGCAAAATGCAATCTTCCCCGCGCATATTATAGTTTAGCGGTAAGGGCTGTCGTTTTCCCAGCGCCGCGCCGCGCCGCCGCCGTGGCAATAACTTGTGGTTGTGTTCCATAAACAAATGTAAGAAGTGTCATTGTGCCTAAAGTTGATGGTCATTTGAATCGTAGACAGAGTAGTTTTTTCTGTCTACGATTTGAATAAACTTTAACTAGCCCCTTGTCCTAGTTTTATCAGCGACGAACATCTCTAGTTGTGCCACAAAGTGCAAAGGATTGCTTGTTTTTCCTAGCTCAATGGTGCAAATTCGACGGCCAGCCCAGGCCTGCCTCTGTGCTTCCGTCTAAACGTGACGCTCACAGACTATTTATAGAGAACTACGTTGTGACGCTGCAGCGCGTAGACAGAGCGTCACAGCGCGCTGGCAGAATAGTTGACTTTCATCAGGTCAATAGCCAAAAAAAAAAATTTTTTTTTGTCGACTCATTAAATCATTTTTATTTGAATAAGCTAGGCCTAGCAGATTAGGAATTGACTGATTTGCTAGGACCAGTTTACTAAAATAGTGTACCGGGTGGCATTTATTGGAACTAACGAAATCACTTTGAAAAGTGACTGATTGACAGACAAGGACTGGCAATCTTGTTCTCGAAGAGTAATCTCAGAGAACTTCTCTGACATTACTACCATTGTCGAGCCAAATGGGATGCTGCACAGTAAATTCTTCGAACATCATGGCAAATGATAAAATAAAATAAATAGTGGTCGATTTTCTTTCATTAATTTAGTCGATTTTCATAACTTTAGTAAGCTGAAACAAAGCCATACTCTACATCGTTTTGTTGACAGTTGACACTTTGACAGTGACAACAAGTGACACGTACACTCTGTGTTGTGCCTGAAATAAATTTTTTGAATGTGTGTGGAATTCCAAACTTTCTCCTAAGAATTGTTATAAATTAATAAATTAAAAATACCAAAAATGGTAGACGAAAGTACTAGGAAAACGTTAAGCAGCATACCCTTGCTTCAAACTAAAGCAGGACCTAGAGATAAGGAGTTATGGCCTACCAGGCTGAAAGAGGAATATCAGGCACTGATTAAGGTAAAAAAGTTTATCACTATGGTCACTAAGGACCCATTAAAATATGGTTTATTACTAATTATTAATGTTCAGTAAACCTGTGAATAAGTACAAATTTACAAATATGTTCTGTGATCAGTACCTACTAACTTAAGCATAAGTTAAGCATAAGTTATACAGTACCTACTGAATTGCTTCACATTGGGTAATGAAATGAAATGGCTGTCGAAATTTCTTTGAACTAAAACAACAAACTAATGTTAATTAATTCTTCGTTATTGCACCACAAGATGTGCAAGTAAATGGGTTTAATAAACCATATTATAATCCAATTTGCTTTAGATAAATATTAATATAAATATAATTTAATTAAGTTGTCATCTGTTACTTTAAAATTTTACTGACTTCAAAAAAGGAGTAGGTTATGCATTCGGCGAGACTTAAAAAACCACTATAAACTGAAGTTTCGGAAGTCAGCGGCAAAACATGAAACAAAACTAAAAACAAAAGCACCAACTTCCGAAACTAAAGTTAATTTTCACTTCGTAGTGGGTTTTTCAGTCACTAAAATGAAAAAGCAACACTTACATCTTGGTTTCAAAGGTTACAATTTAAAATCTCATCTCTTTCTTATGTCTTTTCCAGTATGTACAGAATAACAAAACAGCTGACAATGACTGGTTCCGCCTGGAGTCTGACAAGACCGGCACCAAATGGTTTGGTAAATGCTGGTATGTGCACAACCTACTGAAGTACGAGTTTGACTTAGAATTTGATGTAAGTTGTTATTTAGTCTTTTATTAAAGCCCCATTCTTCTTTTCAAGTTTATTTTCTGTGGCAACATTGAAGCAACAAATGACTTGCAAATGTTGTAATGTTTTTTTTTCTTTATTTGTTTATAGGGGTTTTTATGCATAGCGTATGTCAGTCCCATCATATCCTAAACAATTTTACTTTCACAAGAAGTGGGCCATGAATTTAAACAAATCCTTCGCATCGTCGCCATTTGGATGGGATACAATTGTATGGAACATGCCCACATCGGTTCTGTTCAAATTCAGGGGCCTTACTAAATTATTTCTACAGGAATCATATTGGACACATTCCTTCCTCAAATTGGGTTAAGCGATTTTCTTCATCATGAAGGCAATTTTGAAATAAAATTTTTCACAATTAATAAACAGTGTTTAGACTGTACAACTGTATGTTTTGTTGCTTTAATTTATGGTATGCCACTGGCTATAATTAAATTGCACTGTCTAAATCAGGCTTAATGGTAGTTTATTCATTCAGGTGCTTTTGTTTTGATATCTCAATATATTTAATTTGTAAAAACTAGTTTTATGAAAGAATTTTAGTAGTACTTCTCTCAACTAACTGTGTTTATTAACTAACCTGTATATCGCTGCCTTGTTGATCTAGTAGCTACAAGCATAACTGCTAAATTAATGTGGATTCCTGTGTTAGATCCCCAGGACAGACAAAAATGTTATTCAAGTTTTCCATAAATAATTAATCATCAGCAGTCTGGAATCTGGATTTAAGCCTGGTGGCTATAGGCTTCACCTATGTTACATGGGGCTTCAACATCATCATCATCTGCCTGCCTTTCTCCCAACTATATTAGGGTTGGTTTGCAGTCTTACCGGATGCAGCTGAGTACCAGTATTTTACATGCAGCGTCTGCCTATCTGACCTCCACAACCCAGTTACTGGGAAACACGATACCCCTCGGTAAGACTGGTTGTCAGACTTTCGGGCTTCTGACTACCCATAACGACTGCCAAAGATAGATGAATGACAGCCAGGACCCCAGTTTAACGTTCTTTCCGAGGCTCGGAGGGGTCTCAATATGTAGGTGATGGATAGTCACCCCTTTCACGAACCGACACGGCAAGCGTAGCTTAACTTTTCGATGGATCCGTGCTGCTATCATCATTTAACCACGAGACCTGGGGGCTCATGGGACTTAAACAAAACTGGCAAAAAATTTGGATGTACTATACAGCCCTGCCTACCTGTTTGGAGAATTATTTAAGTTTGGTTTGTATCTTCAGATTCCGATCACCTATCCAACAACAGCTCCTGAGTTAGCATTACCTGGTCTGGATGGAAAGACAGCTAAAATGTACCGAGGAGGCAAGATCTGTCTCACGGACCATTTCAAGCCTCTCTGGGCTAGGAATATACCTAGGTTTGGTATAGCCCATGCTATGGCGTTAGGGGTAAGCTCCAGATAAATTTATTTTACTTTTGACATAGTTGCTTTTATTTGTTGTAATTTTTTTTTTTTTTTTTTACTTTCATAAGTTGTTAAATACATAAATTCGATTACCACTACCTGCGACGGGAATATTGTGAACGAAAGAGCAACAGAAGTGTAAATACTCATTATTGAAGCTGGTTAAGAAAATATTCAACAAAAGTTAACAAATGATTTTTGAGATGATTGATGGTTATTTTATACAAATTAAAAAACAGAATCACGTAAATCTGTGCAGAAATTAGACAAATTGGTCGACTTATGAACACCGCACTAACTTAATGCATAAATAAACACTTCCTTCTTTCAAGTCCGTTAAAAAATTAAAGGTGTTGGTAAAATATGACTACTTACAGACTTTTTTATAATTGGTTTGTAAAATTATAATGTTGATTTGCCGTTAAATACAATTGCAATTATTGGGATATAATTATGGGCAATTAAGATGGTAGTCAGTTTGATAAACAATTATTTTTTCTGACTAAAGTACCTACTTGTTAATTTCTAACAAACAATCTTTGGTTTCCCCAGCTTGGACCCTGGCTGGCGGTGGAAATTCCTGAACTGATAGAAAAAGGAGTGATATCCTACCAAGAAAAGACGGAAGAAGCTAAATGACACAAACCTCAACAAAAATAATTAAATTGTACATAAATATCTATTATTTTACAAATATATTATATGTTTTGTATATTTGCCATGTTTTTAGTACCTACTGGTAAATAGTTCACGCGATGGTTCATCAAGCGTCATATCCTCCCGCCCTTTTCACAATATTTATATTTGATGTCGGCGCCGGCGCAGCATGATTGACTTCTTCCACACTTCTCTTTTAGTTGTCACCTCAGTAGTGTCAGTAGTCACCTCATCTAGCCATATCATCTTTCACACAGTCCATCCATCGTTTCCTTGGTCTTCCCCTACTCTTACAGCCATCCACATTCATATCTAAACTTTCCCGAGGAGGAATGAGGAACATGTTTCCCACATGGGAACATGTGCGTTGTACCACGTTCCACGTTTTATAGCTTAGGAGATGGTAGTTGCGTCAACAAAATAAAACGAAATAGCCCATCTTAAAAATATTTAATAAGTACCTAAAAACCGAATATTAAGCAAAAGCAAACACACACATTCTACGAAAACAACAATATAACATATAAATAAACAAAACTGTTATAACGTAAGTAGCTATTCGAAAATAGAACTGCTTTTTCATCCCCCAATCAGTGTGTTTCAGCCCATCTTTCACGATATATTTTCTTAGACCCACACACCAGAGTACGATCTGGTCTGTCCAGTCCACGTCGGCGATGTCGCAATGATATATAACTTTGTCGCTGGCGGACAAATTGTTGTACAGTTCAACAGTGTTGCTGTCATTAAAAATCCAATTGTTGTTTGTGTAGAAAGCAACCGTGGCCGCCATCTTGGTTATTGTTGCGTATGTTTTCTTCAATCTGTTAAAAAATAAAAGTCATGTGTTCAACAGTAGACGGTCGGGTGGTTGGAGACACTCACGTGACCACAACTCACCTGTCCACACACTACTTGCCTTATTTTACTTTTACATTCCTTCGGATCGAACACGTTGCTGCGATACTAAGTATCTTACTGCGATGCATTGTTACATCGACTACTCTTTAATTCGATGTAACGTTACTTCGATAAATATGTGAACAAATATACACCGATGTATTGATACCTACTTCGATATTTATTGTATGGAATTAGAATGTGGATTCTGCAGTAAACACTTTTTTACAAAAAATAACAACTGACTTCCAGAAAAACACTACAAAGTGAAAAATAACTTTTTTCGGAAGTCGGTGTCTTTGGTTTTGTATTTTCGTTTTTAGCCACCGACTTCCGAAATTAAAATGCTTTTTACTTTTTAGTTGTGGTAGGTACTATCGAGGAAGTTCATATCTAAGCAGTTTTAGAACAAAATCCCGTGAACACGATGACCGCATCTGTTTTACGTTAGTTACTGTTAGCGCCCGAGCGCTACAGGGAAAAATAGTCCTAAAGGTGCATAGATATGAACTTCCTCGATAGTACCTAACCTACCCCACACAAATTCTTGCTATGCAAATAACAGTGACAGGAAGTTATTATAACATCATCAATTTACACTAAGTGGACAAAATACGTAGATACCTATTATTGAAGCTGACTGAAAAACTACCCAAGCAAAGTTAATAAAATTTATATGAGACTACTTAGTTACCCCTGCGGCATATCCTATCCGTTAAAATAAGAATTTGTGAAATCGATCCACAATTGCCGACATCGCGTAACTTATAATAACAGGGTTATTTGTAATACGTCGGCAATCCACTAAGGGGATGACGGGGAGGTCATTTGCAACTAAATTGAAAAAAAAAAGTTTTAATGGTGTAAGTAATCATTTATGTTGTTAGTTTTAATTTTTCTAATTTAGTTATTTTAAGGATATAGCATGTTATTAGTTTAAGTTCGCTGTCGCATTAGGGTACATCCTGTAATGATAGTTTAAGCTTTTATAAATAAATAAATGCCCCCTTATGACCTCTATGCAAATGTCGACCATTTTCCAGTAATTTGACTTTTTATATTTTTTTGAACATATCTGGTAGGTACTTATCTTATTGTATCTCGTTGGATAGCTGAGAAGTTTTATATTTATTTTTGGAATGTTTTTTGCAGAAATCAACCATTCTAATCAAATAACCTGCTCAAAATGATGAAAATTGTGTGGCCTGAATAAAAAAATATTAATTTATTTATTTATTATCTCATCATCAATATCATTACAGGAATCTCCTAATTCAATAGTGTGGCCATAATTACACTTTCATTATTTACCATAACATATTATGTACTATCGAGGAAGTTCATATCTATGCACCTTTAGGACTATTTTTCCCTGTAGCGCTCGGGCGCTAACAGTAACTAACGTAAAACAGATGCGGTCATCGTGTTCACGGGATTTTGTTCTAAAACTGCTTAGATATGAACTTCCTCGATAGTACATCGTGGTTTTTGTGAACTCACTCAGAGAACAAGTAAAAAGATCTATGCTGTCTGCTACGTCATTAAGTACACGCAAGGTAGGCGTTACAGGGGCTCTACTCTGTAGATTGGTCCTACTACTGGGTACCGCCAATAGACGTGGCTGTCGCCTTCGCAACACATCATTGTCGGACACACACAGGTTTATTTCTTTCAATATACCTGGGTTTGAAGTCTTGCTACGCAATAATTTAAAAATACAGCGTGGCGCTGCAATGGTGACCTTAATTTAACACACATATACGTTTTCACATTTTCGTTTCATGACAATTTTTTATTTCCATTAAACGTTATTATTTACAGATTTATTAAAGAATTTAGGAAATAGCATCTTAGAGCAACCTGTACTTAAAGAACTGTCGCGCAGCGGTCATTTCCCTCGGTCACGGATCATAACTTCGCATCAATGAAATTAAAACGAATAAGCAATACTATTAGGATGAAACAAATGCATAGAGTAGGCGAATTTAAGGAAATTTCCTTTGTTGGCGAGCAGCGCAGGCGACGCGCGCTCTCCCTTCCACCCACCCGCCGCACCGAACACGAATTCTTTTTTTGCTTTTCTAGTGCTAGTCGAACCCGTGTCCTTGACGCACTTATTTACACTAGTGCGCATAATTACGTCGCGAAAAAGACTCTTAGCTATTGTTTTATTTATTTCTTTTTGTGTAATTAGGATAGTAATTAGATCATGGTACTGCGATAAAGACACTTTGATTGGTTTTCGTTTTCTTATCTAGTAGGTACGTTTACACCTCTTGCGATACGGACGCATTTATTTGTGCTATTAGTGCTTGTGTAAACTTATGATCGTGATGGCAGTGATTAGTGATGACAGTTATTACTAATAGTAACAAGAGAGGGTGATGTGATAAGTGTTTGTACCACTTGCGCCGCTCGGTTTCTTTGATAATATGCCGTCAAAGAATCGGACCGATCACGAGTAGGTACAAGACGCGATGCGCGGTTGCCAGCCCGCGAACCGACACATTGCCGCTCCGAGTTAACGTAAGCGAGCTAGGTAAGTAATTTCATGAATGAATTTTTGCAAGGTGATCCCAATTTGAATGACTTTTTTATTATTTAGTTTGTTTGAAAAATTTTTTTTTTCAGTTTACGTATTATTTTAACCTATCAATATTTATATGGTTAATGGGCACTAGCCCTACCCGTGTATTAAATTAAAGTCACCATTGTAGCGCCACGTTGTATAGGTAGCAAGAGCTATGTCCCTCCTTGTTTCCAATTTATTGTATCCCACCATAGTAAAGATAATTGTCATCTTATGGTTGATTATTATGTGTTGAAATAGCAGCAGATAATAATTATTTAAAAAAATCATGCATTGTTTTTTTTATAAATTTTCAAACGCCAAAAAAATATAAAATTTCAAATTACTCGGTAATGGTTGACATTTGCATATGGGTCATTTGGTTGCAAATGAACTCCTCTACATCCCCTTAATGGAATGCCGACATGTTACCAATGACCCTGTAAGTACCTACCTATACAAAAAAAGTAGGCAGTAATGGGGACTGCCGAAAGAAGTGAAAACCCCAAAATGAACACAGACACAGGTCGCTCCACGTCGCCATGCGCCAGTCTGTCGCAACATGTCACGTTAGCATGTCGATGACGCGAACCCCTAAGTTTTGCCCCGACCAAAAATCGCTCAATGGAAACAAGTTTTTCACTTAAAAAAAATACAGACGAATTCAGAAATTCCTCCTTTTTAAGAAGTCGGTAAAAACCGGTAGGTAAAACTACACGCTGCGCCGGTGACACGAAGTGCTGACAGAATAGTATTATATGTAGGTATGTATGTATATAATTAATAGCGTGCACTGACTGGACAGGTCCACTCAATCTGTGTGGTTCTTTCCTCAAAAGACCATTGCAGACACCGATCTACATAGCTTTCACATGATCTGACCAAGATTTTGTCTGGACTTGAGACTGTGACCTCTGAGTTTGTTTCGGCCTTTCTTCTCAGAGTAGTCAGATAGGAAACGCCGACCCCATTTAGTTTAAAAAAAATATGATTGACGTGTAAAAGTGTTTGTTCAAACCTACTTACAGAAATAAAATCATTTACCTATAATTTATAATAACGTATTGGATTGAAAAGTATCGAACAAAAGTAATCAAAATGAAAAATCATAAGCAATTAATTAAAATTAGGCTGAGAATCAGCACTTTTTGAAAGCCAAAATAAAAACAATAATTTTATTAGCATAGGAGAACATCGAACTACAGTGTCGTCGATGTAACAAGGCGTCTCGGTAAGATAGTAATATCGTATCATGGCAACGTGCTCGAAGTTGGTAGGTACCTATTAAAATTCGAACGAACAAGGTTCGCACTAGAATAGGACATCCCACGTGACCACAGACACTTATGACCAAGTAGTGTAAATAACATACTGTGGAGGTTTATTGACCATCACGCAGGCGCCGTCGGCGAGGTTAGCAGGTATGGTGTGCAGTAGGAAGCTGAAGAGGAGGTGCACCCAGCGGTACGGCGACTGGACTACGAAGCAGTACCAGATCGCTTGGGGGGAGATAATAGTTCTACGAGCCACGTTGTTTAGGATGTAGGAGAGGCCTCCTGGAATGAAAAGGTAATTTTAATTTGTGTTTTATTATAGTTATGTTCAAAATATTGATTTACAAGGTGTAATTTAATTGACAGTTGATTGCAAGAAGTTGAAGCAACGAACGCAGTTGCAACGTTTCTAAATAAATTTTTATTTTACGTTATTTAAGCACTAGGTACCTACTTACTAACAAATTGTGGGCCAGAGCCCCGAGTGACTGCTGCCCGTGAGTGAGGTCCTGGGCTCAATTACCTGCAAATTCGTAGCTTCCAGGACGATTATACCTAATTGTTAGTCAGAAAAATGACGAAGTGAGTTTGAACCTATCTAAGGTTCTAACTCAAAGTAATAATTTGAAATAAACCAATTACAGGCACTTTTGAATTGTCAAGGGGTCGGTCAGTCAGAAATATGAAGCTAGTTGCCCATTCCAAAGCGTAGTAGGTATCTATAGAGAAGAACGGGCAAGTAACTCCATCCATGGTCTGGTCACTCTTTTAAATCAAAATATTGTTACAAAAAGTGGTTACATCATTAATGTTGAAATTATACATGTGAGAACGATGTAGAAAGACTTAAAAGCGTCCGTAATAAAAGGAATAAAAACAATTCAGGAATTAAAATAAGCCGTGGCAGCTAAGAAATGACCAGTGCCCACTGACGGCGCCCGTTCACGAACATGACGTATGGATCAGGACCATTCTGCTCAACCATTTTGATGAAAACTCAATGATCACACACCACACATACACACACGCCACCACCAGCGAACCATTTGAGTGAGCATGGCATACTCTCAGTCTCTTAAAGTACGTACGCACGGCTACAGATCAAGCTATAAATTTCCAGTATAAGCTGATCAGATCTCGAATTGTATAGGATTTCCTTACCTACAATGAGAGGTAAGCGTAAACTGGAAACGTATAGCTTGATGTGTAGCCGTGTAATAGTGCTCAGACATGTGCTATGCACTTATACAATACTAAGAGATTGATTATTTTATACAATGCAAAGATAGATTTTACAACCTTCATCAGCTCCAACAATATTTTCGAATGTTAATCAATTAGGTAGTTTATGCGCCCCTGTGGAACAGGACCAACGCTGGGCCAAGCATTTTTGTCAGTGATCTAATCCCCCAACTTATAATATGCTAGCCTGTATAGTTTAAACATCGTTTCATTCAGTTGGAGTATGTGAGGAAGTATTTTATTGTAACATTTTAAACAGTAGGTACCTACCCCATGAAAGATGAGTCTACTTTAGCCAGTCTGAAACCTGGTTGAACTAATAGGTCCTTATTTCTAGTACTATACATAAGATAGTGATAGAAATAAGTTTATCACCTCTTTTACTAAAAACATGTAAATTTTTCCTTACTTAGGTACAGACGCCAGCACGTCAAGATACACCCTCAACATAAGTATAGCTACGACGCGGCATGGCATGTTAGAAAGAAAGTATCCATGGCATGATTGGTGGAATTTTCAACGTTTCCAAAATTAACCAATGGTTGCGCATACTAACAATTATCAGCCGATAATTCATGCCTTAATAGGAATAGGCCACACCCCCATGCCCCTGCGCAACTAGTCAACTACCCCGAACGTCAGTGTTTGCTTATTCATGCTCCATTACTCCCGTGTTACAAAATTCGTGGTTCGGCCGGTAGTTAGTCCAAGTGTGACGTGTGACATATTTTATTAACTTTATTATGGCGCCTCAATTGACGCAAATAGAAAGGGAGCGCATCATAGCTCTCCGATTGAGTGGATGCCGGATAATCGATATTTGTCGGCAGACGGGCATAACGGTGAGTAATTTTTTTTTATAATTAAGTATAATTTATAAATTTAAATAAATAATAGCTAATCCTGAAAAAATGTGTCATTGATGAAAAAATGTGTCACTCAAATAATTTACTTATTTTTACACAATTTACACAATTTTTCTAGAAAAATCTAGAGAACTTTCTAAATAAGTAAACGATTTATGTTATTTGAGTGATATTAAATTAAAGTGTTACCGTTTTTGGTGATAAAACTGTAATAAATTTTATTGAATATTCATATGCTGCTTCTAGCGGCGGGTATGGTCTGAACCATAATATTTTATTAACTTTGTGCCTACCGTATCCTACGAATAAGGGTGTTTCTCAATTTTCGTGCATATTACACGTCCAGATCAAAAACCGTTTTATAAAAAAAAAACAAAGTCGCTCCCGCTGTCTGTACGCTAAGATCTTTAAAACTTCGCAACGGATTTTAATGGAGTTTTCAGCAATAGATAGAGCGATTCAAGAGGAAGGTTTATATGTATATAAATTACTCCACAATGCCCCACATAACTATCTACATAGCACACGTGCGAAGCCGAGGAAAGTCGCTAGTTATCTTTTTCTTTACATAGCTGCATAGTATAAAACAAGCCACTCCCGCTGTCTATACGCTTAGATCTTTTAAACTTCGCAACGGATTTTAATGCAGTTTTCAGCAATAGACAGAGTAATTCAAGAGGAAGTTATGTGTATATAAATCCACACTCCATACTGCCCACGTAGGTCGGCCCGTGAAATCCTTTTTTTTATTAAAACAAGCTTGTGAGTGTATTTTTAGATTGTTTTATTCCTCTTGATTGCTAAATCCCTACCGTTCTCATTACCGTCGTATTCCGATTTTTATATGATAACAATTTCTTTGTTATTTGGAGAAGGAAGGTAAAATTGACAAAATATTGTAAGATTATCTAAGTATATATTAATGACTAGCTGACCCGTGCCCACTTCGTTGGGCGGTAAAAAAATTCGACCGTTTTTTCTCAGACTTACTTTGCAAATCCGACTACCACAAAAAATCTTTTCATTATTCGGGTTAACATATAGCCTATGACATTCACAAATAACGTGGCTTTCTATTGGTAAAATAATTTTCAAAATCCGTTCAGTAGCTCAAGAGATTACCCCCTACAACCTCACAACCTCACAAACTTTACCTCTTTATAATATTACGAGTAGTATAGAAGTATAGATATTAGAAAAAAACAACGTTATTCGGCAATGAATTTCAAACTTAAAAATATCATGGAATATGCACGAAATACGAGAAACACCTATAAATGTCTGTCTCGCCATAACAACCTATCGGTAGGTTTCTTTCATGTGTTCTTTGGTTCTTTCCTAATGAGTTCCCGGTTAGTATTGTAAGTTTTTAACGCTGCGCGCTATTCCAAGCGCCATTGTTATTTTTTTAAAGTCGGTACTGCTTGTTGGATTTTAAAGTAAATACGCAACTGCGCAGTTCTTTTTGTCTGTTGAAACAATGTAGAGATAAGGCCTTTTTAGTGATGTTTGTGTGTAAATAATAAGTAATTTAAAATTAATAAGCTAGCAATTATTGTAAGGAATCATATAAGTAGCCTATTGAGTAATCATGTGCAAATAAACTATAGCTATTTGATTCGTTCCAGAAAAAAACAGTTTACTTCTGGCTTCGGCGGTGGCATGAAAGCGGAACTCTCGAAGCGCACCACCGCCAACTCTACGCGAGAGCCACGACGGCGGCAGACGATGCGGCTATGGTCGCTGCACACTGCCGACCCGTTTTTGAGCACAAGAGTGACCTCAACTTCATACAGTGTGAGTCCATGTATACCTTGTTATCACACATATCACTCTATCTTATTCATACATTTTTATACTTCGTCATAGTCGCGTCAAGCGCATCGCGCGGCCTAGCTAGGACGTTCTAGCGATACCTAATAATTCCTCCAGCTATAGCAGCAATACGTCCGTATTGGACTCAGTGAATGTTATTATTGTTAGTATTACTAGATAATAGATAAATATTTAGTTCTTTAGCACCTATCTTAACAAAGGTGGAATTTTCAATTCGGCGGATTATTTATATGTTTATATTTTGAGGAATAATTTTTAACTGACCCATACTCATATAGTTAAGTTGGCCCGTACCATTATTTTGTCATAATTAAGAATCTTATGTAAGTATTTTTTTGTTTGTTTTAGATTTCAATGGACACCGTTAGAAGGCGCCTAAGGGACGCCGGAAAGGAATGCTGCCGCCCTGCTAAGAAGATTCTAATGAACCAGGCGCATAAGGAGGCAAGAGTAAGTTTTTGCCTGGAATATTATAATTTTGACTGGGCAAACAATATCGTCATTTTTGTGGACGAGAAAAGCTTCCGGTCGGATACGGACGCAAGAAAAATATTATGGCGCAACAGCAATGAGCGCTATGTGGAGGTGAATACTTTACCAAATCGAGCAAGTGGAAGAATATCTCTCAATTTTTGGGGGTGGATGAGCTCAATGGGACCGGGTGAACTGGTGGGGGTTAGCGGGCGCATGACTGGGGATCAGTACGTCGAAATTTTACGTGACGTGATGATCCCCACCGTGCGCCTGCACTATCCAGAGGGCATTATTTACTTGTGCCAAGATAACTGCCGCGTGCACACCTGCAGAGTGGTGCAGGAGTGGTTCGCGGCACAGGATGACGTCATCTGCCTGCCATGGCCTGCAAAGAGTCCTGACCTAAATCCAATCGAGAATCTATGGGGTCTCATGGTTCTCGATTAGGATGCCTCAGAAATCCGCAACAACGAAAACTTGCGGCAAGAAGCCCATAAGTACTACATGGGAGCATTTCCGAGGCACGGACACCTGCTGGAACATGGTGGCCGGCATGAAAGACAGGTTGGACGCTGTTCTAGATGCGCAAGGTGGTCCGACCAAATATTAAATATTCGGGCAAGTCCATTGTCGGACAATCTGTAACACATAATTATATTGTGTAGAATATACTTTTTTATTTCAAATTAATATCAAACAATCTTTTTATAATAATATTTAAAAAAAATACCTAAATTTGCTTCTATTTGTCTGTTATTAAAATTTTACAGTATCTATAGCTATTAGAGTTTTATTTATGTAAGTGACATTTTATTTATCATTTAATAATATATTGTCTTGGCAACGCTTTACGCTCCTTTGTAGTTTACATTTATTACCAACTAAAAGGCCGATCTTGTTGCGTATTTCTGAGGTCAAGTTAGGGCTCTTTTAGGTCATGGCATATTCTTTATCGCTAATAACACCCGAGTGAACTTAGTCTTAAGTTTAGTCTACAATACTATAGGCCGTACAGTCAATGTCTGACAACGTGTATTCATTCACACACAAAGACACTCGGTGTCGGACACTGACTGCACGGCGTATAGTGTCGTAGCCTGAATTTAACTTCAGATGACGAACTCCGATGGCAATAGTAAATAATGCACTTCATTCGCCCGGGTTTCCGTAGAAACCTATCCTTTGTGTTTATCCATCCATTTTCACAAACCTTCACATTAAATAGTAGCACAGTTTTACAATTCAATTCATCTAAAATTGTTATTATTTTATTTATCAAAATAAAGGTATTTCGGTATTTCCAACCACTGTTTCTCAAACGCTTATAAATTCTTCTATTGCTCGATTTGGTAAAGACGCCAGACATGTCGTTTGTTGATGTTGTGTCATAATAAACTGGCTTCCTCCATATCCTACTTATGGCCGACAAGTTATTTTAGTAAACGCAAATTTTAATGATTTCAAATCTTATTTTATCATGCTTAGCGGTCACATTTCACACACAGCAGGCTGTGCTGTATAATGAAATGTGAATGTCTAACAGTGTTAGATAAGATTCGAAATAATCTGTAAGTATTATAAAAATGCCTTGTCGTGCCGTGCCTCCAGTGGGCGCGCGGCCGTAGACGGCCCAGTCAAGTTATACTAATCTAGGTAAAAGCTTACTTTTGCTTGGCGGCAGTATTTAACTCTGCTTGGCGCCCATTTAACTGTATCTATTACAAATATAAATAATAAAAAGTTTGTAAAAATTAATATAATCTTGTTGTTTTTAATGTATGGTATAGTTACCTAAGTTTCATATTTTCTATTGTTTGTGTAGTTTAGTTTTATATATATTTTAATTTAGAGTACTGTATTTGTTTTAAGTTTCTTATTATAATAATTTTAATGTTAAAAATAAAAAGATAAAGATTGTTGTTCCGCGTTTTATTTTGATACTAGCTGACCCGCGCAACTTCGTTGCGTCACTTACATAAGAGACTGAGGCTCTTAGGCACTTACTTATAATACAATTCTAAAGGTAACTGAACTTTCTTTGTTTTATCCACGAACCGCTTCTGTGACATCTCTTAAGATAATCATTAAAATCAAATGATATAAGCGAGATTTTGTTCAAAATTAAGTACTTGTGATGAAAAACGTATTTATTTGTATAAGGATTAATACCATTTTTTTACCTTTTGGCTGCCAGAGTATAAACACACACGCGTGCCCTCCACGGCAAGCCACAATTTTATTTCACCTTCCATTTTGTCACATATTTGTGTCGTTTGGCGTAAAGGACACGCGCTTGTTGTTTAAAATGCATTATTTTAGAAGAAATTAGATTACCATAGAAAAGGTTATAGTGAGTCCACCTTAAAAGATAGACATGCTATCGCGGAGTTTTTTTTTAAACTTAATGAAAGAAACCAATCCGTCAAAATGATTGTTGCTTAACTTTAACCGTTTACGCAAAGAAAGCTCTCAAAAGGAATAAATTTTCCCCGTTTTTAGAACATTTGCCATTGATGCTCCGCTCCTTCTGGTCGTAGCGTGATGTTATATTATAGCCTATAGCCTTCCTCGATAAATGGGCTATCCAACACTAAAATAATGATTCAATTCGAACCAGCAGTTCCTGTCATTAGCGCGTTCAACCAAACAATTTCTTCAGCTTTATAATAATGGTATAGATTTTTCCCGCGATTTCACACGTGTTCTCGTAGGAACCTATCCTATGTCCTTTTCTGATATATTAAATCAATTGTAAGTTTTTATAGGTTAGCCATTACGCGGGCTGCCTGTTTTTGATGTGAAACATCTACATGCGCGCCTAGGCAGTAAAACCGACGGGAAATGGCATGACACTGTAATGGCGTGATGCCCCCTCTATGCTAAGTCAAATCAACCTTTTACCATTAAAATGAAGTTTGTTTTGGACCGATTGTTGATCTAAGTATTTCATTTTTGAAAAATACCACGCCACGACCCCACTCAACTAGTTAGGTCGGATGCAGATTTGATCGATAGATATCGATAAAAGAATACATTTAATTTTTAACATTACAATACAAAGATCGTAACATTCATACACTAAATTTATTTTAAGAGTTGCCTGTAGCCAATATGGAATATTTTTTTTACATAATTCTTATAATTTTAATAATGTTTGAGAGGTTGCATTGGCTAGCAAGTCATTTCGTGTGTAAGTAGCGGAATTTACTCGTCAATCGGTTTTAGTTTGATTTTTAATTTCAGATTACAAAACTTCGTATTTTTTTCTGGCCTTTAGCAAAATAAAATGTAGAATCTGTGACTTATGCTAGTTGTGACTAAAATTAAAACGACCAATTAAACGATTTTTTTTATTTGAAGTGCATTTTGATCGTATTCCTTTCAAGCAAATAAGTAGATTGAGGCATGTTCATACGCAATTTGGAATATAATTAGATGGACAAATAATCAACGTTCCTGCTGCAGTTGATACAATGTTAAGGTGATTACAATTTTACATCCTAGTTCAGTTATCATTGGTCAATCTTTAATACAGTCCAATACACCTTGCTACTTACTAACACCACAGCCACTATTACAGAAACCAGAAGATACGTCAAATAATATCCCGTAGCTCCACCGTAAAAACAGTCTCTATTAAAAATACTAACATATTTTATATTCTATTTACCTTCAAATAAATAAAATTGAGTGTTTGTTTTTAATTTCAAAATACAGCTTTTTACTGAATACACATGAAAGTGCAAAATATTGGACACGTATTTTTTCTTTTTTCACGTAGGTAAACAAAAAATGAAGACGATACAGCGCGTCGAAAACTCGTGTGACGTCACATTTCAGTACACTTTTTACGGGAAAGTGACGTCAAAAGCCCCCACTCATGATCTTTAATACGTTTTATATCTTCGTATATTTTTTATTGATTTGATAAAATAAAAATACGTGTCCAATATTTTTCGATAATAATCTAACTGAACCATATTTTTTTTACTCAGGAATCATCCCTTTTCTACTATTACATAGATGTTTCAAATTTGCCGGGCGTCCCGTGACGGCCAACTTATTTTTATTACCATGCCATTCTTTCGGTTCGATTCAAGTAGGTATTCAACCTGCTAAACTAGTTTTTTTGCATAGAACAGTTCTGTTATTCTACACCACGACGCGCATACGCACACACCCTCACGCACGCACTGCAGCACGAAACATTACAAGCAAAAACAGACAAAAAGATATTTATCTCTTTCGCACGATTCTCGCTGTTTCTGCTCATAACGCGTTCAAGGTCAATGTGGGGTAGCTTGATGTGCTGGCGACTGTACATGATGTTTTCATTGTTAGGATATCGACAAGGTACCGTCAAGATCTTAATAACCTTAAACAGTTCCCTTAGAGAATCACGCCTGCGGAGATTATATTATGGCTCTGATGGCTCTTTTCTGCAGGATAAAAATAGAATCGACGTCTGCAGCCCGTCCCCAAAGTAAAATACCGTAAGACATGATACTATGAAAGTAACTAAAATAGACTAGCCTCGCGGTATCTACATCGGTAAATTGACGGATTTTTCTGTCAGCATATGCTGCTGAACTTAGCCGTCCCGCCAGAGATGTTAAATGAGGACCCCATTGTAGCCTCGAGTCGAGCGCGATCCCCAGGAAAACAGTTTTATCGACGAATTCTAGTTTCTCTTGATTCAATACTATCTCACAATCACTACTTTTGACATTAGGTAAATAAAATCGTATACACTTAGTTTTTTTTCCATTTAATACTAAATTATTAACAGTGAACCAATTATGGACCTGCAACAGGGCGTTAATAACGTCGTCAAAATTTGTAGCACCTCTTTTTACCTTAAAAATTAAAGAAGTAGGTATAGTCAGCAAATAACACCATTTGTGGATGATTTTTTAATAAATGGATTAGATCATTAATATACACTTAAAGAGGAAAGGACCCAATATCGAGCCTTGTGGAACTCCCATTCCTACTTTTAAACTAAGTGAATTGACACCATTTATTTGAACTTGCTGCTGCCTATCATTTAAATAAGATTTTACTAGACTGAGCGCAAATATTCCAAGTCCTTATTGCTCAAGTTTCAAGAGCAAGGTTTCGTGATCGACGCAATCAAATGCCTTGGAGAGGTCATAAAAGATTCCTATGGCGTCTTGGGCCTCTTCCCACGCCGTAAATATGTGCTTTAATAAGGTGACGCCGGCGTCAGTCGTACAACGTCCCTTGGTGAAACCATACTGTTGATTGTGAAAGATTTTATTGGTAAAATGAATGAGCATTTGATTAAGCATTACCTTTTCAAATACTAACTAACTCTGACTAAGTTAAAATCGCGATTAAAAAAGTGTGGAATAAAGTTAGTTGTCATGAACTAAAATTTTAATTTTTAATATTTTCTATACAAAAAGTGAAAAACTCCTTATAAAATAGGTCGAGGCTGGCTCCAATGCGCGCCTCCGGCTGTAAAAAAAAATCACGGGGTAGGGCAAACAAGTACCACGTGGAGTCGCAGCAAAAACCAAAGAAATAAAAATAATTGTATTTGATTGCTCTAAAAAAGAAGAAAATACAATTACAATTTATATGATATAAGCTTGTCGCGAGATTTACCTGTGTAAATAAAATAAACAAGAATACAATTATGTAACTTGATCTTGACACAAGTAATTCTAAGAAATTATGTATCTATTTCATAAAATAAATTTACACAGGTAAATCTTGTAACGAGCTTTTATAGCATATACATTGTACAATGTAATAAATTGATGGATTTGATTTGATTTAATGTTTTTGAGGTGAATAATGGAAGGAAAAAGCAGTACCTAAATACTTTTTGAGAAATCTTTGCGGTACGCTATTGACAATTTCGTAGTCTTGTCAATTTACTTAAAAATTACATACATTTAAGAAAATACAAATTTGAAATCATATCATCGCCTCCGAACGAACGTGATAAATTTTTCATAATCATCTGTCAAAATGTGAAATTTGTGAGAAAATGGGTGCGCCCGTATTAGCAAATAGGACTTATGGAGTCCCAACTCAATGTCAAAAAGTTATGCCACATGTCAAGAAATTATCTCATGCCGTCGCCCGCCGTGCTAGCATTTAAGACAAATTGTAAGACATCACATAATTTATCATGTCTTGATACAAACGTCTTGGGTGCGGCCATGCTCGGCCCGCTGGCGAAATATGAGTGTACTATATAACACCTCTGCCTGCCCCTTCGGGGGTACACGCGTGATATTATGTGATACTAGTGATGTACTACCATGAGGTACTTGTATCGACATACTAGTGATGTACTACCATGAGGTACTTGTATCGACATATTAGTGATGTACTACCATGAGGTACTTGTATCGACATACCCCAAGTGATATGATTCCTCTTGCTACTCCCAACGTTATAAATCCTGACATCTTTGCCAGCGGTGGCCACAGTAGCCGCGGCGACGATGGCCGCGTTGTTGACATAGTCCACTGGAATGAAGTCGATCCGTATGCCCTGGACTGACTGCAGCGCGTGGATCACGCCCAGCATGCAGCCGAGAGTTATCTGGAACAGGGCATAGATAAAGGCTTACATGATTACATAAAACTAAGCTTATATGCCACAAACATGGTTAGGCTGCAGTGCTGTAGCACACCCACAGTTCGCCAGTCATATATTATGTTCGTCCTAAGGGGCGAGCCTATTTGCCATGAACTAGGCAGAAATCCAGATTCCGCGCGGATAATGTTATAAAACACAATGATATCACTGCCCGAGCACGGGATCGAACCCAAGACCCCATGCTCTACAGCCGCACTTGCATACACTTCACCAAAGGAGTTTTTTTTACAGACATATCTAGTCTTATTTTTCTGGAATTTGCGATCCTTATTCCTTAGTAATTTATGTCCTTTAAATTGGTTTTCGCCTCCTCGCGCCACTCCCAAATGTGCGCGAGGACTTTTGACTCCAGATCCCATGGTGGTAATCCGGCAAGGAGACTCGCCGCCTCACCGGAGACCGTACGGTATCCCCGGACCAGCCGGGTGGCCATGACCCTTTGGGGCGCGTTCAACCAGCGGGCTGGCCGCCGCCTCAAGGAACGCGCCCACACCGGTGCCTCGTAAAGGTCCATGGACCGCACGACCCCCGCGTAGAGCCTCCGGCAAAAGGCATTTGGCCCCCCTAGATTGGGCAGGAGCCCCTGAATACAATAAAGACTGTTTTGTTTCATAATGGTGCCGATTCTCTTGTACACTGAACTAAACTAAACTATCACTAAAATTTCTTATTTTTGGTTAAGAGAATCCTAAAAGCTATTCTGCAAAAAGATTCTCTAAACTTAAACACATTTTTGACGCAACTAAAATAAAGTTTGACAATCGCTAAGTTGAGTAGACCATAGACCAAAATTAGTCTGAAATTAAAATAAAGTGTGAATAAATGAAATAAGTGAACGAAATGATCCGAACTGCAAAAAAAAAAACCCGAGTAAAATCAAATAACTAACTTTAGTTGTTTAGCAATAATTATTTAAATGAAATACAGGGAGCATAAATAAACAATAAATATAGTTTTGCCGTCATCATGACGGCGTAAAAATATACATTTTTAGTGTATTATATTTTAATAAATTACGATACAATATCCTATAATCGGTAACGTTTTTATAATGTTACTTAGGCGATACTTTTTCGGTTTTCAATAAGAAAAAAACCTTTCATTTTATACTACAGCATTTAAAAATGGATTTAGATACCATGATTATCTTGCTATTTATTTAAGTGTATTATAGGTAATCCTAATTGTTACTTCCTAACGATCCTAACTAATACAGGGTGTCTCACGGCAGAGTTAGGATTTTGAAATGAAATAAAAGTCAATTTGCATATTTTTGTGAAAACATTTATATTGAAAAATTGAACTATAATGCGGATTTTATTTTTTAAAGATTACATCTTCCAGAGGTCTTCCATTTCGTAGCACGCACTCACGGAATCGATTCATCGCATTTTGCATAATGCGCCTAAACATAGCCGGCTCGATGTCGCGTATTTCTCGTTGGATATTTTGTTTTAGCTCAGCGATATTCCTCGGAGTATTGACGTAAACTTTGCTCTTAAGGTAGCCCCATAGGAAAAAGTCCATGGGGGTCAAATCTGGTGATCGCGGAGGCCACGCGATATCACCAAAGCGGGATATCAATTTTTGAGGAAGCAATTCACGAAGTTGGCCCATAGTGGCTCTTGCAGTGTGGCAAGTGGCTCCATCCTGCTGAAACCACGTTCTTGAGCTGTAGGCTGGATGCTCTTGAAGTTGGGGTATAAAAACTGCAACCTGCAACTAAAAAAAGCCGCCGCTCTTTTGCGTATTGACAAGCGTGGTTTACGACGAACGCTAACTGCCACTTCGTTTATTGTTTCTTCCGTCCTTGAAGTTCTGCTTGGGCCCGGACGCGGTTGATTTATAGCGGAACCGGTAGCTTGAAACTTGATAATCCATTTACGAATCAAATTTTCGCTTGGTCCATCGCGTAAACGTCTGATATTGTAGTGAGAACAAAACTGTCTCCGAGACACAACGTATGATTCTCCACCTTTCAAAAACGCTTCGATAGCGAACGCGCGGTGCTCACCCGTCCACTGCGACATCGTGACTAACGAATCCGCACGAACGACGATGCTACTGCGCTCCTCCCCCCGCGCTTACTTGGAACGATTTTTTAAATATTCAAATTTAAAATCCTAACTCTGCCGTGAGACACCCTGTATTATAAATGCGAAAGTAAGTTTGTTTGTTTGATACCTTTTCACGCCTAAACCACTAAACCAATCATCATGAAATTTTGCATATACGTTGTCAGGGTTACAGAAAAGTGTGAATGAAAGAGAACGAAATGATCCGAACTGCAAAATAAATCCTGAGTAAAATCAAATAATTATCTTTATTGGTTAAACAATAATTAATTTATATATGCCATACCCCTGGTGGCATGGTGGCTCTAAAACTATACCACAGAAAATAGTGTTATGGACTACAAGGATCTGGCGCTTGGCGGCCGCTGCTACGGCACGCTCGCTTCGCTCGCTCGCCATCGCGCTTTTATGGTCACAGTTTTTTTTTTTGTTTCCACGGTGGAAAATCCTCATGGATATCCGCTGCCCTGAGGCGGGCGGCGGGGTCTGTCAGACTCTTACTGACTAAAAACCACCCCGGTTTTCCATCTCACACCTACGCCGGGGGTCGCGGAAACGTACGATCCTTCCGCAACCGGGCCGCTGCGGGCCTCTTCGGGTCTGGGGGGGGAGTGAGATGTTTGCCTCCCCCCGCGACGTCTAAGAGGGGCGTGCGTGGAACACTACGCGCCGTCACCTCGGGTCCTGGTGTGTGGGGGGCGACGGACGTCCCCGAGTCCGTCTCCCCTGGACCCATTTACGGGGGCTGGAAGAGAGCGTTGTCCGCCCTCCGCCGACGCCCGGTGCGCCTTCCGCGGGCCGGGTGAGTGGACGAGATCTCCCTCTCCCTTTCCGCAGCCTCCACCAACCACCGCGTCCCAGGACTCGTCACTGCCGATCATCGACTCGACTACGGCCGGCAGCGACAAGTCACTGGCTACTTCTGAGATGAGGCCACGGCGCGGCCCCTCCCAAGTGGCACACTCAGCCAGCGTATGCCGCGCCGTGTCCTCCCGGCAGTCGACGCAGTGGTGACACCGGGCGTCCGGCTCCCAGTTTATGCGACACAGGTACTTCCCGAAGAACAACCATGCCCCGAGAGCACCTGCGTCACCCGAAACGACAGGGAGCCGTGCCTCCTCCCGAGCCAGCGCTCGAGCACCGGCCGGACCGCCTCGATGGTGACGAGGCCGGGGTAGGCCGTGAAAGCCCTTCCCGCCATTCCGCCACCAGGACCTCGCGAAGCTGAGACCGACGCAGCTCCATGTGCCGCTGCATGATTCACCACAACACTATTTTCTCAGTAGTATAGTTTTAGACCCACCATACCACAAGTGGTATGGCCAGTGGTATGGTGGGTCCGCAATGTGCTAACCGTAGCCTGCATACCATTAGATAAATTTCGTTCGACCCGTTCCATCGGTAAAAGGTGTTTTAGCTGAAGCGACCATCGATGAACGGTGTTTTCGGCGAATAGTTCTATTGGCGATGGATTTATTCGTGGAACCAACCGTCGACTAAGAGTGATTTCGGCGAACCGTACCATCGGCGAAGAGGAGTTCGCTATATCGTTCTGAGCTTTATTTTTTGTGCCGAAGTAATCAGGGGAATATTGAGTAAATAATATTTTTCCTCAATTCGTGGAATTTTTTCCTCTTTTTTAATTATCGTACACTTTATGGCCGAAAATGAAACATCTCCTTTAAGTAAGGAAGCTTTACGCCTTCAAAAAGTATAAAAATGCTCACCCCACTCGGTCCAAAAACACTGCTCAAGTCGATCCAGCCTGGATAAGGTTCTCTTCGCGCACATACCACTGGAAAACAAGTAAAACGATCACTTTTTTATGTCATTGGATGGCAAACATAGGCAGCCCCACTGATGGTAGTGGTCACCGCGACCTATGCTCATGCGCAGATGTGCTGCCATCCCAGAGAGGAAAAAAATACTATAATGAAAAAGCGTCCTTTAACTACTTGTCTCGCTGCTGCAAAAGTTGTTTATTACTCTGAGAGAAAAAAAGCCTAGTGAAAGGTTATATGACTAAAATGGGGGTAGAGATGTTAGAAGAGGCAGACATGCTGCGCCGAGCACTAATAAACTGGGATATGGGCAGGAGTATGGCTGAGTTGTGGAGGTCAGATAGGCAGTCGCTCCATGTAAAATACTGGTATTCAGCTGCATCTGGTTAGACTGGGAGCCGACCACAGCATGGTTGGGGATAAGGCAGGCAGATGATGGTGACGAGGGCTGGAGAATGATGAAGATGCTCTCTTATTAGAACCGAACTCACCCACTGTAGGTCTGATCACGCATATAGGTAGATCTTCTGAACTAGTGCGTACCAACTCCTCAGCCAATGCTTTCGTAAAAGAATACGTGTTTGGCCAGTCCATTATCAACCTGGAAGCATTAAAACACCAGCAGTGGTCACAGTTCTAAAATAACCTGATTAACGAGGGCCCTTAGCACTCAACAGAGCTTCAACACACTGCATGGTTACTCTGCCACGGTTTTGCTTATAACAATAGAAATGATGCCCCGCGTTTTCTACAATTTTTCTGAGGATGACTTACTAACTCTACACTTTCGATAGACAAATATTCGATAGTCCGTTTGCGAAATGACCCGTCCGTCCAAAGAATGAGGCAATCATCTTTTTCCCATGATTTCTGCCCTTTTTTACTTTTGTCGGCAAATCTTCGAATGAAAACATCCATTGAACAGATTGTCTTTTAATTTCTGGTTCGTTAACCATATATCCAGCTTTCATCACCTGTAACTATGTCATATACAGCATTTGAGTCACTTCCGTCATACTCTTCAAGCATTGAGCGGCACCAATCAAAACGACGGCGTTTTTGATCTTCCGTCATATATGAGGTATCCATCTAGTACAAAGCTTTCTGACGCCTAAATGTTAATGTAAGACTTTTCGTAGGTACTTGACTCATACCAATGCCTAAAGCTGCCCGAATCTGTTGATATGCCACCCTTCTATCAGCTTCTATCATTAGCGGCTCAGCACTCACGTTATCTTCAGTAGTCGCCGTAGAAGGACGTCCTTCTCGCGAATCTTCAGTGAGTTTGCTTCGACCACGTTTAAACTCATTAAACCAGTTGTAAACAGTGGCACGGGATGGGGCTTTGTCATGAAATGCTAATCGATGTCTATCGTAACATTGTTGTTGAGTAAGACCGCAACGAATGTCGTAATAAATCATTGAACGACGCACGACAGACACTTTTTATGTTGCCGCCGATTTAAAAAAAACAAATGATATGAATTCGTTACGAATCTACAGATTCCCAAAGAGTTCATAATTCGAAATTTATATAAATTTTCCATCGGCTGCTTTTCTTACTGGCATATTCTAAAAACTTTCAGTGTGACCCCGTATTGTATTAATGTTTGAAGAAATAAATGATTATCAAATCTTATCTTATCATAGGCGTGTTAAAACCTGCATCCTGAACTACTCACCCATCCTTGATCTTATTAAGCCGGTCCTCGTCCATGCTCTCTGCCATGCGTATCATGAGCTCGGGCGGCACCGGGCTGGGGTAGAATTGCTCCTGCACCTCGGTTTCGCGGCGACTGAACGTTGCGTGGGAGTACGCCGTCGATATGTAGACGAATGTTCTGGAAAATTAAGGTAGTTATGAAATGTTTAGTGACATTTAGTAGGAGTTAGTAGATCTCTTTATGAATACATAGGTCATACTGTGTTTTTTTTTTGTTATTTTCTTAGAAGGTTTAAAAATATGCAGTTTGATCGGAAATATAGAAAAAAATCTAACTAAGTAGATCCAATCAAAAATAAACATGCCAAGAGTTTTGTCACTATTTTAATCTAGAAAGTTCTTGAGCTCTTAAGTAAAGCAAGTTTTTTTTCGATCAAACGTTCATCGGCCAAACGATCATTCGGGTAAAAGTTCTTTGGACCACCAGGTCAAAAAAACACCCTTATTTTATTGCTATCTTAAAAACTGCGTGGCTCGCCTTGGTGTGAATCACAGAACTAATAATAAAGTTATTAGTTCTGTGGTGTGAACTGACCCGAAGAAAAAAAAAAAAAAATTAATGACTCCCTCCCTAATATATCTACTTAATAAAAATCTTAGATTCTAAACCGCTGGGTCTAGAAGCAGAATTTTGCACAAGAGTTCCTTGTACAACGAAAGTAAAGTAAAATAAGAGTAAAATTTCATTTATTTTCCACACTAATCAAAACACAGTACAGACGTTACGAAAATAAACGGAGTGGACTGGATCCTAAACTAGGGCAGCCCTGTATTTCAGGACTCCAGGTCTTCCTCCCGCGGCGAGTAAATTTGTTCAATTTATTCATTAATGACAACTAGAGGTGTAATTAATTTATATTATGTGTGTTTGTGTGAGTGCGTGTGTGTCGTGTGTGTGTTGCGTGTGTAATCAGTGAGGGTACGGTTGCGCGCATCTGTGTTTGTGGGAGTATGTATGTGGGAGGGTTATTGGTAAAACACCATCAACCTCTTAAGGGGTCTTTGCACGCATCATTATGAACAACCTTCACTATGGGACCAAATATGAAATCGCGAACAAAAAATCAGCTGAAAAAGAGCAGAAAAGTGAGCAATATGGCAGATTGTTTTTGTGTGGAAGTTCGTTATTCTTGCCGATCGGAAACCTCTCGGGGCACACGGTTTGTAACTAAGTATACCTTAACTTCCTGCATTGCTTGGTCAACACGAGCAGGTCCCTGGTCCCCCGCACGTTGGTGAGGGTCGCAGATCGCAGCGGCTCTTGAAACGATATCGTAGCTGCCACGTGGAAGATCACATCCACCTGTATGATACAATAAATGATAATATAACGGGTTTCAAACAACCGATGACATAGCCGTTATCTACGCATTCTGTTCTTGAAACCAAGTAACACTCAGTAAAATTTGTTTCCTGCGAAATAACTTTTATTGTGGGTCAGAAAAAGTGTACAGTAGCGCGCAATGCTTGTGGTATCGTGCAAGGGATCAGCACCCAAATTAACGCACGCACTTTCTATCACAATTAGAGGTGAATGATTTTGAAGGAAATTCCTTATTCACTGGTTCATTATGCTTGAAAAATTCGTCTGCACAACACCGTAAATAACGCAATGAATGAATGTTGTTGAATAGTCAAAATGAAAGGCATTGTCATTGTAAGTGTATCACGCCATTACCCCGAGTGGGTTGGGCGGGTTTTAGAGTTAACTTATAACATTTAAACTTGTTTCCGTAAAAACGTCAAATTAAAGTTGGAACTTTGACCTTCAATATATCCGTAACCAGAAGGTTCCTAGGAATGGACCAGCACAAATAAAAATCTCAATCAAAAAAAGGAAGAAAAAGTGAGAGTGATGGAAGAGAGAGTGCACGTGTTTGTGCAGATACTTATGCACTATTATTTCTCCTGCATACTAGGCTTGTCGCCGTTGAGATTAGTCGTGACTGGAGTTCTGGAGTTACTCAAGAAAACAATATTCAAAAATTTATTCCGCACCTCCTTGATTAAAAGCTGTCTGTCTTCATCACTGATTGCAAGATCCTTTTCAGCTAACTCTCCAACTATTGGCACTATTCTATCCACAAAACTTGGTTGGTCTTCACGGAGTGTATCAAATAACTGAAAAAAATCATAGTAAGTATAGATTATAGGCATATTAGAAAGAAAAAGGAAATAACTTTTTCTGTAACTCGATCCATATTCTGATAACGGCCCTGTAACCTAGGTAAGTATTTGATTCTATTCAGTGGTTCGTTCAATCGTCCCTCAAGGTTCCTGACAAAACTAAAACGTCTCTTTTCGTCACTCTTTTAGCACACGGCTAAAGAAACATTTTCAATTGGTACTTATAAAAATATTGCCAGGTAACGGTTTAAAGAGGTCCTATAGTTCATGCTTACGAAGTGTAAGCTACTAGTAATAAACAATTTAATGCTTGAGGGAATACTTACAGGTTCTTTCAAAGTTTCAGCAAGTCGTTCTTCAACAGATTTCCCTTTCTTAGTTCTCATCAGCATAAACACTTTGTTGAGTCTGCAAGACCTGAAACACAGTATTTTGTACGAGTTTAAGGCTCTGTTTCACAATGATGTTTGAAGTTCAAAAGTGCCCTTTATGAAATAGTAAGTTACCTATTTGAAATAAATGATTTGACTTTGACTTTAAGTGTTCAGTAGGCCGTACGTCAGTGCTAACAAACCAGTATAAGCTACCAGTCAGCTCAAGGTCAAAGAGTTATCACCGACGTGCGGTCGACTGAACGAATAATCACTAAAGCGCTCTTTGTGAAGCAGCTCATCCGGGTAAGTACTACCGCCATACCTAGTCCTCCCTCCAAGCGTTGCTGTGTTTCTTCTTGAAGGGTGTGTGTGCCGGTGTAGTTACAGTTTCAAAGACATTTCAGCTGAGTCTCTGGTTTGGCAACGCATCTGCAATATCTCTGGTGTTGCAAGTGTCCATAGGCGACGGTGACCACACCGTCAGGTGTACGATCCAATTACATCATTAACTGTTTGCCTTTATCCAACAAGGTCGGGGTCGGCATTCAGTCTTATTGGGTGCAGCTGAATGCCAGTTTGTTACATGGAGCGACAGCCTATCTGACCTCTACAAGCCAGCTGTTCTCCTGCCCTCATCCCAGTTCACTAGTGGTCGGCACAGCATGTTTGTCTACTTCCATACATATCTATTAGTCGCCATCTCAGTATTCACCCTCTTTCTATCTATATTCTGTCATTGCAGGAAGATCTAGATAGGTTCCAGTACTACTGCAACATTAATAAGCTCGATTTAAACGTCTCAAAGTGTTACGTGTGCTCCTTCACTAGGAAGCCCGTACCTATCACATTTGACTATAAACTTTTAGGCAGATCCCTAGCTAGAGTTAACACAGTCAAAGACTTGGGAGTTGTATTTGATTCAAAATTATTATTTGATCAGCACATAGATAAAATCATTAACAAAGCATCAAAATCACTGGGGTTCATTTTGAGAGTCTCGTCTGAGTTCAGGAGCATCAAAACCATTAAAATTCTCTACTGTACTTTTGTTCGCAGTCACCTCGAGTATGCCTCTCAAGTTTGGAATCCTAATTACAACATATACATCAATCGATTGGAAGGCATACAAAGAAAATTTCTGAGGTATATTCAATTCCGGTCTAAAACTTACTCTCCCACTTATCTCCTACGCTGTAAAAGATTTCATATACTTCCTCTTTCTGAACGTAGAAAAATTGCGGATTTGGCGTTTTTATTTAGAATTGCTAACGGTTCAACCGAGCTTCCAGAATTGCTGAACAAAATCAGACTGCGGGTTCCTTCTGCTTTTCTGCGCAATCCTTATCCTTTGCATACTTCTACGGTAGGAACGAATTACAGACGGAATTCATACTTAATCAGAGCAAGTCATACGTATAATGCGGTCTGCCGGGACGTCGACATCGACATTTTCAATACTGGTATCTCTAAATTAAAAAAGACTATGTGTAATTTCTTTTTTGATCACGTAAAGTAACTGCAGCTTACAGTTTGCGCTGTTTGAAACGTATAAGATACTGTCTTTACTCAACTGTCTACCTTCTCAAATACTTTTTGTTTATATGTTCTCTTATAACCGTGAAAACTTTTAATTGGCCTTATTTTGTTACTCTCAATCGTGTAAAAGTGTCTAGCTGTAAGTTTTCCAAAAACTGTAAAATAAAATAAAATATCATCTTTTATTCGTTTTTTTTCCCTCCGTGTAAGAATTTTGTCCAGCATCAGCGGTGAGTGAGACATTAAGGGCAAGATTCATAGACCGTACTTTGGCTTTGAAAAGTTACGTCTTAGGGATAGAAGTTCCTCCTCACCTTAAGAGTTTCTCGATGAGCTGCTTGCCGAGGAAGCCGGAACCACCCGTCACGAACACGGCGGCACCGCGGTAGAACTGCTGCACGGCAGAGTCTCCACGCTCCAACACGCCTTTTGTCCCTTTCTGTCGCTCTAGAGCCTTCCAGATCACTGCCTCTGCTGCATCCATCTCTCTCCTGTAGTCTTCTAAATAAGAATCTTTCTTTATATGTCCATCAGTGTATTCTTTGTTTTCTAATAAATTACATCCCAATTGCATTACACACTTTCAACAACAATCAGAAAAAAATTGAAGGGAATTACGAATGCATTCAACAACATGTTAACAATGCAATCAGTGTTGTTGAGCTGTAAAAATGAAAGGTATTGCCATTGTAAGTGTGTCACGCACTTACCACATACCCCGCAGATCTGGTGATCTAGTGATCTCACTTGATCAGGAGAAAAAACAAAAGAAACAAAAAGGGTGATACGTTAAACGATAAGAAAATGATAAATGATTTTATTTCTGGACTAGGGTTGTACAAACTTCTTTTACACGTCAGTCATATTTTACAAACTAGATGAGGCCGGTTTTTCCTATCTGACTACTCTGAAAAGAAAGGACACTCGGAAACTCGGATGTCACAGTCTCTTTTATAGTCCAGACATAATCTTGGTCAGATCAAGTGAACACATGTACCTAGATTGAAGTCAGAAATGAAAGAACCACACAGATTGAGTGGACCTGTCCAGTCAGTGCATCGATTGGTCAGTAATCATGCAGCTTAACTCAGAACTTAAGGAAACAACGATTTCACGAACAATACCATAGAAAGGATATTTGGGTAAGCCGCACAAATTACTCAAACTGCCAGGCAATGACTAAAACTAACTGTGAAAAACAAATGATCCAGATAATCTTCGCATTCACAATAATTAAAATAATTTAATACTTTACAAGGTAGGTAATTATTCATGTCATTGTATAAATATACAATTCATCAATGTAAATGTGTTTATAAAAATTCGGAATAAGCTTGGTCAGATTATTTGAGGACCATTATTATTATCGTGCAACTCAACTCAGAACTTATGGAGCTAAACGAGAGCTCAACACACACAAATTTTATCGTAATCGGCAATGTAGGATGGATAAAAAATTAACTTGTAAAAGACATCGAAGAATTAAGAACCTCCTCCGTCTTTTGAAGTCGGTTAAAACATAGAGATCGACTCCTTTTCTTATTTAACTTCCACTTTCACTTAGCATAATCAGCCTTTAATGTTCCCACTGCTGGGATACAGGCCTCCTTTAAGACAGAGGGAGCGGACCGTACGCCGTAATCCACTCCGCGGGCTCAGTGGGTGTTGGTAGATGTTACAAGTTTAGTGTTCGTCTTGTTTGGTTCTAGGATATCGTTTTATCACGATGCCCTATCCCTACCTAAACATGGTTAATTTTCAACGTTAACTGTAAGTGATCGCAACATATCGCAACAAGACCCTAATTACAGAGCACGGAGAAGCGTCGGCGGCTGCTGCTAGAGGCAGCACTGTCAACCCTTTTCATAAAACCAAGCATGTCACCATTTACTCGCACTACAACACACATGACGTATAGGATTTAACAGATTTGAAGGCGGCCCGTGACACAAGTTGTGCGCTCAACGGACTTTTGGCGTCACAAATATTATTTAGTAGTGATGAATAAATAAAACACACAATAGTAAGAAACTAACATTATCAAAATGGCTGAAAACTCTTGATTACCATGCAATGCAACTGAAAATCTGCTGAATCCAATCCGCTAACCCACATTTGTACCCCCTCACAACCACCCCGTTTAATACATTCAAACACTCGTATACCTACATCTACCTATACAAACTCACACTCACCCACATACACCCACTCACTTATATTTACTCACATACACTCACTCGCATACACACGTAAAACTCATTATCATATCCATTATAATAGTCAGTATTTTAGTTAACTTCATATAATAAGCATTGTAAGCTCCATCACACATCTAGTTCATACTTGATCTAATAACATAAAGTCTAACTGTAATAATTGTGGGCCTGGTGACCCGGAACACAGGTTTTCAATACCTTTTTCGGGCTGCAGTCTCTCACGAATGTTTTTATTTTTATACTAGATAAGCACTTTCTGACCCACCTGCAACATTTGTGATGAGAAAATAAATGAAATTTATTATTCTTATTTATTATTAAATGAAGGAAGGCCAAAGAAATGATGGATGTATTGTGTGAGGAAAGATATGAATGATAGCGTGACGGTTGACAGCGGGAATGGAAGAAGAAGACGCGTTGCGGTGACCCAAGTAGCATGGGACAGGGGCAGGGAGACGATGTCTGGACGCTGCGGTGGCGTGCTCTGTGAGCCGAATGTTTGGTTTGATTAAAAACTTCAGTTTCACAACTTACGTATAGCGATGCGTTTAATATACTTAGAAATCCGATAACTAGAATTTCAAGTAAACCCGATGGTTCACTAATTGACCTCGCGAGTCCATTATATTTCTATAGCAATGTTTTATATAAACTAGATCTCATTAATATTAAGTTATTTCTTGAACCTAACCTTTGACGCGTTGTTTTATAATGCCTAGGGCTGATGCATTGATTTTTATTTTTTTAATTAAGTAGGTAACAGTTTCCGGTCGATCGGTATCTATATTAGCGAAAATTCAGAGGCGACATTAACGAATACGAGGTCCTGGGTTTGATTCCCAGGTCGGGCAAAGTGTTATTGGGTTTTTCCATCTGGAATTTCTCAGTAGCAACCGGGTGTTTGGATTTGTGCAATAGGCTCGCCCCCTATTACATGTTGCTTAAACATACTCGTAACTGGCGGAGTGTGGGTGTACTATAGGTAGAGTGTACTCTGCCTAACCCTTAGGACAGGCGTGATGTTATGTGGGATACACATTTGTTCGGGTCGGCATGAGTCGGCACACCTGAAGAAAGTTTGCGCGCTGGTTAAAAACTTTTCATGTACGTATTATGTCGCGGGAAAAAGCCGCTCGGCTTAGCTCAAATTAATCCGAGTTAACCCGAACATGATTTAGCGAGGGCTTATTATGCCGAATGGAGTATGCCGATCAGCACGAGTGGAATAAAAGCCGAGTACGTGTAGGTATTTCCAATTTGCTTCGGGTCGGCTTTGTTGTTCAACAAATAATACACTTGTCCTAGACGCCCCGACCCGAATGCAAGATATAGCACCCCTAAAATTAACAATACCTTCCTTAGAAGTACCGCAGTGCATCTCCTTAGTTGAAGAGAGAAAATAATACTTAACATTGGTGATACTTTTTTTAGGCGTTTTTTATGTTATGTAGTTTTTTTTTTATAAATAAACCTATTAAACTAAGAGTAAACTACGCCAGAGTGTATTACTCTGAACTAAATATATAATTTTTTCCGAAATTCTCAACTCCAACGAGACCAACGGATAAGAAATTCACCCCTACCTAGCGCCTACAGTAAATATGGATATAAAAATAAGTAGACGTAAATGTCATTACATAAGTTTTTTTTATTATCTTTCATTTTCTGCTTCGCCTTCTGCTTCGCCTTCTGCTTCCCCTTCTGCTTCGCCTTCTGCTTCCCCTTCTGCTTCGCCTTCTACTTCACCTTCTGCTTCGCCTTCTGCTTCTCCTTCTGCTTCGCCTTCTGCTTCGCCTTCGGCTTCAACTTCGGCTTCACCTTCGGCTTCGCCTTCGGCTTCGCCTTTGGCTTCTCCTTTGGCTTCTCCTTCGGCTTCGCCTTTGGCTTCGCCTTCGGCTTTGGTTGTCGCACGGTCTCCAGGCGCACCCTCCGCGGTGGCCGCGTTACCACCCGCATCCACGACGCTGGTCCCACCCGCGTTGTCTTCCGCACCCGCGACGGTCGTAGTATTCGCGTCGTCCGCCGCATTCCCTTCTGTCGCTCCATCCGCGTCGGAAACCGCGTCTTTCGATGCTTCCGTTGAAGAGTTCCTGTTCTTAATAAATTCTACCCAAGGTCTGCAATCAAGAAATTAGTCAATGACACTTATTTTTCTAGTTACTCTTTTTACAATCATAACGTTTTAACCCTTCATGACAACAATTTGGAAAATAGGAAACTATAATAGGAATCCGCTGGATGCGAGAAGCCCAGAACCGATGTGGCGGCGCTTAGGGAAGGCTTATGTCCAGCAGTGGACGTCTTTCTGCTGAAATGATGAATGATGGCTAAAATTAAGAATCCGATACAAATATAAATGATCTGTGTTTTTCAATGCAAAAGTACTGAACTCTCTCTGTCTGTCAGTCTGTCTGTCTGTTGCCTTTTCACGCTTCAGCGACTGAACGGGCGCTTTACTTTCACATTTATAATGTACTAGCTTCCGCCCGCGGCTTCGCCCGCGTGGTATGTCAGTAAACAGTAGCCTATGTCCTTCCCCAGGGTTCAAAATATCCCCATATCAAATTTTATCAAAATTATCCAGCCGTTTCGGTGACTAGCCGGAACAAACAGACAGACAAACATTTAAAAATTGTTTTTTTTATATACTTTCTTATGCATTTAGTAAAAGCTATTAATTTTATTTCAACCCTCCCATGAAGTGTAAGCGATACAATCCACCATTGCGCGTGCCAATTGTTTCAACCAATTATAGGCAGAGTTCGTACATTGTGCGTGCAAGCAGAAATTTTAACAAGCTTTGTAAACAGTACGATATAGATCCGTTCCTAACTAGTGTGTCGTCAGCCAGGAAGTGCTAAAGCCGTAACTTTTTCATGTAGTTTATTTCGTTATGATGATTGCTAAGCAGTTCGAGCAATATAATAATATTATGCTGTAGTATACGACTACGAGTATAGTAGTTTGGTGTGAATGTCCTTAGAATTTATTTTTTCTTTTCTGTATTTTATAAGTGGAGACCTGTAATTGGCTTTCAGACTAATGTACTGTCCTTGATCTGTTTGTTTTAGCTGTAAGTCTCCCATGTTATTTAAATAAATTAAATTACAAACAGACACTTCAATTTTATTCGATTGTATAGATGGAAGAAGATGAAGAGATTAGATTATAAAGATGTTGTTGATTAAGCATGGGTACCTATGTATTAACTAAATTATTATGAAAAGTGAAAGGTTTGTCAATTTCGTTTAGCTGCATCCGGCTATACCGGAAGCCGACCGCAACATGTTTGGGTAAGACTGGGCAAATGATGACGTCAACCTTACATGATATGTGTTGTGCTCGGCATCTGTCTCGCAGCTCGCGCTCTGGCTTCCAGGATCTCTCTGCAAATTATAACGTGACATCATCACTTAGACTAACAACCTTTTGTACGGATAACAATGTTTAGTACGGACCGATAAAGAGAGTCAGGTCGCCGCGTCACATGTTCTGAAATTAGTTCGAAACAAGTTCGCTCTTGAAGTCCAATTGATAACTTACAGATAAAAAAACAAAAACAAAAAGTGTTTATTTCAATTAACATATTTGCGTTACATTATAAGATATAAAATCTCCTTTTAACAAGGAAATGCTTGCGATAGGAGACTCCGCCCTTCTACTTATCATTATCCAAAAGAAAAATACGTAATTGATAAACATGTATTAGGATGAGAACACTGATTTAAATAATAAACAAAAAGGCAAAGATGCGCGCTTGTTGTGTAGTGTGGTGTAAGTATGTGCGGGAGTGTGTGAGGATGAGGAATGGTGTGCCGTAGTGACTGTGAGGTATAGTGGAAAAACTTCGGGCGTTGCCATAAAAAAAACATTTCTGGTTACGTCGCATCACCAATTTTTACGATGCGTTTTCATGTACTTACGTCGGCTCTTAGCGTACCGTAATCATTACCAGGGCAGGTTGGGGATGTGCAGAGCAAGTCACGGTGTGATGTGTAGGGCAGGCCAAGGTGTGATGTGTAGGGCAGGTCAAGGTGTGATGTGTAGGGCAGGTCAAGGTGTGATGTGTAGGGCAGGTCAAGGTGTGATGTGCAGGGCAGGTCAAGGTGTGATGTGCAAGGCAGGTCAAGGTGTGATGTGTAGGGCAGGTCAAGGTGTGATGTGTAGGGCAGGTCAAGGTGTGATGTGCAGGGCAGGTCAAGGTGTGATGTGCAAGGCAGGTCAAGGTGTGATGTGTAGGGCAGGTCAAGGTGTGATGTGCAAGGCAGGACAAGGTGTGATGTGCAGGGCAGGTCAAGGTGTGATGTGCAGGGCAGGTCAAGGTGTGATGTGTAGGGCAGGTCAAGGTGTGATGTGTAGGGCAGGTCAAGGTGTGATGTGCAGGGCAGGTCAAGGTGTATCTCTAATATTGACCTTCTTAGGGAGGGGTCTTGGGGGGGGGGGGGGGGTGTATGATAGTAACCAGAATAGGTAGACCTCTCAAGGTAGACTTATGACCTGACGAAGGTCGCAGGAATCCGCCAATGTGAAAAACGCAGGACCAGTCGTAATGGCAATGCTTGGGGGAGACGTTAATCCTGCGCTTGGCCACCGGGTAACTGACGACCGCCACAACGTGGTCCTCTGGCAGAGCTAACCTGAGCAGCTTGACACTGATCCTGGCGCTGGGCAGTCGTGCCTCCACTGGGTTGCTGACGACCAGCACTACCTGGTCCTCAGGCACGGGGGGTGGTGCGGGCAGGTTGCCCTCCTCCGAGCTGGTGTAGTCCAGGTCGTAGTAGAAGGCGTTGTCATCTTTCTGTAATAGGAACGTGGATGACGTCACGCCTGTATTCTTGAAGGTAGGCAGAGGATCCCAAGTGGATAGTACAATGGGACTATATATTACACACATCAAAAGTGTCTAGGGATCAACATATATTTTTGCAATAACTTTTCTCCTGATTGATATTAATTAAAATTTTCTTTAAGGATTCATAAAATAAAGTGTTTTCGTTTGTCACAGTAACGATAAACCAAGTCACCTTTGCATTAATAAAGAAATTTGCCATTTTCCTAATAAAGGGATTTTTGACATTTGAACCACTAACACAAAAGTTCGAAAAAAAGACTGAAATAACAGTTTTCTTTAAAATTTTATTGGGTAACTTAAACAATTAATAATCCGTGTTTCTACCGCGAACACTAACAACACAAGAACATCGGTTTGGCATACTCAAAATGAGTTCATCCAAATCACGCTGTGGAATGGCCGCCCATGTTCGTTGCAACAACAAAAAAAGGTCTTCTTGCGACTGGATACCCTCCATATTCGGCAGAGCTCTTCTCTGTAGCATATCCCATGCATGCTCAATCGGGTTCAAGTCTGGCGACTGAGCAGGCCAGGGCAGGACATTGATGTTAGCTGCGGCGAGAGTCTGTCTTACAACTCTTGCGGTGTGCGGTCGTGCATTATCATGCATTAACTGAAATAAGGGACCGATTTGCACTTGTAGAGGAACGATGACGTCTGATACAATCGTCTCAGCATAAATTTGAGCGTTGAGGTTGCCTCTGATCCAAATCAACTCAGTTCTTCCGCCGATCCAAATACCCGCCCATACCATGATGGTTCCACCACTATAAGGATGGACTTCCTGGCAGGATTTTAATCGCTGTTGGCGTCCAGGGGTTCTCCAGTGTCGTATACGTCTTGTATCCGGTCTCATACCAAAACGAGACTCATCAGAAAAGCACACGAAACGCCATTGTTCTTCTGCCCAATTTCTGTGTTCAAGAGCCCATTGATATCGAATCCTACGATTGTGCATTGCTATAGGTGGTACCCGTAGCGGTCTTCGGGAATGAAGGTTCACTTCATGCAAGCGGTTTCTGACTGTTTGGTCGCTAATTAAGTTCCCTGAAGAGTGATGAAGCCTCACGGCTAACATCATGGCGGTTATTGTTGGAGCTCTTCGAGTTAAGATTTGAATGTATCGGTCTTGTCTCCGTGTGGTGCAGCGATACCGTCCTCCATGGCGCTCAGCCACGGTACCAGTGCTTCGGTAACGTGTCCAAAGTCGACTGATAACACTCTGACTTGTATTCAGAGCTAAAGCCACAGTACGTTGCCGGGAACCAGCTTCTATCATTCCCACGGCTCTGAGCATTTCTTCCCTGCTTAAATGACGTCGCCGCTCCATAATAACGTTGGTTTTAATCAGTAGTAGGGAAACAGTAGCACTAATAATGTCTTCAATGCGTTGTATGTTTTTCTTTAGTCATTGGTTTTTATAGGGAAAATATTGACAGCTGATTTTCATCTTTTACTCGAATTTGATTCACAGTTCCTGATTCAAATTATGAAATGCACCAAAAAGGATCCATATAAATTTATAAAATCATAAATTTATTACAAAGCCACATCTTAATCTCAAGAAATCCGCATAAAAATGCTTGATCCCTAGACACTTTTGATGTGTGTATATCTGGTATACTCGTACAGGTAAAATATTGTGATTCTGTTTCTGTAATCAGAACAGCTACTGGATTATAAAAGATACAGATTTGGTAAAACTAAATAAAATCAATATATAATAACAACAATTATTATTAGATAAAGCAGATGTTTTTGATCTAAAGTTAGAATCTTAAGTAACTTATTAGGACACTCCCGAACTATTACAATTAAAATATAATAACCTAAACTAACTAAAACTATTAACAAATTAAAATATGGCGTCGAAAAATTCCTCTGCATCGCTGTCGACTGGTAAAGTACCCAAGAGACTGGCGGCATTGCCACGTTGTATGGCAATGCTAAGCCTCTGGCCAAGGTAAAGGCCAGCCCTTGGATCACGGGAAGTGTCAACAAGCCGTTTGGAGATTTCGTTGAACAAACCGTGAGCACTCGGACCCCACGGCTCGAGGGTTTCAACCCCAAACGGCTCGAAAATATTATTGCCGATAAGGTTATTATACTTTCGCCGCTTGAGGTTTTCCGCAGTCGCAGCAGCAGCGCCAGCACAGCACGCCGAGTCAGGAAGATGGGATGGCGCTAGAGTATCGACACACGTTGCGTCCCACACTAAAGGCCTACCCACCTTCCAAGGAAATAAAGACATGCCGTCCGGTCTCTTGCCATCGTCGCGTGCCAAGCCATTAGGTTCTAATACAGCTGGAACGCTGACGGTGACAAGAGCTCGTCGGATGATGTCACGTATGTTCGCGTGCCGACCTAAGTGGCCTGCACTTCGGTTGCAAGACAGGCCATGGTGTCCAAGGCTGTTGACAACTTCGCCACAACAAGAAGAGAACAAGAAGGAGCTCCTAGTCGTAGGCAAGCAGCGAGGCGGAAAGTAGTGTCGTCTAACAAAGTGCCTATGTTTAACGACGATAGTGCATGAGGCCAAAGACCCGACTCCCACTTACCCACAGCAAGCAGGCGCGCACGCTCCGCAGTAGTAGCAGACGTGTTAGGTAAATTGTTAAATAAATAATAATAATTAAATACAATTATTTCGTAATCTTAAAACCAAATAGCTAATACATACATTGAAAATCAGTTCACTGAATTTAAAAATGAAATAATGAAAGAGATTGTTGGAATACTACAGGATTCTTGTACAAAGCAAAGCCAAAATATAAAAACGATATGTGATAATATTTCTTCCATTAACGAAACATTACAAGACATTAAGATTACAAACGAAGAGCTGATAGCAGAAAATAAAAGTCTTAAAACGCAAATTAGTACACTAACGGTTACCGTTAAAGAAAACGAAGAAAAAATAATATCCCTCCGAAATGACGTCCAGCAGTTAAAATCTGGTTCTCCAGCACCAGCACATACACAGGCAACTCAACAGACTAATTATGAAGATCTCTTTGAGGAATTTCAAGACCGAGCTGAGCGTACTAAGAACATTATTATGGTAGGTGTTCCTGAGAGACATATAAGTAACAGCGAAGAGAGGCGTGAAACAGAAAGGAATGAAGCAGCAAGAATTATAAACACTATACACCCGGATTGTCCTGGAGCAGTAAAAGTGTTACGAGTCGGAAAATATGATGGCAAGAAAACACGACCACTTAAATGATCTTTTTCATCGCAGGAAATTGCGAAGACTGTACTGCGAAATAAGGCTAACCTGAAAGTAGATGGTGTGCGAATTTACTCTGATCAGACTCCTCAACAACAAAAGTTCATGAAAAACCTTAGAGACGAATTACAACAGAGGAAAGATAACGGAGAGAAGGATTTAATAATAACATTTTCAAAGGGAACACCAAAGATAGTTAAAGAACAGTCAAAAAACTAAGTGACTTAGGAAAACTTGTAACAAAGCGAAATTAAATTACATACGAACTAACAAATAACTATGCAAATATCACAATTAAAACTAAATCAATAAGATTCCTTTACGCAAATGTTCGTAGTATTGTTGCACCGGGGAAACTTGATGAATGACATAAAAGAAATCAAATCGTCATACATTTACAAGAAAACTTTAAAAAATAACATATATTACAAGATCTTTCCCTGCCTTTCGATTAATCAAAAATAAATAAACAATGATAGTCTACATAAATATATAAAATCAATATGTAAAAATATTAACCGAAAAAAAAACATAAAACAATTTAATAAATCGCTTTCTGCATCGTGTCGTAGGCCTTAGTAAATACGCAACGACTGTTAAATTGCACCCTACCCTCATCGCTCAAAATTATGTTGTTCCTTGTGTCTAACCTACCCTCTTCTGATTTATTTATTTTGTTCTTATTATGCTAAAACGATGTGTGTTAATGGATAGGTGATAGTTTTATTGTAATGTTAGTTTTAAGATACATTCTTGTTTTGTTTTTTTTTTATCTACGCTTGCTGGCGGATAACATCTGTTCTAAACCTATTTATGTTTTCTCTATAAGTGAATTGTAATTCTTTTGAGAAAATAAATATCTTTAACCGATACATAATCAATGTTTTATTAATTTTATGTTTAGATTGGGCAAAAACGTCGATATCGTTAAAATTAATATTGTAAGATTGAACTAATCTCTGAAGCGGCGCGGCGCAGCGGCGCCATCTCTCCTGCATTTGTACGACCGGGAGTTGTAGCAAACAGTGGATAAGAGCGCGCCTCGCGTCTCATTACCGTTCTATGCAATAAAGCATAATTTATTATTTAATTCTGAGCAATCAAATCTATTATGTACAAGTCCATGGAGCAACAAGCGTCTAGAGCGTAATGTTAACAGTGTAAACTTACTCAAAGCGTTTCTGCAATGCACTTAGGAACTTACGCTGAACTCTCTCTATTGCAGTCTCATATTTAATGTAATAATATTCTAATTGTGGGTGAATTAAAGAATTGAATAAATACAGGTATGTGGCCGGTCGTTTAAAGTCAGACGTGGTTCTCATAACAAATAGGTACATTCGAAATGCTTTAGCAGCAATTTTATCTATATGTAGATTTAAGTGAAGGTTTACAATCCAGAAGAACGCCCAAATCACAGATATAGGTTTCCTTTAGAGTCTTATTGCCGAGTGAACAATCGTAGGCTATTAAACTTTTTTAGTAAAATTTATGTGTTTACACTTAGGGATGCTTAGTTTTAAATTTATTTTCATTATAAAAATCCGATAATGAATTGAGAATTTGAAGTTGAGAAAGTCCTAATCTGTACTTAAGTATAACTTTAAAATAAATCCGTTTCTGAACTTAGTTTTTTTAAACTCTAATCAAGATTTGAGTAATATAACATTATTTACTCAAATTTGACAGAATGCGTGCATAACTCATGCTTAAGGTCGTCAGTAGCGTTTTTGAACTAAAAAAAAACGTGTTTGACAATACTCAAAGCATTATCAACGTCAAGTAAAGCAGTTGTAAGTTGACACGCCAATTTCGGCTACCCAAACTGTAATTAGCTATAGTAACTAGTGATTTTGATCATAATGAGTGACGACGATACCTCCCTGTCGTCTTTGGAGATGCAGACAACGCAGAAGAATAGCAGGACATCGGCCTAACTTGTTCATAACGCTAAGCGATGAACAATCTATGAGTCGGTTCCGCTTTACGAAGGAGTCGATGTCGGTTAGGTTTATCTAAACTGACCTGTCGTATTCAACGGCGGGACTGCATTTCTCCCATGTTGCAGTTACTAATAGCTCCTAGGTTTTACGCGACTGGTAGCTTTCAAGCTGTTGTGGGGGACACCGTGAATGTGAGCAAGGCGACGGCGACGGCGACGACGCGACGGCAGCGCGGCGTGCCGCGTGGTAGAGAGGGTGACTAGTGCGATAGCATTGTTTAGACGGTAATATGATAAATTTGTAATAGTTGTTAGAGTGATAAATGATATTGAACGTAAGAATTATATTAATCGTAACTAGGTAGGTACCTAATGTTCTGACATTATTTTTTTATGCTCACATTCTCATTTGCAGAATCTTTTCTTGCACGATGCTTGATATTATTATAAAAATGTTTTTGAAGAAAATAAAGAAAGAAAAATTGTTTATTCTGCACAAACAAAACGCACATTACAAATAAAAAAAAAGAGACTTAAAAGTATACACATCCAACGTTGTCAAAAGCCTCATATTCAAGCATACATATTGCCGACAATTTTGTCCATTGCTTGATGTGTCAGTGCCAGAGACCAAAGACAACACACCTTATTTGACATTGAGTTGTTTTCCTTGTTTTGTTTAGCTTTGTTTCATCCCTAGGCCCAGTCGTGCAGAGGATATTTTACTCTTTAGTAATGGACTTCCAGACTTTCTGTTTCTTTTGAATATGCCCCTGTCCTTTTGCACTATATTATACTTTGGTATCTGAAGCAATAATGATCACCAACATCTAAATAAGTAACGTGGTGAAACGTAAAACTATATTATGGTAAACATTATAGGATTAGGTAAGTACTTACTTTTTATTATTGAAAGAAGATTTTTTTTCTTGTAGAGTATAGTTAGGCGATCTCTTTTTGTTATCTTTATCCATTTGAATTGGTACGATAGGTAGTTACAGAACTTACAGTAGGTATACAGTTTGATATTCACGATTTAGTTTATACCAACATGTCAAATATTAAATACTTACCTAAAGTATGCTTTAGTATCTGTAATAAAATAAATTTGTTGAAAATAATGCCGTTTTTTAAAATCAACTTACTTTTTAAGTTTGTTTTAAATTTATAAGAATAAAAAAGTAGTGTAAATTACTTAGTAGTGTTTCTTTTTGAAAGTCGGTTGTTATTTTTTTTGTAAAAACGTTTTTTATTTTTCACTTCTTAGTTAGGTATAGTACCTACCCCACACTATTTCGAAAACGATCGTCTTACACATTCACGTCCGATTAAAGGCGGATTTTTTTATTTAAAAATAATTTGTTATTGTTTTTTTTTAAACCGCTTGACCGATTTCGATACCTGGGAAGTATACCCTTTGAAACAAAACCGAATTTTCCAAATCGGTTCAGGCGTCTTCGAGTAATCGGTCCGATAAGGATATGATTGGAAGTAGAACTAAAAATGAAAATTGCTGCGTACCGATTACTTCTACTGTTGCAACATATCAGGCAACAAAAGGATACGGAGGTGTCAAGCGCTGAAAGTTACCTTTGTTTTTTTAAGTTGGTTAGTTACGCTTCACAAGTTACAGGGAACTACACTTGAAAAAGCTGTTATAGATCTAGGCAAGATAAATTTTGCTAAAGGACAGGTGTATGTTACTCTGAGTCGTGAAGGAATAGCGTTGTCTGACTTAGATTCAAACAAATTATTGAGTAGGCCACTCGACGAAAGAGCATTGCTAGAGATGACGCGATTATGCAACTTAAATTCAGTGTCAAATTGACGCATCAGCTTGCCTAGTAGGTAGTGGTATTCCTATGTAAAACTTCAATCTTAATTAGGTATTATTTTTGTACAAACTGAACATTTTGGCATATTGAACCGTATGAAGTAAGCCCAAAAAAGTTAACTGCTGTAAATCATTGAGGAATTCCCTCGACTGTCTATGGTCTCCATCATCAGACCTGTAATGGCACTTATAACCCATATGGGTGCAAAGTTCTCGTCAATAGATATGAATTAAGTCCAAACACAAGGCAGCTACTGTTAACGTTCAGGAGTTCCCTTGACTATCCTTCGTCTTCATCATCAGACCCCTAATGACAGTCACAACCCATCTAGGTGTAAAGTTTTCATCACTACAAAATAATCAAGCCCAAACACCAGGTAATTGCTGTAAATCGTTGAGGAGTTCCCTCGACTGTCTATCGGCTCCATCATCAGATCGACTCCAGACCTTCATTAAATAGTAGTGCTTTAAAATACTTAATGAAACAAAATTACAAACGCCGCACTCGTCGCCGACAGACAATGTAATTAGTGACAACTTAAATCATACTTAAACATAAATTGACTTGCTATAATTACATTCAGTCAAAAAAGTATCGGGAATGGATGATTTGTTTATGGTTCCAAATTCAAATTTTTGTTTTTTTGTAGTTGTTAGATTGGCACAACTGTTTTCCATTTTGGCGCGGAGTTTGAGTTGTATCTGTTATTTATATTAAATACAGTGCTGGTTTTAGTAATATCATAATTATATAGTGTGTATTGCGAATTTCATAATGGACAAAAATATCGAACAAAGAGTTTGTCTTAAATTTTGTATCGCCAATGGAATTTCGTGTTCGGAGTCACTGAAAATGTTACAGAAGGCTTACGGTGAATCGACTTATCAAAAACTCGTGCTTATGAGTGGTTCAAAGCGTTCAAAAGCGGTCGAGATGTGATGGAAGATTTGCCTCGCTCTGGTAGGCCGTCAACGTCTGCAACTGAAGTTAACATTGCAAAAGTGAAGGAAATAGTGACTGAAAATCCCCATTCAACTCTGAGAGAGATAGCCGCCGAACTTTCTGTATCTTGTAATGTTTGTATTTTTTACTTACGTTTTGGCTATTAGATCTTATATTATACGTTCCCTTCAATTATCTGCATGGCCATTGTCTGTTGTTTAACCATTCCTAGGCCTCTATATTTTAAGTTATTTAGATTTTCTCATGCTCTCCCAATGTTTATTTACCTTTTGTAATGTCAGATAATGACAAGCCTAGGTTTTATTTTTAATGTATTGCTAGAGCTGCCAGTAGGTAAGGTTGTATAGGTATTAGACCTTATTATAAACTATTATTCTTCTTTTATGTTCTAGAATCATTGTTAAAAATTTTATATGTCAACCGATCCGAAAAGGAAGGGAGCCGGGACCGTCAGACCAGATTACTCTTGGTGCTCGTCTTGGCAGGAGGTCCTGAAGTTATATAGCGCTCGGTGGGAGGGCTGTGCCCTCTGATAGTGTGGGCTGTGCTTGAACAAACAAATCTACGCGTCCTTCTACACCGGACTATGTTGGAAAGTCGCTAGACCGGCGATGGCTACCCTTGGCGTCAGTTCTGGATACTGACGCAAGAAGATTACGTCGTGGTCTACGATAAACTAGTGACTCCGACGGCTGGTAGATCTCAGCCCTCTACCTGCCTCCTCTACCACGGCCTGCCCCTCCGAGGTCGGTGACGTGGTCTGACTCAAGGACCCTCCTTTTACAACCTGCGAGCCTCTTTAAAAGAAACACTTGGACCTTGAACTTATACCCGGTTTCCCTGACCTTCCATTCTACATCAATTATATTATTTTACCATCTCTTCTTCTTTTTAATTTTTCTTTTAAGCCGGGACTCCTCCAGTTCTGGTGACAGTTCCCTCCTTGACCTTACATTTTCCCCCTCCCGGGAAAATGTAACGTTACAATCTCACGAGTCGATCCGTACCATTTTAACTAATCATTTGGGTATGAAACATGTTGCTGCTCGGCTAGTCCCAAAAGATCTGAATTTTCTCCAAAAACTCAATCGCATGAAAGTCGCTGAGGACATGCTAGAACGAGTCAGTTCGGACCCAACATTCATGAAACGCATTGTTACTGGTGACGAGACGTGGGTTTACGAGTTTGACATGCAAACTAGTCAACAAGCTTCGGAGTGGCGCCTTCCAACTGAACCGAAACCGAAAAAACCACGCCAAAGTCGATCAAAAGTCAAAGTCATGTCTGACTGTTTTCTTTGACTATCGCGGTGTTGTGCACTCTGAATTCTTACCGGAAGGTCTAACGGTAAATAAAGAATATTATTTGAGCGTTATGCGGCGTTTAAGAGAGCAAATTCGACGAAAAAGGCCAGATTTGTGGAAAGAAAATTCTTGGATTTTGCACCACGACAATGCGCCTTCGCACAAGGCTATCATTGTGAACGAATTTTTAACCAAACACTCAACAAATACCATCCAGCAACCACCATATTCACCAGATATGGCTCCTGCTGACTTTTTTCTTTTTCCTAAACTCAAATTACCACTTCGTGGCACCCGTTTTCAATCGATAGAAGACATAAAGGAGAATTCGCGGCGAGAACTGAACTCAATTCCGGAAGCAGCGTTTGAAAAATGTTTTGATGAATGGATTATTCGTTGGCGCAAGTGTATCGTTTCTAAAGGAGCATACTTTGAAGGTGATAAAATAAATTTGGATGAATAACAGACATTTTGTGTATTATTGATCTTTTCCCGGTACTTTCTTGACAGAGTAGTATATAGTGTGTGGTGTGCCAGCGATGCCCAGGTCTTTAGAGGAGAATCCTTTCTTCAGCCGGCATGCAGTTATTATATTGTCCCTCAGAGTACGTGTTTTTATAGTGGCAATGATATTTTTAGGTCTCTCGCTGCTTGAAGTATGTGGCACGCGATGTATTGAAGTAATATCCTCTCTTGATATATTGTGGTCGATCTCTTTACCTATATCCCCCAATAAAGCAGATAAGTTTGTCCTCGTCGCGTCGTTATAAATAAGGCTACTACGAGAGCTACTAGACAGGGACAATGACACACCTAAAATCAAATTTGGCAATTGCGACTCCACGTGGTACTTGTTTGCCGTACTACATGATTTTTTTTTAGAGCCGGAGGCGCGCATTATTTGCAGCCTCGACATGTTTTGTATGGAATTTTTCACTTTTTGTATGGGAAATATGAAAAATTATTACCAACACGTTGGATTTTAGGGGTTTAGGGGTTATATAAAGGGGGTCAAAATTTTCATTATATTTGCGACAGGACACACCGTTTTCGAGATATAAGCAAAAGAAAAGAAAAAAAGATACAGTACTGTTTTTGCATCTGAAGTCGAGGTGTTGGTGTGAATTTTAGTTCATGACAACTAATTTTATTCCACACCTTTTTAATCGCGATTTAAAATAGGCAGATTTAGTTAAACAATCAAAATTTTTGGTGAAAAACGTCTAATTCAGAATAGCAAAATTGCTATTTTCACTAAATTATAATCTCAGTGCCATCATAATGATGTCAAACTAAAATTTGGTTAAGTTGTGTCACTTTAGTCAATTTCAGAATGGGAAATCGACGTTTGACAGGAATAAACAAAATTTTGGTGATTTTAGTCTAGTTTAGAGAATTTTGTGACAAGAGAATCAGCACCAGTGTCTTCAAAAAGAAAGAATAGGAAAACTAAATGTCTCTCTCAAGTGTTCCTTACGTAAGAAGGAGACCTCATTTTCTCCCTCTGTCTTTTTCTTACCTTAATGCTTGGAAACCTGTGCTTGCTCTCTTTCATGGACATCATGAGACGTCTGGTGGGTTGCAGCATTCGTCTCAACGCCTTGTGAACAGGCTTCGCTGTCTCGCTCCCTCTTATGAGGGTCAGAAGGCGTAAGACCGAATCGTAGTCCCAATGGGTTGAGTCTTCGTAACCTTCTGGTTTTGGACGGATTTCGGCTGCGAACAACGTTTAGTCACAAAACAGATAATATTACATATTCAAATACTAGTTTCCAATATTTATGCTATTTCTGTTTAACCAGATATCAACTTTATTGTTACTAAAAATTAAGTTGATTTCAGTATGACAGTACTATTGAAAAAGTCCAAAACGATGAAGATGTAGCGCAAAATTAACTTTTTGTGGGTATTTGAGTAATTTTTTCAAAAACTCATTTATTTTGCTTAACGAGCGAAAACGCACACACACGTATTCACGCTTTGAGCTGCGTCCAGACGTGTGTAATGTTTCGTGTAATGTGAGAATAGTGTTGACAGCATATACAGAGTTGATAAGACAGGGGGGCATTAAATTACACTACGCATACTATACGTGTTTAGTATTAATTATAAAAATATGGTATAAAAATAAAAAGCACCGATTTTTTTTTTAATCAAACAAACGAAATAGCTTACAAATCAGGGTAAAACGCAACCACTCTTTGTAATGAAAGTGCAAATGTGTGTGTATTTATTGCTTCCTTGTTTGCATTGCCATCTTTGTAGCGAAACTTTTGGTTGTACTTGTGACTTGCGTCAGACATAATCAGCTGTTAGGAAAGATACATCGTGTTCAAACGGGTCAAAAACTTAAAAAATCATTTGCGACTAAACTACTGCTGTTATTTAATTGATTTTTGGTACAGAGCTTAAAAATGGTACCTAGTATAGGCAGTTTAAAGGAAAGCCCCTCTGTCGTATCAACTCTGTATACTCAACGCGTGTCCTGTATGTGTTCGACTACGAGGGCCGATGGATCAGCGCGACCGCCAGCCCAAGCGTTATCTACATGTGTAAGCTTTTGGTTTTAATGTAACTAAATCTTGTTGATTGGGTGCAGCTTATTTAGTAAGTGTTTTATTTAATTATTTGAGACTTTCTGCAAGCGACTTTCGGTGCTAAAAATACCGTCTCTGGTTAGTAAACGGAAGTGGATTGCAAATTGGATTAAAACAATATTTTATTTCCTGTTGCTTAGCACGCCACATAATTGTCGTACAAGATGTAGAAAGGTATAAAAGCACATGTTAGTATATTTTAAAGTTATCTTCTTCGACAAAGCGAAAGCATTCGACAAAGTCTGGCACAATGGCTTATTATAATTATAAGCTTTACAAACTCGGTGTGCCAGACCGTCTCGTGCTCATCCTACGCGACTTTTTGGCTAATCGCACATTTCGCTATCGCATCCAAGGGGCTCTATCCTCCCCCGACCCTATCCGCGCAGAGGTCCTTCTGTGCTAGCTCCCCTTATATTCACCCTATTCACCAGCAATATCCCCAAATGTAAAAATGCGCAGTTAGCTCTGTTCGCAGACGATACGGCCATTTATTACACTGGGCTTCTCGCAGACCCGACATCTCGTACTTTCCAAACCGCGGTCGACAAGCTCGGCGCCAGGTTTAGAAAGTAAAGAATCGAAGTCAACACCGACAAGAGTCAAGCCGTTCTCTTCAGGAAACCGCAACTCAAACTCAGACCTGACGACCCCCGACCGATCAAGATGTACGGCAAGCCGATCCCTTGGAAAAATCAAGCCAAGTATCTGGGTGTAACACTGGACGGACATCTCTCCTTCTCAGAGCACATAAAGGTGGTTCGTTCACGAGCCGCCTTTTCTGGGGGTAGACTCCATTCCGTCCTAAACGCACGCAGCAAATTGTTACTCAGGTGCAAATTTATTTATATATTTAAATGCCTTAAAACTATCATTACAGGTCTTACAAACCTAATGCGATAGCTAAGTCACACACACAAAATTAAAAATAAGTCACAACTACATCTCAGGATCATAAAAATCATTGTTTGTAACATAATGTAAACAGTAGTAAGTACTTTTGCGAATTCACCCCAGTGACATGTAAATATATCCATTTCGACCTGAATATAATTGGTGGTGCGAATTGCTCGAGTTAGAGGGGTTTTGGCCAGCAAGTTGGTCCTGGCTGCTGGCACGACCAGCAGTGGCGGGGGCCGTCGCCTCCACACATAACGGTCGGGTACGTACAAGTGCAACTGCTGCAGCACTCCCGGGTTGTGCTCTATGCCTCGGAGCAGATTCACCATGTACCATGTAGTTATACAGCGTCCACCCGCCCCATCATGACATATGCCTGTGCAGTTTTCGCACAGGCACACCCCTGACATGTCCATAGGATGCAGACCCTACAGAACCGTTTCCTACGTAAAGCAAGGTGATCCCCTTGGTTCGTTCGTAATAAAAACCTACATTTAGATCTTAAAATCCCACTATTCAGCAATTTATGAAACGTGCTTCCAAGCGTTTATTTGATACCGCCGGCAGCCATCGCAACTCTCTGGCTGTGAAGGCCGCCAGCTATGTCCCCTCTAGAATCAGTAAAATCCGCCGTCCAAGGCATGTACATGTTAGGAAAGCAGTAGAGCCACTAGTACACTATACAGGCACAGACACAAATCGAAATCCCGACCTCGCCGCCAAGGTCCTCCGCGTCCGCGATCCTCACCGAGTAATTCTGCTCCCGGTCCCTTGATCGGATCCGTGCCAGCTGGTGGCGTAGTCAGTAGCCTGTAGCTTTAAATTCCCCCGATAATAATAATGAAACTAATTTGATCCAGGATGTCCCAAACTTGCTGTCCTCCCCCAGCGATGCCCTAGGCCGAGGTTCGTACCCCACAGGGGTGCCCTTAGGTCACTTGTGGTCGCTTAGTTTATAATTAATTTGATCCAGGATGTCCCAAACTTGCTGTCCTCCCCCAGCGACGCCCTAGGCCGAGGTTCGTACCCCACAGGGGTGCCCTTAGGTCACTTGTGGTCGCTGCTGCTCGTTTTCTTGTCCCAATCCGGTCTGGCTTCGTAATGTGTACGAAGCTCGTAATATTCGTAGTAGTCATAGTGCCGTCCACGCGCAGAATTCGCGTTAGATTACCCGACGCATTACATGACACAGTAGTCACATTACACACGTCTGGACCCGGCTTTACGCACCTACAGTGATGGTATTTTAAAAGGTCGAGCTATTTTCAAACGCATTTGGTCTTATTACAAAACAAGGTTTTTCTTTAGTCATGGTTTAAACCATCGAGCCTGTTTTTGAAATAAGAACATAACAGAAATCGGAATACAGTTCCTTTTATAAAACTTACATCTTAGTCCGGTCTTAAGTTGACAATTTTGTATTAAGAACTTTACTAAAGTCAGCCTAAAGTTCGAAATACAAAAACTGGCTTGATGGTTTAGGCTTGGACTAAAGTTAGATCGTGTTTTGTAATAAGACGGATTCGGTTTTAAAGCTGTAACACAAAAACTACGAATGCAAGGAAAATTTATATTTATGTCTATTGAAATTAAGATCAATATTGCACACCTTTAATCTTATGACGTAGTGTAGTGCAATCGTTTACCATAGAACCTTTTCATAAGGGTTGTTTGTTGGTCTGACTTTGTTTTAAAGATGTCATCTTTAACGATTTCTTTTCGATGTCAAAATAATAACTTTGTCAATAAATAATAGTGAATTCATTACGTTTTCATTAAATTGTAGCAACTGTGAAGCCCATCTGTCGGGGAACAGAAAGTGTGAGATCTTATAATTTTCATAGTGATTTCGTGACTTCCAATTACCGTATATTATCCAATGACGTATTATAAATATATCATTGATATTATCTGCGTTATTATTCTAAGATTATTGTATACCCACCTCATATACAAAACCTGCAAAATGTATTTCTCGGTCAAAATTTTGGCATTATTTGACAATTTAATTTTTTGCCAATTAATGTATTAGTACTTTCTTAGTTTTCTTCAATCGGTGAAGGAAAAACATCGTGAGGTTACCTGGACTAGACTATTTTATTTAATTTATTTATTAAATAAGGTAGGTACACCAACAGCTTCTGTATACAAAATATCGAATAACAGTAGATAATAGTTGAGTTCTTATACAGTTGCCAATAATAGGTGAACCAACATTCTCAAATACAGTGACAACCTAAGGTAAAAAAGAAATGCATAAAAATTAAGTGGTAGGTAACAAATAAATAAACAGAAATATAAAAAAGACATAAGTTATAAGATTGCAGAGGTTGCAAGTACGGCTTCCAATACCGGGATCCCGGACATTTTTTGGCATCTTTCTATACTGGTATTGAAATGTCTAATTCCGGAATCCCGGTATTAACGATTTGTTTTTGCAATAGTAACTTTTTTATCTGGGTACGTTTTAGAGACTGCATATTTTAATTATCTAATTTATAGTACAGAACAGACAGTTAGATACATTTCATTACTACTTGCTAAGGGATGGGATTAGATATGTTGTACTTTGTATATGCCTCTCGATCACACATACGGTATTGATGTCATTTATGTTTTGTATATGTTAAAAATAAAGAAATTTAAAATCAAAAATCAATGTTGGCAAAGCGTAGTTTGTAATATGTGCAAGCAAAAATATAAGTAAAGGTACTCGACCTTGTAATAATTATTGTTCGACTGACGCGCGTGCATTCGCAACTGGCACTCGTTTGACAGTTTGAGATCGATCGCCTTACGGAGGCGTCGATGTGTGCGTGTCAGTTTTCGCTCGTTCTATGGAGGCAACCTTCTGAACCTGTCTATTTTGTGGTTAATTCGTAAAGCCGCAGCCGCTATCATGTTCAATAATAATAAAAGTTAAAAGTCCAACACCGGTAACACTTTAATAATATGTCGACACAATGTAATGCGTCGTTCAGTTTTGAATTTGTATTGTAGGTGCATTGTGTCAATTCAACGGAGTATATTCTGTACATAGCGATTAGCGAGGCTATAGGAGCCCGATCGCGCGTACCATAACCACACCACATGCAGTGACAAAATGTGGGCAAATGTGTACAGTGTCTATGTTTCATATCATCACTACTCACGGGGCTTCAGAATGGAAGCTTTGTGACATTTTTTTGTGCCCATTTGTCACGGCCAAGGTGTTTCATCAGTTAAAATGTCACAAACACCGACCCAGTCTTATGTTATTTTTTTAATAAATAATGTAATAGATAAATAAATAAAATCATTTTATTTCGGACAACTAAAGATCCATAAATTGCTAGTAAGTGTTTCTGCCGCCACAGCCTTCGGGATGCTATTGTGATTGCCTTTATTCTGCTTAAAAGAGAGGCCGTTTTTTTGCGCATGATGGCCTGAAATCCATCGGTATGGGCTACCGCGAACATGTGTGAGGCACTGCAAAAACGAGGCATTCGCAATAGCATCCTAAAAACATTATTATATTGGACGCGTAGAACATCCAGCGACCTTTTCGAGTAGTTGATCCAAAGATTACCGGTGTAAAAACTATGACAATAAGCTTTAAAAAGCGTAATCTTAACTTGGTCAGTACACCGAGCAATTCTTCGTGCCAACATAATTATCCCTGACCGCCAGAGCCCTTCGCTCCCACTCAATGTCACCATGGTCACTGCGGTCGTCGCCGTCGGTAAGAAAATGCCCAAGATATTTAAACTTTATGACTCTACGTATTGACGTACAGTCACGAGCACTAATTAGTATACACTTAGCAAAATTTAAAAGCGGATTTATCGCGCAATATTGATTGCAACTTTGAAATAAGACCTATTTCATTACAGTATAGGTCCTAAAATACTATGTTCGTAAGAACATAAAATTACAATCAATACAGTAGAAGAAAAACATATTTACAAGTTGCTAAGTGTATACATATTGGTGCTCGTGAGTCGTGACTGTACCATTTATGACAAGTTCAAGGGCATTTTCTCGGCACTTACCAGCGACTCCAAAAACTATGTATTCACATTTTTTTGCATTATAGACCAGTCCATGTGCACCAGCGCAGGTCTCACATATACATTTAGGAACTCCACGATAGCCCCCGGTGACGAGCCCAGCAGCACATGTCAAAAATAAACAATATAATAATAAAATAAACAAGTTGTACCATTAATATTAATGGGAGCCAGCTCCCTGACCTCATTGAAGAGCTTCTCCTTCTGGTACTGCACCACGCGGTCCAGCCAGCCGGTGCGTTGCAGCCCGATCGCCGCTAGCGCAGCCGACACCAGTAGCACGGCGATGGAACACGTCTACGCATGATAGGTAATAAAAAATCAAGCCTGTAGTCCCCCAAAGGGGGGCGCAGAGGTGTATGTCATACTCCCACAGTTATTTTTCGTTACAATAAGTCCATTGGCGTCAAAGGTATAAGGACTGTAGTAGGGTGGAGGAGCGCTTTTTTTAAATGGCATATAGGCAAGATAATTTAAATTATTAATTTATTGTTCAAACACCGTGTTACAGATATTTTTCCACCAGTTATGAATAAGCAAAAGCTGTGCAATACAATACAGTACTTATCTAAGTGGAAAAAGATCTCCTGTATCCTGTACTAGTTGAAAAACTGTATCACAGGAGACATGGCCTTCCGTTTAAAATGAGACAGCGTTTTGACAATACATGTATGCCAACGTTTGTTGGAAAAAGCTTAAATGTAGGTGGATACATGAAAAAGTATGAACGAGCAGGTAAGTATAAAAAATAACAGTAGGTGTGAGCGTGTTGTGTGGTGTAACTGTGTGAGTAAGTCGGTGTAGTGAGTTGTGTATAAGTGTACAGAGTTCACTATTAGTAGAACTAGATCGGTTGTCAAGTACAAGGAGACTTTCAGTATTACTATACAATGAAAGTTTTAACAGCCAGTCACGTAGCAACAATTTGCACTTTTTGAATGAATACTCGTAAATGTTGAGTTGTTTGTTCGCTTTGTTATAAATAAAGACGAGGACCGAGAACATAGAGATGTCGACTAGCAAGAGTGGTCCTATAGCGTACGGTGGTACATACATGACTTTGCGTTGTTTCTCACTCATAAGCCGTGGGACATAGATGAGAGGGGAATGTTGGCGCAGAATTGATTGAAGGACAAAGAGCTGTCTCACAGATAGAAGTTTACACATAACTAGGGGTAATGGCGTGGTTTCTCATGTATAACCTTCAAGATAGCTCTCAGTGCTCTTTCAACTTTTAGAAACTCCGAGGCATAAGCACCACCTCACGTTGAGGTGCATTATGAAAGAAAGGACTGTGCCAAAGCATAATACATAGCTGTAAGCGAACCACTCTGCAGAGTTGATCTTAGAGTCGAGGAAGACAACAAGGTACTTGACGTTGTTTGCTCTCTCTATGCATTGGCAATTGCAGGTCTGTGTATTTGTGCCAAGACAACTATGACCCTCAAGGGAGAGCCAGTAACTTTAAGGTTGGGATTTAGTGGATGGTCAGAAAACGACATAATTATTTTTAGCGAGATTTCGAGTGCGAAAGTTTTTATTTAGCCACGTCATGATAATTCTGAGAGCATTATCTGCATCATTTTGAGCATCTTCCCAGGTTTTGCTACACACGAGTACAGTGCTGCATAGGCGAATATAAAAAAAAAACATGTTCTGTAGACAAAGTTCGTTTGCGTAGATAAGAAAGAGTGTAGCACCTAGGGCACTACCTTGGGGCACTCCAAAGCCACTTAGATCAATTTTATCACTTTTTGAGTTTTGTATTGTCACACATTAGCTTCATCTTGTTAGGTAAGTCTTTAAAAATATTCAGAGCCACGCCTCTTATTCCTATTCTTTCCATTTTCTTCAGAAGGATGGTGGCAGAGACAGTGTCAAATGCTTTGCAGTCATCTGGCCTCCACATGAAACTAAATATAGTCTCATGCTGGAGAGGGTACAAAATAAATTTATAAGATATTTATATAAGTGTTATTACGGAGTCTATCCCTTTTACCCGTTAATGTATCCAACCTTATTTATTTTAGGTATGGTAGGATACAATAAGCTAAGAGTTAGGAGGGATCTCGCACTCACCTCATACATATTTAAGTTACTGAGAGGGAAGGTACATAATGCAGTTATTTTAGCGCAGGTGAGCCTGTGTGTTCCGGACAGGTATGTGTGGCGACGACGGCAGCCGCCACTGCTAATGGAACCGCGCGCTCGGACCGACCTTATAAGGGAGGCGCCGCTGACGCGTGCTCTTCGCACGCTCAACCTCAAAGCGATTGAGACGGACTTATTCGGTTGTTCTCTGAGTGAATTCACAAGGAATGCATTGTTGTGATTTTTTATAGGTAGGTACATAAATGTTACTATTTAGGATAATTATGTTCAGAGAAGCGCATTTATCGCATTGGATTACCCTGTAATGGTAGATGTAAGAAGGAAAACAAATAAATAAAAAATGAAGTAAGTTGCCACCGCGTTAATCTAGCGGCCATTTACTTAATTACCTATCTATAGATTTGGAGCATTGTGAATAGTTTAACCGGCAAAATTATGCAATGTATTAAACATGTTTTACTTATAACTTTTCGAACGAACCCATCAACATTGGCAAGCACTTTTATGACTGAATTTAATTCTAATATCAAAAACCGAAGCAACCCTTGCGATGTGCTTCTTTTAGACCAATTTACATACGAGACAATTCCTGATAAATCGATAAGAGTGCAACCTGCACGAGAAGATACGGTTGAACGAATCATCAAGCAAATGAACGATAGGAAGAGCCCGGGTTACGACGGGATACGTGCTATGGATGTTAAGTCTACTTCAGCTAAACTAATCCCAGTTATTACACATTTAATTAATTGCTGCTTGCAGACTGTTACGTATCCCAACCTTTTAAAAATAGGGGTGATACGTCCAATACATAAAAAGGGCGCACGTGATGACGTCAATAATTATCGACCTATAACTATATTGTCTTGTATTGATAAGATCTTAGAGCGTTACATTGGGAATGAGATAAATAACTTTTTGCAAAAACATGGAATAATCAACAATAAACAATATGGATTTCAGAAAAACAAGAGTACGACACAATTATTACGAGAATTTACTGATGAAGTCAATAAACAGTTAAATGATAAAAACATGTCTTGACACTTCTTATAGATTTTAGCAAAGCATTCGATACGCTCCGTTGTGATACACTTTTTGATAAGTTGTCACAAAATGGAATACAAGGGACAGTATTAGAACTATTAAAAAACTATAACACAAACAGATACACCACTGTTAAAATACAAAATGAGTATAGTACAAAGCTTCCATCCACGCAAGGAACGGCTCAGGGTTCAATTATAGGTCCGACAGAATACTTACTTTATTTTAATGATATGAGTAGTGCTATACATTCAGGTTCTGTATACAAATTCGCAGACGACACGTGTATATTGGTCGCTAATAAAAATATCCATGACGCTGAGAAATCCCTACAACGAAACTTCGACCAAATGTGTAAATGGGCTCATGACATAGGATTAGTAATAATCGCAACAAAAACAAAAAATGTTCACATACATTCATCAAACATATGCCACACTATACCTACAGTTATAGCACACGAACACGCTTGCCTACATAGCCCGCCAGAGACTTGCAAACGCCCGTTATTATAGGTAGTTGATAAACACATATCAGCCTAATTGTTAATAACCGATTCTGTTGGGGACCGCACATAGATTGCGTATGTAACAAACTGAGGTCTATTCTAGGTAAGCTTAGCATACTTAGATATAAATTACCTTTCAAAACACTTATAATGTTATATATGGCCCTAGCAGACTCGGTTATCAACTACGGACTCAGCAGCTACGGGAGAACTTATCATACATACCTGACAGATATTTATAAGTTACAACTAAGAATATTAAAAGTAATTACGCCAAAACACTTAAACAAGAAATTCAAAAACAGTGACGACGATCTTTTTAAATACCTACTGTAATGTTATGAATGTGTTCAAGAAAGTTGAATTTTTTACTCTTGCGGAAGTCAATAGACCCGAACTGCTAACAGAAAAAAACAAGACTTGACTTTTTAAGAACGATACCACTTAAAAATAAATACATATTACCAAAGTTCAATAATGTGTACGGGATGAGGGTTGTAGAATACTTAGTACCTTATTTCCTTAATAAACTTCCAGAAGACCTACAAACGTTATACAAAGCAAATTTGAAAAGTTATAAGTACAAATCAAAACGTTTCCTTACACATAATTTATCCTAATGTATGTATTAATGTACCTACAAATTTCATTATCACCATTTGGAAATGATTACATGTATCATTGTAGTGTGTAATTAACATTTATTGTAAAACTTAAATGAACGACTCGCCAGCACACAGATAAACCCTGAGAGGTTTTCGTTGTGTGGCTAACACCAAAGTGTTAAGTGTTTTTGATATAAATAAATAAAAAAAATAAAAAACCTACCCTTACCTATTTACCAACTTTTTACCGTTCCTACGAAAAAAGGGTTTGCGATGACGCGCTTGCCGACACGCACGTACGTGCATCCCTTTCCTTTCTCTCAGCCGAATGAGATGCTCTAAATTGTCTTTATATATTATACAACGTGGCGCTACAACGGTGACTTTAATTTAATACACGGGTAGGGCTAGTGCCCATTAACCATATAAATATTGATAGGTTAAAATAATACGTAAACTGAAAAAAAAAATTTTTCAAACAAACTAAATAATAAAAAAGTCATTAAAATTGGGATCACCCTTGCAAAAATTCATTCATGAAATTACTTACATAGCTTGCTTACGTTGACGAGCGGCAACGCGTCGCTTCGCGCGCTGGCAACCGCGCAACGCGTCTTGTACCTACTCGTGATCGGTCCGATTCTTTGACGGCATATTATCAAAGAAACCGAGCGGCGCAAGTGGTACAAACACTTATCACATCACCCTCTCTTGTTACTATTAGTAATAACTGTCATCACTAATCACTGCCATCACGATCATAAGTTTACACAAGCACTAATAGCACAAATAAATGCGTCCGTATCGCAAGAGGTGTAAACGTACCTACTAGATAAGAAAACGAAAACCAATCAAAGTGTCTTTATCGCAGTACCATGATCTAATTACTATCCTAATTACACAAAAAGAAATAAATAAAACAATAGCTAAGAGTCTTTTTCGCGACGTAATTATGCGCACTAGAGTAAATAAGTGCGTCAAGGACACGGGTTCGACTAGCACTAGAAAAGCAAAAAAAGAATTCGTGTTCGGTGCGGCGGGTGGGTGGAAGGGAGAGCGCGCGTCGCCTGCGCTGCTCGCCAACAAAGGAAATTTCCTTAAATTCGCCTACTCTATGCATTTGTTTCATCCTAATAGTATTGCTTATTCGTTTTAATTTCATTGATGCGATGTTATGATCCGTGACCCCGGCAAATGACCGCTGCGCGACAGTTCTTTATGTACAGGTTGCTCTAAAATGCTATTTTCTAAAATTTTAAATAAGTCCGTAAATAATAACATTTAATGGAAATATAATTTCTTCATGAAACGAAAATGTGAAAACGCATAAGTGTGTTAAATTAAAGTCACCGTTGTAGCGCCACGTTGTATATATTTTAATTTTGGCGCACGTATTCAATTTCATCTTATATTATTATTTTCCAAGTAAGCGTGTTAAGCATGAACATAAAGTATTTTCAAAGATTTTTGATATTGAAGTAAGAACCGATATGGGTCTGTAGTTAGTGACACTGCCTCTGTCACCTCCAGTACTCTTTAAAACTCAATGGGAAATACACCTATAAGTAAACAAAGGTTGATAATATATTATGCTTCACTGGGGCAATAAGAGACATTTTGGCAGTTTTAATAAACGCGGTGGGTATTTTGTCAACGCCGCCCGGTAGCACTCATTGCGTAGGCTCATAATGATAATGTTTAATTCAGCTTCGTCAATTGGTAGTAGGGCCATCGGCTTGACGGAGGGGCTCATATGGGTTTAGCGGTAGAATAATTTTTGCTGGCAGTTGGTTACCAATATTTGCAAAATCGTCATTAACACTGTTGATAGATGTAGTGGGTTCACTCGTGATATTTAGGAGATCTAGTGCTTGTTGGCTTCTTCATATTATTTTGCTAATTCTATAATTATATTTCAAGTTATTTTAGGATTTTTGCGGTGCTGTTCGAGTTCTGACTGGTTATAATCCACTTTAACTTCCTTAAAAGGTTGTTGCAAAAATTACGATAGCGGATGTAAATAGTTTTCGATGTGTCGTCATGTGGTGATCTTTAGATATTTTTTATGTAGTTTATCACGAACTTTATTGTATTTTAAGACACCGGATGTGATCCATAATTAATTGATTTTATTTTTTCAGTACCTTTACTACTTTGGTGTTTTTATTTAAAACAGCCGTCAAGGAGACCTCAAAAAAATTATGGCATCATTGGGATCAGTATTACAAAAGTCTTTTGAAAATTGGAGAGCTTCAATGTTCTTAACTGCATCTGGCATGTTTGGACTATCTATATAGAGTTATGTAGATATAGTGTTTCTATCGGTAAGTTACAAATAGTGGAATGTGATCGGTACAAGGAGGGCCGAAGACTATTGTTGTTGATTTTAGTGTGCTAGTTGGGAGAACATGCGCAGGCAGTAACTCAATACTCAATACTTTATTGCATTCCATATTATGTATTACATAGGTGGTATAACACAGTTAGAGATCAATGTGGACCCTGTCGGGCACAGCAACATTAGGAGAGAGGAAGAGGGCTAAGCAGCAATTCAAGCAATTCAATATTTTATAAATTATTAGATGTGTTTAATTGGGTGTATTTAACATTTTATTTACAATTATGTATGTATAATTACGTAGGATATATATATTGTATATATATACATATATATATATATATATATATACATATTATTATATTGCTTGAATATATATGTATATATATAATATATTATTAGGTTTGTGTATAAAGTTATAGTATATTAGTTATTTTAATTGTATGCATTGCATAAGAATAATGTACGTAATTATTATGAAATTCTACGAGAATTTGTTAATTAAAAGATATTAAATTATGTTATTATTTATGCATTCATAATTTGAAATTTAAATTTGATTTTCTATATTAAATTATTTATATTTCATAATGCTTGGTGTAAATATAAGAGAGAGAATAATTATATTTTATAATAAATTTGTCATCTAAAAACTCCTTTACTGAGTAGTATGACTTGTATTCCAGAAATTGTTTCAATTTATTAATAAATATATTTGTTTTGTTTACTTCTCTGTCATTTGGTAATTTATTATAAATGTTTATGGACATAACTAAAGCGCTGGTCGAGTGCATATTGAGTCGGGATTGAGGTATGTTTATTTTGTTTTTGTTTGTCGAAAAGTGTATCTTGTTTGTGTTTCTTCGCCAGTGGTGTAAAAATCTGGGCGTTTTTTGACAAATTTACATAATTCTAAGATATATAAACAGGGAAGTGAGAGTCTTTTGTGTTTTCGGAAGTGTGGTTTGCTGCTAACAGTTTGTTCTATGTTGGTTATTACTCGAATTAACTTCTTTTGTAAAATAAATATGGTTTGTGGATCTGTACTGTTACTGTTACCCCACAGCATGACCCCATAGACCCTGAGCCATGCCTGGGCATATCCATAGTAAGTGACAAATGCAGTTTGCAAGTTGGTCGATTTTTTTAATTTTGCGTAGGGCATGTGAACATGTTGATAGCTTTGCTCTTATGTTTTTTATATGGGATTTCCAATTTATGTGGGTATCTATTGACAAACCTAGGAGAGCAAATTCATTTAATTGTTCCAGTTTTGCATTGTTAAAAATAAAATTTACTTTTAATAGGGATTTTTGATGGGTACGATGAAAAGTAATTAATTTTGTTTGGGTGAAGTTAATTTCTAGATTATGGTTATCCATCCTGTTTACAGCTGCAGAAAGTAGGGAGTTTAATTTGACGTTTATGTTGTCATCGTTCTGGCATGAGGTGAGCAGAGAGATATCTTCCGCAAATAGGACACATGGTCCGTTTATAGTTGTAGGAAGGTCATATAAGTAGATAAGAAACAAAAGGCAGCCTATTACACTCCCTTGGGGAATTGGCGCGCTAACTGCTTTACTGTGGGATCTCATTTTAATTATTTAATTTGTGTTGTTATCGAAATATAAGTACAATTTCTACTATGGGAATGCTTGTAGTGTTAATGTTTGGAAAGATGTAAATATTAGTATAATAGATCCAACTATGGCCACTGTGCTAACGTCTGACAGTGTGACAGTGCTGTGAGAAGAGTAGGACAGTGGAAAAGTTCTGTCTGTAATCTTATTATAGTGTGATAATTAAATTAAATTATATAAAATAAATTACTGAAATAACGTCATACGTATTTCATGATTTTTGGAGAACCCACCTTACTTGTCTGTTACAGGTGGCCTCACAATGAGTCGTTCCCCCCTTGTCATAAAGTGTCACACTTTGTCGACCCTCTCCCTCCCCCTTTACGTGTCACGTAATTTGTGGGTAGTCCCCAAGAGCTTTAAATTATTCAAAAATAACTGTGGCCAAACACCAAATGATAAAAAAAAAAAAAATTATAGTACCGTTAGCGCACCTACTTAGAAATCCTTAACTACTTATTTGAAAAAGTACCTACTTACATGCTGTACCATCATCGCGCGACACCCAAAGAAAAGGAGTAATTTTACAGTTTCTAATTATTAATACATTAACGCATAAGCGTGTAGGTAATTAAAAACCTCATCAAAAGGTTTTAATTATGCTTTTTTATTGTAGGAGCATCCAAATTTTATGATGTGTTAAAAATATCGATTACAATAATTCAGTATCGTCCTTTGAATAAGCAATTAATACGTATGCAGTCCTGCTTCGACAACCTCGCACCTCATTTGAGATAATGAATACGCATGCAGTCCTGCTTCGACAACTTTGCACCTCATTTAAGATAATTAATACGCATGCAGTCCTGCTCCGACAACCTCGCATCTCATGTGAGATAATTAATACGCATGCAGTCCTGCTTCGACAACCTCGCACCTCATGTGAGATAATTAATACGCATGCAGTCCTGCTCCGACAACCTCGCATCTCATGTGAGATAATTAATACGCATGCAGTCCTGCTTCGACAACCTCGCACCTCATGTGAGATAATTAATACGCATGCAGTCCTGCTCCGACAACCTCGCATCTCATGTGAGATAATTAATACGCATGCAGTCCTGCTCCGACAACCTCGCATCTCATGTGAGATAATTAATACGCATGCAGTCCTGCTTCGACAACCTCGCACCTCATTTAAGATAATTAATACGCATGCAGTCCTGCTCCGACAACCTCGCATCTCATGTGAGATAATTAATACGCATGCAGTCCTGCTCCGACAACCTCGCATCTCATGTGAGATAATTAATACGCATGCAGTCCTGCTTCGACAACTTTGCACCTCATTTAAGATAATTAATACGCATGCAGTCCTGCTCCGACAACCTCGCATCTCATGTGAGATAATTAATACGCATGCAGTCCTGCTTCGACAACCTCGCACCTCATGTGAGATAATTAATACGCATGCAGTCCTGCTCCGACAACCTCGCATCTCATGTGAGATAATTAATACGCATGCAGTCCTGCTCCGACAACCTCGCATCTCATGTGAGATAATTAATACGCATGCAGTCCTGCTTCGACAACCTCGCACCTCATTTAAGATAATTAATACGCATGCAGTCCTGCTTCGACAACCTCGCACCTCATTTAAGATAATTAATACGCATGCAGTCCTGCTCCAACAACCTCGCATCTCATGTGAGATAATTAATACGCATGCAGTCCTGCTCCGACAACCTCGCATCTCATGTGAGATAATTAATACGCATGCAGTCCTGCTCCGACAACCTCGCATCTCATGTGAGATAATTAATACGCATGCAGTCCTGCTCCGACAACCTCGCATCTCATGTGAGATAATTAATACGCAAGCAGTCCTGCTCCGACAACCTCGCATCTCATGTGAGATAATTAATACGCATGCAGTCCTGCTTCGACAACCTCGCACCTCATTTGAGATAATTAATACGCATGCAGTCCTGCTTCGACAAGTTCGCACGTCATTTGAGATAATTAATACGCATGCAGTCTTCCTTCGACAACTTCGCACGTCATTTGAGATAATTAATACGCATGCAGTCCTGCTTCGACAAGTTCGCACGTCATTTGAGATAATTAATACGCATGCAGTCTTCCTTCGACAACTTCGCACGTCATTTGAGATAATTAATACGCATGCAGTCCTGCTTCGACAACCTCGCACATGTGCACAAACTTTTTTATTAAGTATTATTATTTAAATGTCCTTGAAATATCTCGGGACCCGGACCTTTGGAAGGCGTGGAGGGGCCGAAGCCAACTCGCAGAGGCCCCTGAGACAATTTTAGGCGTGGAGTCTCCAAACGAAGATTATCCCTTTAAGCTCCCAAGGACACCCTCCGGTTGTTTCAAGACTAGGTATTGCAGAACCTGGGAACAAAACATATTGGGCGATGGATTTGGGTGGCTACAGTGCAGTGGGTTGTTTCTCAAGAACTGTGGAAGAACTATATTTTTAATTTTTTAAATTTGATTACGTTGCTAACATGAGTTTAAGAACCACTAGCGGGTGCATCATTCACAAAAAAAAAAAATTGGCTAAGAGCATCCTTGCTGTGCTTATCTTAGTGCAAAATAAGTCAACATCTTGCTCAGAAGATTGAAGCTCCGAGCGCCTCATATAAGAAAAGCATTACGCCTATAATTAGTAGTGGCAGAAGGCACACATAAAAGCGGCTTTTTACATAATCCAATAGTGTTGGTTCGCTAATACTAACTTTGCTAATAGTTCAGGGCAGTCAATCGAGCGATTCGCTATTTTAATCAAATGACACACATCATTAATGAGTCGCCTACGATCCAATGTCAGAAAATGGTACCTCTTGCAACGGTGACTGTAATCTATGGATACTTGGTGTGCCTTATAATCGAGATATCTCAGAAACTTTTTTTGGATACTCTCAATGCGTGAATTGTAGATCCCATATTGAAGGTTCCAGACTTGTGACGCATACTCCAAGTGGCTGCGCACGAGCGAACAGTACAAAACCTTGATGGGCTTCAGAGAACGGAAACAGGCTAAGGCTCTGATCACAAATCCCAGTGCTTTCGAGGCCCTGCCCACGATACTGTCAATGTGATGATCAAATAGTAATTTGCTATCCTGTATAATACCTAAATCCCTAATGCTGTCAACTTTGTCCAGGGTAAGTCGGTTGAGACTATATAGATATGATATAGATTGAACTTACTGTAGACTTCTGGCGCGTGAAGGTCATTTGAAAATATTTAGAGACATTCAATCGTAGCAAATTATGTTTGCAATATTCTTCAATCAATATATCCCCTGCCAGATCAATGTTATGTAGGTAATACACGAATAAATTGGCAGAGAGTGACTTTCACACTCAGTAATAGGCCTCCGAAAACGGTCGCTAGCACATAATGACGTAGACAAGGGGGGAATACGTCCTGAGGTGCTTGAGGCGTGGAGAGGTATTCCACAGTTATCAGGAACATCCCAGAGCCCGGAAGATGCTCAAGATCCCTACCAGCATCTTACTGGTATACTGTCTTCCTCCGAGCACGTTTGCTGTTGCGAATCTCCACTCAAGCCGGTCAATAAAGACAAGAAATAGGTGGGACAAGACTTCGCCCGGGAGATAGGCTCCGTGGGGTCGCTACTGCCTAACAGCTCGCCACATGCTGCCCTGCGGGTGTATGTATCTCTCTTGGTCTGGCTCCTCACCCTAGACCCGTTCCGGCAAAGTAAACTCTACCGATACAAACATAGAATTCGGAGCGCGCAAGCCCCACCACGACGTCAACGTAGAGATACGGCGCTGGGGTTATTACTATTGCTATTAATACTGTATTATAATAACCTCTTTCAGATCATACAAAGAAGTTAACTTATTTTTATCGTGGTACCTTTAATGCACAACTTCGAATTACTCTTGGCCGGATGATTTTAATAAAAATGTAGAATCAAATTATCTTATGTACATACCTACTTTTAAATAATAAAATAGTTTATATTCTCATAAGGCGCACTGATTCGTTACGTTGTCACGGTCGAGTTATCCACACTTAGCATATTCGTCACGGTCGAGTTACACTTAGTTACCATTTTAAATTAAGTAAAAAAAAGGCCTACTGCATGCCTGGTTCGCAATCAGGGTTCCGTATCTTTCACATTTGTTCAGCAAATAACTAGTCAAAGCCTGCATTTACACTAATACGAAATAAATAAATTGTTGAGATTCAGGATTTTATTTTATTTCCCTTCTACTCTCACATGGTGTATACGTCTATTTTTATCTATTTTCCTATCTCAGGTATGCTGGAAGAGATTTCTTTATAAATAAGCATCACTTTTGTACGTACAAATTTTTCTTTCTGTTCTTTCTTCTTGTCTGTTTATACATATATGTGTTAGTACATAAATGGTTAAATAAATAGTAAGAAAGATAATTGCGCTTATTGGCTCAAACAATGAATAAAACACTTTACAAAATTGCTTGAAATAACATGTTTGTGCCAAAAGGGCCACAAGTCAGCATAATGTCACGTGGCAAAATTAGCCTATAACGTGCCCACTGCTGGGACACAGGTCACACAGGCTCCTCTCGGTGTGGAGTGGGCCGTGCTCCACCCCACGGGCCCAGTGCGGGTTAGTAGATGTCACATGTCGAATTTTTGGTTCTAGCACATGCCGGTTTCCTCACGATGTTTTCCTTCGCCGCTTTGAGAGCAGTGGTGATGAAATAATTTACACAAAGTAAAGTGTCTGCGGTTAAATCCGGGCAAGTACCTACCAGTGTGGCTTTTCAATTGATATGTAATGACGATAAACTAAGAAAGAGTTAATTTTGGACATTACAGACATCGGTGAAGGAAAAACATCGTAAAGAAATCAGGACTTATTGTTGATATAAGTCTGACTAAAATCACCAACCTGTCTTGAGCGCACGTGGTGATCAATGCTCGTGCCTTCTTTGTACGAGAAGAGGCCTTTGTCCTGCAGTGGGACAGTAGTAGGCTGGTGTTGTAAAAGTATGTCCTCAAAAGACCATTTCAGACACAAATCTACATGGTGCTCAAAGATTATTATAATATTATTCTAATTATTGTGAATGTGAGAACTATGTCAGTCATTGGTTTTTTTTAAATTTATTTTTGTATTTTTCTCAGCGTAAACATGATCTGGCAGTTTGAGTAATTTATGCGGCCTACTCAAATGTCCTTTCTTTGGTATTGTTCGTCGAATCGTTGAGCTCCTTGAGTCTAAGTTGAGCTGCACGATTACTGACAATTGCGTGCACTGACTGGACAGGTCCACTCAATCTGTATGGTTCTTTCCTCAAAAGACCATTGCAGACACCGATCTACATAGCCTTCACATGATCTGACCAAGATTTTGTCTGGACTTTAAAAGAGACTGTGACCTCTGAGTTTGTTTCGGCCTTTCTTCTCAGAGTAGTCAGATAGGAAACGCCGACCTCATCTAGTTTTAAAAAAAATATGATTGACGTGTAAAAGTGTTTGTTCAAACCTACTTACAGAAATAAAATCATTTATCATTTATGCCTCGTTGCTCTAGTGGTCGCACTCCAAAATCGATTCATGCGTCATACCACTGGTAGCCCCTGGTACGTACGGAATGTGAATGGAATATGAAAATATTATGTATGTAAGAAAAAATCTGCATCTTTTTAATAAAATAAGTGATAGACATAATTTTAATACTAGAAATAAAGATAAAATAGATCAACCATTTTTCAGATTAGCTAAAGTACATACATCTTTTATGGGGTACTGTGTTAAATGCTACAACAAAATACCTTGTCATATATTGCAATTAAATTAAAGAAAATTAAAAACTCATATAAAAAGTTCACTGTGTAAACAAGCATAATTATTATTACAAATTAGAGGATTATATCCAAGATAAGAATGCTTGGGAACATGTTGGTCCAGCTCCATAGGACAATCTAGGGTCTAGACCAAATTAAACTTGTTGCTACTTTAATTGTATAGTTTATTATTTTTATGACATTGATTTGCATTCTGTGATTACTTCAACTCACACACTGACATATTAGGTACTTGTTTACATAATTTGGGAAATCGTATACTTTTACAATGTTTGTAAATATGTGAACACCATGGTGTCTATCACAAATAACTTATTTATCATTTCTACGTTTATTAAATTCTTTTTACCTATTGTGGTAGGGTAATTTTTATTATAGGTGCATCGTCTTCACATATAATTATATAATTAATATATACAAAATATTGTTACAAATTTTAAAAGAGTAACGGTGTAATTTCTTGCCCATTCTTCTCCATACGAAACTACCTTTTGGAAGGGGCGACTAGAATCAATTCTATTTAAATTTAAATGTTGACGTTCAAAAGTGCCTTTTATGTGCCTATTTGAAATAAATGCTTTGACTTTGAATGAACAATTACATGCCGATTTAAATCTGCAGACCATCAAGCAGTTTATTAAAAATACAAGTACACGCATTTTCGATTCTGCTACCACACACACTAACCCACTAACGGCAGCAGCTGCCCGATACACATCTTCACTCGTATCACCGATACGACGCGACGCGACGTCCCAAACACGCACTATTAGATCAAGACGACGACATAACGCTATTTCAGCAGAGGCAAATGTTCGCTCGTAAATCAGCCAACACTACACAAAACAGACGCTCTACATTCCGTACTCGCCGGCGAGTATTTCGCGATCTAGAGTAACTCGACCCCCGACCCCGACCCTTGACCCCGCCCGCCCGTGCGGAGCCTGTAATTATAAACAACGTCCCAAATAATAATAATAATATCGATCCGAGTCCCCACTAGCTCAGTGATCAGTAGCGCGCTAAGGCCAGGTTCGAGCCCCGCTATGGGGCGCCCTTAGCTGCACTACTTAAATTTACTTTGTAAATTTAAATGTTTTTGCAAGGCGAGAGGCCCTTCTGGCCCCGCCGACGCCAGGTTACGCAGTGTAAGTTTCTCGGAGGCCACTGCAATAGGTCAAAAAATAAAAACTAGTGGTCCCTAGTGGTGGTAGAGACCCCTTACTCCCCTTACTCCCCTATTACATGGGACTTGAACATAACTGGCGAGATGTGTGCGTGCTATAGAACAGTACAAGGCGTGATGGAGTGTCATGTTTACTGAAGTGTCTGTCTCAGTTCCTAATGTTCGAACCTACGACCTACTACTTGTAAGTTCCTAATGTTCGAACCTACGACCTACTACTCGTAAGTTCCTATTGTTCGAACCTACGACCTACTACTTGTAAGTCCCTGTTGTTCGAACCTACGACCTACTACTTGTAAGTTCCTATTGTTCGAACCTACGACCTACTACTTGTAAGTTCCTATTGTTCGAACCTACGACCTACTACTTGTAAGTTCCTATTGTTCGAACCTACGACCTACTACTTGTAAGTTCCTATTGTTCGAACCTACGACCTACTACTTGTAAGTTCCTATTGTTCGAACCTACGACCTACTACTTGTAAGTTCCTATTGTTCGAACCTACGACCTACTACTTGTAAGTTCGCGGCCGTTTCCACTGTGCCTTGTTGGCTACACTTTTTATTTATTTATTTACGTACACACGCTACCATTACAGTGTCCCAACTCGGTAGTGCAGTTAAATTACAATTCACTTGGTATCACTACCTAACGCTGATTTAAACTAATTAATAACAACAACACAGAAACATCCCAGGCGTCACGAACTTAGAAACAGCTTTTTTTGCATGAATTATTTAATTATGACTTATTTACACTGCGTAGGTAAATGATTATACTATGAAAAAAAAAAACAAAATGAGATGAGTAGTACTCGCTCCGCGCGGCGCGGCGTGCGCTATGTATGAACGCAAACGAAGCAAAAGGAGAATGTAAGGATTGTAGCATGTGGCGTTCTGTAGTGTCTCCCTACCACCATGGGAAGAAGGTGTCGGTTTATGTATGTAGGTATCTAAGTAAAGAAAAAATTAATTGCACACACTTAGAATCCATATCCGGACTAATATTATAAATGCCACAGTAACTGTCTGTCTGTATCATGTCTGTAACCTATTCACGCCTTAACGGCTGAACGGATTTCGATGTTTGGCAGGTAGACCATGCGCTGGGTTAGCACACAGAATACTTTTAATCCCAGTATAGTACCAACGTTCCCGTGAAATATTGTTGAGCTCTTCGCGGGCGAAGTGTAGTTTGGCAAAAAGCTAGGGTTCATGAGATGTGGAGCAGTGTGTAGCGTCACTTGTCCCTAAAGGTTCATGAGATGTGGATCAGTGTGCAGCGTCACTTGTCCCTAAAGGTTCATGAGATGTGGAGCAGTGTGCAGCGTCACTTATCCCTAAAGGTTCATGAGATGTGGAGCAGTGTGCAGCGTCACTTGTCCCTAAAGGTTCATGAGATGTGGAGCAGTGTGCAGCGTCACTTGTCCCTAAAACTCACACACTGACATATTACTTGTTTACATAATTTGGGAAATCGTATACTTTTACAATGTTTGTAAATATGTGAACACCATGTATCTATCACTTAATTAACTTATTTATCATTGCTACGTTTATTAAATTCTTTTTACCTATTGTGGTAGGGTAATTTTTTATTATAGGTGCATCCTCTTTACATAAAATTATATAATTAATGTATACAAAATATTGTAACATATTTTAAAAGAGTAACGGTGAAGTTTCTTGCCCATTCTTCTTCATACGAAACTACCTTTTGGAAGGGGCGACTAGAATCAATTCTATTTAAACATAAATGTTGACGTTCAAAAGTGCCTTTTATGTGCCTATTTGAAATAAATGCTTTGACTTTGGGCGCCCCCACACCCACCGCCTGCTGGCCTCCACCTGGGAGGAGCCGGTGGTGACTACCAGACCGGCGTCTTCCTCGACCCCCCCCCCCCCCCTCTCCGGAGCGGCGCCGCTGCCTCCCTCCGGGACACGACCGCCTATTACGCAACGGTGGCCCTGCCCAGTCTACGCCCACTCACCTCCCTCTGTAGCCCGGTTCCCTTCACCGACCATCAAGCATGATCGGCGATTGGAACCGTGACCTTTCCCCGCTTGTTGAAGATTAGCCGCCAGCCCCAATTGTCCATCAAAACCGCACTGGGAGAAATTGGAGCCGACGTTGCCCAGGGTGCGCCACGAGGAGGCTCTTCAACATGCACCCCTGACGTTCCTGACCTACGATAAGCTGACTTTTTTTTTTTTTTTTTTTTTACAGGGGGAAATCCTCATGGACTACCTCCGCCTGGGGAAAAGGCGGAGGGGCGTGCCGGACTCTTACCGGCTAAAACCACCCCGGTGTCTCCTCGCACGTGCGCGCGGGGCCGCGGGAATCGAAATTCTTCCGCAGCCCCACACATCATTCTTTTCCCCGTCATTTTTTTAATTAGTATTTTATAAGCCTTTTATACTGTGATGGATTATATTGAGGACAAAAGGGCTTGGGCTTGAATTTGCATACTGAATTTGGTTTGTTTTTTTTTTACATACTTACTATAAATACTGTATATTTGACATTGGATAATTTTTATATACACAATGACATGAATACTTACTTTGTGAAGTATAATATTATTATTTTATTTATTGTGAATGTGAGGACTATGTCATTGTGGGTCATTGTTTCAGTTTTAATCATGATCTGGCAGTTTAAGTAGCTTATGCGGCCTACCCAAATGTCCTTTCTTTTGTATTGTTCTTCGAATCGTTGAGCCTGCTTAACTGTAATATTGAGTAAGTATGTATACATATTTTTTCCTTTTCTTATAATTATGTTCTAAGAACCTACCGATTGTTAACATCTTCAAAATTCTGTACACTTAGTGCGCAATAAAGAATTTGAATTTGAATCCTTAAGTTCTGAGTTGAGCTGCACGGTTACTGACAAATGCGTGCACTGACTGGACAGGTCCGCTTAATCTGTGTGGTTCTTTCCTCGGAAGACCATTTCAGACATCAATCTAGATGGTCCTCATAGATTATGTCCGAACTTTTATATACACATTGACATTAATGAATATACAGGGTGTTTGGAAGGGAGCTGTACATACGCCTAGGGTAGAAACTAGGGATAGTCTGCTACCTAGCCCCGCCCATTATATTGACCTTGGCCTCAAGGTTTTTTTTTAATTTATTTTTATTTTTTATTTGACTTTTTTGTGATTTTTTGACTAAAACTACCTGTAGCTCAAAATCTATCCATGGGACCGGTCGGCTAATGGTCTTGTTTTAATCGTTAGAGTCTTAGGGTCCTGCAAAAAATTATTTTACACCAGAAAATTGTGGAGAAGAAAAGTTATGGGGCCTGAAGTACCGTAGTAAGGTAAAGAAATAATTTTAAGGTAAGGTAGTAAGGTAAAAAAAACCTTGAGGCCAAGGTCAATATAATGGGCGGGGGTAGGTAGCAGACTATCCCTAGTTTCTACCCTAGGCGTATGTACAGCTCCCTTCCAAACACCCTGTATACAATGACATGGGTATTTAAGTACTTTGTAAAGTATTATATTATTTGAATTATTGTGAATGTGAGGACTATGTGGGTCATTGTTTTTTATAAATCTGGGAAAATCTGGGAAATAAATTAAAGATAATTTTTACAAAAAATAAATATTTATTTTACTTTTAATTATTAAATCACAAATCTTAAATGGCACATGTTTGTTTGAGATCAATAAGCCACTTAAACTTTGTCTAAATAAAGAACTATTATTGAGAATACTTATTGCTTACTTTGGAATTATAAGGAAAAAACTACCAATTCAAGGGTAATTATCAAATGTCTTCGATTATTTTGGCGCTTGTCGGGCGCAAGTGAACTGAGTACATACTCGTATGTTCGCCACAAATTAGAACTTCACAACTATGGCAGTCACTCCTTGTCATGCGCCTTTTTTTTCCACGTTAAGGCATTTTCAGGTATCAAAGGACTGCAGATGACCCAGAAATTTAACACTGACCTTCAGCGCGTTCTTCATTGTTGACGTTGTTGTTTCATCTTGTATACCATGTTTTACGCAAATAAATGTTCTATTCTATTCTATCTTTTATTCTTCGAGGTATTTCTGACTGGACGGGCTGGTCCTCTTGCCGTGCGAACGATATATAGATTCAAGATTCAAGATTTATTTATTGTTTGTCACAGGTGGAAATTCAGCTCTTAAAATTAGTATTATAACAAAGTATCACTGTAACATACCCATATATCATAATTATATAGTGCAATTGTTTGGAAAGTAACATGTCCTTTATGCGTAGTCCACACATGACGAGTTTTGCCTCGAATATTAAAGCTTGAGTTATATTGACCATGTAATTGGAAGCTAATGAAGAATTCTCATCGAGAAAGGGGAAGATAAGAGATATAAGAGACATCCAGCTCGGTGGACACAACTTTGAGAACAAAGTCAACAAACGGATCCAGTTGGGTTGGGTAGTGTTCTCGTCGCCAATCCGGCAATGTTTTAAGACTAAGGTCTTCAACCAGTGCGTCCTGCCCGCTATATCATACAGTAAGCAATACAAAACAAGCGGGTCTAGGGCGGATTACGAAGCGTTTTCTCTGTGCAGAACTAAAATAAAAAATAAGATAGCGGAAGCTCATGACCAGTATAGGCATCGAATCCAAGACCAGATGTTGAAAGATCCAAAGTCATTTTGGAATTATGCAAAATCTAAGAGGGGTAGTAGAACTTCGAAAAAGATTTTTAAGAACGGTCAGGAGTTATCTGGCAAGCAGTGCGTACAAGCATTCGCTGAATACTTTTACTCAGTGTATTGCACTGAGCGGGCCGAGTTGGATGTAGGTGCGGCTATGGCAGAAGCGGGTAGTGAAAACGGAGCGGCGCGGGTACATATAGACCACCTTAGCTTAAAAGAAGTTAATTGCGCGCTTCAAAATCTCCAACCCAAAAGATCGATAGGACCAGATGGCATTCCTCCTTACATCTTTAAGGATTGTCGGTCGGTGCTTGCCAAGCCGCTTCAATACATTTTTAACAAATGTTTAAACTCTGCGGTGTTTCCAGAGCAGTGGAAAATTACTCGCGTCGTCCCAGTACCAAAAGGAAAGCTAGGAACTACAGTCGACGGTCATAGGCCAATAGCGGTTTATCAACTCCTGCAAAGGTCTTTGAAGCTGCTCTTCATAAAAACATATACCAACAGGTCAGCTGTCAGAAGCACAGCACGGGTTTCGACCAGAACGAAGTACCACTACTAACCTTCTCAGTCATATGACTCAACTGGTGCCCACAGTGGATGGTGGGGGACAAACTGATGTTGCTTACTTCGATTTTAAAAAAGCATTTGACCTAGTTAATAACGACGTCTTGCTCAAAAAGTTAGCATCAGTTGGTTTTACCCCACATTCATTGCAGTTCTTTGCAAGTTACATGTATGAGAGACAGCAATATGTAGAATATGAGGGATATACATCAAATCCATATTTTACCAGATCTGGAGTGAGTCAGGGCAGCAATCTCGGGCCCCTACAATTTATTATTACGATAAATGACTTACCGAGGGTTGTTAGGGACGCGAGGTGCTTGCTGTTTGCGGATGACCTCAAGCTGTCTCTCGCGATAGGTAACGAGCAAGACTGTGCGAGACTACAGCGAGACATTGACAGGGTGGTCAGCTGGAGTAAGGAGAACCGCTTACAGTTTAACGCCGAAAAGTGTGTGATAATTTCATTCTCGCGCGCCCGTAGTCCTGTATTATACAATTATAATATAGATGGTTTACCAATGATTAGGGTAACAGAAGTCAAGGATTTGGGAGTAAATTTCAGCACAGGGTTAATGTTTCGCGATCATATCATTGGTTGTTGCCGGAAAGCCTATAGAAATTTAGGATTCATGCTTCGGCTAGTACGCGACTTCAAGAACATTAAAGCAGTGGTAGCCCTTTACAACGCTCTAGTGAGAAGTCAGCTAGAATGTAGCGCAGTCGTTTGGGCTCCGCATGAATCTAAATATAGGCTCATGCTGGAGAAAGTTCAAAATAAGTTTGTGAGGTACTTGTACTTACAACTGTACGGGGTATACCCATTTTATCCATGAATGTACCCTACTCTATTTATTCTGGGTATGGTTGGATATAACGAGTTGAGGGTCAGGAGGGATCTCGCACTCAACTCATACCTATTCAAAATACTTAGAGGAAGGGTGCATAACGCAGATATATTGGGGTTGATGGGTTTGTGTGTGCCGGATAGGTATGTATGGCGGCGTAGGCGGCCGCGGCTGCTGGCGGAGCCGCGCGCGCGCACCAACCTCCTGAGCGAGGCGCCGCTGACGCGCGCACTGCGCACTCTCAACCTTATAGCAGGGGACATAGATCTATTCAGCTGTACTCTGAATGAATTCACAAAGGTGGCAATGTTTATAATTTCTGACAGAAGTGTGTAATATGTGTACCTATGTGTTAATAGGGTATGTTGTACCTAGTGAAATGTAGAATATTATATGTGAGTGTGTATGTTTAACTATCGTCTTGGGTTGCCTGTAAAGATAGCTTAAATATGGTTAAATAAATAAATAAGTTAAGTTAAAGTACCGAAACGTGGACACTGACAGTTGGGTTGGTTCACAAGTTTAAGGTCGCTCAGCGCGCTATGGAGTGAGCTATGTTCGGAATTTTTTGGATGGATAAATTCAGAAAATCCGGAAAAGAACCGGAGTTACCGACGTAGCTTGCAGAGTTAGCAAGCTGAAGTGGCAGTGGGTTGGCCATGTCTGTCGAAGGACTGATGGCCGGTGAAGCAGTCGAGTCCTGGAGTGGAGACCACGTATCGGCAAGCGTAGTGTGGGACGCCCCCCAGCTAGATGTCCCGACGACCTCAAAAAGGTGACTAGGACCGACTGGTTTCGGAAGGCGGAGGATAGGGTGTTGTGGCGCAGCAGGGGAGAGGCTCATTTGTAGCAGCGGACTGCGATAGGCTGAGTAGATTGTGAGGAGGAAGATCATCGGTAGCCAGCATTCCTTGTTCCTCTTTAGTGTCTAAACTCAGGTGTCCAAGTTACGGATAAGTTAAACATTCGTCAAATTTACGATATGCAATAGATATCTCAAAAACAAACCTACCTACTAACCGGCTAAACGCGACGCATCGTGCGACGGACGCAGTCCAGCGATTACTAAGTTGGCGCGAAACCGCGAGTATGTAAGTAAAACAATTAGAAAGAGAGAGGAAAATATTTATATTGGATGCTCGTCGTTTTGATGAATGTTATCTTTATACGGACTTAGATGAAGTCAATAGCGTCTCTCTCTAGGATCAGCCGGTCTATTCTGTAAAAATCTCACCGTGAATACTGAGGTGAAGTGAGCTGTCACTAGAGTCAACCCTGAGCATCAGGTGGAATGGCAGATCACTTCAAGCTTCTTCCCTACATCTGAGTTTTCATAGTGAGATTTTTACAGAATAGTCTAGCTGGTGGAATGGCTGAGCTCATTTCAAGCTCACTTCACCTGAGTTTCCACGGTGAGATTTTTACAGAATAGTCTAGCTGGTGGAATGACTCAGCTCATTTCAACCTCACTTCACCTGAGTTTCCACGGTGAGAATTTTACAGAATAGTCTAGCTGGTGGAATGACTCAGCTCATTAATTCAACCTCACTTCACCTGAGTTTCCACGGTGAGATTTTTACAGAATAGGTTAGCTGGTGGAATGACTCAGCTCATTTCAACCTCACTTCACCTGAGTTTCCACGGTGAGGTTTTCACAGAATAGTCTAGCTGGTTGAATGACTCAGCTCATTTCAAGCTCACTTCACCTGAGTTTCCACGGTGAGATTTTTACAGAATAGTCTAGCTGGTGGAATGACTAAGCTCATTTCAAGCTCACTTCACCTGAGTTTCCACGGTGAGATTTTTACAGAATAGGTTAGCTGGTGGAATGACTCAGCTCATTTCAACCTCACTTCACCTGAGTTTCCACGGTGAGATTTTTACAGAATAGTCTAGCTGGTGGAATGACTCAGCTCATTTCAACCTCACATCACCTGAGTTTCCACGGTGAGGTTTTTACAGAATAGGTTAGCTGGTGGAATGACTCAGCTCATTTCAACCTCACTTCACCTGAGTTTCCACGGTGAGATTTTTACAGAATAGTCTAGCTGGTGGAATGACTCAGCTCATTTCAACCTCACTTCACCTGAGTTTCCACGGTGAGATTTTTTACAGAATAGTCTAGCTGGTGGAATGACTCAGCTCATTTCAAGCTCACTTCACCTGAGTTTCCACGGTGAGGTTTTCACAGTATAGTCTAGCTGGTGGAATGATAGTTTACTACAAGGTCACTTCACCAAAGTTTTGTACACATGTTTTATAGTCTATTTAGATGTATGATACATGTTTTATACACGTGTTTTATAGTCTAATTGGATGTATGATACATGTTTTATACACGTGTTTTATAGTCTATTTGGATGTATGATACATGTTTTATAGTCTATTTGGATGTATGATACATGTTTTAAACACATGTTTTATAGTCTATTTGGATGTATGATACATGTTTTAAACACATGTTTTATAGTCTAATTGGATGTATGATACATGTTTTATACACGTGTTTTATAGTCTATTTGGATGTATGATACATGTTTTATACAAGTGTTTTATAGTATATTTGGATGTATGATACATGTTTTATACACGGGTTTTATAGTCTATTTGGATGTATGATACATGTTTTATACAAGTGTTTTATAGTATATTTGGATGTATGATACATGTTTTATACACGTGTTTTATAGTCTAATTGGATGTATGATACATGTTTTATACACGTGTTTTATAGTCTAATTGGATGTATGATACATGTTTTATACACGTGTTTTATAGTCTATTTGGATGTATGATACATGTTTTAAACACATGTTTTATAGTCTAATTGGATGTATGATACATGTTTTATAGTCTATTTGGATGTATGATACATGTTTTAAACACATGTTTTATAGTCTATTTGGATGTATGATACATGTTTTATACACGTGTTTTATAGTCTATTTGGATGTATGATACATGTTTTATACACGTGTTTTATAGTCTAATTGGATGTATGATACATGTTTTATAGTCTATTTGGATGTATGATACATGTTTTAAACACATGTTTTATAGTCTAATTGGATGTATGATACATGTTTTATAGTCTATTTGGATGTATGATACATGTTTTAAACACATGTTTTATAGTCTATTTGGATGTATGATACATGTTTTAAACACATGTTTTATAGTCTATTTGGATGTATGATACATGTTTTATACACGTGTTTTATAGTCTAATTGGATGTATGATACATGTTTTAAACACATGTTTTATAGTCTAATTGGATGTATGATACATGTTTTAAACACATGTTTTATAGTCTAATTGGATGTATGATACATGTTTTATAGTCTATTTGGATGTATGATACATGTTTTAAACACATGTTTTATAGTCTATTTGGATGTATGATACATGTTTTAAACACATGTTTTATAGTCTAATTGGATGTATGATACATGTTTTATACACGTGTTTTATAGTCTATTTGGATGTATGATACATGTTTTAAACACATGTTTTATAGTCTATTTGGATGTATGATACATGTTTTAAACACATGTTTTATAGTCTATTTGGATGTATGATACATGTTTTATACACGTGTTTTATAGTCTAATTGGATGTATGATACATGTTTTATAGTCTATTTGGATGTATGATACATGTTTTAAACACATGTTTTATAGTCTATTTGGATGTATGATACATGTTTTATACACGTGTTTTATAGTCTATTTGGATGTATGATACATGTTTTAAACACATGTTTTATAGTCTAATTGGATGTATGATACATGTTTTATAGTCTATTTGGATGTATGATACATGTTTTAAACACATGTTTTATAGTCTAATTGGATGTATGATACATGTTTTATACACGTGTTTTATAGTCTATTTGGATGTATGATACATGTTTTATACACGTGTTTTATAGTCTAATTGGATGTATGATACATGTTTTATAGTCTATTTGGATGTATGATACATGTTTTAAACACATGTTTTATAGTCTATTTGGATGTATGATACATGTTTTATACACGTGTTTTATAGTCTATTTGGATGTATGATACATGTTTTAAACACATGTTTTATAGTCTAATTGGATGTATGATACATGTTTTATAGTCTATTTGGATGTATGATACATGTTTTAAACACATGTTTTATAGTCTATTTGGATGTATGATACATGTTTTAAACACATGTTTTATAGTCTAATTGGATGTATGATACATGTTTTATAGTCTATTTGGATGTATGATACATGTTTTAAACACATGTTTTATAGTCTATTTGGATGTATGATACATGTTTTAAACACATGTTTTATAGTCTAATTGGATGTATGATACATGTTTTATAGTCTATTTGGATGTATGATACATGTTTTATACAAGTGTTTTATAGTATATTTGGATGTATGATACATGTTTTATACACGGGTTTTATAGTCTATTTGGATGTATGATACATGTTTTATACACGTGTTTTATAGTCTATTTGGATGTATGATACATGTTTTATACACGTGTTTTATAGTCTATTTGGATGTATGATACATGTTTTATACAAGTGTTTTATAGTCTATTTGGATGTATGATACATGTTTTATACACGTGTTTTATAGTCTAATTGGATGTATGATACATGTTTTATACACGTGTTTTATAGTCTAATTGGATGTATGATACATGTTTTATACACGTGTTTTATAGTCTATTTGGATGTATGATACATGTTTTATACACGTGTTTTATAGTCTATTTGGATGTATGATACATGTTTTATACAAGTGTTTTATAGTATATTTGGATGTATGATACATGTTTTATACACGGGTTTTATAGTCTATTTGGATGTATGATACATGTTTTATACAAGTGTTTTATAGTCTATTTGGATGTATGATACATGTTTTATACACGTTTTTTATAGTCTATTTAGGTGTATGATATATGTTTTACATTATTGAAAAGAACGGAAACGGTGCGTGATTTAGGAGTACGCCTTGCTTTCGTAATCACATCGTAAATGTTTGTAAAAAAAGCCTATAGGAGCCTAGGTTTCGTCCTAAGAACAGCCGAGGGTTTCACAAGCATCGCTGCTCTAACTTCTTTGTACAGTGCATTAGTAAGAAGTAAGCTCGAATGTAACGCAATCATATGGACTCCACATGAAGCTAAATACAGTCTCATGTTGAAGCGTATACAAAATAAAGGAGAAAGAGCAAAATGGTCTATGAGCGGCCAACAACGAAATAGGTATTAAATGAAAGTACTATTACTAAGGACTAACTTTTACTATGAACGTAACATTGCAGCTCATTTAGAAAAAAAAATACATATAGGTAAAATACTTAGATAATAAGTGCAAGAAAATGTGCAAACCCATTTTATAAAATACTTATTAACATTAGTTTATGTCTTCAAAAGTATTTCAAAACGTTGTCAGCATACCGTTTACAAGACTCAGCTCAACAATGGGTTTACTACATGGACTACCTGAGTTCGAACGGCCCAATCAGCTTCGAGTGCAAACAAAAGAGCCGAGGTGTGGGGTGCGTGTGCGTCACTCGGCGCAGTCCTTCGCTTACCCTTGTGACGTTGTGTACTGTGCGCTCATCTACGGATTCTTTTTCAAACGTTTTGACCCTGGCTACCCTCTGGACTGTGTTTCTTCCTAACCTGATAACCTGGCTATTAACTCTGAACTTCTGTACGTTTGTGCTTGTGTACTTGGACTCTGGACTTGTGTACGCCAACGGAACATTATTGAAAAATGGCAGAAAATCGACCTATATGTGTTTTGTGCAATCGATCAGTGGTTAATAGAAGAAGGTTAGAAATAACCCATGCTCTTTTTGAGGAAAATGCTGCCTATGCTCAATATATTATTGAAGCTATAGCTCCACAGCAAGTAAGTATTTTTAGACTATTTTTTGGTTGTTTTTACCCGTATGTACGCACCCTATAGCGGTGATGGCCTCATAATATTGTGTCACGATGTGCATATGCGACACATCGTTGGGTGAAGTGTGGGCTCTTTATTGAAAGTCCACGTTACAGTTTTGATTGTATTTTTATGTACGTCCTTTTAGTGAATTATGTTATTTCCTTAAGCGTATGGTTCTTTTCTAACAATACTTAAGTTATAGTCAAAACAGATCTTCTCTCTCTTTTACACACATGGTGCATATGGAAACAGAGCCAACGTTATCTAGCTTCGAAATATAATAGAGGCCAACCACTCATTAACAATGCGTATGAGCATGACTCATTCGTCACGTTGAAAAAGAGCTCGGCATGTTCTACTATACAACACATGATTTAACTGAAACTGCTGTGAGTTTTAAATACTATGTTATAAACTATTTTCCTTTTCAGGTTGAATACAACGGCCGAGAATACGTTTGTCGACCCTGTTGGCAACGAGCTCAACGGGCTGTGCAGCCAAACAATAACCCTGCCCCGCACGAATGTGTTCTTCAAGTGGAAGAATATTCACGAGTGCCTAGCACCTCGGCAAACTGTATGTTTGACAGATGCCGTAGTGTTTCACGTCGTCGAATGCCTGAGAATGTAAGGATTACTCTTATGTTACATTCTAACTTATTCATACCAGACAGTGCCAGAATATGTGATGCACATTTAACATCAAATGATTGGGAAGAGCTCATTGATAGTCCAAATCTCAGACATGATTTTAACAGCTCTCATTTTGTGCAAATACTAGAGCTTTTTAAAAAAGCTGTTTTAAATAAAAATATTCTGGACTTTGAAGATATTGCAAATATGGATCCTAATGAGATTCATATTCGATTGGGCGTTAGCAGAGATCAATTCAATACAATCTTGGAACAAACGCCTTCTTTGTCTGAGTCAAACGCCAAAACAAAACTAGCCATTTATTTAATGAAGTTGCGAACTGGTGATAGCAACGAGAGATTAGCCACGCTCTTTAACATAAGTAGAAGAACTCTAGAAAGGCATTTAAAAACCGCGCGTGATGCTATATCTCTGGATTTTAAGCCACGACACCTGGGACTCGACCATTTAAATAGAAGAATGGTCGCTGACCGTAATCTTATTGTACCAAACGCGTTATTTGGAAATCCCGAGTCTTCTCCAGAAGAAAGGAAGGCAGTAACAATCATGGATGGAACATATATTTATATACAGAAGAGCTCCAACTTTTCGTTCCAGCGACAGACCTACAGTCTACACAAATACGAAAATCTATTAAAACCGTTCTTAATGGTGTGTTCCGATGGGCATATAATTGATGTTTGCGGGCCCTATGCTGCTACCGACTCAGATGCCAGTATTTTGGAAAGAATTATAAATGACGAAGAAGGCACATTTCACTGGTTTTACCGGGCTGGCGACATATTCATTTTAGATCGTGGGTTTAGAGACGTCTGTGGCGATTTGGAGCGATGCAACTACAGTGCCTATATGCCAGAAACCAAAGACCGCGGTGCAGACCAGCTTACTACTGAACAGGCCAATAGAACTAGGCTGGTAACTCTATGCCGCTGGGTAGTGGAAGTTATAAATGGCAGGTTCAAGCGAGATTTCAAATTGTTTAGGCAAGAATATTTTAATCGCGCCTTAAGTCACATGTTTGAGGACTTTCAAAACGCAGCGGCACTCATCAATGCGTTCCAAACACCAATACAAGATAGTATTCATGCATCATCGTTCGTAAATATAATTAATGAACGTTTTGAAATACCGAACCTCTTAGCAGACTATGTTATCCGTCATAACATAAATAGACAGAGGGCATCATTTGAAAGACTCAGCAGCGACCAACCTATTTTTGAAGACTTTCCGGTTTTTTCTGAAGAAGACCTAATTCTGTTTGCACTTGGCACATACCAAATCAAGTTGGCTCGCAGCTACTACGCTGAACACTTAATTGAAGGCTTATACAATATCGAAGTATACCGGGAGCGACAAATAAGTCAGCTCAGAGATTTTATTGAAGAAGAAGATATTTGGTTATTACGTGTGCGAATACAATCTAGACATGTAAGGTCCAGAATATATTATTCTTATATTGTAATTAACCGACAAAGACAAAATAGAGAAGCAATTGCTCATTATTATTGCAGTTGTTTGAGTGGAAGGCGCACAATCGGTTGTTGCGCACACGTTATGTGTGTAGTGTGGTATCTGGCATGGGCTAGACATCAAGACGAGGATATTTTATTACCGGCATCAGAACTCAGTGCTATTATTGTACATTAAATGTATGAATGTGGACGAGGCAAAAGGAGTATGTAAGGATCGTAGCAAGTGGCGTTCTGTGGTTTCTGCCTACCCCCATGGGAAAAGGGCGTGAGTTTATGTATGTAAATGTATGTAAAATAAATGTATTGAAGTAAACAAGTCATTTTATTTTATTTCCTTATTTTTAAGACTAAATCTTAGTAATTAATACGCTAAATCACAGGCTTACATATCTAAAATAAAAATGTATTTAGTTCCATCAATAATGACACTACAGATATAAAACTTCTTGAACCCGTTATTGTAGGGTGATATTAAACCAAAAAAAAATAAAATGTTCCTGGCCGCTGATAGACCAAGTGCCGTACGATTTTGCCCATTCTCCTTTACTAGGTTTCTGTACCTAAGGTGGTATGGTGTTTATCCATTTTATCCATTGATGTATCCAACTTTGTTTGTGATAGGCATGGTGGGATACAATAAATTTTATTGGAAACAAGGAGGGACATAGCTCTTGCTACCTATATTTTTAAATTATTGCGTGGCAAGACTTCAAACCCAGGTATATTGAAAGAAATAACCTGTGTGTGTCCGACAATGATGTGTTGCGAAGGCGACAGCCACGTCTATTGGCGGTACCCAGTAGTAGGACCAATCTACAGAGTAGAGCCCCTGTAACGCCTACCTTGCGTGTACTTAATGACGTAGCAGACAGCATAGATCTTTTTACTTGTTCTCTGAGTGAGTTCACAAAAACCACGATGTACATAATATGTTATGGTAAATAATGAAAGTGTAATTATGGCTACACTATTGAATTAGGAGATTCCTGTAATGATAATGATGATGAGATAATAAATAAATAAATGTTTTATTGTCGATTTGGATGTATGTTACATGTTTTAAACACATGTTTTTGACAATTATTTTACAAGAAATTGTCAAAAACAAATAGCACAACTTGTTTATATGCTTATAGGTAAACGCGGGGTCAGAAGAACAAACCGTGCATCAAACTTGTATTTGGCTTTATTAAGAATAGTTTAGCAACCATTTTTGTGTATTTTAAATACATACCTAACTTACTAATAATAATACAAACTTATTACAGTGATCCCAAGGAAAGTATGCGCGGACTCATCGTCTATGTTCGGGAAAACGAACGCGTGATGATGAGATTTAATGTCATAGAACTTTTACAACTTTGGAAGTACTTGCTTTTTTTGTATTACTATGATTAAAAAACTTTTCAAGAGTTTTGAGTGACAAATGAGGATCTATGACCGGAGTAGTTAGGTGACCCGACAGTGAGAAAACTTCATACAATCCCGCAATGGTAGGTGCATAACTACAAACCGCGACAGTACTAAACTTAGTTTAATTTTCGTATATAATGGAGCCGATTCTCTTGTCACAAAATTCTCTAAACTAGACTAAAAATCACCAAAATTTCGTTTATTCCTGTCAAACGACGATTTCCCATTCTGAAATTGACTAAAGTGACACAACTTAACCAAAGTTTAGTTTGACAGCACTAAGATGGCACTGAGATTATAATTTAGTGAAAATGGCAATTTTGCTATTCAGAATTTTACGTTTTTCACCAAAAATTTTGATTGTAGTAACTAAATCTGCCTGTTTTTAATCGCGATTAAAAACGTGTGGAATAAAATTAGTTGTCATGAACTAAAATTCACACCAACACCACCACCAGTACTTCAGATGCAAAAACAGTACTGTATCTTTTTTCTTTTCTTTTGCTTATATCTCGAAAACGGTGTGTCCTATCGCAAAAATAATGAAAATTTCGACCCCCTTTATACAACCTGTAAACCTCTAAAATCCAACATGTTGGTAAAAAAAAATTTTTTTTTCATATTTTCCATACAAAAAGTGAAAAATTCCATACAAAACATGTCGAGGCAGCAAAACAATGCGCGCCTCCGGCTCTAAAAAAAATCACTTGGTACGGCAAACAAGTACCACGTGGAGTCGCAATTGTTAGAAGCTTTGCCTCTGTGAGGGTTCACTCTATTGCCTGCGGGCGGTGAGTAATGGGTAGCTCACCGTCCGAACAGGACCAGGCCCGTGCTGGACGGCGCGTACGTGTTCCACGCGCGCCTCAAAGAGATGTCAGCATCGAAGAGGGGGCCCACTAGGGCCCAAGCCTGCCGGGAAAGCGGGATCATCCGAAAGGGGTACCGCTGACCCGGAACATAAAGGGCCAAGGAAGGAACACGGGTGGGTTTTAGTCAGTAAGAGTCTGACACTCCCTTCCGCTCCACCCAGAGCGGGAGGAGTCATGTTATGATTTCCCATCCTGAAAAAAAAAAAATAAAAAAAAAGGGTTCACTCTATTGCGCGGCCTTCATACTAATTCGAAAACACGTAAATTATCGAAGCTTATACTTTTTCTGGTTGACCTGTAAGTATTTCTTCTTCCTCTTCCGTATCGAAGGCACATAAGTAAATAATTAATTCTATACTAATTTATATACAAAATGCACGATCATTCTGTTGACGCAAATACCTTTCAGGTTCGAATATGCATATTAGTTGTTCAGTATGGTCTGTGCTGGGCTTGTGCGTCAATAAACGCATAGAAAACAATAGTTATTACTAGGTACTGTATAATGTAGAACTAGCGTTTGCCCGCGGCTTCACCCACGGCTATGCCCGCGTGTAGGTCGTAAATTATCCCGCCGGAAAGTACTACTGGGATAAAGGTATCCTGTGTCCTTACCCAGGTCTTGGTCTACCTTTGTGCCAAATATCGAAACCCGTTCAGCCGATTGACAGACAGAGCTGAGTTACTTTCCCAGTTATAATACAGGATGGCGGACATCGTTTGTATACACTTTCACCAGATACTTTTGGACCAAACCATGCTACTTGTAAAGCTTATGTTAGGAACAGAATAAATAATAATGTGGTTGATAAATGTGTTCCATACAAATGGGCTCTTGATTTTATATTTTGTAACTGCTAAAGAGCTGGAAGTCATGCGGAGTGGCCTCTGCCCAGCGGGATCAGCAGGATCAGCGGGATCAGTGGGGTGATGCTGGCTAACAGCAACGGCAACAGTTAACTGCTGAGCAGCTATTTCATGAGGCAACCTTTGGGAGAAACAAGGTGTAATTGAAATAACCGAAAAACTTGTATCGCGAAGGAAATTAAGAAAAATTAAAACTTTTTATAAAAAAAAAACAGCTGACTTCCAGAAAAACACTACAAAGTGAAAAATAACTTTAATTTCGGAAGTAGGTTTTGTATTTTCGTTTTTTGTCACTGACTTCGGAAATTAAAGTTATTTTTCACTTTGTAAAGTTTTTTTAAGTTTTTCTTTTTCACTTTTTAGTTGCGGTACCTACCTACCCCACAAAAATTCGTATAAGTACCACTACTTACTATGTAATTTTGAATGAATTAAGCTTGAATCGTATGTGCTACAACTAGCTTCCAGTCGCGAAAAAATATGCTTAGAAAATGTGTGTGTACCCTGATATTACTGAATACATATCTGAGGGGCAATTCCCGTATTTTTAAGAACGTTCGCATTCTAATCTCAGTCTCAATCTGTCAAAATTACAATCAATTTACATTCATTTTTGACAGGTTTTTGACATTGATTGTCGCTGAGATGAGATTGCGACTTGAATTTGAACGTTTTTTAAGTACGAGAATTGGCCTACTGAATACTTACATCAACAATCGCGGTTGATATGCTGTGATTTTTTTAAGAGTTCCGTGGTCTGTCTCCGAAACTCATCATCAGGTCTATATGAAATTTAAATGAGACCATTTCGGAATAAACATCTTTCGAAAAAAAAAAATATTAACATCCGAATTGATAACCTCTTCCTTTTTGAAGTCGGTTAATAAAAATATCTGCGGCCATACATTTATTTTCACCTGGCATGGACAAAATGTTTGGAACAGCAGATTTTTTCTTTCGCGATTTTCGGTTTTGTTCCACTGTGAAAGTTGTGCATAAATATGAGTTCCATCATCCTTTTGGGTTACAGTTATTTCAATTACTTACACCTCGTATACATACCTACAAATAAGCATAAAAAATAACGAGTACTTTTAAAAGTTAAACTTTAGCGTAAGACATTTGCATAATCTAAAGGTAGAAAATAGGTATTAAATAAATGATGACTTCCAAAAAGCAAAAAACAATCCACACGTTAACATGTCTGACCAAATTGTTGAATCATCATTACGGAGCTGCGGAGGGAGAGGGCTGCGGAGGGAGAGGGAGCAACGCAACGTTTTAAGTTAAAGTCGAAGTTTCTCAAACGATTCAAGTTATGGACAATCAAATTTCATATTTCTAAAGTAGAATTAAGGTATTGTAATTCTACCTATATGCTCCGTGAACGGGTGCTGCTTGTGGTGACAGGTCATCTTGTGGTGACAGGTCATCTTGTGGTGACAGGTCATCTTGTGGTGACAGGTCATCTTGTGGTGACAGGTCATCTTGTGGTGACAGGTCATCTTGTGGTGACAGGTCATCTTGTGGTGACAGGTCATCTTGCTGACTATGGTTTTGTTATGGTTATTAGTAATTAACTGTTTCTTTATTTTATTTCGAAGGTCCTAGTTTATCATTTGTGCCTTCAAGTTACAGCTATATACGAGTAGGTATATAAACTTATTACAGCATTGCAAATGTAAGCGGGTGCACTCTTTATGCCTGGAGCCTTTTATTATGTAATCAGTTTTGTGTACGTTTCTGTTTTTATTTTTTATTATTTATTTCTGCTTGAGTATAATTTTCAACATCGGCGTGTGCTAGCTGAGATAAGGCAAATAATTTAATTTAATGTTTTGTGTTTCGTGATGTTAATTACTTACTACTGTATAGAATCCAGTTCTTCTAACTGAACAGACAGCAGTGCTGCTGAGGAGTTTGTTCCGCCACATCTTCTCCCCAGCTAAAGCACTAGGAAGTGGTGAAGGGCGGGCGTTTTGAGGGGAGTGAGGGGACTGTCTTATGTGATTTTGACGTTCAAAAATTGCTGATTCTCAGCCTAGTTTGAATAAATAACTTTTGATTTTGACTATACAAGTAGGATACTCCTTTGACCAGCCCATCCATCTGATCCCTCCATTGTGACGTCAAAAAGGAGGGACAAAGGATTTTTTTAAATAACTACGTATATATCGAGGTAGCTAACATTATAGCATAGGTAGCAAATATAGATTTACAGTATTTAACATAGGTAGGCGGATTTGAAATCCAAGAGTTGGTCCCTCCATCTTGACTGGCACATTTGTAAATAGTTGTTCGCTGACTGTTCACACCGCCGCCGGTGAATGGTCGGTTGTCGCGGCGACAAGAGCTATCGAGAGTAGAGTACTCGCTCAGCGACGCTCACTTTGTCGCGGCGACAAGAGCTATCGATAGTAGAGTACTCGCTCAGCGACGCTCACTTTGTCGCGGCGACAAGAGCTATCGATAGTAGAGTGCTCACTCAGCGACGCTCACTTTGTCGCGGCGACAAGAGCTATCGATAGTAGAGTACTCACTCAGCGACGCTCACTTTGTCGCGGCGACAAGAGCTATCGAGAGTAGAGTACTCACTCAGCGACACTCACATTGTCGCGGCGACAAGAGCTATCGAGAGTAGAGTACTCACTCAGCGACACTCACTTTGTCGCGGCGACAAGAGCTATCGAGAGTAGAGTACTCACTCAGCGACACTCACTTTGTCGCGGCGACAAGAGCTATCGAGAGTAGAGTACTCACTCAGCGACACTCACTTTGTCGCGGCGTCAAGAGCTATCGAGAGTAGAGTACTCACTCAGCGACACTCACTTTGTCGCGGCGTCAAAGACTTTCGCATTGATAACCAATGTTATAAATGCGAAAGTAAGTTTGTTTGTTCGTTACGCTTTCACGCCAAAACCGCTAAACGGATTTGAATGAAATTTGGCACATAGATAGATAGACAGGTAAGGCTACTATTCATCCTGGATCGTTGTCGAAGTCGCGGGCAACAGCTAGTACAAAATAAATACAACTAACAACATAACTTCTTATCAGCCATAGCCATAGCTTAATTTGAAGAAATTTCCCAAATATTGAGTTTATTCTGCCCATTCTTCTCCTCATATGAAACAGGGCATCCTTATATGAAAATGAAACATGCTCTAATAATTTTAATACATTGACTTTGACTTTGATAAAAAGGCTAATGAGTCGAGCGTCAAACGCAAAATGAATAACCATTTTATAGTTAAATTGGAGCACACTCATCGATCATTTAGTGATCGATGAGCACACTGGTAAGTGATCGATGAGCACACTGGTAAGTTTTTGAATATAACTGACTGAATGCGTGGTTTATTTTTAAATATAAGTAGTAATGATGACTTAACAATTTTCCCTCTGAAATGTTTGCTTGTGTGATGGTTGTTTGTATGTGTGTGTTTCTTTCTTTGTGTTGTTTGTCTGTTATACAACGTAGGTACTTGTTAGCGCTTATATTTTTTTGTAATGGAATAATAATGACGTATTATTCAATGCAATGATAACAAAATAAATTTACATGATTTTCGTCACAGTTTTATTGTATTAAATTATGTAAAAATTTTAGGTATTTAAGTAGTTGAAACTGTCGTTCATTCCGCAAACAACTTTGTTAGAGCGAACTTATTGTTCATTGAAATTAAATTATGAATACTTAGATAACTTTGATTTACATTCAGTCTATCGCTGTCCGCTGCTCAGTAGGGGCTCCGGCCGACGTCCGCGCTAATCTCAATCTGACAAATAATCTCTACTAGTTATTATTTCCCATAAACTGTAACTATTTAACTCTCATTCTTTATTTTCCGCCTTAATTTTATTTTATTTTTTGTTGAAAACCTGAACAAAAGATTGGTCCTTCCTTACTAAATTCTGGCCCTGTCGCCATCTTTGCTTGGTGTGTGATGCCCAAACGTAGCTACCAGCGATCGGGTACCTTTCTAGTGTCTTAAACGAGGGTAAAGTTAAAAACACAGTGTAACATTTTAAAATTGGCAACAAGTTGTTATAATTCTTGAAGAGTATCATGGAGTTAGAAAGTAAGTATATTTTTATTATTTTTCTGGCCAAGGGGTATCGTGCTTCCCAGTTACTGGGTAGTGGATGTCAGAGAGGCAGGTGCTCCATGTACCGTACTGGTATTCAGCTACATCCGGACTTCAAGGCTGCTCCAACATAGCTGGGAAAGAAGTTTAGTGAGACACCGCGAGCGCTGGCAATCATTTAACGATGGTTTTACTACGAAGTTTAGTGAGACACCGCGAGCGCTGGCAATCATTTAACGATGGTTTTACTACGAAGTTTAGTGAGACACCGCGAGCGCTGGCAATCATTTAACGATGGTTTTACTGCGAAGTTTAGTGAGACACCGCGAGCGCTGGCAATCCTTTAACGATGGTTTTACTGCGAAGTTTAGTGAGACACCGCGAGCGCTGGCAATCATTTAACGATGGTTTTACTGCGAAGTTTAGTGAGACACCGCGAGCGCTGGCAATCCTTTAACGATGGTTTTACTACGAAGTTTAGTGAGACACCGCGAGCGCTGGCAATCCTTTAACGTTGGTTTTACTACGAAGTTTAGTGAGACACCGCGAGCGCTGGCAATCATTTAACGTTGGTTTTACTGCGAAGTTTAGTGAGACACCGCGAGCGCTGGCAATCATTTAACGTTGGTTTTACTGCGAAGTTTAGTGAGACACCGCGAGCGCTGGCAATCATTTAACGTTGGTTTTACTGCGAAGTTTAGTGAGACACCGCGAGCGCTGGCAATCATTTAACGTTGGTTTTACTGCGAAGTTTAGTGAGACACCGCGAGCGCTGGCAATCATTTAACGTTGGTTTTACTGCGAAGTTTAGTGAGACACCGCGAGCGCTGGCAATCATTTAACGTTGGTTTTACTGCGAAGTTTAGTGAGACACCGCGAGCGCTGGCAATCATTTAACGTTGGTTTTACTGCGAAGTTTAGTGAGACACCGCGAGCGCTGGCAATCCTTTAACGTTGGTTTTACTGCGAAGTTTAGTGAGACACCGCGAGCGCTGGCAATCATTTAACGTTGGTTTTACTGCGAAGTTTAGTGAGACACCGCGAGCGCTGGCAATCATTTAACGTTGGTTTTACTGCGAAGTTTAGTGAGACACCGCGAGCGCTGGCAATCATTTAACGTTGGTTTTACTGCGAAGTTTAGTGAGACACCGCGAGCGCTGGCAATCATTTAACGTTGGTTTTACTGCGAAGTTTAGTGAGACACCGCGAGCGCTGGCAATCATTTAACGTTGGTTTTACTGCGAAGTTTAGTGAGACACCGCGAGCGCTGGCAATCATTTAACGTTGGTTTTACTGCGAAGTTTAGTGAGACACCGCGAGCGCTGGCAATCATTTAACGTTGGTTTTACTGCGAAGTTTAGTGAGACACCGCGAGCGCTGGCAATCATTTAACGTTGGTTTTACTGCGAAGTTTAGTGAGACACCGCGAGCGCTGGCAATCATTTAACGTTGGTTTTACTGCGAAGTTTAGTGAGACACCGCGAGCGCTGGCAATCATTTAACGTTGGTTTTACTGCGAAGTTTAGTGAGACACCGCGAGCGCTGGCAATCCTTTAACGTTGGTTTTACTGCGAAGTTTAGTGAGACACCGCGAGCGCTGGCAATCATTTAACGTTGGTTTTACTGCGAAGTTTAGTGAGACACCGCGAGCGCTGGCAATCATTTAACGATGGTTTTACTACGAAGACCTCCAAATAGTCGCAGAGCCTGTAGCATGTGGGCTCCCCAGTTCGGATGGTTTACGTGTGAAGGGTTATGACGATAATGGGTTACCATCTGCCTGTCTTCTCCCAACTGTATTGGAATCGGCTTCCAGTCAAACCAGGTGCAGCTGAATACCAGTACTGTACATGGAGCGACCGCCTGTCTGACCTCCACCTCCTCCCAGTTAATGATGATGGTGAATACGATGATGATAATTAGCCAAAAACTATCAGGTAACAATCGCTTTCTGTGTGACGGCGCCGCCGCCGTTACTACTACCTTTGCATTGTATAAACTCAATCTCCTTTGTATTATATAATTGCATATAACAAGTGCGAGTACTATGTACTATCGAGCTACCATTTACCGGGTAATGTCTTTCATTGACTTGAATGGTGCTGATCCATGCGTCATTTTTGTGAACGGACGCTGTCAATTGGGACTGGTCATCTCTTAGTTGCCACGGCTTATTCTAATTATTTTATTTATGGATTGTTTTGTTTAAACTATTTGCTGTACTCTGGACACTCCACGTGTACGTCTTATTTACGTCGTTCTCACTACGTCAACTATACATTCAACATTAATGATGTAACTAATATACATGTAAAAATATAATATAAAAGAGTGTCCATGGAGTTTCTTGCCCGTTCTTCTCCATAGGTACCTACTATGCTTTGGAATGGGTAACTAGCTTCATATTTCTGACTCACCGGCTCCTTGACAATCCAAAAGTGCCTGTAAATGGTTTAATTGAAATAAATGCTTTGAGTTTGAGTTTGAGTTAGTAGGCGCATTCCCTAAGGGTGCGTTTTCACTGAGGCAGAGATGAGCGGCGACGGCGACGTGTAGGAATCGACAAATCACATTGGTTGAAATGACGAGATGTGGATTTCAACCAATATGTGAATAGGCCCCCCACGTGGTGCCCCCCCCCCCCCCCCCCCCATGGCCATGCATGCATGTACATGGCCCCTTATGGTGCCTGGTTCCCACTTGCAATAATGTTTCGACCTGATCGGCCATCCATTCTGCGTGCAGTGTGTTTGGTAGTTGTTAGCGATTTCAATCTGATTGAGCGAAAACAAACGAGGCTAGTTATCGCACAAGACAGCGCCGTGTGGAAGGGGCACAGGGAGCCCAGAATGGGGGAAGGAGGTAAACTAGCAAAAACAAAAGTTGTGGAACAAAGACTTAAAAACAATATGCATCAAGAAAAACGACGTTTTCAAGGGTTTTTACTCCAAAAACGAATCAAATGCTTAAAAGGTCAATTAAACAGAAAGCAACACCTTCAAATATGTATAAGTAAACATTTTGACCTGGCAATCCGTCTTTTCACAAAACGAGTTAGATAACATAAACTCAAGTTTTCTTCTCTGCGTGTCGATGGCAATCTAAATAGGGTCAGCTCAGAATTTCGCTCCGAGTTTGGAACCTTCAGTAGCGTCCATCAGTTCCTGTAGTTCAAGTAAAGAAGAACAATTGTATTTGTTACCTTATTCCAACTTTGTTAAGGTTTTTACTACTAACCGCACCTTTTACTACTAACCGCAGTCTAAGTTGTCAAGTCGGAATGAACTTCAAAATACAAAACCTGACTCGTAGGAATAGGCTTGGACCACAGTAAGAACTCGTTTTGTAATGAGACAGATGACGTTTAATTTAGGGTTAAAAAAAAAAGAATTTTTGAAATACTTTTGTTCTTCTTAACGCCGTGTATCTACGCCTTTTAAATTATTCAGGGTCAATGGTTGTTCAGACGAAACTGTTTGTTACATAATTCATGTTCTAAGTTACGAGAAAGCCGATAGTCGAAAATTCTAGTCGCTTGTCGTGTCTGTCTGTGTGACCACGTGTCTGTCTGTGTGACCAAGTCGTTCTTCTAAACCACACAACGGATTTTGATGCGGTTTACAAGATCATTAAGAGAATTTCTTCCGCAAGGCTTATGTGAATAATAAATGAATACTGAACTTATATAATAAAGAAATCACAATGTTTTCTGAAGTCGTTATGTCGTATGGAATGGGGGCGGGCGGTTTGCTAGTATATTATAAACTACTGGCTGCGCCCCGCGGCTTCACCCGCGTAAGTCTCGATCCCGTGGGAATATCGGGATAGAAAGTATCGTTTGGCCTCAACCAGGTCATGGTCTACCTATGCGCCAAATTTCTTCGAAATCGGTTAAGCTGTTTTAGAGTGAAATCGTTACCAAACGACATACAAAAAATCACTTCCCATCTCTTTATTTGAATACCTACTCGTATATATGATAAAGAAGTTGAGCCCGAGGGTCGCTGAAAGGAGTCTCCGACCAGTCTCCGGTGTAATTCTTCGTTAATGGTAGATAGGTAGTTGGTTTTTAATCACACACAACACACGACTTAAACTCAAAGCATTTATTTCAATTGAAACATGTACCTGACAGGCACTTTTGAATTATCGTGTAACAAGGAGTCTTTCAGTTTGAGTTCGTTAGTGAAGCTATTCGCGGAAGCTATTCGGAGAATAACGGACAAGAAACTCCATGGACAGTCACGAGCACTAATAAGTATACACTTAGCAAAATTTAGAAACAATTTCTCGTGAAATATTGATTGCAATTTTGAGATAAGACCTATTTCATAACAGTATAGGTTCCGAAATATTATGTTCGTGACAACATTAAATTACAATCAATACAGTAAGAGAAAATCACATTTAGAAGTTGTTAAGTGTATACATATTAGTGCTCGTGACTGGACACTCTTTTAAATCAAAACATTATGTTACAGAGGTTTCTTGTCTGACAATAACACTTTCAGTTCTTTTTACACAAATTTTATCGCGATGCCACCTGCCATCGCTATTCTACCCAAGCACATAATCTTATAACTTAGTTAGTTTAATGAAATCTACTAACAGTGCTAAAATGCTTATCAGTTCAATCTTATGCTAATATTCACAAATGCAAAGGCGTTCTAAGATTATATATTATGATTATTAATGAATGATGATTTTTTTAAAATTATTATGATTAAGTTGAAAGGACATCGTCGATATTGGCCCCAGGACCAACAAACATCTGATGTACATAATAATTATAATTATATTTTATTATACTAATTGCGAATATCTGTATATAACGGACATTCAGCGTTCCACAATGAACAAAATTAAAAGAGCTGTAACGATTTACGACATTACATCAAAAATGCTGCCATCTTTGACAATGACATTTGACATGACAATTAGTGATGCCCAATCTTTCATTGCACATATCGAGAGCGAGATTAATGCGTATGTCCGTCCCGTCATCCGTACCTACATACTTTCCTTTTAACCTTCTTCGCTGTAGGGTATGGCGCTTCTGTAGTGATTTGTGCGACGTTTTATTGGTACCATACACTTTAGGTGTGAAAAGAATTCAACAACAAGAAATTCACGAATGGGCGATGTGCACTCACTCGTAGTTGATTCGTATTCGTGGTTTGTTTTGGGGAATTTATCATCATCTATTTTAAAAACACGAATAGGCATCTAATACGACTGAGTGCACAAAACGCCCAATATTAAGCACGATGGCTACTAACTGTCATACATTTAATAGGAAGGCTATTTCGAATGACATTTTAACTAATCGCGAATACGAACACAATACGAGGTAATGAACAAACGCCTCAAGTGAGATGTATTGTAATATTTCAAATAGAATAACACGCTGGGTACTGAACGGTATAAATTTTGATCAAAATATATCGTTAAGGATCTAATGTATGGGCATCCCTAATCCTTGTCATGCCATTTCAATCATCTCAACTGTCAAGTTATTGCACTCACATCACACTCGCTCGCATTTCTTCGTGATTAGATTGTACCTATACTGTATTCAATTTGCTTTATTTAACACCAAACCAGATAGGTAAATACATTTATGTACTTAAATGTTCTACTGAATCTCTTAACTTAACTAGCCACACACAGGCAATAGAAATAACATTAGTGTCAGGCATTTACTAGCATGTATTTCTAAGTATTGAATGGATTGTTTCTTACTAAATATAACCTCAAAATCTTTGTTTTATTTTTAAATAAATGCTTTCAGAAACTTGTCCGTCATTAAACTTTGTCTTGATGGGCATATAGTTGTAATTTAGAACATGCAAAGTAATTTTCTTTCTCTGTTGGTTCTGGGGCGAACGGTGTATGGATGCAGAACCATCTCCTTTAATTAGTAGCGTCATTACTTTTTACAACTCAAATATTACTACATAAGTAACAACATTTCCGGTAGATTAAGGAATATAATATCACAAATAAATGTGTAAAATAATGTTGTTAGTTTATAGACAAATTATAATTGAAACTGAACTGAACTGTATTCAATTATAAAATTGAGGTATTGACCAATAAAACGTAATCGGCGCCATTTTTTACGTCATTGGGGCGCTGTATCATAGACACTAACTTACTCTGTCAAATGTGGAATAGTTAATATTACTAAAAACCAAGTCATTAAATAAATGTTCCCTTTAATTTTAACTAAAGTTTTAACGAGAACATAAGAATTAATTTTATAGTGAATCTTAAAACAATACCAGCTGTTTTTAATTGACAAAGGAGCCAATATATGGCACTGATCCGAGGGCGTACCGCAAGATTGTAATAAATTGGAATAATTAGTTAGTTACGATTAAGATTAAGTAATAATCTTAACAGGTAGACGCTCTTGCGGCGACATATATAATAATTATATAGAAATAATAAAATAAACTATCTGACATTTTCGTATGTTCAACGTTTTGCCGAACATCCTGTATAACTTATAAATTGTGGAGAATTTCTACAAATTCTAAGGTCGTGGCACTTACCTACCCACTAATAATTTATTAGCAAAATTTGACACCTTGCATGCCACCCTGACGCACGTGTTCGCTTGACATTGATTACAAGTGACATCACATCATTACAAACAAAACCTTACATATGACTTGCGAAAATAATTGTTGTTAATTATTTAATTGTTTAAAAGACAGTAAAAGCGAAACAGCCTTGAACAATGACTTCATTACTTATGTAGGTTAACATCCTCGTACGTATGACGTGATTAAACATTCTAATTTATTTCTTTGTAGTTGTAGAAAAAAACAATAACAGCCGCACGTGTCGGTCACAGGTTCAGCTCCGCTTGCCGCGGTCGGTTTGTGGGCGGGTGACCATCCATTGCATATCGAGTTCCCTCCGGGCTTAGGAAAGCACGTTAAGGCGCTGGTCCCGGCTGTTATTCGTAGATCTTCGAGTCGATACGTGTAGTCTGAAGGCCAAAAGTCTGACAAGCCGCCTTACCGAAGGGAATCGTGTTACTCAGTAACTGGTTGTGCAGGTCGGTTACTCAGTAACTGGTTGTGCAGGTCGGTTACTCAGTAACTGGTTGTGCAGGTCGGTTACTCAGTAACTGGTTGTGCAGGTCGGTTAAGCAGTCGTTCCATGTTAAATACTGGTATTCAGCTGCACCGGTTAGACTGAAAGCTAACAACAACATAGTTGGGAAAAGGCAGGCAAATTGAACTTTTGCAGCTAGTATTATTTAATTGTGGACTGTTTATACCGGATAAGATCGATTTCTAGTTCATTACACATGCATACGTAAGTATGTACAATCATCAGGTTTACATAAGTACTGCTTTTGTTTTGTCCATGTTCATGCACAAGTACTCGTTTCCATACTAATATTATAATTAGTTAGTTGCGAAAGTCTGTTACCTATTCAAGCCTTAAATGGATTTAGATGAAATTTGGCACACAGGTAGACCATGCCCTGGGTCACACAGGACACTTTTTATTCTATTCTGATTTCCGTGGGATTGTTTTCAACCTCTACGCGAAACAAACCTCGGGCACAAGCTACTCTGCTTATAAGCGCGCACCGCTTGCGAGTTCTACGCACCTGATCTTAATGGAGGATATGATCAACAGGGTCTACAGCGCTGTTGATGATAGGCTCATCTAAAATCACAGCATTTTGTTGAACGAGCTGTTCTTGCACAGTGCGACGCACGGCTTAATTGTTATTGTTGTTTGTTACAAAAGTAGTTATTTTTCCACTGTGCAATCGGCATCTTGTTTTTGTTTTGGTTGTTGGTTTTTGTCATTAATTGCCCGTGTCGTAACATTTACGCAATGTACAATATTGTCTGTGGTACCTAGCCCAGATATCAAGCAATGTATTATGTCTGTGGTCCCCTAGCCCAGACATCAATCAATGTATTATGTCTGTGGTCCCTAGCCCAGACATCAAGCAATGTATATTGTCTGTTGTACCTAGCCCAGACATCAAGCAATGTATATGGTCTGTGGTCCCTAGCCCAGACATCAAGCAATGTATATTGTCTGTGGTCCCTAGCCCAGACATCAAGCAGTGTTTATTGTCTGTGGTTCCTAGCCCAGGCATCAAGCCATGGGCAAAATGGACAAACATTAATTAGTTGAATACGAGGCTTTTAGCTACTTCGTATGTGTGTATTTTATCAGAATCAGAATCCGAGTGTTTATTTGTGAAACATAGTTATTTACATAAAGATCTTAGGTTATTATATTATGTGCGCTATGTTTTGCCGTGAAGGCGTACAAATATTGAAATAAAAACCAAAATCATAAAAATAACAATTAAACTATTAACATAAGAAGAAAGCAAAATTAAACTCTTACATGAGAAAAGGAACTATATAACTTTATAAAATTTATAGCTATTGAAAAAAACTTACTATAGTAACAGTCTTAAAAAATCTCGAAACAGTCTTTAAAAATTACATTGAATACATATATAAGTGTTTATCGCTTAAGAAATATTAACCATTATTATCATTAATAAAATCTTCTACAGTCTAATAACATTTTTCTATTAATAGTGAGTAGAGAATCTTTTTATATTTAATTAGGGGCAAATTTTTAATGTTATCAGGTATTCTATTATAAATTTTCGGAGCTATACCAAAAAAACTCTTTTTCATAAATCTGTCAACATGACGGGTGTTATCGGTTAAAGCGGTTCTGCATTTTTTGTCGCACAGTTTGTTTGTATATTGAGAACGCATTGGAGTTTTTTTAACATCAGAGAGTTTTTAAAACAGATCTAAATTGATTTTGACAAACAAAGCAGTTTCGTAAATGTACATAGCTGGAAATGTCAGTAATTTTAGTGATTTAAAGTGAGGTTCACAAGTTTCAGTAGTTTTTAAGCCACACATGGACCGTATAATTATGTGTTTTGTTTGTAATGTGCGTTTTGTTTGTGCTGAATAAACAACTTTTCTTTCTTTCTTTCTATGTTGTTTTGGGGATCCCAACAATTTCACTGATAGTTTTCTTCTGTCTTCTGCTATCCGAATCTCACATGTCAGGTGGTATCATGACCCTCTTTTCAGACATGTCCTGCTGCCGGCGTAATGTTATTTTATGAAAATACTAGCTTCGACCGCGGCTTTGCCCGCGTGGTTGTAGGATATCAGCCCACGGGAATGTATTACCGGGATAAAAAGTATTCTATGTCCTAATCTCTGACCATAACATTCTTTATTCCTGGTATAAAAAGTTGGCAACCTTAGTCCTAAACCAGGTTAGGTTCTACCTGTGCCAAATTTCATCAAAATGCGTTCAGCCGTTGAGGCGTGAAAATGTAATAGACTGACAAACAAAGTTACTTTCGGATTTATAATATTATATTGTATATTTTGGGGATTATTTAAGCAAGTATAACATAAGACTATGTCCTATTATAGCAATGGACATCGCACAGCAGATAGAGCTAGCTATCCTAGAGAAGCAGAAGCCGATGAACGCCGTGATACACCGCGGAGACTCCGCCGTGCAGCAGTTCTACCGCGGTGCCGTCGTGTTCCTGACGGGTGGCTCCGGCTTCCTTGGCAAGCAGCTCATCGAGAAACTCTTCAGGTGAGTAATCATCCTCATCATCATCCTCCTTCAGCCGAAAGACGTCCACTGCTAGACAGAGGCCGCTCCCAAGCGTCGTCACATCGGCCGGTCCTGTGCTCCCCGCATCCAACAGATTTCCACGACTTCACCAGGTCTTCGGTTCACCTTAAGCGAGGCCTACCCATACTGCGTCGTCCAACACGTGATCGCCTCATCAGAAAGTTTCGGTGCCATCCGTTCCTGAAATTTCCTCCGTTCCGTTCATCCATCCGTTCATCAAATTTGAATGAGTGCATCACTCACTCTCAGCAGTCACTTCAGGCGCGTTCCTTATGTGATTTGTTCATGAAATCACTAATGCTGTTAGCTGTTTAAAAAATGAATACGTAAGATCTAGTAAAACAACATTATAAATTAATATAATTGTTGATACACTTCCGTTCTGCCTCATGAAATAATAAATGTTGTATTCAGTCTTTTACCAATTTATTTGACTCAAAGGACCCACAATACAGGAGAAATTGCTAGAGTGGGGTAACATAAAAAAAAATATTGTCAAAGTGAAACGAAGGTTTTAAGACTTTTAAGATTTTATCTGGTTCATCATGGTGTTTCAAGGTTGCCTGGAAGAGATCGCGGAAAGCGATAAGGCCGCCCATTGTATATTAAGTAGTGTTCAGTTTAATTTTTGTTGTTATGTTTTTTGTGGTGTACAATAAAGAATATATAAATATAAATAAAGATTTTATCTGTTTCAGATCATGTGAAATCACGAAACTTTATATGTTACTGAGACCAAAAAAAGGAAAAACCATTCAACAGAGATTAACCAATATACTTAAAGAACCGGTAAGTTGAATATCTCACAACATGGATTTACTAAAACCAAGACACCAGTGGTGATCAGACTGCTTCCTTGGTCTAGTGGTCGACAGCGCGACAGGTGAGCGTGAGAACCTGCCGATCTAATCTGTGAAAATCCGGAAAAACTTAGGTGAAGTGAGTTTGGAGCCTGGTTAGGTTGGGAGTGGGCGGGCCTCTTCGGGTCTAGGAGGGGAGTGACGTATTTGACTCCCCCCGCGACGCCTAAGAAGGGCGCGCGTGGAACACTACACGCCGCCACATTGGGTCCTGATGTGTGGGGTGCGACGGACGTCCCCGAATCCGTCGCCCCTGGACCCATTTAGGGGGGCTGAAAGAGGGCGTTGTCTGCCCTCCGGCGACGCTCGGTGCGCCTTCTGCGGGCCGGGTGAGTGGACGAGATCTCCCTCTTCCTTTCCGCAGCCTCTTGCAAGACGACTGTTTCGCAGAAGGAAACCACCGCGTCCCAGGACTCTCCGCTGCCGACCATCGACTCGACTATGTCCGGCAGCAACAAGTCACTGCCTACTTCTGAGATGAGGGCACGGCGCGGCTCCTCCCAAGCGGCAGGCTCTGCCAGCGTATGCCGGCCGGCTCCCTATTTATGCGACACAGGTACTTCCCGAAGCAACCATGCCCCGAGAGCACCTGCGTTGCCCGAAATGACAGGCAGTCATGCCTCCTCCCGAGCCAGCGCTCGAGCACCGGCCGGACAGCCTCGATGGTGACGAGGCCGGCGGTAGGTCGCGAGACCTGATCCCGCCATTCCGCCACCAGGACCTCGCGAAGCTGAGACCGACGCAGCTCCACGTGTCGCTGCATCGGTTTCTCATTCCCACGCCCTCGCTTCCTCGAGCCACCGATACAATGACGCGAGTACTTTCGCCTCGAGGTCCCAGGGCGGGGATCCGGCCAGTATGCAAGACGCCTCGTAGGAGATCTTGCGATACCCCCTGATGACTCTGACGGCCATTGCTCTCTGTGGCTTTCACAAAACTGCAATGCTGCCGGCTGTCAGGTCAGAGGCATACCGGGGCCCCATAAAGGGCCATGGATCGCACGATTCCCATGTAGAGCCGCCTACAGGCGGCGCTTGGGCCCCCCAGAATGGGAAGCAGCGTTGCAAGCGCGCCAGCCGCGCCCAGCCACTTGGGCGCCAGCCGTCGGAAGTGGGGCCCGAAGTCCCACCGGCTGTCGAACACTAATCCTAAATACTTCATGGTGGACTCGACAGCGATCCGAGCCCCCCCGACCACGATGTGTGAGCTGGGTGGTGGCGCCCGCCGGGGACTATGAAACACCATGGCCTCCGACTTGCTGAGGGCCACCTCCAGCTAAGGCGACGTATGCGGCCCACCACCTGTTAGACCGCAGCCGTCACCAGCAACGCTGCCTCCCTGCGTGAGCTCCCCTGGGCAGTGACCAGCGTGTCATCTACATAACACGTCAGGTCTACGCCCGGTTGGAGCTCGCTTCTCAGCACCCAGTCGTACCCGATGTTCCACAGGAGCGGGCCTAGGATCGAGCCCTGCGGAACACCGCACGACATGCGGCACTGGTTTCCGCCATCACATCTCACGTAGGTGACACACCTTTCCGACAGATAAGCCTCAACGATGTGGCGGAGGTAGGAAGGCACTAGATGGTAGCGCAGAGCCTCCCGAATACAACTCCAGGGCAGGGTGTTGAAGGCGTTGGAGATCTCCAAGGACATCGCCAACATCACCCCGCCCTAGGACACCACTTCCTCCGCCAGGACTCTCATCCGCAACACAGCGTGGATGGTGGAGCGCCCATGCTGAAAACCAAACTGGCTGTCGTCCAGGCCCTTCTCCGCACGCGTTAATTTTATTCCAGGGATAAACAAAATCTGAATGGTGAATTCCGTAATTTTTAAAAACGTACTCATTCTAATCTCGACCTTAATTAATCTGTTAAAACAAAAATTTGTCTAGTTTTTGCCATTGATTGTGGCTGAGGTCAGATTGTGATATGAATTTGAAGTACGGGAATTAGCCTTCTGAGTTTGATAAAATCAGCTCTAAGACAAATAATATATTTTCTCCTTTTTCTAGTTATACGACACTCTACGTAAGACGAAACCTAACTTCGCCGACAGCATCGTGGCCGTAGAGGGTGACGTCGCTGATATAAGGGTCGGCCTCAGTGAGAAAGACTGGAATAACATCACAAATGAGGTAAGTAACTGGTTTTATACAAAAAAAAATACAAAAATTACTGTTGTCAATTATTTGATTTCTCTAAGATAATAACTATACATGAAAAAACGACATTTGCATAAAGTAATAGAAGGGTTTTGTTAATTAAAATCTAAAGAAAACAAAAACCACAAATAGTTCAATTAAATTAGGACTCGTGGCGTCATCAATGCTAATCTGTTACTTCGAAACTACACGAATTTACACGAAAAGCACTCAATTTGTAAGTGTGTAGCACTACAAATTGGCATTCAGAGGTAAGTTTGCGATCCATTTGTTTTCATTTTTATCAGATAATTCTGAAACAGACCATACAAACGTCATCGGTCGCATACCGCGCGTGGACGTCCGCCACTTTGGCTGCGTACTGTCCAGTGCCTATTTAGTTAGACTGTCGATCAATCTCCAGGTACACATAATAATCCACTTGGCGGCGACGGTGAACTTCGACGAGCCGCTCCACGTCGCCGGTCTCATCAACGTGCGAGGGACCAGAGAAATGCTCGCGCTTGGCAAGCAGTGCACTAACCTTAAGTGAGTTCGAAACGTGTCATTTATGATAGTTGAACAAGAATCTGTTGATGCGCGGCCAATATCAGAACTAACGCCGCCATCTTGTTTTTTCAATATTTTTCACAAAACAATTGCACAAATGTTTACCAACAGCACCTCCTGTCAACGTCATTCGAGCGGCAAAAGATCCTTGTAGCTGTGTCAGTGTAGACTGAGATCTATAGAGTTTACTCAAAGTAAAGTAGCGATACATATGGAAATAACCCTTATTGTTATGAAGTTAATGTTCATGTTCGAATCAACTTGGCTACGAGCTACATGCTCAAGCGATACGCGTCTTGCGACAGCGGCTGCAGAGAAAACAAACGAAACAGTTGTTTAGAGTATGCCACGAGGCACCGCGACGCGACTTGCGGAGCGATGGACGGAAACAAATGAAGCGCGCGCGCGTCGCCCGTCAAGTCGCATCGCTCAAGGCTGTGAACGAGGACTTAGGCTAAGCTTTAATCCTGTCACTGCCGCACAACTGTCCAACTACTAGTCCAAGATAGAGACGGGAACATGTCTAAGCCAAAGCACGTGCTAAGTATTTTTTATAGATCTCGGCCTTGGACTCTACTCCAGGTAAGTAGGTACCTTAGCGTTCCATACGAAAATGTACCTTATTTGAATAACAAGTATGTAATTTACAGAATTATAATCATTAAAATTAATACAACACTAACCAGGTTCATATAACCCGATATTTCTATAAGTCCTAGTACCAAAAAAATCGAAGACATCTGACATCTACCAACCCGCATTGGGCCCGCGTGGTGGATTACAGCCCACTCCCTCTCACCTAGAGGAGGCCTGTGTCTCAGCAGTGGGAACATTATAGGCTGATAATGCATTCCTATAGGCGTTTGTGATCAAGCGTTTCATACGAATATGATCAATGATCATTAATTTTATTATAATATTAAACAAATAAAGTAATTTTTTTGCTTCCCCTATTGATCTCAGGCTTATGGTAAGAAAGAAAAATACCAGCTTGCGTTGTGACATTTCCACGTCAGGAACCGTGAACGTGACAAACACACGTGACAAAACTATTTTCAACAGCATTTTTCTCATTAGATAATATATAAACAATGTCAGAACCCCCATCCCCATTAAGTGTGAATGGTAACGTTGCTTTGTACGAAGTATTGCCCGTTGAAATGTCTCAAATATATACGCAGCTTAAGGAATATAAAATCATCTGCAGCCCCTGCAGGTGATTAAATTATTAGTCTTTCCCCAACTTTGTTGCCTCGGCTTCAGCAGCAGTCTAACAGGATGCAGCTGAATACCAGGATTTAATATGGAGCGACTGCCTCTCTGACCTGCACAACCCAGTTACAGTCAACCGGGGTGAATAGGGATGCAGGGGTGAATACAGACGAACTTTAACTTTACTTTTTTTAATAATATAGTTAGGTGCCAACAAGGGCACTTAATCGTTAATTATATTACAGTAAACACATCTACATCACCATCACACATCATCATCATCATCTACATCTACTATCCTATCGCAGGTATGCTGGAAGAGATTTCATTAGAAATAAGCATCACCTTTGTACCTATTTTTCTGTTATTTTCTTCTTGTCTGTTTATATAAGTGTGTACATAAATGGTTAAATAAATAAATAAATAAGAATCCTTTATGGCAATAAACTATATAATTTCAAGGATAAAATGCCTTTTAAAGTTTCGTCTCTATTCACCCCTGCATCCCTATTCACCCTGTTTGACGGTACTGGGTAACACTATTCCTGTTGGAGACGAACCATTACAATAACGAATATAAACTTGTCCTCAGACTCTTTAATCACATATCCACGGCCTTCGCGCACGCCACCGACAAGAGAATTGACACTGACATCAAAGAACAGTTCTACCCGTGCCCCATACCTCCTGATGTCTTCGTAGATATGGTGGATAGCATTGACAAAGACCGGCTCACTAGTATAACACCGGCGTAAGTAGTTAACAGTTTTAAAATAAATTCCCTGTCGATCTACTCGGTAAGCATAGCTAGACTATTCTGTAAAAATGACACCGTGGAAACTCAGGTGAAGTGAGCTTGAAGTGAGCTGTCATTCCACCAGCTAGACTATTCTGTAAAAATGACACCGTGAAAACTCAGGTGAAGTGAGCTGTCATTCCACCAGCTAGACTATTCTGTAAAAATGACACCGTGGAAACTCAGGTGAAGTGAGCTTGAAGTGAGCTGTCATTCCACCAGCTAGACTATTCTGTAAAAATGACACCGTGGAAACTCAAGTGAAGTGAGCTGTCATTCCACCAGCTAGACTATTCTGTAAAAATGACACCGTGAAAACTCAGGTGAAGTGAGCTTGAAGTGAGCTGTCATTCCACCAGCTAGACTATTCTGTAAAAATCTCACCGTGGAAACTCAGGTGAAGTGAGCTGTCATTCCACCAGCTAGACTATTCTGTAAAAATCTCACCGTGGAAACTCAGGTGAAGTGAGCTTGAAGTGAGCTGTCATTCCACCAGCTAGACTATTCTGTAAATATCTCACCGTGGAAACTCAAGTGAAGTGAGCTGTCAATAGTGTCAATTCCTAGCGTCGAATCGAATGACAGCTCAATTCGCCGATGTGTTCACGGTACGATTTTTACAGAATACATCGGCAGCACTTCGCCGCCACTGCGTCGGTCTGCGCTGACGCTCATGTGTTATGTTTTTTTCGCAGTTTAATCAAAGGCTGGCCAAATACGTACACGTTCACGAAGGCGATCGCCGAGGAGATGATCCGACTCAATGCCGGCGACCTGCCCATCTGTGTAGTCAAGCCACCCGTAGGTAATCCTTCTACCTTCTTTATTAATGCATTTATTTAATCATATACCAAATAATTCCCATTTTAGTGTCCTACAAATAATATGAATGTACACTCTAATATAAATGAATGTGCCTCATGTTGTAAGTCTTAAATAATTCCCATTTGGTTGTCCTAAAATACTAAATAGCCAATTAACAGCGACCATGGATGTACTGTATGCCGGCTGCTGCCGCGGTACCGCTTGCTGCGCTCGGCTCGCTCGGCTCGCGCGCTGTTGGGCACAGTTCTAACCTAACCTGTTTCGTCAGTTTGCCCTAGCTCAGATACTGCGACCAACATTGAGAAACAGCCAGAAAAACATAAAAAAAAGCGTACGTCATTAGAAGCACATAAATATTAGAGGCACATTAAAAAAAAAATAAGGTCAATAAGTTTTTAGAGGATTGCATGGCGGTGAATGTGGCTTTATTTATCTATAATAACTGATTTCTTTGTTTATTTCAGTGATTAGTTCCTTCCTTGAACCATCACCAGGTTGGATAGACACGCAAACAATTATGGCATCGCCAATAGGGGTATGTACCTGCAAAACAATACTGTTAGAAACTGGCACAATTTGTAGTGCATGTGTGTGACAAAAAGAATAGAGTCGCCTAAGGCGACTCTATTCTTTTTAATTATCATTTAAAAAAAAAATAAGACCTTCACGCGTTAAACGCGTTAAGGTCTGACTGGTAAAGTACGCAAGAGATATAATAGTGCACGTGTAGGGCGCAGCGAAAACCCATGTGCGACCTCTCTCCCCTCACACTAGTAACTACTTGTTACTAAGGATGTTATTTATAAAAATGTTAGGTAAAATCGTCTACGATTATAATATTTATAAATAGAGAGCCCCATATCATCATTGATGAGAAAACTACGAGTTACCGTCCGTTGCTTTCCTAAAGCAGTAAAGTACATAATTTATAATTCCCTCAGCAAATCTCACCTGACCTACTTCATTGAAGTCTGGGGCTCTGCAGCTAAATCTAACCTACAAAATATACAAACCACTCGAAACAAAATCATTAAATTACTCTTTCATCTTAATTACTTAACGCCAACCGAAACAGTTTAACCAAATTAATGACACTTGCTTAAGTAAGTATATAAATACTATACCTGCATTCTTATAAGGAAGATATTGACAAAAGCTGCACATTCTCAAATAGTGTTTTACTAAAAAGTGCAAATTTAGACCCGGCTACTGAGAAATGCTAACATTATCTGCCTATACAGTCTCAAACTCAAACTCAAAAGCATTCATTTCAATTAAACCATTTACAGGCACTTTTGAATTGTCAAGTGGTCGGTCAGGCAGAAATATGAAGCTAGTGGCACATTTCAAAGCGTAATAGGTACCTATGGAGAAGAACGGGCAAGAAACTCCATGGACACTCTTTTAAATTATGTTGTTACATAAATATTAGTTACATCATTAATGTTGAATATCATTAAGTGAGAACGATCTAAATAAAACGTACACGTTGAGTGTCCAGAGTACAGCAAACAGAAATTTAAACAAAACAATCCATAAATAAAATAATTAAAATAAGCCGTGGTGGCTAAGAGAGGACCAGTCCTAACTGACGGCGCCCGTTCACGAACATGACGAATGGTTTCAGCTCAACCATTTTAAAGGGAGCTAAATGATCCAACACACGCGCCACCGTCAGCGAGACATTTGAGTGAGCATGACACCTATCAGCCGCCAGGGCACATTCAAGCCAATGAAAGACATTACCCGGTAAATGGTAGCTCGATAGTAAATAGTACTCACACTTGTCCTATGGAATTGTATAATACAAAGGAGATTGAGTTTATACCATGCAACGGTAGTCTTACAATCTTCAGCAGCTCCAACAGTATTTTGAAATGTTATTCAATGTGGTTGTGGAGCAGGACCAACACTGAGCCAGGCAGACACTGCGTTTTATTCAAAACTTGAATTTCTTCTTATTCAGTTGATCTGCGTGTCGCGGGTTCGATTCCCGCACGGAACAAATATTTTATGACCTGCTAGTAGATGTTCCGGGTCTGGCTGTTTGTGTATGTGAGTTTAAATGTTTGTAAACGCACCCACGATACAGGGGAAATTCCTAAAAAAAAAATAAAACCTTTTTCATAGTTATATTGACATGGTACCGTCATGATCTTAATAACCTTAAACTGTTCCCTTAGAGAATCGCGCCTGCGGAGATTATTATATATATCTCTAATGGCTCTTTTCTGCAGAATAATAATAAGTTCGACGTCTGCGCCCGTTCTCAAAGTAAAATACCGTAAGACATAATACTATGACATTCTAATGACATCGACAATGACAGCAATATTATAATGATTTTTTTAATATTTGTATTGCACACTATTCAATACCACGTTCATTCCAAAGACGTTCTCGGTTAATAGTAACGCTTCCTTCAGTGACTGGGCCACCATTGGTATACATACAAGTAGAAAACGACTTTATGAATTGTATGATGCACGAACTTGTAAAAACACTGCTGAATTTAATTTATATGTTAAGAATTATTCTAAATTATTTAACAAAGTTTGTAGTATGGCCAAATCACGTTATTTGAGTTCAAAAATTAAAAATAGTAGTAATGTAATAAAAATGACATGGAGTATCATTAATAGCGAAACGGGAAGGTCATGCAACCGATGTAGTGACTACAGCCTTGCTATTGATGACAATATAATTAAATCTGATTCTCAAGTCGCCGCGGCCTTTGAAAATTTCTTTGCAGAGATTCCCGTATCGACTACTAAATCTCTAAACTCTTCACCCACTGCTGCAGAGTCTTTACTTAAAGAAAACATTCCAGTTTGTGATTCTGAATTTCACTTCGAATATGTCACTTTTAAAGATATAATTAAAACCTTTCACACGTAAAATGTCAAAAAGACTGCAGATTTATGGGGTAATTCTGTGGACGTTGCTAAGTCAATTATAAATATTGTAGCACCTACTTTAGCTGTTATTTTTAATAATTGTATTGACCGTGGTGAGTTTCCTGATCTTATGAAAAACAGTAAAATAATACCGTTGTTTAAATCGGGTAGTACATCAGACCCTCCTAATTATATACCTATTTCAGTGCTACCTACATTTAGTAAAATTTTTGAAAAACTTATTTTAAATCAAATGCAAAGATTATTTAATGTACATAAATTACTGCATAACAAACAATTCGGTTTTACAAGGGGTCGTTCAACTACTGATGCCGGAGTTGAACTTCTAGGGCATGTAGGGACAAATGCGATGCGTTGGGCATCTTTTGCGATTTGTCCAAGGCATTCGATTGTGTTCTTCATGAAACACTAATCAGGAAACTGCACCACTACGGAATCCGGAACGCCTCTCTGGATCTTCTTACTTAAGTGATAGGATTCAGAGAGTTGATGTTAACGGGAAAAGATCTCCCGGATCGGTACTAAGAATGGGGGTCCCTCAAGGCTCAATACTAGGTCCATTTTGATTTCTTATTTATATAAATGACTTGCCTTACCTCATAAAGGATAAACATGATATAGTGCTGTTTGCGGACGACACTTCACTTTTATTTAAACTCAAACGTCAGCAGCTGGTTACTGAAAATGTAAATAGTGCCCTCGCAAAAGTAGTTAAGTAACTGATTTAATGTTAATAACCTTCTTCTTAACGAGATAAAAACGAAATGTATTAAGTTTACGATACCTCATGTTAGACAAGTAGAAACAAGTATTCTCATAAAGGGTGAAGAGTTGAAACCCGAAAATAACACAGTATTCTAAGGCATAACTTTGGATGCCAAGCTTCAATGGGGCCCCCATATAGATAAATTGTCAAAGAAGCTTAGCTCTGCAGCATACGCCGTTAGGAAAATGCGTGGTTTAACTGATTTAGAGACAGCCCGTTTAGTATACTTTAGTTATTTTTATAGTGTAATGTCGTATGGTATTCTGCTGTGGGTAAATGCTTCCGATATTCAGACGATTTTTGTTTTACAAAAAAGGGCAATTCGTTCAATTTATAAATTAAGACCCAGACACTCCCTCAGAGACAAATTTAAAGGGATTAATATAATGACTGTGCCTTGTCAGTATAATTATGAAAACCTTTTGTATGCACATAAAAATATTAATCTGTTTAAAAAGTACAGTGATATCCATAATTTTAATACTAGAAACAAACACATATTTGTTGTTCCTACTACCAGGCTCAAGAAAATAGGTGGCTCGTTTAGATGCCAATGTATACGTTTTTATAATAAACTTCCTAGCCACATTCAAGCACTAAGCCTTAATAAATTCAAATGTTTTATAAAAAGGAAACTATGCCAGAATGCCTATTATACTGTCAAAGACTATATTGAAGACAAAAAGGCTTGGGATTGAGTTGCTCCAATAAAGCACAGGCAATGTTAATTTATTTTATTTCGCTAACTACTTTTACTTTTAATCTTTGCTATAAGTATCTATACTTATTTACATATACAATGACACTAATATTTACTGTATATAGTATTATATTATTTTAAATTATTGTGAATGTGAGGACTATGTGTGTTTTTGTTCCAGTTTTAATCATGTTCTGGCAGTTTGAGTAGCTGATGCGGCCTACCCATATGTCCTTTCTTTGGTATTGTTCGTCGTATCGTTGAGCTCCTTAAGTTCTGAGTTGAGCTGCACGGTTACTGACAAATGCGTGCAGTGACTGGACAGGTCCACTCAATCTGTGTGGTTCTTTAATCAAAAGACCATTTCAGACACAAATCTACATGGTCCTCAAAGATTATTATAATATTATTCTAATTATTGTGAATGTGAGAACTATGTCGGTCATTGGCTTTTTTTAAATATTTATTTTTGTATTTTTCTCAGCGTAATCATGACCTGGCAGTTTGAGTAATTTATGCGGCCTACCCAAATGTTCTTTCTTTGGTATTGTTCGTCGAATCGTTGAGCTCCTTGAGTCTAAGTTGAGCTGCACGATTACTGACAATTGCGTGCACTGACTGGACAGGTCCATTCAATCTGTGTGGTTCTTTCCTCAAAAGACCATTGCAGACACCGATCTACATAGCCTTCACATGATCTGACCAAGATTTTGTCTGGGCTTTAAAAGAGACTATGACCTCTGAGTTTGTTTCGGCCTTTCTTCTCAGAGTAGTCAGATAGGAAACGCCGACCTCATCTAGTTTAAAAAAAATATTATTGACGTGTAAAAGTGTTTGTTCAAACCTACTTACAGAAATAAAATCATTTATCATTTATGAAAGTAACTAAAATAGACTAGCCTCGCGATATCCACATTGACGGATATTTCTGAGAGCATATTTATGCTGCTGAACTTAGCCGTCCCGCCAGAGATGTTAAATGAGGATCCCATTGTAGCCTTGAGTCGAGCGTAAACTCCAGGAATACAGTTTATCGACGAATTCTAGTTTCTCCTGATTCAATAATATCTTACAATTACTACTTTTGACATTAATTGGCAAAGAAAATCTTATGCACTTTTTTTTTTTCATTTAACGTGTAGAGCCCCAGCCCCAGCGCAAATTATTAGGAGTGAACCAATTTTGGACCTGCAGTAGGGCGTTATTAACGTCCTCAAAATTTGTAGCACTTCTTTCTACCTTAAAAATGCAAGAAGTATCGGCAGCAAATAACACCATTCGGGCAGACTGAAACGTTCGCCGTTACTAAATCAAAACCGAGCGTGGGCAAGGAATTTAAGGTTTCAGTAGTTTTCATTGGGATACTAGTAAATTAATTTACAAATTCTTGAGCAACTTCTTTGCTACCGCAAATGAGACCACATGACGTCTCCAGTGTGTAATCAGAATTATGCTTTGTGTTCCTGTTCATTTAATTATTGATAATTGTCCAAATAGTCTTTATTTTATTGTCTGCTGATTTGACCTTGTTGCTAATGTATAAGGCTTTAGGTGCCTTACAAGTGTTCTTAAAAATTCTAGAGTAAGTAGCTTATTAAAAGTTTCCGTGTTAATATAAGGCTTAAGGCAATGTAGCTCAAAAAGTCATTTCCTACTTTTCCTAAGTCCTTCAGTTGCCCAGTCACAAAATATAAACTTAGGGCTGATACTTTTTGTGTTTTTCTTAAAAGAATAATTGAACTCCTTTTGGAATACCGAAAAGAATTCACATTGTTCATTGTAAGGTCCTGATTACTCAACTTACAAATTAAAGTGCTATTAAAATGATGTTAACAGATGTTATTGGTCTGGATTGTATCTGCACTTTTTGTACTGGTATGTTGGACTCAAAAGTTACGGTTTGACCGTTGTGATCGGAAGGGAGATAATTAACGATGGGTTTATCTAAGTAATCGCAGCAACAAAAACATTATTAATACATGTAGCTGTAGTTGTAGTTGTTCGTGTTGGTTCTAGAAACACATTTGACAAATTGAATGATTTAAACAAAAATAATCTACTGGTATTTGAATTATTTTCTAAAATATTAATGTTAAAGTCACCACAGATAATTACTGATTTATTGCCAGTTGCAAGTTTTGCCAAAATATCTTCCGTTACTGACTCAAATATAGAGTTGTTTTGATAATCTGGGGGTCTGTAAACGCACACTATAATATGCTTATCTAGCTCAACACAAGACAGTTCAATGCTATGTTCAACCGATAGTTGAACTATATCTTTACGAGTTTTTGATTTAATACATATTTTAATTAGGATTCGTAAACCACCACGCAGCATTGATTAGTAGACCACGAACCAACTACGGTACCATAAATATTAAGTATGAGGGTGCCAAAATGTATAACGAATTGCCGAAAGATATAAAGGAAATACAGTATTTTTTTAAAGTGCCTTTTAATTACCTGCTTAAAGTAAATGGTTTGACTTTATTCTTATAACAATAAAATTCTTTGTATATAACGCTTACTTAGCAAATAACAAAAAACACCCATGTTTTCTAACAATATTTTGATTTTAAAGAGTGTCCATGGAGTTTCTAGCCCGTTCTTCTCCATAGGTACCTACTACACTTTGGAATGGGCGACTAGCTTCATATTTCTGACTGACCGACTCCTTGACAATTCAAAGGTGCCCGTTTTTTTATTGAGGTTGACAGTTGAGTTAATAATATCCCAATTTCAGATTCTCTTAGGCACTGCTCTGGGTGTGATGCATGTACTTCTGGTGGACAGAGATCTAGTCGTATCGTATGCCCCTGTGGACTTCGTGAACAACGCCATCATCGCGGCGGGCTGGGACTCCGTGCAGAACAGACATCACTGGGACAGTATTCCAATGTACACCATTAGTAGCTCGCTTTATAAGACGAAATGGGGTGAGTACTCAAAAATCAAAGCATTTATTGCAATAAAAACCATATACAGACACTTTTAAATAGTCAAGGAATCGGTCAGTCAGAAGGGTGAAGCTAATTGCCCATTCCAAATAGAAGGTTCCTAAAGAGAAGAACTGGCTAGAAACTCTATGGACACTTTATTGTTACCAAATATTCGTTACATCATCCATGTTGAAATTGTAGGTACACATAATATTGTGAGTACTGGACTTGGGCTCCAGAAGTACGATCGCCCTATGAAAACGTTGAACTAAGTATGGTTAAGGTTTTCCTATTAATAAGTCGATTGTACAGGCACATGTACAGCTAGATGTGCCTTAAGCTGTGTCCACGCTTGTGACATTTTAACGAACCAAACACCGTGACCGTGACCAAATGTTTATGTGACCAATAAACCAATTTTTCTTTGTTTCTTTTCTTTCTAAATGCACGTGGCAAAAACTACATAATGTCATACAGCGATCCATTCTGAAGTCAAAGCCCCATGAGATATACACAGGCAAAGTCACGATGTATTAGAAAGGTGTGGTAAAGACCATCAAACTGAACAAGTTTTTCCATAGGACAAACATAATTATGTAGTTCGCAAAAAAAAAATTGCTGTACCATACAACAAAAAAAAACGCGATGAAGTGAAGTATACTTAAAAGTATAAGTGACTCGGATCTGTTACACGTCTTCTTACACCCTTTACTTATATCTACCTTAATTATATCTTATTCAAATTATATTATCCACTGTGGCAACACTGTCAAAGGGTACAAATGAATAATTCAATTAATTAATTCTGATTATACACTGGAGACGACACGTGGTCTCATTTACGATAGCAAAGAAGTTGCTCAAGAATTTGTAAATTTCTTTACCAGTATCCCAATTAAAACTACTGACACTTTAAATTCCTCGCCCACGCTCGCTTTTGATTTAGTAAGGGCGAACGTTTCGGTCTGCCCGATTGAATTTAACTTTAAGCATATTAACCCCATAACAGTAATAAAAGCTTTTAAGCAAATCAAGATCAAATTGACTGAAGATCTTTGGGAAATGTCCATTAAAGTCTGTACATCCATAATTGACACTATAGCGCCTTACTTAGCCTTCATATTTAATTTGTGTGTGGATCAAGGAGTCTTCCCGGATTTAATGAAATACAGTAAGGTAATACCACTTTTCAAATCCGGGGACAGCAAAGACACCAATAATTATAGACCCGTATCCGTGTTGCCAGTTTTCAGCAAGGTATTTGAAAAGGTAATGCTTAATCAAATGCTCATTCATTTTAACACAAATAAAATCTTACACAATCAACAGTGTGGTTTCACCAAGGGACGTTGTACGACTGACGCCGGGGTCACCTTATTAAAACACATATTTACGGCGTGGGAAGAGGCCCAAGACGCCATAGGAATCTTTTGTGACCTCTCCAAGGCATTTGATTGCGTCGATCACGAAACCTTGCTCTTGAAACTTGTGCATTATGGACTTGGAATACTTGCGCTCAGTCTAGTAAAATCTTATTTAAAGGATAGGCAGCAGCAAGTTCAAATAAATGGTGTCAATTCACTTAGTTTAAAAGTAGAAATGGGAGTTCCACAAGGCTCGATATTGGGTCCTTTCCTCTTTTTAGTGTATATTAATGATCTACTCCATTTATTAAAAAATCAACCACAAATGGTGTTATTTGCTGACGATACTTCTTTAATTTTTAAGGTAGAAAGAAGTGCTACAAATTTTTAAGACGTTAATAACGCCCTAATGTAGGTCCATAATTGGTTCACTGCTAATAATTTAGTATTAAATGGGAAAAAAACTAAGTGTATACGATTTTCTTTACCTAATGTCAAAAGTAGTGATTGTGAGATAGTATTGAATCAAGAGAAACTAGAATTCGTCGATAAAACTGTTTTCCTGGGGATCACGCTCGACTCGAGGCTTCAATGGGGTCCTCATTTAACATCTCTGGCGGGACGGCTAAGTTCAGCAGCATATGCTGTCAGAAAAATCCGTCAATTTACCGATGTAGATACCGCGAGGTTAGTCTATTTTAGTTACTTTCATAGTATCATGTCTTACGGTATTTTACTTTGGGGACGGGCTGCAGACGTCGATTCTATTTTTATTCTGCAGAAAAGAGCCATCAGAGCCATATATAATCTCCGCAGGCGCGATTCTCTAAGGGAACTGTTTAAGGTTATTAAGATCTTGACGGTACCTTGTCAATATATCTATGAAAACATCATGTACGTAAGAAAAAATGTACATCTTTTTACTAAAAGAGGTGATAGACATAATTATAGTACCAGAAATAGGGACCTATTAGTTCAACCAGGTTTCAGACTGGCTAAAGTGGACTCATCTTTCATGGGGTACTGTTTAAAATGTTACAATAAAATACCTCCCCACATACTTCAACTGAATGAGACGAAATTCAAAGTTTGTATAAAACGCACACTATGCAGCCAGGCATATTATAAGTTGGAGGATTATATCGCTGATAAAAATGCCTGGCTCAATGCTGGTCCTGCTCCACAACCACAACTAATTGATTAACATTTGAAAATACTGTTGGAGCTGCTGAAGATTGTAAGACTACCTTTGCTTTGTATAAACTCAATCTCCTTTGTATTATATAATTGCATAGGACAAGTGTGAGTACTATGTACTATCGAGCTACCATTTACCGGGTAATGTCTTTCATTGACTTGAATGTGTCCTGGCGGCTGATAGATGTCATGCTCACTCAAATGTCTCGCTGACGGTGGCGCGTGTGTTGGATCATTTAGCTCCCTTCAAAATGGTTGAGCTGAATGGTGCTGATCCATGCGTCATATTCGTGAACGGGCGCTGTCAGTTGGGACTGGTCATCTCTTAGCCACCACGGCTTATTTTTAATTATTTTATTATGGATTGTTTTGTTTGAATTTATATTTGCTGTACACTGGACACTCAATGTGTACGTCTTATTTACATCGTTCTCACATATAATTATACCTATATACAAGATTAATGATGTAACTAATATTTATGTAACAATATATTTTAAAAGAGTGTCCATGGAGTTTCTTGCCCGTTCTTCTCCATAGGTACCTACTACGCTTTGGAATGGGCAACTAGCTTCATATTTCTGACTGACCGACCACCTGACAATTCAAAAGTGCCTGTAAATGGTTTAATTGAAATAAATGCTTTGAGTTTGAGTTTAATATTGTAATAAACTTAAAATTGTATTTTCATGGCAACTGAATGTATTATTCTACTTTGGCAACACTTAGAAATAACGGTTAGATTTTATCATCATTGATGGCTGACACAAGTTATTTTCTTTCAAATGGTAAAATGTAGTGGAGAGTCATTCGTTGTTGGACTGTGAAAGAGTACAGTGGTGCGAATAAAAACAATAGCAAGAAAAGAGTGTTTGCTTAATACAATGTAATTTAGTTTGATGTACAGAATGCGTGGATGGTGGCTTTGTGGTGAATCTTTTTATAGCCTATATTTTTGAAGTGAAACTTTTTAGGCGACGCAGCGATTCGACGAGACCATTGGGCCAGAATTGAGAGTGAAATTTCAAGGACGGGTCACGTTTAGGCACATTTCGTTACATGAGAGAGAAGAAAGATAGAACTATCTCTCTCTCTCACACACACTTAATCTCTCTATGCTTTATTTTTTAAGAAGTTTTACTTCTATCACGTGTACGGAGCAGCGCGCGCAATTTTTAAGTTAATAACTATGTTACACAGGAGCATTCGGCGACCACCTAACAACAGACGAGTTCTACCGGCTGAGCACCCCAAAGTCGCTGTGGTACACCTACCTCATCGAGACCAACAACAAAATGGTATACTGGTTCCTCACCTGGTTCCTGCACTACATACCTGGCTACTTCCTCGATGCTGTGGTCTCTGTGCTCGGAGTCAGGCCTAAGGGAGTGCCGTCGTGAGTATTCTCTACCAATCCACTAGTTTTTAGCGATTCGTTTCTCAAAGGGAAAAGTCAAAGTCAAAAGTAAAAGTAATTTTATTTGTCAAAAAACATGATATTGAGGATGTTACACACAATAAACAATTATAGTTCTACATGTTTCACCATTAATTGGTATACAAATAATAGATGGTATGAAATAAATGGAGCATCGCAGATAATAATATAGATCATAATACATTAATTATTACACACATACACTCTTAATTATTAAAAGAAAATAAAAAAAAACATTATTTGGTATTTAAAAATTTCATAATTCAATAGATAATATAATTTAGCATTTTAATATGTCACCATTGTATCTATCATTTAAATATTTTGGTTGAGTCATGCTTGTCATTTAAAAAATCATTTAAGTTGTAATAACATTTCTCTAAAAACCATTCTCGTAACTTGAGCTTAAATAATCTTATCAATCGAGGTTCCTTTATGCATTTTGGTATTTTATTAAAGATCCGAATAGCCATAATCCTACAGTTTTTTTGATATAAGGAACTTGTACAGCAGGTTGTTCTAAGCATTGTCGGATCCCTGCCAGCGTACAATGTAATTTATACTCTTTAACAAATACGCCGAATTTATATTCGTGGCGTTTCCCCAAACCAAAAGACCATATCTAAGAATGGAGGCGATATATCCGTGATATGCTGTCAGTGCTGCTGTTTCGCTTGCAATTCGCCTTCATTTCTTTAGTGCAAATACGAATCTGTTAATTTGACTACACGCGAGATCTATGTGGCTTTTCCAGTTGCAATGCTGATCTATCAATAAACCAAGGAATTTATACTCTTCTGTTGACTCGATAGGATCGCCATTGGCTCTTGCGTCATATACAATTTTTTCCAATTAGAGAACCTTAAAGTCATAAATCTGGTTTTTATAACATTGGCACATAGCTTATTGTCGTTAGGCCAATCCAAGACTAAATTTGCGGCATTATTTAGCAAAACATTATGAGTATCATCGGCCGTTTTTTCCTTGTGAGTAACAATTACTTAGACATTATCAGCAAAAATAACACTTGATGATCTACTGCGGAAGCCAAGTCATCTATGTACAGTAAGAATAACAGTGGACCCAAGATACTCCCTTGGGGCACACCAGAACTACTTGTTTTGCATTTTGACTTATATGTTTTCATATCATTTATATTGTTTATGGAGCTTATCTCCACGCATTGAGTCCGATTTTTCAAATAACTATTTATCCAATCTAAAGCCGGTCCTGGAATACCTAGCTTTTCATATTTATTAATTAGTCGATTGTGATTCACGAAATCAAAAGCTTTGGACATGTCAAAGAAAATTGCAGATCCTGGTATGCGTTTGTAAATTTTTGCTAAAACTTTACTCACTAGACCATAGGCTGCTAGTGTCGTTGATTTGTTCTTCTGAAATCCGAACTGTTCTTTCCGAATTACTTTAAACTTATTTAGATAGTCATTTAGTCGTCTGTGCATTACTTTCTCGAAAAATTTGGAGAATATTGGTATTAGTGTAGTGGGTCGGTAATTATCTATTAGCATTTTATAATAAAAAAATGCAGAGGGCGAACAGTGGACTTTTTGAGGAGATCCGGAAACACACCTTGTTCAAAAGACAGATTAATACGTTCTTGTAGAATAGGCGATAATATTTCTGTACATGCTTTAACGACACAATACATAAACTATCAAAGCCCACAGATGCAGTATTATTTAATGATAGTATAGTTTATACACTTTATTAGAGCTACAAGGGCGAAGGAACATAATATGATCAAGTGTAGGCAATTCGTATTTTTTCAAATTAATGTTTGTGCTCGGATGGACAACCTTAGTGACCTAATAAAAAAATCGCTAAATGCTTCTACAATTTCTTCTGGTTTCTTCAAACGTTTGTCTTTTTGATCAATTTTGTTAATTGTTATGTAGGTTCTGACAGAGCCGGCGTTGTTTTATTATTTGCCAGGCGGCCTTGCACTTATGTTTGGCATTGTTGACATGTTTTAGATTAAATTTATCTGGGATGTCAGTATACACTTCATAAGAATTGTGCTATATTTTTTAACTTTACGTTGTAGATTGTCGGTTTTTCTTTGTTTAAAGCATTCGTACGTTAGTTTACGTTTTTTTTGACACGATATTCTTACACCTTTCGTTATCCATCTAGGAGCTGAGATGTAAGCTTGTATTTTTTTCCGTTCCAGTGGGAAACAGACATTATAAAATAAAGTGAATTCGCTCTGGGAATTATTAAACGCTTTATTAATATCTTCTTCATCTATAATATCTTGCCACCCGATACAGGAAATGTATTCTCTGAATTTTGACATATTCTCCACACTGTAATTTCTAGGGGTAACGAACCAATATTAAATGTCAGCTGCTTATTCGCTACTGGTATTTCTAAAGTCTGTCCTGTATTATGATCAGATAGATAAAGATCATGTACTTGTCCTGTAGTATCCGGAATTTTGCTTATAATATGATCAATGCAAGAGTTTTGCAGTGTTGGCTCCGTTATGAGTAAAACCTGATAAATTTTTTGACGGTGTCTTGAGGAATACCATCCCACTCCTCTAATAACGCCGCTTTCAGTTCCTCTATGGTCGAAGGGACTGGATTTCTGGCCCTGACCCTTCTTTTGAGCTCGTCCATAAGTGCTCGATGGGATTCATATCTGAACTGAGTGCAGGCCAGTCCATTGTCTGTATATTCACTTCGTCCAGGAACTGCCGAGTGTTACGCGCCGTGTGACACCGGGCATTACATGCATTAAGACGAAGTTCTCGGTGACAAATCCTGCGTAGGGAACAACGTGGTCCTGAAGTATGTCGATAATACACCGATCAGCTGTCAGCCCTCCTCCTCAGCCTCCGCCGGGCACGAAAACAAGCTCGGTTTTTGCGTCCAAAGAGATACCAGCCCACATCATGCAGGAGCCGGCGCCGTATGCAACCGTTTCAGCGAAACAGCGCTGCGCAAATCGCTCGCCAGGACGCCTATAGACCTGGCCTCTCCTGTCACTGACATGCAGACGCATTCTGCACTCGTCAGTGAACAAGACCGACTGCCATTGCTCAACGCTCCAATTGAGATGCTCTCGAGCAAATTGAAGGTGCACTTGTCGGTGGCCTGCAGTTAATTTTGGGCCCGTGGCCGGCCGTTTGGGAGTGAGATTTGCTTTCCTCAAGCGTCTTCTTACTGTCCACTCGCTGACAGCCACCCCACGAACACGCCTCAATTCCTGCATCACATCAACACCCGTTAGGTGCCAATTCCGCAGCGCTGTTGTAACGATGAAACGGTCGTCTCTCTCTGAAGTGCACCGGTGGCGGCTGGCTCTTGGTCTCCGATTAAAGGCACCAGTCTCTTGAAATTTTCTATATACCCTTGATACAGCAGACTGACTCAAGTGAAGCTGGGCAGCGACGGTTCGCTGACTGAGTCCTCGTTGCAACAGAGCAACAACTTGAGCAGCTTCTTTAGGCGTCTTCCATAGTTTCTTCAATGAGTGCAATTTGCGGCGATGTGTACAGGTCAACTTCTGATAATCGACTGATAAGGTATTTTTTTTTTTTTTATGTATGGCATGTCGCAGTTGTCCTTGAGAGGCCGTGACTGCATAACCGGTCAATCCTGTGGTGCCTTCGAGCTAACTCAAAGCCTCCAGCCAGGGGCATAATATTAATTATAAACTAAGCGACCATCACCTAAGGGCACCCCCTGTGGGGTACGAACCTCGGCTTAGGGCGTCACTGGGGGGGGGACAGCAAGTTGGGGAAAGGCTGGATCTGAATGGATTCATTATTATTAGGGGGTGATAAGGTAAATCGGTTGTGAGGGTTTTTATAGGGGTTGATCATAGCACAAGTCGTGTGTACCGTAGAGAGTGAATTTTCCTACACACCCGTTTAAATTGCTTAAATAAAAAAGTACTGAATATTTTTTTTATGACAGTGGTGTTGATGTAAAGCTAAAGTCTCAAGCTTTTAATGGACATATGGTTTTTATAAATAAAATATGTATTTTCCGAAAAATAAATATATAGCGTGCTTATGGGTTGAGTCGATTTAATTACTCGCGAGTGTAGTTTAAAGTCTTTGAATAATAAGATATAACTCTCATTACCTGTTTTGATGAACGTTTCCGAAAGGCATAAAACATTAACATAAATATTTTTGATAGTCTCAAAATGGTCTAAGCATAACTCTAGATTTTCATTTTTTTTAATTATTATTATTCAAAAAATAGTTTACATGCTTTTTTTAACATTAAACATACCACACAAACCATCGCGGGTTTAACAGCGGTATAGCCACACACGGCAACTCGGTGCTACTACATCTTAATTATTAGGCACACAAAACTGTTTTTTTTCTTTTCTATATCGCACGTCAATCTAGGAAGTATCTTTTTAACACTTTTGAGCAGTTCTTCGCATTTATTACATTGCAGATTTCCATAAGTAAATCATTCATATACGAGGGTACCATGCATTCCCACGTCCGCGCTCCGTAAGCATTATTAGATTTAGGTTCGATAAAATGTGGGTAAGTCTAACAACGCAACGACTTTATTTATTTATTTATTTATAAAAACTTTATGCACAAGTAAATAAAAATACTGTACAAAGGCAGACTTAATGCCTGAGGCATTAATTTTTTATTTTTTTAGTCTTACGTATTTACGAATATTACTTAAATTATGGTCATTCTCACATAAAACACGTAAACGTACCTTGTCAAAGACATTTATAATTTGGCAGTGCTCCGATCGACACCCGTCATGTTGACAGATTTTTAAATAAACTCGTGTCATTATCTTGGAATTCATTTTTTATTCTTGTGGGTACATTCGTTTTTAAAATGCCTAACTGTAACCTTGTAAATGTCCTCGACGTAAGTCTTGTGTGTATGCCCGTAGCTACTTAGGCCGTAATCAATTACGGAGTCGGCCAGTGCCAAATACAATGTTCTAAGTGTTCTATAGGGTAGTTTATATTTAAGTATCGATAACTTTGCCAATATTGACCTAAGCCTAATACATACATGATCAATGTGCGGCCGCCAGTGGAAATTACTATCAAGTATCACACCAAGATGCATATGTTCGGTCACTATCTCTAATTTCTGGCATCTACACGCTGTGACCGGTCGGTGAAGACACAGGTGCTCATGGGCAACGACAGAAGGCGCATAAGACGTTTTTAGCTCGCCAGTTATACACTCGTAGTTATGTGTACGCGAAGGTAGTCTAGTGAAGCAAATACTCCTGTGCACGGATACGATGACTGCGCCTCCCTTCTTAGAATCACGTAACTGAGTATTCATGTCTTAATCCACAAGCTCAAAACAATGCTTTAATCCTGTCCGAGATGTATGCCTCGGTGATGACGACCAGGTGAATAGTTTGAGGGCAATTCGTAACGTAACGAATAACGTATTCGAGTTGAGCGAAATTTTTCAGGTGAAGCATTGTTATTGATTTGTATGTATGATCTATCTATCATGTTATTTGTATGTCTGGTACTTCATCTATATATTCATTCCAATGTTTGTATGTAAAAATGGATGATACATATTATGATAACATAATTGCAAAATTATGTTATCATATTTATCATCCATTTTTGGTGATATTTAGATTGGTAAAGGGGGGAAACTAATTAATGTGAATGTGTAGGGGCTTCATGTGTCCTGATTATTTTTAAATTCAGAGACGAGCTTCTGTATATCCTTCTCTATATTCAATAGTCCTGCTTTGTTTTGGTGGAATATCGTAAACGTTTTGCCTTTTATCGTCTCGAAAAAGCATTTTATTTCCGACCAGTAACGAATGTATGTATGAAGGTTTTTTTTTCCATATTTTGAGAGGCGGAAATTGAGAAATAACAAAGTGAAACAACTTAGACAAAAACTTCACTTTTTTAGTAGGTATTCTCTATCTATAGCGATTAATCTTATAATGCGCCTGTTAAAATAACTAGAAATAGTGGTTTGAACCAAAGACTTCGTTTTAATCTCACTTTCCAAATCATCTCATGTTGTTTATCATGCAAATAATGAGCATGGGAAGCGTAAATGTTCTTCATAGGTATAAAATCACATTTAGGGGTTAGTCTACAGATGTTTGCAATTACGTTGTTAAGTTATAAAACATTGAGATGATTGTTCTTATCAATAACTAGCACGATTATATTATGATGTTCCAGACGATTCAATGCTACCGATAGTTCATGTAATACCTTTATTGGATTTGAGTCATTTTTACCAGTACACAATACAACTTGCTCGGATTCCGAGTTTGCATTAAGTGTGAAACAATTGTTATGAGCTCGTTCCGTGTTTGCAAAAGGCTTTGTAATCCCTGTAACAATATACCTTTCATATCTCGTACCTTGCCTATATTCTATTACATTAGATGCCAGACCTGAGCATTGTTGTTACAATTATACACAATGTCGGTTTCTTAGAGATTTCTTCCACTTGGACGTTTTTACTCTGGGGTTGGACATTTGGACATTAATACCCGGATTATTTTCGGGCAGAATAGACTGACTAATGTCGCTCGTTCCTTGTAAACAAATATTAGTAGACGATGCATTTACTATTTATCTATCTATCTTAATTCGATCCGATAGGAATGTTGTTAGAATAAGTATTTTGTTCCGATTGGATCCCACAATCCTACTTGTGGTAGGTATCTAAACGAAATAAGCGTTACACGATCACTTTGTTGTCTTTCTGTCAAGAACCGGGTAGAGTTATCAAATTGAAATTACGTCCACTGCTGCGTAGGATGTGCACGGAGAGGTTTGCGACGTAAGCTGCGCGGTTCATTTAGCCACGCAACTGCGCGTAGCGTGGCCGTGTGGCGCAGGCTCACAGTGGACGATCCCGGGCCGTGTGGCGCAGGCTCACAGTGGACGATCCCGGGCCGTGTGGCGCAGGCTCACAGTGGACGATCCCGGGCCGTGTGGCGCAGGCTCACAGTGGACGATCCCGGGCCGTGTGGCGCAGGCTCACAGTGGACGATCCCGGGCCGTGTGGCGCAGGCTCACAGTGGACGATCCCGCCTTCCTTCTCATACAAATGAAAGCCAAGCACACGCGCGTAACCTAACCATGGGCCTCTAATAAATATTTTTCCGTGATTCCCAGACTCACGAAGGTCTACAACAAAGTCTACAAACTAACGATGGTGTACCGCTACTTCCTGTCGAACTACTGGAACTTCTGCGACGACAATCTGACTGCCATGATAGCCAGGCTGTCTCCCGCCGACAGAGCCATCTACAACTGTGACGTGAGTCAGCTTGTACTCAAGGAGCAAATCCAAGCGATATGTGTTGGCATACGAAGGTTAGTTCATCATAATCATTCTTCTTATATCTATCTATTTAGCCCGTAATGACCCACTGCTGGGACAGGCCGCCCTTTACCTTCTCCTCAAACGTCTGTCCACTCCCACTGCGTCCCGTGCCTTCTGTAAGAATCCAATTCGTCTCTCCATCTTCGACTTGGTGCCGCGATGTCACGTTCTTATCCCAATTTATTTGTGCAGATATATTGATCCGCACGGCTGTTATTGAGCCACGAGCCTGTAGCCGCCTGTAGCATAATAAGTGAATAGTGATCCCACCGCTGGGACTCAGGCCTCTTCTCTGTGAGAGTGAGTGGGTCGTAATTCACCACGAGGGCCCAGTGCGGGTTGGTTCCCTCCGTAGAACTCAGCGCGCGCGCTACGCCGCCGCCGGCGCCGCGCCGCCGCCGTCGCGTCGGTCCTGCGCCTGATGTCTCTCCGGTCGTGTTGGATTGCACGCCGCCCCATCGTACTATAAGAGTGATGGAAGAGAGAGTAGAGATTGCACCTCTGCGCACACGCTTGTGTACTATAATATCTCCCGCGCCGAAGGCTAGTCTCCGTTGAGATAGGCCGCCATGGCCGAAATACGGTCTGGAGGAATATTATTAAGTAGTATCTCAGTAACTTTAATATTATAATTAAAATATTATTGTACTAGCGTTTTGCCATCGACTTCATCCGTCCAAAAACTCACTACAATGAGAGAATTTAAAAAATCCGGCCCATTCCTAGTCTACATCATAACAGGAACCTCTGTGCTCTCTGTGCTAAATGTCAGCTCTTTATGTTGGGCTGGGCGTTGATGAGTCAGGATTTTGTTCTAATACTGGACAAGCTGCGCCCGACGGGATTTTCCGTCAACAAAAAATAAACAGAATACGTTTATTAGCGGTAAGATATGACGCAAAGATGAACTTTAGGAATAAAAAAATAAAAGTTGGGGGAAAATATTATGCGTCGCATACAGTCACAACGTGACGTGACGTGTGGTGACCTCAACCGGTGATAAGAATTTCATTAAATAGAAGATTTAATTGTTTTGTTTGTTTCAGGTACATAGTGAAGGACGGTCTGCAAGGCAGTGCAGCTGGCTACAGGAAACGGAACATGTTGTACTACGCGAACATAGTGTTCATGACGGTCTACTTGTACATAATCTGGAGGCTCGTGTACTTTGTGTACTCGACCCTGGCTATGATGTTCGGTGTTTAGATTTTAGTTAATACATTATTTTATTAGGAAAAATGTGTCTTATTTTTATTTTTGCGGTAAATGTTTCTTTGTTTTAAGATATACAGGGTGATTGAAGCCTACAAGTCCAAAATAAATACGAGTATCTTTTCGAGGAATAATTTCTCGTTTTGCTTGAGCCACGGTTGTGTCTATTTAGCAATGAGTAATTAATATTTTCGATTTTAAATTAATTTTTGGTTGTCACCTGACTATAGTCTATTTTCTGTTTTGAATCTTTCTGTGTTTGAAACGTATCGTTTGGTAATTGTTTACTTACCATCGATCACTAACATATACCTCAACGGTAATTATTGTTATCATCACACACCGCTGGGCGCAGGCCTCTCTTTGACATAGCGCGTCAAAATTCGTTCCAAATTATAAGATGTATAGTCACCTAACTACATTTCTATTATGACAATAATGTTAAAAGTAGTGAATGACTTTAATCAATTAGTCATATCATGTTTGTAACAATATTTTTTATTTAAAAGAGTTTCCGTGGAGTTTCTTGCCCGTTCTTCTCCGTAGGTACCTACTACGCTTTGGAATGGGCAACTGGCAACGGGCTTCATCTTTCTGACTGACCGATCCCTTGACAATTAAAAAGTGCCTGTATTTGGTTTATTTGAAATAAATGCTTTAAGTTATTCACTATTTTGAAGTTATTCACGATTCTACTACACGTGTTGATTAATATTTATAAAGCTCAGCTTAAATACAACGAATTTAGCAACAACCTGTATGTAAGCAACCAAAAAAGCTTTAAAGCAGTTTTTTCGGTCAAGGCACCTGCATTTAGTCGTCAGACGGTATTGCAAGCAGGTGACAGGCAGCCCAGTCGATAAATATAAAAACAGTGATATTATTTGTATCTTTTAAAGAAAAAACTTGTTTGGTCAGTGAAGTATTGTGTAGGTTTGATTCCCGGTGGACGCAAAGGACTTGTGAGTTTAAAAGTTTGTATTTTTTATCTTTTTTTAATTTTAATAGTTACAGTGATTGTCAGAGAAATGTCTCGTTTAGTAAGTTAACTCACTACGTAAAGTTAAGTGACTACGTAAAGTTAAGTGACTACGTAAAGTTAAGTGACTACGTAAAGTTAAGTGACTACGTAAAGCCAAGTGACAACGTAAAGAAGTATTATTGAAGGCATCATCCCACTTGACTTGTGGTCGGCGCAATATGTATGTTCCTCTCACACTTCTCTATTAGTCGTCATGTCGGTAGTCATCCCTTTCTAGCCATAACATCCTTCCCACAGTTCATCTATCGTTGCTTTAGTTTTCCCAAACTCGAATAGCCGTCGACATTCATACTCAAAACATTCCTCACGACATGTTCCTCATTCCTCCGCATCTAATGCCCGGTTCCCACACAACTCTCCAGTCACCAGTGCGCCTGCGCCTGTCAGACTACCTCTAATATACTCATTTCGTATTCAATCCATTCGTGTAACACCACACAGCACACATCGCTCTTAGCCGTCTAAGATTTCATAAAAGGTCCTTGTCCATACTATATATATTATAAATTGGAAAGTAACTCTGTCTGTCTGTATGTTACCTTCTCACGCTTAAACCACTGAAGGCTTTCGATACACTTTGGCAAGGAGATAGATTGCATCCTGGGAAAGGACATAATTTATAGTTTATTTATTTCAAAATCAACAGGTTTTAACAAATCCATTTTAGAGGTCTTCTTTTAAGTATATTTATAGGCTACTTTTAGTCTCTAAAATAATCCTAACAATGATATCGGAGGTGAACGTTTGTATGGGAAACTAAACATTTCTTAAATGAGGGATGTGGAAATTCAAAGTTATGCTTTTGGTAAGAAATAAAAAATATTTGTTTCAGCGTTTTTGTTAAATCATCCCCCAAGGGGGTATAATAGGGGATGATATTTAAATTTACATTATTATTGTATTTTTTTTGTAAATACCTATTATTAAGAAATTTAAGGAATTGAAAATGTAGACAGAACCCGTCTTTTGAGGAGGCCCCGTCCGCGCCCGCTTAAAGCTATTACAATTTGAAGTTATAAAATAACTTATCTAATATGTGTCGGTAGTACTTACGTGGTCACCTGCGACGCTACAGTATTACACATTAATGATGATGATATATAAGGGTGTCCTTGGAGTTTCTTGCCCGTTCGTTTCAGATGAAGCTAGTTGCCCATTCCAAAGCGTAGTAGGTACCTATGGAGAAGAACGGGCAAGAACTCCATGGACACTCTTTTACATCAAAATATTGTTACAAAAAAGTTGTTACATCATTCATGTTGTAATTATACATGTGAGAACGATGTAGAAAGACGTGCACGTTAAAAGCGTCCGTAATAAAAAGATAAAAACAACTATGGAATTAAATTATGCCGTGGCAGCTAAGAAATGACCAGTGCCTACCATAGAGCAACACGGCCGCCGGTGGCCCGTGTTGCTCTATGGTGCCTACTGACGGCGCCCGTTCACGAACATGACGTATGGATCAGCACCATTCAGCTCAACCATTTTGAAGGGAACTTAATGATCCAATACACGCCACCACCAGCGACACATTTGAGTGAGCATGACATACTCTCAGTATGAAATATAGTCAGACCTGTGTCTTGAGGTAGTATTTATTTAAACTTAGTGTATAGCTATAAAATAATTTAGATAATATGTAGGTAATACGTGGTCAATGGCGGCGCTAGAGTATTTCAAATTAATGATGATAATAATGAATTATTACTATTTTTAAGTTCAACATTTAGAATCTTAAAAACCTGTTCAATAAATTTATATAAAAAAAGATCATTTGCATTTATTATCTGTCAGTCTGTTACCTTTTCACGCTTTAACGGCTGCATGGATCCGGATGATAGGATACTATTTAGGCTGCCTGTCCACAGAAGCGGAGCGAGGCTGCGGAGCGGAGAAACGGAGGAATATTAACCAATAGTATGGCATGAAATCTCCGCTTATACAATCCTATTGGTAAATATTTCTCCGTTCTCCGCTCCGCTGCCTCGCTCCGCTTCTGTGGACAGGCAGCCTTATCCCGGTAGCACGATCCTGTGGTATAATTTCCGACATCCACGCGGACGAAGCCGCGTCTATACATAGTACTTATAGTGAAATCGTCTATTAAAACAATAAATAACAGTTTCTTATTGCTAAACAATTCATTTCTCTGATTGTATAGAATCACTATCGAGGCCAAATTCGATCATTCGAAAGAGATTTTTTCCTGAAGGGGTACAATGCGACTATAATATTATGAACGTGAAGAGTGTTCCAATGTGGGTACCCAACAGCGGCAGTGTACCCGTCTGCCTGTCTGCTGACAACATCACACTGCTATCCTCGTTAGTGTAGCGGTCACAAGGGCTACTACTGAGCAGGCGGCTCTGGGATCAACTCCGGTCCGACAAAGTATTATAAAGTTGTTCCTTCACACATTTCTCAGTAGCAACTCGAACTCTGGTTTTATCCCTCGGCGATGACAGGTTCGCGCTCTACGACGCGCGACGTGGGGCTGAGACATGACTTGCGAAATGTGTACTGTACACACCTGCCAACCCCTTCTGACGTTATTGTTATATAATAGGGGCCTCGAACACACGATCTCTTACTTGCCATACCGACGCCTAAGGCCATTATATAAATTACATTCATTTTAAAATTGATTTTGTTGTTTTCGTGAATTCGTCAACATTTTAGGTAAATGCGGTCAAGTTCGGGTCATCAACATACGAGTACGTTCATGCCTTACAAGAAAGCTATAATAAATCAGGTTACCTTAATTAAGGTCACGGGCTAAACAGTGCCAGCATGTGGTCGTGAGCGTAGTCATTTTTAAGAAGTGAATACCTCATTGCAGGTGGATAACAACGAAATGAAACGAAATGGAATCGTTTATTCTGTAAGTGAGATATCGGGATCACTGCCACGTGGTGACGCGGCATTCAATAAAATAGCGAGATAGGGGATGGAGTCGCCAGTTCCTATTCACTACGTCTCAGAACTCAGCGGTCACACTCTTTTAAAGTCCAGACATAATCTTGGTCAGATCATGTGAGGACCATGTAGATTGATGTCTGAAATGGTGTTTTGAGGAAAGAACCGCACAGATATCAGTGGACCTGTCCAGTCAGTGCAGGCATTTGTCAGTAATCGTGCAGCTCAACTGAAAACGGAGATGAGAGAGACTTGACGAGCAATACCAAAGGAAGGATATTTAGGTAGGACGCATAAAGTGGGTACTCAAAAGTTGGTCAGCGTTATAGTATCTCTACAACATACCTCTCATACTCGAGTCTAGAGTGCAGAGTGTACGCCCTAGAGTATGTACTCGGGGTTAGAGGTGTGCTACTTTTTTATTATACAGAAATAAGAAAATACGTAAAAAGGATATTCTTACATGGATAAGACAAAAACTAAGATAAGATAATTTATTTGCTTAAAACGTAAACAAACTAAACTATGTACAAGAACTATTCTCAGTTTAAATAACTTTATGGACAGAAAAAATAACAACAAAAAAAAGAAAATATTAAATTTTCATTGCCTGTTATCTTTTTGTATACAGGGTGTTAGGTAAAACGAGGGACACACTTTAAGGCAATAATATATTACTCATAAAAATAAACACCATTTGAGGCTCCTTCAAACCGACGCGACACGCGACGCGAAGTGCACGTGACGGAAAAGCACCGCTCGTCGCGCGACTGGCGATGGCGCGGCGAGCCTTTGCGTCACATCGCGTGTCGCGCGTGTTTGAAGGAGCCTTTAAGTATCGCACTAAACATGTACTAAATCCATGGGAACCTGGACGTGGTCCTGCCGTCCTGGATTATGGAACAGCAAATCTTTTTTTATATGATTCATAGTTGGTCACATAGGGGGGCTTACCTACACGGCGGGGCATAGGAAACACAAATGCCAGATATGTTTAAAACCCATGTCGTAGGGGGGCGGTCTACAGGCTACTGCCATGAAACAGGCACAAATACAGATCCCGGGCTTTGACTGAAAAGAATCTCATGAAGAGAGAACCATATCTACATTACCCAACCTATGTAGGTATCAGTACCACAGGACTCGGCGGTCACTCGTCGCGCCGCCGCCAGCGACCACTGGACCGACGAGGCAGTCCCTGGCAATCGAGATTTTAAGTTCTGTTTACGTTTTTATTATTTATTTCTGCTTGAGTATGGTTTTCAATATTGGCGTGTGCTAGCTGACATGGCAAATAATTTTAATTTTTTTGTGTTTCGTAATGTTAATTACGTATTACTGTATAGAATCCAGTTCTTTTTTCTTAACAGACAGCAGTGCTGCTGGGGAGTTTGTTGCGCCACTTTTTCTTTCCAGTTAAAGCACTAGGAAGTGGTGAAGGGCGGGCGTTTTGGGGGGACTGTCTTATGTAACTTTGACGTTCAAAAAGTGCTGATTCTCAGCCTAGTTTGAATAAATGATTTTTGATTTCGAATTGTTATTTAAATACTTACCTAGTTAATATAAAAAAAAAATAAGATAAGGATCAATTCACATCGAAGATACAATATTGTGTTTCGATCAAATTCTAAACGCGTGACTTGAATCTCGGCACATGCTTGCACGTGATGTGACGCCATATTAATGCTGAGATATTAAAATATTATATAAATAAAACAACCAAACAGCTAGCTTGCATATTCGGTATTACGGAGAAAGTACTGATGTCGTCAGTAAATAACATGGAGTAAGTTATAAACGGAGTGATAACGTGAGCGTTCGTCACACGTGAATGAAGTGTAAAGTCCACTGCTACGTAGGATATGCACGGAGAGTTTACCGCGTTAGTTGCACGGTGCATTTGTTTGCCTGCCACACATACGTGAGGAGTGAGGCCGTGGGTCGCAGTGGACGATCCTGCCTACATTTTCATACAAAGCGAAGCTAACTACACGTGCGTAGATTAACCGTGGCCTGCTGTGAAGCGGCGCATTTAGTGTTTTCAAAGTGACTGTCAAATGAGATACACTCTTATTCTTTAAGGTTTTCCTATTCTACTAAACGCTACCCGCGACGGTTAAACTTCACAGTAACAGAGATTTTTTAAAGCTGCAGCGAGGGTTTCAAAGATACCATTCAGTACATTCACTTATTCAGCATCTTGACGCAGCGTAAGTATAGTCCAATCACATACTGTACGCGGCCAATGCCGTTAATAGACGACTCAAGCCTTAGCGTTCCATTTTCTTGGCAATCTGTGTACGTAGGTATTGAAGTAAAAGAATGCTCTCAGACATGTCCTAAGATATACAACGTAATGGTTAACTCTGTCTTGCTAGTACCTGCGTGTACGTGGTTTATGAGTGTTAATAATAATTATAGTGAATTACTGACATTTTCTGTACGTTACAGTGACACGAGTGAGTTACAGTTCAGAGTCCATAAGTATACGTGTGAGTAGGTACTTGATATTTTATTTTTTGTAAAAGTAATACTTGGTTGTCGTGTGGTTGCTCGAAATAGAGACGTCAGAAATAAGGCTCCGAGGTTCCCTGCGGGTAGAACGCAGGTAGCTGACATTGTCTAAAGAACGGATGGCCTGAAGAAGTGTCTGTTCAGTTTCATCTCTCCACTAGCTTCTTTCTGCCGCGACTTCGTTCGCGTGGAAGTCTCCCTCGGCCTATTCTCCTCTCTTCGCCCACTGTGTCGCGTCGCATCGCCCGCCCGCGCTATTTCTGCCGCGACTTCGTTCGCGTGGAAGTCTCCCTCGGCCTATTCTCCTCTCTTCGTTCGCGTGGAAGTCTCCCTCGGCCTATTCTCCTCTCTTCGCCCACTGTGTCGCGTCGCATCGCCCGCCCGCACTATTTCTTCGTTTTCGCCTAGCGGTCTATCTGACTTTTTTATTTTTGCTAGCCTCGTAAGGGTCGTAGCGTGATGTTAGCCTTCCCCGAAAATTAGGCTATCAAATATAAAAATAGATTTTTCTAATCTGACTGGTAGTTCTAGATATTAGCGCGGTCAAACAAAAAAATAAACTAGACTAAAGAAAAACCTTGTTTTGTAATAAGACCGTTCAGCTTTATTCTAATAGTCTAAGTTTATAAGTAGGTAACCCTTAGGCTCGACAATTGAATCCTTAAATCCTACTGACACAGGAACCCCTGGCAGTCCAGAACACCATGGACCCAGCGTTAGCAGTGGAGTTGGAGGCGCTGTCCCGACAGAAGGCGATGAACGAGGCGACGGAACGTGGAGAATCTGCTGTGCAGCAGTTCTACCGTGGAGCTGCCGTGCTTGTCACGGGAGGCTCCGGTTTCCTCGGCAAGCAGCTCATCGAAAAACTCTTCAGGTGAGGAGAAACATCTATCTCTGGTTAGCATTGCATACAAGCCAACGGCCTGGTGGTCACCGCTGACTATGGACTTCTGCAATACCAGTCTCAGAGCCATAGCAGATCAGTTGCCATCATAGGGATAAGGTTGAACTGTCTCATGCATATAACAACACCGGCAATGGCACCCATACCCTTCAAACCGGAACACAGCAACGCTGCTTGGCGGCAGGAGTAAGTGTGGTGATACGTACTCGTCGCTCCCCCGACGAGCTTCTTCACAAAGAGGTACTGGTATAGGGTAATAGAAAGCACTATGCTCAGAGCTTCCCCGAAGAGATGGGATCAGAAGTGAAGAGATTCACAGTAGAACCAAGGTAATCGCTGCAGCCCAAACAATTGCCAAACTTAAATGGTAGTGGGCAGGGAACATTGCTCGCAGAACGGATGGGGCATTCCGTGTGAGGCAACGTCAACCGACGAGTTGGTGAAGGTCGGAAAGATGCGGGCGCCGTCACGACGACGATCACTCCTGAGTGATCGTCGTGGTGACGTGCGGGGGCGGGTTACGTCTATCGATTGAAAGATGATGATAACAGAAATCCTAAAATTGAAGGCATCGATTACCGAAACTGTTTTTCACATAATTATGTAGATTCAAATGAATTGTTAACTTTTCAGAGCCTGCGATATTGGCCAGATCTACATTCTGTTGCGACCAAAGAAAGGGATGACCATTCAAGAGAGGGTGGTAGAAATGCTGGAAGATCCGGTGAGTAGAATACATCGTTGTATTCACAGACGATTAAAAGATGACCACGTCAGTACTCGTATGTCTGGAGTTCTGTGAGATGAGTGTTTGAACTTTGGTCTAAGTTTATCTTCGACCGATATCTGCATTCAGATGATTAAAAAAAAACATAACATCACGACTGTATTCCCCAAAGAGGTAGGCAGGTATGAAGTAGGTACATTCCAATCCAGATTCTGGGTTTGTACAAAAATTTCATGGTAGAAAACCCCAATAACATTTTGCAGACCGGGGAATCGAACTCAGAACTCTACGCTCAGCAGTCCCACTTTCGACCACTAGACCTACGAGGCCGTCAGCGTGTACTATTTAAAGATAATTTATCATTTGCAGGTATACAACATGGTCAGAAGAAAGAAACCAAACTTCGCAGAGAGGATAGTGCCGATCGAGGGCGACGTGTCTGAAATAAGGCTCGGCCTTAGTGACCAAGACTGGGCCACCATCACCACTCAGGTAAATATTGCACGAACTCTAGCACTGCTGGACAGACACCACTCTGCTAGGATGCACAGTTCCATATTGAGGTTGGTGGCCGCAAGCAGCGCCTTTCCGTGCGCCACGTCAAGTGATATGTGCATAATATTTCAGGTGGACGTAATTTTCCACATGGCTGCGACGACGCGGTTCGACGAGGCGCTCCGCATCGCTACCATGATCAACGTTCGAGGGACCAGGGAGGCTGTGCTGCTCGGCAAGGCTTGCCAGAAACTTAAGTAAGTATCGTTTACTAGAAACTCCTTACTGATAAATTTGTATGTACACACCACACACCACCACTAAAATTGCGTCTTACAAAAAAGAGAAGGCTATAGTTTATTAGAAGCGCACTTTGCTATTAGGTTGCACAGGTGAGTGTAAATACGCTCGAGCACGCTCGTTCCATTGTAGACCTCACCTATCGCTTGTCACCAGACGAGACTAAGACAAGAGCACGTCTTCTTTTATTTAAAAAAAAAAACATTTGCCTAAATTAATAGCATGGGATAGCTAGGTTTGATAACTAGGTCGATCCAAATATTGTTGGATTTTCCTGCTTTTTCCATTACAAACTCAGTAAGTAGCAGGCAGCGGCCCGAAGACTTTGTACCTGGTTGATGGCAGTCAGCTCACGTTCTATTAGTAAACTAGACTGAACTATGAAATGTGTAGGTACGTACGTATACACCTTTGCTTCTTCAAAGATTACACGTATTATGATCTGTCAATATTCCAGATCATTCGTATACGTCTCGACGACATACGCCAACGCGACCGACCGCTTCGTGGAGAAGGAGGTGCTCGAGAAGTTCTATGAGAGCCCGGTGCCGCCCGAGCTCATGATCAACATGGTGGAGACCTTCGACCAGGAGAGGTTCAATGCTATCGCCAAGAAGTGAGTACTAGTGTTTGTGAGAGTGTGCCGACACTTCAGTACGTCCGTTAGACGTAGTCTTCATCTAACTTTATTATTTACTAGGTACATAATGCGTTGCAATACCTTTTAATATCATTTTTTCAACCACCTCTGTATTAGAGAGAACAAAACAAACATATTACGTTTTCAAATCGGTTAAGCCGTTTTGAGTTTTAGCGAGACTAACGAATAGCAATTGATTTTAAATACGAGTATAAGAGATGATATTTATGTATACACATTTATATAAAGTTCATTAAAAAGGTACAACACCAGTTCTATAAATTCACATATAAACGTAAAAAGGTACCTACATATAATGTTGGTATGTTGTAGTAAAATACTTGATGATCGATTTATATTCAGAAACTTATACCCGCTTTTACACGCGACTTCGCTCCCTTAGTCTATCTCACAAGGACCTTGCCTTTTATTTGTGTACTTATTTAACTGCAAGCCAGAAATATACAGATACAGACACATGGCAAAAACAATAATTAAACACTACAAAACGCACAAAGACCGGCATTTTTTCGGGGTAAAAAATAATTTGTCTCTCTCCGGGCTATACACCATCTCTATGCTAAAAATAATTTGTAAATCGCATCGATACGTTGCTGGTACTGAGTGAAAGTGACACAATCAACGTTTTTCATATAAATACGTAAGACAAGCGAGATCTTTATTCCAGTCTCATCGAGGGGTATCCCAACACATACACGTTCGCGAAGGCGATAGCTGAAGAGGTGGTGAGGAGCAGGGCCGGTGCCATGCCCATCAGCATCGTGAGACCTGCAGTGGGTAAGAAACAACTATGCTATGTGTGATGTGACAGGACGGCAGACAAGCCGACGGTTCCCCATGTTGAGTGGTCGCCGCCGCTGATGGACATCTGCATTAGGAGGTATCGCAAGTACGTTGTCAGACCAGAGACCAACCTGATGTCTCAAGTGCCAGTGTGCTTGTTGTTACACGTGGCACGGTGGCACCCAGCCTTATAACGCAGAAACGCTGTTTGGAAGCAGAAATAGAAAAGAAAGAAAAATACGTTTATTTGTCACAGAAACACGTGCATACAAAACAGATAATTAGCTCTAATAATTAAGAAAAATAATAACAAAATGGATCTATAATTACGAGCACAAAATAGAAATAGCCGACAGCTGCACGTCATGACCGTGACAAGATGGCTTCCACTCAGCATGATGCTGTGCTATTGGGAACCCGCAACACGGCGCTGATTTTCAGTGTTCACCCGAAAACGACGTACACACTGCAGCTGCAGGTAAAGTTACCGCAAATTGTCAAATTTTCTCATTTGATTTTGAACTTAACCTTCAACATTTTAAGGTTTAAAATCATTTGGAGATATTTGACAGTTTCGTAAAACCTGATGTACTGGCGAGTGTACGTAAACCCAGTCCAGTTTAATTATTGGTATTTTAAGTAACAAAATAAAATAAACAGTAAGCACTTAGAATACAAAGCAACTACTTATACAACCAATATTATATGAATATATATAATTAAATAACATAAATAAATTGGTAATAGGTATGTATTTAAATTTGTACTTCCCTAGGAGCTAGGAACTAGGAGCTCCTTCACGAAGAGCAGCTCTACCAACACAAAAGGATGATCTATGCCACGACATTACTTAGAACCTTCGAATATCATAAAGCTAGAGATTTTAATTGTGTATAATTTCAGTGATCTCATCATATCGGGAGCCGATGCCTGGCTGGGCAGATACAAGTTGCGCATACGGCGCTAGTGGGGTAAGTGTCGACATCTAGTAGGAATACACGGAACTAGACGTTTTTAAACTGATGAATATAGGAAGCTGCGCTTACAATAGGATTTTTAGCAATGATTGCCCGGCTAATGTTGCAGGAGGTACCTAGTGGGACAATAGTGGTACCTAGAATTAGAATTTTATTTATTTGTAAGAATGTATTTTTGTAATGTTTGTGTTTGTAATTTGTTGTTTGTAGCAATGATTGCATAGTTGAATGTTGCTGGAGGTGCCTAGTGGGACAATAGTGGTACCTATAGTTGAATATTGCTGGAGGTGCCTAGTGGGACAATAGTGGTACCTATAGTTGAATATTGCTGGAGGTGCCTAGTGGGACAATAGTGGTACCTATAGTTGAATATTGCTGGAGGTGCCTAGTGGGACAATAGTGGTACCTATAGTTGAATATTGCTGGAGGTGCCTAGTGGGACAATAGTGGTACCTATAGTTGAATATTGCTGGAGGTACCTAGTGGGACAATAGTGGTACCTATAGTTGAATATTGCTGGAGGTACCTAGTGGGACAATAGTGGTACCTATAGTTGAATATTGCTGGAGGTACCTAGTGGGACAATAGTGGTACCTATAGTTGAATATTGCTGGAGGTGCCTAGTGGGACAATAGTGGTACCTATAGTTGAATATTGCTGGAGGTGCCTAGTGGGACAATAGTGGTACCTATAGTTGAATATTGCTGGAGGTGCCTAGTGGGACAATAGTGGTACCTATAGTTGAATATTGCTGGAGGTACCTAGTGGGACAATAGTGGTACCTATAGTTGAATATTGCTGGAGGTACCTAGTGGGACAATAGTGGTACCTATAGTTGAATATTGCTGGAGGTACCTAGTGGGACAATAGTGGTACCTATAGTTGAATGTTGCTGGAAGTATCTAGTGGGACAATAGTGGTACCTACATATAATTGAATGTTGCTGGAGGTACCTAGTGAGAAAATAGTGGTACTTACCTAATAGTTCAATTCCTAAAAATAACTTCAGTTGTTTCGGCAATATATTACCGCTAATTGCCTAGAGGTAATATATTATCATGGATATTCTGCATTGCTAATTAATGTATTGTTATTAATGTATTGCTAATTAATAAATTGCTAACGAATGTATTGCCTAGTTTATTTAGCTGCTCCTAACCTCTAAATATGGTGTGGTGGTATTTCTAGCAACAATAAATTACTACTTGTTGGCATTACAGTAAATTGACTCTGTCTCTGTTACCACTGACCTAGACTAGAGTCAAGAGCTAAACCACCTTAAATAAAAAATAATGCTTGATGTTGTCTTGACGTCATAATTGACTGCTACCCCCGACTGGAGCAATCTATCTAATTTGCCCGTTTAATAGCTCTTTAACACTATTGTTAGCACAATATAATAACACGGGATCTTTAGCATTTCTTGCTCAAAGTACTACGTGACACATTGAGGACACAAACACCGTTTAACACTCACATAAACCACCTACTTCCCAATTCCAGCTCATACTAGGTCCAGCCACGGGCCTGATCCACGCGACGTACGCCGGCGACAACGCCCGCTACAGCCTGGTACCGGTGGACTACGTGAACAACGCCATCTTAGCCGCCGGCTGGCACACTGGCACTAAAAGTGACACGGACGTCAAGATCTACTCCGTATCCAGCGCTAGGAATCTGTTTCATTGGCGTGAGTGTGACAAGTCTCACAGTGCTCGACATAGCCGATGTACACAATTGTACAAGAATCGTTCGGTGCGCGGCCAAAATCGGAACTAACACCGCTGTCTTATATTTTTATTTTGTTGGGTTTGCTCTTGACGCTAGTCTAGGTCAGTGGTGACAGAGACAGAGTCGACGGTGGAGTGAGCTTACCTAGAAGAAGCCTGTTCACTCTCACTTTGAAGAGATTAGGGTTGTATGCGTTCGGCAACACAGACGCAGGTAGAGAGTTCCACTCTTTTGCTGTACACAAAACCATCTTTTATAAATGTTTACCAGCAGCACCACTATGTGAACACGCCGCGTCGGTCTTCGCCAAAAGATTCATGTAGCACTGTAGTCGAAATCTTATTTGTAACACCGCTAAGATGAATGTTGCATGCTTGCCCTACTGAACCTGTAGCGACAGTACCCACTGCTTGACCACATTTTGTCGTTGCCCAAACGGTCGGATACTATACACGAAATACAATTGTATTGTGCCACAGCTGTTATTTTAAACACATTATACAGATATTACCGTTTCTTCCCAGGTCCCGTATCAACAAAGATCCGCGAGATAGGACATGTCCTGCCCACCCCGCTGGCCGTCTGGTACATGTTCATCATCAACACGGCCAACAAGCCGCTATTCGTGCTCCTCACGTGGCTGCTGCATTACATCCCCGGTTACATCCTGGATGGCGGCTGTGTGCTGCTGGGGAAGCCGCCCATGTAAGTAGAGTTGCACATCACATCCCCGGCTATATCTTGGATGGTGGCTGTGTGCTGCTGGGGAAGCCGCCCATGTAAGTAGAGTTTCACATCACATCCCCGGCTACATCTTGGATGGCGGCTGTGTGCTGTTTGGGAAGCCGCCCATGTAACTTTAGTTCTACATCACATCCCCGGCTACTTCCTAGATGGCGGCTGTGTGCTGCTGGGGAAGCCGCCCATGTAAGTAGAGTTGCACATCACATCCCCGGCTACATCTTGGATGGCGGCTGTGTGCTGCTGGGGAAGCCGCCCATGTAAGTAGAGTTGCACATCACATCCCCGGCTACATCTTGGATGGCGGCTGTGTGCTGCTGGGGAAGCCCCGATATACAAGGATCTTTTGGCGCGTGACCAAAATTTGAACTAACGCCGCCTTCATTATCTTCACGGAACACTTTCACAAAATGTTTACCAACAACCCCTGGTAATGTGTTCGGACGAGAGATTCGTCTTTAAAGACACTTTATTTATGACGAACCGCCACTAAATAATTATGAATAGATATGGTTTCCAACAGCCGATTTTTCTTCCATTTCTTAATTCCAGGTTCATAAAACTCTACAACCGCGTCTACCGCGCCTCAATGGCGCTCTCCTACTTCACGACCCACAGCTGGGTCTTCAAAGATGATAACACTGACAGTTTATACCAAACCCTGTCACCCGACGACAAGCTCATCTTCAACTTTGACACCACTGACATTAATATCATGGAGTATGTCACGTTGTGGTGTGTGGGGTTGAGGAGGTATCTGATGAAGGATGGTATCAAGGATACGGAGTATGCGAGGAAGAAACAGTACTGGTTGCATAAGTTACATTATGTGGTAGCCGCATTGTATGTGTTTGTGCTGTATAAGGTTTTCAGTTTCGTTCTGTATGTTATGTTTTATGTTTTTGGTTGGGTTTAATGTTTTATTTTATTTAATGCAACTATTTATTAAATATTTCTGGTAATTTCATATTTTTTTCTTAAAACGCATAGGCGATTCTATTCAGTCAATCGCACGCCTGAGGTAACAGTATGACCATGATAGCTCCTTTATTTCGAGGCAGTAAGGGCGGTTTTTGAATCTCAAGTAATACAACTAGCGTGCGGTTGACCGAACGACTATACAGACAGTGTTGACGCTCTTGTGTAGAGCAGATTTGCTGGCGGGATGATCTTGAGGAGGTGCGTAGAGGTGTACGTCGGTGCAGCGAATAAATAACACTTCTTCAGGGCGAATAAAACACTATTTCTTCAGATAGAGGGTTTCTTCTTTATTTTTCTTGTTGCTCGTAACACTGCTGGATTCGGAATGCCTGACCACGGAAAATGCACCCTTTTTATAGGTGGGTTCTGTAGTGCCTGACTAATCAGACCCCTACAGTTCGTATTAATGCCCCGCCCCTTGACCAATCAGGGCGCAGGTGACTTTGTATGGGAAACTTAATTTGCGTGTTTTCCGTGGTAGGACATCCCTTACATTATTTTCTTATGTATCTAACCCTAGATATGGTTTGCCTTTATTATATACATAAGAATCAGTCTCGAAAACCTTAATTAATACCTTAAAATAATTAAAATACGGAAACGGTCCTCGTTGAGGTAAAGTTCCTTAGTACCTAAGCTAAAATATTGATCATGGTACAAGTGGCGCCTCTAGCGGCCGGTATGTACAACATATTATCGACAATTTTACAAGAGAAATATCGCAACGAAAGACAACTTAATTAATATAGTTAGACATGAAACACTTAACTAACAATTACATATTATCGTTGCCAACATTCTCCCCCACGGTGCGTAGCACTGCATCCTCTGGAGGCGACGATGCCGCAGGAACCAGCACGATGACCCGTCGAGTTGGGCGGCGAAGTGTTCCTCCCGATGTCCGCACGTCCAGCACTCTGGTTCTTCCGTCTGGTCCAGGATACGTCTTGACAACTTCTCCGCGGGGCCATGAATTTCGTGGCAATGTAGCGTCTACTATTAGCACGATATCTCCTTCTCTTGGGTCTTTGGTTTCTTTGCCTTCAATTTTCCTTGGCATTAAGAGTGGTAAGTATTCTCTGATCCACCTTTTCCAGAAGTGGTCCGCGAGTCTCTGGGTGGTTCTCCAGTTGGCCTTCCCGATTAGCTCTGAGTCGTCGAATTCTCCCGGCGCCATGGCTCCGCACGACCTCCCCAGTAGGAAATGGTTTGGTGTCAGGCCCTCTTCGTCTTCTGGATCCATGCTGACTGAGGTGAGAGGTCTAGAATTGACGATGTGTTCGACCTCGGTCATCAGAGTGTGAAGCACTTCTTCGGGTGGGCTTCTTTCGTTGAGAACCACTGCCAAAGCTGTCTTGACTGATCGCACGAGTCTCTCCCAGGCGCCTCCCATGTTTGGAGTCCCCGGGGGGATGAACTTCCACTTGATGCCCTTTTCTTGTGCGGCCTCTTCTAGCTCTCTTTTGGCCCCAATAAAGTTGGTCCCGTTGTCGCTGAATATGGTTTTTGGGGTTCCTCTTCTAGCTGCCATTCGTCGGAGTGCCATGATCATTGAGCTAGTGCTAAGAGAGGGCACTAACTCGAGATGTACAGCCCTGGTGGTGAGACAGGTGAACAATGCCCCCCAGCGCTTCTCATTTCTTCTCCCGATGGTGACTTGCATAGGCCCGAAGTAGTCTACGGCCGTGCAAGAGAACGGGAACTGATGATGCTGCAGTCTCTCGCTCGGTAGGTCTCCCATCGGTGGTATCTCCGGTAAACTCTTCTTTGTCTTGCACCATTGACAGCTGTGTGCGACTGCCTTCAGAGTTGCTCTTAGGCCCAGGATCCAGTACCTTTGTCGAATCTCGTTCATTACTGTAGCAGTATTTCCGTGAAGGAATTTCTTGTGGTAATGTTGTATGATGAGACGCGTTATCTTCTGTTTCCCATCTAGGATGATGGGATTCATCTTCCTGTCGCTTTTGTCGTGGAACTTCGTTGTCCTGCTTCTTAGTTTGATAATTCCGTCGGCCCCTATATAAACGTCGATCTTCTTGAGCCGACTTGCGCTTTCTAGAGGTTTTTCCGTCATCAGGTTCTTTATATCTGACGCGAAACTATCGTTCTGGCTCATCTTCATCAGTAACTCTTCGGCCTTCTTTAAGTGTTCTTCTTCCAGGGGTAGGTACTGTCGCTTGTTTTCGTTTCTGTTGGCAGCTTGTTTCGAGTTTCTAGCGTCTTTCTTCTGGGTTTTCTTCTGGGGTTTCCAGGAGTCGTCGTCCCGGCGCATGGCAGTGGTAGTTGCTTTGCGAGCCTTCAATAAATGGTATGTGAAGGCAACCACTCTGGCTGTAGTGCGTAGTAGTCGCTCCCAGCTCGAGAACCTCTCTGGATCCAGAAGAACGTCTTCTGCAGCTTTTATTGCCATCACCTTTTGCTTGCTCTTCTCTTCTGGCATGGTACCCTCTGGTTTGAAGTCGTGAAACGGCCACTCTTCTTCTGGTTGACGGAGAAATGACGGGCCTTTGAACCACCTGGCATTGTGGTCGAATTCGACTGGGACGCCCCTCGTGGCGTCGTCAGCTGGGTTTTCTTTGGTCGGCACCCATCTCCAGTCTTCTGGCTTGGACTTCTCTTCGATTTCTGCTAGTCGGTTGGCCACGAAAGTTTTGAACTTTCTTGGTTCCGCCTTTATCCACTGCAGTACTGTGCTAGAGTCGGTCCAGTAGACTTTCTTCGATATTTCAAGCTCTGACTCTTCTTCGATTGTGGCAGCTAGTCTGCAGCCAAGCAACGCCGCTTGTAACTCCAGCCTCGGAATTGATACTGGTTTTGTTGGCGTTACTCTAGCCTTGCCGGCGATCATGGAGACGTGGACTTTTCCCTCGGGCTCGACTGTCCTCCAGTAGACTACTGCCGCGTAGGCTTCTTCGCTCGCGTCGGTGAATGTGTGCAGCTGCCCTTTTCTGCCACGGGGCGAGACGCACCTTGGGATCTTCAGTCTTGCTAGCGCCGACACTTCTTCTATGTAGTTCGTCCAGGCTTCCTTTTGGGATTCGTTAATTACTTCGTCCCAGTCTACTTTTGACCGCCAGATGTCTTGAATTAGCTTCTTTCCTTGTATTAAGACTGGTGTTGCAAAACCCATCGGGTCAAATGTAGACATCACGGCGCTCGTGACTTCCCTTTTTGTTGGAGTTCTTTTACCCTCTTGAAGATCTTTCGACGTGTTGCGCAACCCAACATTGAAGGCTAGTGTATCTTCTTTAACCAGCCATCTTAGCCCCAGAGTCTTCTCTTCCTTTGTCAGTTGCAGGGAATCTTCTTTATTGGTGTCTTCTACTTCTGATAGTACCCCCGAATTGTTACTAGCCCACCCCTTCAGATGAAAGTTTGCCTTTGCATGAATATCTTTGACTTCTTTCGATATCTTCTTTGCTTCGGTTGTAGATGCGAAGCTCTGTAGATAGTCATCCATGTAATGGTTTCTCTTTATTGCTTTTACTGCTTCGGGATGAGTCTTCTTGAATTCTTCTGCGTTCTTGTTCATTACATATATCGCTGTCGCTGGCGATGACGCTGCTCCGAAGATAATTGACGACATTCTATACTCTTCGGGCTCGCCTGTTCTTCGGTTTCCGCGCCACAGAAACCTGAGACTATCTCGGTCATCTTCTCTGACCTTGACTCTAAGAAACATATCCTGGATGTCAGCCATGACAGCCACGGGTCCCTCTCTGAAGCGTAGTAGCACGCCAAACAATGACTGTAGTAGGTCAGGGCCGGAGAGCAAGGCGTCGTTGAGGCTCTTCCCTCCGAACTTGGCGGCTGCGTCGAAAACTATTCTTAGCTTCTTCTTAATTGGATGTACGACGGCGAAGTGGGGTAAGTAGAATGTTCTTTCTTTGTTTGAAGTTTCTGGGGCCTTCTCTGCATATCCCTTTTCGATTAGACTCTGGATCTGAGTCTCGTAGTTCTCTTTAGCTTCTTGGTCTCGATCTAGTTTCTTTTCGATGTTGACTAGTCGACGGATTGCTTGATTGTAATTGTTGGGTAGGGCTTCGTTTTCTTTCTTCCACAGGAGTCCCGTTTCATATTGACCACTTGGCAGTTTCTTCGTAGTTTTCTCGAGGGTTTCTAATGCTCTTCTATCGCTGTCATTGGTTGGTGACCGATTCTGAATCCCAAGAGATTCTAACTGGAAGTGTTCTCGGACGATTTCTTCTATGCTTTCTTCATCCGTGGTCGATCTGCCATAGTGAGTGAAGTTTACTAAGGCAGTTGCCCCTGTTTCGCATCCGTGTAGCACCCACCCTAGGTTGGTGAGTGAGGCTACAGGATCGGATGGTTTGCCCTTCTTTAGTCTTCTTGTTACTATCAGCCCCCAGTTGTCCTGGCCTATTAGTAGTTTGGGCCTTTCGGTGACGTAGAGGAGTTGATCTTCAATTGCCCTTAGATGCTGGCAATTCTGCACGGTGCCCTTATTGATGTGTTGTTCTGACAGCTTCAGGTCGTCGATGGTTCTTGCGACAATAGTTCTTTTATCTCTTCTATGAGCCCCTTTTATTTTGAACTCTATCTTCTGTGAACTATCTTTTCTTAGCACCTTCCCGCCGACGGTTTCGATTGTGAGTTTTTCTTGCTTCCCTTCAACTCCAATTTTCTGAGCAACTGATGCGTCCAGGAGTGTGACGGTTGATCCCTCGTCCAGCAGTGCGAGTACGCGGACTTGACCTTTCGGACCAAAAAGATCCACTGGGATAATCTTCAGGTACGCCTTCTCTTCTCCTTTTGTGTTGTGGATTGAGGCGATTTTCTCTCCTGAAGTGCTTTTCTGGTCTTCTTTGTTTACTTCTTTCTCTGCTGGGACTGGCGGCTTGTCGGTGTGCAAGATGGTATGGTGCCATCTCTTACACTGCTTGCAGACTGGAGCTTTACAGTTGATTCTTGAGTGCTTGAACTTAAGACACTTGAAGCATATTTTTGCCTTCTTGATCATTTCCCATTTTTCGTTTATATTAGCTTCTTTGAACTTCTTGCATTCCATTGGGAAATGTTCTTCATCACAGAATGGACACGACTTCTTGTATCTTTCTTGTGACCTTTCTTGTGATGTTTCTTGTACTGAATGTATGGGTCTTCTTATAGTCTTCTTTTGCTCCGAAGACACTTCAGGTGGAGCAAAGTCCCCACACATGTCAGCTTCTGTTTCTAAAAATGCTTCGACGTTTAGTAGTTCTTGAGTTTCTTCATCTCTTCTGCTTCTGTGATAAGCGTACCAACGAAATTTCATGGATGTTGGCATTTTGTCGACTATAATTCTCAGTGTTTCGGGAGAACTGAGATATTGCGGTTTCTTCAGGGCCTTGATGGTTTCAACAGCATTCTTCACTTTGCTTGCAAATATGCAGATGTCGCTTGGGTTCTCGCCGACTTTTGACAGGTTCTTCATCTTTTCTAGTTCTGCCAGTGCCAGTGCTCCAGGTCTACCAAATCTTGCTTCCAGTCCCTTGATTATTTCGCGTGGGTCTTCAGCGGTGAACAGCAGGCTTTGGACGGCTTCTCTTGCTTTTCCTTGGATCGCGATTCTGAGGCGCGCTAGGTTCTGATTGTTATTGAAGGAAGCGGCCGTGTCTTCGTATGATCTCTTGAAGGCTAACCATTCTTCACAGGACCCGTTGAAGTGAGGGAGTTCGAGATGCTTCGATGACACGTTGTCACGTGACTTCTCGGATAGCTTAAGTATGACTGAAGCCAACTCCTGGATGTCGCTCTTCTTTTCTTCTATTGCGATCGGCCTCTGATCCTTAGGCCTTTCTCCGGATCGGATGAACCACTGCTCGACTTCTTGAGTTTGTTCGTACAGTTCTTCTTCTCCATCTGACCCGGCGGCGAGAAGCTCTAGTTCAGCTTGAGCGACTTTTGATCTTGCTTTTGCCAGTTCTAATTCCCGTAGTGCCACTGTCATTCTTGCTTGCGCTTCTGCTCTCTTCCTATGCGACGAGCTAACGGAATGGGTGTCCGGATCGCGGGTCGTCTTCTTAGGGTGAGGCCGCTGCAGACTCTCTTCTCTGGACGTTGGTATGCTTTCATTGTCCAGACGTGTTTTCACGGCGACACTTCTTTCTTGAGTCTGCGGCGATGGGTGACTCTCTTCTTGGCGAGGGGGAATTGACGCTTCAATAGTGTGGGTCGGTGGGGTGGTATGAGCCACCTTCCCTGGTGTTGATTCTTCTCCAGCGGTGACCTTAGGCTGAGGTACGGGTTGCCGACTTCCGTGGACGCTGCTCGGCGGCGATCTTCTTGTTAGTGTCGATCGATTTGAAATCGACGTGTCTGTCGCGCTTGCAGATTCGCTTGGAGTATTCATACTCCAATCCGTCGTACCGGAACCCGACGTGCCGGTGCCCGTAGTATCTGTTGCGTTGCTTTCGCTCCTTATAGTCCTCGACTGCACCGATCTTGCTCTTGTGTTCGTCGGCATCTCCCGGTTTTCTTGAACCCGATCCGGCTTCTCGAAGGACCAATGTTGACGCTCTTGTGTAGAGCAGATTTGCTGGCGGGATGATCTTGAGGAGGTGCGTAGAGGTGTACGTCGGTGCAGCGAATAAATAACACTTCTTCAGGGCGAATAAAACACTATTTCTTCAGATAGAGGGTTTCTTCTTTATTTTTCTTGTTGCTCGTAACACTGCTGGATTCGGAATGCCTGACCACGGAAAATGCACCCTTTTTATAGGTGGGTTCTGTAGTGCCTGACTAATCAGACCCCTACAGTTCGTATTAATGCCCCGCCCCTTGACCAATCAGGGCGCAGGTGACTTTGTATGGGAAACTTAATTTGCGTGTTTTCCGTGGTAGGACATCCCTTACATTATTTTCTTATGTATCTAACCCTAGATATGGTTTGCCTTTATTATATACATAAGAATCAGTCTCGAAAACCTTAATTAATACCTTAAAATAATTAAAATACGGAAACGGTCCTCGTTGAGGTAAAGTTCCTTAGTACCTAAGCTAAAATATTGATCATGGTACAAGTGGCGCCTCTAGCGGCCGGTATGTACAACATATTATCGACAATTTTACAAGAGAAATATCGCAACGAAAGACAACTTAATTAATATAGTTAGACATGAAACACTTAACTAACAATTACATATTATCGTTGCCAACAGACAGGATCCGAGAACACATAGGAAACCAAATGAAAAAACGGAAATAAACGCCTACAGGAAACTTAATAGCAAAAGTAACAGGAGAGTAAATTGTACATTGCTAACTAAAATTTGTAAGGCATGTATGTAGTTAGGAAGTGGCTAAATGGATCGAATACCAAATAGTTGTATTCTACAACAAAACCAATCACGACAAAGTAAAGCTCAATTTTCACTATTGTATGTACCAAAATTCCGCATGCTCACCTTAAAGGCGATAATAGCATAGCACGGTTCACGACTCGATCGCACAATGCATGCGTTTTGGCCAATAGGATGCACAAACCGTATTTTAGTCGTGTTCGTATTAGTATAATGATGTATAGAAGTGTGACACTGACACTAGGAGCGTGCTATGCTCACTAAATTGTTTGTGAGACGATTTTCTTAATGATCATGGCCAGCGTGAGCTCTTTATGAATTCTTATTTTGTTATTGACAAGAAGTAATTTTATTACTCATATCTTCTGTTTGGTTTAGAAAATGTATTATTGATATTGCTGTACTAGATTAGTACCTACCTATTAACTTTCCACAAAAATAGAATAATTTGGAATAAGGAAAGTCAAACTATTACAATTTATGTGTATTACATCCACTTTAAATGCCGCCATACAAATCGGAGCGAATGCACTAGGTCCGTTGACCGGCACTGCATAACGGCTGTGAAATATCAAAACCCAGTATCTGCATAGAACCAAATTTTACAGGAGAGCCGAAAAACGATTTTATATCTTTGACAGCTTGCCGTTTCAATGATATTAATCGTATCTTCTTGGGAATGGTTGCAAAATTTGAGGTACATAACAGGCTTTAAAAGAAAATAGTTTTAATGCGTCTATTACAAAATATGTACGTAGAGGAGCAGTTACTAATAAAAAAATTGTTTTCTTAGACCTAACTTTGTGAGTGTGACAATTTCAAAACCTAGTAAGATCACTTGCTTTGTTTTCATCTGGTTTTAAGTATACTGAGTGGGGACTAAACGCAAATTAATAGGCCTAGTAAGATCACTTGCTTTGTTTTCATCTGGTTTTAAGTATACTGAGTGGGGACTAAACGCAAATTAATAGGCCTAGTAAGATCACTTGCTTTGTTTTCATTTAGGTTTTAATTTACTGAGTAGGAACTAAATGCAATTTATTAAACCTAGTAAGAAACAACAGAATAAAACAACATAAAATATATGCCCAGTAATAAGCAGTTTTGATGAAAAATATAAAAAAAAACAGATAATCGGAAACCAAACACTATTTGTTCACAGTAAAAAATCAAAAAATAATCATTCAAAATATTTCAAAAACAGTCAAATAAAAATAAATTATTCGCTTATTAATAATTGTCCACCAGAAACTAAATCAACTGAATTATTATTAGTAGGTAAACTTCGCCAAAACTCCCTTCTGTTCATTGGCATATGCTGTAATAAAGTTCTTATTATGCCTTCCTTTTTACTTTCTTTAATGACTCTTGGAATATTTTTTAAGGTTGGCATGGTCAAGGGATTGTGTTTTTTCACAAGAAAATCCAATTCGGAATAATGAGATTCAAAATAATCATTCTTATAAAACATATTGCGGCATCCGTTTACAAATTTTACTTCAACCAAAGAACTAAGCAAAATATTATTCATGGGATCAAGGTCATCATTGCGTCGCGGTATGCGTTTCTTTTTTACCCACTCATACGATTTTTGGACTTCAATAACTTCTATATTCGATCTGCAACCCAAAATTACATTCTTATAGTCTTCAAAATCGTACACAGCATCTTTTTTTTAATCTGCTTCTCTATATTGCCATGAACTCCATCAGCCGACATATGAGTGTGTCCTTTAGTAAGGTATTTCAAAGTCAAACTTTCTAAATTGCAAAACCCAGAGTTTATTATAGTAACAAGTGATGTAAAGAGGATCCAATTTTTATTTTGAGCTGTACAATTATCACACCACAAAATCAAATGATTAATATCTCTATCTTTTTCGATCATTGCTGAAATTGCATTAACAATGTCATTAGCGTCTCGTCCAGAATAGGCTTCATGCCATAGAACACAAATACTATTAACATTAGTTTTCTTTCTGATCGGTGCAAATGTCAAGTTGAAAGTTATCATTCTACTCAAGAAAAAGGATTCTTTGACTTTAGGCATGTCGGGTAACAGCATAACTTTTTGTAAATCCATCGAATAGTATCTCACAGAGGAAGTATTTTCTACGGAGGCATCTTCTTGATACTTTTGTATTGCTTTACTTGCTTTAGCTTTATGATCCTCGTATGCAGTTTTAACATCCTCTGGAATGTCAGCACCTTCATTTACTTTAAGTCTTTCTTCATACAGCCCACAATCTACACATTTATCGCCTTTTGGATATTTGAATGATATTTTCATTCATAAAAATTCTTTTTATTCATAAAAAATCTTGACATCATTATACACTGAAGCGTACTTACATTTCACCATGTTGTTCTTTTAAAGCACTCAAGATCAATTTCGACCTATAAAACTGATTTTTACTCATTTTTAGAGACAAAAACACGCACTTGCAACGACTTTTTCTCACTTACTAAAGTTGCGTGGGAGTTTTGACGTTTATTTCAACCATTTCATTCACTTAGTATCTACATGAACCATTTTATATCCAAGTAACTACAAGCACTTACTAGGTTTTTAAAATGGTTGATGTTAGTTATTAGATTGTCATAAGATTTTAGGACTTTGTGTAACTTCGTTTTTGACTTATTTTTGGGAGTTTTTGCTATCCTAGTATGTGGAGAGTGGTCTATAAGGTCGAAAAATGCAAAAACACGCTTTTTTTTAATTTGTCAGATACTAGGTTTTGAAATTGCACAGCCGATAAAGGTTTTTTTTTGTATTTAATCGGCGAGAGGGACTTTTTACTTGTGCAGTGCTATTGAAAATTAAATAACTATATTTCTATGTGATAATACTTGGAAATACATAATATGTCAAGAAAGAAGCAAGTTACGTAATTTTATTAGAAATTGACAACATATTTGGTATATCTTTATCTTTAATTGCTCTATGTTTTGATTGAAATAGCACAATTACAGAAATAATTCGGAACCAATACTTGGCGCAGTTCATACTATGTTATCAGTTACCGGGTAATCTGGGGTGTATTGCAACTACTAGGGTGAAAGACATCAGTTATAAGAAAAAAGTTTGTCATCATAACGGCAACATTTACCATTCTCTATAGTAAATTTGTTTATGGCAATAATTGGTTTAAATGTCATATTTTAATGTTGACAATATGGCATTTTGACATTTGTTCAAATTTGCGGTTATTCAGTTGTCAAAAGTTTTTATGCACGTTAGAACTTGTTTCGTTGGTGATAAACTTTGCAATTTTCTATTGGAAACACACGGGAAACTAGCATTTGTGTGGTTAAATCTTATAGCTTCGTGTCTTGTGCGATTAAATAAAAATGTAAGTAGTACAGTGTATACTTTTGCAAGAATACGATAAAAATGTTATTATTGAGTTTTTTTTTAAAAAACGGGGTCATTAACAACGCCTACTGGGGCGACTAACAACGACTAAAGGAGTGAATAGCAACAGCTTGTGTGATAGATTGTGTTGACGAATATTGTATATTTTGGTTTTCTGAACGAAATGATATCTTTACAGATCAACCCTGTATTACTTCTGCAAATATGCCACGACAGTATAAGCCTGATCCCAGATGTAAAAAACACATCTCATATAAAAAAGAAGACATAGAAAGAGCATTAGAAGATTTACGAGCAAATAAATTATCGTATAGGGTTGCAGCAGCTAAAAACAATATAGAATATACAGTTCTGTATAGACATAATACGCGTAATGTAAAAAACTAGGCGCCAAAAAAATTATGATGATACATGATACGTGGATTAAATGCAATGCCTGCAAAAACCAAAGCCATAACTGCGCTGGCGATGTCTTACAAATATAATTATTTTATTTGTTTACGCTGTTTTCAAGTTGGCAGCCATGATAGTGCTGTAGATAATAATAATAAGTTTTTATTTATTTTCTCTCACAATGGTTTTGTAGCACTTAACAGTTTTGAACAAATTATATAAATTCACATTGTGAGAGCTAGAGCCTGAAGTAGGTTTTAGAAAAACCTGTATTACAAGTCACCAGGCCCCACTTAGTGGCATCATACAAATAAATAGACAGGTAACATGTATTTCTACTAAACAATTAAAACAAAAAATAAATATAAAAAAAGAAAGAAATTAACTAACACAACAAAAGCAAACAAAGGGTGTGTGGTGAATGTGTACTTGAATGGTGGTTAGTGTGTAGGTGAATGTGAATGGTGGCAGGTGTATGTGAATGGTGGTGATTAAGTAGGTAATTATTTGAATACAAGTTTTAATTAATTGAGTGGAGCAATTTCTCTGTGTCCTCATAGGAAAGAGCTTTCAAGAAGTCAGTTACTTTTTTTTACAACTGGGTTTGTGTAGTAAATAAATATTTTGATCCTTGTTAATAACATTATACAGATAATCCCCTAGGTAACAGAAAAATTTGTGGGATTGCCGTAAACGGAAAAATGTTGTATTGCATACAGTACCTTTCCGTCGTTTATCGTTCAATAGATCCGAGTCATAAACTAGCTGCGAGTGCTTTTTTAGGACCGTTTGCAGAACGAAAGTTTGTCTTATAGACAGTACATCCCACTTTTTGTATAAGTCGACTGTAGGAAATCGGAAGGGAAGACCCGCAGCAACCTTAAGTATAGCACGTTGACCTCTTTCCGCCTCTATCAAGTGCGTTTTAGCAGCACCTCCCCAGGAGATGATGCAGTAGTCAATAAGCGACTGACATAAGGCATAGTATACAATCTTGATGGTACGAAGGTCGGCTACATGTTTTAGACTCTTAAATATGTAAATGAGTTTGCGTAATCTCGTTACCAGGATGTCTATATGTGGTTTGAAGCTGAGGAATTGGTCTAATGTAACTCCAAGGTATTTAATGTTATGTGTCCTTTGAAGGGGAGGACAAACGCAATACTGGGAGGTTGACCAACACGTGTGAGCCGTTATAGACAGTGAAAGTGGGGGTAGCACGTTCGATCGATGTGCAAATGCCACGTATTTACTTTTTGTGATATTAAGAGTCAGCACATTATTCCGTAACCAAGCAACAACTGCGTTAAGCCCCTCCTGAGCAACACCAAAGACCCCTTCCCAGCTATCACCACTAATGAATAGAGCAGTGTCATCGGCGAATGTAAAAATTTGACCATTACTAAGGTGAAGCTGGCACAGGGCGTTGATGTAGATCAAAAAGAGGGTCGGTCCGAGTATACTGCCCTGAGGCACTCCAAAAGTCACTAGCTCTTTGTTACACACCATACCATCAATTTTAACTTGCTGTTTCCGGTTAGATAGGTAGTGCTGGAATAATTGTAGGGGAAGACCTCGTACTCCCATGTTTTCCATTTTGTGCAATAAGTGTGGGACAGAAACTGTGTCGAAGGCTTTTGCCAAGTCCAGAAACACCGTCAGACAATTTCTCTTTTTATCCAAGTTCGTTATGACCGAGCTAACCAATTCATGTACCGCGTCATTGGTAGACTTACCGCGCCGGAACCTAAACTGGGAAGAAGAAAGGAGGTTCTTAACCTCGAGGAACTTAGTCAGCCGGTCATTCATTAGGCGCTCCAGAACTTTTGAGAGCGTTGGAAGAATAGAGATGCGTCTAAAGTTGTTGACACAGTTCCTGTCACCACCTTTGTGTATGGGTTTTAAAATTGCCGATTTAAACGCCTGCGGAAATGTCCCTGTAGATATGGCGAGGTTGCAGATATGGGTAATAGCGGGCACAGAAAGTGAGCATATCTTTTCAGTAACCGGCCCGGGATCTGGTCACATCCGACAGCACAATTATCCCTTTATCCTTGAACGAGTTGCATGATCTCAGACTCGTCCGTAGGGAGCATGACCAAGGAATGTAGAGGAACGGTTTCCGCGAGATGATCAGCTTTGTTTCTGGGAGGAAAAGAATGAGAAGTGATATTTTGCTCGGCTAGGTTGCGTCCAACGTTTGCAAAGAAACTATTGACCTCGTTGATATCTTTGGTCGGGTTGTCGCTTGAGATGAGACTGGAGGAGTGATCTGTTGCCCTTTTGGAGCCGCTGATCTGCTTTATAACATCCCATAGCTTCTTTTTGTTGCCACTTGCGTTCTCAATCTCTTGCTTTTCATAGTTTCTTTTAGCTTTCTTAAGAAGTGAAGAGCAAAAGTTTCTATAACGCTTGTATGTTGTGTGAAGTATTTCGTTACTTGGGTCCCTTTTAAATTTTTTATACAGATTATCCCTGTTGTGCATGCATTTTAAAAGCCCTTTTGTAATCCATGGCTTACTGACTAGCTTCCTTCTAGATATTTTGACTAATTTGGAGTTATCTTTTATAGCCTTTGACAGACAGCTTACTAGCAAGTCAGTTGCTTATTTACATTGCTGCAATTTAAGATAATTTGAAAATCTGTATTACGTAGAGCTAAGTCTAGGTTATCATAATCAATACGGTGACTAATTTTATTTCAATACTCACGCTGAGACGTGAGAGCAAGGTCTAAGCTAATGGCCACACTCTCGTGATCCCTAATTGATTATTCGACCACAAGGCAGGTAGCCGTCAATCTAGTCTTAACCATGATGTGATCCAGACACGTGTTTCCATGGGTTGGTAGTACATGACCTGGCAGCATGCAGTGACTAGCCAGGACATTAAGGTATTCGTGAGAGCGTTTATCTGGGCTGTTCATCACTATATCTATGTTTATGTCACCGCAAACTATTATGTTTTTGTAGTTGCTTAATGAAGTGAGGAGTACATCGAGGGCGTTAGTAAAATTGCTAGTATTATGTTGGCCGGGAGGGCGGTAGATTCCAAGTACACAAGTATCTGAATTTAATTGGAGTAAAAGACAGTTTGCGTCACTAATTGGTGGTTCTTCAAATGACACTTTGAGTTGTTTTTTGTAAAAAATAACGATTCCTTCTTTAATGCTCTAAGATTCCTTCATTTTGTGTCCTATGCAAAGTGGTTGATGCATAGTTATAATTGTTAAGGATGGACATATCCTTGGCTGACCGTAATCAACTTTCAGAAAGAACCAACACGTCCCATGCCACATTAGACCTATGCAGAAGTGTAATGAAGTTTGGCATGTTGTATGAAATACTAAGTATATTTTGCGAGAGAATATTGTGATGGCGCTTATTATGATTTACGTGGGTTTTTATATCACCTATATCACATCTAGTAACTCGAGCAACCGACAAAAAATCCAGATCTGAGTGAATAGTTTCAATGTTTTGTGTCCCATCATCTGAGAACTACTAACATTGAAAGATGCAGGTCACGTTTATAACGTGACCCGTTATGTATATTATGAAGTTGGTTGTCACTTAGGTCTAGTACGTCTACGTACGCGGCTATTGTGATGATGTGAAATGATAAATGGAATGGGATGTTTAAACAGATAGTTATTATTGGTGATAACAGCTCGATTTACCAAATCTTGATTCAAATAATTGTGCGTTGTGTAAAATGCGTGTGTACCTATTAGGTGTATGTTGATTGAGTGTAACAGGTTGTGAACGTTGTGTGAGACTGCAATTAGGTTTAAAATAAGGTAACAAATAAGTGTAAGTAAATTTAACGAACGCAATAAACAAAATTGAAACTAATCTTAATACAGATTTAATGACAATGAAAATCAATTTATAATAGGTACTAACAGTCACAAAATGAGTTTGAAATGAGGTAGATGAAGATTATAACCCAGTTAAATCTGGATATAGTGCATATGATGAAGGAAGTTGGTCTTCTGACTGAGATGAGGTGGAGAGAGATGTGATCAAAGTGTTGATTTATTTTTTATTTATTATTTATGTACACACAGTAAAATACAAGAGATATGACATAATTATAAATTGAGTACAAAGGTACTGCTTATTTCTTAAGAAATTTCTTCCAGCAGACCTTGATTGTTGTGATTGCTATTTAATAGTACCTTACCAATGATAATTTATGAGTCCAAAAGTCTAGTTGAGTTATTTTTATGTTTCTAAATGTTTAATAAAGTTGATTGCATATTAAATAATTACTTTTATTACTTAAATTACATTTTGACGTCTATTTTTCCAACAAAGCTTTAAGTGTGTTGCTTTTCACCCCTTATGTCGTTGCGAATGACCCCTTTTAAAGTATAATTTGCAACACAATATATTTTGTTCAATGGAACATAACTTTTCAAATTATCTACTTCTAAGGTGACTAACAACTAAAGAAAAACCCGTGACTCACGTATTTAAAACTACAGTTTATCTAAAAACTACGAAATAAAAATAATATTATGACGTTTTCAATCCGGAAACGTGTTGTTAATCACTCCGGTATACTGTATAAAAAGATAATATTTTTTATATTATAAGTATTTTTGCATTTTTTTTACACAGCGATATAGCACACGATGCCATTAGAATTAAACTCACAACATTAACAGCAACAAAGAAATATAAAAAGTATAGGAAATTAAAAGGCAGTGATTTTATGTTTTAATTCCTAACTATCCTAATCCTAACTAAAATTATAAGTGCGAAAGTGAGTTTGTTTGTTTGTTTCGCTTTCACGCTTTAAACGACGGATTTAAATGACGTAACAAACAAACCCACTTTCGCATTTATAATACTTATTAGTTAGGAAGTTTTTATTTATTTATTTATTAAAACTTTATGCACAAGTAAAAAATAATACTGTACAAAGGCGGACTTAATGCCTGAGGCATTTTCTACCAGTCAACCTTAGGGACCTTAGTTCGGATTTGTTTGTAGATTACAATTTAAGGAAAAAATGCTAACTAGGAAATAATAATGTAGCTATCACTTTATTGACTTTTTTTTGCAATTTGGGATATATTCAACCCTTGTCTATGCAAGACAATAACTTCATTTCTTTCTTCTTGAATCAGGTTTCGGGTCGTCGTGGTTAACGACAAAGTTAGTCTCAGTCCACAGTAGGCTCAATACACACTCAGTCCAGGATACGAGCTAGGCTCAAAAAGAGGCCTTCGATTACAGTCCGGTATACAAGCAGATGTCACAGTTAGGCAGGCCATCAGTCCGATAGAAATAAACAGGTCGTAAAATGAAATGGCGATAGTAATATACGGGAAGCGTCAACAATTAGCGAGATGGAAATTGGCACTGCTGCACTCTGGCTAATGACTTTGAAATTTTGTTACACGCCCTTTACTCATTGGGCGAAACCAGGAAGGGGTGGGTTTGTCACTAGCTGCGCTTCTGCAGAAATATTTTTTTATGTGAGCATGCTTAAGTTATGCCCATTGTACCTTCCTATATTATATCCCGAGACAACAAAAAACATTTATTGTTTGAGTGTAATTTATATTCTTAGGGACCAGGAGAGGATATTTAAATAAAAGAAACAACTGTCAAGTCGGCCCAGTTTATATTGAAACAACGAACTAAATAATTAACACAAATAATCACGCACTATTTAATAGGAAACAATCAACTTTAACAAAACACAATAAACACAGGCTATATTTGCACATAAAAGGGAAATGGTCACCAAACAAAGACTTAGCTGTGATCCAAGACGAAATCCAACGACCTCTCTGCGCGAGCGCTGAAAAGGGGCGCGGCTCAGTTGACAACCGCTTTTATAAGCGTTGGAGTGACGTCTCAGGTGACAGCTGTACAGAAACTCATTCTTAACCTAATACGGCTTCTCCTGACTGTGCACCGTCCTCGGGCACGTCTGATGTGGCGTCATCTTGAGCTCGCTCCTCGTTTTGGCTCGCAGGTGGATCAGCCGGGAGTCCTGCCTGCGTGTCAACACCATTATCTTCGCCTGAAATCATGACATGATTAGTGAGGACCAAAACAGCTTATTATTTTTTTTTGCCTACTCAGTCATTCATCACACATTTGAGGCCCTCTTTCAATGAAACAATCCAGCTAAGATATCAAATCGCTTCCAATCAATCACAGTTTTAATGTTCTCACATCCATCATTCTACATCATCCGGCGCCACACATTCTCATTATTAGAAAGTGTTTACGCAACAAATGCACCGCAGCGCATTTCTACACAATATCGAGATCATGATACCGCAGCACATGTCCGATAATACACGTACAAGCCGTGTCTGCAAGACAGAGGCACCGCGGCGCATGTCCAAAAACAAGTGGAAGACTTTTGCAGCACTAATCCATCATCAACACATAAGACAGAAGCACCGCAGCGCATATCTGTCTTCTCAACCAGCACCGCAGTACCAGTCACCACACATGGCGGCGAGGCTGAGCAGTCGCACCGCAGCGCGCATCAAGCCAGTAGTTTGCTAGCTTCACACTCGCACCGCTTCATCGCAGCTCCGCTAGGGCAGCTGACGAAAGTATCACATACACGAACCAATCTGTGACCAACAAACAATTACTCACATTCAAAAAAGGCTGAACAGGTGTCAGGACACCATTCTCCTTTCCACGGCACCATATATTGCGCCGCAGCCTGGGTTGTCTTGCCTCGAGCACCGGTCAGTAATTTGAGCGCATATCGGTCACTTGGTAAGATCTTAGTGACCTTGTACGGGCCTCTCATCCTGGAGTCCAACTTTCCAGTGCTCTGTGAGTACTTAATTACAAACACTAAATCATTTAATTTAAATCCCATAGGAGATCTACGGTGTCGATTAACACGAGAATCTTGTTCGTCCTGATTCCTTTTAAGGAGCTCACTCGCGCGGCTCCTGCATATTGCACGCCAAGCCTCGCGATTTGGGTTAGCGTCTTCCATCCACCGCCAAATCTCGTACCAATGCACGAATTATAGGTGTGATCGCCTCAGTGCCAATTAACAGGTTTAAAGCGGATGAGTTCGTGGTTTTATGTTTTGTAATATTTAAAACTAATTGAAGTTTCCACAACAAATTAGACCAACGAGTATTTTTATTACTCGTCTCGATGCGAATCATGTTCAAAACAGTGCGTATATAACGCTCCGCCTGGCCGTTTGCATGATGCATCTCGGGTGTGATATAGTGGATGTTGCAGCCCATTTCAGTAACTAAACTCACAAAACTAGATGCCTCAAACATACGACCACGGTCGCAAACTATTAATTTTGGGACACCAAACAGCGAGATCGCGTTATTAAACACGTGCTTTAATTCCTCTGCGTCTTGTCGACTCATAGGGTAAAGCAAACAAAATTTTGTGAACGAATCGATCAACACTAGCACAAACTTGTAACCATTCGATTCTGGCAAGGACCCAATGCGTCGACATGTATAGTGCGGAATGGAATGTCAGATTTCTCCCATGATGTTATGGGTTGTAACGGGGCTCGAGGTACACGTTTTTTGGAAATACAAGTAAGACAATGGGAAACATATTTGCACACAAAAGCTTTAAGTCCGGGAAACCAAAAATGCTTAAGGATAAGATCCAATGTTTTCTCTACCCCGATGTGTTCATGCTCATCGTGATATATCCGTAGCAGGCTTAGCCTGTGGCCTTTGGGGATATAGCACAATAGGCGAGATTCTTCACCAGTAGGCGAGAAACGGTAATACAAGACATCATGTTGACAGACGTAACGCCGCAGATCCAGACTACCCTCACATAACTTTTGAATGAGCTCCTGGGTCTCATTATCGGCACTTTGTGCAATCTGAGCCCAGTTGCGAGGTCTGTCAACCTGATTTACATGCGCCACCAGTGAATTCCTGCTTAAATAGTCGGCATGTGACATTAGTGTGCCTTTACGATACTCAATGTTGAAGTTGAAATCTTGTTGGTAAATCCACCAGCGTGCTACTCGAGGAAGCAAGTCTTTTTTGCGCTCGGTTGATTTCAGGGCGTTGCAATCAGTTATGATTTTGAACTCTAACCCAATCAAATAATGTCTAAAATGCTGCAATGCCCTGACAACAGCCAGCGTCTCCAATTCATAGGAGTGGTACCTACTTTCAGCGTCTTGTGTAACGTTACTAAAATAAGCCACCACTCGTTTAGTGCCATCGATATGGACTTGCATTAGAACGGCCCCATATCCAGCACTGCTAGCATCAGTGTGGAGCTCCGTGGGTAGGCTAGGATCGAAAATAGCAAGTATGGGTACACTTGTTAGTCTCTTTAATAGGTCTTGTCGAACAGTCTCCTGTTCGGGTCCCCATTCGAACTTTACATCCTTTTTAGTTAAACGTGAAATACTTGCTGTTTTTCGTCGCGTAACCTTCGACATAACGTCGAAAGTAACCAGCTAAACCCAAGAATTGCCGGACTTGTTTAACGTTGGTCGGGGCCGGGGCGTTTACCAAGGCTAAGATTTTGCGCTGACTCGGCCTAACCTGACCATGTGATATAATGCGGCCTAGGTACTCTACTTCGGTAGTTAGAAACGAGCATTTTCGGATATTGACTGAGAAGCCGGCTTCGGTGAGTGTTTGAAGCACTTCGTGTAATAGTTTTATGCCATCAGCAATGGTTTCACTCACAAGGAGCACATCGTCGACGTACACCAGGACATTCCCGGCCTCAATCAACTTCCGAAGAGTATTGTTTATTATTCTTTGGTAAACAGTAGGGGCATTACATAAGCCAAATGGCATTTTCAAAAATTCAAAATGGCCTTCAGGGGTAACAAAACCAGTTTTGTGGATAGAATCCTCATGAATCGGCATCTGATAAAAACCTGAGGCCATATCAAGACAGGAGAAGTATTTAGAGGATCCTAGGCGATCGATATGGTCATCTATGAGAGGGAGTGGATATCTGTCCTTAACGGTAATTCGATTGAGAGCACGAAAATCTACGCATAACCTATCAGAGCCATCTTTCTGTTTGATCAGTAAAATAGGACTGGCGTACTCAGATTCCGATTCTCTAATTATGTTTTTATCCAACAAATCTTGTATGATCTCTCTTACTTTAATTTTCTCTTGGTAGGAAAGACGTTAGGGATGATAAACTATAGGAGTCTCGCTAGTCAAACTGATATGCACCTGTCCTGTTTTCACCGTAGTGGTAGCAGTGCCAGATATTAGGAACTCTAAGAACTCATTAATGACGACCATTAACGCAGCAAGATCGTTTCCCTGAACGGGCGTATCTACTTTAATTCGCATATCAGTTTGAGTGGAGTTTACTTGAAAAACTTCATTTGGGGCACGGCTCAAGTACTGTTTGTGTTTTGTACGAACGTAAACAATGTCGTTCCTGTTAAGAACATCCGTGCCGATAACAATTGGAGCATTCATGCATGAAGAGGGTATGACTATTAAGTCTACTTCGAGTGAAATGTGCTCCAACTCGATAGTGAGAGTCACGTATTCTCGAGAAACTATTTCGCTATCGCTCACCCCTTTAATAACGCAAAAAGTGGACCTACGCGGACAGGAAAATAGTTTGGCGACGTCTGAAGATATCAAAGAAATATTAATCGCACCGCTATCTATCAGGACATCTACTGGAATACCTTGAACGACAGCAGTAGATACATCACTGCCACTAGAACTACCTGCGAGTTCCCTACACAGGTTAACTTTTCTTGATTATCGTTCCGTGCCTCTGAACGCTGTTTAGCAAAGCAGTCTACTTCCTTATGCCCAATCTTCTTACAAAACGAGCATGTTGGTTTTGAAAGACTGTCCGAAGATTATGCCGCACCTTCTGGGGGTTTCTGATTTTTCGGACACTTGTAGCTTTTATGTCCAGTCTGACCGCATGAAAAGCATTTATCATGGCGCCTTTTTATTGTGTTAGAGGGAAACGCGCGTGCTTCATTCTTGGTACGGGCAGGCTTGACATAAATTGCTAAAAACGATACGAAATTATCAATTGTTAAGTCGGCATTCGCGGCCGCTGCACGAACATGTGGGTCGGTAATACCACGTACTACGATCTGCACCATTAGCTCATTACTCAGACCTTTAACAATACGCAACCGTAACAGCGAACGCCGGGCATATTCTGCATAAGTCGAATATTTATCTGAAGTAGAACTCATAACCTCAAACAAAATATTGGCATAGTCAAGTTTGCGGGGGCACAACGGTCTAAATTCCAATTTAAAATTAGACCAGCAACGGTCATTGGTATTCCACTCACTAAGCCAGGTTTTTGCATCGCCTCTAAGGCAGTTAGACACTCGCGAAAGACATTCGTAATCATTCCAATGGTTTGATAGTTTAGCGCGTTCCACCTCTTCACACCACACCTCAATGTCATGGATAGCGGGATCAAAATTGGATACGTAATAACCATGTGACTTTGTAGGATTTAACATGTTTAGTATCTCCGTTAATGTTTGTGTCGTTGAGGGTACACTGACATTTTGAGGCGTGCTGTGACCAGCGGGTTGCGGTGGAGTTCCAGGTACGCTTGCGGAACTTTCCTTGATTGCATTCAAACGCGAGACGATCGTTTGCAATGCCTGTTTTACGGAGCTTTCCCGACTACGAGATCTTCGGTTCAATCGTTCATGGGACTTATGATGAGCTCGCGAACGTGAAACGCGGTGAGAATGAGAACGGGACCAATCGCGAGAACGAGAACGGGAACGGGCTCGATCGCGGGAGCGGGAACGGTGCCGTTTACGTTTATGTATGCGTCTCTGTGGGTAGTTCGATTCGGACGACACACTACGCGATCTTGATCGAGGCATTTTTCAAAAGACCGATATAAGTTGATTGTTTCCTAGTAAATCAAATTTAGTGGACCAGGGCGAATCCCACTTCTGATCAAGGACCAGGAGAGGATATTTAAATAAAAGAAACAACTGTCAAGTCGGCCCAACTTATATTGAAATAGCGAACTAAATAGTTAACACAAATAATCACGCACTATTTAATAGGAAACAATCAACTTTAACAAAACACAATAAACACAGGCTATATTTGCACATAAAAGGGAAATGGCCACCAAACAAAGACTTAGCTGTGATCCAAGACGAAATCCAACGACCTCTCTGCGCGAGCGCTGACAGAAAAAAAGGGGCGCGGCTCAGTTGACAACCGCTTTTATAGGCGTTGGAGTGACGTCTCAGGTGACAGCTGTACAGAAACTCATTCTTAACCTAATAATATTATATTACATCTGTGTAAACGGTTCCAGTTAAAAATATGGTGAGGGATATTAATTTATATCTCGAGATTTACTATAATTACATTATAACCCATAGTCAAAAGCGAGCTTAAACATGACTAAAATTATTAGTGCATAACGAATATCTAGGTTTTTCTTACACAACCTTCTTAAAAAACACGATTAAACTTAGATTAACAGAAACGGAAGTATACCTACCGACGTCAATTGACGTACCTAATTGTTAACAAAATTACTTTATTGGTTAATTAAAATCCTTATCTAACCACTGAAGGTGAAACTAATATATTTTATACCTTAACGTAGATATAAACGTAATATATTATTAAAAAGTAATTAACAAAACTAGTAGGTATAATACTAATTATGTGTCACAATAATCTATTTCGAAATTAGAGGCATCCAGAAATGTAGAGATCTAAGGTACCTACTTTTACTGAGGATTGAAAAATCGGCTTTTAAGAATTTAGATTTAATTCTATTTGTACCTACTAAGATTTTAATTATTGAAATATACCTAATTATACTTTGGGCGATTTTTACCAAACTTTTATACCTAGAATAAGCCATAGACAGGGAATAAATTTTAGTTCCTTTGTAGTTCCTTTTTTTTTTTTTTGAGGGTGGGAAATCATCAAATAACTTCTCCCGCTCTGGGCAGAGCAGGAGGGCGTGTCAGACTCTTACTTACTAAAACCCACCCGTGTTCCTTCAGTTACCTGTGCGAGGGGCCACGGTATTCCTCTCGGACTTTTCCGCAACCCTAGCAGGCATCGGTCCTAGCAAACCCCGTCATTGGTGCTGACATCTCTTTGAGGCGCGCGTGGAAGACAACGCGCCGTCGACCCGGGCCTGGTCCTTATCGAACGGCGAGCTGCCCATTGCTCGCCGTTCGCAAGCCCACGCCTACGGTGGCCGGTAATCGGCCTGCGATTCCCGACGCCCAGGGTGTCTCCTGCGGCGGCTAGGGGCGTGAGGGCGCAAATTTTGCCTCTCCCTCACGCGTTCTGCCTCCTCCTTCGCGAACATTACTGCTTCGCAGAAGGAGGTGACGGCTTCCCAAGCCCTCTCGCTCCGTACCATGGCCTGGACCAAGGCCGGGCGCGAGAGATCGCCACCGCCAATCGCCTCCACGAGGACACGGCGGTGCTCCGCCCAAGCCGGGCAGACCTCCACCGTATGCTCCACCGTGTCCTCCAGGCGATCCATACAATGGTGACACCCGGGCGTTTCCTCCTGCCTTATCTGGAACAGGAACCTCCCGAAACAACCGTGTCCGGTGAGGACCTGCGTCAGGCGGAAGGTGAGGACGCCGTGGCGCCTCTCTAGCCACTCCTCAAAGGGGGGACTTATCGCCGCAATTGTGGCGTGCCCAGCACTGGGTTGCGACAATCGCACTCTCCATGCCACCCTGAGATCCCGCCGGAGATCTGTCCGCTGTACCGTGATTTCTCGCGGCAGCGGAGCTACGCCCCGGCGTTTCGCCTCCTCGCGCCACTCCCAAATGTGCGCGAGGTCTTTTGCCTCCAGATCCCATGGCGGTAATCCGGCAAGTAGGGGGGGGGTTGTAGTTCCTGGAGCCGAAGTCTTGATAACGTGTGTTGACATAACTTTTATTCCATTAGACGAGATATATATATTCTCCAGTTTTATTAGGGAAAGAGTTTGTTCTCGCTGTGCCGTACATAGAGTCAGTAAAATAACTTTTTTTTTTTGTATTTTTGTCTATTGACTTAGGTTTAAATCTCGGTTCGGGTACCATTTAGAAACCAGATTAAGTACTAATTGCGGGTCCCACGTGTGTGTATATTTTGGCCTACTAGGTTTACGTTTAAAGGCTCCTTTTAATAAACTTTTGATGCATTCATCAGAACCAATGTTGTTGCCCAATAGTAACGAGAGTGGGAATTCAAAGATCCCTACGAAGCACCTTTACTAAACTCTGTTGGCAGAAAAGAGATGACCTTTGCTACTGTGCTCTTAAGTATTAATGAGAATGGGGGAAAGGCGTAGATAAAATCATGTTTCCAATTCATTGTAAATGCATCGACAGAAAACGCGTCTGGGTCACGAAACCAGAATGCGTACAAATGACATTTGGCATTAATGCGAGAAGCGAACAGATCAATTACAGGTTGACCAAGTTTACGAATTACTATATCTAGTTTTAAATGCTTGATCTTTTATGGTCCATTCTATATCGGGATTAATTTTTCTTGATTCAATATCAGCTTCGATATTTTGTTTGGTATTCAAGGATGCAAATATCCGTATATTCCGCGACTCGCTCCGTTGCGAAATTAGATATGCAATATCGTTTAAGTGAGGATATTGTACTCCTTCAATTCTATTTACACAACTCAACGCGCGCTGTGTTATTGTCATCTCGTAACAATATGGAACATTTTGTTCGTTCCTTCGCGAATGTTTTTAGCGCTAAGAAACTAGCTAATAACTCTAGGTAATTTATATGACATTCTCTTTCAGTTTCCTTCCATGATCCATGAGCGCGATTACCATCACAAAATGCTCCCCACCCTGTTTTCGAAGCATCGTAAAATATTTCCAACTCGAAATCAGGGGTGTCGACGAAGTTTGTACATGTAAATATATTTTGTGACCACCAATTTAAAACATTAAGTACTTAAGTATCGTTTTAAGTTTATTTTAAAACTATAATTGTAATGAAATCTATTCAATAATATGTATTTTTGACGCTCTACGGTTTTCGTATATATCCACCCGTAATTAACGGCAGGACATGCTGCTGTCAGAACCAATTAACTTTATAACAAGCTGCGCGATATTACGACGTTTGTCAATAGGTAAGGAAACCGAAAGGTTTGTCGTATTAAAGATAAAACCTAAAAATGTGCATTCTTGTTGGGCCATTAATGAGCTCTTTTTGTAATTTATCACAAAACCGAGACAAGTCAATACTCGTAAACTTTCGTTAACGTTACTAAGGTCAGTATAGGTTTTAGGTTTTACCGATACATATTAATATGTCGTCTAAGTATAAGACTGATGTATGTCCTTTGTATGTAAGGTAGGTCATGACCTCTTTCATACTTTTTGTAAACACTCTAGGAGCGAGCAATGGAAAGACCGTAGGCCATTGCATTAAATTCGTATGTTATTGTACCAGAATTATCATTTTCGAATTAAAAATGTAAGTATTTTCGAAATGATTTTTAATTAGAACTAAAAGATAGGGTTCTTTAAGATCTATCGTTGCAATGAAACCATTTTATGAAATACGTTTAGAGGCAGTTCTATGATGTTCCATTTTGAAGTGAGCTTTTTTGCCGACCTGATTAAATGTTTTTAGATTTAAGGTTCACCGTTTGTCTTAGGTGATAAAATATGCGAGATATAAACTGGTCTTTTACAGGTTCACATACGTTAACCTCACCTAGATCCTGAGCTTGATATTGGTGATCGCGAAACACATTTCTCTTGTTTAGACCAAACTGTTTTGGTTGTAAATTGGGGTTGCAGTACCCCATCTGATAAAGTGATATCTACTCCTTGTCTTAGGACAGTCACATTATCGGTTTTTTTTTTTTTTTTTGCTTTTAGTAATTGCGGATAGCGGAGAAGTTGCCTCTTGGTATCAGGTTTAAAACGTATTATTTATGGGGACAATTAAATTGAATTAGTGGAAATACAGTCCCAAGAACTTTGAATGTTTCAAAAAAAAGGGAAAAACTAGGTCAATAGAAAAATAAAATAAAAACCAACGCTTTATTTTTTAAGTTTACTGTTTGACAAGATGTAAGGAAACTAAAATAAACGAAAAAAATATAATAATTCGAATTTGTTCTTACGACATGGAAGTAACAAAAAAACAAAATTTATTCAGTTTTTTACTCTTTTTTTGTATTGAACGGGGGTATAATACGACACTACTCCAACTTATTGCTAATCCAGCCTTCCCTTCTTACCGGTCGACAGGCTGCTGAGCAAGATTCTGTAACTAATTGTATCTTTCGGTTGATTGAGTGTGACATGGGATCCCGCGAAAAACTTATAGAATTTCGGAATCCACTTTTTGGTAATCTGCCAACGCTTCTAAAATCACTTTTGAATTATTTTGGTAAGAGGTGGTTCCGTAGGGTTTTCCCAGTGTATGGGACCCGTAAAATCTTGTGCACCAAAATTTGATTGTTGTAATTTTAAATACACACAAAGGAGTAAAGCCAGTAGAACGGTCACGTATCTTTAAAATTCGTCGAAGGGCAATTTTCCTTATGTGTTTTCGATCGTCCGCTAACATGGCAATTCATATATTTTCACAATGACCGAAATACCCATTTCGCTGTATCACGGGATCTATCACCTGCCTGAGACTATCTGGCAGGTATCGTGAAAGTTTAATTGTATCAAACAAATGTTTGGCACCATAAATGCAATGCGGCTGAGTTTTAATACGGAACCACATTAGGAGTGTAGACTTTTACCACGAACTCCGACAATATTTTCAGATTATCTGATGGGTTTTCGGTCGAAAGGTAGAGCCGCAGAATACTGTTTGCCGTAGTAAGCGACCTGGAGTGACATATTTTGCCAGTCTTACGTTTAGCCAAACTTTCGTGACACCGGCCTTTATTAATTACTTGACACATTTCTAATAGATATAATTGTATCGTGCTCAGATCGTTACGCGTCTTCGTTATGCCTGGCAAACAACATGTTAGGGCACTGAAGGTTTTTTAATTATTTTATTCTCGTTTCGGCCTATTACATATTCCTTCTATGGCCCATAGTTTTTTGTATACACCTAAGCCAAAATTACTTTTTTGTACAATCGGCAAAAAAGGGTTACGTATTATTATATTTAACATCAATCAACTATTTGTGTTAGACGTTTTCTATATCTCTTGGTTTGCTGTTTATCCAATTTATATTTATGAATGTTGATTTTTGAAATGCTTGTTTTAGCCAGGATAATCCATCAGCAGCTTGCTCTGAAATACAACCTTGTGGAATCGGAGGTACCGTACTACAGGTATGTGCCCGACCCAGTTCTCGAAAATGGTAATATCACATTGTACTGGGATCGATCCATCATCACTGATAGGACTATTGTTGCCAATAAGCCTGATATAGTGGTGGTGGATCGATTGGAGCGACGCGCAATGATTGTTGACATAACCATCCCGCATGATGAGAACCTCGTGAAAGCCGAGAAAGATAAACAAATCAAGTATCTTGACTTGGCTCACGAGGTTGTCGACATTTGGGATGTGGGCTCAGCGGTCATTGTGCCGATAGTCGTGACAGCCAATGGGCTAATACCCAAGAGCCTCGACCAACACCTAAGGAGGCTCTCGTTAGGCAGCTGGATCAAGGGCTTGATTCAGAAAGCGGTACTTCTGGACACGGCCCGCATTGTTAGGAAGTTTCTCTCTCTGGAGCCCTGACCGCCGGTAGCTTGGACCCTGTTCCCGATACCGGTGGGCTACTATTTTTTATATTTTTAAATGTTTTTGGTATCTTTTTATTTATAAGAATATTTAAAAATGTAATTTATATGTATGTTAATGAAATAAAGGAAATAAAAAAAAAAACTTTTCGTCAGTAGTGATTGTTGATTTAATTTTAAACGGTGCATGGTATTTTTGAAATTTAAAAAATATATTGTTTTTTTAAACCCTTGTTTTGATTCTCTCATTTAATTGTTGATCGGTAAATTTTTCAGTAATTAAAAGATCTGACTGTTCTGTATAAATATTTAAACTGTAGTAATGATAAGATGATTATTATACCATATCTGTGATCTTGATTGTGATACCGGATAATAAAGATGATTTATGCCTAAATGTTTAGAATTGTTTATATTGTTTCAAAAATTTTAAATATGTACTTTTTTTTGTTAAAGTACTCGTAATTTGGGACGAAGCACCACTTCATAGTGATATGGGACAAACTAAGATATTTTTGGAATGTGGGACAAAACTTCAAGACGAACGAAGAATGAATCCCGCTGTGGTCAGCTGACGTGGCATGTGTTTACTATTAGTAAGTATAGTAGAGATAATAGATATATCCGCTGTGGTCAGCTGACGTGGCACGTGTTTACTATTAGTAAGTATAGTAGAGATAATAGATATATCCGCTGTGGTCAGCTGACGTGGCACGTGTTTACTATTAGTAAGTATAGTAGAGATAATAGATATATCCGCTGTGGTCAGTTGACGTGGCACGTGTTTACTATTAGTAAGTATAGTAGAGATAATAGATAGATCCGCTGTGGTCAGCTGACGTGGCACGTGTTTACTATTAGTAAGTATAGGAGAGATAATAGATAGATCCGCTGTGGTCAGCTGACGTGGCACGTGTTTACTATTAGTAAGTTAGGAGAGATAATAGATATATCCGCTGTGGTCAGCTGACGTGGCACGTGTTTACTATTAGTAAGTATAGGAGAGATAATAGATAGACCCGCTGTGGTCAGCTGACGTGGCACGTGTTTACTATTAGTAAGTATAGTAGAGATAATAGATAGATCCGCTGTGGTCAGCTGACGTAGCACGTGTTTACTATTAGTAAGTATAGGAGAGATAATAGATATATCCGCTGTGGTCAGCTGACGTGGCACGTGTTTATTATTTGTAAGATTTACAGATAATCTAGATTTACAAATAAAAGAGACGTATCTGATATTATGGTTTATATGAATCACGTTTTTATTTCCGATATGGCCGATAAGAAACGTGAGTAAACATGTTTTTAGGATTCCGTACTACAAAAAGTGCCAACGGGACCATATTTCTAAGCCTACGCTGCAGCCGTCTATCTATCTGCCTGTCGCAGGACTCGCAAGGCTGTGAACCGTATTATCACTTGGAGCTAGCCAGTTGAAATGTTTACAGAACACGTTAAACTTAAACAAAACAATTTAAACACAAGGGTGTCCCCAATTCCCCATACCTACCTATTTACAAGAAACCTGCTTTGAAATTGATCTATCTTGAAATCGGTAACACTGCCAGCCCTGGCCCTGGTCGGATAGTAACGCATCCTTCCTCTTTCTTCGCTTCGCCATTGAAGCTCCTTCTTCGCTCCGCTGTTGACAGGGCGGTCGTGGTCACGATAAATTGGGTGCAATCGCAGGTGTAGTCGTAGGTCGCCTCACGATCTCTCCATCTTGTTCTGTTAGACGATAGTCCATTTTATTAACAACCTCCAACCGCGGGTAGTAGCGCATAATTGCTTCAAAATTATTTAATCTCTATAATATGAGAATGAAATGAAAAAAGTGGTACGGAACACTGCGAGCGCTGGTTCGACTCGCACTTAGTCAGTTTTAGTGCACTACTTAATATACAACAAGGATTCGAATAAATTTTCGTATTGAATCAATATTATTGTTTAAAGTACACCAGAGATCGTGACTGACAGTATCGTATGTTAAAGTAATCATTCATAATTATTAAAACAGAATAAAATAAATAATGCATTTTAACAGTAAATAATTTAAAAATTAAAAAAAAAAACGCATCCTGTCGCTAAAGTGTCGTGACGGGCAAAACGTTAAACTTTTTACCCGACTACGGCAAAGAGTTATGATTTTAACAGGCTGTATAAGAATGTATGTTTGTATGTATGTCCATCTGTTAAACTTTAACAGGCGATATAAGAATGTATGTTTGTATGTATGTCCATCTGTTAAACTTTAACAGGCTATAATATAAGAATGTATGTTTGTATGTATGTCCATCTGTTAAACTTTAACAGGCTGTAATATAAGAATGTATGTTTGTATGTATGTCCATCTGTTAAACTTTAACAGGCTGTAATATAAGAATGTATGTTTGTATGTAAGTCCATCTGTTAAACTTTAACAGGCTGTAATATAAGAATGTATGTTTGTATGTATGTCCATCTGTTAAACTTTAACAGGCTGTAATATAAGAATGTATGTTTGTATGTATGTCCATCTGTTAAACTTTAACAGGCTGTAATATAAGAATGTATGTTTGTATGTATGTCCATCTGTTAAACTTTAACATGCTATATAAGAATGTATGTTTGTATGTATGTCCATCTGTTAAACTTTAACAGGCTGTAATATAAGAATGTATGTTTGTATGTATGTCCATCTGTTAAACTTTAACAGTCTATAAGAATGTATGTTTGTATGTATGTCCATCTGTTAAACTTTAACATGCTATAATATAAGAATGTATGTTTGTATGTATGTCCATCTGTTAAACTTTAACAGGCTATAGTATAAGAATGTATGTTTGTATGTATGTCCATCTGTTAAACTTTAACAGGCTATAATATAAGAATGTATGTTTGTATGTATGTCCATCTGTTAAACTTTAACATGCTATATAAGAATGTATGTTTGTATGTATGTCCATCTGTTAAACTTTAACAGGCTATAATATAAGAATGTATGTTTGTATGTATGTCCATCTGTTAAACTTTAACAGGCTATAATATAAGAATGTATGTTTGTATGTATGTCCATCTGTTAAACTTTAACATGCTATATAAGAATGTATGTTTGTATGTATGTCCATCTGTTAAACTTTAACAGGCTATATAAGAATGTATGTTTGTATGTATGTCCATCTGTTAAACTTTAACAGGCTATAATATAAGAATGTATGTTTGTATGTATATCCATCTGTTAAACTTTAACAGGCTATAATATAAGAATGTATGTTTGTATGTATGTCCATCTGTTAAACTTTAACATGCTATATAAGAATGTATGTTTGTATGTATGTCCATCTGTTAAACTTTAACAGGCTATATAAGAATGTATGTTTGTATGTATGTCCATCTGTTAAACTTTAACAGGCTATAATATAAGAATGTATGTTTGTATGTATGTCCATCTGTTAAACTTTAACAGGCTATAATATAAGAATGTATGTTTGTATGTATGTCCATCTGTTAAACTTTAACATGCTATATAAGAATGTATGTTTGTATGTATGTCCATCTGTTAAACTTTAACAGGCTATAATATAAGAATATATGTTTGTATGTATATCCATCTGTTAAACTTTAACAGGCTATAATATAAGAATGTATGTTTGTATGTATGTCCATCTGTTAAACTTTAACAGTCTATAAGAATGTATGTTTGTATGTATGTCCATCTGTTAAATTCCCTCCTAACTCCTCTATGAGTAGTTTACTACTCGTCGTATTTTGACAAACGAGGTATCGTTGGAAGTTATGTTGTTCTGCAGGTTATAGGCGATATGACGTTACAAAAAACCAACATGGCGGCTGATATCGGAGAAAAGTGAAAATGAAAAAAATATGGATTTTGATATCTATTATAAGGTGATAAGGAGTACTTTGTGAAAATATGTTGGTTACCTATGTTTAGATAATAGGCCTTTAATGTTCCCACTGCTGGGACACAGGCCTCCTCTCTGTGAGATGGAGTGACCCGTAATCCACCACTAGGGCCCAGTGCAGGTTGGCGGATGTCACATGTCTTCGAATGTTTGGTTCCAGAACATGCAGGTTTCCTCGCAATGTTTTTCTTCACCGAGCAGTGGCGATGAAATAATTTACACAAAGTGAATGCCTACTTGGGATCGAACCCACGCGGCCACGTCCTACTACTCGTAAGTCGCGGGCGTTACCACTGGGCCACCACTGCTCTACGGGCTCTACCTATGTTTATTTTATACAGTTACCCAAATTGTAACTGTTGAATTTCCCCAAACCAAAGGTGGGTAACCTACCCTCAATGATCCCAAACCCAAAACTAATTGAAATAAAAATAAAAATTTGAAACTAAAACCCAACTACGACAAAAACGACAACTAAATGGTATTGATAAACAAGACATCATGGACCGACAAATAAAAAATCCGGCGTCTCACGTCATCAGTCTGTTCGATGTATCGTGTGAGTCGTGAGTCGTGTGACTCCGGATCATTGACTTATGTTTTTCCTAGCTCAATGCTCCGTTTGTTTCATTAGTCCCTCTGTGGTGTCTTTAGTGAGTTTGTGACCTTTTTAGTTGGCGTTTTGTCGTATTTGGGTTTTAGTGTTAAACTTTTTTGGTCTAGCGCTCATTCGCCAAGTAATTAACTAGGTTATTATTTAGTGTTTTGATAATAAATAATAACACGTCACGCAAACCTAACGTGATTCACAGAGCGACTTTGAACTTTACTTTGCGCCGCAGTAAAGTAAGCGTTTCTTACGAATGTGAACATTATTCTCATGTATTTAATGTTCATAATCGTACGTTCGTACCTATACGCGAATGTGTATGAATGCAAGCGATTAATTCAAATATCATTTAACTTTAATTAATAAAGTTCTAATTCGTATGAGACGCTTACTTTACTAAGGGCCGATTTTTTGATCCGTAGTTAACTCAGCCATTAGTTAAAAATAGTAACTAATGGTTCAATTTTAGCAAAAAAAAAATATTTTTAACTAATGGTTGAGATAACTACGGATCAAAAAACCGGCCCGGCGCGGCGGCGGCGGTGGCGGCGCGGCGCGGCGCGGCGTCTTAATTACTTTGGCTAAGTCAAAGTGCGGTCTGTGAATCTTGTCCTTAGCACGTACTTTGGCTAAGTCAAAGTGCGGTCTGTGAATCTTGTCCTTAGCACGTACTTTGGCTAAGTTGAAGTGCGGTCTGTGAATCTTGTCCTTAGCACGTACTTTGGCTAAGTCAAAGTGCGGTCTGTGAATCTTGTCCTTAGCACGTACTTTGGCTAAGTCAAAGTGCGGTCTGTGAATCTTGTCCTTAGCACGTACTTTGGCTAAGTCAAAGTGCGGTCTGTGAATCTTGTCCTTAGGACGTACTTTGGCTAAGTCAAAGTGCGGTCTGTGAATCTTGTCCTTAGCACGTACTTTGGCTAAGTCAAAGTGCGGTCTGTGAATCTTGTCCTTAGCACGTACTTTGGCTAAGTCAAAGTGCGGTCTGTGAATCTTGTCCTTAGCACGTACTTTGGCTAAGTCAAAGTGCGGTCTGTGAATCTTGTCCTTAGCACGTACTTTGGCTAAGTCGAAGTGCGGTCTGTGAATCTTGTCCTTAGCACGTACTTTGGCTAAGTCAAAGTGCGGTCTGTGAATCTTGTCCTTAGCACGTACTTTGGCTAAGTCAAAGTGCGGTCTGTGAATCTTGTCCTTAGCACGTACTTTGGCTAAGTCAAAGTGCGGTCTGTGAATCTTGTCCTTAGCACGTACTTTGGCTAAGTCAAAGTGCGGTCTGTGAATCTTGTCCTTAGCACGTACTTTGGCTAAGTCAAAGTGCGGTCTGTGAATCTTGTCCTTAGCACGTACTTTGGCTAAGTCAAAGTGCGGTCTGTGAATCTTGTCCTTAGCACGTACTTTGGCTAAGTCGAAGTGCGGTCTGTGAATCTTGTCCTTAGCACGTACTTTGGCTAAGCTGTATTCCTGCCACTGTCGCACAACTGTCAAACTACAAAATGCAAAAGTTGAGACGGGAACATGTTTGTCTACAATTACGCCACAAGGTATTTAGGCGCGTGGCCAAAATCGAAACTTACGCCACCACCATCTTGTTTTGACATTACTGAGGCATTGAAAAAAACAAAATTGCGCGTGATAGAAGTGATACCACAGAACAGATAAAACAGGTTATCTGTTCTGTGAGTGATACCTACTTAAAAAAAAAGAATAATTACCTAAATAAACGCTCTCTCTGTCTCATGTAATGAAATGTGCCTAAACGTGACGAGTCCTAGAAATTTCACTGTCTATTTTCGTCGAATTATCTAATCCCCGCCGCGCGCCGTCTAAGCAGTTTCACTAGAAAATGTTTCTAAAAAACGCCTCTCTGTCAATTTGATACAACCGCCAAAAGACCATTGTAGACTCTGGGCTAAGTAACGTTTATGGATCCCGGCCAAAGATATCAAGAACAACAACAAAAAGCTTGGCAAAGAATGGGTTTAACCGCAGACGGACCGAATGACGTAGGAATCGATTTAATGTTGTTATGTATAAATAATTGGCCGCGACTAAAAACCACAGCGGTATGGAAAGTTACTGTTCAAATTAATGATTGAAGTGGAAAAACTTCGTGTAGATACTACTTGTATACTCAACCGCACGTGGGCTCGCGTCTAAATAGGTTATAACAGCCGAACAGGAGCTGCGCTTGCCGAGGTCGGTCCGTGGATGGGTGACCATCCATTACATAACGAGACCCCTTCGTACCTCGGGATGCACGTTAACCCTTTGGTCCCGGCTGGCGTTCGTTGATCGTTGACGGTCGTTACGGGTAGTCAGAACCCCGAAAGTCTGACAACTATCACACACTTTTTATTTTTTCAATGTACGAGTATGTTAATTGTTCTTTTTCCTAATAGTGTTTTTGAAAGTGAGTTATAGGTATGTTCAAAGAGATGTCAGCATCGAAGAGGGGGCCCACTAGGGCCCAAGCCTGCCGGGAAAGCGGGATCATCCAAAAGGGGTACCGCTGACCCGGAACATAAAGGGCCAAGGAAGGAACACGGGTGGGTTTTAGTCAGTAAGAGTCTGACACTCCCTTCCGCTCCACCCAGAGCGGGAGGGGTCATTTGACGATTTCCCTGTTCTCATCCTCAAAAAAAAAAAAAAAAAGTTATAGGTATGTAAGTATGTGTATCTTGGTAGTAACATCGCATTGGCGTTACAGCTGTTAGGTGTTATTTGCATAATTTTAAATAAATAAACAAAAAATAAAATAGTCTTACCGAGGGGTATCGTGATTCGTGTTACCCAGTAACTGGGTGCTGGAGATTAGATAGGTCCGTGTACGCTCCATGTAAAATACTGGTATTCAGCTGCATACGGCTAGACTGGAGGCTGACCCCAATATAGTTGGCTGAAGGCTAGACAGATGATGACAGTCGACCGCATGCTGGGTGACAGGTTGAGTTCGAGAGCGCCTTTACTTTGTAGCGGCAAGGGCGATTGTTGCAGTTCAAGTGTAGCTAGGTATGCTGTGCGTCATGTGCGGCTGATTGTATCTCTAGTACGAACTTAATAATATGGATCTACTAATGCTTAAGTACCCTTTTTTGTTTATAAAACTCGTAAGGTAGATACCTACTCTATGTTTAAGAAAAAAAGGTTCGTGCAAAACAGTCTCAATATTTACTTACCTTGATGTTAATTAACATCAAGGTTAAGTAAACTTAACAAAAGCATACTATACATTATTATAGAAAACTTTTTGCGAATTTAGTTTTTTTTTTTGTGATTACTACCATATTTTGTTTTTTTGTTTCCGGGTGGAAAATCCTCATGGATGTCCGCCGCTCTGGGGTGGTCGGCGGGGTCTGTCAGACTCTTTCTGACTATAAACCACCCCGGTGTTCCATCTCACACCTACGCCGGGATAGCGGGAACGTACGGTCCTTCCGCAACCCCCGACTGGTGCCGGCCCGCCACTGCGGGCCTTCGAAGTAATAAGTACCTACTCCAACTTCGGTTGGTCCGAAAGAGTTTTTTGATCCTAATAAGAATCTGGATCAATTATTAGTATCAAAAACAGTTTTTGGGAAAATTGCCCATTTTCTTGGTGACTGTACCTTTTTTTCAAAATATGTGTTTGTAGATCAAAAGATAAGGACTCTTCCAAGAGTTTTCCTGTAGCTACAACGGTCGATGTAGTTCACAGACGGATGTTATTCAAATGTTACAAATAGCTAGTATGCAATATCAATCTCGTGAATATCGTCAACGTGTGCGAAGCTACGAGTATCATTATGAAAGTATCCTCAGTAACTCACAGTAACAAAGCTACGAGTATCATTGTGTAAGTATCCACAGTAACTCACAGTAACAAAGCTACGAGTATCATTATGTAAGTATCCACAGTAACTCACAGTAACAAAGCTACGAGTATCATTATGTAAGTATCCACAGTAACTCACAGTAACAAAGCTACGAGTATCATTATGTAAGTATCCACAGTAACTCACAGTAACAAAGCTACGAGTATCATTATGTAAGTATCCACAGTAACTCACAGTAACAAAGCTACGAGTATCATTATGTAAGTATCCACAGTAACTCACAGTAACAAAGCTACGAGTATCATTATGTAAGTATCCACAGTAACTCACAGTAACAAACCTACGAGTATCATTATTTAAGTATCCACAGTAACTCACAGTAACAAAGCTACGAGTATAATTATGTAAGTATCCACAGTAACTCACAGTAACAAAGCTACGAGTATCATTATGTAAGTATCCACAGTAACTCACAGTAACAAAGCTACGAGTATCATTATGTAAGTATCCACAGTAACTCACAGTAACAAAGCTACGAGTATCATTATGTAAGTATCCACAGTAACTCACAATAACAAAGCTACGAGTATCATTATGTAACTATCCTCAGTAACTCACAGTAACAAAGCTACGAGTATCATTATGTAAGTATCCACAGTAACTCACAGTAACAAAGGGACATCATTTAATACACAGGGTGGCATGGACATCGACGCGCAAACTGAAACCATGAATTCAGCACAATGATTCTAGACGTAGAAATTTTTCGACGGTTATGAATAAATATATATTCTGTTTTATAGAAAAGTGCAATACCTCTACGCGGTCATTATGTATGGCAGGGTAAATTTATTTTAATAACCGAGGAAACATTTCAACACTGGGGGGTTCAAAATGACGTACTGAATCTATGGTCACAGGCTGCGCGTCCATGTCCGTGCCATCCTATATAGTGCGCCACAGTGCACTACATGGTCACAGGCTGCGCGTCCATGTCCGTGCCATCCTATATAGTGCGCCACAGTGCACTACATGGTCACAGGCTGCGCGTCCATGTCCGTGCCATCCTATATAGTGCGCCACAGTGCACTACATGGTCACAGGCTGCGCGTCCATGTCCGTGCCATCCTATATAGTGCGCCACAGTGCACTACATGGTCACAGGCTGCGCGTCCATGTCCGTGCCATCCTATATAGTGCGCCACAGTGCACTACATGGTCACAGGCTGCGCGTCCATGTCCGTGCCATCCTATATAGTGCGCCACAGTGCACTACATGGTCACAGGCTGCGCGTCCATGTCCGTGCCATCCTATATAGTGCGCCGCACTACATGGTCACAGGCTGCGCGTCCATGTCCGTGCCATCCTATATACCTAGTGCGCCACAGTGCACTACATTCTTGCCTCGACACACGCAAAATAAAATACGAAAAGGTTGCCTCTAATCTATTATATTTTTAGCTAGTTACTTCTAATTTACATAAAATCCTAAATTCATTAGGTACTTTTTCGGCGAATAGTTTGCCGTTTCCGCCGAGAATTTCGCAGAAACTATTTAGGCAAAAAAATATTCCACAGAACTATTTAGATATAAGTAAGTAAAGTTCAGATTATCCTCATGTATTATATATATACGTATAGTCATATGTATATTTTATGCGTAGGTACTCGTACGTCATATTCTTTAAGCGTGGTACAGGTTTGTGCCTGTTGATGGCAATGCGCTCACCCTATTACATGGGACTTAAAAACGTAACTGGCAAAATGTAGGTGTACTAGGAACACCTCAGCCCAACCCTTCGCGGGCTGCAGGCGTGATGTGACGTGACGTGATGTTGTACACTGGACCAGGGGGACAGGGCGAGTTACTGTTCAACCCTCGGCCGTGGCTGAACTATTATAGGTTTGCTAATTAAAACAAATAACAATTTCCTGTTTGTAGTAAGACCAATTATTAAATTCCAAATAAAATTACTACAGCGCAGCGGTCTGTAAACCATCAAATTGTTTGTCAAATTATTTGATAGTGTGCAGCTGTGTTTGACGTGTTTGTCAAACAATCTACGTGTTTGTCACGTTTGATGAAAATCTTGATTGTTGTCGTGTTTGTTAAACAAGTTTGAACGTGAACGGCGCTGTTTGTCAAACAAGATCTCAGTCGTTGTGTTGGCATCATAGAGGACGCTACGCCAAAAAGTAATTTAGGTAATAAAGGTTCGCTACGCCCATTGTCGATAGTATTATGCTAAGTGGCAATATTACGGACAAATAATTTACGTTGCATTTCATATCTGTTTATCTTAGCACGCCGATGTTACGGAAAAATAAAATCAAAGGATTATATGGACAAGAACAAGAGAAGCATAGCCATAAAAAAATTATAAATTTACTGAAGATGTGTCGCCGGAACATTACGGAGGAAGACGTGAAGAAAAAATATTCTACGTACAAGTTTCAAGCGCGAAAACAGCGAAGTGAAAAAGTCTATGCTTTCTAGTTCTGGTACAGATGATCTGTATGTACCATTATTATTATGGTAGGTACTACAAACATTTAGAAGTTCTGCAAGATCAAATGGAGGGAAAATCAGGAATTAGCACAATAATAGAACAACAGGTAAGTAAATAGTAGCAGGTACCTACTGTTTATTGTATGATATTTTTTACACGTACAACATATAAGATTACTCTAAACAATTTAGTTTTGGCATGGAACAGCACCCGTTGTATTAAAATGTTCACAAAAACCATCTCTTACTTATTTTATACAAATTTTGCTTTTGTTGGATATAATTTAATAGGTTTTTGGAAAATCTTAAAATGGCATGCAAGAATGCCAAATACACTTTTATTTATATCGAACACAAGATAATCTATACTTGAAGATCCTCCTTAAGAAGCTGTTATCATTTAACACATGTTTATTGTAAGGTTTCAAAAATACTGAAGTAGCTGAGAAGCTTTGTATTTTTAATTACTCTGCCACGCTTTGTATTTTTAATAGTCTGACACTCTGACATTTGAACCGACATCAACCATAATGAATTCATAATCTGCATTGTCTATACCCATAAGCACTATGATGTATGTTCCTTTATAGTAAAAAATAATAATAATAGTAGGTAGGAACCGGAATGCACAGGTTTTTGTAAAGTGATATGCTTTCCATGCCAGCTCCAATGCAATTATCAAAGTTCCATGCATTTCCAAATCGTCGCACCAATATCTTCAAATTTTCTTGGTACCTGAAATAGAAAAATGTTTATTACACTGTTGTTTTTATTTCCAGCAATCATCATCATCACAATCATTAACCTCTACACCTTCGCAACCTTTGGCATCTACAAATCCAGTGCAACCAAAGAAGAAGAAAAAGCAGGACTGCAACATGACTTAATGACATTAGCCAGGGACCCTTTCAAAAACCTGAAAATGAATATCAAGCAATGACAAGAAACCGGGCCTTTAAACTGGAACGGATGTCTGCAGAACAAAGACGACTGACAGAAAAGTTCATAAACGGGATACTCTTTGAAGGAGAAGAAGGAAATTTTCGTAGACAATCAGTAATAATTAATCCAAGCAGTCAATGTTCCATTCCCTCAACTCCATTTTCCGTTCCGTACATTCAGTCTCGTATCTCTCACACTCAGTCTCCTGTTCAGCAAAGTCCATCTCCCGTTCCGCATACTCAGTTTCCTACTTCTAGCACTTAGGTTCCCGTTCCCCAGGCATCATCAATAATTCCAATATAACAAGCATATCTGTCGAATACGAAGCAGCCTCTGGTGTTTCGTATTCCAGACTCGCAAACAAACGAAAACAGTCCCAACTGAAGCTGAGACAGGAGCAAAATTCTTACAAATATTTTATTCATTTTAATTAATATGTTTTGAGATTTAATTAAAACCTTACATGAATATTGTTGCTTAGTGATTAATTTATTGCTTCACAAGGTTTAATGATAATGTCGCTCAATGTTCGAGGCTTGAAATATGTCTTCGAAATCGGCGCCACTAGCCAGGTACCTCAAAGCTATTGATAACCTTTGAGAAGCTGGTATAGATTAGATTTGCGCATAACTATGTCCATTTTTTCAATGCGAGGACGGAGTATAGTTAGTAATTCTTCAAAAGTTTAATGGTCCATGCGCAGAAAGATTGCGTAGTCGTAGCAAATTTTCGTGGGTATATTGATCTCTGTCAACCATTGTCTACTCCATGGTCTTCTTTTGTTTTCTTAATACACAGTGCTCAACGCCAAAAATGCGTCGTGTGTATTACTCATTGTAGGGGCTCGGCACGACGCGCGACGACGCGCGACGGCGACGTCACGTCACGAAAGGAGAAAATCGAATCTACGGGAAAGTTAACAAATTTGTTTGACATTTGGTTTGATCGTTTAAGCTATTGTTTGATGAAAACGTGAAGTTTGACCAACAAATTTGTCAAGCTAATTTGATCGTTTACAGGGCGCTTTATGGCCAATAATTTTATACAATGAATGAGGAAACCTATTGATTGATTTTATATTCATTTGCTTGTTCAAGCGAATTCCAACCTTAGCTCTTAGAAAATACAGGGTATATTCAACAAAATCCAACCAGTTTATAATGAACATTATTAGAGTTGAAAGGGCAGTAAACTAGATAATAATTATTTCTATAGGAACACGTGCAAAATGCGCACCTGCGCGCGGCGGCCGCCGGCCGGCGCGGGCGGACGTTTTGTAATATATGTATAGACGAATAAGAATAATTTATTTGCATAAAATATAGATGTTACCAGTTAGAAAAGTTGTCGGTTGTACAGTCCATATGTTGCCTGTCTATGGTATGCAAATTAATAAGACATTAGTACCTTTTAAGTACTTTTTTAGTAAAATATACAAACACCTAAGTTCTGGTAGAAGTATTAAGTAAAAATAGATATACGCACACATAATAAAACTATAGGAACCTTAAAATATATGTTTTATAAAAGGCGTTCTTTGTAAAACCCCCTCTCGGACCGACACAGTCGGTGCCCGATGTTAAGCCCGGGATGGAAGTAAGGGTAAAATTGAAGGCTTCAGAGATTACTGGAATGATTAAACATAATTATTATGTCTATGATGAGCTTGGCATCGAGCACCTTCAATATGCTGGCCTTCACTTGCCTAAGGTACTTGCTGTGCTGTTTAGCTTCTGTATGGGTCATGGTTATATGCCTAGTGAAATGATGCGAGCGGTGGTTGTGCCAATCGCTGAAAACAACACTGGAGACCTCTCGGACAGCAGTAACTATAGGCCCATCTCACTAGCTACTGTGATATCTAAGGATTTGACAGCATGTTTAACGCACAACTGAATAAAAGAACAACCATACATGACAACCAGTTCGGTTTCAGGACTGGGTGGTCAACTGACAGTGCATGTTGTGTCTTAAGCATGCTGTCACATACTATGCGAAGCGTGAGGCGCCTGTTTCTGCCTGCTTCCTGGACCTATCAAAGGCTTTGATCTGGTTTCCTATGATGTGTTATGGAATAAGTTGAAACGAGTTAATTTGCCCACAGAACTTTTAAATATTTATAAGTTTTGATATGGAAACCAGATCAACCCTGGGGCTCCTAAGCAAGTCGCCTAGACTGTGTTTTCGTGGGTCGCTGCTGTGCAATCTCACATGGGTTGCCACAGCGCCAGCGGTGATCCACTACTATTTGTTTGTTTTTGTGAGGTGTCGGTTCTTTTCTTACTAATAAGTCCTACTAATCATTTTTGAGTCAAATGCTAATTGAATAAAGAATAATTATTTATGGTACGGTAGGTAGGTACATACATAATTATTGAGTCAAGGGCAGCAGGATGATGAACTTCGATTGACAGTTGTCGATCTCTGCCGTTCTATTTAGGTGCAGTGAGCTTGAAGTGAGCTGTCAAGACTGTCAATCCCTTGCATCACGTGAAATGACAGCTCACTTCACCTAAGTTTTCTCGGTGAGTTACAGAAAAGACCGCCAAAATATACTAGAATAGACTGCCAAAATGAGTATCAGACTTAAGAGGGTGCATTCTGAAAGTTGGCGACGCGACGTCGCGTCGTAAATAGCTGTCAAATATTTCGCTGTTTTATTATAAAGTAAAGGAAAACAAATCCAAACTCCTTTCAGCCTTTCAGTCCTGATATTTTTTTTTTTAACTTTGCCCCACTCCAGGAATTTCTCCTGTATCGTGGGTGCGTTTACAAACATTTAAACTAACATACACAAACAGCCAGACCCGGAACAACTACTTGCAGAAAATACAAATATTTGTTCCGTGCGGGAATCGACCCGCGACACGCGGCGCAGCAGTCAATCGCTTAACCACTTTTTTTTTTTTTTTTACGGGGGGAAATCCTCATGGACTACCTCCGCCTGGGGAAAAGGCGGAGGGGCGTGCCGGACTCTTACCGGCTAAAACCACCCCGGTGTCTCCTAGCACGTGCGCGCGGGGCCGCGGGAATCGAAATTCTTCCGCAGCCCCACACTAGTGCTGGCCCGGTCTGTCCGGGCCTCGTCTCCTGCACGGGGTAGTGAGGTGTTTAACTACCCCGTGCATCGCCTCAGAGGCGCGCGCCGACACCCGCGCGTGCCTTCTCCTCGGGTCCATCAAATAGGGGGCGAGGACTTCCCCAAGTCCCACGCCCCTGGACCCATTCATGGGGGCCGGAAAAGGGCGTTGTCCGCCCTTCTCCTGCGCCCGGTGCGGCTTCTGCGGCCGGGAAAGGGAGTCGAGATCTCCCTCTCCCGTTCCGCAGTTTCCTTCTGCGACATCACGTCCTCGCAGAAGGACACCACCGCGTCCCACGACTCTGCGCTACCGACCATCCTCCGCACTACGGCCGGCAGCGACAGATCGCCTCCTACTTCATTTGTGAGGACACGGCGCTGCTCCTCCCAAGCTACACACTCGGCGAGCGTGTGTTGCGCCGTGTCCTCCCCGCAATGGACGCAATGGTGGCACCGAGCGTCCGGCTCCCTGCCTATGCGGCACAGGTACTTGCCGAAGCATCGCTTAACCACTGCGCCAACCGTGCCGTCGCGTCGCGTCGTTGCGTCAATGTAATTAAATGAAATGGTGACATATCGCTCTGTAATGCACAGAATGCACTCAAATATTGATTAGGAATTGCAATAAGTAATAATACCGAATTAGGTGTTGTAATATTATTTTAGTAAAAAAGCATTTGGAACGTTTCCAAATGCTTTTTTGACTCCTAATACGAATTATTCATTGTTCCGATATTAATTATTGCAATTCATGCGACGTTGCGACGTTGTCAAACTCAAATTCAAAGCATTTATTTCATATAACACTTTTGAATTGCCAAGGAGTCGGTCAGTCAGAAATAATAATGAAGCTAGTTGCCCAATCTAAAGCGGCTTAGGTTCCTATGGAGAGGAACGAGCAAGAAACTCTATGGACACTATGGTTATTTATTACAACTCTATGGTTATTTAACTTCAATGTCGCCTGTAGTGAAAATATCATATATTCTGACCTCGATAACGTTGATTGACCTTTTCATCTTAGGATTGTCGATATTGAAAGCCTGCGTAGCTAGTCATATACTGGGTGGGAAAAAGTGGTCAGTAGAGGGAAAGTAACGTAAGTATTTAAACAAAATATTTCCATATTTATTTATAGAGGAGGTCCACCAACAATCGATGTTTACAACTTCGAAGGCAAACAATCGACCCGCACTGTGCGGGTTGGTGGACGTCACATGTCTTCAAATGTTTGGTTCTTAGAACAGCGGCTGGCATGTTCTCACTGTCACATTTACGTTTCCTCACGATGTTTTCCTTCACCGTTTTGAGATCAGTGGCGATAAAATAATTTACACAAAGTAAAGTGCTCATCTGGGTTCGAACCCGCGACCTACGACATGTAAATCGGGACTGTTACCACTGGGTCACCACTGCTCTTTAACCTTAGGATTGGATTGGACGAAATGATCGGAGATTCTAACTCTTTATTTAAATGCATATTTTAACGGCCGGAAATACACACATCAAAAGTGTCTAGGGATCAAGCATTTTTATGCGGATTTCTTGAGATTAAGATGTGGCTTTGTAATAAATTTATGATTTTATAAATTTATATGGATCCTTTTTGGTGCATTTCATAATTTGAATCAGGAACTGTGAATCAAATTCGAGTAAAAGATGAAAATCAGCTGTCAATATTTTCCCTATAAAAACCAATGACTTTAGTCATTGATAAAAACATACAACGCATTGAAGACATTATTAGTGCTACTGTTTCCCTACTACTGATTAAAACCAACGTTATTATGGAGCGGCGACGTCATTTAAGCAGGGAAGAAATGCTCAGAGCCGTGGGAATGATAGAAGCTGGTTCCCGGCAACGTACTGTGGCTTTAGCTCTGAATACAAGTCAGAGTGTTATCAGTCGACTTTGGACACGTTACCGAAGCACTGGTACCGTGGCTGAGCGCCATGGAGGACGGTATCGCTGCACCACACGGAGACAAGACCGATACATTCAAATCTTAACTCGAAGAGCTCCAACAATAACCGCCATGATGTTAGCCGTGAGGCTTCATCACTCTTCAGGGAACTTAATTAGCGACCAAACAGTCAGAAACCGCTTGCATGAAGTGAACCTTCATTCCCGAAGACCGCTACGGGTACCACCTATAGCAATGCACAATCGTAGGATTCGATATCAATGGGCTCTTGAACACAGAAATTGGGCAGAAGAACAATGGCGTTTCGTGTGCTTTTCTGATGAGTCTCGTTTTGGTATGAGACCGGATACAAGACGTATACGACACTGGAGAACCCCTGGACGCCAACAGCGATTAAAATCCTGCCAGGAAGTCCATCCTTATAGTGGTGGAACCATCATGGTATGGGCGGGTATTTGGATCGGCGGAAGAACTGAGTTGATTTGGATCAGAGGCAACCTCAACGCTCAAATTTATGCTGAGACGATTGTATCAGACGTCATCGTTCCTCTACAAGTGCAAATCGGTCCCTTATTTCAGTTAATGCATGATAATGCACGACCGCACACCGCAAGAGTTGTAAGACAGACTCTCGCCGCAGCTAACATCAATGTCCTGCCCTGGCCTGCTCAGTCGCCAGACTTGAACCCGATTGAGCATGCATGGGATATGCTACAGAGAAGAGCTCTGCCGAATATGGAGGGTATCCAGTCGCAAGAAGACCTTTTTTTGTTGTTGCAACGAACATGGGCGGCCATTCCACAGCGTGATTTGGATGAACTCATTTTGAGTATGCCAAACCGATGTTCTTGTGTTGTTAGTGTTCGCGGTAGAAACACGGATTATTAATTGTTTAAGTTACCCAATAAAATTTTAAAGAAAACTGTTATTTCAGTCTTTTTTTCGAACTTTTGTGTTAGTGGTTCAAATGTCAAAAATCCCTTTATTAGGAAAATGGCAAATTTCTTTATTAATGCAAAGGTGACTTGGTTTATCGTTACTGTGACAAACGAAAACACTTTATTTTATGAATCCTTAAAGAAAATTTTAATTAATATCAATCAGGAGAAAAGTTATTGCAAAAATATATGTTGATCCCTAGACACTTTTGATGTGTGTATTTTGAACAAGATACCATCCAGTCCAGCAAATTATTGACACTGACCAGTGAATTGCAAAAAACGTGGGCTACCTCGACGCTTACGTGTTATTGAGGACTAATGACCTACACGCAAGTTTTATATTGCATAAAAGTATATGATTCACTGCAGTAAACAAAATCAGAAAAATATATGATATTTTTCAGGTTATACATGCTAGATATAGTGTGTTGAAAACATAATACTATTAATTTGGTACGATAGAAAAAAGTCACGAAGATACCTCTAAAAATTTCTTTTAACGATTAAAAACCATACTAATATACATGCAAAAATTCTGTTTGTTTTTTTTCAGATTGTTCTTCTAGCAACATAATATGTATTAACGTGATAGTGTTTTAATTTTGTAGTCCCATCGATAGATTTTTTATAAATAGAGAATTGCTTCATATTTTGCAATAAATCACCAGCTTTGTGTCATCGCGCTTCTCTTTCTTTTCTATGCAGTCCGACAGAGACCGCGCTTTAGCTGTTGTCAGCGCCTTAGGTAACGTTTTTTTGGGATTCCGTACACAAAGGCACGGTTGGCGCAGTGGTTAAGCGATTGACTGCTGCATTGCGTGTCGCGGGTTCGATTCCCGCACGGAACAAATATTTGTATGACCTGTAAGTAGTGGTTCCGGGTCTGGCTGTGTTTGTGTATGTGAGTATGTTTGTAAACGCACCCACGATACAGGAGAAATTCCTAGTGTGGGACAACGTTTTTTACTAAAATAAATAAATAAATAATGGACCCTATTACCTGTCCGTCCGTCCGTCGCGTCGGTCACAGGGCAGTATCTTTTGAACGGTAACAGGTAGACAAATGACTACTTAGGCTGCTATAACAATAAAAAGTTAAAAAAACGCCGAAAAAAACACTTACTTTCGGGGGGGGGGGGGGGGGGGGTCCACACAAGAAACGTGTTTATTTCGGCGTTTTTAGAGAAAACATTGTTAAATATAGTGCGGTGGAACGGGACCCTTCGTGCACGAGTCTTACAGGCATTTAGCCGTTTTAAAAAAATGTTTATGTAAGTATAAATATAAGCATTTCATTTCTCTACAATCCACAGTTTAAAGATTCGCGTTCTTGTTAAAATAAGCACCATCACTCAACCACGGGTTATTGAACTAAAACATATAAATAAATACAAGATGGCGGCCAAGGTACTTGCAGGATGTAAGCTAAGGCCGTGTTTTTACAAGGCAACGCAATCTTAACAGCTACCTATAATATAAATAATTTAAACTTGTTACCAATGAGTTCAAACATTACAAAATTAGATTTCACCTTTATAAAAAAAAAAACATGTCTGTATTTCTAGCAAATAAACATTAGATTAGATTTCATTAGATTGAAGATGAAGTTTTGTCAGTGAATCGTTCGGAGATTTGTTGAAGAAACATCACTCGTAAGTATACGAATCGCTCTGTCGACGGTTCATTAAACGGCGAACTAAATGAAGCACTGTTTAGGGGCCTAGGTACTCTCCCTTAGCACGAAGTCTGTAGTTTCGGCCGAAGTCAAGGACGTTTCCTGCACCGTATCTCTTACGTATCTACATAAGATTAGACCGGGGCCCGAACTAAGAAAGTATGACAACACGATTAAACAGTTGTCCTTAATCCCGAAGTGTTCTTGCCCGTCCGGATAAGTTAATTAATCGGGAGTAGATTTCATTTTTAAGTATCGAAGTACTTTCGTACAGGCCCGTGTCTTCGTTGACGGACTTAAACAGTAGGCCCCCAGAACCGTGCATACAGCCTACGAGTTGGTTATTCCAGTATCCCTGAGGACTGGTTTTGTAAATAGATAAAATTGACATTAGGTAAATTGAAAAACGACAGTAACCCTGAAACCTGCTGTCTTGATAATAATAATCTGGTGTTGCCCAGTTGAACTGTAGTGAACCCTTAGACCATGATCTTGAGCACTAGGACTGTTATACTGGTTATTCGTGCTAGCTTACTCTATGTTAAATCCACTTAAGGAGGTATCTTAATCCACTATATACACCATCATAATCCACCATAAACCCATACCATCCAAACCATATCCATCATAAACCATCGTAATTTCTCAATCAAAGTATCCGCCTTGGTACAGAACCCCGTTGATTAAAATTATCAAAGAAAAGGCTAAGTATCATACAAAATTTAAAAAATACGGGAATTTAGCAGATTTAGAATGTTTTGTTTTATTGAGAGAGCGGGTTAAAGACCTAGAAAAGGTTATGTTTGACGACTATATAACAAGAATTGAGTCAGACATAATTCATAATCCTCGGGCCTTTTGGGGTTATGTTAAAGCAAGGAAACAATCAAACTCATATCCCTCGATTCTACACTTTGGGCAGCTGTCTTCTAGCGACGGTGACGTAATTTGCAACATGTTTGGCGACTATTTTCACTCCAATTTTCTTTTAGGCACTGGTGCTAGTGATGGTCCTATTTCATATGATGTGGACCATAGCAGTGCCGCTCAGTGCACAGCTGATATTAGTTCTGTTGAAATTAGTGTGGATGAGATTCACAGGCTACTAAAACAAATCGACTTAAATAAGTCTGCGGGGCCGGACCACATTCCGCCGGTTTTCATCGCGAACTGCGCTAATAGTCTTGCTGTCCCGCTCTCGATACTATTAAAAAAATCACTATCTACGGGTATGGTACCTAAGATCTGGAAGTCGGTATATATAACGCCGATACACAAAAAGGGGCCAAAGACTTCCGTCGAAAATTACAGACCGATCTCCAAATTGTGTGTGTTTGCAAAAATACTGGAAAAAATCGTTTATAAACAAGTTTATTCGGCTGTCAAACACAGTCTCAGCGATCATCAGCACGGTTTCTTAAGAGGTCGGTCTACCACTTCCAACCTAGTTATCTGTAGTGATTTTTTATCTGAGTCCATGTCCCTTCGGTCCCAGGTCGACGTTATATATACCGATTATAGCAAATGTTTCGATCGAATTGACCATGTAATCTTAATGCGTAAACTTTTATCCATGGGTATCCGGGGTAACCTATTCAGGTGGTTCACGTCATATGTTGAGGGTAGATGTCAAACTGTGGTGCTGAACGGCTACTCATCTAGAGCTATGCGTATTCCCTCGGGAGTTCCCCAGGGGTCGTTACTGGGGCCTCTATTATTTAATATTTTTATTAATGACGTGATTTCCTGTTTTCGTCATTCTAAACTACTGCTTTATGCTGATGACATGAAGATCATGAAACAGGTTTCCACCCATGCAGATGCTCTCTTACTGCAGGAGGATCTTGACACCTTTCAATCCTACTGCAATATTAATAAGTTGGACCTAAACGTTTCTAAATGCTATGTGTGCTCTTTCAGTCGCAAACCTCACCCTCTCCATTTCCCTTACAAACTCTTGGATACCCCAATTACCAGGGTCAATGCTATCAAAGACCTCGGGGTTACTTTTGACACAAAGCTTATTTTTGACACCCACATTAATAACATTGTCAACAAAGCGTCGAAAGCACTAGGCTTTATTTGCAGGGTCTCGTCTGATTTTAGAAGTATCAAGACTTAAGATATTATATTGCTCCTTGGTTCGTAGTCACCTCGAGTATGCCTCTCAAGTCTGGAACCCCAACTATAATACTTATATCGATCGTTTAGAGGGCATACAAAGAAAATTCCTTAGGTACATTCAATTTCGTTCTAAAACATACTTGTCTAACTACAACTTGCGGTGTAAAAAATTTCATGTTCTTCCACTTTGTGAAAGAAGAAAAATTTCTGATTTAGCATTTTTATTCAAAATTGCAAACGGATCCAACGACATCCCTGAGCTTCTGAGCAAAATTGGGCTGCGTGTATGTTCTACATTTTTGCGTAAGCCTCGTTTGTTGCACGTACCAATAACAAGAATTATCTACAGACAAAATTCCTACATGATTAGGGCGAGCCGCATGTATAATGAAACCTGCCAGGAAGTTGAAATAGATCTTTTCCATACCAGTGTGCCTAAATTGAAGAAGGCTCTTTGCAATCACTTCTTCGATAAAATATAGTCCTTGCATTATATACGAATAAACAGAACGCGAGTGTAACGCTGTCTGCTACCTAGTACATCATAGTTGATTGTTATTTCTACATGTGAAAACTTGTAATTGGCCATCATTTTGTTATTATATTTGTAACCACTGTGTCTGATTAGCTGTAAGTTTTCCAAAAATAATAAAATAAAAATAAAATAAATGAATATCAAGGAGGGGTCATGCCCCGGAAAGCACTTTAACCCGGTGGTCCCCGCTGTCACTCGTAGATGTTTGATAGTCGTGACGGGTAAGTAGAAGCCCGAAAGCATTACAACCAGTCTTGTTGTGGAGGTCAGATAGGCTCATGTCAAATATTGGTGTTGAGCTGTACCCGGTGAGCAATTCACATCTGCCCTGAAATATACTAAAACCTCATACAACAATGGCTTAAACTTCATCCCGAACGTTATGGAGTCAGAGGAAGGGAAAGACGAAAAAACTAAGGGGGAAGGGAGAAATTATGTAAGATTATCACACCTCATGCACTTAATACAAAGGTAAAAATCATCAGATAGAGTCGGTGTTCAACCCCAATTACTGCCACCAGTCCATATTGACTGAACTGTGGGTCCTCAATCATCAGCAGAAACCAATGGTGTCACTAAATACACTTGGCGAAGGCTATTCCCCCGTTAGCCAAGCTGGTCTCAGCCTAACCCGAGCATCGACCCCTTTCGAGAAGGATCACAGTTCTCAAAAACAAAGCAAATTCTCTTAGGGCTGGTTTTTCAATAGTCTTTTATCTGAAGAATAAATCTGACAGTTTGACATATTTTGCATACAAAAGCTGTCAAACCACAATATTTATTCCTCAGATAAAAGATATCTGACGATTGAAAAATCAGCCCTTAGTAGTATTACTAAACCTTGGAGTGTTCCTTTGTGTCGGCTTGTATACTTAATAAAATCATCTTCAATAATTATTATTTAGATCATTGACGCTGTTATGTTTAAATGTTTCATTATTTATTTGTTAACATAGGTAAAGAAATATAGATCTTATGCTTGATGAACAGAGCGCGTACAAATGTGGTGTGCAAATCTAGCTGAGGATTACCTACAACTTAAAATATTTGAAAATCATGCATAATTAAACTATGGTATTAAATTAGAAAATAAATTGAACAATCACATATTAGGTATTAAATATCCCAATTATGTCAGACTTAAATGAGGAATTATTAAAAAGTCAGAAATCTATGTCTTTAAAATAATATGAAAATGTCAAAAAAAAAATATAAAAATGTTCAAATGTTTCCTTATCCTGATCATCATTTTTCCTTTACAACTACATAATCTGATGTTCTAAAATCTAGCTAATAGATTTAATAAACGGGTTGAGCTGACCCGATTTGCCGATTTCGTCCAATTTCGTGTTCACTCTCGCACACTTCAATCGATTCCTCCGCGTCATTCTCAAGTCTGCACTCTTGGCAGCGGTGCTCCTCGTCATCATCATCACTGCATGCTTGGCAGCTTTGTACCACATTTTGCTCATTTATTTCCGAGCGAAAGACACGATGACCCGTGTCTTTCGCTCGGAAATAAATGAGCATTATTATCTACATGTACGTCACGTTTCTGTCCGCTTTATTATATCTTGTGCAATTCTCCACTTAATACCTAATGAATTATGGGAATGATACAACTGATAAATGATTTTATTTCTGTAAGTAGGTTTGTACAAACACTTTTACACGTCAATCATATTTTAAAAACTAGATGAGGCCGGCGTTTCCTATTTTTATTTTATTTATTTATTAAGGAAAAACAAACAGTAACATATTACAGTGTTATATCAAGGCTTACATACTAAACTGTGATAAATATGCTACCCACTACGTTTTCCACAGATTACCTTAAGTACTTACTTTATAACTAGAGAGACATACTTATACATATATATGATGTAAACTAAAAATTACAGTCAATTATAATTTTGTTGCTTAACATACAAAACTCACACACAATAAATACAAAAACTCATATACAATAAACATAAAACGGGCCACAGTACATATGAACAGATATACATACATTACAAGTTCGACTGCCGATCCTTAAGTATTGCCCGAATTCGCTGCCTAAATATATTTTTACTCAGAAAAAGTATATCGATTACATTAAACTCACTGTTGTAAGACTCAACCAAGCGATGAAGTGGAGAGCGCGACCCAGCATTGGATTTACAACGGCTAGTAGCAAACAAACGCCTAGCGCGCACCTCACGAACATGCACTGTTCGAGGAACGAGGTAGCATAGATTCTTGACTAAGTCGGGACAATCAAATTTATTGCGGCACACATTAAACAAAGTCATGACATCCAGGAGCATTCGTCTTGACTGCAAGGTTAGAAGATCGTAATTTTTAAGAAGAAGGTGGTATGAGGCTTTTTTCCGAAAACATCTGTAATTTATAGCACGAAGGTACTTTCGTTGTACCAGCTCCAAAATATCATTATATTTTTTGTACAGAGGGTTCCATATAGGTACTGCAAACTCTAGCTGTGGCCTAATTATGGACTTATACAAATGCAAAAAGGTGGAAGGTCGACGAAATTCCCTCGAGGCCCTCATTACAAAACCATACATTTGGTAAGCTTTACCAACTATCTTTTCTATATGAACATCTAGATGGAGCTTCGAATCCAGCTGGACTCCAAGATCACGGAGAGAAGTAACTTTATCTAGCAATGTATTAGCAAGGTAGTAGTGAAATTCAGTTTTATTTTTCTTTTTGGTAAACGTTATAACATGACACTTCGGAAGACTAAGATGAAGCTTATTGGAGGAACAGTAGTTAGAAAATCTGACTACTCTGAGAAGAAAGGCCGAAACAAACTCAGAGGTCAGAGTCTCTTTTAAAGTCCAGACATAATCTTGGTCAGATCATGTGAACCCCATGTAGATTGGTGTCTGAAACGGTATTTTGAGGAAAAAATTTTGTGAGATGGAGCGGACCTGTTCTGTCAGTGCACTCATTCGTGCAGCTCAACTGAGAACTTAAGGAGCACAACGATTCGACGAACAATACCAAAGAAAGGACATTTGGGTAGGCCGCATAAACTACTTAAACTGCCAGATCATGATTAAAACTGAAACAATGACCCACATAGTCCTCACATTCACAATAATTAAAATAATAAATTATACTTCTCAAGGTAAGTATTCAAGTCGTTGTGTATTTAATAATTATCAATTGTCAGTGTATGTAACAGAAGAACAAAAAACGCTATAGTTAATTATTGTGTTTATTCCAAGCACTTGTGAATTGTCAAGGGGTCGGTCGGTCGGTCAGAAAGATGAAGCTGGTTCCAAAAGCCCATTCCAAAGCGTAGTAGGTACCTATGGCGAAGAACGGGCAAGAAACTCCATGGACACTCTTTTAATACAAAATATTGGTTACAACATTCACGTTGAAATTATACATGTGAGAACGATGTAGATAGACGTGCATGTTAAAAGCGTCCGTAATAAAAAAATATAAAAACAAAACGTCCCTACTGACGGCCTTTTTGCCAAACTAAAACACAATTCAAATAATGTTAAAGCTCATTCTAAATTCGCTGGTCTGTTCGAATCTAACCAGTTAACTCGAGAGTTATTTTACTGCCAGCCTGCACAACATTAGGTCGAGTTTTGCAGACTAGCATTACAGTACCTATCTTGCTCTGCTTCAATACCTTTTGTAGTCCACTATAAAACAAAACACAGCCAGTTACTTTACTGTCCGTGGGACTCCCAGGCGACACGCGACACACGACGCGACGGAGATAACTTACGAAGGCTATTTTTAGCCTACAACCGTATAATTTAGGTTTAAGGTTATGTAAACCAGTTCCCGTACGTCATTAGGCTTTCTCGGGGTAAATGAACCGTGAGATGACGTCTTTAGTATAACAAGAGGTTTAAAGCATTCTTGTTTTGTTTGTGTGAGCATCACCCACATTTAGCGAGTCATTTTTATATTAAGTTCCACGTAATGGGGGCGCACCTATGGCCATCACAAAAAAACAAATCAGACGGGGTACTACTGAGAAATTCCTAGTGAAAAAGTAAATAATGCTTGGCCTGAGCTGAGGGTCTAACCCAGGACCCCATGCCAGGCCTCCGTCACTCCATGTACTTGCGCGCTATAATTACCTACCGCTCGAGCGAGCGCTCTCGGACCGTTTGCGGTCCAAATTCAGTGCGGTTTTCACAAACGAAGCGCACGCACGTTGCTCAATTTTATAATCGTTCCGTTCGTTCGTACGCGTACCTACGATGCTTTGTGATACACATGTAACTTTTAAAGTTTTTTGTTTTACCTATACAGTGACCTATATAATTATCTTTTATCTAGACGTATTGCACAGTCAGCACTCAGCACCAATTTATAAAAAAAATATTTTATGAACGATACAATTTTAAACTATGTACCACCTATAGTCAGACAGAAGTAGTCAGATCAGAACATATTCACAGTTCTCAATAACAGACACTAAAAGCTATATTAATTTAATTTTATCGAAGAGGCAGCCCTGCGATTGCTGCAGGATCGCGCGGTGCGAAGCAATCACAACTGTACGCTTGAGCATTTAGGCACATTTTAGCATGCAGTGGTTGCTGAGGCGACGGAGTAGGCTATTATCTCAATAGGTATTGGAAATTTTCTACTGAGTGAAGTATCTGTTACGTAGTAACTATTTAGTAATCTGTGCCCATGCCCAAGAGTCGCGCTTGCGGCCACTGGAAGAAGGAGGCCGTACTTGTACAATATGATATACTTCGTGTACTATGCATCTACCTTTATAAGAAACAAAACATATATTCAATTATACATTATTTTCAGGAATTTCACGCAATAACAAGACGAAATATCTGGGAGGTTATTTTTGACCCGCAAGTCTTGAAACCCTATAATTTAGAATAATTAAGGTTCTGGTAACCAGTTTCCGCACGTCATTCGACGGACGGTGAAAGGGTAAACGAACCGCGATGACGTCTACAGTGAAGCTGTTTTGGTTCTTTTGGGTAAGCAGGGTGGGTGGTAACGATTCAAGTGAGTCGTTCATCTTGATTGATTGCTTGTCGATGGTCCTTTAAAATTTTAAAATACAATCGCAACATTGAACTCGAGGACGTATTGTAAAGTGTATCATTACTGTTGTCGCTGGTCACGCTGCCGCTGCCATTACGCTTTGGGTTATAATCGGAACGAAACCTATAAATAATGTGATCCTAGTGATATAGTTACTGTGATTGTTACCTGTTGTAGTTGCTGTGTGCACACAAACTCAAAGCATTTATTTCAATTAAACCATTTACAAGCACTTTTGAATTGTCAAGTGGTCGGTCAGTCACAAATATGAAGCTAGTGGCCCATTCCAAAGCGTAATAGGTACGTATGGAGAAGAACGGGCAAGAAACTCCATGGACACTCTTTTAAATTATATTGTTACATAAATATTAGTTACATCATTAATGTTGAATATAGGTATAATTATATGTGAGAACGATGTAAATAAGACGTACACGTTGAGTGTCCAGTGTACAGCAAATATTTATTTAAACAAAACAATCCATAATAAAATAATTAAAATAAGCCGTGTTGGCTAAGAGATGACCAGTCCTAACTGACAGCGCCCGTTCACGAACAAGACACATGGATCAGCACCATTCAGCTCAACCATTTTGAATAGAGCTAAATGATCCAACACACGCGCCACCGTCAGCGAGACATTTGAGTGAGCATGACATCTATCAGCCGCCAGGACACATTCAAGTCAATGAAAGACATTACCCGGTAAATGGTAGCTCGATAGTACATAGTACTCACACTTGTCCTATGCAATTATATAATACAAAGGAGATTGAGTTTATACAAAGCAAAGGTAGTCTTACAATCTTCAGCAGCTCCAACAGTATTTTGACATGTTAATCAATTAGTTGTGGTTGTGGAGCAGGGCCAGCACTGAGCCAGGCATTCATGGCATCATCATCTGCCAAGCCTTTTCCCAACCATGTGGGGGTCGTGTTCCGGTCTAACGAATAACCTTGATAAGTGTGCGAAGTTTCAATTCAAACCGACGTTTTGAAGGGGATGAAAATCCAGTTCAAAAATTCCGTTACATAGATACATAGATCCGTACGTATGTAGATGTATACCAAGCTAATAAGCGTGTTAAAAAGAGTTTTTTTTGTACGTGTGTATGTTAGTTAGCGACGCTTTCATGCTACAATTTGGCACATTGGTGGACCATGACCTGGAATAGGACATATACTTTTTATCCCGATATTCCACGGAAAAGAGACTTAAGCGGGTGAAACCGCGGAGCGCAGCTTGTGTTAAATGCTATTTTATGTTTAGATGAATAGGAAAAAAGAAGACAGTCCGCGCGGATAGCTGACAGCGCCCGTCTCGGTGTAAAAGAAGAGAGTCAGCTCGGATAGCTGACAGCGCCCGTCTCGGTGTAAAAGAAGAGAGTCAGCTCGGATAGCTGACAGCGCCCGTCTTGGTGTAAAAGAAGAGAGTCAGCTAGGATAGCTGACAGCGCCCGTCTTAATGTAAAAAAGAGAGTTCGTTCGGATAGCTGACAGCGCCCGTCTTGATGTAAAAGAAGAGAGTCAGCTAGGATAGCTGACAGCGCCCGTCTTGATGTAAAAAAGAGAGTTCGTTCGGATAGCTGACAGCGCCCGTCTTGATGTAAAAGAAGAGAGTCAGCTAGGATAGCTGACAGCGCCCGTCTTGATGTAAAAAAGAGAGTTCGTTCGGATAGCTGACAGCGCACGTCTTGATGTAAAAAAGAGAGTTCACTCGGATAGCTGACAGCGCCCGTCTTGATGTAAAAAAGAAAGTTCGCTCGGATAGCTGACAGCGCCCGTCTTGATGTAAAAAAGAGAGTTCGCTCGGATAGCTGACAGCGCCCGTCTTGATGTAAAAAAGAGAGTTCGCTCGGATAGCTGACAGCGCCCGTCTTGATGTAAAAAAGAGAGTTCGCTCGGATAGCTGACAGCGCCCGTCTTGATGTAAAAAAGAGAGTTCGCTCGGATAGCTGACAGCGCCCGTCTTGATGTAATAAAAAGACTTCGCTCGGATAGCTGACAGCGCCCGTCTCGGTGTAAAAGAAGAGAGTCAGCTCGGATAGCTGACAGCGCCCGTCTCGGTGTAAAAGAAGAGAGTCAGCTCGGATAGCTGACAGCGCCCGTCTCGGTGTAAAAGAAGAGAGTCAGCTCGGATAGCTGACAGCGCCCGTCTTGGTGTAAAAGAAGAGAGTCAGCTAGGATAGCTGACAGCGCCCGTCTTAATGTAAAAAAGAGAGTTCGTTCGGATAGCTGACAGCGCCCGTCTTGATGTAAAAGAAGAGAGTCAGCTAGGATAGCTGACAGCGCCCGTCTTGATGTAAAAAAGAGAGTTCGTTCGGATAGCTGACAGCGCCCGTCTTGATGTAAAAGAAGAGAGTCAGCTAGGATAGCTGACAGCGCCCGTCTTGATGTAAAAAAGAGAGTTCGTTCGGATAGCTGACAGCGCCCGTCTTGATGTAAAAAAGAGAGTTCGCTCGGATAGCTGACAGCGCCCGTCTTGATGTAAAAAAGAAAGTTCGCTCGGATAGCTGACAGCGCCCGTCTTGATGTAAAAAAGAGAGTTCGCTCGGATAGCTGACAGCGCCCGTCTTGATGTAAAAAAGAGAGTTCGCTCGGATAGCTGACAGCGCCCGTCTTGATGTAAAAAAGAGAGTTCGCTCGGATAGCTGACAGCGCCCGTCTTGATGTAAAAAAGAGAGTTCGCTCGGATAGCTGACAGCGCCCGTCTTGATGTAATAAAAAGACTTCGCTCGGATAGCTGACAGCGCCCGTCTCGGTGTAAAAGAAGAGAGTCAGCTAGGATAGCTGACAGCGCCCGTCTCGGTGTAAAAGAAGAGAGTCAGCTCGGATAGCTGACAGCGCCCGTCTCGGTGTAAAAGAAGAGAGTCAGCTCGGATAGCTGACAGCTGTAAAAGTAGGTGATTCTAGGTATACATAGCTTACTGCACACGACGATCCCTATAGCACCTAGTGCTATTATACGGGGAAAAAATACCAGTACGCAAACTGTAACCATGAAATCAGCATATGATTCTACACTCCCTAGCGTAGAAATTTTTCGTCACTTATAAAAACTTTTTAACAAAAAAATTAAACCGCCGAAAAAACTAAAAACAATAAAAGCACTAAAAAGTTAAAAATAATACTATATTCTACCTATATTAATAAACCTAATCTAACCTACGATTAACCTATACTAAAATTTAAAAAAAATTTGGAGTCGGTGACAAGCTAAAGTAATGAAACGACTGACTGGTAATTCCAGAGTATTTTATATTGCTATTTTATATTATATTGCTTGGCACCGACTCCAAAAAATTTTTAAATTTTAGTATATGTTAATCGTAGGTTAGATTAGGTTTATTAATATAGGTAGAATATAGTATTATTTTTAACTTTTTAGTGCTTTTATTGTTTTTAGTTTTTTCGGCGGTTTAATTTTTTTGTTAAAAAGTTTTTATTTTATAATGTTTTGTGGCTATAATCTGCTAATTACTACATCCTTATCCTCATTTAGGTATCTTATATTGCTTGGCACCGACTCCAAAAAATGTTTAAATTTGTACCCCCCTACCCCTCCCCCACCCCTATTTTCCCACCCTTAGTATAGGATTTTTTTTTCCAAATTTATATGGGACAAACTTCAAGGTATACCCTATCCAATAAAAAAAAGAATGATCAAAATCAGACTAATCTGTAAAAAATTATGCGTGATCAAACATTACAATCAGTGAGTGAACACTCAATCATCCCCTGTTTTCCTTCACTTAGGGTTGGAATATTTTATCCAAATTTATATGGGACCAACTTCGGAGCTTACCCTTTACCTTACCTTATCAAAATCTAACTACCCTGTAAAAAGTTATGCGTGGTCATACATAAAACAAAAAAATATACGCGTCGACTTGAGAACCTCCTCCGTTTTTTTTCGTCGGTTAATAAAAAAAAAATTTACTCTAAGTATACGTTTTGATCGCGTAGGTATTGCACTTTTTTAGGAAACAGTAGTTTTTTTATTTTGATAACCCACGAAGAATTTCTAGGTCTCGTACGTCTAGAGACATAATTATGCTGAATTCATGGTTATAGTTTGCGCACTGGTTCCATTTTATTCCTGTACTTATCGTTTAAAAGGTATAGAAAAAAAAAAGATTATTGGTAAAACAAGTATACTAGGTAAAAACAAAATTGTTTGATTGGATCCTCCTTTTGGCAGATAATCTGTATTAGGAGAGTCCGCTCTTCCTTAGCTACACGTGTTATATAAAAAGCAAAACGTATGAGACGTTGTTGACGTACGGGAGCCGGTTAAACGACAGGCACATGAGCTTTGTATCTGGGATGACAACGCGATGCCTCTGGAACTGCAGATGTCCACCGGCCACGGAGACCTCTTCCCGCCAGCGGCCGTCGGCTGGTTTGCTATCCAATAACTAACTATCATCATCTGCCTGCCTCGTCCCGACTATGATGGGGTCGGCTTCCAGTCTAACCGGATGTAGTTGAATAACATTATGTTAAATGCAACTCTGACCTCCACAACCCAGTTACTGGGAAACGCGATACCCCTTGGTAAGGCTGGCTGGCGTACTTGACTTACTGCTTGCTGTTCAATATCCACTTCAAAATAAAAACCTGGCCAAGTGCGTCGGACCACGCACAGTTATGGGTTCCGTAGTTGGGATGAATATTTACGAATGCACAGTTGTGACTTTATAGACTGCAAAAATAAGTTTGTATTTCAACGTATTTCTCTAAAAAACTAAGAAAAAAAAAGGTATTTCTGCAGTTGTAACCAAAAAAATCCTATTTCTTAAAAACTAATTTAATAGCAATGTCATTAAGAAACATCATAAATCTTTATAATTATGGAATGCAACAAAGTGCCACACACCTATTCGCACTACTACCTACCTACCTACCTACCCACCTACCTACCTACCTACTTTTTCATTCCACTCTATCGTGTATGCCAGTCACCTTTAATATTTATTTCTTAATCGTACTACGTAATTTTTTTGTCCAATCAATAGATTTTTTGTAAACAGAGAATTGCTTCTTATTTTGCAATAAATTACCAGCTTTGTGTCATCGCGCGTCTCTTTCTTTTCTATGCAGTCCGATAGGTGACCGCGCTTTAGCTGTTGTAAGCCCCTTAATAAGCGGTGCGTAGAATACACCTTCTTTCCAATTTTCATAGATAAGTACAGTGCAAATGGTTTTCGAGTAAAATGGCTGTGTCACATCCGGACTGACGGACAGGCGGATAGACGGACATGACGATATTATAAGCATTCCGTTTTTGCCATTTGGCTACGGAACCCAAAAAAAGACCCGTGAGCAACAACAAACGTCGTCACCAACTGCTCCACGGAGGCATTCCACTCGACCGCAACCTTGAGATACTTTTCCTTCGTTTCCTTGAAGACGGGATTTTAGCAACAATTCAATGCTCACTTTTATTTCCTTAACAATTTGGAGGACAAGCCTTAAGGAAATTCAATTCAAGTAATTGAACGTTGGACGTCATTTGTGAGTGGAAGTGCGAGCTCAAATGGCAAACGGAAAAATGAAGTGCATTTTATGTCTCACTATAAAATATAATTGAATAAGTAGGTAGCTAGGATTGTGTAGCCGCAGGACATTTTAAGTATGTACGAAGAAAAATACAGTGACTTTGACATTCTACAAATAACTAAGTTCATGCATTACCCAAATATCATAACGATTTCTGGTTACACTATCCCAACGCACGAATTTGATTTCTATAAATACGCAGAAATAAGACTAACTTTAGTTATAGTTATAATTTATAAGATTCAGTTATGAAAAAACCCAGAATGATGTTGACAGGTTACCTACAGTCACCTGGTCGTCCATAGTAACAGTCTTTCACATCACCTATATTTTGTGGGTGGCGTGCTCGTAGTTCACATCGCCTTTATTTTATGGGTGGCGTGCTCGTAGTTCACATCGCCTTTATTTTATGGGTGGGGTGGTCGTAGTTCACATCGCCTTTATTTTGTGGGTGGCGTGCTCGTAGTTCACATCGCCTTTATTTTGTCGGTGGGGTGCTCGTAGTTCACATCGCCTTTATTTTGTAGGTGGCGTGCTCGTAGTTCACATCGCCTTTATTTTGTGGGTGGCGTGCTCGTAGTTCACATCGCCTTTATTTTGTGGGTGGCATGCTCGTAGTTCACATCGCCTTTATTTTGTGGGTGGCGTGCTCGTAGTTCACATCGCCTTTATTTTGTCGGTGGGGTGCTCGTAGTTCACATCGCCTTTATTTTGTCCGTAGGGTGGCCGCAGTTCAACCACTCAAGAGTTACTATTGAAATAAGTTTTAAAAAAATTGTTTAATAATTGCACCTTCAAGTAAAAAGTAGAGTTTACAATAGTATTAACTTCTTAAGGTGCGTAAAGTTGAACGTTAGAGGTGCAGCCACTACCTACCTTACTTTATGTCTTGTAGTTAGGTTAGATACTTAGGTTTCAGCGCGCACCTTCACCATTGCCATTATAGGTATCGGCGCGCACATTAACATATTTTTATTACAGGAATAAGTTGAACATTTCAAGACGAGTTTAAGTTATAATTTGAAAAAGCCGAATTTAAGATTGTTTTAAACTTAGTTCCAAAGAATCGGGGACTGTTTAGGTGCAAAACTGACCCAGTTCTGGACTTCTGGTCTGATTGATTGATTGTACTTATATTAAAAAAGCTGTTTTAATATTCTGAGACTTTCAAAAAGTAAATTCAAAATTCAAATTCTTTATTGCGAACTAGGTGTACAGAATTGTGAAGATGTTAACAATCGGTAGGGTCTTAGAACTTAGTTGCATTGCAATTTAAATGTCTATAACATAATCAATATTACAGATAAACAGTTTACTATATATAGTTTATATTGATTGATGACACTGTTTGCAGATGACAGCACTGTGACCATTAAGAGCACTGATGATCAAAACCACAACGATGCTGTCACTCAGTCGATAACCTCCATAGTGAAATGGTTGGATAATAATAATCTTAAAATAAATATCGATAAGACGAAACTAATGATGTTTAGCCAACGTGCGAATATCAATATGACAGTATGTTATAACAATAAAAACATAACACAAGTTGATACATCTAAATTCCTAGGTCTAACTATTGACAAAAAATTGGACTGGAAAGCACACACGGAAGAGCTAACTAAACGAATTAGCAAATCAGCCTATGCCCTATTTAAACTGACCCCAGTGATTAACGTCGATGCTTTAGTCACAGCATACCATGGTATGGTGAGTTCATTATTGAGGTATGGTGTCATTTTCTGGGGTAACTCAACCAACAGGGAATTAGTTTTTAAAGCTCAAAAAAGGTGCATTAGGTTAATGTTCAGACTCCATAGTGTAGATTCTTGTAAGCCATTGTTTATCAAATACAAATTATTGACATTTCCTTGCTTATATATTTTTGAGGTCGCTGTATTTGTCAAGACCAATCCAGACCTGTTTACCAGAATAACATTTTATCACAAGCGACCTCGACCACAGAACAATAATCTGTGCGTAAAAAGGTCCCATACAGCATTGATGCAAAAAAGTGTTTTTTGTATGGCACCAATCATATTCAACCACATACCTAATTCAATTAAAGAATTAAATATAAACTTATTTAAGAAAAGACTTAAAGTTTTCCTGTTGCATAAAGCATATTACAGCATTTCGGAATTTTTGACAGACAAAATATTATGACTGTATTTGACCTTAGTTTGACATTTATTTTGTATTATTTTAATTACTACTTTGTTCTCTTTTTGTTCAATCATTATATGAATATTAGCGTAGTAAACTTAATATGTTACTTATATATTGTTCTTTTGACATTACTATTATTTTTAAATTTTTTTGCGAAAATTAATTAATAAGTACTGAGCTTGATTATGTTGGAAACTTTACTTTTGTTTTAATATCCATGAATATTTGTACGCCTTCTGGTATAACATAGCGCGCTTGTAATTTCTTATAACAACTATTTTATTGTACCTATGTTAACAAATGATTAAATGAATTATGAATTATGAATTATTATCATTATTCACACATTTTATATCACAACCATTTTAATATAATAATAATATTATTTATATTCAAGGAATTCTTTTACAGAGTAATACTTTGCCTTTTCAATCAGGAAGCTTGTTAGGTTCCTTTTAAAAATATCAATTGAATGTATGTTTTTAATGTCTATGGGTAATTTATTTTATATTTCATGCCCATACGAAGAATACTATTGCTATATACTGCAGCGTGGGATGTTTTATTGCGTTATGTATTTTTAAGTTTACTGCTTGTTTATGTGTCATAGCTACTGATGTTTGATTTAACTATTATTGAGGCCGCGTAGTATAGAGCTGGGAGGGTTATTATCTTGAGGTTTATGAAATGAGGCTTACATAAATCTGTTTGGTGTATCCCACATAGGCATGATAAGCACTCAGTAGTGTGGTTTGCATGGGGCAATATGTACGTATAGCTCATAATAGAATTGATTTCATTTGCCACATACAATTACATGTGTATTCCATGACATATTAAAATCTATATAGATACCTAGAATTTTTGTACTTGTAACCTCAGATACAGATGCATTATTGTAGGTACTCAATAGATAATGGAATTAATTTTGCGTTGTTATTCTTGAAATTCATGTAATGGTTTTTTGTAAGATTTATTTTTAGTTTATTTATAGTACGCCAATTTATTTATTTAGCTAAGGAATCATTTATTTCTAGTTCTTGATTTTAATTTTTGTTATTTGTATAAAGAGCCGTACTGTCATCTGCAAATAAAACCATATATAACCTGCTTAAGGACTAAAATTGTACAACTTATAAATACCTATATGACTTGCAGCTGCTGTTATTAAAAACGAGAGCTTGAAGTTAAGGCTCCCCAACAGGCGCGACGCGCGACGCGACTCTACTAAGTTAAGGCTCCCCAACAGGCGCGACGTGCGACGCGACTCTAGTAAGTTAAGGCTCCCCAACAGGCGCGACGTGCGACGCGACTCTAGTAAGTTAAGGCTCCCCAACAGGCGCGACGCGCGACGCGACTCTAGTAGAACTATTCCTATGAAAAGTTTATGGAAATTGTTCTACAAAAGTGGCGTCATTTATAATATTGTTAATATTGTAGACATAATCTCTTTTAGGCAAATAATTATATTGACTCGCCTCACTTGAACCATGAATAGATAATATTACAGAGGCCAACCGTTTGAACAACTCCATATTATGATTTTGATACACTGCGCCGCATAGAAAGCGGGTCGGTAACAAAAATCTCAATAACTTTTAAAATATTGGAGCTAGCTTTATGAAACAAAGACTGTAAGTATTATAGACAATTTTATACTGCATAAAAAGATTGCTCATAATTTTTAAAAGTTATCGTTTTTTTTTGTAACCGATCCGGTTTCTTTGCGGCCCAGTGTATATAAAAATCCCGTGTCACTATGTTCGTCCACGCTAATATCCGAAACCACCCGACTTCAATGAGATTTTGTGATGGTGTCTGACTGGTTCTGGCTTAAAAGATAGGATAGTTTTGAACCCGATATTGTCACCTGTAAATTGCACCCGTGCGCAGCAGGGGCGGGTCGCTAGTAGTAGGTACTATAATAACATGGCGTGAATATAAACGCTCTGGGAACAAAAAGATTGATCAATTACCACCCGGCAAGATCGAGGTCAAGAGCAGGCCATTTGGCAATAATTAAATTCAATCAAAATGCATTACGTTTTCTTTCCCCTTTCCGATGCCGAACGTGTGCGTACCCTGCAGTACGTCTGGTAGTCCGGTGTTGAAACGGAGATGATGGTTCGAATATGCGATCGTGTCGTACAAAGCTTGCTCTCTGTCGACTATTTGCTCATGCGTCTAACCTTCTCACAATACGCACAATAGTACGTTGTTGACAATCCGGCGCGCGGCGGCCTTGAGTCAAAGACGACATGTGATCGGTTTCACTTAAGTCCGTGTTAGCTTTTGTATCACCTACTTAGTAAAGTACCTCAACTTACCTACTTAGTAAAGTCATTTCTATAAGATAGACTCGCGTTTGACTACGAGCTAAGTATCTAACTGATGGTAAGCGATGGTGCACGTTTGACTACGAGCTAAGTATCTAACTGATGGTAAGCGATGGTGCACGTTTGACTACGAGCTAAGTATCTACCTGATGGTAAGCGATGGTGCACGTTTGACTACGAGCTAAGTAGGTATCTAACTGATGGTAAGCGATGGTGCACGTTTGACTACAAGCTAAGTATCTACCTGATGGTAAGCGATGGTGCACGTTTGACTACGAGCTAAGTAGGTATCTAACTGATGGTAAGCGATGGTGCACGTTTGACTACAAGCTAAGTATCTACCTGATGGTAAGCGATGGTGCACGTTTGACTACAAGCTAAGTATCTACCTGATGGTAAGCGATGGTGCACGTTTGACTACGAGCTAAGTATCTACCTGATGGTAAGCGATGGTGCACGTTTGACTACGAGCTAAGTATCTACCTGATGGTAAGCGATGGTGCACGTTTGACTACGAGCTAAGTATCTACCTGATGGTAAGCGATGGTGCACGTTTGACTACGAGCTAAGTAGGTATCTAACTGATGGTAAGCGATGGTGCACGTTTGACTACAAGCTAAGTATCTACCTGATGGTAAGCGATGGTGCACGTTTGACTACGAGCTAAGTAGGTATCTAACTGATGGTAAGCGATGGTGCACGTTTGACTACAAGCTAAGTATCTACCTGATGGTAAGCGATGGTGCACGTTTGACTACAAGCTAAGTATCTACCTGATGGTAAGCGATGGTGCACGTTTGACTACGAGCTAAGTATCTACCTGATGGTAAGCGATGGTGCACGTTTGACTACGAGCTAAGTATCTACCTGATGATAAGCGATGGTGCACGTTTGACTACAAGCTAAGTATCTACCTGATGGTAAGCGATGGTGCACGTTTGACTACAAGCTAAGTATCTACCTGATGGTAAGCGATGGTGCACGTTTGACTACGAGCTAAGTAGGTATCTAACTGATGGTAAGCGATGGTGCACGTTTGACTACAAGCTAAGTATCTACCTGATGGTAAGCGATGGTGCACGTTTGACTACAAGCTAAGTATCTACCTGATGGTAAGCGATGGTGCACGTTTGACTACAAGCTAAGTATCTACCTGATGGTAAGCGATGGTGCACGTTTGACTACGAGCTAAGTATCTACCTGATGGTAAGCGATGGTGCACGTTTGACTACGAGCTAAGTATCTACCTGATGGTAAGCGATGGTGCACGTTTGACTACGAGCTAAGTATCTACCTGATGGTAAGCGATGGTGCACGTTTGACTACGAGCTAAGTAGGTATCTAACTGATGGTAAGCGATGGTGCACGTTTGACTACAAGCTAAGTATCTACCTGATGGTAAGCGATGGTGCACGTTTGACTACGAGCTAAGTAGGTATCTAACTGATGGTAAGCGATGGTGCACGTTTGACTACAAGCTAAGTATCTACCTGATGGTAAGCGATGGTGCACGTTTGACTACAAGCTAAGTATCTACCTGATGGTAAGCGATGGTGCACGTTTGACTACAAGCTAAGTATCTACCTGATGGTAAGCGATGGTGCACGTTTGACTACGAGCTAAGTATCTACCTGATGGTAAGCGATGGTGCACGTTTGACTACAAGCTAAGTATCTACCTGATGGTAAGCGATGGTGCACGTTTGACTACAAGCTAAGTATCTACCTGATGGTAAGCGATGGTGCACGTTTGACTACGAGCTAAGTATCTACCTGATGGTAAGCGATGGTGCACGTTTGACTACGAGCTAAGTATCTACCTGATGGTAAGCGATGGTGCACGTTTGACTACGAGCTAAGTATCTACCTGATGGTAAGCGATGGTGCACGTTTGACTACGAGCTAAGTAGGTATCTAACTGATGGTAAGCGATGGTGCACGTTTGACTACAAGCTAAGTATCTACCTGATGGTAAGCGATGGTGCACGTTTGACTACAAGCTAAGTATCTACCTGATGGTAAGCGATGGTGCACGTTTGACTACGAGCTAAGTATCTACCTGATGGTAAGCGATGGTGCACGTTTGACTACGAGCTAAGTATCTACCTGATGGTAAGCGATGGTGCACGTTTGACTACGAGCTAAGTATCTACCTGATGGTAAGCGATGGTGCACGTTTGACTACGAGCTAAGTAGGTATCTAACTGATGGTAAGCGATGGTGCACGTTTGACTACAAGCTAAGTATCTACCTGATGGTAAGCGATGGTGCACGTTTGACTACGAGCTAAGTAGGTATCTAACTGATGGTAAGCGATGGTGCACGTTTGACTACAAGCTAAGTATCTACCTGATGGTAAGCGATGGTGCACGTTTGACTACAAGCTAAGTATCTACCTGATGGTAAGCGATGGTGCACGTTTGACTACAAGCTAAGTATCTACCTGATGGTAAGCGATGGTGCACGTTTGACTACGAGCTAAGTATCTACCTGATGGTAAGCGATGGTGCACGTTTGACTACAAGCTAAGTATCTACCTGATGGTAAGCGATGGTGCACGTTTGACTACGAGCTAAGTAGGTATCTAACTGATGGTAAGCGATGGTGCACGTTTGACTACAAGCTAAGTATCTACCTGATGGTAAGCGATGGTGCACGTTTGACTACGAGCTAAGTATCTACCTGATGGTAAGCGATGGTGCACGTTTGACTACGAGCTAAGTATCTACCTGATGGTAAGCGATGGTGCACGTTTGACTACGAGCTAAGTATCTACCTGATGGTAAGCGATGGTGCACGTTTGACTACGAGCTAAGTATCTACCTGATGGTAAGCGATGGTGCACGTTTGACTACGAGCTAAGTATCTACCTGATGGTAAGCGATGGTGCACGTTTGACTACGAGCTAAGTATCTACCTGATGGTAAGCGATGGTGCACGTTTGACTACGAGCTAAGTATCTAACTGATGATAAGCGATGGTGCACGTTTGACTACGAGCTAAGGACACGGCGGGCAGAGTTGGGGCGACTTCTGCAGGTTCGGAAAACCTTAAACGGTGCAAATACTTCAATCTATTTGGGACTTATGTGTTTGGTGCCATTTGGGGTTAGCCATGGGGTCCGAGTGCCCACTGAGTTTCTCGAGACATTGGTGCCGATTCCCTTGTTCACAAACTAAACTAAATTTAAATTGAGTGCATCTTTTTCTTTCTATTTCATTATGAAAAGGACAGAAGATAAATATTAGTTTAGTCCTGTCAAATTAGTCAGCACCTGACGTAATTTGATGTAATTTTAGTTGTCAACTTTTTAATCACGTCTAAACTTGTATGGAGTAGTGTCAGGCGCTGATTAATTTGACAGGACTAAACTAAAATTTATCTTCTGTCCTTTTCATAATGAAATAGAAAGAAAAAGATGCACTGAACTTAAATTTGGTTTAGTTTGTAAACAAGGGAATCGGCACCATTGCCAAGCGGTTGGTCGACTCTTCACGTGACCTGCTCGGGCTGTCCTATTCTTTTGGCCAAAGAATAGCATTGCCACACAACGTGGCAATTCTGCCAGCCATTTGGGCTCTTTTCCTGTTAACAGCGATGCGGACGATTTTTTTATACAGGGTTATTGGTATGTAATATGTCGTAATACGTTTTATTATTACCTGCTTCTACTTCAATACATAATAATCAATCATAAAATGGGAATTACTTTTAATATTTATTAAATGAGAACACACTTTTTTCATTATTTATAACAGGTGTTTTTTTTTTAAACGTTGCCCCACACTAGGAATCTAGGAAATGTTTGTAAACGCACCCACGACAGTGGGTGCGTTTACAAACATTTAAACTCACATACACAAACAGCCAGACCCGGAACAACTACTTGCAGGTCATACAAATATTTGTTCCGTGCGGGAATCGAACACGCGACACGTAACGCAGCAGTCAATCGCTTAACCACAGCGCCAACCGTGTCGTCAACCGTCGTGGTTATTAAAATTTGACTTATGTGGTTGATTTCTGAAAAAAAAAACATGGATATACTTTATCGATAGAACATTACAAAAATACGTACAACTTCTCAGCTATCCAACGAGATACAATAAGGTATCAATATCTTCAAAAAAATGTATAATATCATATTACTGGAAAAATGTTGACATTTGCATAGGCATATTAACATAGGATAAATTTACTAACAAATGAGTCATAGTTATTTGAATAAATAAAAAAAAAATTGAATAGGGGTCTTAAGGGGTCATTTGGGTGCAAATGAACTCACATACGTCCCCTTAATGGATTGCCGACATATTACAAATAGCCCTGTATATTTGTACATATTATTATTTAAAGACTGTAAGCTTTTTAAATTATGTAAATATAAGTTCAGGTCGTTTCATTGTTAATCATTACAAGTTGAATGTAATGAATAAACTTAAAAATAATAATAAGACATTTTAATATCCAGCACTACAGATTTGCTTAGTTATTTCATTACTTCAAATTGTTAACTTTTAAGCATGTGAACCGATTTAATATAATATGGTACGATATCTGACTCTTCAGATTTTCGATGTGTTTTTCCATGTTAGATTATTGTCCAATGTTAAACCAAGAAGAGTTAGATCATCTCTTTCTGGGATATTTAATTTATTACTGAGGGGATTTATGTTTAGCGCTTTACGTTGGTATGTCCTAAATTGTAGTATATTAATATGAATCATTAAAATCGTATTAAATATAAATCGTGTTAATGACTTCTGTGATGTCAAACCGATAAAAGAATGTGTGTAAATCTGGTAATTAGCTAATTACTCTTTCTCTCTCTCTCTTCCATTCCGTGGTGGAGATTAGGAAATTAAAATATTATTAGTTTTATTGTGCCTTTGATTTTTTGATCTCGGAAGTCGTACAAGGGGCCGAAGCCAACTCGCAGAGGCCCGTTAGACGCTTTCAATGAAATGAGGCACCAACTGACGATTATCCCTGCACGCACTATGCAAGTGCACCCAAGGACCAGCCCCGGTTCCCGGTTGGTGCAGGACTGTTGCAGGATATGGAAAAGAAAGGTATTAGACTACCTATGGGTTTGGGTGGCTAAAGTGAACTGGTTACCTAAAACTATGGAAGGACTGTGGCCCTTTTTTTTTAAAGGCATGTGGTAGGTCAACCTAGGAGGTGGTCGGCTGCTGAAGCCTGCGGCTCCACTGTGCTTTAGCTTCTGCACGAGCGAAGCTTCACAATTATGTACGAATTTCACTCCTAGGTGGTTCCATTTTACGTTCAGACAAAGTGACAGTGGTTTTTAATGGTTTTTAGTATAAATGTTGTAAGTTTTTAACTTAATTCATTTTTAAATATCTGCTGTTGCCATGAACTCAATTATAAAGCAATTAATGTAATTAATATAATTAAAGTTTTATTTGTACTCTTACAAGATCTTGGGTAACCAAACGTAATCGAATGTAAGTGACGTTAACATTTGACAGTTGTCACTGTTGTCAGTCGTCAGTCGTTGCATGACTCACAGTCAAGAGCGTTTAGCGTACTTCTGTGTGCAACAACATTGATTGACACCATGGCGATGGCGTCCCGGAAGTAAAAAGGCAATGGTAACTTAGGATGCAAGAGCGAGCGTAGCGAGCTCGGGACTTTTGGCACCCCGACTCGGACAGGTTAGGTTCGAAGGGGATGGCGGGGTCTAGTGAGCGAGCGTAGCGAGTGAATAAGACCCCGCCATCCCCTTCGTGGTTATTTTTTTTTTAAACCACTCAGAAGTAAGTAGGAGCCCCGCGAAGCGCGAAGCGGGGCTCCGTCGACTACGCCTTACTAACTATGAACCATAGCAAAAAAATACTTTGACCTTCGTCTTTTGGGGTGTTGACGTTGATCTTGAACATGTCATTGACCTCATTATTGCTTGGAAACTAATTTACACCCGCCATGTGACCTTCCTCACCCTTAATACTTACTCCCATTATCCCACCAGTCCTGAAAAAAACTTTTTTTTTTCTCGGAGCCTATTGTTTTGCTTACTTTTTGGTTTTCAAATTTACACTAAAAAGGGTAAGTAGTTTGTACCCAAAAAAAAAATAACTACTATAAAAAAGCGAAGGAAGCTAAAGTACAGTGGTTCCCTAAGGGCACCCCTTGTTGGGTACGGACCTCGGCTTAGTGCGTCGCTGGGGGAGGGCAGCAAGGGAAAGGCGGGATCGGAATTATTATTAGGGGACGAATTTAAAACAACAGGCTCAGCGCGTCGAGGACGGGAGGACGGCGCACGGCGCGCGGCGGTCTGGTTCTGTGTTTCTGAGAGTACTGTTGCCTTACTACTCTCCTGGAGGAGAATAGTGGCGACGACGTCGGGGATAAGGACTATGGCCCCTGCCTGAACAATGTTTTATAATTACAATACAGGGATAAAATGGCAGAGGGTGACTTGCACTAACGGGATGCAGCTGAATACTAGTAGTTTACATGGAACGGCTGCCTATCTGACCTCCACAATCCAGTTACGATACCACGCGGCAAGACTGCCCGTATTTGAACAGGCGCGTCGGCGTTACGTTTCTAAAGACACAGACCCATGAGTGCCCATGACAGACAGATAGATGGCGTAGGCTTTTTAATAAGTTCTCGTTCTCTTTGCTTACGGAACCGAACAATTAATATACTTATCCACATTTTTAAAAGAACGTTTATTTTCTTAAAAAATATAATTTTGAAAAATGTTTATACATGAATGCAGTTCGATTACCCTTCGCCTTGATTGTTCTGCAGTCGGGTTAAAGACACAGTAGGTACCTACCTACCAAATGTTTTGTTAATTTGCTTTTAAAAGAAAAATTAACACTCGAACTGTGCATTCTGTGCAAGCATTCATTTGTTTTACTAATTTTAGATCTGATGTAGGTAGGTACCTAAAAGGTCACAGCCAGATCGACTTTCGTGAATATTCATGATATTTTGTGGTGCCGATTCTCTTGTACACCGAACTAAACTAACTAAACTATCACTAACATTCCTTACTTTTAGCTATGAGAATCATAAAGCTATTCTGCAAAATAAAATATCTAAATTTAATAGTAGATTGTTACACAAGGAGCTAAAATGACCCATTATATACGAGGTAGTTTTACTCCCGAGCTTTAGCGAGGGAGTAAATAGAAACCGAGTTTTAATGGGTTTTTAGCGCCGTGTGTTACACTCTACTTTTCACTACGATTGCGAGAAAATAAAACAATCCAATACAATATGAAATATGTAGTTTATTTTATTAAAAATTAAATGTACAATTTGTACAATTCTGGATATTTAACGAGATGTTTTTTCCCGGTAACTTAATTTCATAAAGATTTCGCGCCAATGTCTTTTTTTTGTTTATCTTCTGCAGCCGCAACGCATTGCATGCATTCTACCAAAAAGATCGCCGATTTTAGTTCCATTTTCAAAAATAAAATGAATTTCTTTTTTTAAGAAACAGTAATAAGTCGAGGCTATATTCATGATTATTCTACTTATGACTAAAGACTTGTCTTTTTCGTTTTTGTAGGCTCATTGTCATATTTTGACACACAAAAATTTAAAAAAATAAAGTTTTCCCCTAGAGGAAGAATTGCTATTTTTTCTTCGCTCTGGTACGCCACAATGACGGTCTTTTTGAGCAAGAGGAGTGAAAAAATAATTTTCGTACCACTTGCTCAAAAAAGTGACATTCTATGCCACAAAAAGCGAACATAACAATAGTCATTTTTAATCTGTTAAAAACAGGGAAAGAAAATTGTACTGAATTTCATTCATCCTCTAGGGGGAGAATGTGATTTAAATTTAGAATACTTACCGAAATTTATACTGAACTACATCTGTGTTTACACCATTGTGTTTGTATATAAAGCATTATACATCTTTTTGAAAAAGGAATACGCATTTATTATGCAGTTATGATTATTAAATAAAATTACGAAAACCGACGAGGCCGTATGAGCTTGATGCCTTTGCTTTTCCGACAAAAAAATATTAGTCTAGGAATTTGCCGCGTTTTTGTTTTCTTCAAATACATAAACGTTAAGTTTATTTTAATTTGTTTTTGTAAATAAGTTAATGTTCCAAAAATACGTTTAATTGTCATTATTTTTAATAAATGCTTATCTCGTATTATTATCGTGTTAATTTTTTCGCAAATGGTACGAAAAGTAGAGTATTTTCCTCGGTGATAAAGCTGTCTTAGTCTTGGGTGAACTTAAATCCCTCGCTACACTCAGGACTCAACTTAAATCCCTCGCTTCGCTCGTGATTTAAGTTTTTAACACCCTCGCTGCGCTCGGGAGTAAACCTCGAGTCCTTCATTGCGCTCGCGATTTAAATCGTCACCCGCGACAGAAGACACTGCTTTATCCCCTTGGTTAATAATCTACTATTTGACACACCTAAAATCTTTGGCAATTGTTACTCCACGTGGTACATGTTTGCCATACCACGTGAATTTTTTTAGAGCCAGTGGCGCGCATGATATTCAGCCTCGACATGTTTTGTATGGAATTTTGCACTTTTTGTATGGAAAATATGAAAAATTATTACCTACATGTTGAGTTTAAGAGGTTTACGAGTTCTACAAAGGGGGTCGAAATTTTCATTATTTTTGCGATAGGACACACCGTTTTCGAGATATAAGCAAAAGAAAAGAAAAAAGTTACAGTACTGTTTTCACATCGGAGCTGCGGAGGTCGAGGTGTGTGTGAATTATAGTTCATGACAACAAATTTTATTCCACACCGTTTTAATCGCTATTAAAAATAGTCAGATTTGGTTAGAAAATCAAAACTTTAGGTGAAAAACGTCAAATTCAGAATAGCAAAATTGCCATTTTCACTTAATTATTATCTCAGTGCCATCTTAGTGCTGTCAAACTAACATATAGTTTAGTTGTGTCACTTTAGTCAATTCCAGAATGGGAAATCGTCGTTTGACAGGAATAAACAAAATTTTGGTGAATTTTCGTCTAGAGAGAATTTTGTGACAAGAGAATCGGCACCATTACCCACAAATTATAATCACTAAAACTTCTAGACTAAGGCCTATTTGATGTCCGATGCTAAGTACTTGGTATCTCTGGAGCCCATTTCAGCTCCTAGCCTGCGTGGTCCTCACATGCTCTGACTAAGTACTTGGTATCTCTGGAGCCCATTTCAGCTCCTAGCCTGCGTGGTGCGCCCGTCTGGCAATGCTCCCGTTTGGCAACGCTACATATACTTACCTATAGCGGTGTATCGCGTGCACCAGGTACAGTCAGTATGCTAAGACAATTCTTTAAGGAATGCTTATGGTTGTTTGTAATGAAATAAGTACCTATTTAAGATTTTACTAGTGTTCCTTTTTTAATGTATTATCACACCCTCCACTATCTTTGGAACCGAACCATAATCATCGCACACACTTTTTTTGCAGCTTTCAACTAATTCAGATTTTTTATATGACTCAAAATCTGGTATTTGACATGACGAGTGTTTAGTTTCATTCAAAATTGTATTGTTCACTGTTGTACTTAAACTACCACAGTGCATTTTAGTTTTTTATTACGACACCTCCAACGATTAGAGTCTTTGTTTTTTATTATATTATAATAACTATGCCCCGCATGAAACCAAATTCTCCACCCCTTATATTTTTTTTAATACGGTTGGGCCTCTACTGCCTCCTGCTTCCGTCATGGTAGTCAAGCGAGTAATGATATTAGTACATTGTAGTAAATAACGCATTTTGAACTAATAGGTAGTTACATACTTAATCTTTTCTTTCAAAATGATTATTTTTCGTTTCGCAAAGTATTGTCTTGAAACGAGTTTTCGTTTACAGCTCATATAACAATCACCAACGATAAAGGCGAACTCAGAACATTTTCACACCTGCTCTTCTTTTGTTAGGAATGTTTACCTATGATTCTTTTGATTTTGTTTTCCTTTGACTGACCGGTTGGTGCAGTTGATATTGACCCTGCCCTTTGAGCCGCTGGTCCCGGGTTCGATCTCCGGACAAGTCAAACATTTGTGTGCATGAACGTGTCTGTTTGACCTGCGTCTGGGTGTGTATATGTATATAAGTATGTATATCAGTCATCAGGTTACCGTAGTACAGGTTCTACCTAGTTCGGGACCTGAAGACCTTGTGTGGATGTTGTCTCATATTTATTTATTTATTCTTAAAAATATTGTCGCTTAGGTTATTTGTATTCTATGCAGCTGGTACTTAATCAATAATATGGTAGTTTTAAAATAAAGAAATGAAACGAATATCAAATAAATTCGGTACACTAGAACTTTTTACTCTGACTGTACTTTAACGTGTGCTCAGGTACGTAATATCTACAAACATAACCAATGTATAATGTTGAGTTGCCAAACAGGAGCGTTGACAAACGGGCGCGACCCAAAAAAATGTGGCTGTCATGGAATATAAATACTTATGTCATAAAAATATTTATAGAATAGTCCTTTTATGGACGTTAATCCAACTGAGAGCTTTCTAGTTGACTGCCTTGTTGGGCTCGCAGTTGCAAACGCGACTGCTGGGCTTGCTGCCTTGGATTCAATGTCCGGCGGGCAGTGTTATTTCCATATCGCCGCTTTAGAGTGACCGCCTCGTATACTGTGCGAAAAGGCAACTTTACAGAAGGAAAACAAAAACTGCGCCCTGTATAATTTGATTAAGTCAAAGTCAAAAGTCAAAACGTTTATTGCGAACTAAGTGTACAATATTGGTGTAATGTTATGTTAGTACAAGACTTATGATTACCACAGCTTCTTCAAACATGTGTCTTTTAATGTACAATTTGGATACATTTACAGATGCATAAGATGCATATTTCATTTTATCATCGTTAGAGCGTCAAATGCGAGCAGCGAGCTTTACATATCAAATCAAATCAAAATATTTTATTTCACATATACCCACATGGGCACTTGTGAAACGTCAGAAGCTAGGTGCACGATTATAATTGATCGTTTCCTATGGAGAAGAGCCGGCAAGAAACTCCACTCTCCACTCTTAAGAAAAACATGGTTTGATGGTGGCAGTTACTAGTTTATCAATGAATCATAATAGAATAAAAATCGATAGGTATACTTACTTTAGGTAAAACACTCGAAGTGTACCTATGGCAAATAATCATCACAAAAGTCTTAAACATCTAAGTGTTGGTCAATTGAAAACCTCGTCCCTACCAGGTACAACAACTCGTCACAGATGGCGTTACAGGCTACTTAACATTTTGTTGTGTGAGGCTAGGGCGCCAGGGCGTGTGTTGTGTGAGGCTAGGGCGCCAGGGCGTGCGTTGTGTGAGGCTAGGGCGCCAGGGCGTGCGTTGTGTGAGGCTAGGGCGCCAGGGCGTGCGTTGTGTGAGGCTAGGGCGCCAGGGCGTGTGTTGTGTGAGGCTAGGGCGCCAGGGCATGCGTTGTGTGAGGCTAGGGCGCCAGGGCGTGTGTTGTGTGAGGCTAGGGCGCCAGGGCGTGCGTTGTGTGAGGCTAGGGCGCCAGGGCGTGCGTTGTGTGAGGCTAGGGCGCCAGGGCGTGTGTTGTGTGAGGCTAGGGCGCCAGGGCGTGCGTTGTGTGAGGCTAGGGCGCCAGGGCGTGCGTTGTGTGAGGCTAGGGCGCCAGGGCGTGCGTTGTGTGAGGCTAGGGCGCCAGGGCGTGCGTTGTGTGAGGCTAGGGCGCCAGGGCGTGCGTTGTGTGAGGCTAGGGCGCCAGGGCGTGTGTTGTGTGAGGCTAGGGCGCCAGGGCGTGCGTTGTGTGAGGCTAGGGCGCCAGGGCGTGCGTTGTGTGAGGCTAGGGCGCCAGGGCGTGCGTTGTGTGAGGCTAGGGCGCCAGGGCGTGCGTTGTGTGAGGCTAGGGCGCCAGGGCGTGCGTTGTGTGAGGCTAGGGCGCCAGGGCGTGTGTTGTGTGAGGCTAGGGCGCCAGGGCATGCGTTGTGTGAGGCTAGGGCGCCAGGGCGTGCGTTGTGTGAGGCTAGGGCGCCAGGGCGTGCGTTGTGTGAGGCTAGTTGTTTTGTGACGAGTCCAATAGATTGGGGTTGGTAACGAGGGTCTGATGATGAAGCCAAGAGGTGATAGTTGAACTTTTCAGTGGCTCCTAGTGAAGCGCTCAATTCATAACTTCGTTGACTTTAGACTTATTAAAATAACACGCACTAAAATTATAAAATAATTGTATTGACTTGATTTTATATCCAATGATGATGATAGTACGTCTATGTGTATTTTACTGTATGTTTCGTTCTTTTTTGTAAGTGTACCTATGGATGTTTATGTATTTATTTTAAATAAATAAAAAACGTTTATACACAAAAGAAACAACCGACTTACAAAAAAAAACACAACAAAGTGAAACATAACTTTAATTTCGGATGTCGGTGTCTTTGGATCTGTATTTTAGTTTTTGCCACTGAATTCCGAAATTAAAGTTATTTTGCACTTAGTTGTGTTTATTTTGTAAAAAAGGTACAGTACCTACAGAACATAAAAGTTATAGTACCTACCCCACGCCAATTCGAAAACGATCGTCTTACACGTTCACGTCCGTTTGAAGGCGGTTTTTTTTTATTTAAAAATAATGTATTGTTTCTTTTAAAAAACCGCTTCAGCGATTTCGATAAAATTAAAATGGGACCACCTGGAAAGTATAACTATTAAAAAAAAAAAAAAAACAAATCGGTTCAGGCGTCTTCGAGTAATCGGTTCCGATAAGGATAGGATTGGAAGTAGAATTACAGATGAAAATGGCTGGGTAGGTACTGATTACTCCTACTGTTGCAACCTCATCATATAAAAACACATATGATCCGAGGTTGCAACATTTCAGGCAACAAAAGCTTCCGATCTCCGAATTCCGATCGCCGAAGGCTTTCATTTTAAGTTGCGCAGTCAGGTGCGGTTCACAAGTTACAGGGAACTACACTAGAAAAAGCTGTTATAGATCTAGGCAAGATAAATTTCGCTTAAAGACAGGTGTATGTAGCTCTGAGTCGTGAAGGAATAGCGTTGTCTGACTTAGATTCAAACAACTTATTGAGTAGGCCACACGACGAAAGAGCATTGCTAGAGATGACGCGATTACGCAACTTAAATTTAGTGCCAATATTTTTTTTTTGACCCATCAGCATGCCTAGTAGGTAGTGGTATTCCTATGTAAAACTTCAATCTTAATTAGGTATTATTTATGTACGAACTGAACATTTTGGCATATTGAACCGTATGAAGTAAGCCCAACGAAAGGTACTTAACTACTGTAAATCGTTCAGAAATTCCCTCGACCCTAATGGCACTTATAACCCATATGGGTGCAAAGTTCTCGTCAATAGAAATGAATTAAGTCCAAAAACAAGGCAGCTACTGTTAACGTTCAGGAGTTCCCTTGACTATCCTTCGTCTTCATCATCAGACCCCTAATGACAGTCACATCCCATCTAGGTGTAAAGTTCTCATCAATACAAAATAATCAAGCCCAAACACCAGGTAATTGCTGTAAACCGTTGAGGAGTTCCCTCGACTGTCTATCGGCTCCATCATCAGATCGACTCCAGACCTTCAGTAAATAGTAGTGCTTTAAAAAACTTTACTAAAAATTACGGACACACTAGTCGTCATCACGAAGGTTCCCCTCGATTTCTCTGGGATGTCATCATCAGATCCTGGTTTCCTCACCATGTTCATTCATTCATCATCCTTCATCAGTTCATCATCATCCTTATCGTGGTACCACCCTTGGGATATCACCTTTACAACAAAATAAGAATCATCAAAATCGGTTCTTATACGACGAAGTTATCCGCGAACATACATAAAAAAAAAAAAAATATACGGTTGAATTGAGACACCTCCTCTTTTTGAAGTCGCTTAAAAAGCGTTGAGCGCTTTTTAGTTGTGTGTACTTGTAATAAATTTAATCAAAGCGCTCCACGCTTTTTAATGTAAACATTGGTTATAAAAGAAGAGCTAATTTAATTATTTTATAAGTTTTAGTGCGTGATAAAAGCGTGATTTAGTTTAAAATTAAACTAAATATTTTAACGCCAATAAACGAAATGCCAAAAAACGATTCATTCTTCCTAAAACAATTATTGGCCAACATTATTTTAAAACAACAATAAATTCTATGATATTCAAGTATTACTTCGACGTGCGGCTAACCGTACATGGAAGGCCCGATTAGTTGTGACCTCGGAGTCGGTAATGACCCTAAAGCCGGTTTTTCTAATAAACGCGCGACCTATTATAAGTCAATAAGTCAATGCAATAGACCACAGACAATCAATAACACTACGTTTTCTTTATACTGTGTATGGAGGGTAGAGACAAGGAGAACTATCTCTTATGTGGAGAAAGTTAAAAAGGTTCCAGCTTAAACAGTAAATAATAGTTCAAAAACCCTCCAAAATGGCGCTAGCGTAGGCAAATGGTGTGGTATGAATGTATCAGTTGTTAACGGACTGAAGTATGCCGAGTTAGAAAATGTAATATGTTTAGTGACTAGAGTAGTTAGTGACAGTCCAGAACACCATACCTCAACAATTTACGTAGTCCAAAATTATTCTATAAACATAACCTAAAATGGTTGCTTTTAAAATTTACCCGGTGGCTACTGTGGCGCCATCCTTATGAGGCACATTTTGGACACTTTTTAAACTCAAACTCAAACTCAAAGCATTTATTTCAATTAAACCATTTACAGGCACTTTTGAATTGTCAAGTGGTCGGTCAGTCAGAAATATGAAGCTAGTTGCCCATTCCAAAGCGTAGTAGGTATCTATGGAGAAGAACGGGCAAGAAACTCCATGGACACTCTTTTAAATACACAGAGATACTTCTCCTTGTCTCTACCCTCCATAATACTATATTAATATGCTACTAAAAAACTATGCGTGAGTCGAGTTTGGCGTTTAAACAACACATGATACATACCTTTAATTATAACAAGTGTTTAGGGCTCCGTTTTGCACACAAAGGGCGCTAACCGGTCCCTATTATCAAGTGAACGCTGTCGTCGTCGTGTATCTGTCAATAGGCTGTACCTATCTTTAAAGCCACAAGGGTCTATGCTGCAGACTTTTTATGCGATCTAGTCTGCGGTAAACTAAGTCGGTGAGGTCTGCATTATTTTTGTAATTGTTTCTAATTTACTACACTACCTACCTATCACTACTATAGGTACTATACAATTTACTTACTACTATTATTTTTAATTTTGTTGTATTCCATCTTCTTCTTCGTCGTGTCGATGATTCCATTTATCTGATTTAAATAAGCTTCGACTCCCATGCCTCATGTAGTTTTAAAACATAGCTCATTTATTTTTGACGTGTATTTGTAACTAAATTAGTATTTGTACAAATCTACATAAAGAAATAGAATAATTTATAATTTATCAATATTTCAGTGTGTCATACAATTAGGGTGTCGTTGTGTAGTGCAGTGCAGTGCGGATTTGTAGATGTCACATGTCTTCGAATTTTTGGTTCGAGGACATGCCGATTTCCCCACGATATATTATGTTTTCCTTCAGCGTTCTAAGAGCACACTGCGGAAATTTCGCAGGATTGTTGGTCGTTACAGACTTGATCTGCACAAACCTGACGTCTGTGATAGCCCTTACACAAAACAGTAGGTACTTCGCATCTAAAACAGGTCTTACTCAATGACCTATCCGGAAACGGCCGAAAGTTGCCGAGCGGAGTTTCCGAGCGCGTGACGTCAGAGCGTGTGTCCAGTGAGCATGTGCGCGCGAATTTCACGTACTTGCCGTGGGTTGTGAAATGTCCAGTCAGCATCCAGTCTGTGCGGCGCAATCGATGTGGGACAACGTGTGATTTACAACAAGGAAATATAATTGTTGTTTTTTAAATTGTTATTTATATAAAAGTGGTGATTACAAGTGACAGTAAGGATTTTTCGAGGACTCCGTTTTTTGTGTTTTTTTAATTTGTTGTGGCAAGGTGAGCTAAGTAATTTTTTTTTTTTCGGAAAAATTAATCGTAAGTATTTTTTTCTTATTAACTTGGTTAGAGGAAAGCACTTTTAACCGAGTTCAAAACACTAGAAGGTTTTTATTCGGTTGTATTTATTTGTAATGTTGGTAACCTAGCTCAGAACTTCGTTATTTATAAACCGATTTGGAAAATTCTTTTTTATTTGAAATATATGTATGTGGGACCAATCTGAAAGTACTACTAATACTTCCAGATTGGTCCCATATAAATTTCAATTGTTTGGTCAGATTGGTAAAAGAAGGTTTGATTGGTAAAATAATTTGGTCAAGTTCTGATGACTGGTTTTTGAGTCAGCTTCAATAATACGTATTTTTTCCACTTAGCGTATGTTGATGGTGTTGTAATAACTTCGTGTCACTGTTATTTACATTGCAAGTAGTGGTATAAGACTTTGTTTGGGGTAGTTATGTACCACAAAAACTTAAAAAAAAAACAAAACTACCGACTTTAAAAAAAACACTACAAAGTGAAAAATAACTTTAATTTCGGAAGTCGGTTACAAAAAACGAAAATACAAAACCAATCGACTTCCGAAATTAAAGTTACTTTTCACTTTGTAGTGTTTTTTTTAAAGTCGGTAGTTTTGTTTTCTTTTTAAGTTTTTTATGGCGTGATCATTATTATTATGTATCTAAGTTATGTGCATCCGGTTTGTTGTTTTCTAAGAAACATTCAAAGTGGACAATTGTTAATATAGTTTTAACCATATAACATACAATCATGGTTGTGTATTTACTGTCGTTTGTTAACACATCAACTTTAAAGTGATGGACAATTCATTATCTTTTTATGGTCCTCTGAGCAGTTACGGCAAATAAAATAAAAATGTTACCGTTATGTACCGAAGATTATTAAATAAAATATTACCTACATCTAGTTGAATGAGTCACAGTCAAATTATGTTTCTTATTTCTTTATTAAATAGGCATTTAGTTAAATTTGTTATTGTTTATAATAATAATTATGTACCTATTATTAATACTGTGGATTAATATATGCTGTGGATAACGGTGTGAGTTCCACATTTATATAATATCTTTGTTTATAGATATTATTTGCGCAGATTAAATGTGTTACTGTTTGTTTGTTCCAAATAAATAAATACTCTCACTCATGGTTGCATGAGTTAATTGTTCAATCATTCAATTAAAAGAAACGAAGCACTTTAGATAGGAAAAAATAAAAGCACGATTTTTTTGAATAATTGGAAAAACTGCTTACAAATTATCCATAGAACAAGATCAAGTAAAAACAAGATCTTCGAATAATAAAAATTATAGTACGCAGATAACGTACGTAAGGACACGTTTTTAGAAAAATAAGAACAATTTTATTGGCTGACCAGCAGCGCGGTCCCGACGCCCGCGGCGGGCGCGGCGCGGCGCGCGGCGGCGGGCGCGGCGCTAGGGGCTTTGTGGAATGAGTTTCCAAAATACATGATAACCAACCCCAACTAACGTATAGATATTAAAGACATAAGTGTACACGAACTACCACACAAACTTCCATCCCCTGCTAGACCCGAGGAATTCATTTTCAAAAACCCTTCCTCAGTGCTCACTTTCATTTTTTATGGAACTATTTTGCAAAATTGCAAGCATCTAGACCCAGCGGTTCGGTGTGCGTTGTCGGTTGTCGGTTGTCGGTCAGTAAATCAATTAATGAATTTACGAATTTAACAACCTATCCCACGAGCTCTAGAAAGGACAACCTTTTGTAAACCATAAAAATATTTGCTCCGAGCGGGAATCGAACTCACAAATACTCGTACAGCGTCATAAACTCAGTCACTGAGCTCATTACAATGTGGGTCTTTCCGACGCGACGATTATCAACTTCTAATAGGTACACGGAACTGGGAATATTATCCATTATCTTATTGTGAACCATACAGATTGCGCAATGCGTACGAGTACCTACTAATTATTATTAATTCATTAGTAGGTATGCAATATTAATGAATTCACTATGCAATGTTCGATTATTATTAATTACATTATGCAAAGTTCGAATATTATTAATTCATTGCAAACTGCAGTTTGCGGTTAAATGTCACTGTACAGTCCTCCGCATGTCAGTGGAAACTCTTGAACTATCAAAATCCATCAAAAGTCATTTATTCAAACAAGGCTGATAATCTGCAGTTTTTTTATGTCAAAATGACATAAGACAGTCTCCCGGCTCGCCCCGCGCCCGCCCTTCACCACTTCCTAGTGTATTATCTGGGAAGAAGAAGTGGCGCAACAAACTGTCCAGCAGCACAACGGTCCGTTCAGTTAGAAGAAGTGGCGCAACAAACTGTCCAGCAGCACAACGGTCCGTTCAGTTAGAAGAAGTGGCGCAACAAACTGTCCAGCAGCACAACGGTCCGTTCAGTTAGAAGAAGTGGCGCAACAAACTGTCCAGCAGCACAACGGTCCGTTCAGTTAGAAGAAGTGGCGCAACAAACTGTCCAGCAGCACAACGGTCCGTTCAGTTAGAAGAAGTGGCGCAACAAACTGTCCAGCAGCACAACGGTCCGTTCAGTTAGAAGAAGTGGCGCAACAAACTGTCCAGCAGCACAACGGTCCGTTCAGTTAGAAGAAGTGGCGCAACAAACTGTCCAGCAGCACAACGGTCCGTTCAGTTAGAAGAAGTGGCGCAACAAACTGTCCAGCAGCACAACGGTCCGTTCAGTTAGAAGAAGTGGCGCAACAAACTGTCCAGCAGCACAACGGTCCGTTCAGTTAGAAGAAGTGGCGCAACAAACTGTCCAGCAGCACAACGGTCCGTTCAGTTAGAAGAAGTGGCGCAACAAACTGTCCAGCAGCACAACGGTCCGTTCAGTTAGAAGAAGTGGCGCAACAAACTGTCCAGCAGCACAACGGTCCGTTCAGTTAGAAGAAGTGGCGCAACAAACTGTCCAGCAGCACAACGGTCCGTTCAGTTAGAAGAAGTGGCGCAACAAACTGTCCAGCAGCACAACGGTCCGTTCAGTTAGAAGAAGTGGCGCAACAAACTGTCCAGCAGCACAACGGTCCGTTCAGTTAGAAGAAGTGGCGCAACAAACTGTCCAGCAGCACAACGGTCCGTTCAGTTAGAAGAAGTGGCGCAACAAACTGTCCAGCAGCACAACGGTCCGTTCAGTTAGAAGAAGTGGCGCAACAAACTGTCCAGCAGCACAACGGTCCGTTCAGTTAGAAGAAGTGGCGCAACAAACTGTCCAGCAGCACAACGGTCCGTTCAGTTAGAAGAAGTGGCGCAACAAACTGTCCAGCAGCACAACGGTCCGTTCAGTTAGAAGAAGTGGATTCTATACAAGGTGTTGTTTTGCATCCTCGTCAAATTCGAGGAGGTAACTATGCTAATGATTCTCGACACGAATCAATAATAAAATAAGAAGGTATTTATTTTTATTTTTTGTATTTTTCGGAAATCGGCATGTGTAGGGCCCGTGTGATACCGCCCTGTAACTGCGCTGTAACTGTAACGCATGCACACAGCGACATAGTCGTACGACACTGCCTACCGCATACGCAACGGAGCGATTTTGTTCTTTGAAAGTGGAGTATTCTGAAATACTGTCAAACTTAAATACCTAAAAAAACAAGTACTTATGTATTAATTATTGAGCAGGGTCGTAATTTTATTTGATTATTTATGTCTTTCATAAAAGCCTCCTGAAATTTGACGAGGATGCAAAACAACACGTTGTATAATAGTAAGTAATTACCAGTACGAAACACAAAACATTCAATTAAATTATTTGCCATATTATGTCAGTTAGCACACGTCAATATACCTACCAAGAAAAACATTGAAAACTATATTCAAGCAGAAATAAATAATAAAAACGTAAGCAGAACTTAATACCTCAATAAAAGCCTCCACGCATAATAGGCGTGCACGCTTACATGTGCAATGCTGCATTAATATGTTTATATAAACACATAGCTGTAACTTGAAGTCTCAAATGATAAACTAGGACCTACGAAGTAAAATAAATAAACAGTCGAGTACTAATAACAATAACAAAAACATGGTCAGCAATCTGACCTGTCACCACAAACAGCACCCGTTCACGAGCATAACGCAAAGGTCAGCCATTACCCCCCTCGCCATATTTGAGGGAAGGAGGCAACCCGACCCCCGACGCTACCGCAAGGTCTCAACTAGTCGTTGTTCCTTGTGAAGGTCAGGTAGATAATCGCTTCATGTAAAATATTGGTATTCAGCTGCATCCGGTAAGACTGGAAGCCGACCCCAATATAGTAAGGGATAGGCAGGCGGAAGATGATGAGATGTTCCTTCCTAGACGTCGTCGGTGTAGTGGTTGTGGTAGCTTGCAGCATGGGCTCGCGGGCGCTCGACGGCCAGGTTGCGCAAAGCGTTATTGTGTCTTTGCTGTAGTTTCCAAACATGTAAACAAATATGTGTTTTTGGAAAAGCAACCTGAATACTCAAACATAAAGGTCAATTTGCGCTACTACTTCAAACCTTCAATAGTAACTACATATAGTTATTCTGAAATCAAATGAATGTAGGTATACATATAGTGACACAATGTTGATATTCGTTTTAGTGGAAATAATCATCAATTGGAAAATACAAAACAAGATTGATATTTGGACCCAGGTTTAAACTAAATCGAGCTATTTTTGAATTACGAACTTTAATCCGACATCCTTAAAGTTTTTATTTTTTTATGCTTGATATTTATTTTAATATGGGTTTGCTCTTGACTGTAGTCTAGGTCAGTGGTGACAGAGACAGAGTCGACGGTGGAATGAGCTTACCCAGAAGAAGCCTGTTCACTCTCACTTTGAAGGGATTAGGGTTGTATGCGTTCGGAAACATAGATGCAGGTTCTAACTACAAAATAAGTTTTTTTAAATCAGAGTTTAAATTGTCAATTTTGTATTTAGAACTTTATCTCAGTCAGAATAATAATAATATGAGACAACATCCACACAAGGTCTTCAGGTTCCGAACTAGGCAGAGCCTGTACTACGGTAAGGTAAGGTTAAAAGGTTATAAGGTTCGAAATACAAAAAGTAGTTGAACGTTTTAGACCTGGACTAAAGAAAAAAAAACAAGTTAGAACGCGTTATGTAATGAGACGAAAGGTGTCTTATCTATCAATAATCATAGTATCGACACTTTCGATGCGTTATCTTATTTATCTACCTGTGACGTCACACACTAGCATACGACATCCGTGAGGTGCACGATTACCGAGCAGATAAAGAGCGGTTGTCTAGTGCGCCGTCGCGCGTCGTCGTGTAGAGCGCGGCACCAGACACCAGTAATTATCGTGCATCGTCGCGATATCGACCAGACTCATACGTCATATGGTACAATTTATTGCCGTGTCCAAGCTAGCCTATGTCCTTCTCCAGGTACCAGGCTACCTGCCTGTCACATGTTCATAGCGATCGGTGACACGCTAGACGTTACAAAGTAGCAGACAGACAAATTCTCTTGTAAAGACAAAAGGCCTTCCTGAAAGCTCTGTTAGTTAATCAACACTCGGCTACAGTTACTGTCTCACGTTACACTCAGCTCGTGGCTAAGTAATTACAGCTGCACGGCTCGATCGATCAGGTTAAGCTACGTCTGCCGAGCTCGGTCTTTGGATGGGTGACTATCTTTACATACAAAGAGCTCACTAAGCCGTTGGTCCTGGTTGACCAGTGACTGGGTCCCGTGGGCAACCTTGGGGTATGGAATCTTAAAAGAGAACTGAAATGTAAATGTGACATTCCAAAACCTGAATCAGAATTAAATCAAGAATCTCACATTTAACCTTTCATTGTCCAACTCATAATTAATACAAATTAATTAATTAATTAGCAATTTACCATTTTTACTTGTAATTACGTGGGTGTGTACTAATATACATTTAGACTCATTTTAGATTATCAGGTTTGACCAGAAATAAGTAAATTTCTCATTAGAATGCAATGTTTAATGTAATAACATTTTAATGATACGGAAATTCAAGTTTTAATATTAGTGTAGGAACATTGAGTAGCGTTCAGTGTACATAATTCAGAAATAATAAAATGACAACAGAAACATGTTAAATAGACCTAGATTGAAGGCTGAGCGCACCCGCACCGTCCAATATCAAATAACATGTTCGCACACTCCAATATCATATCAAATCGTAGTGATTCTAGCTTCCTCGTTAGTTAGTAGTCGCAAGTAGTCGCGTCGTGGTGCGGCCCGGCGCGGCGGCGGCGGCGGCGCGCGGCCTGCAGGGGGGTGGTGCGGCCCGGCGGGCCCGGTTTGCAGAATGTATGCCGAGTATAATCTGCACCCTAATCGCGAGACACACGAGTACACGGGTACACAGTGAGGGTGCTGGTGCTGGTACACTAGAGCCAAACAATTCAGACTAGTTCAATTCAGATAGTAAGGTTATCTGAATTGAAATAGTCTCATTCTCTTTTTAGTAATGTCTGGTTATCATTCATATTTAACACACGTAACCTCACGCCTGCAATCCCCGAAGGGTTGCGCAGAGCTGTACCTAGTACTCCCACATTGCGCCAGTTGGTCCCGCGTGGTGCGGGCGAGCCGCGAGCCGACTGCCATCCCCGAAGGGTTGCGCAGAGCTGTACCTAGTACTCCCACATTGCGCCAGTTGGTCCCGCGTGGTGCGGGCGAGCCGCGAGCCGACTGCCATCCCCGAAGGGTTGCGCAGAGCTGTACCTAGTACTCCCACATTGCGCCAGTTGGTCCCGCGTGGTGCGGGCGAGCCGCGAGCCGACTGCCATCCCCGAAGGGTTGCGCAGAGCTGTACCTAGTACTACCACATTGCGCCAGTTGGTCCCGCGTGGTGCGGGCGAGCCGCGAGCCGACTGCCATCCCCGAAGGGTTGCGCAGAGCTGTACCTAGTACTCCCACATTGCGCCAGTTGGTCCCGCGTGGTGCGGGCGAGCCGCGAGCCGACTGCCATCCCCGAAGGGTTGCGCAGAGCTGTACCTAGTACTCCCACATTGCGCCAGTTGGTCCCGCGTGGTGCGGGCGAGCCGCGAGCCGACTGCCATCCCCGAAGGGTTGCGCAGAGCTGTACCTAGTACTCCCACATTGCGCCAGTTGGTCCCGCGTGGTGCGGGCGAGCCGCGAGCCGACTGCCATCCACCGCACACAAATCCAGACTCGGGCTGCTACTGATAAATCACTGACGGAAAACGGAATAACACTTTGCCCGACCTGGGAATCGAATCCAGGACCCAATGTTCGGCAGTAGTGCTGGCGACCACTAGACTGACGAGGCTGTTATTAAATACTAATTGTATTTATAGTGCGGGTCGTACCACACTAAATGTATTTATTGCGCTGACCGTACCACACTAAATGTATTTATTGTGCGGATCGTACTATACTAAATGTATTTATTGTGCGGATCGTAACACACTAAATGTATTTATTGTGCGGATCGTACCACACTAAATGTATTTATTGTGCGGATCGTACTATACTAAATGTATTTATTGTGCTGATCGTACTATACTAAATGTATTTATTGCGCTGACCGTACCATACTAAATGTATTTATTGCACTGACTGTACCATACTAAATGTATGTATTGTGCTGATCGTACTATACTAAATGTATTTATTGCACTGACTGTACCATACTAAATGTATTTATTGTGCTGATCGTACCATACGAAATGTATTTATTGCACTGACCGTACCATACTAAATGTATTTATTGCGCTGACCGTACCACACTAAATGTATTTATTGTGCGGATCGTATCACACTACATGTATTTATTGTGCGGATCGTATCACGCTACATGTATTTATTGTGCGGATCGTATCACACTACATGTATTTATTGTGCGGATCGTACCACATTAAATGTATTTATTGTGCGGATCGTAACACACTAAATGTATTTATTGTGCGGATCGTACCACACTAAATGTATTTATTGTGCGGATCGTACCACACTAAATGTATTTATTGTGCGGATCGTACCACACTAAATGTATTTATTGTGCGGATCGTACCACATTAAATGTATTTATTGTGCTGCCCGTACCACACTAAATATATTTATTGTGCGGATCGTACCACACTAAATGTATTTATTGCACTGACCGTACCACTATTACTATCTACGATTATAACGCTAAACGCGCACTACGATTTTTAATCGTGGCGGACAATAATCGCAAATCTGTGAACCAAAAAATACCGTACAGTACCGTACAGTATTGGATCATTGAGTTCCCTTCAAAATGGTTGAGCTGAATGGTGCTGATCCATACGTCATGTTCGTGAACGGGCGCCGTCAGTAGGCACTGGTCATTTCTTAGCTGCCACGGCTTATTTTTATTCCATAATTGTTTTTATCTTTTTATTACGGACGCTTTTAACGTGCACGTCTTTCTACATCGTTCTCACATGTATAATTACAACAATGAATGATGTAACCACTTTATTGTGACAATATTTTGATTTAAAAGAGTGTCCATGGAGTTTCTTGCCCGTTCTTCTCCATAGGTACCTACTACGCTTTGGAATGGGCAACTAGCTTCATCTTTCTGACTGACCGACCCCTTGACAATTCAAAAGTGCCTGTAATTGGTTTATTTGAAATAAATGCTTTGAGTTTGAGTTTGAGTAACCAATTTACTGTCCGCACACTGCGGTAAAAAATCACTTGAAAAATTATTTTTGTTTGCGATTTTATTTCGCAGGTTAAAAATCGCAACTATTAAAATTGTAGTGCACGCTTAGCCTTCTGCTTATCATTGCATTAAATTACATTAGAATAAATTAAAAGTATATATGTATTGTTAAGTGGATTACAACTAGGCGATTTAAATACTTACGTAGGTAGGTATGCTTCGGTATGTTTTCGCACAAAGATAAACGGAATGAATATGTAGGTATGTTACTAACTACCGTATTGGAAGTAACTTCCCTACTACACGGGTAATCATCACACTGGGTAATTGGTCAGTTTGGTGGTTATTTTGTAATAGGTACTAATAAATAATTGATTTAGAAGATAAAACAAAAGCAACCATTTAACATTATCATACATTTGACTACGTACTACGAGTACGTAGGTAGGGACTGAGTTTACTACATAACCTGTAATAGAGGGCTCCTATTTTGTTAAGGCAGGCAATACATTAGACAGTTTTGTGGGACGAGTTTTGACAGTGTAGGACAGCAATTATTGTTCCAAATTTTACAATTTTAGGTACAAGATGGATAACCAAAGACCTCGCATCAACGATGCCTTTCATACCACAGTTAACAATATTCATGAGGGTATTAATCAGATGAATTTGTCACATTTTTATTTCAATTAATCGTTTATTTTTCTTTCTTTTGCCAAAGTGCACAGCACACTGATTACGTAACACACTATCAATCACAATCCGCAGGATTTTGAAGGAAATTGCTAGTCCATTGCTTCTATGTTGGAAGAATTAGTTTGGTAAACAACGCAATGAATTTTGATGAACTGTCAAAACGAAAGGCATTGTCACTGTAAGTGCGTTACGTAATTACCTCGTGGGATTGTAATTCAGGGTGCGTTACGCAATTATGGCGCAAAGTGTACATTATTTCCCGTGAGTGTCTGCAGTACTAGCTCACTCCTCCTCCCTCACTGTACGACCTGCCGTTCTATTCTGTAAACATTATTTCCCGTGAGTGTCTGCAGTAGGTACTAGCTCACACCTCCTCCCTCACTGTACGACCTGCCGTTCTATTCTGTAAACATTATTTCCGGTGAGTGTCTGCAGTACTAGCTCACTCCTCCTCCCTCACTGTACGACCTGCCGTTCTATTCTGTAAACATTATTTCCCGTGAGTGTCTGCAGTACTAGCTCACTCCTCCTCCCTCACTGTACGACCTGCCGTTCTATTCTGTAAACATTATTTCCCGTAAGTGTCTGCAGTACTAGCTCACTCCTCCTCCCTCACTGTACGACCTGCCGTTCTATTCTGTAAACATTATTTCCCGTGAGTGTCTGCAGTACTAGCTCACTCCTCCTCCCTCACTGTACGACCTGCCGTTCTATTCTGTAAAAATCCTATCTTTAAAACTTAGGTGCAATGAGCTATCCTTCCACCAGATGATAGGGATAGACATTATAGGCAGCTCACTTCAAGCCCACTTCACCCAGGTGTTCACTGTCTATACTGACCGGTCCGAACCACCAATGGTACAACAATGCTGCAATGGTACAAACAGTACCGTCTAGGGCAAAAACATGTTTCTAGTACATTTAGCAAAACTCAACAATGATTTTCTTCTAAAACTTTGATTTCAATGATAAAGTAGGTAAGTACTTAATATATACTCGTAACTGAACTCGACACAGCCACAGCCGTGCTGTTCAGTTCAATTTTGTGTTTACATACTAGCTGGTACATAGCCGAGTTAAAAAACTTGGTTTATTTATAGATCACGGGACAAAAAATATAGCAGGAAGTTTTTAATATACAATAGAAAAATACTTTTACGGTCAAACTCAATTACGTCATTGCTTCATTCATTAGTTATTAATAACTAGCCGCGCGTCTGGTGGGATTTGCCTTCGGCATAAATGACGAACTTCCTTACAAACTGATATCCCCTCTTTAACTCATTTAGGGGCTGAATATTCATAAATGCTCTCTCAGTGCCCACTCGTCATACATATGGAACTCTTGTGCAAATTGTCGTGCTTCTCGAGCCAGCAGCGGTTAAGGATGTGCGTTGTGTCAGTGAAGTCGATTACGACCAACACTTTTAGTAATCACTGATCCAAGACTTGATCTATATTGTGCCAGTGAAGTCGATTACGACCAACACTTTTAGTAATCACTGATCCAAGACTTGATCTATATTGTGTCAGTGAAGTCGATTACGACCAACACTTTTAGTAATCACTGATCCAAGACTTGATCTATATTGTGTCAGTGAAGTCGATTACGACCAACACTTTTAGTAATCACTGATCCAAGACTTGATCTATATTGTGTCAGTGAAGTCGATTACGACCAACACTTTTAGTAATCACTGATCCAAGACTTGATCTATATTGTGTCAGTGAAGTCGATTACGACCAACACTTTTAGTAATCACTGATCCAAGACTTGATCTATATTGTGCCAGTGAAGTCGATTACGACCAACACTTTTAGTAATCACTGATCCAAGACTTGATCTATATTGTGTCAGTGAAGTCGATTACGACCAACACTTTTAGTAATCACTGATCCAAGACTTGATCTATATTGTGTCAGTGAAGTCGATTACGACCAACACTTTTAGTAATCACTGATCCAAGACTTGATCTATATTGTGTCAGTGAAGTCGATTACGACCAACACTTTTAGTAATCACTGATCCAAGACTTGATCTATATTGTGTCAGTGAAGTCGATTACGACCAACACTTTTAGTAATCACTGATCCAAGACTTGATCTATATTGTGCCAGTGAAGTCGATTACGACCAACACTTTTAGTAATCACTGATCCAAGACTTGATCTATATTGTGTCAGTGAAGTCGATTACGACCAACACTTTTAGTAATCACTGATCCAAGACTTGATCTATATTGTGTCAGTGAAGTCGATTACGACCAACACTTTTAGTAATCACTGATCCAAGACTTGATCTATATTGTGTCAGTGAAGTCGATTACGACCAACACTTTTAGTAATCACTGATCCAAGACTTGATCTATATTGTTGGACTGCGTCGTTGGTCTAGCGGTTGAAAGCTGGAATGCTGTCCGTTAGGTCCTGGGGTTCAGTTCCCACATCGTGCACACTGTTTTTGGGTTTTCCATCAGGAATTTCTTAGTAGCAACACGTAAAAACGTTGGTAACAGCCCGGAGTCTGCCTCCCTTCCATGACCATTAACTGGCGAAAACTGGTACCGCACATCTCTGCCTAAATTATTCTGTTACCAAGGGCATTTAATATTCATAAATATTTATTCAACAAACTGGTCGGACTGAACTACCTATTAGTTTTCGATTAGTAAAGTTAATGTATACCGGACAAATAGCTCGACATTCAACATGGCCGACCTCGATCGCCGGTAGGCGCGGCAGCACATTGCGCAGATCCTTACGAGGTTCGTGTTGACTAGTTGAGCAGTTATAGGGTTAAGTAAATCAGGAAATGAATTAATAATACTAGCTTATTATGGTCCCACAAAGTCAGAACACCACGAGTCTTACCAAGGGGTATCGTGTTACCCAGTAACTGGGTTGTGGAGGTCAGATAGGCAGTCGCTCCACGTAAAATCGGTTATCTTACAATAGTTGTCGTAGTACCTATGTAGTAGAGCTGTTTGTAGAAGAGCTCGTCCGGGGAAGTACTACCACCGTACATATCCCTGCCGCCAAGCAGCGTTGCTGTGTTCCAGTCTGAAGGGTGTGGGGGCCGCATGCCGCATGTCGCGTGTCGCGTGCCGCATGTCGCGTGCCGCATGGCGCATGTCGCATGTCGCGTGCCGCATGCCGGTGTGATTAAAGGCACGTGAGACATTTCAGTTTAGACTCTGGAATGGAAGTAGGTATACTTATATTTCGTGCCGATACGAAAAAATACCTCGATAGGTCGATTAGTTGCTTTAATTATAACCTGTACCTTGTGTAGATAGGCCCCTGATGACCGCGCCCTACAAGCCACGTTAGCCTGCCGATATTGTCGGTGATTATACTATTATTGAGTGAATCATATTCATTTCTAGTTATAGTATTACGACCTACTAGTGAGGTGCGCTAGCGATCGGTATTACAGGGTCAAATTAAATTAGCTAACGAAACTCTGCAGGCGTGATGGGTATCGACACTATCGACATCTAAACAATAACAAATAAAAATTAAGTACTTAATGATTTGATGTTTGTTTTTTTTGGGGTCAGCGAGCGCTGGTAGTTTTGTTACTTGAAGTTTGAGTTGAGAAAATCGGTTTTGTTTTATCGTGTTGTTGTTGTTCGTGATATCGAAATCCATCGCGTCTAAGAAGTTTACACCACCATCAGATTTTGAAACTGATATTTCAAGTGTACTACACTTACCTACAAACTACACTCAAATCTAAATCATTTTATTTAAACAAAAAATAAAATTAAACGAATTTACACTTTTAGGTCTAACATTAGACACAAACTTAAATTGGAAGAAACATAATAATATAGAATGTAGGTACAAGAGCTTCAAGTTTTATAAGTTAAGTACAACAAAGAATATTAAAAGTAATTACGCCAAAACACTTCAATAAGAAATTCAAAAACAGTGACGACGATCTTTTTAAATACTGTAATGTTATGAATATGTTCAAGAAAGTTGATTTTTTTACTCTTGCGGAAGTCAATAGACCTGAGCTTCTAACCGAAAAAACAAGACCTCACTTTTTGAGAACGATACCACTTAAAAATAAATACATATAACCAAAGTTCAATAATGTGTACGGGATGAGGGTTGTAGAATACATAATACCTTATTTCCTTAATAAACTTCCAGAAGACCTACAAACGTTATACAAAGCAAATTTGAAAAGTTATAAGTACAAATCAAAACGTTTCCTTACACATAATTTATCCCAATGTATGTATGTAGGCCTACAAATTTCATTATCACCGTTTGGAAAGGATTACATGTATCATTGTAGTGTGTCATTAACATCTAGTGTAAAACTTAAGAGCGTTTATACCATATGAGTGGCAACGTCGCAATTTAGTGTCATATTTCGTGGTTTTCAATTGTTATCATTTAATCGGAGCTATATTTTAAAAATCTGTTTAATTAACTTTTTAGAATTATGTGAAAACTGTGTAAAAGGTAAGAAATCGTTGCGTTTACAGTTCTATTTATATGCAAATAATACATTGGAAACTTGCAGGGCGTTATTTTCATTGTAAAATAACTGCAAGCATTACGGTTACTTACTTTTTAAACACTTTCACGTAATTCTAAAAAGTTAATTAAACAGATTTTTTAAATATAGCTCCGATTAAATGATAAAAATTGAAAACCACGAAATATGACACTAAATTGCGTCGTTGCCACTCATAAGGTATAAACGCTCTTAAATGAACGACTCGCCAGCACACAGATAAACCCTGAGAGGTTTTCGTTGTGTGGCTAAAACCAAAGTGTAATAAAGGTTAAGTGTTTTAAAAATGAGTAAATAAATAATAAATCCTTGACATTGTATTTGATAGTAGTTAACGATTTCCTTGTCCTTGATATTGTATGGTTTTAATGTCAATTTTTAATTGTCATTTGTAATAACATTGACAACAAATAAATTAGCATATTTTTGTATCCAATAATAAATTATTTACGCGCTAAGCATAAGGCATCAAAACATTCCTCCGCATCGCTGTTAACAGGAAAAGAGCCCAAAAGGCTGGCAGAATTGCCACGTTGTATGGCAATGCCGATTCTTTGACCAAAAAATAGGCCAGCCGTCTGGCACACCACAACACTAACTCACACTCTGCAACAACCGCTTGGCAATGTCTCGAAAAACTTAGTGGGCACTCGGACCCCATAGCCCCAGAGTTTCATTCCCGAACGGCTCGAACATATGAGTTCTAATAAGATTGGAATATTTGCGCCGTTTGAGGTTTTCCGCACATTTTTTTTTATTTTTTTTTGTCGATGAGAAATGCATTACGCATCCCCGCTCGTGGGGGACGAGACGGGGTATGTGGGACTCCTGTCGGAATCCGCCACCGACAGTATACCCACTAAAACTCAGCGGCGATCCCACATCGCCGTGATGGGAGGACCATGGGAAATCGGCTCAGCCTTTACTTCCACAAGCCTCCCGGCGTATGCCCGCCTAGATGGCGGGCCCCGCATGCCCCCCATTTAACTGGGGGTTACGGGAATGGCCGGGCACACCCGGCCACTCCCGTCCGACACTGGTGGAGGCCCGTGCAATACAGGCAAGGGCGCCCCCGCACCCACCGCCTGCTGGCCTCCACCCGGGAGGAGCCGGAGGAGACTGCCAAACCGACGTCTTCCGCGACCCCCCCCCCTCTCCGGAGCGGCGCCGCGCGAGAATCATCCCCCCGCGCGCGCCCCGCTGCCTCCCTCCGGGACACGACCGCCTAAACCGCAGCGGCGGCCCTGCCCACTCTACGCCCACTCACCTCCCTCTGTAAGCAGAGGAGGAGTGGACGTAGATACGTCCAGACACAGTACAGAGGGCAGATGCCCTCTGTAGCCCGGTTCCCTTCACCGACCATCAAGCATGATCGGTGATTGGAACCATGACCTTTCCCCGCTTGTTGAAGATTAGCCGCCAGCCCCAATTGTCCACCAAGACCGCAATGGGAGCAATTGGAGCCGACGTTGCCTAGGGTGCGCCACGAGGAGGCTCTTCAACATGCACCCCAGGTTTTCCGCACCTGCAGCAGCCGCCCCAACACAGCCCGCCATGCTAGGAATATGGGATGGCGCAAGACTGTCTACACATGTTGCATTCTACACCAAACGCTGATCTAACTTCCAAGGCATTATGGTAATTCTGTCTGGTCCCTTCCCATCGTCGCGTGCCAAGACGTTGGGGACTTTAACCCCGGCGGTGACAAGAGCACGACTTACGAGAGCGAACTCGATGCTGGCGTGCCCTGTTATCTGGTCTGCGCTCCTACTGCATGATAGGCCATGGTGTCCAAGGCAGGCAGACACCTTCATCGCATCGGCAGCGATGCAGAGCCACGCAAGGAGACAAGTAGCAAGCCAGAAGGTGGTCACCCAGCATAGTGCCTATATTGGGTGACGGTAACGCCTAAAGCCATATATAATATGAGAAAGATAAATTTCACATTTTGATTGGATAAGGTCCAGGCCAATAGATTTAAATTGCTGTTTGAGAAGTTGTAGGTCTTTCAAAACGGTGTCTACATCACCTCCTAGCGTTCCATCATCTAAATACCACAAGTTAAGTTTTTAATTTAGTTTCTGGATAATTGGATTAATAGCTACGCTGGAAATGACTGGTGCGAGAGGATCACTCTGATGGCATCCTACTGCAGATTCCAAAACATTGTCCATGTATATTATATTAGAAAGGTATCTGTAACATTGCCACATAAAACCATACATATCTCACAGAGTTAAAGGCATTCTTAACGCCGACCTTGAGGATGACCTCACCTTCGTTAGAGTTTAAAAATATGGAAAGGGCATGTACGGCGGTCTCACAGCCCCCTTTCGAGCCAGAAGCTAGCTGCGGGCTAGGCAGCTGCAACCTAGCTGCAGGCTGCAGCTGGGGCTGGCAGGGGCTGAAACTTAAGTTAACTTAGTTGTATGTGCACCCAACGGCGATGGGAGGAATACCGCCATCCGTCTGGCGCAGGGCACATACATTGGCCCCGTACAAGACATCGACGACGGCATCGTTCACACCGCTGACACATGAGGCACGAGGCTAATCAGTCTCACCAGCTTCCCCAGCGCCTGAACTCAAAAGATCCTTTAAATGTTGTGGAGTCAGGCCATTGAGGCCGTCTGTGGAACCACTTCGGAAGTAACTCACGGCTGCAATCAACTGGGGGGCTGTAACGTTCAAGAATGTTGAATTTAGGTCGGGAGGGTCAGGATGGTCGGGGAAGGTGAGACCATCCACAGGCGCTGGACGTTTCTCTCTAGAGCTGTAAGAGTCTCTGGAGAGTAAGGCGCCACCACATCGCTCCTGAACATTATCCTGGCCGCTTCCCTGATGTTGAGATATCGATGCCTATCACGTCTGCCGAGTTTTGCTAGCTAATTTAATTTGAACCTTTGTAATTTCCTGTAAGTACCTAGCTACTAAAGTAGTCTTAAAAAATACAAAATACTGAAGCAATTTGCTCTAAAAGTAACTGAGAAAGGTGAGACCGACCAACATACGCCGCCCCTATTTATTCCGATAAGGGGGTGAATTTCGAAAATCCTACCTTCGCTCGACACACTCTTGCGCACAACGTCAAGCTTATAGTCCCATCGCCGTCGTCGGTGTAAACTGTTCGTCGTCTGTTAGTGGATGGATGAATTTTGGATTTATATTAAGTAGATAATAATATCCATGATATTACCTGACTGTGAAAATGCTGAATCAGTGCTTCGTAGGTATAGGTAAGCGAACTCGTCAGTAGCAGCCCCGGACTCGACCGCGGGTGACGGCAAAGAGTACAGTATATACATGAGAGGTGACGGGTGACGGCAAAGAGTACCGTATATACATGAGGGGTGACGGATGACGGCAAAGAGTACAGTATATACATGAGAGGTGACGGGTGACGGCAAAGAGTACAGTATATACATGAGAGGTGACGGGTGACGGCAGCAGGCTCACGCTGATTTAATAACTGGCGATTATTATTTGGTAAAGGGTAGCAGGGTAGGGTAGGCTATGCAGTTTCTTGGCCATTCTTCTCCACACGAATCTATCGATAGGAATGGCAATTAGGTTCAACTCTTCCTTCCATTTCTTCGTTGTAAATGACATTCAAAAGTGTCTTAGATTGTGATTGTCAACGCGAGTGAGTATCGCCATTAGGGTGCAGTTCTGAGGGTGCAGTAGCTAATTTCGTACCGTAACTATAATGTTTAAAATGCTTTTATTGAATAGTTTATATAATAATTCATAATTATTAATAATTTTAAAAAGACTATAACAAGCAAACAAAGAATACGTAATTTTATATAAATATTGAACTGGTTTTGTTTTAACAAGATTGACGTAAGCTATGTAAATAAGTCTCCAAGCTAACATTTGATCAAAGACCATCCATATTGGTGTATGCTCAACCGCACCGTCATTATCAGTAGTTCAGTACCTGTACCTGTACCTAGTCATGGTCATCATCTGCCTGCCTTTTACCAACTATGTTGCGGACGGGTTCCAACCGGATGCAGCTGAATAGTATGTTATATGGAGCAATTGGCTCTCTGACCTCTACAAACCACTTACACGATAACACACGATATCCCTTATAAGCTGGTTTCCGCACAATCAGTACTAACAATTAAATTAAATTACGAAAACCGGCCATGCACCGGTATGAAACAAAAGCGCCATAAATGTCGAGCTTTTACCTTAGGGCTCGATCACACGTATCACAACCACAACGACAACACGTGGACGGGCGCTAATTTGTTTGAAAATGGGTAGTTTATATTATCCGGGCCACATTTGGCCGTCAAAATCAACCGTATGGGTGATACCGACCACATCATGGCCACGTCGCAGCCACAACGCAACCATCAGTACGACCGCGCATTTGCGGCCTGCCACGTCGCAAACACAACGGTAGCCACAACGTAACCACATTGCAACAACGCAACTACATTTAAATTTAGTAGTTACCACAACGCAACTGCAATAAGCTGCAGCGATACTATCCCCACGTAACAAGTAACAGCTGTAGGCCGATTCTCGTAATTAAAAAACGTTTAAATTCAAGTCGCAATCTCATCTCAGCGACAATCAATGTCAAAAACCTGTCAAAAATGTATGTAAATTGATTGTAATTTTGACAGATTGAGACTGAGATTAGAATGCGAACGGTCTTAAAAATACGGGAATTGCCCCTCTGCTTGCCCGCATTTTGTCGTGATGTGGTGTGGTTGTGGTATGTTGATCGGAACCTTAGGCATGCGCTCGACTGTACCTTTTTTGTAAATATTATAATTTATTTCACGTTTTCAAATATCAAATACCATCATATTTCTGTTCACGTGTATCGACAATTTGCGACTGAGATGAGATACACGTGTCGTGCTACAAATAGGATTCAATCATAACCTTTTTCGATGTTGGTCAAAAATAATAATGTTATCTGACTACTAGCCACCCGCCCCTAGCTTCGCACAGCTCTTACGACTTGTCAGAACATTGAGATTTCTTTAATAATAATGGAAGTTAAATATTATTGTATTGTTTGTATTGTTGTCCTCCTGTAGGACACACATACTAAAACTGGAAAGAGCCCAAAGAGCGGTCTTAAAAGTAAGTTTGTCACTACCTTTTTTCTTTCCTACTAAGGATCTTTACTTGCTCTCTGATGTGTTGACAGTACGCCAACTGTTTATATTGTGCACAGTTCTAAAACAACACTCACTAATAGGGTATGATCCTTTGTTGAACAATAACAAGAGAGTCAAACACAGGGTTTGCCAAACGCTTACCAAGCGAAACACTGCTTTCTCTCGCAAATTTTTTGGATTTTTATGTGGATATCTTTACAATAAAATAAATAAGAAGCTTGCAATTTACCCACTTACACGAGTCAAATGTAAAAGGGCTAAAACCACTTGGTTAAAGTCCCTCAGTTACGATGATCAGAAAATTTGCTTAAAGTCCCATCCTAGACTTACTACGTATGACTTGACAACACCTACACACTCATTCACATCCACATACACTCATACACCCACACATACACCCACACATACACCCACACCCACACATACACCCACACCCACACATACACCCACATATACCCACCTCACACATACTCATGCACCCACACATACACCCACATATACCCACCCCACACACACACATATACACCCACAAAACACACACACCCTCATATACACATTCACACACCCGATTCTCACACCCTCATTTACTTAATCCTCACAACAGTCAAACTTCACCCAGTTTTACGTATTTAAATATCACTTACCTGGAATGATGTACACCAAGAACCTGTTACCCACTTCCGGAGTCTGGAGAGGCTGGTAATCTGTCATACAGGTCTCCTAGTACAGAAACCAGTCTCCCACATAGATTATAATTCGCTTATGTACTCTTTGAATTATGTATATTATACCTTGAATATTTCTATGTGAGAGAGAAAATAAACTTTTTGTATTTTGTATTTGTATTTGTAGATAAACGTTCCGTGGTAACTTCTCTTTAGATGGTGTTGAAAACCGCATCAAAATCCGTCGCGTAATTTGTTTTTTTTTTTCGCGATTTCATTTTCAGTTCCATAGTAAAAGTTGTTCTTAATGATGAGAGTACAATGAGCCCTTAAGAGGTTGATGGTGTTTTACCAATAACCCTGTATATTTCAAATCATTTTTTTTTTCAGAATTAGAATGCTTTATTTGTAAACATAGGTCAAATTAATTACAATAGTGCGCGAGATGTTACAGGTAGGTAGATCCTCTATGTTTTGCCCAGAGGCGTACAAATATATTAAATTACCATTGTCGAATTTTTTATTTTTAATACCAATTTAACTTTGAGATAATCATGAAGTAGAATTTTGTAAACTTTCACATTAGTAATAAAATCAATATCAATAGGTACCTACATGCATATCAATACAAATTGAAAATAGAATTAATGTCAATAAATGCCATAGGTTATGTGTCATAATAATGCCAATGTCAAATAAAATTCTAAATCAAACATTTCAAAATAGGTGAGGTGATGTACTCTGAGAGTCTGAAGCAGTAATTATAGAATTATCGTCCAAATACTCCTGTAGCGACTGTAGCGAGTAATAGCATTTATTTATCAATATTCTTAATAGTTATGTTTTGAACTTAGAGCATTTTTGAACGTGCCCAGGTTTAACGTTTTTATTTTTTCAGGTATTTTGTTAAATATTTTTTTGGCCATACAGAAGGTACTTTTGCAGTTTTGCCATAAGTCACTTCGAGTTCTGACTCATTTTATCGCGTAATTTTCGGTAGTAACTTTTAGTAGCTATTTTGTACAATGAAATGTTAGATTTGACGAACATATTTGTTTCGCATATGTACAGCGATGGCAAGGTAAGAATGTTTAGACGTATAAAGAACGGTTGACAACTGTCTGTACTTTTAAGGCCACACATAGCTCTGACTCATATTTTTTGGTCTCTAAATACGAGTTCTCTATCAACTGAATTGCCCCAGTATATTACGCCAAATCTGAGTGGTGATGCAACATAGGCGTGATAGGCTGTTAGTACGGATTCTAGGCTTACTATTTTTGATAGTTTATAGAGAGCATAGGTAAATTTATTAAGTTTTTTACATACTTCGTCTGTCTGGGGTCTCCAAGTCAAATTGTTGTCTTTATTAATACCAAGAAATTTAGTAGCAGTAGTTGATTCTATTTTTGTCCCTAAATAGCTAATGTCAAGGATTGTATTTGGTATTCTCTGATAAAAATGCATAATTTTAGTCTTTTCTAAGTTTTTAATTAGATTATTGTTGTCAAACCATGTTATAATTCTATTCTTATTTATTTATTATTATTCTATTTTTATTATTGTAACTGTTTACCAGGTAACGTAAACAGTTGTATCTACTTATTATTGAATTTATCCATTAGATATTCGTCTATTGACGTCTATTTCGTGTATTTTCGTCTTTTATTATTATGAATTGTTTTCATTTATTTGAAAATTTGTTGGTTTTGTTTTCTTGTTTTAAGTTTTCTGGTAATTTATGATATAATTTTATTGACATAGCATAACAATATGGACTAGAAGAGTGCAGTTTAAGGCGGGAGGGAGGCAGATTTAATCTGTTTTTATGGCGCAACGAATATTTTGTTTGTATGTTTTCCCGTGTGTTGTAAGATTCTAGGTCTACACGGGGACACAAACTCGTACAAACAAATTATTCTTTTCGCCATAAAAATAGACTAAATTTGCCCCCTCCCGCCTTAACTACATTCATCTAGTCCATACCTATTCAATGTCAATAAAAATATATAATAAATTACCAGAAGACATACAACAACAAAATAATACCAGTATATTTTTAAATAAACTAAAGCAGTACTTAATTAAAAAAAGCTATTACACAGTACAAGAATATCAGAATACCAAATACAGAATATAAAATAACAGATAAATTCAATAATAATATTACATAACTATGAATAACAGATATATTTTAATAAGTAAAATAACAAAATAAATATAAAACAATACTTAATAAATATATTACATTATTAACAATGAAACATTTTTAAGCGAGTAAAGAAATAAGCAATATTAAATATAATTAAATAAATGATAAATTAATAGATATACCTGCATATAAAACATTAATAGAATAGGGAATGAATGGAAATATAAATACATAGGTAATAGGATATAAAATAATTCTAACTTAATAACAAAGAAAATTAATAAGGCGCTATTCCTCTCTCTTTATTTAAAAAAATTGCTGTGCCCGACTGGGTCCATAATTATTGTTTCTATTATTTTACTTTTATTTACCACCTGTAGGTAATTGTACATTATCATTATATTAAAAAAAAACATTTATTTCAGGTTCTCCCATATTAAAATTACAGATTTACGACACACGAGATAAATACAAATCATAATTTAACATAAAAATTTAATAATAATAATAAAATAATAATAATAAATACAATGTCAATAAATCAGAAATACAATGTCAAGGAAATCAAATCAAAGTCAATAAAAAAAAATACTTAACCGGAAATTAAATTAATAATATATAATACAAATAAGGGTTTATGGCACATTTTGGATAAAATATAATAACATAAATTAATAAAAACTGAGCAATCATGTCAATTTGGTCGTTAACATGCTCTGGCTATATGCCTACTGCAGCACTTCCTAATATAAGGGCAGTCCAAACGTCCAGCGATCATCGCCAGGACAGCATTGGAGCTGGCCCGCACCCTGCGCACCAAGGACGCGCTCCGCTTGCGCATGGTGGTGTGAAAACAGTCGGCGCGCGCTTCCGCAAGCATGCCCGAGGCACTGCAGAAGCGGGGCAGCCCCAATATCGCCCTGAACGCGTTGTCGTACTGGACGCGGAGGGCACTGTAGCTGGCCTGTGTATAGCTAGCCCACAGGCTGCACGTGTACAAAGATGTGCAGTATGCTTTATAAAGTGTGATCTTCACTTGATCAGAACAGCGTGCAAACCTGCGTGCCAACATATTCGCTCGTTTTGACAATGCCCTTCGCTCCCGTTCGATGGCAGCATGGTCCCTGTGGTCAGCCGTTACCAAATGCCCCAGGCATTTAAATTGTTTCACCCAGTCTAGGGGAACACCATTGATATAGACTAATGGTATACTCTGTGGGCATTTTGCATTACTGGTCTCAAAGACATTGACTTTTGCCACATTATATTTAAGGCTGTGTCCACTCGCGTACTCCTCACAGATTTGCATTAGCTTCCTCAAGCCACAAACCGAAGCGCTCAGCAGCACCATGTCGTCAGCATAATTTAGGTTATTGACGCAAACATCATCAACATGGCAGCCGACACGGGCACTGCTGAGCGCGACGATTAGTGTGTCCTTATAGAGGTTGAACAGTGTTGGGGAAGTCAATCCGCCTTGCCTCACGCCGCACTCCTACTTATATGGCTCCGACATAGACCCCGCCCCTCTTACGCTGTTGACCTGGTGCGTATACCAGTACTTGAAGATTCCCACAAGTTCATTGTGGTAAGTTAATGTCCTTCAGTGTTTTTCCATAGAACGTCGTATGCGACCAGGTCGAAAGCCCTGGACAAGTGGACAGGTTGAGGAAACACGCGTACACGGGTGTTTTCCGATCCACATAGTATCTGACGGTATGCTTAAGACACAGTATTGCACTCTCTGTAGACAGCTGGGCTCTAAATCCGAACTGATTGTCATGCAGCACCACGAACTTATTTAACTGTGTATTAAGCAGACCGTCAAACCCCTTAGCTGCAATTGTGGCTAGTGAAATAGGCCTATATTTACTTTTATCCGCAAGGTCGCCTGTTTTATTTTTCACTATAGGCACTACCACAGTCCTCATTACATCGGATGGCAGGTAAGAGTGGCTCGCGCACAGCGAGTAGAACATTGCCAGTAAGTGCCCTAGATCTATGAGGCCCAGCGTGCTGCGTGTGTTATGCATTGCAATAAACGATTTGAGATTCGAGCTAAACCAAGCATGGGCATATGCATAGTATGTAACTATTGCTTTTTGTAGATTGGTATTTTTTTTAATTTCGCGTAGGGCGTACAGGGCGTATGAACATTTTGATATTTTTGAAGTTACCTTATGTATGTTTGTGTTCCAGTTTATAATAATATGTGTGTCTATTGTCGAACCTAGGAGTATTTCAAATTTATATTTATTCGGCTTTTTTGTCGAAGATGAAACGTTATTAATTTGGTGGCTCTAAAGCGCACTAGGTATTTGCAGGAATGCTAATTATGTAAATTAAGTAGTTCGGCAATTTAATACTAAACTTGTTGTTTTGCATGTCAGCGCTAGTGTCCAATAGAATTTGCAATATAATATGTAAGGCGGCCCGATATCAAATAACATAACATCACGCGCGGCTTCCTGGAAGGTCTAGGCAGAGGTGTGAGTTCCTTTAGCTAGTACACCCACTTGTGGCCAGTTGTGTTTCAGTCCCATATAGTAGGAGGCGAGCCTACTGCCATCAACCGGCCATAAGCCCAGACTCCGGGTTGTTCATGAGAAATTCCTGATGGAAAATCCAATACCTAACACTTTGGCCGACCGCGACTTGGGGATCGAACCAGCAGGAGGGTTGTTGGTAAACATTTGTGTCAATACATGGTCACAGAACATGTATTGACAAAACCAGATGGCGGCGTTAGTTCCGATTTTGGGCGCGCGCCGCTAGAACCTTGTAGCGTAGTGCCTTACACTAGAGTAGTTTAACGTTATGTCAAAGCACAAAGTGATGGAATAAGTCAAGGGCCAACATAAGTAAGTAAAGGGAACTTCAAATGTAAGGCCATCTCATCATCTACCCACTGTATGACCATAATAATATGGAGTGACTACTTGAGTCAAATGAGGCTATGTGTCGAGAGCCATTTGCACCACAACTGCGGTGCAAACAAGGTGCCAAGGTCGAAGGTGTCATGCAGTATTATACAATACATAGTATTACATAGTGACCGCCTCGTTGGTCTAGTGCTAAGCGTGTGGACATGGGTTCAATTCCAAGCTCGGGCAAAGTGAGATGGTTTCTCCAACAGGTATTTCTCAATAGCAGTCGGTGCCAGGATTCGTATCTAGTTAGTAGCGATACATGAACTTAGAGCTGGCAGAATGTGGCTGTTCTAATCACCTCTGCCTGTTCCTTCGGGTACAATAGGAGTGATGTTAAGATAATCATATTATAAGAATTTTTTGAAACAAAGGGCCAGTTGTGCTAAACAAGGAGTGAAAAATAGTTCTGCTATTACATGGGATACAATCAACTGGCGCAATGTGCGTGTACTACAGGTACTCTGCCGCTACACCCTCTGCGGGAACAGGCGTGAGGTTCTGTTGTGTTGAGTTGGGTTGTGTTGTGTTGTGTTGAGTGTGCCGCTTCGTAGAGCATCGTCTCTGACACTCATACTGTGTGATAGTTTCATTCTAAAACCCGTAGTGTCTCATTAACGGCCGGCGCGGCGGCGGCTGCACGGTGTGTTGTAGCTGGATTGTAGGGACATCGGTCTGTTCGATATAACCTCTTGTGTATACACAAACACACGCTTCGTGCTATAACTGACACCTACGTGTTATTAATATTACACACGTCTTTATAGTGTAAGGTCTCGCTCAGTGTATCTACAGATAAACATTCATCAGACGTTGTCCATTCAATATTGAGGAGGTTCAAACAACCGCGGGCTTGGTCTGCAGGATGTTCTGGCAGTTCCATAAATATATATTTAGCAGCCGGTCTATTCTGCAAAAGCTCATCGTGAATACTTAGGAGACGTGAGCTTGAAGTGAAGCTCACTTCTATGTTGTCTCGCTGAGTTTTACGGAATAGACCGGCTGGTCAATATCAGACGAAAAGTGAAGTGTCGCACGATGTTGTAGCACGTGCGGTACAACTGTCAACGGTCACGGTGGCCTGCCCTGCACGACGCATATACAAGAATTATTATGGTTGGGTCTCTGGAGTAGGTATCTGCCTATTCCTGAAACCCGTAGAAACTACAGGTATTTTGTCATAGGAAATATTAGAGAGGCAGTTCAATAAAATTTGTCACGAAGGAGCCACTGTTACAAATATGTCACGATTATTTTTTGTATGGGCATAAAAATATATAATAAGTTACCCATAGACATTAAAAGCCTACATTCAATTGGTATTTTTAAAAGGAAGCTAAAAGACTTCCTGATTAATAAGGCATATTACTCTGTAAATGAATTCCTTGAAGATAAATAATAATAATAATATGAGACAACATCCACACAAGGTCTTCAGGTCCCGAACTAGGCAGAGCCTGTACTACGGTAACCTGATGACTGATATACATACTTATATACATATACACACCCAGACACAGCTCAAACAGACATGTTCATGCACACAAATGTGTGTTAAATTAAATAAAATAATTATTATTCTATTAAAATTATTGTGCTACCTAATTATTTATAAGAATAGTATGAGATAATATAAAGTGTATGAATAATGATAATTTAAATAATATAACGTAAACGAGTAACGTACTGTAATATTGAGTATGTTTATTTTTTTCCTTTTCTTATATTAATAGACATTTAAATTGCAATGCAACTAAGTTCTAAGAACCTACCGATTGTTAACATCTTCACAATTCTGTACACTTAGTTCGCAATAAAAAAAATTAATTTGAAATTGGAGCACCTGGTACAAATGAATCTACCATAATGATTAGTTCTAGGTGGCTCTAGTGACCACATATTAGCAAACGACAAAACGACACACAAACACGTATAGTCAACCGCACATCAGTAGTAACACTTGCACTACGAAAACCACCCTTAGTGCTACGATATCGAAGTGCTGTCAATGTCAAATACCACTGATGTGTAGTGTACTGTACGTTACAAAGATAGCACCTCGGTACAATCAGATCGCAACCATCTTGATGCGGCGCACGACCATACGCTGTATGCAGCCGATGACTTTATAGGAGACTCAACCCTTACATCATCATCATCTGCCTGTCTTAGCCTGACTATGTCGGGGTCGGCTTCCAGTCTAACCGGATGCACAATATTTACTTACTCTGTAACGTCTGCTACAATGGCTGTCGTTTGTTCCGTAACGGTATAGTTCCGTTAGGGACTGCTCTGAGTGTGAAGGTACGCTTACATTCTGTGGACGGTCTCTGTCTCAATGGAGCATCACATATTCTGCGCACGCGCGGTGAACTCACACGTGTCGTAAGTGTGTTGTTATTGCGTGTAGATAGGACTAGCGATAGAAAGTGATACTAGCTTTTGCCCAATACTTTGTCCACGTGGATTTCTGTCTTACGCCTTTTCATTCCTTAAGTGTTAGGTACCGAAAAACGCTAAGAAACGCATTTTGTTAGACCGTACATTTTGTTAGACCGTACATTTTGTTAGACCGTACATTTTGTTAGACCGTACATTTTGTTAGACCGTACATTTTGTTAGACCGTACATTTTGTTAGACCGTACATTTAACCTTTGGCGACATCCACAACGCCACATGCGAACTACGCATTACCCTGACGTCACGCAAAATTCTGCATCGCGCAAGCAGAGTTTACCGCGCAACTAGCATATTATTATATACAACGTCCCGACATCAATCGTCGGGCAGCTGCCCACCAGACCCCACACCCGTCTGGTCGGAGGATGCTCCCTTTTCTCTGGAGATATGAGCAAACTTTACACCCTGTTACTCATACCTCTATAAAACTAACATCAGTAATAACTCCCATTTTGCCCGTACGACTACACGACACGACATTTAGTTTCCTAAGCGTAGCTAAAGCAAAAATATGTGTTGGACTCAGGTAGCAATAGCACGATGTTTTGACATGTCGTCATTGCACTCAGGCGAAGCAGGGGCGGGCCGCTAGTTTAGTAATGGGGTCCTACCACACTCAGTCCTGGGCAGGCGATGTGCAGGGCAGGTCGCCGGTCGGGGTGACCGTTCACAGTTGCACCGCACATGGTACTACTTCTAATATAGACCGGCTGTGAGAGTGTATGGGAACTTCCTATTTCCGACGTCCGTTATAATATTATTAAACGAACCACATTTACAATTTCCTGTCTGTACTCTTCTTGTCTAATGTCCAGAGGCTTAAAAACTAGTTTAGCTTATCAAATACCTTCCGTTTTCAAATCATACCGTAACGAAGTGTCTAAATAAAATTAGTTTGTGGGCTGTAAATTTATAGGTACACTTCTGTTTAGGTGAACAGCGTGCGAGTTAAATAATTTTATTACATGAACGGATCTCCATATAGGTAGACCGGTAGGTAGGTAGTGTGCCAGAAGCATTGCCTTCGGTAGGTACTTGATTACTTGCACATTGACATTGTGGTACACAGATAGTAAACAGGCTTGTTATTGCATTAGGTTTTGTCGTTGAGCTACACGTAGGTCAAGAATCAAGATGTCGGCAAGAATCATTTGCTCCGTAGCCGCGTAGGTATGACTTGTTCAGTTTATTTACATTTATTGCATTTGATATAAGTTTGAATGTAATTTTTCTGTAACAGATTCATGCTCCTTTGATGGTAACAGGCTCGTCCTCTACCAAATCCAATCAAATCTAAATATTTTACTTCACATAAACCTACATGGGCACCTAATATTATGAAACGTCAGAAGTTAGGTGCACGGTGGAGTAGCGGTGGTAGTAACGGTGCAGTTTCTTGGCCATTCTTCTCCATACGAGGCTACCTTTTGGAATTCTATTTAAATGTAAATGTTGACGTTCCCAAAGTGCCTTTTATGTGCCTACTTGAAATACATTCTTTGACTTTGACTTTGCACGGTTCCAATTGGTCGTTTTCTATGGAGAAGAGCCGGCAAGAAACTCCACGGTTACTCTTTTAAAAATAATAGTTTTTTTTACAAAACACCTCCTCCCCTCTCATACACCACACCACCCACACCCCATCCCACTCACACAGACATCCCCCCCCCCTTTACACACATACTTATTAATAGTCAAATCAGTTCATAATAGGCTTAATAACACACATAAATAAAGGTTTTTCATTTTTGATATTTTGTTATTTTAATGTCAATGTAATGTTATCGAATGTGTTTGCACGCCGCGGCCGTAAGGTAGAATGTAGCGGAAATAATATATTATATTCTGTACCATCTCAAACCTGTACCTACATTGTTAGCAAATAAATATTTCTGATTCTGATTCTGTACACGAAGTTACAATAGAACACCGACTCCTAGGCTCCCCTAGTTTAGGAGGCAGGGTTTTGCATTATTTGTGCTGCCTTTTCCCGTAATCCAATGTACCTATGTGAAATGTATTGGTATTGTATACAAAGGTAAAGGTGTCCATAAACTTATTATATATTTTTTTTTTCAAATACAGTGTTTATAGGTATTGGAGGACATTGTAGGCCTGTCAACAGGTACCTGGTACATACCAAGATAGTCAATGGTCTACAAATGTTAAGGTTACAAGTTAGGCCTACAACATTCTCGCATTCACAAAATACAAAGAATCTTTAAATAAAATAATAAAAAAAAGCTTATTTAAACTAAATGACATGATTGCCATTACAACTATAAGAAATCTGGATCTATGTCTGGAAGTATGTAAAAAAAAAACGTAATTTGGGAGCAGTTAATAGACATTTACATACTGATGCCGTTAATGAGGTACCACCACATCCACATGAGTAGTTAAACTGTACCACTACCAGGAAAGCCACATGTGCAGAAGGAATTATTGCCAGGCCTCCTTGTCTTCAGCGTAGTCTTTAATCTTATAATATGCTTTTTTGTTATGGATACGTTTGATGTGGGTTCTGTAACTGATTTTGGCAACTTGTTATAAAAGTAGATACTTACAGTACCTACTGTTTTTATAAGAAATGACTTCTTTGTTTTGGGTATCAAAATTTCATTTTTACTACGTGTATTTAAATTATGGAAATGGCTTCTTATTTTGAAAAGTCCGAAGTTTTTGCGAACATACAAAATACTTTCTAAGATATAAAGAGAAGGCAGAGTTAGTATATCAATTTCTTTGAATTTGTTTCTTAGAGACTCGCGAGGACCCATACGAGTACCTACTATAGATCGCGCGGAATGCCCTTTTTTGTAAAATTGAAATTGAATCTACGTCAGCTGCCGATCCCCACAGCAAAACGCCATAAGACATAATACTGTGGAAATAAGCAAAGTATACTAACCTAGCTGTGGCTATCTCAGTCAACTGCCTTATTTTTCTTACTGCATATGCAGCTGAACTTAATCTACATGAAAGAGCTCTAATGTGGGCGCGCCATTGCTATTTAGAATCTTAAGTAATTCCTAGAATTACAGTTTCTGTAATAGCGTCTAGTTTTTTGCCATTTAGTTAAATTAAAACCCACTTGGGGTACATTTGGTAACGAGAACTTAAGACAAGATTATTAGCTGCGAACCATTTTGAAAGAACAGCCAGACTATCGTTGACATGTATAACATCCGTATCTTTTCGCTCTATTTTAAAAATAAGAGAAGTGTCTGCGTATAAAATGATATCCAATTAGTTAGCCGTCATGAAAGGAAGGTCATTAATATAAACTAGAAATAGGAAAGGGCCAAGAATTGAATCTTGAGGCACGCCTATCTTAACTTAACTTAAGGACCCCGAGGACGTCGCTCCGTTAACGTTTACTTTTTGCTGCCTTTTTGATAGATAAGAAAGAACAAGAGCAACACCTTGTCCACGAATTCCGTAGTGGTGTAATTTACAGATCAGTGTATTGTGGTCAACGCAGTCAAAAGCTTTTGAGAGGTCACAGAAAATGCCAATTTCACCCTGGGAATTCTCCCATGATTCCAAAATGTGACTGATGAGTAACAGTTTTACTCCCGCATCAGTCGTCAACCTACCTTTCGTGAAACCAAACTGGCGACTATGTAAAATCCCATTTGGCCAACTTATCACCAGGGCCTTAAACATAACTGGTGGAATGCGGCTCTACTAATACACCTACCTACCACCACCGTACCTACCCTTCGGGAATGCAAGCGCCACGTTTTGTTATGATGTTACGATTAAATGCAACTTGACATTGTGGAATACAAATTTATTTATTTAAATAACATGGGAGACTTACAGCTAAAGCAGCTAAAGCTAAGCATTAGTCTGAAAGCCAATTACAGGTCTCCACTTATAAAATACAGAGAAGAAAAAATTAATACAAAGTAAAAGTACAAAGTAGTGTAGTTTTAGTTAAATAGCAAACTTGTTTTTTTATTATAATTATAAATTTTTATTTTGAAAGTCTGGATATTATTGGTCTAGGTCTAGGTCGACCTGTTTACAGTATTTCATACATTGGCTACGTTTTCAGTTTATTTACTGGTATTTGCATGTATAGGTTTTTTTTGTACAGCCGTTTTGTTGCACGTTATACAAAATTAGTCAAATTTCACCAAATTAGTTTAAACCATAAAATGTGTAAAGTTAAGTTCAAAATCGAATGAGAAAATTTGACAGTTTGTGGTAACTTGACCTGCTGCTGTGTGTACATAACAAGTTTTGTTTTCTATTTCTTTGGTCACTTTATACACACTTGAGACAGATTTAGTTATGCATATAATTCATATCATAGGGGCGCGCGGGCGGGTCTACAGCAATTGGGCTACAATCACGCTACAATCGAGCTACAATCACGCTACAATCGAGCTACAATCGGGCTACAGTGCAGAATGCTACTGAGACATTCCTCCTAATGGAGAAAAACAAAACCATAGAGTTCATTTTTTTTAAGTATTTCTTCTACTAAAATTACTTTTTTTCTTTGTTTCCAGCGATGGCAGTAGAAATACTGACGGACACTCAGCTGTTCGAGGCGAAGCAAGGAGGAGACATCACCTTCAAGGACATGGTAGATGAACAGCAACCACTGGGGGAGTCGCAGATACAGAAGCTGTTCGCGGGGTCTGCAGTACTGCTCACAGGGGGAACTGGCTTCCTGGGCAAGCTGATCGTGGAGAAACTATTGAGGTACGATGACGTCATCATCTGTTTGCTTTCCTCAACTCAACTATGTTGTTGTCGGCTTCCAATCTATCCGGATGCGACTGAATACCAGTATTTTACATGGAGCAACTGCCTATCCGACCTCTACAACCCAGTTACTGGGCGAACTGAAATGTATCATGTGCGATCTCCATGACAGCGGCATACAGCAACGCTGCCTGGCGGCAGGAACAAGAATGTTGGTGGTACGGGCGCACAGTATGATAAATGCCTCAAAAAACGGACATCACTTTTTTATTGTATTAATCGAAAGTATGAACTATTATGAATTCGAAAGTAGAACTCCCAGATCTCAAATAAGTATGCCTTAAAACGCTATATACTCGTATAAACGATGTGATGAAAATATTTGAACATTTGTTTTTGCCAGTTTATTGACATTATTTAAAAGGCATTTTATAGGCGAAACAGAAAAGATTTCGCGATATTAGAAAGATAAATATGCATGATTTCATATTATATGTATTTTATTTTTTTCTTCGGATATCTACCTAAGTACCTAGCGCCTAATGTTTATCTTAAAATATTCAACAGAACTGTACTATTAACTAAAAAAATAACAGATGCAAATCTCGCAGGAAATCGAAGGTATGATGATTCTATGGTTTTCAAATGTTTCTCTGATAATAGGGTTATCACTCTCAGAACACAATAAATGCAATTGGTCATTTCAAAAATTATCATCCGATTTCAAAAATAATTTCACTAATAGAAAGCTACACTATTGCCGAGTACCATAGGATGTGTTATGGTATAAGTATGTGACTTTTACGCGGACGAAGTCGCGCAGAACTTGGTAGTTAAAGAAGAAAGTCCTCGTTTTCTGTCACAAGAGTTTACGTGTCAATGTGTTCAAACTCTAAGAGGCTTGTGATTTGGCTGAAACTGGATTCCTCAGCTTCTGGGTTCTTCTGTATTATTATGGGCATCAATGGATTTTAACAAATTCAAAACTGTGGTTGACTGAGGTTAGCACTTTAACTAGTTTAATGTTTGTTGAAGACTGATATCGGCGACATATGGGGCTGAAGACTAGTGCTCTGTGAAATAAATCCAACATGATTTTTCGCGGTCAATTTCCTGGTCAGGTAACGCTAAATGCGTGATTATTTTCTTGCCGTAGACCATTATTTTGCATAATGTTACAGTCGTTAGGTACTATTCACATTCCGTTACATATTTACTCGCAACAGATTTGGAGAAATTACCTAATTTGTCATCATCTACTGGCAATCCATACGATAAAACTACATAAACAGGGTTCAATTATGGGGATGTAGGGGAGGTAATTTGCAACCAATTAACCCCGTATGACCCCTGTGCAAATTTCAACCATTATATTTTTTGGCAGTACACAAGGTACACAATAAAACAAAAATAACAAAGCATAACTTTTTTTAAATTTATCTGCTTCTACTTCAATACTTAATAATCAATCATAAAATACCAATTATCTTTAATATTTTTTAAATGAGAGCACTCAATTTATTTTGATCAAGTTATTTGACTTAAGTGGTTGATTTCTGTAAAAAAAAAACATGGATATACTTTATCGACAGAACATTCCGAAAATATGTACAACTTCTCAGCTATCCAACGACATAATAAGAGAGCAGTAATCTTCAAAAAATATAAAATGTCAAATTACTGGAAAATGGTTGACATTTGCATAGTCATAAGGGTCATTTGGCTGGAAATGACCTCCCCTACATCCCCTTAATGGATTACCGTCGTATTACAAACAATCCTGTATAGGACGTAGATCATCTAACAACTTTGGAAAACCTAATATTGCGGTTTTCCTATAAAGCCGTAGCAAGAACCGTATTACAATAATGTGTTAACATCACGGTGTTTGTCAAACAGAGCTGTACTAGCAGTGTTTTATTACACCTGACGAGGGCGGACCCCCTCCCTATACCAAATTTACCACTTCCTCAGAAAAATCTAAATAGTTATAATGATTTTTTTTTAATATTAGTCGGTGTTAGAATTAAGAACAATACAATAAACAAACAAACGTACGCGTGAAGCAATTTTTGAATTTCACAATAACATATATATACAGAGAAAACTTTTGATCCCATTAAAAGCGAATTTCACCAAACTTTTATACCAAGAACAACTCTTATTCTGGGAATCAATTTTGAATTTTTGACAGTTTTTCCGTACTATAACTGCCAGACGTCAACTCTGTTCTACGGATAAAAGATAACTGACTTTGGTAAATTCAGCCCTAAATTAGGTACCTACTATTTATACTTAATGAGTAATACCTACTTACATTTTAAGAACTTAAAAAAAAAAAATTATATGTTTTTGGTTTCAGATTTTTGATTAGTGACAACCTTAGCAAACAAAAAAATTTATCTCAAAAATGCCGATTTCCTTCGTGTTATGCATCTGATATTGTACAGGCTGTAACACACGTAACACTAAACAATAAAGTGTGTGAAAATAAAATGCTACTACCTTAGAAAAGCTGCGCAAAAAATTATTACAAAATTACAGAAACAATTACGTAACTTGCTCTATTTTTTTTTTTGTTTCTAATAATATCGGATATTTGGCTTTATTGCATACTATAATTAAAACATAAAAGCGATGCATAGGTACATAATAATGAGTTAAAACAATTATTTTGATTTCTATGGAAAAACAGAATAAAATATTAAAAAAATGATAGCTCTGGTTATAAGCTGAATTGGTTTCTGGGAGTTCTACTCACAGACTACAATATAGTTTCTAATCTAGCATTCAAAACAGTGTATACTATCGGTTAGAAGAATTAATTAGCGATGTCCGTTTTTTGAGGCCTTTTTTTTTTTTTTTTTTTTTAAGTAAATGATAAATGATAAATGATTTTATTTCTGTAAGTAGGTTTGTTACAAACACTTTTACACGTCAATCATATTTTTAAAACTAGATGAGGTCGGCGTTTCATAACTGACTACTCTGAGAAGAAAGGCCGAAACAAACTCAGAGGTCACAGTCTCTTTTAAAGTCCAGACATAATCTTGGTCAGATCATGTGAAGACCATGTAGATTGGTGTCTGAAACGGTCTTTTGAGGAAAAACCATACAGATTGAGCGGACCTGTCCAGTCAGTGCACGCATTTGTCAGTAATCTTGCCGCTCAACTGAGAACTTAAGGAGCACAACGATTCGACGAACAATACCAAAGAAAGGACATTTGGGTAGGCCGCATAAATTACTCAAGCTGCCAGATCGTGAAACTAACTAAGAAATAAAATAAAAAAAGTAATAATCCACATAATCTTCACATTCACAATAATTTAAATAATATAATACTTTACAAAGTAATTACTCATGTCATTGTATGTATAAAATTCATCAATGTCAATGTGTATATAAATATTCGAACATAATCTTTGAGGACCATGTAGATTAGTATCTGAAATGGTCTTCTGAGGAAAGAACCACGCAGATTAAGAGGACCTGTCCAGTCAGTGCACGCTTTATCATACTGTCTCTACTTTGTCACATACTGTGGGGCGGTAGTACCGTGCCTCATTAATATAATTGTATAACTTGGAGCGCGGCATCTGCAGCGCCTTTCGTTTGTAGCAGAAATGGCCGTTGTCGTAGTAAGTAGTAACACTACTGTTATGTTGCTGTGGGGCGGTGACCGTACTCACCGTGTTACCTCATATTACTTAAAAATGCATGTTTTCACCGCTCGGCCGCGATCTCGTTTCAAAGTAAAACACTTTCTCAATTGCTACGTGTCGTGTCGGGACTCGGGAGGCGAACTAAGTGTTTCTTAACACTGCAATCACTATGATTTAAGAAAGCGTATCATAATCATAAGGCACACACCGGCGCGCGCGTCATAACTAGGTATGTGATAACTATGTAACAACTATATAAACACTATGTAAAACTGAGATGTACCTATGAAAGGTTTCTGGTATTAAATAACAACAAGAATTATAATATTAAGTTACTACGCCAAAATAATGGGGTATCTAGTTAATATTTTACAACGGACAAATAAGTACTATAAGAAGGATATCCTTTAAAAGAACTAGTTGTAACTTAGATAAGTAATTTAAAGGATATCGTGTATCGTGTTGAAACTCAGGAAATTATGGATCTTTGACCCGAATCCGAAAGAACTGTGGAGATAATAATTATACGTAACTGATAAGTTTTGATTTGAGGTTTTCCATTTAAACGCTACTTTATCTTACAATAATCCAGCTGTTTCGTAATGTCAGTCTGACAAGTTGTAGCCAATAACAATAACAATAACAATGATAATGATGATGATTATGATGATGTTGGCACGTTTAAAACCGTAGTGTGTGATGATACTCGATCATCGAACAACTTAACTGCAATACTATATCATTGTATTTACATGAAAAACTAAAACGAAAAACAGACTTCCTAGGGACTTCCTGCGTCACACACAGAGGGACGTACAATAGCCGCACCCTGCGTGCGTCACACACAGAGGGACGTACAATAGCCGCACCCTGCGTGCGTCACACACAGAGGGACGTACAATAGCCGCACCCTGCGTGCGTCACACACAGAGGGACGTACAATAGCCGCACCCTGCGTGCGTCACACACAGAGGGACGTACAATAGCCGCACCCTGAGTGCGTCACACACAGAGGGACGTACAATAGCCGCACCCTGCGTGCGTCACACACAGAGGGACGTACAATAGCCGCACCCTGCGTGCGTCACACACAGAGGGACGTACAATAGCCGCACCCTGCGTGCGTCACACACAGAGGGACGTACAATAGCCGCACCCTGAGTGCGTCACACACAGAGGGACGTACAATAGCCGCACCCTGACTGCGTCACACACTGAGGGACGTACAATAGCCGCACCCTGCGTGCGTCACACACAGAGGTACGTACAATAGCCGCACCCTGCGTGCGTCACACACAGAGGGACGTACAATAGCCGCACCCTGCGTGCGTCACACACAGAGGGACGTACAATAGCCGCACCCTGAGTGCGTCACACACAGAGGGACGTACAATAGCCGCACCCTGCGTGCGTCACACACAGAGGGACGTACAATAGCCGCACCCTGCGTGCGTCACACACAGAGGGACGTACAATAGCCGCACCCTGCGTGCGTCACACACAGAGGGACGTACAATAGCCGCACCCTGAGTGCGTCACACACAGAGGGACGTACAATAGCCGCACCCTGCGTGCGTCACACACAGAGGGACGTACAATAGCCGCACCCTGAGTGCGTCACACACAGAGGGACGTACAATAGCCGCACCCTGCGTGCGTCACACACAGAGGGACGTACAATAGCCGCACCCTGAGTGCGTCACACACAGAGGGACGTACAATAGCCGCACCCTGCGTGCGTCACACACAGAGGGACGTACAATAGCCGCACCCTGAGTGCGTCACACACAGAGGGACGTACAATAGCCGCACCCTGAGTGCGTCACACACAGAGGGACGTACAATAGCCGCACCCTGCGTGCGTCACACACAGAGGGACGTACAATAGCCGCACCCTGCGTGCGTCACACACAGAGGGACGTACAATAGCCGCACCCTGCGTGCGTCACACACAGAGGGACGTACAATAGCCGCACCCTGCGTGCGTCACACACAGAGGGACGTACAATAGCCGCACCCTGAGTGCGTCACACACAGAGGGACGTACAATAGCCGCACCCTGCGTGCGTCACACACAGAGGGACGTACAATAGCCGCACCCTGCGTGCGTCACACACAGAGGGACGTACAATAGCCGCACCCTGCGTGCGTCACACACAGAGGGACGTACAATAGCCGCACCCTGAGTGCGTCACACACAGAGGGACGTACAATAGCCGCACCCTGACTGCGTCACACACTGAGGGACGTACAATAGCCGCACCTTGCGTGCGTCACACACAGAGGTACGTACAATAGCCGCACCCTGCGTGCGTCACACACAGAGGGACGTACAATAGCCGCACCCTGCGTGCGTCACACACAGAGGGACGTACAATAGCCGCACCCTGAGTGCGTCACACACAGAGGGACGTACAATAGCCGCACCCTGCGTGCGTCACACACAGAGGGACGTACAATAGCCGCACCCTGCGTGCGTCACACACAGAGGGACGTACAATAGCCGCACCCTGCGTGCGTCACACACAGAGGGACGTACAATAGCCGCACCCTGAGTGCGTCACACACAGAGGGACGTACAATAGCCGCACCCTGCGTGCGTCACACACAGAGGGACGTACAATAGCCGCACCCTGAGTGCGTCATACACAGAGGGACGTACAATAGCCGCACCCTGCGTGCGTCACACACAGAGGGACGTACAATAGCCGCACCCTGAGTGCGTCACACACAGAGGGACGTACAATAGCCGCACCCTGCGTGCGTCACACACAGAGGGACGTACAATAGCCGCACCCTGAGTGCGTCACACACAGAGGGACGTACAATAGCCGCACCCTGAGTGCGTCACACACAGAGGGACGTACAATAGCCGCACCCTGCGTGCGTCACACACAGAGGGACGTACAATAGCCGCACCCTGCGTGCGTCACACACAGAGGGACGTACAATAGCCGCACCCTGACTGCGTCACACACAGAGGGACGTACAATAGCCGCACCCTGCGTGCGTCACACACAGAGGTACGTACAATAGCCGCACCCTGCGTGCGTCACACACAGAGGGACGTACAATAGCCGCACCCTGCGTGCGTCACACACAGAGGGACGTACAATAGCCGCACCCTGAGTGCGTCACACACAGAGGGACGTACAATAGCCGCACCCTGCGTGCGTCACACACAGAGGGACGTACAATAGCCGCACCCTGCGTGCGTCACACACAGAGGGACGTACAATAGCCGCACCCTGCGTGCGTCACACACAGAGGGACGTACAATAGCCGCACCCTGAGTGCGTCACACACAGAGGGACGTACAATAGCCGCACCCTGCGTGCGTCACACACAGAGGGACGTACAATAGCCGCACCCTGAGTGCGTCACACTCAGAGGGACGTACAATAGCCGCACCCTGCGTGCGTCACACACAGAGGGACGTACAATAGCCGCACCCTGCGTGCGTCACACACAGAGGGACGTACAATAGCCGCACCCTGCGTGCGTCACACACAGAGGGACGTACAATAGCCGCACCCTGAGTGCGTCACACACAGAGGGACGTACAATAGCCGCACCCTGCGTGCGTCACACACAGAGGGACGTACAATAGCCGCACCCTGAGTGCGTCACACACAGAGGGACGTACAATAGCCGCACCCTGAGTGCGTCACACACAGAGGGACGTACAATAGCCGCACCCTGCGTGCGTCACACACAGAGGGACGTACAATAGCCGCACCCTGCGTGCGTCACACACAGAGGGACGTACAATAGCCGCACCCTGAGTGCGTCACACACAGAGGGACGTACAATAGCCGCACCCTGAGTGCGTCACACACAGAGGGACGTACAATAGCCGCACCCTGAGTGCGTCACACACAGAGGGACGTACAATAGCCGCACCCTGAGTGCGTCACACACAGAGGGACGTACAATAGCCGCACCCTGCGTGCGTCACACACAGAGGGACGTACAATAGCCGCACCCTGCGTGCGTCACACACAGAGGGACGTACAATAGCCGCACCCTGCGTGCGTCACACACAGAGGGACGTACAATAGCCGCACCCTGAGTGCGTCACACACAGAGGGACGTACAATAGCCGCACCCTGAGTGCGTCACACACAGAGGGACGTACAATAGCCGTACCGGCCTCTCATCCAGACTCCTGCTACTGACAATGAATGACAATTTCCACATGCACCATTTTCAAATGCTTGAGTATTGAGTTCGGTACTTACTTTGTAATTTATTGATGTACCTACTATATGGATTTGTTATCAAGCAAAATGCATTGTATTTTTGGTCGATGGTACGATTCATGCGTGATCCTTCACACGTGAAGCAGGCCTTTGCCCCATTCATAAGCCATGAGTCAACTTACACGTAGCTAATGTAATTGAGATAGTTCACGTTCAGTCCGCTCACTGAGCGCTTTCCTCATACATGTGGTTTATAGCGACAAGAGCGGACAGCCAACAGAGACTGAACTATAAACAAGCATCCTGTGATAAGTGCGGTACGGTCAATCGCACGTCATCGTCAGTAGTAAAGTAATACTTATCGCCACGAAAAAATAAAGTTCATATTCGTATTAGAGTTTTACTTTACTTAGCAAAGTCAAAGAGCGATCTGTGAGTCTTGCCCTAAGGCCAAGATCTATAAACGTTACTTAGCAAGTACTTTGTGCTAGCCGCTATCCCTGTCACTGTTGCACAACCGTCAATCTACAAGTGCAAGATAGAGGCGGGAACATGTCTGAGCCTAAGTCCTGTGGCCAAACCCGGAGCTAAGTAACGTTCATGCATCTATAATAATAATGTTCACCTCTGCGCCTGCGTTCCCTGCTGCAGTCAGCACGGGCCAAGTGGCCTCGCTACAGGTACACCTCAGCCTGGGCCTGCGGGGAGTACAAAAGCCGTGATGGTTATTACTTATTTATTAAAACTTTATGCACAAGTAAACAAATACTGTACAAGGGCGGACTTAATGCCTGGCGATTTACTACCATTCAACCATAGGGTGACACAGAGACAAAACATGGCAGGTGCAACATATAAAGGGATAGATAGCTCGGGAAAGAATACTTACTAATACATAGATACGTGATATTATGTTAACAATCTTAATTGTTATACATTGTTAGCTTCTTCCCGCGACTTCGACCGCGTGAAACTCCTTGTTCCCCCGTCGGCGTCGCATCGCATCGCCTGCCCGCGGCATCGCCTGCCCGCGCTATCATTTAGTTTTCGCTTAGCGTTCTTTCTGACTTTTTTTCTTTTTACTCGGCTCCTAATGGTCATAGCGTTACATAAATTAGCATATATAATTATTATTATTATATAGCCTTCCTCAAGATATGGGATGGTAAAAAATAAAAAATCTAATCTGACCGGTAGTTCCAAAGATTACCCCATACATAGAAACTTACAAACAAACGCAATGGACCACTTTATAATATTAGTATAGACACGAGTAGATGACTCAGTCGTAGAGTACGAGAACCACCCTCACTGCTACAAAAGGGCGGTGTCAAGGTCTAACGTTCCACGGACGTGCTGCTGACAATACTTACAAACAAACGCAATGAACCACTTTATAATATTAGTATAGACACGAGTAGATGACTCAGTCGTAGAGTACGAGAACCACCCTCACTGCTACAAAAGGGCGGTGTCAAGGTCTAACGTTCCACGGACGTGCTGCTGACAATACTTACAAACAAACGCAATGAACCACTTTATAATATTAGTATAGACACGAGTAGATGACTCAGTCGTAGAGTACGAGAACCACCCTCACTGCTACAAAAGGGCGGTGTCAAGGTCTAACGTTCCACGGACGTGCTGCTGACAATACTTACCAATTTCGAACACATTTCGGTCACACACTCTACGAGTGTGTGGGGTGTCACGGGTGTCGGGTACCAATCAGACAACCTACGGGTTGTCTGATTGGTACCCGACACCCGTGTACTCTTGTGCCTCACTTGCCATTTGCAATAACTACTTGTTTGAATGTGATTGCGTCGTAAAGTGCACGCGCATGCGCTATAAATAACTTATACGGTTTATTGCTAAGTTCTAGATAGATATAATATCTAGATATTATAAGCTGAATGCATTCTCGGGTGCGGTCTCAGCGTTTTTCGTCTGTTGCGAACTTGCGAGTTTGTGACCTTCTGAATACACATGAATGTGTTCCTACTTGTTAGTGATTGCGGAACAATTTAACCTGTACAGGGATTGTTTACTTTTATCGGATACTTACTTGTGGAACAGACTATACTAACACTTGTACTACGAAAACCGCTGTTACTGGTACGACTTAAAGGCGCTTTCAATGTCAAATTGTTACCATTGACGTGCATTTAGAACGTTGCGAACCCTGTCTCCACTGATCCAGTTCGGGATGCAGGTGATCTTGTCCACTAAAGCTCGTTCATTTAGAACGTTGCGAACCCTGTCTCCAATGGTCCAGTTCGGGATGCAGGTGATCTTGTCCACTAAAGCTCGTTCATTTAGAACGTTGCGAACCCTGTCTCCACTGGTCCAGTTCGGGATGCAGGTGATCTTGTCCACTAAAGCTCGTTCATTGAGAACGTTGCGAACCCTGTCTCCACTGGTCCAGTTCGGGATGCAGGTGATCTTGTCCACTAAAGCTCGTTCATTTAGAACGTTGCGAACCCTGTCTCCACTGGTCCAGTTCGGGATGCAGGTGATCTTGTCCACTAAAGCTCGTTCATTGAGAACGTTGCGAACCCTGTCTCCACTGGTCCAGTTCGGGATGCAGGTGATCTTGTCCACTAAAGCTCGTTCATTTAGAACGTTGCGAACCCTGTCTCCACTGATCCAGTTCGGGATGCAGGTGATCTTGTCCACTAAAGCTCGTTCATTTAGAACGTTGCGAACCCTGTCTCCACTGATCCAGTTCGGGATGCAGGTGATCTTGTCCACTAAAGCTCGTTCATTTAGAACGTTGCGAACCCTGTCTCCACTGATCCAGTTCGGGATGCAGGTGATCTTGTCCACTAAAGCTCGTTCATTTAGAACGTTGCGAACCCTGTCTCCACTGATCCAGTTCGGGATGCAGGTGATCTTGTCCACTAAAGCTCGTTCATTTAGAACGTTGCGAACCCTGTCTTCACTGGTCCAGTTCGGGATGCAGGTGATCTTGTCCACTAAAGCTAAGTAGGTACTGTATTGTATTGCACTGTGTTTGCTTATCCATAACTGCTGGAAAAATTACTGTAACACTGTTTTATAACAATAAACTATTATCTAACATTGGTGTACGATCGGTGGACAGTGGTCCACAATAGCTATATATGGTCCTCGTACAGAGGGTCGCGAAAAGATAATAATAATAAATAATAATAATAAAATCTTTATTGAAATAAATTAGAGTTACAAAAACAATGAAGCCTCTGAAACCCAAACTAGGTAAAAACCTGTATGTCAGATCTCAGCGCCTTCTCCCAATTCATTACATTATATTTTATACCAACTAAGATTTTTAGTGAACACGATAATTTTGAGCATGCAGAAATTATAACAGAGATAGTAGTTTAAATGGTTAAAATGTACTGTGAAAGTAGTGTGTGGATGTGGAGTGTGGGTGTGTGTGTGAGTGTATGTGAGTATGAGTTCACTTTACCCAATAAAATATTTTTACGTTTCTTCGTAGTCAAGAGTAAGAAGCCAGTTCTTAACCTTGGACTTGCAATCATGAAAATAATGAAAAGATCAATTTCAAATGTATATTTTTTGCTTTTTTCAAATGTATACCTACCTACTCAGACGTGTAACTAGTAGAAGGTGCTACTAGTAGGAGTAGAAGCTCAAAATGTATACCTACCTACTCAGACGTGTAACTAGTAGAAGGTGCTACTAGTAGGAGTAGAAGCTCAAAATGTATACCTACCTACTCAGACGTGTAACTAGTAGAAGGTGCTACTAGTAGGAGTAGAAGCTCAAAATGTATACCTACCTACTCAGACGTGTAACTAGTAGAAGGTGCTACTAGTAGGAGTAGAAGCTCAAAATGTATACCTACCTACTCAGACGTGTAACTAGTAGAAGGTGCTACTAGTAGGAGTAGAAGCTCAAAATGTATACCTACTTACTCAGACGTGTAACTAGTAGAAGGTGCTACTAGTAGGAGTAGAAGCTCAAAATGTATACCTACCTACTCAGACGTGTAACTAGTAGAAGGTGCTACTAGTAGGAGTAGAAGCTCAAAAATCCCATTGGTGTATAGCTATTTTTAATTTTTAATTAAAAACGTTTTTTCTTTTCTTTTACATTAAAAGAAAGAAAATAAGTTTATTCTGCACAAACAAAACGCACATTACCAAGAAAAAATTGCATAAAATATACACATACAACGTAGCCAAAAGTCTCGCATTCCAGGAATAAAAGATTGGTTAAAAGTTTTGATTGACATAGTTCAATTTTCTTGAACACTATGGTCCTGTAGCGGTATCTACATCGCCATAATATGCGAACTACGCATAACACTGACGTCACGCAAAATCCTGCATCGCGCAAGCAGAGTTTACCGCGCAACTAGCATATAAACAACGTCCCGGTATTAATCGTTGGGCAGTTGCCCACCAGACCCGACACCCGTCTGGTCGGAGGATCCTCCCTTCTCCACATTCCTCGTCATAACCCTCAGCCTGATCAGCAACCTTGGCACTTTCGCCCGGTCCACAAGCAGAGCCCTTCACACCTCTCCTGGTCGATGCCAGCAGTCAGCCTCAACCCGGCGCTGTACCTCATCCGACGTACTGGATCATAACGCAGCGCCACCCCGACTCACTGGCGAATCACCGCAGAAAGTTCCGACTTACCGTGAACTATGCGGCACCCGGTTCCGACCCACTGAAACTTCAACTGGCACTGGCAAGCATCGCAAGATACACAACTCAGCCCACTATCGACCTCCGGTCGCCGCTGGGGAGCAATGAAGCGGTATCTACATCGCTACATACGAACTACGCATCACGCAAGCAGAGTTTACCGCGCAACTAGCATAATTATATAATTATAATGACCTGACATCAATCGTCGGGCAGTTGCCCACCAGACACGACACCCGTCTGGTCGGAGGATCCTCCCTTCACTATAGAGGATGAGTGAACTATACATCCTGTTCCTTATACTTCTATAGTCCCGTCTAAAAACAATAATTTCAAAATAAACAACAACAGATTGGAAGCCACTGATTTAGAACTAGGTCGGCTTGCCTGCGCTCATCAAGTTAACGTTCAGATCACCGCACCGTCGACAAAGGAGGTGTGTACCTACGTCGTCAGCTGTCTGTTGATTTATATAAGTCGTTGATTGTTAATGAGTAGTTGAGCCGCGTTCGTCCTCAGCACGTACACTCGCGGCAGTCGCGGCCTTGATTGCGCAAGCGGCGACGTTTGCGCCCGTACGTGGACTGAGGTGACAACTGTGATCAGCCGTACAGAAGCTGTATATAACAACATCACCCTTCTTCCGTCCGCGTCCCTCGTCATCTGTGCCACCTTTTGCCAACTATGTTGGGATCGGTTTCCGGTCTAACCGGATGCAGCTGAATAACAGTAGTTCACATGGAACGACTGCCTATCTGACTTCCACAACCCAGGTACCGGGTAACACGATACTACCATCAGCCTCCTGCCCTTATCCCAATACTTACTGGTCGGCGCAGCATGTCTTCTTGTTCCATACTGCTCTATCAGCCGTCATCTCGGTAGCCACTTCCTTCCTAGTCATAATGATCCTCTGTCACACAGCCCACACATCTCGTAGTCACCCACATTCACGCTGAACACATCTCTCGTCCCATTGTTCCTCTACATCAGTAGCATCACATATCTAGATGTCCACAGTTCCACACCATGACGCGTGGCTACTCCTCAACTAATCTAGTTCTATTAGAGGTACTTACTTACATTGTTGAATTTCTGAGTTTATATAAAAAACCTCAAAATTTTCCTCAAACAAGGTGTCTTTGATAAGTACCTAGGTACGGTCGAACGCACTTCTGCAGTGACTACGAGAACCGCCCTTGTTGCTAAGACATAGTGAGCTATATTATACCTACGAATAACATTCAGATCTGAACCTATACTTACACTTACGTTTTACAGTATAGTTTGCTTAGGGAACAAATACAATGCTCTCACGGTGGGGATTGAACCCAGTCTTGAAACCGACGCGACACGGTGACGCGGACGCGCGACGTCAAGCGACCGCAGCTCATCACTTATGTATCACTTAGGGCCTCAGAGCTCCTGTGCTGAATGACAGGACACAAATTATAATACTTAATATTATTAGTATCATTATGTAGTTTTTTCCTTTAGTTTTCCGTGAGATATCTGTAAAATGCTGTGGGAATAACCAATATTATTAGCATGTAGCCCTAAATGGCACGTTTTAACAAAATTCAGCCTCGAATAAACAAGATCAATTTGATAACATGTAATCCCCGAAGAGTTAGGAAGAGGTGGTGGTTTATTCGTTTAGTCCTAGCAAGCGCGACTGCCAAAAGTAGGGTCAGGCGTGATATTACCTAAGCCGTCTAATCTACACTATATTAATATATAAGTACTAATCTGTTTGCTGCAGGAAGTTTCACATTCTTCCATTAAATGAGCGGAGAAAAATTGCCGACATGGTATTCTTGTTCAATTTGGCTAATGGTTCAACCGAATATTCTGAACTGATGGACAAAATTGGGCTGCGTGTTCCATCCTTCACCTTAAGGAATCATCAACCTCTGTATGTTCCTTCTGTTCGTTGCATATATCGACAAAACTCTTATATGATAAGAGCTAGCAGGGCATACAACTCGTTGTGTCAGAGTGTTGATGATCTTGATTTATTCTTCACTAGTGTTCCTAAACTAAAAAAAATGTAAATACTTTTTTGAAGACCACTAAATTTAATAACTTATTTATTTATAACTAGAACCTGTTCAGTGTTATCTTAATTCTCTCAGAGTGCTTACTTATTCTTACTTTCGCTTGTCTGTCTACTGTTTCTTGTGCTACCCTAATATTGTCATTGAAAACTTATAATTGGCCTTCTGTCACTAACTGTCAACTGTATGTATCCTAGCTGTAAGTTTTCTTAAGAAATAAAATAAAAATAATAATAACAAATTATAACTTTTTGTGATTTTGTATGTTTGTTTGTTACGCTTTCACGCTAAAACGGCTAAACTAATTTGGATGAAATTTGGCACATGAGTAGACCATGACCTGGATTAGGACATAGGATAGTTTTTATTCTGATATTCCCACGGAATCGAGACATAAGCGGGTGAAATAACGGGGCGCAGCTAGTTTTTTAAAATGTACCTTTCTCAATAGATAACATTCGTATATTCAAGTTCTTGAATGTACGTAACTGCACTTGTAGTCCACCAATCTGTCTGTCACTTCGCCTCAGCGGAACGCGACGCGAGCGGCATATCAATCACACTGCGTAATCTTGATCAGGACATGCCGCTGCCGCTGCACGTTGGCGCTGCTAGCACCGCCTGTAGTTGCGTAGGCGCTACGTGTTGCCACTACTACATAGACAGCCTGCCAGCTAGGTAGATCTACTACACAGATCAGGCGATAGACAACTTGCTAAGTAAACTGCACCCTAATTGCGTCACTCATTGGAATGACAATCCCTTTCGTTTTGACACTACAACTAAATCCATTGCAATAGACAATATTGCGAATTGTCGTCAGCTCGGTAACAAAATAAATAAATTGATCGTAATTTTAATTTATTTTGATTTTATTTTTTCATTCTTTGTTGTATTTTGTATAAGTACCTGTTTATACTCGTACGTCTATAATGTAAGGGAAGAGCGGAGCCTTCAACTACAGGCATTTTCTATGGAGACTCCTCGACATGCAATTTAAGCCAAACCGTTATATGAAATAAACTTTTTTTTAAAATATAAATAACTCAATTGTTATTTTAAAATATCAAATACATACTAAGCTTACTTGAACAAATTAATAGTAACGGAAAGCCTGATCCAGGAATCGAACCCTGCTTCAGAAGTTGCGTTTGCGACCACTAGACGAACGAGGCAGTGGTGTCACTCTGTAAAGTTTTGAAGAGACAAACATAGCCGATATAATCGAACACTGCGGTTCGAGTGCACTGACCCACTACGAAGATGCGACTGCATGCGCAGCCGCAGCATTGCTTAAATTGATTATTTTATACCATTACTAAAAGCGCTGTTGGTTCCAGATCCTGTCCAGACCTTAAGAAAATATTCCTGTTGGCGCGACCAAAGAAGAACAAAGACATCGCCAAGAGGCTACAGGAACAGTTCGACGATGTGGTAATTAGCATTATTATTATTAGTATTACATAATATCATAGTTTTCCGTCCTACTGAGTCGCAGCCGGCGGCGGCGGTAGCCCGCGACCTCACCAGGTCATCGGCCCACCTTGTGGGAGGCCTACCCACGTATTAATAGTATAGTTGGTGCCAAATAGGGTGGCAGCTATCGGTCATTGCCCTTTTCCTAATATCTCTTCGTAGGAATCCGAGCGACAATCACATTGTAGGGCGCTCCCGGATACTCTCGCTAGGTAGTAGGTACCTACCTACCCCAAATACTCGGATGGTTCATTTTCCATTGGATCTTGATGTCAACGATAGGAATCGATGCAGGATATATATAAACGGAATATATACATTTTTATTGTTGCTCTAGAATTTCTGAAAAGTATTTATAATGGAGGGTATGTTCTCGAAAATTCTGCCAATGTCTGTAAGGTGAGGTGACAGTGACATGGAAAACTACTTTATTTACCATCTGTGCTAAAAAGATTCGATCGATGCAAATGATCTGAGTAGCATAGACAGAGTTGATACGACAGAGGGGCTTTCCTTTAAACTGCCTATACTAGGTACTATTTTCAAGCTCTGTACCAAAAATCAATCAAATAGGAGCAGTAGTTTAGTCGCAGATGATTTTTTAAGTTTTTGCCCCGTTTGAACACGATGTATCTTTCCTAACAGCTGATTATGTCTATACGCATATGACCTATGCATCTTAAAACGATAAATCTGAGTATAATCTACGATGCGTTGTTGCCGCTCTAACGCAAGTCACAAGTACAACCAAATATTTTCTCTAAAAAGATGGCAATAAATACACACGCACTTGCACTTTCATTATAAAGGGTGGTTGCGTTTTACTCTGATTTGTAAGCTATTTAGTTTGGTTGAAAAAAATAACTAATTATATCTTTATACCGTATTGAATTAATACTAAACACGTATAGTATAGTATAGGTAGTGTAATCTAATGCCCCTCTGTCATATCAACTCTGTATGAAGGAGGGTCCATGACCGTAGTTGCATGCACGCCTTCTTTGGAGCACACCATACTACCATAGATGGATAGGTACCCGTTTGAAAAGAAAATCTTGTCTCCCATTCTTGAAATAGATAATGTTGTGTAATGTTCCAGCTGTACAACCGACTGCGCACAGAATGCCCCGACTTCATCCGTAAGATCAGCATCGTGGAGGGAGACATGGGGCTGGCCGACCTCGGCATGTGCGCAGAGGACCGGGTGAAGATCATGAACGAGGTGAGTACCACGACGCGGTAGTGTAGCCGCAGAGCTCTTTGTGGACCTCGTCCGGGGAAGTACTGCCACCGTACATATGGGGTGTAAAGCACACTTAACGATGCCGCCGCCGCGCCGCGCCGCCGCGCGCCGCCGCGTCGTCTATATTATGATATTTCTTTTGTATTGGTCCATCCCTGCGAACTTTCTACGAAACTTTTCGCGGTAACAAGTTTTAGACGTTTTAATTTAACTTTACTACCCCCACAACTCCAGTACCGTTGGTCCGTTGCTCGCACAGAACAGATGTCATCTGTTCTGTGGTTGCTCGCACCATATGCGCATATTTTTGCGTGCGTTACATTCTGAGCTACCGTAAACAGCGATTCTCACACCAAATTATAAATGATTTTATTTCTGTAAGTAGGTTTGAACAAACACTTTTACACGACAATCGTATTTTAAAAACTAGATGAGGTCGGCATTTCCTATCTGACTACTCTGAGAAGAAAGGCCGATACAAACTCAGAGGTCACAGTCTCTTTTAAAGTCCAGACAAAATCTTGGTCAGATCATGTCAAGGCTATGTAGATCGGTGTCTGAAATGGTCTTTTGAGGAAAGAACCACACAGATTGAGTGGACCTGTCCAGTCAGTGCACGCAATTGTCAGCAATCGTGCAGCTCAACGTAGACTTAAGGAGCTCAACGATTCGACGAACAATACCAAAGAAAGGACATTTGGGTAGGCCGCATAAATTACTCAAACTGCCAGATCATGATTAAACGAACTGAGAAAAATACAAAAAAAAAACAAAAGATAGTTTCCCAGCATACATTTTGCTCAGTGTTACTTAGTTTGATGTACAGAGTGCGTAGATAACGGCTACGGTCTTGTCTGTTTACAACCTGCATACAAGTTAGTAGTAGAGCTCGCCCGGGAAGTACTGCCACCAACCACCACACCCGCTCCTGCCGCCGAGCAGCGTTGCTGTGTTCCGGTTTGAAGGGCGACTGTGACCTGTGGCACACGCACATATCATGACATGTGGCACAGGTCACAGCCACAACGCCCACAACCCAACAACGACAACGCTGAAGTGTTTCAGCGCCGCCGCGCCGCGCGCCTTCCCTGTGACGGCAACGCTTCTGCGATGCCTCTCAGTGGTGCACAGGCGACAGTGATGACCACTCAATATTAGCCGAACATCCACTTGTTTACCGAAATATACCTAACGTTTAAACTTGACATGACGAGTGTTCTTATCCTCATGACATGCCAGTAGTTGTTTTTTTGGACGTCAACGACAAAAAGTATTCTGAATAGTAATAGGTACTTAGTTTTGTAAAAATCATGGAAAATTACGATATAAAAAATGCTAACGTCTTTGCGTTCTCATTAATATTCTACGCAGTTACTAGATCTAAGAGGTCTTCGTGTTCGTGTAATAAATAATAAGTTAAACATGAGCTGCAGCCTGCACCATTGACATGCACCATAGACCTGCATCACTACAAAACGTAATGCTCGCATATTTATTTGATCATCTAACCAGGGTGTCTGGGACGTCAGCGTGCAAACTTACCACGAATTCTTTAATATAGTTTTTCATCAATTAGTAAGAAAAAAATCTGCTGTTCCAAATATTTTGATCGTGTAGGTACTACTTACACATTGCATTTTTTTTTAAAGCATTTGTTTTTTAATAACTGATTAAACGAGTCCCGCAGACAGGCGCGACGCGACTCTAGTAGAAGAATTTCTATGAAAAGTTCATGGAAATTGTACCAGAATCGCGTCGCACCGTTCCCGCCGCCGCGTCGCGCCTGTCTGTGGGACCCTTAAAAATGTGTGCGCTGGGGTAACAGTGCGCGTTGATGTCCTTTACAGCATGTATTTATTTATTCCGTCGTCGACTAGCAGATTGCAACTTTCTATTAAAAATTTTAAATAACGAGATTGACTGTTGTGATCTCCAGCATAAACTGTATTTCAAAGTCCCTCAGAAGTCAGTTAGATTTAACCCCCCTATATCCATTCCTTTATCCTCATCTAATTACAGGCAAAACTCATACATAGTGCGTGCGAGTAAAGACTTTAATATTCTTTGTAAAGAGTTCTCATTTGACCCATTTAACACCAAATCCTACTCTGCACGCATTCGGCTGAACGCCGACTTTTTTAAAAGCGCGTATCTAGTATTTGCATCTTTTTATTTTTCTCTTTCTTGTGTGAGTAGTTAGTGCCTAACCTGTGTCAGAGTGTTTACAGTGCTATTGTACCTTATTTTAATTCTTTTTAATTTTTCTTTTGTTACCGTGCTTTTCAGTGATCTTAAGATTTCTATAACTTTTTCTGTTTTTACTCGTGAGAACCTGTAATTGGCTTTGTGTCACATATGCAATTGTTATACATCTGTTACAGCTGTTGGTTCTCCTATTTATAAATAAATAAATTAATTAAATCCCTAAAACATAATCTTTACAACAACAAAGTTTTTATTATTAGATTGTTGATAATATTGCATCGGATGACACCAAGAACTTGCGCAAGTCTGTCTTAAGCCGGTGACAATATCCACAGAGCACAGAGCGGGCACTTAGGTACTTACCTGTTCAAGTAAAACGAGTCATCATTTACTTACATACTCGTAGCACTAGCACACACTTACATACTAAATACGTACCTTGTAGATACCTACCAGCCAAACCAGTATGCTCAAGTTGTGCACTTCAACGACTTGACGCACATAAATATCTAAGCTGTGACCTAAGCTCGGTGTGCGACATTACGACCATGTGGGATTGCTTTATTGTACATAATAATAATATAGTCTGTCCCAAAAGTATCTGACGAAAATGTAAACAAATAGATCAGCAAACGTAATTTGAAGGGTGACTGGACTTGATTTGATTATTTAAGTAGGTATATAATGAAACCCGAACGTTTAGGTGCGATTAGTCCAATGTTCAAAAAATTTACAATTTGCAGTTGATCCAATTCGCAGTTGGTCCAATTCGCAGTTGGTCCAATTCACCGTTGGTCCAATTCGCGGTACATCTAAAATGGACATGTGGATGACACAAATGAGAATGGCTGAAAGGTAGGTTAGAACCATTGACTTGTAATAGGTTAGAACTGTGACCATAGAACGTCAGGGTCCGTTTAGACCATTGAGCTAGGAAGTCAATGGTTTAGACACAAGATAATGTAACGTTTTGGGAATGAGCTAGTAACACAAGATACGGTTTGCGATATTATTCTTTACATTAATAGTATTTGATGAATGATTAAGTGAATAAATATGGTGCAATAGGTACATAAAAATGTGTTATTTTGTTTAATTTCGGAAATACTTTGTATTGGACCTACCGCGAATTGGACCAATCGCGAATAAAGTGAATTGGTCCAATCACGAATTGGACCAATCGCGCATAAAGGAAACCCGAAGTTCTCTTTAGTTGGACAATTGATTAATTTTACATACTCAATGTAAAATGCGTAATAATGTGTTCGTGGATGCTTTTTCTATTTCAATTCAATCATGTTATTCAAATTTAAATTCATTTATTAATTAATTTATTCAAACAATAACTAATTATTGGGAAAAGTAGTGAGATTAAAATTGAAACCTTCTGAATACAAATGAATGTAATAATTGCCTGTAATGGGTGATTGCGTCAGAATGTTGCCCGGGCGGGGTTTGTTACACATTCTGAGTTGTGTGTTCAGGCAGGAAATGAAGATCTAGACTGGAGCTGTGAAACGCGTACGTATTCCATGGAACACATTGATTGTATGTAGGACTTAAAACTAATAATTCACCATCACAAAAAAATGCCTGATGAAGTTTTGAATGCAATAAGTTGCATACTCGTGGCTAAATGATAACAGCCGCACCGGTCGAACTAAGGGTAAAGCTATGGTTCCCTCGATTGGTTCGTGGATGGGTCACCATCCATTACATATCGAGACCCCTCCGTGCCTCGGACAGCACGTTAGGCCTTTGGTCCCGGCCGTGATTCGTAGATCTTTGGCAGCCGTTAGGTATGGGTCGTCAGTAGCCCAGAAGTCTGACCACCAGTCTTACCAAGGGGTATCCTGTTACCCAGAAACTGAGCTGTGGAGGTCAGGTAGGCAGTCGCTCCATGTAAAATACTGGTATTCAGCTCCATCTGGTTAGACTGGAAGCTGACCCCAACATAGTTGGAGACAGGCGGGCAGATTGGTTGAGTGAAGATAAAGTAGTATAATATTACTGTTAACGAAAGCGTGGTGTTAGTTTTGGTGTCTAAATAATCAGAAACTTTTAAATCATACCATACTTTTAAACAATAAACATAAATTACATCACATTGCACGTACTTGTTAGTTTTTATGTGTTATAAATACATTCAAAATCTCCCCGTAAGAAAATGACTAAAATTATCGATTGCGTGCATCTTTTGCCTACTGGATAGATAATCAAACAATCTAAATAATTAACGTTTTATTTTTATTTCAAAACATCCCTTTTCTTTTTATATTAAAATAATTCCAATATTTGTGTGAATTCTATGAAAAAGGGGCGTGCGGTGGGAGTGGGACAGTCGCTAGTATTGTACGAAGCAGGGGCGCGCGGGCGGGTCGCTTGTATTGTACGAAGCAGGGGCGCGCGGGCGGGTCGCTTGTATTGTACGAAGCAGGGGCGCGCGGGTGGGTCGCTTGTATTGTACGAAGCAGGAGCGCGCGGGCGGGTCGCTTGTATTGTACGAAGCAGGAGCGCGCGGGCGGGTCGCTAGTATTGTACGAAGCAGGGGCGCGCGGGCGGGTCGCTTGTATTGTACGAAGCAGGAGCGCGCGGGCGGGTCGCTTGTATTGTACGAAGCAGGAGCGCGCGGGCGGGTCGCTAGTATTGTACGAAGCAGGAGCGCGCGGGCGGGTCGCTTGTATTGTACGAAGCAGGGGCGCGCGGGCGGGTCGCTTGTATTGTACGAAGCAGGAGCGCGCGGGCGGGTCGCTTGTATTGTACGAAGCAGGAGCGCGTGGGCGGGTCGCTAGTATTGTACGAAGCAGGGGCGCGCGGGCGGGTCGCTTGTATTGTACGAAGCAGGAGCGCGCGGGCGGGTCGCTTGTATTGTACGAAGCAGGAGCGCGCGGGCGGGTCGCTAGTATTGTACGAAGCAGGAGCGCGCGGGCGGGTCGCTTGTATTGTACGAAGCAGGGGCGCGCGGGCGGGTCGCTTGTATTGTACGAAGCAGGAGCGCGCGGGCGGGTCGCTTGTATTGTACGAAGCAGGAGCGCGCGGGCGGGTCGCTAGTATTGTACGAAGCAGGGGCGCGCGGGCGGGTCGCTTGTATTGTACGAAGCAGGAGCGCGCGGGCGGGTCGCTTGTATTGTACGAAGCAGGAGCGCGCGGGCGGGTCGCTAGTATTGTACGAAGCAGGAGCGCGCGGGCGGGTCGCTAGTACCTATTGTACGAAGCAGGGGCGCGCGGGCGGGTCGCTTGTATTGTACGAAGCAGGAGCGCGCGGGCGGGTCGCTAGTACCTATTGTACGAAGCAGGAGCGCGCGGGCGGGTCGCTTGTATTGTACGAAGCAGGAGCGCGCGGGCGGGTCGCTTGTATTGTACGAAGCAGGAGCGCGCGGGCGGGTCGCTAGTATTGTACGAAGCAGGGGCGCGCGGGCGGGTCGCTTGTATTGTACGAAGCAGGAGCGCGCGGGCGGGTCGCTTGTATTGTACGAAGCAGGAGCGCGCGGGCGGGTCGCTAGTATTGTACGAAGCAGGAGCGCGCGGGCGGGTCGCTAGTACCTATTGTACGAAGCAGGGGCGCGCGGGCGGGTCGCTTGTATTGTACGAAGCAGGAGCGCGCGGGCGGGTCGCTAGTACCTATTGTACGAAGCAGGAGCGCGCGGGCGGGTCGCTTGTATTGTACGAAGCAGGAGCGCGCGGGCGGGTCGCTAGTATTGTACGAAGCAGGAGCGCGCGGGCGGGTCGCTAGTACCTATTGTACGAAGCAGGAGCGCGCGGGCGGGTCGCTAGTACCTATTGTACGAAGCAGGAGCGCGCGGGCGGGTCGCTAGTATTGTACGAAGCAGGGGCGCGCGGGCGGGTCGCTAGTACCTATTGTACGAAGCAGGAGCGCGCGGGCGGGTCGCTAGTACCTATTGTACGAAGCAGGAGCGCGCGGGCGGGTCGCTAGTACCTATTGTACGAAGCAGGAGCGCGCGGGCGGGTCGCTAGTACCTATTGTACGAAGCAGGAGCGCGCGGGCGGGTCGCTAGTACCTATTGTACGAAGCAGGAGCGCGCGGGCGGGTCGCTAGTACCTATTGTACGAAGCAGGAGCGCGCGGGCGGGTCGCTAGTACCTATTGTACGAAGCAGGAGCGCGCGGGCGGGTCGCTAGTACCTATTGTACGAAGCAGGAGCGCGCGGGCGGGTCGCTAGTACCTATTGTACGAAGCAGGAGCGCGCGGGTGGGTCGCTAGTATTGTAGGAAGAAGGGGCGCGCGGGCGGGTCGCTAGTACCTATTGTAGGAAGCAGGAGCGCGCGGGCGGGTCGCTAGTACCTATTGTACGAAGCAGGAGCGCGCGGGCGGGTCGCTTGTATTGTACGAAGCAGGAGCGCGCGGGCGGGTCGCTTGTATTGTACGAAGCAGGAGCGCGCGGGCGGGTCGCTAGTATTGTACGAAGCAGGGGCGCGCGGGCGGGTCGCTTGTATTGTACGAAGCAGGAGCGCGCGGGCGGGCCGCTTGTATTGTACGAAGCAGGAGCGCGCGGGCGGGTCGCTAGTATTGTACGAAGCAGGAGCGCGCGGGCGGGTCGCTAGTACCTATTGTACGAAGCAGGGGCGCGCGGGCGGGTCGCTTGTATTGTACGAAGCAGGAGCGCGCGGGCGGGTCGCTAGTATTGTACGAAGCAGGGGCGCGTGGGCGGGTCGCTAGTACCTATCGTACGAAGCAGGAGCGCGCGGGCGGGTCGCTTGTATTGTACGAAGCAGGAGCGCGCGGGCGGGTCGCTAGTATTGTACGAAGCAGGAGCGCGCGGGCGGGTCGCTAGTACCTATTGTACGAAGCAGGAGCGCGCGGGCGGGTCGCTAGTACCTATTGTACGAAGCAGGAGCGCGCGGGCGGGTCGCTAGTACCTATTGTACGAAGCAGGGGCGCGCGGGCGGGTCGCTTGTATTGTACGAAGCAGGAGCGCGCGGGCGGGTCGCTAGTACCTATTGTACGAAGCAGGAGCGCGCGGGCGGGTCGCTAGTACCTATTGTACGAAGCAGGAGCGCGCGGGCGGGTCGCTAGTATTGTACGAAGCAGGAGCGCGCGGGCGGGTCGCTAGTATTGTACGAAGCAGGAGCGCGCGGGTGGGTCGCTAGTACCTATTGTACGAAGCAGGAGCGCGCGGGCGGGTCGCTAGTATTGTACGAAGCAGGAGCGCGCGGGCGGGTCGCTAGTACCTATTGTACGAAGCAGGAGCGCGCGGGCGGGTCGCTAGTACCTATTGTACGAAGCAGGAGCGCGCGGGCGGGTCGCTAGTATTGTACGAAGCAGGAGCGCGCGGGCGGGTCGCTAGTACCTATTGTACGAAGCAGGAGCGCGCGGGCGGGTCGCTAGTACCTATTGTACGAAGCAGGAGCGCGCGGGTGGGTCGCTAGTACCTATTGTACGAAGCAGGAGCGCGCGGGCGGGTCGCTAGTACCTATTGTACGAAGCAGGAGCGCGCGGGCGGGTCGCTAGTATTGTACGAAGCAGGGGCGCGCGGGCGGGTCGCTAGTACCTATTGTACGAAGCAGGAGCGCGCGGGCGGGTCGCTAGTATTGTACGAAGCATGGGCGCGCGGGCGGGTCGCTAGTACCTATTGTACGAAGCAGGAGCGCGCGGGCGGGTCGCTAGTACCTATTGTACGAAGCAGGAGCGCGCGGGCGGGTCGCTAGTACCTATTGTACGAAGCAGGAGCGCGCGGGCGGGTCGCTAGTACCTATTGTACGAAGCAGGAGCGCGCGGGCGGGTCGCTAGTATTGTACGAAGCAGGGGCGCGCGGGCGGGTCGCTAGTACCTATTGTACGAAGCAGGAGCGCGCGGGCGGGTCGCTAGTACCTATTGTACGAAGCAGGAGCGCGCGGGCGGGTCGCTAGTATTGTACGAAGCAGGAGCGCGCGGGCGGGTCGCTAGTACCTATTGTACGAAGCAGGAGCGCGCGGGTGGGTCGCTAGTACCTATTGTACGAAGCAGGAGCGCGCGGGCGGGTCGCTAGTATTGTATATTTTAGTGTTAGCTTAGGAAGTAATATCTTTCCACATTTTTACAGATAAGTATTAGTTCAGTACATTTCATGTTAGTTTTATTTGACCACGCTCGTTTAGATAGATCCATGTCTCACTCTCTACATAATTATTATGTTACTGTCTGTGTATATTGTTAAATCCTATATCTCTACTCACAGGTCGAGGTAATCTTCCACGGAGCCGCCACAGTTCGCTTCGACGAACCGTTGAAGACAGCCGTGGAGATCAACGTGAGAGGAACCAGAGAGATGTTCAAACTGGCGCGGGGGTGTACCAAATTGAAGGCATTCGTACATATCTCTACAGCTTACAGGTGAATACCGACCCACACACGTCACACACACAAATGCACACACGCACACACACCACACTCCATCACATCACTGAGCTACTGCATAAGTAGCTCAGTGATGTGATGGAGGGACCGCGAGGACTGATGGTAGCCACAGAGCATGTATGGTAGCATTAAGATCCCAGCAGTCGGAGAATATAGAACAAACTAGAAGATGCAAACGCACATAACCTAACAGAATACTCTCTTTGTATGCGATGCAAATCGCATAAATACTTTTTGTTTCCAGGAGATTAAATACTTTCTATTATCTTTTACTGTCACTTTATCATACAACGATTGTCTTAAGATTGTATTATTTTTCATTGACATTCGCCTATATTCTTTCACGAGCCCTTTTATTTGACCAGCAGTCCACAGAGTACTTTTTTCAGCAGTCTTAAACCGTCTGTTTCTATCAATGACTAAAGAATCATTGGTTTCTATACTAACTTCTGCATGTGACAGAAAGAAAACATTTTCACGAGTATTTGGCACGTTATTTCAGCAACTGTCCACAAACGGCGATCGGCGAGAAGTTCTACGACAGTCCGCTGCCGGGAGACAAACTAATCGACCTGGTGGAGACCATGGACGAGAAGGTCATCAACGACATCACGCCCGGGTTAGCAGACGTTATCTAATTAATAACACTGTTGAATAAATTCATTCATTCACTGACAGACAACGCACAGCTAAAACCCCTGGGTCTAGAAGCTGAGAGTTTGCAGAAGAGTTCACTAACCGTATAACGAAAGATCACTATACCTACATATAACGAAGAGCTCATTATACATATAACGAAATAGAACACTAAGGAAGGCTTTTTGAAAATGCACCCTCACCCCCCTAAAAGGGTGAAAGACGGGAAATCTCATCATGCAAAAGGCTAGTTATTAACAAATAATAATAGGTACCAGCCTGTAACTGCCCCACTGCAGGGCCTCTTGTCATAAAGAGAAGGGACTAGCGTTCATCACCACGCTTGCTCAAGGCGGACATGCTGTAAGTGGCGAACAACCGACGGACCACCTTATGGTCGGCGGTCACCGCCGCGGTGGACATCGGCAATATCAGAGCCATCGCAGGTCCGTCGGCATCCCAGAGCCTGCTGAAATGTGTCATGTGCCAGTCATTCCACCCGCACACATAAATGTGTCATGTGCCAGTCATTCAACCCGCACCCATAAATGTGTCATGTTCCAGTCATTCCACCCGCACACATAAATGTGTCATGTTCCAGTCATTCCACCCGCACCCATAAATGTGTCATGTTCCAGTCATTCCACCCGCACCCATAAATGTGTCATGTGCCAGTCATTCCACCCGCACCCATAAATGTGTCATGTTCCAGTCATTCCACCCTCACCCATAAATGTGTCATGTTCCAGTCATTCCACCCGCACCCATAAATGTGTCATGTGCCAGTCAGTCCACCCACACCCATAAATGTGTCATGTGCCAGTCATTCCACCCGCACACAGATGTGTCATGTGCCAGTCATTCCACCCGCACCCATTAATATGTCATGTTCCAGTCATTCCACCCGCACCCATAAATGTGTCATGTGCCAGTCAGTCCACCCACACCCATAAATGTGTCATGTGCCAGTCATTCCACCCGCACACAGATGTGTCATGTGCCAGTCATTCCACCCGCACACATTAATGTGTCATGTGCCAGTCATTCCACCCGCACCCATAAATGTGTCATGTGCCAGTCATTCCACCCGCACACATTAATGTGTCATGTGCCAGTCATTCCACCCGCACACATTAATGTGTCATGTGCCAGTCATTCCACCCGCACCCATAAATGTGTCATGTGCCAGTCATTCCACCCGCACACATTAATGTGTCATGTGCCAGTCATTCCACCCGCACTCATAAATGTGTCATGTGCCAGTAATTCCACCCGCACCCATAAATGTGTCATGTGCCAGTCATTCCACCCGCACACAGATGTGTCATGTGCCAGTCATTCCACCCGCACCCATAAATGTGTCATGTGCCAGTCATTCCACCCGCACCCATAAATGTGTCATGTGCCAGTCATTCCACCCGCACACAGATGTGTCATGTGCCAGTCATTCCACCCGCACACATAAATGTGGCATGTGCCAGTCATTCCACCCGCACCCATAAATGTGTCATGTGCCAGTCATTCCACCCGCACCCATAAATGTGGCATGTGCCAGTCATTCCACCCGCACCCATAAATGTGTCATGTTCCAGTCATTCCACCCGCACCCATAAATGTGTCATGTTCCAGTCGTTCCACCCGCACCCATAAATGTGTCACGTGCCAGTCATTCCACCCGCACCCATAAATGTGTCACGTGCCAGTCATTCCACCCGCACCCATAAATGTGTCATGTTCCAGTCGTTCCACCCGCACCCATAAATGTGTCACGTGCCAGTCATTCCACCCGCACCCATAAATGTGTCATGTTCCAGTCATTCCACCCGCACCCATAAATGTGTCACGTGCCAGTCATTCCACCCGCACCCATAAATGTGTCATGTTCCAGACATTCCACCCGCACCCATAAATGTGTCATGTTCCAGTCATTCCACCCGCACCCATAAATGTGTCATGTTCCAGTCATTCCACCCGCACCCATAAATGTGTCATGTGCCAGTCATTCCACCCGCACCCATAAATGTGTCATGTTCCAGTCATTCCACCCGCACCCATAAATGTGTCATGTTCCAGTCATTCCACCCGCACCCATAAATGTGTCATGTTCCAGTCATTCCACCCGCACCCATAAATGTGTCATGTTCCAGTCGTTCCACCCGCACCCATAAATGTGTCACGTGCCAGTCATTCCACCCGCACCCATAAATGTGTCATGTTCCAGTCATTCCACCCGCACCCATAAATGTGTCATGTTCCAGTCATTCCACCCTCACCCATAAATGTGTCATGTTCCAGTCATTCCAACCGCACCCATAAATGTGTCATGTTCCAGTCATTCCACCCTCACCCATAAATGTGTCATGTTCCAGTCATTCCAACCGCACCCATAAATGTGTCATGTGCTAGTCATTCCACCCGCACCCATAAATGTGTCATGTTCCAGTCATTCCACCCGCACCCATAAATGTGTCATGTTCCAGTCATTCCACCCGCACCCATAAATGTGTCATGTTCCAGTCATTCCACCCGCACCCATAAATGTGTCATGTTCCAGTCATTCCACCCGCACCCATAAATGTGTCATGTTCCAGTCATTCCACCCGCACCCATAAATGTGTCATGTTCCAGTCATTCCACCCGCACCCATAAATGTGGCATGTGCCAGTCATTCCACCCGCACCCATAAATGTGTCATGTTCCAGTCATTCCACCCGCACCCATAAATGTGTCATGTTCCAGTCATTCCACCCGCACCCATAAATGTGTCATGTTCCAGTCATTCCACCCGCACCCATAAATGTGTCATGTTCCAGTCATTCCACCCGCACCCATAAATGTGTCATGTTCCAGTCATTCCACCCGCACCCATAAATGTGGCATGTGCCAGTCATTCCACCCGCACCCATAAATTAAAATCTAAACTATTATAATAATAATAAAGAGAAATGATTTGTTTTTTTTTAAGTTTGTTTGTGCTTTCACGCGAAAACGGCTATACAGATTTGGATGAAATTTGGCACATGGATAGACCACAACCTGGATTAGGACATAGAATACTTTATATTGCGATATTTTCACGGGATCAAGACTTATGTGGGTGAAACCGCGGGGTGCAGCTAGCTCAAAATATTTATTACATAAACCTACATGGGATTGGGTACTTATGAAAAGTCACAAGCTAGGTGCACGGTTCCCATTGGTTCCTAACAAACGCCACGACTGCGGCTCTTGGGTTACAGCGCCTACTCTTCTGAAACAGCGATAGATATGGACTTGAGGATCGTTTTTGGGCAAAAATGGCATTGCCTACTTTTATATCGCAACAAATTGCGGCACGGGAGCAAAGGACAGTCAGCAATAATATGTAATCTTGTTTTGTTCCAGCCTTCTGGGCGAGTTCCCCAACACGTACGCGTACACGAAGGCGGTGGCCGAGAACATCGTGCTGGAGTACTCCAAAGGTCTGCCGGTGGCGTTGTTCAGGCCTTCTATTGGTGAGATCTTATTTTTTGTTAAAAATTAATTCTGCTAAATCGAGAGGTTTTTGTACTGAAACCAGAACCAGAAATCATTTTATCAAACCCAGACTGATAAAATTATGGTCTGAATGAGTACCTGCTCCGTTGGTCTCGTGGTCGCAAGCGCGACTGCTGAGCGTGGGGTCCTGGGTTCAATTCCCGGGTCGGGCAAAGTGTTATTGGGTTTTCCATTAGGAATTTCTTAGTATCCCCCGGAGTTCGGAAGTTGGCGGTTTTATACACCCGTGCCTCGGAAAGCACGTTAAGCTGTTGGTCCTTTGCCTCATCTCTCTATGGTCGTTGCGGATGGCCGTCACATCGGGCTATGAAAGTGAGAGAAGATAGAGTGCACCCTCAGATCATATAAACACAGAGATATGCTTTGTAAACAAATGTATTCCTGTTCCGATGTCGCCGCGTTTCTCCCTCTTAATTCACTAACACAAAAACAAAAACTATAAGAACGGCACACGAGCTCACATCTCTCCCGCACACAAAAAAACTTTTAGCAACACTAATAAACTCACTAATAGAACACATGCAAACAGGGGGCGGCGCTTCTACCTGTAGCTACGGACTCAGAATAAACACACATATGCAAGTTACGCAACTAGTGATGTTAAATTGAAATCGTAGAAAAATTTCGATGAAATTCAGTTACCTTTAATAACTGCTCTTTTTCCTAAAGATTTTATTGACTGTAAAATAAAACGATACAGGAGCTTCCCTCGAACATAGCTACTCTATACCTACAAGTGAAGTTTGATCATAATTAGAATATTGACTAACTAAAGTTAGTAAAATTTTGTCATTATAGGTACAATACAAGACATGATCTAGAGCCTATAAAATACAATAACACAACCACAATTTATTTATGTCTGGGGTTTGACAAATTTCCAGTTAAGTTCTAATATTAATCAGTGTAACTTCAAAACTGTATATTTTAACGGATATCTGATACATCACGGATATAGATATTAGTCTTGTACGAGTCATGTATCGTACATGGCACGCGCGCATTGCAGATATCAGCACATTTCGTCGCTTTGCACAAATTAATAGTGTGAAGCGACAGTACACAATCAGCGTTCATAGTCAGCTGTACTCATTCATAAAACATTCATATAGCATTAGTTACGTGGTAGTTAAATATACTCAATAAACCATCATCTTTGGCTATCCGTGACTTATCATTCAAGCTAACATCCAAGGTGTGTGCGACCCATTCAGCAGCGCATACAAGTCTCTAGAATTCTAATCATTTAATATTCAAGTTATAATCAAACTTCGTTTGTATGGAGCACGATCGAGGGAAACTCCTCTTAGGCCCGGTTCCTATATCCGAGAAACGACTCGTTTTGCTTACGGATGGTAGAATTGTCTACGAGGCGTAACCCAAAAGTGTTCCTATAAAAAACGTTTCGTAAGCGACGTTACCGTTGGCTTGCTACCTACGGACGGGAGGGTTACCAATAACGATCCGTATTCGTAAAGTATGGAAATGTTGATCTGTGGTGTTCCTATAAAAATTTCGAGCGTCGGTCGAACTGTCAAATCTACTGTTCGTAGTTCGTTTGCCTACCGGCCGATTTCGGCGGATAGTTTTGTGGAATTTTTCAATTGTAAAGTTATAATGTCGAGTTCAGAAAGTGAAGTGAGTGATTTTGAAATTATACGTTTACTAACGGACTCCAGCGACTCTGATTCAGAAGAAAATAATCGCCGCTTATTAGAGTTTACAAACAAAGAGACGTTGGATGATTGAGTTCTAGCTGAGATTTCGGCTTGATAAACCGTCTGTTCAAGAGTTACTGCTAGAAATATATCCCTATCTAAGAATAACGGGAGCCAGGTTAGTAAACCTACCCGTGTTTATGTACTTACTTATTTGATAAAAAAATTATTGGCAATACATTGTATTTCACCAGTGTTACCTTGAACTCAAGACACGTTTAACGAAATTAACTAATGTTTTACTTGGCCTTTTTAAGGAATCATGGAATATCTCCGATACACCAACTCTTATTAACTTTAAGGTTCTATGCATTGGGAACAATGCTAATATCAGTGGCAGATTTTATAGGAGTGTCGAAGGCATCTGCATGTCGTATTGTTGCTGATGTCAGTAATGCTATAGCACAGCTGTACAGCAGATATGTATACATGCATACCAATACTGAGCAGGATTTTTATTCAGTATCTCGATTTCCACTAGTATTTGGTGCACTAGATGGAACACACATCAGGATACAATCACCATGTAAGTGCATTACACTTGTACCAACTAACTTTAAACTTCAATGGCCTCATTGGTCTGATTGGTTCGATTCCTGGCCTGGGCAGTATTACTGGGTTTTCTATCAGGAATTTCTCAGTAACGGCTCAGAATCTGGATTGATGACCGATTGATGGCAATAGGCTCGCCAATAACTAAACATAACTAGCAAAATGTGGGTGTACCTACTATAGGTGCACCTGCACTGTTTACACGCTGCCTAGCCCTTCAGGGTATACAGGCATGATGTTACGTTAGTATTTTAATCTTGTTTTTAATGCATAATTTTTATTTCAGGTTCTCAGATTGGAGAAGAATTTAGAAACCGTAAAGGGTACTTTTAGATAAATGTTCAAGCAGTATGCAATGCCAATTTGCTGTTTATGAATGTAGTGGCTCGCTGGCCAGGGTCTGCTCATGATGCCACAATATTTAACAGTTCAGAACTGAGAGGTAAATATTGATGTTGATATACATATTTCATTATTTGAAAACAAAGTAAATGGGTACTTACTTAATTTAATTCTGTGTTACTAAACTATAATTAAATTTTTCAGCACAGTGTGAGAATGGACAATTTGGGAATAAGTGGCTGCTTGGGGATAGTGCATATCCTTTGAAGCCATACCTTTGTTAAATCCAGACACACGAGGAGAACAACTTTATAATGAAGCCCACATCCGAACTAGAAACACCATTGAAAGGTATGTAGATGTTAAGTCCTTACAGATTTGTGATTGTCTAGAATCCACTTAAGTATTCAAGTTAATGTAATACCTATTTTGTTATAGGTGTTTTGGAGGTTGGAAACAAAGGTTTCCAGTAGTGGCTTTAACTTTATGTTTGAGTCTTTTAAGAGCCATTGCAGTTATTATCTCTACAGCAGTACCTACTTCATAACATTTGTATATTAAAACGGCTGGATGATATCCCACCAGAGGTTGAGATTCCAGATGTGTATGCAGTGCCCACATCTAATAATATTGAGGCAAATAATAATCAAACATTAAGAGAAACTTTGATAACAGAATATTTTAATATGTAAGTTATGCATGTATATGTACTTTAATTAAGTATCTCTATTTTTCATACTTAAGTGATATACATTTGTTCAGTTCAGGTGTTGCCACATAAGTATACAGGAAACCTTAATCTAATTTCTGAATAATAGTCCCTAAAATTTAATAGTGCCAATCACAAGACACACTAGGTGGTAAAACTTTAGTCAAAGATTAATCTACAAGGATGTGGGCAGTATCTGTGTAGCTAATAAATTAAATTACTGGGTGGAAGACACCTAAAAAGTGATGTGTACTAAAAGATAATTATTATTATTATTTTCAGTTTGGAGTAAGAAATATTACATCTTTATATTTTCGTGACAAGATCATGAAAATAAAAACAAGAAGCCAAAACAGTGTTTTATATTAAATAAAAGTAAATATTCAGATTTTTATATTCTATAATATTTTGTATAAGTAATTAAAATAAGTGTTGATTAAAACCTAGAATTCAAATTAATAAATGAATATGAAATATGAATACAACTTTATTTACCCTACTTAAGTATCAAATTACTTAATTATAAACTAAATATCATTAATATTTTCCTTATTAGCTAGCTTTAACAGTCTTATCTCTAAATCTAACTTTTCTGCCTTCTTATTATAATAATTTGCTATTGCTACATTTTTTCCAGGCGTCCATCGTCACTTCTTTTCTTTTTTCCTGTAATAAAAATATAATCTGTGTTTATACCTACAATAATAGCTGTACTTGCTGTTAAACATTAGAGAAACACAAAGTATAAGAGAAAATATTTCATAAAAATTACCCTTGTTTTGCAGAGATTTTGACATTGTAGGCATGCCATATAAAAAATTTGCTCCTGCATTGCCCTGAACAACCCCTTCTGGGTTCAAAATATTAATTTTTCTCTTTTTTACTGAAAATAAAAGGGAAATAGATTAAACTATGTACTAACAATGACTATTTAAGCTCCGCTACACCACTTACTTCCTCTTAACACATTGTGTATGAGCAGGGTTTGTAAGAATCTTAATTACTTATAACAGAGTTAAGTAATGATTGATTGAGCCTTATTGATCCAACCACATCCAGCCCTATCAGCAGACTACCATTATAACAAATACTCAGACAAATTAGTTCTACTAACTGCTTAAATTATGTAGATTAAAGAATTAAAAAACTTAGCATCATTGCTCCACCAACATGTGCCTTACCTAGCACTTAAATTTTGAAAGGATGGATGATAAAATTAAAGAGTTGATTTATTTAGACATAATAATATTAAGCCTGTGAAGGTAGACCCCATTAGACTTGCCACTTTATCGAGGATTTCATCGGTGGGAATGAAATCTCCTTTTCCACCACCAGTCTGCAACAAAATACAATTTGCATTGTAAATATAATTGAGTAAGTATATGATATTCTAATCCATATATCAATAAATAGTATCTACCTAGTTACAAAGTTGTATCACTTGTCAATAAGTACCAGGTAAACTGAACATATAAAGTGAGCTGAATAATGCAAAATTACTATTTATTACATTAGGTACAGTAGGTAGGGATAGGATAAATATTTATTCATTTGCTTAGAGTAGCAACCTACTACTATATAAATACTATTTAAGCTACTGACACTTGCTAAAAAATAGTAACTAGGTACAAGGAACTGAATAATGTAAGTAGTTACAGTATATTATATTAGGTAAGTAGGTACCTTAAACGTATTCATGCGAATTTGTTGCGTTCTTTTCCTGGCTGCCTTTTTCATTGTCCGATTTTAGTTTAAGTTGGTCTTTTTGTTTGGGATAGCCTCCACACTTTGCGTTGAAGGCAGCCGCCAAAGAGACCCACGCTTGTTCTTTTAGCTTGTTGGAGCTGGCGTTTGTTTCCTTTCTCAATAAAATGCCATAGCTTTGGATTAACTCCACAAAGTGAAACACCTCATCTCTCGTCATAGGCTTTTTGTTCTTCTGTAAACAGGAAAAACAGATTACACAATCAAAAAAATTCCAGTCCTTTACAAACATAACAAAGTAACAATAAACAAGATTACTTACTGGTGTAGTATCCATATTTTATGATATTATATGAGTTTTTATTCAATTATTCTAATATATAATAGGTAGAAAGATACAAAATATTTTACCACAAAACCAAAATCACACGAAACGAATTTGGTTTGTTGCTTGGCGCTTGCCGACCACCAAAGACTACTATAGTATACTGGCAACCGACCACAAAACCGTAGTAGTCTTAGCGTTTTGTTCACACTTTAGCAACAATAGCAATTATGTTTAAAATGAAAGTTATAAAGGACCAAAAAAAAATGTTAACTCTAAAACCGCATTCTGTAGAAAGCTAACATTATTTGGTATTAAAACATCTCATAATATTTGAAATCAGGTCGTAGATTCTGAACTACGCATTACATAATTTTTGAAATACCGAAACGCAGAGAGGATCATTGAGGACCATCGGTAACCAAGTAACCGACGACTGTTCGTAGCTGGTAGGCTAGTTAAAAACTTTGTGGAACACCAAGTTACGCCTCGTTATTAGTAACTTGGAAACGGGTGGTAGCTGTTAACGATAACTATTCGTTGAATATAGGAACCCGGCATTAAAGTATCTATGTGTCAGGACATGCTACAAAATCACAGCTAGATATTCATCTTACTACTATTGTAACTGCGAAAGTCTGGATGGATGGGTGTAAGGATGTAAGGATGTTTGTTACTCAATCACGCCAGAACGGCTGAACGGATGTGGATGAAATTTGGATGTATATAGAGATAGATATATTATAACCTGGAATAGGGAGAATAGCACATAGACTACTTTTTCACGAAGTAATGTTTTAATAAATTTGATAAGAAAAACAATAATATTCTAGTAGGTACTTACGTGTGAAATGAGATGCCATCTTTCATGTAATTCACAATACAGCTGTTACCTACTTTTGCAAACAATCACTGAACAACGCAGCATTTTGACAAAAATCATGAGCAGCGAAGACATTGCAAGTTGACATTTGACTAATGGCCGAAACTGGCATCATGACACTTTCCGGCCGGATGAGTTCGCAAGCGCCACGCCTCCCTGCCATATCTCCTGTGTTTATATGATCTGAGAGTGTACCTTTGTCTGCGCATACACTTGTGCCCTATAATATCCCGAAGGCTCTTCCCGAATCTCAGCTGAGATTGACCCCCATGGCCGAAATTCGGTCTGGAGGACTATTATGCCATAGGTACAGTCAATGCCACGGCACTAGCAACAATTTGACATTAACAAGGCTGGTCGTGGCGGTTTTCGTACAGTTCAATTTATTACCAGTTTATGTAATATCGCATATCACACAATAATCTTTGACTCAAGAATGATAATTTGGTTGCAGTGATTGGTACCGCCAAGGAGCCGGTCTCTGGATGGATTGACAATGTGTATGGACCTACTGGTGTAAGTATTATCGTTGTAATATTTTGTTATGCCCATGTTTTGTCAAAGAGGTGTTTTCCTTTGTTAGTTCAAAATAAAGAGAACAATAATACGCCATGACGGAAACAAATGACATTCAATATTTTATTAGTATAATTATAAACTAGCTGCGCCCGCGACTTGGTCCGCGTGCATGGCGGAAAACAATAATGTGTGGCTTAGCGATCTTGCCGGTGGGAAGCGCTACCGGGGGACAACTACCACAGTTCTTTCAAAAATGCAGTCGCTGCGTCTTCAGGGTGTATAATGTCAATGCGACGAAGTATCACTTGGATTTTTGAGAATAAATAAAAGTCAAGGCACTTGATCGCTGGTCGGGACTACTCGGGACTCGCTATATGTGCACCGGCCGTGCTCAATAAATAAAAGTCAAGGCACCTGGTCGCTGGTCGGGACTACTCGGGACTCGCTATATGTGCACCGGCCGTACTCAATAAATAAAAGTCAAGGCACCTGGTCGCTGGTCGGGACTACTCGGGACTCGCTATATGTGCACCGGCCGTACTCAATAAATAAAAGTCAAGGCACTTGATCGCTGGTCGGGACTACTCGGGACTTGCTATATGTGCACCGGCCGTACTCAATAAATAAAAGTCAAGGCACCTGGTCGCTGGTCGGGACTACTCGGGACTCGCTATATGTGCACCGGCCGTACTCAATAAATAAAAGTCAAGGCACCTGGTCGCTGGTCGGGACTACTCGGGACTCGCTATATGTGCACCGGCCGTACTCAATAAATAAAAGTCAAGGCACCTGGTCGCTAGTCGGGACTACTCGGGACTCGCTATATGTGCACCGGCCGTACTCAATAAATAAAAGTCAAGGCACCTGGTCGCTGGTCTGGACTACTCGGGAGTCGCTATATGTGCACCGGCCGTACTCAATAAATAAAAGTCAAGGCACCTGGTCGCTGGTCGGGACTACTCGGGACTCGCTATATGTGCACCGGCCGTACTCAATAAATAAAAGTCAAGGCACCTGGTCGCTGGTCGGGACTACTCGGGAGTCGCTATATGTGCACCAGCCGTACTCAATAAATAAAAGTCAAAGCACCTGGTCGCTGGTCGGGACTACCCGGGACTCGCTATAATTATGTGCACCGGCCGTACTCAATAAATAAAAGTCAAAGCACCCGGTCGCTGGTCGGGACTCGCTATATGTGTAATTTAAGTTTAAGCTTTTAGAAGCTATCATAAAGTTATCGCCATCTTGGATTTTCATTTTGAGCCTCACTTTTAGCTTCAGCACCCTCGATACCCATGAAACCGACCCGCATAATGAAATATTTGAAAATATCGCAGCGCTATTTGGATTTTCATTTTGACATCACTATCGACTTTAGCACCCTCGAAAACCATGATACCGACACCCGTGATGAAAAGCTTGAACATTTTAGCACCCGCCGTCTTTGTTTTTCATTTTGACCTTATTGCATGTATCATCCTCGAAAACCCTAAAGTCAAAGTCAAAAACAAAGCATTTATTTCAAATAGGCACATAAAAGGCACTTTTGAACGTCAACATTTACATTTAAATAGAATTGATTCTAGTCGCCCCTTCCAAAAGGTAGTTTCGTATGGAGAAGAATGGGCAAGAAACTCCATCGTTACTCTTTTAAAATGTGTTACAATACTTTGTATACATTAATTATATAATTATATGTGAAGACGATGCACCTATAATAAAAATTACCCTACCAAAATAGGTAAAATGAATTTAATAAACGTAGCAATGATAAATAAGTTAATTAAGTGATAGATACACGGTGTTCACATATTTACAAACATTGTAAAAGTATACGATTTCCCAAATTATGTAACCAATTAATATGTCAGTGTGTGAGTTAAAGTAGTCACAGAATGTAAATCAATGTCATAAAAATAACAAACCATACAATTCAAGTAGCAACAAGTTTTAATTTTGTCTAGACCCTAGATTGTCCTGTGGAGCTGGACCAGCATGTTTCCAAGCATTCTTATCTTGGATATAATCCTCTAATATGTAATATGCTTGTTTACACAGTGAACTTTTTATATGAGTTTTAAATTTTCTTTCATTTAATTGCATTATATTACAAGGTATTTTGTTGTAGCATTTAACACAGTACCCCATAAAAGATGTATGTACTTTAGCTAATCTGAAAAAATGGTTGATCAATTTTATCTTTATCTCTTGTATTAAAATTATGTCTATCACTTATTTTATTAAAAAGATGTAGATTTTTTCTTACGTACATAATATTTTCATAAATGAATTGGCAAGGTACCGTCCTAATATTAATCCTTTTAAATAGTTCCCTGAGAGATTCGCGTTGACGTAGATTATAAATGGCTCTGACAGCTCTCTTTTGCAAAATAAAGATGGATTCAATGTCAGCAGCCCGACCCCACATTAAAATGCCATACGACATAATGCTGTGGAAGTAGCTAAAATAGACCAAACGCGCGGTTTCTACATCTGTTAACTGTCTTATCTTTCTAACAGCATAAGCGGCCGAGCTTAGCCGCCCCGCAAGAGATGTTATATGAGGTCCCCATTGTAATTTCTCGTCTAGCGTGATTCCCAGGAAAACTGTGTGATTAATTAATTCCAGTTTTTCTCCATTCAACATGATGTCACACTTGCTACTTCTTACATACGTACATACGTTTTTTTATTATATAGTACCAAATTATTTACCGTAAACCAATCATGGACCTGAAGAATAGAGCTATTCACGTCGTCAAGATTTTGTTACCGTCGGTCTATCTTGAATATCAATGATGTGTCATCTGCAAATAACACCATCTTCGGTTGATTTTGAAGTAATTGGGGTAAATCATTAATATAAACTAAAAAGAGGAATGGACCCAATATCGAACCTTGAGGAACGCCCATTGCCATTTCAGACCCTAATGAGTTTATGCCGTTTACTTGAACTGTAACTTTTCTATCTTTCAGGTATGATCTTAGTAAATCAAGAGCTGTATTTCTAATCCCATAGTGCTCTAGTTTCAGCAGAAGTGTCTGATGGTTTACGCAATCGAACGCCTTAGAGAGGTCGCAAAAGATTCCAATGGCATCTTGTGCTTCTTCCTCCTTGTGCTTCTTCTTAAAAACGTCATCCATGATAGAACATTTCACAATTTTCGCATCCAGTTTATGATGTTCTGTGTCTAAAACTAACTTTCTTGAAAGTAGCATTGAGCCCCCTCTATGTGTCTTTCGACAGAGATAGTTTTCAAACCAAACCATTTAAACATAAAGCAACTGCCTAGATGGTTGATGGAAAATTGTTTTTATAGTTTACAAGAATTTCTGCAACACAAAGAAAAAAAGTATTTTAAGTTTCCTATACTTAGCTATGTGGCGTTTGTTTAAATTTAATTAATTAATTTAACCTTTATAGAATTTATGTTAGACAGAGAAAATGTTACCGAACAAAAATGTTACCAACCTTTACTGCTTATTTGTAATTTAGTTGGATTGTGCAAAGTTGTTATGTTGATTTGAGAAAATAAAAACTTGTGTGTATACTTATTTATTATAACTTACATTTATCTTAGTTTAAAAATGATGTTAGAACATAGGTATGTTTAGGTTTATTTTTCATACTTATCGTATTACCAAAAGGTCCAAAACTAAAAAAAAAACAGCATTTATTTCAAATAAACGCCACATCAGTGACACATTTGAGTGAGCATCACAAACTCTCATCCGCCATCGCCAGGGCCCGGGCAGTGGGCACACTCAAATCAATGAAAGACGCACCCAGTAAATGGTAGCTTTAGAAGTAGGTGCATAGTGCTCACACATTTGCTATGTAATAATTACACAATACTAACTTCTTCTTCCCAGCTAAAGCACTAGGAAGTGGTGAAGGGTGGGCGTTTTGGGGGGACTGTCATATGATTTTGACGTTCAAAAAGTGCTGATTCTCAGCCTAATTTGAATAAGTGACTTTTGATTTTGATTTTGATAACCTCTTAGGTATTCATGTAAAATTAATTTGCATGCCGTAAACAAAATATGGACTGTACGTTAAACCACCTACTTTTACAACTGGTAACACCTATATGTTCTGCAAATAAATAAATAATAAGAAATAAATATCGTCTGACATTGCACACAGCACCATCTAGTTCCAAGTTAAGCACTTAAGGCTTGTGTTATGGATACCCACTGACCTCTATTATAATACGCTGGACTGGCTATCGCTATCAATTTCATGTGCCTATTTGAAAATCGCCATTTTGGCGCTGACGGCAGCAGTGTGGGGGAATGGAACTAATACTAGTGATGTATAACAAAAGGTTTGTTATCGATAAAAACTTTTCTGATATCGACCACAATGATAGAAATATTACCAACGCTATTGTTACAGATTTCCTATAAATTAAATTGGTTTAGGTAATTATTAACATGTAACATTCGTGTTGTCTTTTATACGTAATATGTTTTTAAAAACGTGAAATACGTTTTATAACATATGTTAAGATTTACTAAAATTGTAGATAATTGATTTAAAACAATATAGGCATATATTTTGTTAAATGTTACTAAAACACAGATAAAAAGACATGTCTGCACTAGTTGAGTACCTAACTAAACTAATGAACTATAGATAGTCGTAATAAGCAGATATTTTACGTAGAAAACATAACTTGAAATAGCAGTATCTAGTACTGTTTATGGACTGTAATAATAAGTATCACATGTCCGGTTGACCCCTTCCTTCCTTGTTCTCCTTAATCGGATAACAGTTCACTATAGGATCAATAAATAATAAAATTTTGTAAAATAGTAAATTACTAAGATAGAAATAGTAATTAATAAGATAATCCCTTCCTATAAAGAGTGCACAATAAGATATTATTACTAGTCAGATACCGCATGTTGCCATGTGATAAGAGACACAATAACTTTCTATTAGGTCTGTGATTACGGTAATTAACTTGTAACAACTTAATTACCGCAGGGGAGGGGGACAGGGAAATAAAAAAAGCATTCTCAAATCACATATTTTATTAAATTAAAAATTACTGTCGAGCCATTTTTTCAACGTAGTCCGTGACTGATGTTTTAAGAAACAGGCTTCCGTGAAGTGTTTAGAACACAGATAATGATACATTGTCGGAGTCCAGTTGACAACCTTCATATTTTTTAACCAAAGTTTGAGAGTGTAATCGGAGGGGAACCTGTAATTAAAGGAAACATTATAGTAGGTATGGGTAAAAAATTATATACATATATCTGTAATTATATAGAACACTTAATGAGAATTATGAATCATAAGTGTTAAATTATTTGTTATTGACTGTAATAATAATAAACCTTGAAGTGTTTTGCTATTATTAGAGATCATTATAATGTGCGTATCATTATTTTAACAATGATGAGCATGACTTTTGTTTTACATCATAATATTACGAAAGTATCGATATGAATTTTGACATCCCTAACAAAAGTTATTGATTATAAAAATGTTCGTAAAATCCCGTAAACTCGAATAGTTTACGTTTATTATTGTAAGAATACACTGTTTTAAGCGGTTTTCTAATAAGTATTTATGTTTTAGATTCACTTACTTGTGAAAACTGACACCACTGCCCTTTTCGTATCGTGTTTTACAATATACGCACGATTTCATGTTGGACGAACAATACAAGCTATGATACAATCACTGTCACTATTATAACACTTTAATCTAAATCACAATCACAGTAAACACTTTAGAAAACTTTTTATTCCGCAGAGACACTTAGCATAAAACCAACAAACAACGGCCATTTGCAATCTTATTAGTTCTCAGAACTCTCACGTCTGTCACTGGGGGCGCTTTGAATCGGCACAGCAAATAGCTGTCATTTTGTATGGGATAGCCAGTCCAGCGTATTTTAATAGAGGTCAGTGTGGATACCAGATGGTTGATACACTACTTAAATACATTTTTTTTTAATAAATAAATTATAAATAATTTAGCAAATAAATTATTCTTATTCTTATTAATCTCTCACATCCAAACAGACAAACCGACAAACAGACAAAAAATAAAGTAATGGCATCTGTTGATTATACTGATAAAGTATAATCAACAGATGCCATTTCTTTATTTTTACTACAACTATTTGTTTTCGAAATATTTTCAATGTTCAGAAACACCTCGTCTACACATTTATTATATGTATGTATAGATAAACAAATACGTAAGTCATGGAATCGTGGAACTGTCTTGTTCAGAAAATTAACTATAGATTTAAATGGTCCGTAAACTCAAATGAAATTCTCTGCGAATCGAGGAAGTTTGCCAATCTGCTTAACATAAAATGTCCCCGACCGTACATCAGCAATCCTCGCACACAGGTGGTGGTGGGCGCCGCCGTGGGCCTGCTGCACGTGCTGAACTGCGAGCCGGCGGCGCGCGCCGACCTCGTGCCCGGCGACATGGTGGTGAGCGCGTGCGTGGCGGCGGCGTGGCGCACGGCGCGCGACGCGGGCACGCTCGGCAACCACGAGCACGCGCCGCCGCACGACCTGCCGCCGCCCGTCTACAACTACGTGTCCAGCGAGCAGCAGCCGCTCACGTGGGGTACCGTACCGGTTGTTCTCGAGTGGGAGCGTATAGTAGGCCGCCCGCGCGCGACGCGGGCACGCTCGGCAACCACGAGCACGCGCCGCCGCACGACCTGCCGCCGCCCGTCTACAACTACGTGTCCAGCGAGCAGCAGCCGCTCACGTGGGGTACCGTACCGGTTGTTCTCGAGTGGGAGCGTATAGTAGGCCGCCCGCGCGCGACGCGGGCACGCTCGGCAACCACGAGCACGCGCCGCCGCACGACCTGCCGCCGCCCGTCTACAACTACGTGTCCAGCGAGCAGCAGCCGCTCACGTGGGGTACCGTACCGGTTGTTCTCGAGTGGGAGCGTATAGTAGGCCGCCCGCGCGCCCGCGTGCGGGCTAGGGGTAGCGATGATAATATGACCCTACAAATATTATTATAGTGGTTTTTATCAGCTGGATAAGAGTGGCCGAGAATCTAGTAAAATGCACTGTGATTGGAATGGCCTATGTCTAGCGTTGACTGCTGCAGGTGTGCTGATGATGATGAATATATATCACTATATCACGCCCGTATTCCACGAAAGGTATAAGAATGAACAGGGCCATATTTCGCCAGTTACATTAACGTAATAGGAGTAAGCCTATTACCATACACCAAACACAAATCCAGACACTGTAATTCTGGGAAATTCCACGTGGAAATAGTTGTCTGTATACTATACTTACTTAACTCTTTGAGTGTCCTTTTCTTTTCATTTACAAAACTCTTCCCTTTCAGAGAAATTCATGTATTACAACGAAGTGTACGGCTTGGAAGTGCCATCAGTCCAAGCTATCTACTACTACGTGTTCATCCTGACGTCATCCAAGACGCTGTACTCGCTGTACTGCTTCCTGCTGCACTGGATCCCCGCCTACATCATCGACGCTGTCGCCGTCATCATCGGCAAGAAGCCCATGTGAGTACCTCCCACCTCATTCTCGGCTAATACACTACGCTCTGAACGTATCTCCTAAATCTACTATTGTTTTACAAATTAAAAAGGTTATATCGTTTATCTTCGGCAGAATCGAAATAGGTTTACATTCGCTAAATCCGTCGCTCACCATTTTGTTTTAGCACATTCTATTAGTCTAAAGCTCTGGTTACACAGAGGCGAACCCGACGCGGGAAACGGGACGTGATCACGTGACTGCGCGCGTCGTTTGTTGAATGATTAGGAAGTCACGCGACTGTTCGCACCAGCCGGTCGATTCTGTAATAATCTCACCGTGATAACTAGGTGAAATGAGTTGTCGATAGTGTCAACCCCTAGCATCGGGTGGAATGATAGCTCACTTCACCTAGGTAGGTAATCACGGTGAGATTGTTACAGAATCGACCGGCATCGGCAGTTTGTTTCGGCGCGAGTGAGTGTTTTCTCCCACCTCACGCGGGATTCGCTTCGGTCTTTTGCAGAGCTTTATTTCGACTCTTCCGAAGATAAACAATGAAACCTTTGAACGTTGCCGCTGTCAAACTATATTTAACCTTTTGTTTATAATTGACCTGCCATAAAAGTTTACGGTTAGGTTTCCCCCAGGCCAGCCATTAAATTTTTCATTCCTTTTTCAACAGGTTAAGAAAAACCTACGCAAAAATAACAAAATTCTCCGAAGTGATGGCTTACTTCGCGACTCGCGAGTGGAAGTTCGACAACAGCAACACTCAGAAGTTATTCAGTGAGCTCTGTGCGGCTGACAAGAAGATGTTTGACTTCGACATGAGCGCAGTGGATTGGAACGAGTACTTCTACAACTACATCAGGGGCATCAGGGTGTACCTGCTGAAGGACCCCGTGGAGACCGTCCCCGCCGGCCTCAAGAAGCACAACAGGCTCCGGCTGCTCCACTACACCTTCTGCGCCATCTTAGGGCTGCTGTTCCTAAGGCTACTATGGGCTTTTGCCAGTTTTGTTGTAGGATTTTAGTTTTTTTTTTGTGAATTTTTGAGGGTGTGCAAGGTTTTTCTTTTTGTGATATATTCGCACGACTGGTTCGCAAAGTCGCTGTGAAAGGCAAATTTAGAACAAAGAAAGAAAGAAAGGAAATATTGTACTGTTCTTTCTTTATAGTATATAATGAAATTGCGAATGATTTAGTAAGAACAAAATATGAATGCACGTAACGTTATAGTAACGGTTTTAAAGATTTTGTGAAACATTTTTAGCAACAATCATGACATTTTAAGACTTTTCCAAGTATGGGTGCTAAATGAAACAAAGTATGCTATCACAATAGTTTTAAGCTTACATGCGTACAATCAGGGGAAAGGATTGTTTAGCAAATTGACTGTAACCATTTTATTTATTTGGTAAAATAAACGGTTACCTACATAGTATGACTATGTAACCGTTTATTTTCCCAAATCATTTATTCATAAACAAATAATTTTGTATCTGAAGTTAAACACAAAAACACAATTACAGCTGACACACTTAAATAAAAAGAAATAAATAAAATATATATTTGAATTTCATAGACACGTTACAATGTTATAGAATAGAACTTGAAACAAAAAGGGAGTAAGTATAGATAAATGTATAGCCAACAACATTTTCCACATAATATAAAAAAAATATTTAAACACGAACAGCGTGCGATTTAAATTACATTAAATGAAGAGTATGATTAGATTACACATAAATTGAAACTCAGACAAGCAAAAATAATAAACAGAGAAGGAAGATATAAGAATATTTATAATAGAAATAATGCTTTTAGAATGGTTGGCGACTTAGTTCTGTTATAATTTTAAGCGCAGTATAAATTTTCCAGCTGAAACAGAAAAGAACTCGATATCCCGGAAAATCTTATTGAACTGAGTGGTAAGGACCAAAATACCATAAATTGCCTGTAAATTTAAATCACAACTTACCTACTGTATTTTTATGACAGTCGTAAATGGACGTAGTGTGTCAGTCCGCTAAACAATTCATTTTCCTGACTGTACGTACAGACGCCAGCAGGTCAAGCTACCCGAAACTGTCAAATTTTCCCAATCAACCTTGAACCTTAATGCTTTAGCGATAAAGTTGAAAATCTATTAAAGAAATTTGACAGATTGTAGTAGCTTGATGTGCTGGCGTCTGTACATTAAAAAAATAGGGTCTGGCTAGAATAATTAATATTTTATAAACATTATACCCAAAGAAACGGGTCATTTTAAGTGTACGTTGTAAATAAAATAAAACAAACCTGGTGCAAAATATCCTCGATACTGTGCCTACTATTGTAAGTATTTGACTATTTTTGTTTTGAAGTCCTACATACATTTCTCTTGAATATTCTTCATGAGCACATCATTATTATCGCCGAAAATAGTAATGCAATTCCGGTGAACGGAAATGCCCTGGATGCGAGATGCACAGGACCTGTTGTCGTGGCGACACTTGGGAGGCAGCAGTGGACGTCTTCATGACGCTGAAGGGCATGCATGGCAATACTGCTCTAGGTGATCTCTTCGTTTTTAAAGAATATTTTAATTTCTGAAACTCATATCATTTGTGATACAGGACTATGTTTACGTTCGAATTTAAGATAAAATGCAAACTTGTATCGAGTTTGTGAATAAACATACTTGACAAATGCCATCTCTTAATGAGAGTAAATAATTCAGTGACAAATCGTTTGATGTTTTATTCGAAGTCTTATATTACTTAAACTAGATAGGACTTCAAGAAATTTATAAAAAATGTTTGATAATTTTGATCAAACACCGGCCGCCAGCAGCCGGCAGCTACTTTACACCTCTCCCTCATTTTGCCAGTTGACCTATAAGGTCTCAAGGGGACATGCTGCGGGCTGTTAGAAAAATATTCATGATGAAATTACAGCGACCGACTCCACGTCACCAGGTTGTCACACCAGTGTGACGACGAGTATTTTTTTTCCTGCCGTCACACCGTTCGTTTTACGGGTTTTTCCCAGTGGTCAGATTGGTGGTCAGACTAGTCTTTCCAACGGGAATTTTTTTTCCCGTTGGTCAGATTTATTTGACAGCTAGAAAAACAACAGAAAAAAAGTACAATGAAAGTAAAAACAGTTTTGCATTTTAATAGGTACATGTTAGAAAGCAGGCTAGAAAGTATTAGAGGAGAATTTGTTTTATGTTTAAAGAAATGTGATTATTGGGCGGATTTGAACAAAACCACAATTTTATCTTAAACGTTCTAAAAAATGACCAACATTCAATTCTCCATTAGTTAACATCATTTGTGAATACATTATGAATTCGTCTCTCATTACATTTTCCTTTGTCCGTTTATTTGTTATTTTCGTAAAATCACTTTTCAGTAAAATTCTCAGTAAGTTGATTATCCCGGGTCCTTTTCTTGTAATTTTTTTATTTAGTTCTTTATGCCAACTTTCTAAACAGTTAGTAGTTCTGTGCTTCTGCCCAAAAACAGACCAAGTTTGCTTGAAATTAGACTTTTCTAGCCACTGTTTTTGAAAATATTTTTTAAATTTTTGTATGTTGGCCGAATCAGGAGCATCATTAATTATATATTGCCAACCTTCATCCACTAAATGTGGCGGTAGTAATGGCAGAATTCCCGAAAGTGCAATTATGCGTTTTGTTGCTTTTGATTTTGTCAATTTTAATTTTTTTGCTTGCTTCCACACGTTGTGAGAAAAATGAAAATAGCAACCTTTTATTTCCGCACCAGGGTATACTTTTTTTAACGCATTAGAAACGGCAACTTCAAAATCCAGGGTAAACTGTTTTGGTTCCATATACGGCAGTTGTGATCGTAGCATGCTAAAAAGACTGATGTAGCTTTGTTCCGATCTATGGGACATCAATACATAAATTAATGGTATAATATTAGTGGTGTCAATGCTGCTTCCAATATCACCATGGATGCTATATAACTGTGAAAATGATGTAAAGGCCACGCTCTTAAATGTTCCGTCACAAAAGAAATGTTTTACTCGTTTTATATATTCCTTCGATTGCGGCGTACAAAAAACAATTATACGTGTTCCTTGGTCAATAAAATCCGCTAAAATGAAATTTTGAAATTCTTCAGGGATTTCAACGTCAATAGGGTTGTTATGAAATATTTTGGTAACTTTAGCGGCTTTATTTCGTTGACGGTACACCGTACTTTTAATAGATTGAAAAGACGGTATATTCGTTAAGTTTAAGCCGGAATCTTTTAATTTTGTGACATACTCTTTATAAATTGTTGACACTGGTTGAAACTCCTTGCAAGCTTGTTCCCGCATGTTATGGAATGAAACTTCTATGTCATTCTTGCCAACATCTTGAACGCAGGTGTGATTTTTTGACTTAATAAGTTGATTGCGGTTCTGAAAAAACATAGACACTTACTAGCGGTCGGGACCCGTATCTACATGCATATACCTATACCTACATAATAGTTGGGCATTGAGACGGACATGAGTTTGGCAATAAAGTGATCAAGGTATGACCAAGGATCTTGAACGTACTGCGAACTAAATAACAGAATTAACTCCTTGAGGTAACAACCAGTTTACTCACTTGAATCGTCACAGATCCCAAGCATCGCATTCTTTTGAACTGACCGCAAAGCCAAAATTCATTTCCGTTTGTGTACGTTTTGTTTTTATAAAATTGATATCCATTATAAAGCAAGACAACTCCACCCTTTCTATTTATAAAATTAAGATCCATAATACCGATACACATTACTCAACTTCTGGTTAAAAAATAGTATAGTACATGATGTGATTGACATTTCATGACAAACAGGAAAATTTTGTTTTATAAAACCATGAAACAACTTGCAAAGAATTTCAACCAGTGTCAACAAATTCCATGATGTCACAAATAAAACTAGTTTTATAACCTCTTCGTATTCAACAGTACTTTACTAAATTATGAGCTGATCTGACCAACGGGAACAAAAAATTCCCGTTGGAAAGACTAGTCTAACCGTCAATCTGACCACTGGGAAATACCCCGTTTTACAACACATTTTATAAATAATAGTGAGGTACCTAAGTATCTTTATCAGCCTATCTAAAAAAAGTACTCTGTGTTTATCAGTTTTCGGTGTTTTTTCACATCTATTTTTTTTTTTCTTTCATATTAGGTATCTTTCGAAGACAGAGACAACTACTTAACTCGCATAAAAGGTTAGGTTAGAATAGCGACCAGTATTAATTAATTATTAATTTAATTTAATTAATTAAATTACACAGTATTAATAAACTGTAGACGAGTTGTCCATTAAGTATTTCATACATAGTTGAAATATCCAATAACTTAAAAAATCATTAGATTAATCGTTCGTTATAGTGCGATTAATTTTAGTATAATCAAAATTAAGTAAGTAAAACATTACTTGAATCGACCAATTTGCGTTAGATATGATAGGTAGATGGGGATTTGTTTATTACAAGCACAACACTAATATTGTGATACAAAAGGTGTAGTAAAACTAGCGGTGCGCGGTGTGTTGACGAGGTAAAAGATATTCGTCGTCACACTGGTGTTACTAGTGCTCCTGGTGTGACGTGTGGTGGAAGTCAGAACTTCTCACTCACGACCATCTATATTACTATACTCTTTGCTCACGACTGTCGCTTGCGGCCACTACACCAACGAGACAATCCGAAACTCTAATTCAATTCTGACAGCGCCTGCAACCTTTATGTTCGCATCACAAACTTCGTGCAACAGATTGCCTAGCATATTTCTCAGGCGCTTTTTAACCTACCGCTTCGCTCCACAAAACGAATAAGGTAAAACTTCTTCCTCGTACTTTGGATATTATTTAGTATACTTTTTCCTAACAGGTCGAACATCGGTCCGCATATTATATTACTGTTCTAAAATTCATAATATTGTGATTTAAATAGAAAGATTTAAGTTCAGAGAAAATAATAAAGTTCTAAACCCAAGAAGTGTTACACAGTTATCAGGAATAAAAGCATTGTTCAGCATCAACATTCTCTTTGTTTTATTGAGCTCCCGTGGGAGAATACAATCAATCAAAAAAGGTGTTTAGAACTTTACCGGTCAACTACAAGTTCCCGCTAAAAGAGCGCATCCCAAACTATACCCACTTCCTACTTCTAGACGAACTCGGCGGCGCGGCGCGCGGCCCAGGGGACGCGGGCGGGCCGCTTTTAAACTTTAAAGTATTTAGTACTTATTCACTCATACATGTACTCCTTCTCCCTAATACAAGTGTCTATTCTTAGAAAAATAATTCGTCTTCTGCCAATGGTCCCCACACTTGTCAGCCCGCCGTCACCAATCTGTCACAGTCCCATACGTAGGTGTGATACGATGACACTACTGAACTCTTCCGATGAATTTTTACATCAGTTTTTTATTATTTAACATAGCAATGTGTGTGTTCAGTAAGAATATTGTCACCAAGTCGGGTCTGGTGCAGGTGCTGCCGTGCTCGGTCGGGCTGCAGTTGTTCGCAGAGGTCAACAACACCAGCGGGGAGGAGGTCTCGGTGGAGGTGCACCCCGACGAGTGCTGTCTTGAGGCCGACGACGCCAGGTGCAATGTCGTTGAGGTCGTCGGAAGTGCCTCTGATACTGTTCCTGAAGGTATGCTATTTTCATTGACCTTGGGTTAATTATACCTAAGTGGTTTTGTTCTAGTCACATACAGTCATAGGGGCGAGCCAATTGCCATGCCATATAATGGGCACGTGAATTCAAATGTTCATGTTTTATGCAATTCGCAGGTCAGTGTCAGGTTGTATAATGATCTAAATATATTATGATTCGCGTCCATAATAGAATACACAATTAAACAGACTAACACGTAAAGAATTATAATCACTCAAACCATCAACACAACTCTCTAAGCTTATTGAATGACTATTGTGAGAGGCAACTTGCACGCGACGCGCGAATACATAATACTTCATCTACCTAGCTCGGGACCTGAAGACCTTGTGTGGATGTTGTCTCATATTATATTATATTATTATTACTTCTTATAATTATGCATTTATTTTTTTCTTAATTTTTAAGGTTTATTCTATTAGTTGCTTTTATTAATACAGATTCCTTCCTAAGTATTCCTTATAACTATAAATTAATGGTTCAATGGATGCCCATGACTTCAACGTATTTCCCTTATATATATAGTAGTAATAGTAAGTATTCTATAATGTCTTGAGCCTTTAGTGAGGCTTTCGGCCCAAAACATTATTTAAAACAAAATATGGCTTTAAACCAGAATAGAATAGGTCTTTATTTGTTTAGAATGTAGGTACGCAAAAGTAAGTTGTTTAATTCAGTTCAGTTGTAAGTAATGCTTGAGTCGTGAGCAAGGTTCTGTAATACGAACGTCAGTTATAATTAGCTTGCTCAGCAAACATTGCTACATTGCTTTAAACTAGTTCTCTTATCATTTACAGGAGCGACGTCGACCCTGCACCTGGTGGCGCCGCTGCTCGGCCTCTACGACCGCAAGGGGTTCTGTACCATCTACGTCGACTACAACTCCAAGTCTAGGCCGAACAAGTTCATTCGAGATACTATCAAGATAAAGTTCGATACAACTCTACAGAAGTCGAACGTGCCGGACGACGCCAGAATATGCAAACATATAGACGAGGACCCACTGAACGACTGCAAGCCGGTATATTGTGACACCTATTACAATGGCAGGAAGTCTTACTTCAATGTGTTGAAAAAACGTTGCGTAGAAGTACCCGCTTGTTTGGCAAACACTAACACTGAAACCCCTAAAAGTGCATACAATCCCATTTCGAACAAATGTGTCAATAAGCCAGCTATAAGCAAGGAAGATATTAACTTTATCAAAGCACTGACAGGAGGGAAGGGGAGGCCAACGAAAGATATACTCATCATCAAGACGATGGGTAAAAACTGCTCGGAGTCGCCTAACAATATGGTAGAGGACTTCAAATCGAATACCATGTCGAAGATCGTAGGAGTGAAGACGACCACACGGCCGCGTACAATTTTCAGCTCCAAAAATAAACCGAAGCTGCCGCCGACCATTCCCAGGTTCAACTGTTTAGTGAAGTACGTGATGACCAACAAGCACACGCTGCTGGCGCTCAGCGGGGTCATCCTCGTGCAGTGTTGCTTCATCTGCACCATGGGCTACTGCTTCGCGAGAAGTTGCGGCTGCTGCAAAAAAAAAGAAGTTGTCAACAAATTCTTCAACTACCACCAGGACGCGTCCGTCACCACGCCGCTCATCTGCACCAGTAATATCGACACAGAAACAACTGACTTCCAGTACCTCAGCGAGTCTTCCAACTACATCGAGAAGAAGATCAGGTGTTACAAAGCCTGCCAGAAGGAACGGAAGACCAGCTGCAAGTTGAGCATGTCAGATGATATACTGTCCAAGTGTATCACGAGGCGCGACTGGCATCGACTACCGTGCTCCGAGACAATACCCGAAGTGCGCATCGACGATGTTCTAAACGCAAGTGATCACAAAGAGATATTAGAACAAGGAAAGCTGACCGACACTAAAGTTAATTTCCAAGATGAAATACGAGATGCTAAAAAGCCTAAATCTGTAAAGAGTATCGTGAACAAAGTTGGAAGCAGAAGCAATGGCGGAACATTAAGCGATTCCTCCGAGAAAGTGATCAGATGTCACGGTTACAACTACGAGGACAGCCCCAACGTCATGGGCTTCAAGAAGAGTGGTCAGGGCAAGACTTTTGGTATTTACAAACAAGAGAAGAATACTGACTCTGTAGACCAAGGAGCCCAGGCTTACTTCTCCAATTACTCGAGCGATGACTTCGTATCGGAGAGAGATATGTTGTTCATCGGCGACAACGCTTCCAAGTATTCGTTCAGAAGTGAGTCGAGCGCAAACAACTCTTCTCGCTCGAGTAAAACATCGAAGAATAATGTGATGTGGAATTTTATACCTTTATTATCCCGGAAAGGTAAGGGGCCCTCGTCAGACCCCGGTCTGAAGAATTCCAAGCCTGATCTTGATTTAGAGGTTCCGCACGTCTCTCGCGATTCAGTGTGCTCCTCCTGTAATGACTCCGATCTCTGCAAGGACTAGAAACGAATCAAGGATTCCACTAGTTCTCTTTAGTATATTTTTGTAGAATATAGTTGTTATACACCTCATGAATGACTTATTATTATTATTATTATTTTGTACTATCCTTACTAACATTATAAATACAACAGTAACTTTGTCTGTTGTTTAAAAGGCTTCCCTCTCTAAAAAGATGACCATACATTTAATTGAAAAGTAGGTCACGATGGAAATGTTAAGACTACATAATATTACGTTATCGACGGAATGCACGTACTCGTATTATTAGACTCTGACTCATTTAAGTTGATCCTGAAAAAGCGCGGCAAATACGTCCTATTCCTCCGGTATTAAATGATAAATGATTTTATTTCTGTAAGTAGGTTTGAACAAACACTTTTACACGTCAATCATATTTTTTTTAAATTAGATGAGGTCGGCGTTTCCTATCTGACTACTCTGAGAACTCTACTAGGTACTTGACTCTGTTTTCCCAGGTGTTCTAAAAATGCTACCGTTCACTCGTTCTTCATTATTAATTCCTTGCTAACTCGTTTGAAACAGAATAATAAAACATAAAATACGTAGGTACCGAAGTACTTTATGTACATAGGAATTCGTTGTTATTCTTATTGTTATGATTGTACACTTTTACAAAGACAATGTTACAATCTTATAAGGACAGCACATGTCATGTACACCGAAATAATTATGTATACAGAGTTGATAAGACAGAGGGGCATTAAATTACACTACGTATACTATACCAGTCTTACCACAAAAAAGTTAGACACGCTTTAGACACGTGTTTAACAAGTGTTTAGCAAAAGTGATACCACAAAACCATGTTTAGCTATTGTTTAGGGTTAGACATGTGTTTAAATTTAAACAACGACAATCCCTTGTTTAGCACGCGTTTAACTTTCTCTCAGTAAGTCAGTACGTAGGTAAATTGCAATGGATTTCTTCGATTATGCTGATTTTAATGATTTGGACGACATTGAATTTATGGATAACTATCGTGATCAATTGTACCGAGTGCGAGTGAATCCTTTCGAACATTACAACGAATATAACTTCAGAAAACGGTACAGGTTCAGTAAAGCTTTCGGAAAAAAAATTATTGACCTAACAAAAGATGATATTCTACATGATTCTCGTGGTAGGTGCTTAGATCCTCAAATTCAAGTTGCCTGTGCCTTACGGAACTGGGCCCGCCATCAGGTAAGCGCCCTTTCGTTATTGTCTTAAGTTTTTATCGTCATTAGGTACCGGTTGTCATTGTACAGCTTATTTACTGCTGTTTTACTTTTCAGATACAAGACGATACCGGTGACTTACATGGAATCTCACAACAAGTTGTAAGCAAGACTTGCAAAAATGTTGCTATAGCTTTGGCAAAGAAAGCTCACATGTTTATTAATAACATGTTTATTAATTTGATTTAATAGTACTTATTTTACATTTTCCAACTAAGTTATTCTGTAAAAACCATTAAAACAAAAAAAATCGATAGGAAAGAGAAAGGATCAACAAATTAAATCAACTTAAAACGAAACTTGTCTTAGGGTTGCCAAATTAAAACAAGCGTACGTCAATTTAGGCAGCGTTTTGCTAAACAAATGTTAAACATGTACCTATTTGTGGTAAGAAATTTTAAACACTTGTTTAAGCAGTGTTTATCTCTTAGACACTGTTTAACTAAACAGTTGTTTAAACGTTGTTTTATTTATTTTTTGTGGTAAGAGGGGTCGTGTTTAGTATTAATTCGATATGGTATAAAAATAAAAAGCACCAAAAATTAGTTTTTTTTTTCAATCAAACTAAATAGCTTACAAATCAGAGTAAAACGCAACCACCCTTTGTAAATAAATTTAACTGACCTTAGATATCTTGGTAACAAAGCGGCAACGTCGCGCGCGCGCCGAAGTGCTGCGAGTGTTACCTCGTGTTAAAGCGGGCGGCCGGTGGGGGCGCGGGCTTAGGCGGCATAGGCCTCCACTCGCGCTGGCTTTTATGTTAGTAAGGTTTTGAAGTACGCGCACAAATCAATCACAACAAAAAGACAATTTTTTTTAATTCTCGATGTGTCCTCCATTCACATTAATGCACAAATTACAGAATATTGTTACCTATTTATTTTTCTAATTAAATCACTGTCCGTTGCTAAGCAGTTTGTGAAATGCCAAAATAATCCTAATTTTTAGTTCAACAATTGTATTTACTTTTGAGGCATACACTTCACCCTTAATGTACCCCCACAAAAAGAAATCCATGGGAGTGAGGTCTTAAACTTATTTAGTGTCCTATCACAATAACAAACTAAAATCACAATTGTCAGCGCGGAGCTCGACAAAACAAAAGTGGCGCAGGAGCTTCCGTGTTACGAAACATACGTTCCGAAAGGATATCGTCGGTGCGCGCCGGCGCACGGTGGGCTGAAAATCAGCTTTCATAGACTTAGGGATTTCAATCTGCAAGTGCCTGATTTTTTGCCGGATATCGCTTCTATTAGTTGTTACTATATTCAAAAATGACACCCGAGGTAATTCTGCACAAAAACAAAGGAATTATAATTTTTTTACGAAAAATTTGTATGAAGCTAGTATGAAAAAGTTAATTATCTCGCAAACAGCAAGGAAAACCGTAATATCCTTACAGGTGGTTATAGTACTAATTATTTATGATTTTTTGACATATGCCATATAACGGTTATCGCTGCTATTTTTTTTTTTAAATCGTCAAAATATTTTTATTTATTTTTACACATGAAACGGTTCCTTTTAGTGTTAGTCACTAAAAGGAACCGTTTCATGTGTAAAAATAAAGTGTAAAAAATTAAGAACATTGTTAATTATGAAGAATTTTAGTAACCCAAATATTAAGACTATATAAAAACAGAAAAATATTTAAAAAAATAGAAAATATGAAATCAAATATTAAACATTTTCCTTATGACTGTCATTGTCGGTCTCCAATTCTGAGTCAGAATCCAGATTGGATATATCTAAAAACTCGAACTCACTTTCCTGAAACTGAATTAAGTCGAGAGTTTCAGCAAAAAAGCTCTGCTTTCTTTTGGCATCTAACTTAGGCCTATGTGCACTTAGGAAAGGATCCGAAGAAACAATAAGCATATTTAAGATTTCTTGATTAGAATCTTGCCTGCTTCTTTTCCGCGAATGATGTTGCCGGAACCTCCTAAAATCTTTGTTTCGAGACTCTGAGGCTTCTTCCGAGAGAGTCCCAATCGGCACAACATCATTTTTCTCGATTATGTCAGCCCCGTGTATTAATAATTTATGTACGGTTGACGACATGTAGTAGCAGTCGTACAATTCCACGTACTTTTCTGCTGTTTTGCGGGCAAAATCTTTAAATTTTATTACACGGTCGATCTTCTCGCCAGATGTTATCGCTTGCAAAATCACAGGAAATCTTTTAATAAGATCTTCGTCCAACCCGGTAATAGCTGCAGTTTTATTGGGAATCTCGAAAAACTTTCTTGCGGCTTTGCTCGGCTCGGGAACCAACCAATGACGGGAATACCCGTCATTGGTAGTTCCCGAGCAGAGCATAGATTGTTTTCTGTTCTGCAACAACTCTTTGTCTTCATTACTTCTCGCTGCCCACCGTTTGAAGTCGAGCCTGTACGCAATATGTAACAGACATTCGATACAATTAATACGTGCGTGTAGAGATGACAAGCCAAATTCGTATATGTCAGCACACAGTCTTTGATGTTACAACATCTAAGTGGTTCATTTCCGTAGGTACGTGCAGACTTTGGCGTCGATCATTGTCATCATTAGTTGATGAGTCACCATGTTATTATTAATGCACTCTGTGGGGTTAAGGGCCTCAATTTCATCATCCATTTGTCTTTTGAAACCAATGACAACTGCTTCGCTCTCCTTTACAAAAGTAAACTGAACTGGACGACAATACAAAGTTGAGCATGGTTTTGGGTTCGTCCATACAGTATTATCTCCATCTGTCAGTTTTAGTGGCACCAAGGAGGTCATGAAAATGCTTGCATCATCTTGCTCACCCTCCATTTTCTGCTTGTATCGGCTTTGGCTGGAAGCACCATCAAATCCCCACTTGGATATCAGCTTTAGCTGCTTATTTTGCACATCCGCATAGTCAGAAAGACTTTGAAAGATCCTCGTCACCGTGATCTCAAGTAAAGCTTGAAGTGTAATCCTAGCCGAGGAATCCGTAACTGACACTGATTGCTTCGGAGGGTAGCAATCAAGCTTACTTTGTTGCACTTTATAGTAGGATGGATAAACATCCTTAGCACCTTCCCGAATGGCAGCCTCTCGCAAAGTAATATATTGCCACTTTGACAGTTTTTATGAAAGAAGCAATCCAAGCGCTTTCTCTGGTGTAAATATGACTTTTTTCATTGGTTTCTTAAGCGTTTCTTTAATTTTAACGGCTGCTTCAGAATTTTTCATCATGTATTCGATCACAGATGCGATATCCTCATGCCCTTCTTCTTTTAAACGCGCTGCAGCTGCATATGCCAATTCACTGGAGTCTTCGCCTGTATGATCATCAGATCTTCTCTTTTTCTGTTTACTTCCCAAATCTTCGAATGGTTTTCGGGACCTTTTTGTCATTGTTCCAACGCGAACGGACAATGATGCCGACAACGACGGTTCTTGAGAGTCTGATTTTGCTCTAAGTATCTCATCAACAGTTGGTCCTTGAATAACTAAAGTTTACACACAACTTGGCCAATCAATATTTGCTTACAGCCAATTTCCGTACAGTCTTCTGAAGTGATCAAGGAGTCGGTTGGATTCTGATGGATCTGACTCAGAATTGGAGACCAACAACGACAGTGATAAGGAAAATGTTTAATATTTGATTTCATTTTTTCTATTTTTTAAATTATTTTTCTGGTTTTATATAGTCTTAATATTTGGGTTAATAAAATTCTTCATAATGAACAATGTTCTTAATTTAGTCACTAAAAGGAACCGTTTCATGTGTAAAAATAAATAAAAATATTTTGACGATTTTTAAAAAAAAAATTGCAGCTATAATCGTTATATGACATATGTCAAAAAATCATAAATAATTAGTACTATAGCCACCTGTAAGGATATTACGGTTTTCCTTGCTGTTTGCGAGACAATTAACTTTTTCATACTAGCTTCATACAATTTTTTCGTAAAAAAAATATAATTCCTTTGTTTTTGTGCAGAATTACCTCGGGTGTCATTTTTGAATATAGTAACAACTAATAGAAGCGATATCCGACCAAAAATCAGGTACTTGCAGATTGAAATCCCTAAGTCTATGAAAGCTGATTTTCAGCCCACCGTGCGGCGCACTGAGGCCCCACTTACCGATCGCAAGGATCTAGAATGCAAAACCATAATATTTTTGTATGCACATAAAAATATTAATCTGTTTAAAAAGTACAGTGATATCCATAATTTAAATACTAGGAACAAACACAAATTTGTTGTTCCTACTACCAGGCTCAAGAAAATAGGTGGCTCGTTTAGATGCCAATGTATACGTTTTTATAATAAACTTCCTAGCCACATTCAAGCACTAAGCCTTAATAAATTCAAATCTTTTATAAAAAGGAAACTATGCCAGAATGCCTATTATACTGTCAAAGACTATATTGAGGACAAAAAGGCTTGGGATTGAGTTGCTCCAATAAAGCACAGGCAATGTTAATTTATTTTATTTCGCTAACTATTTTTACTTTTAATCTTTGCTATAAGTATCTATACTTATTTACATATACAATGACACTAATATTTACTGTATAAAGTATTATATTATTTTAAATTATTGTGAATGTGAGGACTATGTGTGTTTTTGTTCCAGTTTTAATCATGTTCTGGCAGTTTGAGTAGCTGATGCGGCCTACCCAAATGTCCTTTCTTTGGTATTGTTCGTCGAATCGTTGAGCTCCTTAAGTTCTGAGTTGAGCTGCACGGTTACTGACAAAGGCGTGCACTGACTGGACAGGTCCACTCAATCTGTGTGGTTCTTTCCTCAAAAGACCATTTCAGACACAAATCTACATGGTCCTCAAAGATTATTATAATATTATTCTAATTATTGTGAATGTGAGAACTATGTCGGTCATTGTTTTTTTTTATTTATTTTTGTATTTTTCTCAGCGTAAACATGATCTGGCAGTTTGAGTAATTTATGCGGCCTACTCAAATGTCCTTTCTTTGGTATTGTTCGTCGAATCGTTGAGCTGCGCGATTACTGACAATTGCGTGCACTGACTGGACAGGTCCACTCAATCTGTGTGGTTCTTTCCTCAAAAGACCATTGCAGACACCGATCTACATAGCCTTTACATGATCTGACCAAGATTTTGTCTGGACTTTAAAAGAGACTGTGACCTCTGAGTTTGTTTCGGCCTTTCTTCTCAGAGTAGTCAGATAGGAAACGCCGACCTCATCTAGTTTAAAAGAAAATATGATTGACGTGTAAAAGTGTTTGTTCAAACCTACTTACAGAAATAAAATCATTTATCATATTTCTATTTCTTTTACGCGCGGGATGTTTTGCTATGATTGTCACTCTCGTAATGAAAGTGCAAGCTTGTGTGTATTTATTGCTTTCTTGTTTGCATTGCCATCTTTTTTGCGAAAATATTGGGTTGTACTTGTGACTTGCCTCAGAGCGGCAACAACGCATCGTAGGTTATACTCAGATTTATCGTTTTAAGGTGCATGATCTATGCGTATAGACATAATCAGCTGTTAGAAAAGATACATCGTGTTCAGACGGGGCAAAAACTTAAAAAAAATCATTTGTGACTAAACTACTGCTCCTATTTAATTGATTTTTGGTACAGAGCTTGAAAATGGTACATAGTTTAAGCAGTTTAAAGGAAAGCCCCCCTGTCATATCAACTCGTTTAAGCAACAGTGATTGATAAAATGTCTACCAAATACTGTCACTGGGTCTTAATTAAATCTTCCTCTTCCAAAGCAGTTAATTTTTTATCAATTTTGTACGAGCTGCATTGCGATTCTGTAACCATCTCACCGTGAAAACTTAGGTGAAGTGAGCGTGGAGTGAGCTGTCAGTGTCATCCCACTGATGCTAGGGATTGACCAAGCATTATACTTACAATCATAATCGAGATTTTAATAATATTTTTTATCCAAATTCTATTGATCATTTTATATTATTTCAAAGCTAGTATGTAGAGTGGCTAAACAATACTATTTTGATGGTTTTAAAATAAAATAGCAAAACAGAAATTCAGTTAGAAAGTCAATGCTGTTTTTTTTGTGTTTGCCTTAGGCGCAAGAGCGTCACGCACAGAACTGTAAATAAAATATAAAACATCAAGTTGAAGACCGCTACAAGAAAAGAAACGCGTATCGACATTGTTTGTAATTATGAACGAAGTGGGCTCGATCATTTTTCCATTCATACAAGGAGTAACTTTGTCGACATAATTATGCAGAAAAGCATAACAACTACGAGTATGCAGGATATAAGAGCGAGCAAAGCGAGCACACTTGCGACACTCGCGAATCGCGCTTACTTCACCTCGCCGGTGGTTTTGAGATTCGGGTGATGTGATCACGATCACGCCGCGCTTGCGCGTTAGGCACTGGCAATATCACATGGAGTTTTTTTACTTACTTACTATGTAGGTAGGTACCTACTTATTTACCAACGTCCAATAGATAGAGGTCTATTAACCTATCGTTGCCAATAATAAAAGAAAATCTATCAAATTTTCATCGTCAATACTAAACAAGACTAAAAATGTAAAAAAAGAAAATAATGTAAGTGTAGGTTCGTTGGTGCGGTGTTAACGAAATAATAGAACGAAGGTACACAGGAAAAGAAGAATAGTTTATTTCACAGTATAGTTCACTCACAGTCAGTTACACAACACACAAGAGTTCCATAGAAGAAGAAGGAGTGATAGAACGATAGTGGATAGCAAAGAACAGAAATTATGAAAGCTTATTAGACTCGTGTATCTACTTAAGCGCGGCGAAGCTAGAAATATAATTAGCGTGTGATAGCATACGTAGCGGTCAGCGGACTGGCGTGGCGGCGCGGGCGCGCGGTCAACATGCGTTAGGTTTTTTTTTTTTTTTTTTATGGCGCCTACCTCTCCGCGCAAGGCGGAGTCTGCGAGCTAATTTACCTCGGACATAGTCCAAGACCTTATTTGCTATTCGCGAACCCCGGCGTAGGTGTGAGATGGAACACCGGGGTGGTTTTTAGTCAGTAAGAGTCTGACAGACCCCGTCGCCTGCCCCAGGGCGGCGGACATCCACAAGGATTTTCCACCCCGGAAACAAAAAAAAAAAAAAAAAAAAAGGTTAGGTTAGGTTGGGGTGCCTGGCAGAAAACCTCCCCGAGTGCTCAGTGACTGCTGGTCCTTTTGTTTTCTTGAGGACGAGCAGGCGCTGGGCCGGTGCACCCTGGGTGCGGGCAACAGTCTCCTCGTGAGGGGTGGGAAAGAGGAGATTGTTGTCCGTGGCGAATTTCTGCCGGAGCGGAGGAGTCGCTCCCGAGGGCTCTCTATCTGCACTCTGCAGCTGCAGAGTGCAGGACTAGGGAGCAAGGTGGGGTAGACCGCGGGCCGTTTTATAGTCCGCGGTCTAGGGGTCTCCGCGGCGTGTACGTCGCGGTGCCTGAGGTGGGGAAGACCGTGGGTTGCTCCTCAACCTGCAGTCTAGGGGCATCCGCGGCGAGGCGCTTGAGCCACGGTGCCGGGTAGGTTAAGGTAGTTATAGGTTAGTTTAGGGGAAAAAAAAAAAAAAATTATTAAAAATGAAAAAAAAAATATAGGGTCAGGTGGTAAACAGTGGCCCAGTAGTACACAGTGCACCACCACTCATATCCCGAAAACGCGACGTTGCCAAACCGTACTGCAAACGCGAAACAACTTGCCTTCTACCACCTCCCGCACTCCCCAGTCGACGTCGCGCTCCCGCCTGTAACGGTCGTACAGTGCATTGTTTTGTCGTTGGAGCCCAAAAAAGTAAGTACACGTGTTTTCATTTATTTTCTTTCTAGAATCGTTGTATATTTAGTTAAATTATATTGCACCGTTTCCATGTGTAAAGTAACTATTCCTTAATAACTTAGACATAAAAATATCCTTTGAATTTGGTATGTGTAATAGTTATGTAACCTTATAGGTTAAAAAGTGGTGGCTGCACACAGTGGCTCAAAATCATAGGGTACACAGTAAACCATGGTTCACTGTGTACCAATAATTTTGTTCATTATGTCCGATATAATTTATGCATAAACTTTTCAACTGTGATTGTAATCAACAAAAAAAGGCGTTAATAGAAGATCTAATAATAATAATCTTTTTGTTTTAGAATGGGTCGAACTAAAAAATATTATTACGTCGCAAAGATTTTAGAAGAGTCTAATGAACCGGGATATGACTATTTTGTATCCTATTTAAAACTAAAGAGTAAGGTTTTTTATAAATTTGCTGAACCTGTGGAACCAGATATGGCAGGAGTTTGGAACAATGACGTAAAATTTATACTTCCTGACCCTAAAGTTGAAGGCAGTAGTCAAGTAGCAAGCAACTTGTACATTCCCAATAAATTTGTCACTTTTGTCTTTTCCTTTTTGATTTTGTTGGAAAACAGTTTATGTAGATTTTGTTCTTTTTGAAGATTTTAATGTCAGAAGAAGATTAAGAGAGATTTAGGTACTACCTTTAAAGATTATTCGTTTCATTAGTCTATTATGTTTATTTTGTTATTTTTGGAGATTATTTATTTCAGAAGTAATGTTGATTTTGATATTTTTTAAGTTTTAAAAGACTGGTAATAACGTTAAAGACTGTTAATTTTAAGTAATACTGGTAATTGGAGTGTTCCTTACTAGATTTGTATGTTAAATTGTGCCTAATAGTTTGTTTTGTGATTGTTGCTGACAAATACAAATATATAAACAAATTATTAAATATTACATTACTATAGTTTTATTTAACGACATTTCTATCAATAAATTTGTTTAAATATGCTATAAAGGTAGGTAATTAAAGTGATGGTTCACTGTATACACATTGGTCCACTGTCGACTCAACCCCGATTCACTGTGTACTTATACTGGTACACAGTGAACCATTCGCCATCTTTTAAAAAAAACAATATTACCAATAAACTATTACAGCCTTACAAATAAAAATGTGTTATACCGCATCTATTCCATTCTTATATCAAGTATAGTTATACCAGTAATAAATTAAGAATATGTCGAGAATATTTTTTTACAAATAAACCAGGTATATCTCGGGTATAACAATTCTTCCGTTATGTCAAGATGCACCATTTGGCTACAACGCGAACAAAGAGAAACTTCTAAAAAAAAATGAATTTTGTGTATAACAACTGTATCCATCCATTTGTCAACTTGAGTTAACTTGACGTTTCTCGAGTTCTCGACTGTTTCGTTCGATTCGTTGCGTACTGAGTCAATGTATTTTTGTTGATAAAGAAATATAATTGAATGTCCGCAGCATCATCTTGCATCTGGAAGGGATGAATAAGAAACGATAACACAGCAGGACTGATACAACAGATAGAAAATTACTTGTATGAGTAGGTGAAAGATCTTACCTGATTACGTCCCCAGTACATCAAAACAGGCAGTATTTGCAAAGCAGAAGATAATCCACCTCCGCGCGTGTCCACATTGAGAGATCTACCAAATAATTGGTCTAAAATGTTATACCACCTTTAGAAAATCGATATTTTAACCGGAACTGCTCATCGCTATATAAATCAAAAGGATTTTCTCTTTTTTTTATACTTTACCTTTTCTTTGAGCCTGCATTAGAGTTATCATGTTATTTACTTGTTCTACTTATTTTATTGCATTTAATTCCATTGTAATGAAAATGAGCGTAAAAACAATCACAAACCGTGGTATTTTTATGGTTATACTAGCTTTATACAAGGGTGAAGGCGGGAATAACTTCGGAATAACAGTTGTATGAATAGAAATGTCAACGCTATATTTGGTATAAGCTATTCTTTGTTTATTTGTAGACATTTTGCTTATTCTTAGTTAATTCTCGAGTATATCTGTTATACCACGTTTATTTGTGAGGCTGTTAGAATTGGTGCTGAAATTGATACAAAACAAAAGCAAAACAAAAGTTTAATAAATTTCCTTTCGTTTAATGCCAATAGTCCTTAATTACATTCACGTACGGTGGATTTATAAATGTTCAAACTTTTAGTGGTTCACTGTTTACCATTGCATCCTATATAATATATTAAAAAAGAAAAAAAAATATTAGATGAGTAGCTAGTTTGTAGATACCGAGCAGCGGGCGGTATATCCTGCACCAGAGGCACCCGCGGGCCTCGGGAGGATCAAATACCCTCCCAAAAAGAGCGGCCGCATCGCCTTGGGGAAGCGATGTGCGTACCACCCATGTATAATATGGAAATGTCGAAAATTATGAGTGATTTGTCGTGCGACCCGGCTGACGCCCGGCGCTCGCAGGTACCCGGGCCTGCGAGTGATAAATTGGTTACCGACGGACGCGCAGGGGTAGGCGACCAGGCCCCTGTTGCTGATAATATTACTGGAAACAGTCATTTAAAAATATTGACGGAGGGCCGTGTGGACCGTCTTCCGTTAGGAAACGTCCACGCGACCCTGCTCTGGTGGGAAGTGGGTCGGTGGATCTGTCCTCAGATGAGGAAGGCCTGCTGGCCCCGAAGTTGTCGACCGCGAGGAGAGGTCGGCAGGCTTCGAGGGGGGTGAGTGCTTCACGGCCGCGGAGGGACGCACAGGGTAGGTTCGTGCGCCCCAATACTCCGGCGGCCAGCGAAGCAGAGAGTGACTTGGGGGTCACTACCGAGGACCCTGGTGGCGAGAGTTGTGCCTCGCTAGGGAGCTCAAAGGCGGAGCTCAACGCCACCAGAAGAGAGCAGCGCAAAGCCGTCGCGGCCGACGAAGTGTCGGAAATGGCCCGACGCGCACGCGAGCGACGCGCTGCTCTAGCCGCGGAAGGGGGGGAACCATCTGCGGTGGCCCTAAGTCAGCTTGCCTTGGACGGGGTGGACCTAGTCCTGAAGGTTGCCACCAAATCCGGCAGCCTGAAGGGCACGTTCACCCGCGGTCTGAAGGAAGCTGCCGCGGACATTAAGGAGGCGGTGGGCATCCTCCTCAACAGGACGACCTCAGACGAGGTCGCGAAGTTGCAGGAGGAAAACAGCCGTCTCCGAAATGATTTGGAGGACCTCCGGCGACAAGTCGCTGCGCTGAGCGAGCAGCAACAGCGACGTACGTCAACTGATGCCGCATCGGTAGTGGCCCCGGCTCCCGCACCGAGACCGGCAAGCGCTCACACCGACGACGAGATCGAGCGCATTGTCCGGCTCTGCATGCTTCAGTGCGGGAGCATGGTCAATGCTCGTATGGAGGCGATTTCTCGGCGCCTCCCTGCGGAAATCCTCCGTCCGCCCCTAGCGGCCGATACACGGCGGAGGGCTGAGGAGCCGCCGAGACCTGCGCCTCGGAAGGGGAAGCCCGCGGAGGGTGTAAAAAAGCCCGTGGAGGGAGCCCCATCAAGCGATCAGCCCACGACTGTCGGGTCTAAGGGTGAGACCTGGGCGACAGTCGTGGGCCGCAAGAAGGCCCGCAAAGCTGCCAAGGCGGCCTCAGCAACAGCGCGCGCCCCCGGCCGAACCGCAAAGGCGGTTGCGCAGCCTGTGCGGCGGACTGCCAAAGGCGGTCGCAAAGGACCGGCGATACGTGCTCCGTGTTCTGAAGCTGTGACGCTCACGCTACAGCCCGGAGCAGCGGAGCGCGGCGTAACGTACCAGTCGGTCATTGCCGAGGCCAAGGCCAAGATCAAATTATCAGATCTTGGTCTTCAGTCCGTCACCCTCAGGCAGGCTGCCACGGGTGCGCGGCTGTTCGAGGTGGCTGGTGCTGCGAGCGGCAGTGCCGAAAAGGCGGACGCTCTGGCCGCCAAGATGAGGGAGATCCTCAGCCCTGAGGACGTCCGGGTCTCCAGGCCAATGAAAACCGCAGAGGTGCGGATTGCTGGTCTGGACGATTCCGTGACCTCTGAAGAGGTGGTGACGGCCGTTGCCCGAAGCGGAGAGTGTCCGCCGGACAAGGTGCGGGCCGGCGATATACGCACCGACGCCACCGGACTCGGCGTAGTCTGGGTTCGGTGCCCTGTGGCGTCGGCGAACAGGATCGCTTTAAGCGGCAGATTGCTGGTTGGCTGGGTTGCAGCGAGGGTGAAACTCCTGCAGCCCCGGGCTTTGCGGTGCTTCCGGTGCCTGGAGAAGGGGCACGTCCGGGCAAAGTGCACCGCTGAGGTTGACCGTAGTGACCTCTGTTATCGCTGCGGTCAGCCCGGCCACAAGGCGGCCCAGTGTTCCGCGGCGCTCAACTGCAGCTTATGTTCGGCTGCAGGGAAGCCAGCGGGACACAAAGTGGGCGGAGGGGCCTGTGGCGCGCCTGCCAGCCAGGCCAAGAAGAAGAAGAAGAGGAGCTCTAAACCTGCCGGGGAAACCTCGCCGCCCACGCAGGCTAGTAGCTCCGCGGTCGACTCCCGGCCTAGGACCGTTGCCGAGGGAATGGAATGTCAATAATGGCACAATTCCATTTCCTCCAGGGCAACATCAACCACTGTGCCAGAGCTCAGGATCTTTTACTCCAGAGCATGGCAGAGTGGTCGATCCACGTGGCTGTGGTCGCCGAACCGTACTTCATCCCCGCCCGTGACAACTGTGAGGAAGGAGGAAGAAGACCTCACTGGCACCTCATATACATTAGTGTCAATAGACAGTGGGGATTTAACTCACGCCTGGGAAGAACTATTCGAAAAGGAACCTACAGAACTAAATCGGTTGACTGCCTGTCTTGTGTACGCGAGTATCTTTATTCCGGCAATGGTCGTCAAGTCCTTCAAGACATTCTCCATCAAAAATATATTAAAGCTTGTCAGTGCGCCGAACATAGTTGTGGAATGGTGGGCATTGATAAATGGAAGAAAACAACATACGAGATTGATTGTGCCGAGAGGGGAGATACAATATTTCGATCAGAAAGCAAGTCACATCAAGAAGAACACGATAGAATGGTGGATTCAATTATTCAAACCAGTAACAATACGGATGGAGAATACGGATATCAAATATCAGGCAAAAAGCGGAAAATTTTGGAAGGACAACAGAACGATTCAAACGTCATTGACACCAAATCAAATAGCGAGAATAACAGTGGAAACACAGATATTATTATATTATTATGTAAAAACGGTGCTTTCACAGAAGCAGAAGCTATATTGTTGTTTGCAAAATCAAATCAAGGGATTAACCTTGTTTGCAGCAAACAATACGCAGAAAAAATCAGGACGTACATCCACGTCGCAAGAGTTTTGGTATTTTCGGAATCGATAAAACAACGATTTGAACGAGCAAAATCAAAGTGGGAAAACGAAAACGAAACACTGACCAACGAAATTGACCAAGAAGAAACGAAACTAAAATTCAAAGAGATACTGACTATAAACCAAATAAATGCGGAACAATTCTTCACAGAAACATACAAACACTTTATACGGAAAAATGGAAAAGTAAACAACCTTTTCTTCTTGGGACCACCGTCGACAGGAAAAACAATGATCATGAACAGCCTGGTGGAGTGTCATTTTAATTATTGCAGACTAACGGGGTTAATGTCTAATTCTAGTTTTAATTTTAGCGGTTTATTACATACGAATGCATGTTTGATGGATGAATGTAAACTGACGGACAATCAATTCTAACAGTGGAAATTGTTAGCGTCCGGATTGCCAATGTCAACTGATGTAAAATATAAGGATAGATGTGATATTAAAGACGTAGTATTATATACTTGTAGTAATTATCTTAGAGAAATGTATTGTAACGTTCCGATGTCACAACAAGCAGTGAAATCGAGAACAACCACATTTGAATTAAAAGCGCGGTGTCCATGGTACCTGACAATAAGCCCACATATATGGGAACAGTGTTGGTTAGAATATAATTGTACATTGTAATTAAGCAGAAAACCCAAAAACAACAAAAAAAATAAAAAACCCAAAAACATTAGGTTAACCTACAACTATGTTTCATTTACTTCCCTCAGGTTAAAGGCCCTTCTCAGGGCCACCCAAAAGGCCCTTCTCAGGGCCAACCAAAAGGCCCTTCTCAGGGCCAATCTGAGGGTGCCTCGCGCCGTCTGCGACTAGCTTCTATAGCTCGGCGGGCGAGTTGCTGGACTCCGACGACGAGTCCATCATGTCGTGTGGTTCGGCGATTGCTCGCCGGGACACAATGAAGCGGGCTTATCAGCGGAAGGGGTCTGGGGGTTCCTCGGACACTGCGTCACAGCCGAGGGCCAAGAGGCCGGTGTCTGACACCCACGACGTGGGTCTGGCGGAAGCCCAACGTCAGTTGGACCTGTCGCGGCGGGCGCAGGTCCAGCAAGACCTGGAGGAGCGGGTTGCGGCCACGGAGCAACGGACGCACGCCGCCCGGGCCAAGTCCGGGTACGGCGCGTCCCGCGTCCACTATGCGGACCACTCCCTTGCGGAGCTGCAGCAGATGGCTGAGGAGGACGAAGAGGAGATAGTGGCAGTCGCCTCTAAGTCCTCTAACTTAAAAGGGACTTTTCAGAAGTCCCTTAAATGCAGGGCCGCGAGCATGCGCTGCATCGTCGGAGAGCTGGTGCAACGCAAAGCGTCCGACGAAACGCGGCAACTGCAGGCGAAAGTCGATCGCCTGCAGTCAGAGGTCAGCCAGCTTCATCTGAAGCTGGCTGAAGCCACGGCCCGGCCAAATACTAAGGTGTCCGAGCCGAGACCACCGGCTGAGGCCCCGCCCTCCAACCTTGAGGATGTAATCCGCAAGGAGGTAGAGGAGGTGGAGGAGAGGTTTCGGGACCTCTTCAGCGCGTGTTTTACGACTGGGAGGTTCCCGAAACCTTGGAAGGAGGGGCGGCTATGCCTGCTCCGAAAGGAAGGACGCCCGGCAGACTCCCCCTCGGCTTACCGGCCCATCGTCTTGCTCGATGAGGTCGGTAAGTTGTTCGAGGGGATAATCGCCGACCGGCTAAAGAGCCTGCTGGGGACGGTGGGGCCGGTCCTGTCGGACGCCCAATTCGGTTTCCGACGGGGTCGTTCGACGGTCGACGCGCTGGCCCTACTCAAGGGCCAGGTGAGGGAGGCCGTGGAGGCGGGCGACGGAGTGTTGGCGGTGTCATTCGACATAGCCAACGCCTTCAACTCCGTCCCCCACTCGACAATCTTGGAGGCGCTCTGGTACCACGGAGTGCCTCAGTACCTGCGCCGACTCTTGGCCAGCTACTTGGAGGACCGGGTGGTCCTCCTCGCAGACAAAACGGCCACAGTGAGGCGATACGGCGCAGAGTCTGGTGTTCCACAGGGGTCGGTCCTAGGACCACTGCTGTGGAACATTGGATTCGACTGGCTACTGCGGGGAACCCTCCTCCGTGGCACGAGCGTCATCTGTTACGCGGATGACACCCTCCTCGTCGCCCGGGGGAGGGACTTCAGGGAGGCGGCCAGTCTGGCCTCTGCCGGCGGATCCTTAGTGGCAGGAAGGATTCGCCGCCTCGGACTGAAGGTTGCGCTGCACAAAACCGAGGCCGTGTATTTTCACGGTCCACGGCAGCGCATCCCTCCCGACGGCCACATTATAGTGGAGGGCGTCAGGATCGAGGTCAAGGCCCAGATGAAGTACTTGGGCCTTGTCCTCGACAGCAGGTGGCGCTTCGGCCCACACTTTAGCGGGCTGTCGACGCGCCTGCTGAAGGCCGCGAACGCCTTGTCGTGGCTCCTCCCGAATCTGGGGGGTCCGAAGGCGCGATGCCGGCGCTTGTATGCCGGCATCCTCAGGAGCATGGCCCTTTACGGGGCACCAATCTGGGCAGACTCCCTTCACAGGCGGGAGAACGCCACGGCCATCCGCAGGCCCCAAAGGGCCATTGCACTGCAGGTGGCGAGGGCCTACCGCTCGGTAGGCTTCTCTGCGGCGTGCGCTCTGGCCGGCACCCCTCCTTGGGAGCTCGAGGCGTGGGTGCTGACCAGAGTGTACGAATGGACGGCGCGCCGCAAGGCGCTCGGGGAGCCCCCCGTCGCAGAAGAGCGGGAGGCCGTGCGGCAAGAGGCGAAGGACGCAATCGTCCATCACTGGACGGAGGACCTCGCCACTGCCACATTTGGCCGCCGAACACTGGACGCGCTCGGGCCGGTCCTGAAGGATTGGCTCGAGCGGTCCCACGGTTTCCTCTCTTTCCGTCTGGTGCAGGTGTTGTCCGGCCACGGGTGCTTCGGATCGCACCTGCATCGGATCCAAAGGGAGGAGACCCCGTCGTGCCACGACTGTGGCGCGGCGGAGGACACGGCACAGCACACCCTCGAGGTGTGCCCGGCCTGGTCCGAGCTGCGCCTAGCTTTGGTCGCAGCGGTCGGGCAGGACCTCTCGCTTCCCGGCGTCGTCAACTCGATGCTGGAAAGCGAGGGGGCCTGGGCAGCGGTCGCCTCCTTCTGCGAAGAGGTAATGTCACAGAAGGAGGCGGCGGAGCGCGTGCGGGAGGACGACCCTCTCGCGGCGCCGCTCCGCAGGCGAAGACGGGGCGTGAGACGGCGGTTGTATGATCGTCGTCACGCGCCTCCAGGTGGTGAACAGCGGGAGACAGGCGCGGGGGCGCCTTCTCCTGCATTGCACTGTCCACCACCCACGTCGTCAGTCATTCCTGGGCCCCTCCCCCCCGACGGGAGGGGCTCGCTGGGCCCGCCGTAAAGGCGGGCGGTCGTCGGCGGGGGGCAGGATGGAAAGGCTCTGCCGATTCCCAGTCCCCCTCCACTCAGACGATGCGGGAATGCCGCTGGGTTGTTTAGTGGGTATACCGGTTCTACCGGGGAGTCCCACATACCCCACCCGTCCCCCAACGGGTGGGCATGCGTAATGCATTTTTCCCAGCGCAAACAAAAAAAAAAAAAAAAAAAAAAGGTTAGGTTAGGTTAGGTTAGGTTTTTTTTTTTTTTTTTTTTGGCGCCTACCTCTCCGCGCAAGGCGGAGTCTGCGAGCTATCCTACATTTACCTCTAACATAATTAGAGTCCTTTCTTAGCATTACATGGGATGTGCTACAGGGTTCTTTATTTATTTCTTTTATCGGTTCTTTATTAATCCTTATTTTATAGTGTGCTTCGATACAGAGACAGTGAAGATCTTAATCTATACATTTTCTTATACATAAACCGTGAAATTTAAATGGTTGTTTTCCCGCAGCGAAATGGTTTTGTCTATGTAATACAATCGTTTCATAGTTATATAAAATATTAGAAACAAAAACTGGCATATTTAACATTGTGAAAAACTAAACTCGAAAGCGATTACGAACCAATAGATATCTACGGCAGAACGACAGCAGGCCGTTGACCCGGGTGCTAGGTCACCGTCGAAAGGATTAGGTTCGAAGGCGGCTCCGTTTGATCATGTTACGCGCGGGCTAGATTATGCCGTATAATTACACGCGAGAGCTTATTTTACTTTAAACATTTAATAAATCGGTCTTTGCTTTGTCGGCTTGTGGCTCGCTCGTTTGTTTTGCGTGCAAACTTTTATGCCGTATCACCACGTGCGAGAGATTATTTTGGTTTGACCATTTATGCATCGCTTTCCTTTGAGGGCTGCGGCGCGTGCGACGCCAGTATTACCTACAATACATGTTACGTCTAGTGTTACTATTAAAGGCCGCGAGGCCATTGACCCACGTGCTTTTCAATCAGCTGTTATCCAACATGTTATTCAAATTTTCCCTTCATACTTTTACGGGCTTAGGACCGTCATAAATACTTTTTTATCTGCAATTTATTGAACACAAAATTAAATTAAAAAAGAAAACTAAGAAAAATTAACCAAAAAAACGAATTTTCTGAATTAGATACTTAAAAAAGTATTTGAGGCGTATTTACAAAATTTGAATCAACTTATTTACAATAATTTTAATCAGCTAAACTACTACTATTTACAAAAGTACGAGTTGGTTACACTTCCCGGTAACGGAGTAATTGTTCGAAGTGTAAGCCATTCCGTTGTACACACAATCGCGCACGTTTTAAATGGTTCTCTTTTAATTTAAACAAGGTGTCTCTGTCACGACGTACGATATCAAAAGCGTCCACTATCGCAGCTACTAACGCTTCGCGACTTTCGTGTTCCTCACGATACACTAGGCGTTTGAGCTCAGACCACAAGTAAAAGTCTAACGGAGTTAAGTCCGGGCTTCTTGGTGGCCAAGGCACTGGTCCGCCGCGTCCGATCCAGCGCTGGGGAAACACCGAGTTCAAGTGCTCTCGCACGGCGCGGTGATAATGAGCCGGGCACCCGTCTTGCTGAAAATAAAGGTTGTCCACGGGCACCGCTAGCGGAAGGTCGTCTAATAGGTCCGGGATAACATTTCGTACCATTTCCAGGTAGGTTCCACCTGTTAAGTGTCCTGCCACGAAATGCGGCCCTATGAGGTGGCCATTCATTATGCCGGCCCACACATTGACACTAAAACGCACTTGATGCGCACACTCGCGAATAACGTGTGGGTTATTTATTGCCCAAAAATGTTCGTTACGCTGGTTGAAAATACCAACTCGCGTAAAAGTTGATTCATCCGTCCACAAAATGTTCTTATCTTGGTTGGCGATCAACCACTGACAAAACGCAATTCTGTTCTGGGGGTCATTTTCGTGGAGAGCGTGAACACCGCGAAAATGATAAGGATGCTGTCCTTCAGAGTTGAGTAGTTTCCAGACGTGGTACTGGCTTACGCCAAACCTAGCCTCGGCCTGGCGCGTACTTCGACGCGGATCCCGTTCGAAGTACTCGATGATTTCCTTGTCGAGCGCTGGCAAAATAACGGCTGGTCGACCTCTGCCCTGTGCATGTGCCGGTGCATGGAACTGTCCATGATCTAGTAGCCGCTGTGTCGCCGCTACGATCGTCCGTGGAGATGGGACTTGGGGGTTCAAAACCCCGCGAAGACGGAGCGACCCCAAGTGTTGCCGCTCTGCGTAAAGTCGCCGGGCAGCATGGGAGTCATAATCAGCCCTAGCATACAGCTGCACCATAGCGACGTACTCCACATTGCTGTAATTGTAATGTCGATCCATTGCAGTTTACAGTGATGGCGCGTGCTGCGCGTACGACATTCGCGGGAAAACTAAGTAGGTCAGGCTCACAGCCGCGCGTGCCGCACGGGTAAAATAGGCGACGGCGGCTTCGTTTGAAATTGTTGCGCGCAGGCTAGTTTATGCCGTATCACTACACGCGAGAGCTAATTTTACTTTGAACATTTCTAAATCGGTCTTTTCTTTGTCGGTATCGCGGTGATTTTTTGTATTGTTCCGTGCAAACATTTTATGCCTTATCACAACGTGCGAGAGTTTATTTTGGTTTGACATTATTTTGTGCATCGGTTTTCTTTGTAGGTGGTGACACGAGTAGTACCTAGTACCTACAAGTTACGTCTAGAGTTACTATTGTTACTCACTTTTTCGAGTTGATGAATATTTTTTTAATTATTTTAAAACAGAAACATCGTTATTTATTTACTTTAACTCTTTACTTCGAAAGTACTTCTTAAGGCAAGTCGTTCTGCCGCGGGAAAACAACCAATTAAATGTCAGGGTGTATACTAATTGTTATTCTTATAATTATACTTATACTAGGAGGGGATACAATGATTATGTTATATAATTTAATTATTCTAATATAGGTTTACAGTTTTTCTTATTTATATACTTGTCCTTATACTTTTATTATCTACCAAGTTATAGACATCTATTTTTGACTATCTTATTTTCCAGTTGTACATTTTCCATAAATATGCTAGTCCATATATTTTATACAATATATATATTATATAGCATTGATTTGTTATCTTATTTATTTCTATTTACAACACATGTTGCTATGTCTACCATATATTCCAAGAATATCTCTCTATATTTACTACTGGACATGAATTCTGGGAAGTTTTCTGGTACCATTTTGCTATCCAGCCTGTTTTCGACCTCGAGTCTTTTTAGGGCGTGAACCGGGCAGTCGGTCAAGATGTGCGCGACCGTTTCAGGAATCCCGGGTTGGCAAATGCACGATGAGTTCTCTTTGCACTTGAAGCGATTCAAGTACTCCGAGAACCCACCGTGGCCCGTTAGTATTTGGGTAGTTAGACTGGTTGGGGTAAATTTACGGACAATCTTATGGGAGGTTATTACGTCGGGAAGGAATAATTTGGTTATCTGTGCTCTGGCACTATCTTTATATCGTCGGTTCCATTCATCAATCGACCCCTTTCGGATCTGTCGTTTGATGAATGAAACCGGGCATAGGTCGTAGTCTGGCTTCGTTTTCAGTTTTAAAGCGGCGTCCTTCGCTAGCTCATCCGCCCTCTCGTTACCCGCGAGGCCCGCATGTGCCTTGATCCAGAACAAAGACACAGTTTTGTTCTGGGTTTCAATGGCCCTTAGGTTCTTGCGGGTGTTCACTGCCAGGGGATGCGTTGTGCTGGGGTTTACTATGGTCTCCAGGGCTGACCTGGAGTCGCTGTAGATGCCATAGCTCTTCTCGCTTCGTCGTTTGACTTCCTCAGTGGCTCTGCATACTGCGAGGAGTTCCGCCTGGTATACCGTGCAGTATGGAGCAAGCTTGAGTTTGAGGGTCTTCACCTCTTCTGCGCTATCCCATAACCTCTCTGTCTACCAGCTCCGGCCGGGATGCCCCCCTCCTTGCCTCATACAGAGCCGCTGCCTCCTGTATGCGGAGGTCGAGTGGCAATATTCCAGCCAGTACCAGCGCCGAGTGAAGTGAGGTCGTGCGATACGCCTTGCACAGCTTCTGAGCGAAGCCCCTCTGGACAGCATCTAGGTGGCGTCGAACTCCCAACTTTTTTGATGCCGAGGACCAGGCGCCAGCCGCATATGTGATTATGGGCTCTACCGTAGCGGTGTAAATGATACGGACTATTTCCGGGTGGAGTCCCCAGCTGACCTTCGCAGCTCTGGATAGCTGGCTGTAAACACCAAGTGCCTTTTTACAGACGTTAGCCGTATGGCTATTAAAGGTCAACTTGGCGTCCACTGTGAGGCCCAAGATCTTCATCTCCGAGGACATTCCAATGCCGATCCCTCCCATGGTCAGGTGCGGCGTGTCATATTTCAGCTTGTTTGTAATTATCATGGCACAAGTTTTGTGCGGTGCAAACTTGAGCTTGTTCGCGACACCCCACTCCCGAACATGTTCGAGAGCGGCATTGGCCTGTGTCTGGATTTCCAGGGCTGTCTCCCCCGAAAATACGAGCACCACATCATCAGCAAAGGCCTGACAATAGTCACCACGCCGCGTCAGACTCTCCAGCAATGGGTTCAACAGAAGGTTCCATAAGATGGGTCCGCCTATTGATCCTTGGACGCACCCTTTGTTTGTGCTTTTAGCGTACTCATGGCCGGCATACCTTACCCTGACCTTGCGGTCGCTTAGGTAGCTGGCTATCATTCTCCTGAGGTTAGCTGGACAATTTTCCTCCGCCAGTCTGACCTTTATGGCCGGCCACCACGCACTGTCGAAGGCTCCCTCTATATCCAGAGAGACCATCGTGATGAGCTTCTTCTCTTGGAGTTTGCCTCTGACGTGGGCAATCAGGTCATAGAGGGAGTCTTCCGTGCTCCGCTGTGGCATGAAGCCATACTGGCGAGGACTTATCCGGGGCGCCAAGTACCAAACCAGTCTTCTAACCATCATCTTTTCTAGTATTTTGCCCATCACCGGTAAGAGTCCGATCGGTCTATAGGACTTAGGACTGGTGTAGTCGTCTTTCCCTGGCTTTCTCAGCACCACCACGGTGGCCTCTTTCCACGCTGTGGGGAAATGCGTCAGTTGCCAGCACTTGCTGAAGATCGCCAGGTGCAGTTCCGGGTCCCGCGATATTACTCGCTGACAGATATCGGCTGTGAAACCGTCTAGTCCGGGTGCCTTCTTCGGATTAAAGCTCTCCGTCGCGAACCTGAGCTCCTCCGCTGTAAACTCCGGGTCATGGATTTCACCATGACTCCAGTCGTTTACACGGTCAGCAAGGGCTCTGATTCGACGATGGTCTAGGCTATCCTCTTCCTCTTTGTCCTCCGGGTAAAATATCTCCGCAAGCAGTCTCGCCGAACCTTCTTGCCCTGCCTCTTTCCCATTATATGTCAGCGGCAGATCTTCTTGCCTTTTCGCTGTGTTCTTCATGACTCTGTATATCCCCTCCCAGACCCCTTCCCTGTCCTGCTTCTGGCAAAACTCCTTCCAGCTCTCTGTCGAACGTTTTTTGACTTCTGTCTCATATTTCTCCTTTACTTCCAGGTACAACGCGACCACACCCTCTCTACGCGACGGAGCAGCGCACCGGATCCTTCTCTTCCTGGTAGCAACGTCGTGCTTCATCGCTTCGAGTTCTTCGGACCACCACGGAATGGTAAGTTTTTGATTAACCTTTTTCTTTGGCATCGCTTCGCAACATGCTTCAGTTATAATTTCAGTAGACTTTTTAACTATGCCATCTAAATCTTCTTTGTTGTTAATTTGTTCTACCTGTACTTTATCAATTTTGTGTTCTATTTTTAATTGGTGTATTTTGTCATCAAAAAGTTTCCAATTAGCTTTTTTTGTATTAAATAGTCTAGTGGTCCTAATAATGTTAATACCTTTTCCTTTTCTTACTTTAATTTTTATTATCATTCCGTTGTGGTCCGAGCCCGTGAGGTCTTCAACAACCGACCATTCCTCCACCAGGTCAAGAAGGTCCTCTGTGCAGAAGGTCACGTCAACGTGGCTGGTAAGTCTTCGTCCTCCTCTGATGGTGTCGAAGGTGGGTTTGTTCCCGGAGTTGAGAATGTGGAGGTTTAACTCTCCGATCATTCCCGCCAGCTCGTCCCCTCTGTCATCGACATCACTGCTACCCCACCACACACTTTTGGCGTTAGCGTCCCCTCCAATGATCGCTTTCTTGGGCTTTAGCTCCTTCAGCACTGCTGTTAAGTGGTCCAGGTATGGCCCAATGGGTTGATCAGGCTCAAAGTAGTACGAGACGGCGAGAATCTCCCACGCGCTCGTCCGCAGCTTCACCACCACGATGTTGTTGGTGGTAAATTTGGGGCACTGTATGACGTCGATGTCATGGTTGAACACGACTATCGCCGCCTTAACAGTGCCCCCGCCGCAGTCCGAGTTCTGGTAGACTCTAGCCCCCCCGTACGACTTCATTGCCTTGATTCTTCCCACATACGGCTCCTGGACCAGTGCAATGGCTATTTTGCGCTTTTGAGCCTCAAGCATAAGCTCGTTTGTCGCCAATTGTTTGCGTTGGAGGTTAGCTTGTGCTGTGATTAGCATTTGTGCATCCGTCTGTGTAAGCCCCGAGACCACCTTAGCAATACGCTATTGCGGCTCGCGCTAATGCATCCCATTTCGCACGCACCGGGCATTCAGGGCTATATACCGTGTGGCCTGTGTCGTCCCGCTTATCTTTGACACAGTTCCTACACGTGGGTCTGTCTCCTATTGTCAACACGGTGCATTCGGCCTTGAGGTGTGGCCCCCCGCAGTAATTGCACAGGTCCACAGGCTCCATACACTGTTTACGGCCATGTCCGTACGCCAAGCACTTTGTGCACTGTATAAGGGGCGTTTGGTCTTGGACTCTGACGCACTGCAGGTCGATGAAGACCCTGCCGGCCGCAGTAAGCTTCTGCCACAACTTCGGTGTCACCTGTAGGACAACATGGCTCTCAAGCGAGTTCCGTGCTCTCCTCCGGTACTTCACGGTGGCAGTCACCTCCTCAGCCGTCAGGTCCTCCAGCAGGCGGGCGTTTTGGACCTTAAGCGCAGTCAGGATGTCCTCGTCAGTATTGTAGGACAAGAGGTCCTTGATTATAACTAGTGGGTTCAGGTTTTTTGCTTCTTCCACTTTCAGATGTTTGTCTTTTTTGAGTTGGGCTGTTGTTTTTGCCATTTCCTCTCTGTTATTGAAGCTCAAGATTACCCTCTTGTCCCTGACTTTTCGGACCCTCTCAATCTGCAGGCCGCTCTTTTTCGCGTCCAATACCTCCTTAACTCTTCCTACTACTTCTGTACTGGTGTCCATTGTGACATCGGACGACACAATGACAGAGATCTTCTGTTTTTGGCCCCGGGTGTTTTGGGGTGCGGTCAGGGCCTCCGCATATGTGGGAGCTCTTTCCCTAATCTCTGAGACCACCTTGCTCATTTCGTTGGTGGCTTTTTCGAGCATCCGAATTTCCTTCAGAATATCTCCGCCACTGTGCTCCTCTCTGTCACGCGACTCCTGTGCCTCTCTCTGCTCCTGCATTGCCGCCTGTAGCTGTTTAATCATTTGGTTGCCCTCCTTCACTATGAGACTTTGCTCTTCCAGTGCGGAGCGCAACCAATTGATATTCCCAAGGTCGTCGCGTTTGTCTTCTATCTTCCGACCTTCCGTTTCCTTCTGTTGGCTTTTTACATTCCTGGGCTTATCCGCCTCCTTTACCAGCTGGTAAAGACGGTCTATTGCCGCTGTGACCTCCTTCTTTATTTCCGCCTTTAAGTTTCGCGAGTTGTTAAGGTGGAGCTTCGCTTTATTCAGGCAAGCTCTCGCCTCCGCCGTTATGTTGGGGTAACCAGGCTCAGTTTTCCCTGGTGTGATTGCTGTTAGTACCGGGACACGACGCGCCTCCTGTGTGCTGGTACTTTGCTGTGAGGTACCTGGTGTGGCGTCATGGTTTGGGTTTGCGTTTGCCGGGGACTTGGTCTGGGGCTCAGATTTTCCAGCCTCCCATTCTCCTATGCTGCGCCTCACACTAGGAAGCGAGGGTCCAGCCTTGTCCGTCGGTTTCGGTGAGCTCCTAGGGCTCAGCGAACTCGCGTGTTCCTTATGAGGTGTACGTAACATTTTCGTGTTTTGGGTGAAGGTAAGGTTCATAGGAAGGAAGGAAGTTGGTGATAATTTAGTATCCCTGTAAAGGGGGGATAGGCAAAATATCACAGAAAAGTACCGAATAAATAAAATAGAAAAGACAAAGTTAAGTGGAGTCGTACTTTCGACTGAAAGTGTGTACGATACGAATTCACGGCCACTTGAAAAGACTCGAGCTCGCAGTGCGCTAAACGGAGTGCAAGTGTATCTATGTCAGTCTATATAAGTTGGTTGTAGTTTTGTTAAAAACTATAATCATAAAAGCTACGTCAATTTAAGATACACTTGTCTTATATAAATTGTTTGTGCTCAATAAAGCTACAGTTAAACTAACTGGGTCTCAGACCCTTTGTCCAGATATCTTAACCTAATACAATTTTGTAAAAATAAAATTTAAATTTAAAAGGACCCCTAAATAAAGAGCGATTTTTGGAAGGACTCTATGTAGAGTCGATCCGTCGAGTCCAGTGGATAGCTCCCGCCGAGCCCTCCTAGATGAGCCCAAACTCGATATGGTTACTCCAAGGGGTTTCGGAGATATCCCAACTTGAAAAATTTGGTTATTTGCCAAAAATTTTAACCAAACTTGGTTACAAGAGGATATCTCCGGAACCAATGGTCCAAAAACCCCGATGTTTGGGCTTTCCGAACTTGGCTCGGCAAGACCAACCCACTGGACCGGTTTTCAGGCTGAAAATCTTTGACCCGCTGAAAACGCCTGAAAGCCCCCGAGTTTGGGCTCTCCCAACTCAGCCTGAGCTCCGCTGTCCGCTGAAACTACTTTCAGGGTCCCGAAATTTTTCAGCTCCAAACCGCCTGAAATCGCGGGGGAAGTATGTCGGCGGGTTCCTGACTGCAACGTCAAAAACCGCTTCTTCCCAAGACTAACGGTTTAGGAGTTACAGTGGTTTGAAGTTGAACAAAATGGCCGCCGATCTGTCAAAAGTCGTACTAAAACGTCCGTATCTTTGGAACCCTACGTCACAGAAGGACGGGGTTTTGGACCTGCAGCTCGGCTTCACTTCAGGTATGACCTGAAAGCGGTTTCAGCGACAAAAAACTTTCAGGCCTGAAATGGCCTGAAAATAGTCCTATCCTAAAGTCGGCTGTACGCCACCAGCCCGAGTGGAAACACGAAGAAAATCGGATCAACGGTTCCCGAGCTATCTCAGTCTAAAAATTTAAACCAAAAAGACCATTTGGTGTGTCTTTGTCAAAATAGCCAAATGCGGTGCTATAGGGCCCAAGTTTGGGCTTATGTAATTCCGGACAGGGTATTTAAACAGTATAAAAGCATAAAAAAGTGAGTATTTCCTATTAATCCTGAATTATGTACACAAATCATATAAAATTCAATAACTCTAAAGCTATTGAACGAAAAATTTTGAAAAAATATGCTAAAATTACATAAAATTAAGAGCTACAAGATACGAATAATAGAAGTTTTAAAAACCGAGGACAAATATGTAAAAATTTTGAAAATATGATTTTCATGAAAAATTTTGTATAACTTAAAAACCGTTGATGTTAAAAATCTAAAACTTAAAATCTCTAATGTTTTGATGAGCGCGCAACAGGCTGCAGTTGAAAATTTTTGAAATCTTGCTCAGGACCGAAGATATTAAGGTCAGAATTTTTGAAATTGTAACTCTTCTTAAAAATCAGGCGTGGTAATAAAATTAAAATTTTCTCCAAATACCGTCTGGGTTGCATCTAGAGATGTTGGCTGCAAAATTCCAGGTGTCTAGCTCTGCTCCTTCCAAATTTTCAGGCCACGTGGTTTTTAGTTTTTTCAGCCTAAAGGCTGAAACTCCGGGTTTTTGGTGTTTCCAGGTGTTCAGGATGGTGTGCGGGGGCGACGCCCACCTTTTTCTCAAATAAAAAAGGGGGGTCGACGATCTCGTTCGAGCAGCGTTTGCACTTGAAAGTTTCTCCTTTGACTTTAACCTCCAAAATTAGAGGTTTTTCAGGTATAAACCAAGATTCACTGAAATCCGGTTACTGACATTCACTGGGGCGTATAGCCTGCACAATTACGCACTCACAGACACCAAAAAGATTAATATTCGACCACTTTTGACCACTTTTTTGAATTTTTAACTACGGAGCGGCTTTAAAAACGATCCGACCCACACGGAGGCTGGGGGGGAACTGGTTAGGTTAGGTTAGGTTAGGTTTTTTTTTTTTTTTTTTTTTTTTTTTTTTTTTTTTTTTTATATTCTTTTCCCTGTGACTTTATCAAATTTCACAGACCTTATCGCTCTAATTTAAAAACTACGCTCTACACAAATAAAATGCTATACCCTAGTAGGGTCCTATACTAATTTGCTACTTATATAATTATCATGGTTACACTTCTACATTTTCTTTACAGGTGGTCCTGTATTAACATTCTAGAACCACGTGTGCCTATCCTCAACTTTCTGTTCACATTTTCTTTACAAGGTGTATCCTATACAGTTTATACAATCCTTGTGCCTATCTCTACGTCTATCGTATTACATTTTCTTTACAACCCTAGTTGTGCCTACTTTAGTATTCTATCTTAGTTCTTAATCTACTTATATTTACTTGTTTTCTATTTGTTTATTACTATTTCTTATATTTACTTAAACATTATATGTATTACAGTGCTTATTTTAATAAACTTTATCTCTACGTCTATTGTATTCCATTTTCTTTACAACTCTAGTTGTGCCTACTTTAGTATTCTACCTTAGTTCTTAATCTACTTATATTTACTTGATTTCTATTTGTTTATTACTATTTCTTATATTTACTTAAACATTATATGTATTACAGTGCTTATTTTAATAAACTTTATCTCTACGTCTATTGTATTCCGTTTTCTTTACAACTCTAGTTGTGCCTACTTTAGTATTCTATCTTAGTTCTTAATCTACTTATATTTACTTGATTTCTATTTGTTTATTACTACTGCTAATATTTACTTATACATATTATGTATTACAGTGCTTATTTTAATAAACTTTATACATACTAATGCTTACTTCCATCCTTGTGCCTATCTCTACGTCTATTTTATTCCACTTCTTTACAACCCTAGTTGTGCCTACTTTAGTATTCTATCTTAGTTCTTAATCTACTTATATTTACTTGTTTTCTATTTGTTTATTACTATTTCTTATATTTACTTATACATAATATGTTTTACAGTGCTTATCTTAATAAACTTTATACATACTAATGCTCACTTCCATTTATTTACTATTTCGCCTTATCTTTACTACAGTGATATATTTTTACAATATATATTGTAGCAAATGCTTATTTACTTTTGTTCCTATTAATTGCTATACTGATTATTTTAATACAATATTCTAAAAATGTTTGACGAGTATGTTTGTCACTAAGTAGAGTCTCTAGGTTTTCCTTTTTAAATTCGATTTCAATTCTCTGCTGAAGGTCGTACCTGTCCCTATTATGCACCGGGCAATCTAGCAGTAAATGGAAAATCGTTTCCGCAGTATCTGAGTCACAGACACATGCAGGACTCTCCCTACACTTGAAACGATGCAAGTATTGGGAGAGCCCCCCATGTCCAGTGAATACCTGTGTCAGTAATCCCGCCGGCTTTATGCTCCTAACTACTCTGTAGGCATCTACAGCATCCGGGAGGAACACTCTCGTTACGGAAGCAGTGTCACCCGACTTGTACCTCCTGTTCCATTCGTCAAGGGAGTCCTTCCGGATTGTCCGTTTGACGAATGAGACCGGAACCTGGTCGTAGTCGGGGCTCCTCCGGCTCGAGAGTGCAGCCTCTTTCGCGAGCTGATCAGCACGTTCGTTGCCTATGAGACCTACATGCGCCTTCACCCAGTAAAAGCTCACAGTTTTCCCCTGGTTGAAGGCCTTCTTCAGGTTCTCGCGCGTCTCTACCGCTAATGGATGCAGGGCATTGTAGTTCGTGATGGTCTCCAAAGCCGACCTTGAGTCACTATAAATGGCGTATTCCCTCTGTTTGCACTTCAAGGCCTCCTTAGTGGCTCTGCATATAGCTAGGATCTCCGCTTGGTACACCGTGCAGTACGCGGACAGGCTAAGCTTGATGGCCTTGGTCTCTGTCTCACCATCCCATATGGATAAGGCAGCTCCGACCTTGCCCTCAAGCTTGCTGCCGTCGGTGTAAATTTTCACCGCCTGCACGTTGCTGCTGTCAACCTGCTCTTGAGTAGTCAGGCTTTCGAAGGTCAACTCTACATGCAGAGCCGGATGTTGAATCTCCGCAAATCCCACCACACGTTCGGTCTCTCTGTCTCCCAGCACTAGCCGGGACGACCCTCTCCTTGCTTCGTACAGGGCGGCTGCCTCCTGTATCCGAAGGTCGAGAGGCAGTATCCCGGTCAGTACCAGTGTCGAGTTCAGGGAGACAGTGCGGTAGGACTTGCACAGCTTCTGTGCGAAGCCCCTCTGTATTGCATTCAGTGCTTTCTGCGTTCCAATTTTCTTGGCTGCCGGTGCCCATGCGCTTGCTGCGTATAAAATGACTGGCTCCACAACTGCCGTATAAATAGTTCGGATGACTTCCGGGTGCAGTCCCCAGCTAACTTTTGCCGCTCTGGAGAGCTGTTTGTACATATTTGCTGCCTTTTTGCAGACTTTTGCAATGTGGGTGTTGAACGTCATCTTGTCATCCAGAGTCAGCCCAAGAATTTTGATCTCCCTCGACATTCCAATGTCGATCCCCCCCATGGTCAGGAGTGGGGTGTCGTACTTAAGCTTACGCGTCAGCACCATCGCACAAGTTTTGTGCGGTGCAAACTTCAGCTTGTTCCGGACTCCCCACTCCCGAACATAGGCGAGAGCGGCATTGGCCTGCCTCGAAATCTCCAAGCCGGTATCCGCGCTGAAGACCATCACTACGTCATCCGCATACGCCTGACAGTATACTCCCTCTTTCTCCAGACCGTGTAATAGGGGGTCAAGTAGCAGATTCCAGAGTATGGGGCCGCCAATGGATCCCTGGACGCAACCTTTCTGGGTGTTTCTGATGTGTTCCTCCCCGGCATACCTGAGTCCGATTTTTCTGCAGTCGAGATAGCTATCCAGTAGCCTCCTTACATTGACCGGACACTTTTCCTCAGCCAGTCTGACTTTGATAGCTGGCCACCAGGCGCTATCGAAGGCCCCCTCTATATCCAATGAGACTAGGGTTACGAGCTTTTTCTGCTCTATGTTCCCCTTGATATGGTTTACCAGGTTATAGAGGGCGTCCTCGGTGCTCCTCTGTGGCATAAAGCCGTACTGGCGAGTACTAATCCGCGGTACTAGGTGCCACCTGATCCTTGCTACTATCATCTTCTCCAGGATCTTACCCAAGACTGGTAGCAGGCCGATCGGCCTATAGGCCTTGGGATTCTGATAGTCGTCCTTGCCCGGTTTTCTCAATACCACCACTGTGGCTTCCTTCCAGATGTCCGGGAAGTGACCTATCTCTAGGCACTTGTTATACAGGGCAAGGAACACGTCCAGATTCCTGGAGATCACTCGACTGCATATGTCCGCCGTGAAGCCATCCGCTCCAGGTGCCTTCTTTGGATTAAAACTCTTACTCGCGGTCTTTAGCTCTTCTACCGTAAACGGCGGATCATGTGTTTCATTACGACTCGGGGCGTTTGTTTGCTTCGCAAGCTCTCTTATTTGGCGATGATGTGGGTTAGGTTAGGTTAGGTTAGGTTGGGGTGGGGTGCATGTTGAAGAGCCTCCTCGTGGCGCACCCTGGGCAACGTCGGCTCCAATTTCTTCCAGTGCGGTTTTGGTGGACAATTGGGGCTGGCGGCTAATCTTCAACAAGCGGGGAAAGGTCACGGTTCCAATCACCGATCATGCTTGATGGTCGGTGAAGGGAACCGGGCTACAGAGGGCAGATACGCCCACTCCTCCTCTGCTTACAGAGGGAGGTGAGTGGGCGTAGACTGGGCACGGCCGCCGCTGCGGAATAGGCGGTCGTGTCCCGGAGGGAGGAAGCGGCGCGCGCGCGGGGGGACGATTCTCTCGCGCGGCGCCGCTCTGGAGAGGGGAGGGGTCGAGGAAGACGCCGGTCTGGTAGTCACCTCCGGCTCCTCCCGGGTGGAGGTCAGCAGGCGGTGGGTGCGGGGGCGCCCATTGCCTGTATTGCACGGGCCTCCACCAGTGTCGGACGGGAGTGGCCGGGTGTTCCCGGCCATTCCCGTAGCCCCCCAGTTAAATGGGGGGCATGCGGGGCCCGCCAAACAGGCGGGCATACGCCGGGAGGGCTGTGGAAGCAGAGGCTGAGCCAATTTCCCATAGCCCTCCCATTACGGCGTTGTGGGAACACCGCTGAGTTTTAGTGGGTATACTGTCGAGTGCGGTTTTTGACAGGAGTCCCACATACCCCGTCTCGTCCCCCACGAGCGGGGATGCATAAAGCATTTCTCAGCGACAAAAAAAAAAAAAAAAAAAAAAAAAAGGTTAGGTTGGGGTGCCTGGCAGAAAACCTCCCCGAGTGCTCAGTGACTGCTGGTCCTTTTGTTTTCTTGAGGACGAGCAGGCGCTGGGCCGGTGCACCCTGGGTGCGGGCAACAGTCTCCTCGTGAGGGGTGGGAAAGAGGAGACTGTTGTCCGTGGCGAATTTCTGCCGGAGCGGAGGAGTCGCTCCCAAGGGCTCTCTACCTGCGCTCTGCAGCTGCAGAGTGCACGACTAGCGAGCAAGGTGGGGTAGACCGCGGGCCGTTCTACAGTCCGCGGTCTAGGGGTCTCCGCGGCGTGTACGTCGCGGTGCCTGAGGTGGGGAAGACCGTGGGTTGCTCCTCAACCTGCAGTCTAGGGGCATCCGTGGCGAGGTGCTTGAGCCACGGTGCCGGGTAGGTTAAGGTAGTTATAGGTTAGTTTAGGGAAAAAAAAAAAAAATATATAATAATAATAAAAAATAAAAAAATATATTAGGTTAGTAGCATTATTTTGTAGATACCGAGCAGCGGGCGGTATATCCTGCACCAGAGGCACCCGCGGGCCTCGGGAGGATCAAATACCCTCCCAAAAAGAGCGGCCGCATCGCCTTGGGGAAGCGATGTGCGTACCACCCATTCGTATTATGGGAATGTCTAAAATTATAAGTGATTTGTCGTGCGACCCGGCTGACGCCCGGCGCTCGCAGGTACCCGGGCCTGCGAGTGATAAATTGGTTACCGACGGACGCGCAGGGGTAGGCGACCAGGCCCCTGTTGCTGATAATATTACTGGAAACAGTCGTTTAAAACATATTGACGGAGGGCCGTGTGGACCGTCTTCCGTTAGGAAACGTCCACGCGACCCTGCCCTGGTGGGAGGTGGGTCGGTGGATCTGTCCTCAGATGAGGAAGGCCTGCTGGCCCCGAAGTTGTCGACCGCGAGGAGAGGTCGGCAGGCTTCGAGAGGGGTGAGTGCTTCACGGCCGCGGAGAGACGCACAGGGTAGGTTCGTGCGCCCCAATACTCCGGCGGCCAGCGAAGCAGAGAGTGACTTGGGGGTCACTACCGAGGACCCTGGTGGCGAGAGTTGTGCCTCGCTAGGGAGCTCAAAGGCGGAGCTCAACGCCACCAGAAGAGAGCAGCGCAAAGCCGTCGCGGCCGACGAAGTGTCGGAAATGGCCCGACGCGCACGCGAGCGACGCGCTGCTCTAGCGGCGGAAGGGGTGGAACCATCTGCGGTGGCCCTAAGTCAGCTTGCCTTGGACGGGGTGGACTTAGTCCTGAAGGTTGCCACCAAATCCGGTAGCCTGAAGGGCACGTTCACCCGCGGGCTGAAGGAAGCTGCCGCGGACATTAAGGAGGCGGTTGGCATCCTCCTCAACAGGACGACCTCAGACGAGGTCGCGAAGTTGCAGGAGGAAAACAGCCGTCTCCGAAATGATTTGGAGGACCTCCGGCGACAAGTCGCTGCGCTGAGCGAGCAGCAGCAGCGACGCACGTCCACTGATGCCGCATCGGTAGTGGCCCCGGCTCCCGCACCCAGACCGGCAAGCGCTCATACCGACGACGAGGTCGAGCGCATTGTCCGGCTCTGCATGCTTCAGTGCGGGAGCATGGTCAATGCTCGTATGGAGGCGATTTCTCGGCGCCTCCCTGCGGAAATCCTCCGTCCGCCCCTAGCGGCCGATACACGGCGGAGGGCTGAGGAGCCGCTGAGACCTGCGCCTCGAAAGGGGAAGCCCGCGGAGGGTATTAAAAAGCCCGTGGAGGGAGCCCCATCGAGCGATCAGCCCACGACTGTCGGGTCTAAGGGTGAGACCTGGGCGACAGTCGTGGGCCGCAAGAAGGCCCGCAAAGCTGCCAAGGTGGCCTCAGCAACAGCGCGCGCCCCCGGCCGAACCGCAAAGGCGGTTGCGCAGCCTGTGCGGCGGACTGCCAAAGACGGACGCAAAGGACCGGCGATACGTGCTCCGCGTTCCGAAGCTGTGACGCTCACGCTACAGCCCGGAGCAGCGGAGCGTGGCGTAACGTACCAGTCGGTCATTGCCGAGGCCAAGGCCAAGATCAAATTATCAGATCTTGGTCTTCAGTCCGTCACCCTCAGGCAGGCTGCCACGGGTGCGCGGCTGTTCGAGGTGGCTGGTGCTGCAAGCGGCAGTGCCGAAAAGGCGGACGCTCTGGCCGCCAAGATGAGGGAGGTCCTCAGCCCTGAGGACGTCCGGGTCTCCAGGCCAATTAAAACCGCAGAAGTGCGGATTGCTGGTCTGGACGACTCCGTGACCTCTGAAGAGGTGGTGGCGGCCGTTGCCCGAAGCGGAGAGTGTCCGCCGGACAAGGTGCGGGCCGGCGATATACGCACCGACGCCACCGGACTCGGCGTGGTCTGGGTTCGGTGCCCTGTGGCGTCGGCGAACAAGATCGCCTTAAGCGGCAGATTGCTGGTTGGCTGGGTTGCAGCGAGGGTGAAACTCCTGCAGCCCCGGGCTTTGCGGTGCTTCCGGTGCCTGGAGAAGGGGCACGTCCGGGCAAAGTGCACCGCTGAGGTTGACCGTAGTGACCTCTGTTATCGCTGCGGTCAGCCCGGCCACAAGGCGGCCCAGTGTTCCGCGGCGCTCAACTGCAGCTTATGTTCGGCTGCAGGGAAGCCAGCGGGACACAAAGTGGGCGGAGGGGCTTGTGGCGCGCCTGCCAGCAAGGCCAAGAAAAAGAAGAGCTCTAAACCTGCCGGGGAAACCTCGCCGCCTCCGCAGGCTAGTAGCTCCACGGTCGACTCCCGGCCCAGGACCGTTGCCGAGGGAATGGAATGTCAATAATGGCACAATTCCATTTCCTCCAGGGCAACATCAACCACTGTGCCAGAGCTCAGGATCTTTTACTCCAGAGCATGGCAGAGTGGTCGATCCACGTGGCTGTGGTCGCCGAACCGTACTTCGTCCCCGCCCGTGACAACTGGCTGGGGAGCGCTGACGGTTTGGTGGCCATTATTGGCGAGACTCTGATCGACCCGTCTCGGGGCCGCGGCTGGGCTGCTGCGGTCTCGGGCGGCATCGTCATTGTGGGGGCGTATTTCTCCCCCAACAAGAGTCTCGCCGACTTCGAGGGTTTCCTTGTCGAGTTGGGCGCCGTCGTAGGCCGCTATCACCCTCGTCCCGTTCTGGTGCTCGGGGATCTCAACGCCAAGTCATCGGCGTGGGGATCTCCGGTCACTGACCCTCGGGGCGAGTTGCTAGAAGAGTGGGCGGTGACGACTGGTCTGGTCGTCCTGAATCGGGGTTCGGAATACACGTGCGTGCGGCAGCGGGGCGGGTCGATAGTGGACGTCTCGCTCGCTAGCCCCTCTGTCGCCAGCCGAGTCCGCGACTGGCGTGTCGCCGTGGGGGTGGAGACGCTGTCGGACCATCGGTATATCCGGTTCGACGTCTCTGCCCAGACCGCGAGCGGCCGCCATCCAACAACCCCGATTAACGACGGCCCGCGTTGGGCGCTAAAGCGCATCGACAAGGAACTACTCGAGGAAGCTGCCATAGTCCAGTCCTGGATTTGGGAGTCGACGACGGACGGCCCCGTCGACGTCGAAGCGGTGGCGCTGTGGTTTCGCGGGGCGATGACGCAGATCTGCGACGCGACCATGCCCCGTGTCCGCCAACAGTCCGCAAGGCGCCAGGTGTACTGGTGGACCGACGAGATCGCGCGGCTGCGCGTTGAGTGCGTTGCGGCTCGCCGCCAGTACACACGATACCGGAGACGACGTCGACGGGATCCCGTCGAGGAAGACGCGCGGTATGAGGTGTACCGCGCGTCCAAGGAGACTCTGTGGCTGGCCATCGGCGACTCTAAGTCGCGTGCCAGGGAAGAGCTGCTGGGGTCCCTAGATCGGGATCCATGGGGGCGCCCCTACCGTTGGGTACGGGGCAAGTTGCGTCCCTGGGCGCCTCCACTGACGCAAAGTATGGAACCCCAGTTGCTAGAGGCGGTGGTATCGGCCCTCTTCCCTGAGCGAGCGGGACACGTTCCACCGGCGATGGCTTCGCCCTCAGCCACAGACTCTCCAGAAGAGGAGAGCACCGATGTCCCCGAGGTGACGCAAGCAGAGACGAGAGCGGCCGTGTCGCGACTCCGGGCTAAGAACACAGCGCCCGGACCCGACGGAGTTCCTGGTCGAGCTCTCGTCCTGGCTCTGAAGGAGCTAGAGCCCCAACTGAGGGGGCTCTTCACGGCATGTCTCGAGCAGGGTCAGTTTCCCAGTGTGTGGAAGGAGGGAAGGCTGGTCCTGCTCAGGAAGGAGGGGCGCCCAGCGGACTCGCCGTCCGCGTATCGGCCCATAGTGCTGCTCGACGAGGCGGGCAAACTTTTTGAGCGCATTATCGCAGATCGCCTCGTCAGCCACTTGTGCAGGGAGGGGCCGGACCTGGACGACAACCAATTCGGTTTTCGTCGGGGGCGCTCCACCATAGACGCCATCATGCGCGTGAGGACCCTGGCGGAGGAGACGGTGTCCCAGGGTGGGGTGGTGCTGGCGGTGTCTTTAGACATCTCCAACGCATTCAACACCCTACCCTGGAGTTGTATTCGGGAGGCACTGAAATACCATCGAGTGCCTCCCTACCTCCGCCGTACGGTAGGGGCTTATCTGGAGGATAGATGCGTCACTTATCGGGGACGTGACGGTGCCGGTCGGCACCTCATGTCGTGCGGTGTTCCACAGGGATCGGTCTTGGGACCGCTCCTGTGGAACATCGGCTATGACTGGGTGCTGAGAGGCGAGCTCCCGTCGGGCGCCGACTTGACGTGTTATGCGGACGACACGCTTGTCGCTGCCCGGGGGAGCTCGCACAGGGAAGCGACGTTGATAGCCACGGCTGCGGTGTCACAGGTGGTGAACCGCATCCGGCGCCTGGGCCTGGAGGTGGCCCTAAACAAGTCGGAGGCCATGGTGTTTCATGGCCCCCGACGTGCGCCGGCGCCGGGATCACACATCGTGGTCAGCGGGGCCCGGATAGCTGTCGAGTCCACCATGAAGTATCTGGGATTGGTGCTCGACAGCCGATGGGGATTCGGGCCCCACTTCCGGCGGCTGGCGCCCAAGCTGATGGGTGCAGCGGGCGCGCTTTCAACGTTGCTTCCTAACTTGGGGGGCCCGAGCGCCGCCTGTAGGCGGTTGTACGTGGGAATCGTGCGGTCCATGGCCCTGTATGGGGCCCCTGTGTGGGCGATGGACATGACGGCCGGCACTCTCGCCATTCTGCGTAAACCGCAGAGGGCGATGGCCGTCAGAGTCGTCCGCGGGTACCGCACGATTTCCTACGAGGCGGCTTGCGTCCTGGCCGGATCCCCGCCCTGGGACCTAGAGGCGAAAGTACTCGCGTCATTATATCGATGGCGCGAGGAAGAGCGAGCACGGGGCTCGAGGCCGGTGCAGCGGCAGATCGCGCTGCGCCGAGAGGAGCTCCATCAGGTCTTGGTGGCGGAATGGCGGCTAAGGCTTCTGCGCCCTACCGCCGGCCTCGCTACCGTCGAGGCGATCCGGCCAGTACTCGACGACTGGCTCGGGAGAAGGCACGGCTCCCTGTCGTTTAGGGTGACGCAGGTGCTGTCGGGGCACGGCTGCTTCGGCAAGTACCTGTGTCGCATAGGCAGGGAGCCGGACGCTCGGTGCCACCATTGCGTCCATTGCGGGGAGGACACGGCGCAACACACGCTCGCCGAGTGTGTAGCTTGGGAGGAGCAGCGCTGTGTCCTCACAAATGAAGTAGGAGGCGATCTGTCGCTGCCGGCCGTAGTGCGGAGGATGGTCGGTAGCGCAGAGTCGTGGGACGCGGTGGTGTCCTTCTGCGAGGACGTGATGTCGCAGAAGGAAACTGCGGAACGGGAGAGGGAGTTCTCGACTCCCTTCCCCGGCCGCAGAAGGCGCACCGGGCGCAGGAGAAGGGCGGACAACGCCCTTTTCCGGCCCCCATGAATGGGTCCTGGGGCGTGGGACTTGGGGAAGTCCTCGCCCCCTATTTGATGGACCCGAGGCGAAGGCGCGCGCGGGTGTCGGCGTGCGCCTCTGAGGCGATGCACGGGGTAGTTAAACACCTCACTACCCCGTGCAGGAGACGAGGCCCGGACAGACCGGGCCAGCACCAGTGTGGGGCTGCGGAAGAATTTCGATTCCCGCGGTCCCGCGCGCACGTGCGAGGAGACACCGGGGTGGTTTTAGCCGGTAAGAGTCCGGCACGCCCCTCCGCCTTTTCCCCAGGCGGAGGTAGTCCATGAGGATTTCCCCCCGTAAAAAAAAAAAAAAAAAAAGGTTAGGTTAGGTTAGGTTAGGTTAGGTTAGGTTGGGGTGCATGTTGAAGAGCCTCCTCGTGGCGCACCCTGGGCAACGTCGGCTCCAATTTCTCCCAGTGCGGTTTTGGGGGACAATTGGGGCTGGCGGCTAATCTTCAACAAGCGGGGAAAGGTCACGGTTCCAATCACCGATCATGCTTGATGGTCGGTGAAGGGAACCGGGCTACAGAGGGTACGCCCACTCCTCCTCTGCTTACAGAGGGAGGTGAGTGGGCGTAGACTAGGCACAGCCGCCGCTGCGGAATAGGCGGTCGTGTCCCGGAGGGAGGCAGCGGCGCGCGCGCGGGGGGATGATTCTCTCGCGTGGCGCCGCTCTGGAGAGGGGAGGGGTCGAGGAAGACGCCGGTCTGGTAGCAACCTCTGGCTCCTCCCGGGTGGAGGCCAGCAGGCGGTGGGTGCGGGGGCGCCCTTTGCCTGTATTGCACGGGCCTCCACCAGTGTCGGACGGGAGTGGCCGGGTGTTCCCGGCCATTCCCGTAGCCCCCCCAGTTAAATGGGGGGCATGCGGGGCCCGCCAACTAGGCGGGCATGCGCCGGGAGGGCTGTGGAAGCAGAGGCTGAGCCAATTTCCCATAGCCCTCCCATCACGGCGTTGTGGGAACACCGCTGAGTTTTAGTGGGTATACTGTCGAGTGCGGATTTCGACAGGAGTCCCACATACCCCGTCTCGTCCCCCACGAGCGGGGATGCATAAAGCATTTCTCAGCGACAAAAAAAAAAAAAAAAAAAAAAAAAAAAAAAAAGGTTAGGTTAGGTTAGGGGTGCATGTTGAAGAGCCTCCTCGTGGGGGTGCATGTTGAAGAGCCTCCTCGTGGCGCACCCTGGGCAACGTCGGCTCCAATTTCTCCCAGTGCGGTTTTGGGGGACAATTGGGGCTGGCGGCTAATCTTCAACAAGCGGGGAAAGGTCGCGGTTCCAATCGCCGATCATGCTTGATGGTCGGTGAAGGGAACCGGGCTACAGAGGGCAGATACGTCCACTCCTCCTCTGCTTACAGAGGGAGGTGAGTGGGCGTAGACTGGGCAGGGCCGCCGATGCGGAACAGGCGGTCGTGTCCCGGAGGGAGGCAGCGGCGCGCGCGCTGGGGATGATTCTCTCGCGCGGCGCCGCTCCGGAGAGGGGAGGGGTCGAGGAAGACGCCGGTCTGGTAGTCACCTCCGGCTCCTCCCGGGTGGAGGCCAGCAGGCGGTGGGTGCGGGGGCGCCCTTTGCCTGTATTGCACGGGCCTCCACCAGTGTCGGACGGGAGTGGCCGGGTGTTCCCGGCCATTCCCGTAGCCCCCCAGTTAAATGGGGGGCATGCGGGGCCCGCCAACTAGGCGGGCATACGCCGGGAGGGCTGTGGAAGCAGAGGCTGAGCCAATTTCCCATAGCCCTCCCATCACGGCGTTGTGGGAACACCGCTGAGTTTTAGTGGGTATACTGTCGAGTGCGGATTTCGACAGGAGTCCCACATACCCCGTCTCGTCCCCCACGAGCGGGGATGCATAAAGCATTTCTCAGCGACAAAAAAAAAAAAAAAAAAAGGTTAGGTTAGGTTGGGGGATCCCCCACAGCGCATACTTCCACGTAGTATCCCCTGGGCAACGCCGTGTCTGACCACCGTAACGGAGTGGCAGACCGGCGGCTAAAGTGCGCTGTGACTCACAGACATAAATGCGGTCGTCTGTGACAATGTCGAAGAAAGCCATGCGTGACGCCTCCGGGCGCTTTTGTTTTAACCCGAGTCGCCCTTCTCAGGGCGATTCAAACGGCCCTTCTCAGGGCCAACGCAGTGGCCCTTCCCAGGGCCCATCCACCGGCCCTTCTAAGGGCCACGCTGAAGCAGGCCGCGCACCATCCGCGGCCAGCTTATCCAGTCTGCAGGCGGAGTTTTCGGACTCCGACGAGTCCACCATGGACACGTCGGCGGCCGAAAACGACCGCCTTCAGCGGAAGCGGACCTACCTGAGGGTCGGGTCCGGGGGCTCCTCGGAGTCGGTGGGAAAGTCGAAGAGGAAGCCGAAGTTAAAAAAAGGCTTCGACTTCGGCTTCGACCCCCACCCACGACGTGGGCCTGTTGGACGCCGAGCGTCAGTTAGGCCTGGCGAGGAGGGATCAGCTCCAGCTGGACCTCGAGGAGAAGGTCGCTGCCAGGGAGCAGCAGGCGCGGGCCGCCAGGTCGAGGGCTGGATACGGCACATCCATTGTGCTGTACGCCGACCACTCCCTGGCGGAGCTGGAGCGTATGGCGCTCCAGGACAAGGAGGAGGTACTGGAGGTCGCCTCCAAGTCCTCCAACCTGAAGGGGACCTTTCAGAAGGCCCTCAAATGCCGGGCCGTGAGCATGCACGGCATCATCACCGAGCTGGTGCAGCGGACGGCCACGGACGAGACGCGGCAGCTGCAGGCGAAGGTGGATCGCCTGCAGTCCGAGGTCAGTCAGCTGCACCAGAAGCTGGCTGAGGTCACGGCTCGGCCTGCGCAACCAGCCCCTGGACAGGTGGTAGGAGGCTCCACCTCCTCCAATTGCAACCTTGAGGAAATATTCCGAAAGGTTGTCATGGAGGAGAGGGCCTTCACAAGAGCCTGCTTCGCAGGGATAGAGGACCGGCTCTTGCCGGAAAAGCGGCTCCGCCCGCCGCTAGCGGCGGATAAGAGTCCGCCACCGACGGAGCCGGTACCTGTACCTGCACAGCCTGTGGGAGACCCGCCATCGGGTGTGCAGCCCCAGGCCTCGAAGCCCCCCAAGGGCAAGGGGAAGGGCAAGGGGACGGGCAAGAGGAGCACTGTGGCTCCTCAAACCCCTACCACAAGCGCGGAGGGAGCGTCTGCCACTCCGGCAGCCCACCAGAACACGCAGCGGGAGGACGCCATGCTTCCCTCCACCACCCCGTCCAACCGGGCGTGGACGGAAGTGGGCAAGGGGGGAAAGGCCAAAAAGCCCAAGCCCGCTGCGACTGCTTCGGCAGCCCAGAAGGCTCCGGCGGGCGGGAGGAAGTTGGTTCCTCCCAAAACTGCAGCGGTCGTGGTGACCATCACCCCGGAGGCCGCGGAGCGGGGCGAAACGTACGAGTCCGTCCTAAGACGGGCTCGTGCTAACGCGGATCCCTCCCGGCTGGGGATTGGAAACATCACGTGCCGCCGCACCCAGGCCGGAGCCCGACTTTTTGAGTTCGGGGGCGATCAGCGCGGCGCAAACGCGGACCTCTTTGCAACAAAGTTGCAGGAGGTCATCGCGGATGTGGCGACGGTCGCCAGACCAGTCAAGACCGCATCCTTGGAGGTGATCGATATGGACGATTCGGTCACTAAAGAGGATGTGGTGGCGGCCGTTGCCACCGCGGGAGGCTGCAGCGCTAGTGCGGTAAGGGGGGGAGCCATTAGGCCCGGCCGCCGTGGCATGGGCGCCATCCGCGTCGAGTGCCCAGTCGCCGCGGCGGCGGCCGCCCTTAAGGCGACCAAGGGACGCCTGCTCGTGGGCTTCTGCTCGGCTGTGGTCCGGCTGCTTGAGGACAAGCCTGCGCGCTGCTTCAAGTGCTTCGCGCCGGGCCACACCCGATCTACGTGTCCCTCCAAGTTCGACTGGGGAGAGTCTTGCTTCCGGTGCGGACAGGAGGGACACAGGAGTGCCACTTGCGGTGCCGCCACGCCACACTGCCCGGCGTGTGCTGCCAGTGGTCGCCCCGCGGGGCACAAGATGGGGGGCAGGAATTGCCAGCCGCCCACGAGGAAGGGCATAGTGCCGGCGCAGGTTCGCCCTGTCGCCGCCACCGCCGCTGTCGCCGCCGCTGTAACTCCAGCTCCAGCGGCGGTAGCTGAGGAGGGGGGTGCGATGTCGGAATAATGGTTTCCAATCATCGCATCCTCCAGGCGAACACCAACCACTGCAGAGCGGCCCAGGACCTGCTGGTGCAGGCCGTGGCTGAGTGGTCGGTGAACGTAGCGGTGGTTGCCGAGCCCTACTCGATCCCCAGCAGTTGGCTGGGTGACGACGACGGCTTGGTGGCACTAGCGGCGCGGTCCTCCACAGACTCCCCTCCCCTCTCGCTATTAGAGAGGGGACCGGGATACGTGGCCGCCGCGTGGGGAGAGGTAGCCCTCGTGGGCGTCTATTTCTCCCCAAACCGCCCTCTTCAGGACTTCGAGAACTATCTCGGAGTCCTGGCCGCCGTGGTCGGAAGGGCGGCGCCGCGTCAGGTCTCCGTATTGGGAGACCTGAATGCCAAGTCGGTGACCTGGGGCAACCGGGCCACCGACCCTCGCGGGCGGGCAGTGGAGATGTGGGCGGCCTCCTCTGGGCTCTCCCTCCTTAACAGAGGGAACGTCCAGACATGCGTGCGGCGGCAGGGTGGCTCGATAGTGGACGTCACCTTTGCCACCCCTGCGTTGGCCGCGCGCGTGCTGAACTGGCGGGTGGACCTGGTGGAGACTATGTCGGACCACCGCTATGTGCGGTTCGACATCTCCGCCAGTGGCCCCGGAGCGGTGCAGCCCCTCTCGGGGCGATCACCGTTCCCGCGGTGGGCTTTCACCCGCCTGGACAGGGAGGCAGCGGCGGAGGCGGCGTTCATCCAGGACTGGCTGTCGCCGCCTACCGCCGGCCTGGATGTGGACACCGCGGCGGGCCAGCTGAGGGAGTCTCTGACCGAGGTATGCAACTCCAGCATGCCCCGGTCTCGCCGCCCGGCTCCCCGCCGCGCCGTCTATTGGTGGTCGGAGGAGCTGGCGGGGCTCAGAACCGCCTGCGTGGCGGCCAAGAGGGCCTACACGCGGAGTCGGCGGCGGCGTCGACGCAACCGGCCCGACGAGGACCGCCTCTACGAGGTGTACGTGGAGGGAAAAATGGGCCTCGATCGGGCCATCGCCGCCGCTAAAGACTCGGCGAGAGCCGAGCTGCTGGAGGGTCTCGACAACGACCCTTACGGGAGACCGTATAAGGCGGCGCGCAACAAATTGCGCCCCTTTGGTCCCCCGGTTGTCGAGACCCTGGAGCCCACATTTCTGGATGGGGTGGTTCAGTCCCTGTTTCCGTGCAGGGACAACTTCACCCCGCCAGTGATGTGTGGAGCCCCGCTGGAGGATGAGGAGGAAGAGGAGGCTCCCTCTCCTGTCACGGAGTCGGAACTTGGCGCAGCGATTGTGCATATCCGCGCCAAGAAGACGGCTCCGGGCCCCGACGGTGTCCCGGCGAGGGTGGTGGCAATTGCCGCCACCCAAATGGAGGAGCGGTTTCGGGACCTCTTCAGCGCATGCCTTGCGTCTGGAAGGTTCCCGAAACCGTGGAAGGAGGGGCAGTTGTGCCTCCTCCGCAAGGAGGGCCGCCCTGCAGACTCCCCCTCGGCATACCGGCCCATCGTTCTGCTCGATGAGGTCGGAAAAATGTTCGAGGGGATAATCGCTGCCCGCCTAAAGGGCCATATGCGGCGTATCGGGCCGGACTTGTCGGACGCTCAGTTCGGTTTTCGGGCTGAGCGTTCGACGGTGGACGCGCTGGCCTGCCTCAAGAGGCAGGTGAAGGAGGCGGTGGAGGTGGGGGACGGATTGTTGGCGGTGTCATTCGACATAGCCAACGCCTTCAACTCTGTTCCCCACAGCACCATCCTAGAGGCACTCCGATTCCACGGGGTGCCTCGATATATGCGGCGTCTACTGGCCAGCTACCTGGAGGATCGGGCGATCGTCCTCGTGAACAGGGCTGGCCAAGTCCGGCGGTACGCAGTCGAGGCCGGCGTTCCACAGGGGTCAGTCCTGGGACCTCTCCTCTGGAACGTCGGCTACGACTGGCTCTTGCGGGGAACTCTCCTCCGAGGTACGAGTGTCGTCTGCTACGCGGATGACACTCTCCTCACCGCCCGGGGGGAGAGTTTCAGGGAGGCGGCCAACTTGGCCTCGGCGGGCGGATCCTTGGTCGCAGGGAGGATCCGCCGCCTAGGATTGACGGTGGCGCTGCACAAGACCGAGGCTGTGTTCTTCCACGGGCCTCGGCAGCGCCAACCACCAGACGCCCACATATTTGTGGAGGGCGTCCGAATCGAGGTGAAGGCCCAGATGAAATATCTGGGCCTTGTACTCGACAGCAGGTGGCGTTTCGGCCCGCATTTTAGCGGGCTGTCGACGCGCCTGCTGAAGACTGCGGGCGCCCTCTCGTGGCTGCTCCCCAATTTGGGGGGGCCCAGCGCGCGATGCCGGCAACTTTACGCCGGCATCTTGAGGAGTATGGCCCTCTACGGGGCCCCAATCTGGGAGGACTCCCTCCAAAGGCGGGAGAACGCCGCGGCCTTGCGGGCCCCCCAAAGGGCCATAGCTCAGCGGGTGTCGCGGGCCTACCGCACGGTGGGCTTCGCGGCAGCGTGTGCTCTGGCTGGCACCCCTCCTTGGGAACTCGAGGCGTGGGTGCTCGCCAGAGTATACGAATGGACGGCGGGGCGGAGGGCGAGAGGAGAACGCCCCGCCCCGGAAGAGCGGGAGGCCGTCCGGCGGGAGGCGAGGGACGCCATCGTCGTCCATTGGACGAGGGACCTCGCCACCGCAGCCTTCGGCCGCCAAACCCTCGACGCGATCGGGCCGGTCCTGCCAGACTGGCTCGATCGGTCGCATGGGTTCCTCTCGTTCCGTCTGGTGCAGGTGCTGTCCGGACACGGTTGTTTCGGATCGTACCTGCACCGAATCGGACGGGAGGAGACACCGTCGTGCCACGACTGCGGTGCGGCGGAGGACGCGGCGCAGCACACCCTCGCGGTGTGCCCGTCGTGGTCCGAGCCGCGCCGCAGTCTCACTGCGGTGATCGGACCGGACCTCTCACTCCCCGGTTTGGTCAACGCCATGCTGGGCGATGAGAGGTCCTGGGCGGCAGTGGCCTCCTTCTGCGAACACGTCATGTCCCAGAAGGAGGCGGCGGAGCGCGCGCGGGAGGACGATCCTCACGCGGCGGCGCTCCGAAGACGGAGGAGGGGTCGGAGAAGACGTCAGTATGACGGCCATCAGCGACTCCTCCCCGGTGGAGGCCAGCAGGCAACGGGTGCGGGGGCACCCTTGCCTGTATTGCACGGGCCTCCACCAGTGTCGGACGGAAATGGCCAGGTGTTCCCGGCCATTCCCGTAGCCCCCCAGTTAAATGGGGGGCATGCGGGGCCCGCCAACTAGGCGGGCATACGCCGGGAGGGCTGTGGAAGCAGAGGCTGAGCCAATTTCCCATAGCCCTCCCATCACGGCGTCGCGGGAACACCGCTGAGTTTTAGTGGGTATACTGCCACTCTGGCAGGGAGTCCCACATACTCTGTCTCGTCCCCCGACGAGCGGAGATGCGTAATGTCATCTCTCAGCGACAAAAAAAAAAAAAAAAAAAAAAAAAAAAAAAAAAAAAAAAAAAAAAAAAAAAAAAAAAAAAAAAAGGTTAGGTTAGGTTGGGGGACCACCCCACAGTGCTTGCGTCCACGTCGCGTCCCCTGGGCAACGACCCGGTTCTGACCACCGTAACGGAGTGGCAGACCGGTGTTCGGCTAAAGTGCACTGTGCAGTCGTAGCGTATTTTAACTGTTTTTATCCCATTTTATTTCATGTCGGCATCTACGACACCTGCGGAGGCTATGCCAAAGCAATTGAGGACCGCCTCCGGGCGTTTTAAAAAAGGCCCTTCTCAGGGCCAACCAAAAGGCCCTTCTCGGGGCCAAGCAAAAGGCCCTTCTCAGGGCCACCCAAAAGGCCCTTCTCAGGGCCAAGCAAAAGGCCCTTCTCAGGGCCAATCTGAGGGTGCCTCGGCATCAGAGGCTAGCCGCGCGCCGTCTGCGACTAGCTTCTATAGCTCGGCGGGCGAGTTGCTGGACTCCGACGACGAGTCCATCATGTCGTGTGGTTCGGCGATTGCTCGCCGGGACACAATGAAGCGGGCTTATCAGCGGAAGGGGTCTGGGGGTTCCTCGGACACTGCGTCACAGCCGAGGGCCAAGAGGCCGGTGTCTGACACCCACGACGTGGGTCTGGCAGAAGCCCAACGCCAGTTGGACCTGTCGCGGCGGGCGCAGGTCCAGCAAGACCTGGAGGAGCGGGTTGCGGCCACGGAGCAACGGACGCACGCCGCCCGGGCCAAGTCCGGGTACGGCGCGTCCCGCGTCCACTATGCGGACCACTCCCTTGCGGAGCTGCAGCTGATGGCTGAGGAGGACGAAGAGGAGATAGTGGCAGTCGCCTCTAAGTCCTCCAATTTAAAAGGGACATTCCAAAAGTCGCTTAAATGCAGGGCCGCGAGCATGCGCGGCATCGTTGGGGAGCTGGTGCAGCGGAAGGCTACCGACGAAACGCGGCAACTGCAGGCGAAAGTCGATCGCCTGCAGTCAGAGGTCAGCCAGCTTCATCTGAAGCTGGCTGAAGCCACGGCCCGGCCGAACAAAAACATGTCCGAGCCGAAACCAGCGGCTGAGGCCCCGCCCTCCAACCTTGAGGATATAATCCGCAAGGTCGTAATGGAGGAAAGGGCCTTCACGAGAGCCTGTCTTGCGGGCATAGAGGACAGGCTCTTGCCGGAGAAACGCCTGCGACCGCCGCTCGCGGCGGACAGTCGGCCACGCCAGCCAGAACTGTCCTCCCAGGACGCCCATCTTCCGTCCACCACCCCATCCAACCAGCAGGGGTGGACGAAGGTGAAAAAGGGCAAAAAGAAGTCCAAGACGGTGGCTGCCCCTGCCACCCCCGCCACCACCCCTCCCAGCCCGCCTCAGAAAACAGGCAAGGGAAAGGGGAAGGGGAAGACGTCGGCCCCGAAGCCCAACGCCGCTGCTCCCGTTGCTGCTCCTGCAGCTAATGGGGCCCCCGCCGCCAAGTCAAAGAGGAAGCTGGTTCCTCCGAAGACCGCAGCCGTAGTGGTGACGCTCACCGCTGAGGCTGTGGAGCGGGGGGAGACGTACGCGTCCGTAATGATGCGGGCGCGTGCCAACGCCAATCCCACCCAGCTGGGGATCGGCACAGTATCCTGCCGCCGGACCCAGGCCGGGGCTCGAATGTTCGAGTTCCCGGGGGCTCAGGGCGGCGCCAACGCGGACCTCTTCGCTACCAAGCTCCGAGAGGTCATCGCCGACGCGGCCAAGGTCACCAGGCCCGTAAAGTCTGTGGCCTTGGAGGTGACCGACCTCGACGACTCGGTCACCAAAGAGGAGGTAGTCGCGGCGGTCGCAGCGATGGGGTGCTGTGGCGTCACAGCGGTGCAAGGACGGGCCATTAGGCCCGGGCGCGGCGGCATGGGCACAATACGCCTCGAGTGCCCAGTCGCCGCAGCTGTAGCCGTCCTAGCCAAGGGACGGCTGACTGTCGGGTTCAGCTCGGGTGTAGTCCGGGCACTTGCAGCCCAGCCTCTGCGCTGCTACAAGTGTCTTGGAGTCGGACACACTCGGGCCCTTTGTCCGTCCGAGGTCGACAGGGCGGACAAATGCTTCCGCTGTGGCAAGGAAGGCCACAAGTCGGCCTCCTGCGAGGCCGTCACGCCGCACTGTGCGGTGTGTGCCGCCAGTGGCTGCCCGGCAGGCCACGTGATGATGGGGAGGAAGTGCAATCCTCCCCCTAAGAAGGGCAAAGCGCAGGCGCTGATCCGGCCTGTCGCTGCCACCGTTGCCGTCCCTGAGGCTGGGACATCGGCGGCGGTTGTGGAGGGGGGTGCGATGTCTGTCGATGGATAGTTCGGTCAAGCATCGCATCCTCCAGGCGAACACCAACCACTGCAGAGCGGCCCAGGATCTGCTGATGCAGACCATGGCCGAGTGGTTGGTGGACGTGGCGGCTGTCGCCGAGCCGTACTCAGTCCCTGGCCGTTGGCTGGGCGATCGGGACGGCTTGGTGGCATTGGTGACGCGGTCTTCCACGGACTCCCCTCCCCTCTCGCTCTTAGAGAGGGGACCGGGATACGTGGCCGCCGCGTGGGGAGAATTAGCCCTTGTGGGCGTCTATTTCTCCCCGAACCGCCCTCTCTCGGATTTCGAGAACTTTCTCGAAATCCTCACCGCGGTGGTCGGGAGGGCGGCGCCACGCCAGGTCGCCGTACTGGGTGACCTGAACGCCAAGTCGACGGCCTGGGGCAACCCGGCCGGGTCCTGCAACGTCCGGGGACGCGCCGTGGAGTTTTGGGCGGCGTCGTGCGGTGTGTCCCTCCTGAACAGAGGGACCGTTCACACGTGTGTGCGGCAACGGGGAGGATCAGTGGTCGACGTCTCGTTTGCCACCCCCGTGCTAGCCGCCCACATCGTGAACTGGCGGGTGGAGATGGTGGAGACCTTGTCGGACCACCGATATGTGCGGTTCGACATCAGCTCCACCCAGAGCCCCCGGGGAATTGCTCCAGGCTCGGGCCAATCCGCGTTCCCACGGTGGGCTCTCACCCGCCTGGACCGAGAGGCTGCGGAGGAGGCGGCGTTCGTCCAGGACTGGCTCGCGCCTCCTGTCGAGGTCCTGGACGTGGACGCCGCAGCGGTTCAGCTGAGGAGGTCCCTGACCGAGGTGTGCAACTCCAGCATGCCCCGGTCTCGCCGCCCAGCTCCCCGCCGCGCCGTCTATTGGTGGTCGGAGGAACTGGCGGGGCTCCGAACCGCCTGCGTGGCGGCCAGGAGGGCCTACACGCGGAGTCGAAGGCGCAGGCACCGAGACCCCACCAACGAGGAGGCCCTCTATGCCACGTACGTCGTCGCCAAGACGGTCTTGAAGTCGGCTATGCGCGCGGCCGAAGATTCGGCGAGAGCCGAAATGCTGGAGGGTCTCGACAGGGACCCATTTGGAAGACCATACAAGGCGGCGCGGAATAAACTGCGCCCCTGCGGTCTTCCACTGACGGAGACCCTCGAGCCGGCATTGCTGGACGGGGTGGTCCGGTCCCTGTTTCCGTCCAGGACCGACTTCACCCCGCCAGTGATGGATCCCCCGCGGGAGGCGGCTCCGCCGGAGGAGGAGGTCCCCCCGGTGACGGCGGTGGAACTTTGCGCGGGGACTCTACACCTCCGCGCAAAGAACACAGCCCCAGGGCCGGACGGCGTTCCCGCACGGGTGGTGGCCATCGCCGCCTCACACATGGAGGAGAGGTTTCGGGACCTCTTCAGCGCGTGTCTTACGACTGGGAGGTTCCCGAAACCTTGGAAGGAGGGGCGGCTATGCCTGCTCCGAAAGGAGGGACGCCCGGCGGACTCCCCCTCGGCTTACCGGCCCATCGTCTTGCTCGATGAGGTCGGTAAGTTGTTCGAGGGGATAATTGCCGACCGGCTAAAGAGCCTGCTGAGGACGGTGGGGCCGGACCTGTCGGACGCCCAATTCGGTTTCCGACGGGGTCGTTCGACGGTCGACGCGCTGGCCCTACTCAAGGGCCAGGTGAGGGAGGCCGTGGAGGCGGGCGACGGAGTGTTGGCGGTGTCATTCGACATAGCCAACGCCTTCAACTCCGTCCCCCACTCGACAATCTTGGAGGCGCTCCGATACCACGGAGTGCCTCAGTACCTGCGCCAACTCTTGGCCAGCTACTTGGAGGACCGGGTGGTCCTCCTCTCGGACAAGACGGCCACAGTGAGGCGATACGGCGCAGAGTCCGGTGTTCCACAGGGGTCGGTCCTAGGACCACTGCTGTGGAACATTGGATTCGACTGGCTCCTGCGGGGCACCCTCCTCCGTGGCACGAGCGTCATCTGTTACGCGGATGACACCCTCCTCGTCGCCCGGGGGAGGGACTTCAGGGAGGCGGCCAGTCTGGCCTCTGCCGGCGGATCCTTAGTGGCAGGAAGGATTCGCCGCCTCGGACTGAAGGTGGCGCTGCACAAAACCGAGGCCGTGTATTTTCACGGTCCACGGCAGCGCATCCCTCCCGACGGCCACATTATAGTGGAGGGCGTCAGGATCGAGGTAAAGGCCCAGATGAAATACTTGGGCCTTGTCCTCGACAGCAGGTGGCGCTTCGGCCCACACTTTAGCGGGCTGTCGACGCGCCTGCTAAAGGCCGCGAACGCCTTGTCGTGGCTCCTCCCGAATCTGGGGGGTCCGAAGGCGCGATGCCGGCGCTTGTATGCCGGCATCCTCAGGAGCATGGCCCTTTACGGGGCCCCAATCTGGGCAGACTCCCTCCACAGGCGGGAGAACGCCCCGGCCATCCGCAGGCCCCAAAGGGCCATTGCACTGCGGGTGGCGAGGGCCTACCGCTCGGTAGGCTTCTCTGCGGCGTGCGCTCTGGCCGGCACCCCTCCTTGGGAGCTCGAGGCGTGGGTGCTGACCAGAGTGTACGAATGGACGGCGCGCCGTAAGGCGCTCGGGGAGCCCCCCGCCGCAGAAGAGCGGGAGGCCGTGCGGCAAGAGGCGAAGGACGCAATCGTCCATCACTGGACGGAGGACCTCGCCACTGCCGCATTTGGCCGCCGAACATTGGACGCGCTCGGGCCGGTCCTGAAGGATTGGCTCGAGCGGTCCCACGGTTTCCTCTCTTTCCGTCTGGTGCAGGTGTTGTCCGGACACGGGTGCTTCGGATCGCACCTGCATCGGATCCAAAGGGAGGAGACCCCGTCGTGCCACGACTGTGGCGCGGCGGAGGACACGGCGCAGCACACCCTCGAGGTGTGCCCAGCCTGGTCCGAGCTGCGCCACACACTGGTCGCAGCAGTCGGGCAGGACCTCTCGCTTCCCGGCGTCGTCAACTCGATGCTGGAAAGCGAGGGGGCCTGGGCAGCGGTCGCCTCCTTCTGCGAAGAGGTAATGTCACAGAAGGAGGCGGCGGAGCGCGTGCGGGAGGACGACCCTCTCGCGGCGCCGCTCCGCAGGCAAAGACGGGGCGTGAGACGGCGGTTGTATGATCGTCGTCACGCGCCTCCAGGTGGTGAACAGCGGGAGACAGGCGCGGGGGCGCCTTCTCCTGCATTGCACTGTCCACCACCCACGTCGTCAGTCATTCCTGGGCCCCTCCCCCCCGACGGGAGGGGCCCGCCGGGCCCGCCGTAAAGGCGGGCGGTCGTCGGCCGGGGGCAGGATGGAAAGGCTCTGCCGATTCCCAGTCCCCCTCCACTCAGACGATGCGGGAATGCCGCTGGGTTGTTTAGTGGGTATACCGGTTCTACCGGGGAGTCCCACATACCCCTCCCGTCCCCCGACGGGTGGGCATGCGTAATGCATTTTTCCCAGCGCAAACAAAAAAAAAAAAAAAAAGGTTAGGTTAGGTTGGGGTGCATGTTGAAGAGCCTCCTCGTGGCGCACCCTGGGCAACGTCGGCTCCAATTTCTCCCAGTGCGGTTTTGGGGGACAATTGGGGCTGGCGGCTAATCTTCAACAAGCGGGGAAAGGTTGCGGTTCCAATCGCCGATCATGCTTGATGGTCGGTGAAGGGAACCGGGCTACAGAGGGCAGATACGTCCACTCCTCCTCTGCTTACAGAGGGAGGTGAGTGGGCGTAGACTGGGCAGGGCCGCCGATGCGGAACAGGCGGTCGTGTCCCGGAGGGAGGCAGTGGCGCGCGCGCGGGGGATGATTCTCTCGCGCGGCGCCGCTCCGGAGAGGGGAGGGGTCGAGGAAGACGCCGGTCTGGTAGTCACCTCCGGCTCCTTCCGGGTGGAGGCCAGCAGGCGGTGGGTGCGGGGGCGCCCTTTGCCTGTATTGCACGGGCCTCCACCAGTGTCGGACGGGAGTGGCGGGGTGTTCCCGGCCATTCCCGTAGCCCCCCAGTTAAATGGGGGGCATGCGGGGCCCGCCAACTAGGCGGGCATACGCCGGGAGGGCTGTGGAAGCAGAGGCTGAGCCAATTTCCCATAGCCCTCCCATCACGGCGTTGTGGGAACACCGCTGAGTTTTAGTGGGTATACTGTCGAGTGCGGATTTCGACAGGAGTCCCACATACCCCGTCTCGTCCCCCACGAGCGGGGATGCATAAAGCATTTCTCAGCGACAAAAAAAAAAAAAAAAAAAAAAAAAAAAAAAAAAAAAAAAAAAAAAAAAAAAAAAAAAAGGTTAGGTTAGGTTGGGCCGGGGGATCCCCCACAGCGCATACTTCCACGTAGTATCCCCTGGGCAACGCCGTGTCTGACCACCGTAACGGAGTGGCAGACCGGTGGCTAAAGTGCGCTGTGACTCATAGTGATCAATGCGGAAGACTGTGAGTATAAACATGACGAAGAAACCCGTGCGGGACGCCTCCGGGCGTTTCAGTTTTAACCCGAATCGCCCTTCTCCGGGCGATTCAAACGGCCCTTCTCAGGGCCAACCCAACGGCCCTTCTCAGGGCCAACCCAACGGCCCTTCTCAGGGCCAACCCAACGGCCCTTCTCAGGGCCAATCCAAAGGCCCTTTTCAGGGCCACGCCGGTGACGCATTAGCGTCGGACGCTGACCGCGCACCGTGTGCGGCCAGAGCAGATGAGTCGGACTCGGACGACTCGAATATCGACACGTCGGCAGCAGAGAGCGACCGCCTCGAGCGAAAGAGGGCCTACCTGCGGCACGGGTCCGAGGGATCCTCGTCGGCTGGAGGCGGGGCGCAGAAGAAGTCGAAGTCCAAAAGGGCTTCGACTTCTTCAAAAGCAGGTGATACCCACGTTGTGGGTTTGGTTGACGCCGAGCGCCAGCTAAACCTCCTAAAACGGGCGCAACTCCAGCAGGACCTGGAGGAGAGGGTCGCTGCCAGAGAGCGCCAGGCGCAGGCCGCCCGGTCGAGGGCCGGCTATGGGGCATCCAGTGTCCTGTATGCTGGCCACTCCTTGGCGGAACTTGAGCGCATGGCGCGGGAGGACAGGGAGGAGGTCCTGGAGGTCGCCTCAAAGTCCTCCAACCTGAAGGGGACCTTCCAGAAGGCCCTTAAATGCCGGGCTGCCAGTCTGCATGGCATTGTGCAGGAGCTGGTGCAGCGGACGGCCACGGATGAGACGCGGCAACTGCAGGCGAAGGTGGATCGCCTGCAGGCGGAGGTCAGCCAGCTGCACCAGAAGCTGGCTGAGGTCACTGCTCGGCCTGCGCAATCAGCCCCTGGACCGGTGGTAGGAGGCTCCACCTCCTCCCCTCACAACCTTGAGGAGATACTCCGAAAGGTTGTCATGGAGGAGAGGGCCTTCACCAGAGCCTGCTTCGCAGGCATCGAGGACCGGCTCCTGCCGGAGAAGCGGCTCCGCCCGCCGCTAGCGGCGGATAAGGCACCACGCAGGGTGCCAGAACCTGCGCCTTTAGCAGGCCCGGCATCGGGTGCGCAGCCCCAGGCCCCGAAGCCCTCCAAGGGCAAAGGCGAGGGCAAGAGGACCAAGGCGGCTCCTCAAACCCTCACCATCAGCTCGGAGGGAGCGTCTGGGTCGGCTGCCACTCCAGCGGCAGCCCCCCAGAGCTCGCAGGAGGAAGACGCCCTTCTTCCCTCCACCACCCCGTCCAACCAGTCGTGGACGGAAGTGGTCAGGAGGGGAAAAGGGAAGGGAGGGCAAAAGTCGGCCCCCAAGCCCGCCGCGACTGCACCGGCAGTCAAAAGGGCTCCAGCTGGCGGGAGGAAGTTAGTTCCTCCCAAGACCGCGGCCGTCGTGGTGACCATCACCCCGGAGGCCGCGGAGCGGGGCGAGACGTACGAGTCCGTCCTAAGACGGGCTCGTACCAATGCTGATCCCTCCCAGCTGGGGATCAGCAAAATAACGTGCCGCCGAACCCTAACCGGAGCTCGAATTTTCGAGTTCTCGGGGGAACAGCGCGGCACAAACGCGGACCTCTTCGCAACGAAGTTGCAAGAGGTCATCGCCGACGCGGCAACGGTCGTCAGGCCCGTCAAGACCGCAGCCTTGGAGGTGGCCGATCTGGACGATTCGGCCACCAAGGAGGATGTGGTGGCGGCCGTCGCGGCGGCTGGAGGCTGCGACGCTGGCGCGGTGAAGGCTGGAGCCATCAGGCTCGGCCGCCGCGGCATGGGCATCGTCCGCGTCGAGTGCCCAGTCGCCGCGGCTGGGGCCGCCCTTGCTGCGACCAAGGGACGGCTGCTTGTGGGGCTCAGCTCGGCTGTGGTCCGAGCACTTGAAGACCAGCCCTTGCGCTGCTTCAAGTGCTTCTCCTTCGGCCACACCCGAGCCACGTGTCCCTCCAAGGCCGACTGGGGAGACACGTGCTACCAGTGCGGGCAAGAGGGGCACAAGAGTGCCACTTGCCGCGCCACCACGCCACACTGCACGGCGTGTGCCGCCAGTGGCCGCCCCGCGGGCCACAGGATGACGGGCAGGAGCTGTAAGCCCCCCGTCAAGAAGGGCATAGTGCCGGCGCAGGTTCGACCTGTCGCCACCACCGCCGCCGCCGTCGTCGCTGCCGCTGCAGCTCCAGCGGCGGTAGCTGAGGAGGAGGGTGCCATGTCGGAATAATGCAGGATTCCGACTACCGCATCCTCCAGGCGAACACCAACCACTGCAGAGCGGCCCAGGACCTGGTAGTGCAGGTCATGGCCGAGTGGTTGGTGAACGTAGCGGTGGTCGCCGAGCCCTACTCGATCCCCAGCAGCTGGCTGGGTGACGAGGACGACTCGGTGGCACTAGCGGCGCGGTCTTCCACAGACTCCCCTCCCCTCTCGCTATTAGAGAGAGGACCGGGATACGTGGCCGCCGCGTGGGGAGACTTTGCCCTTGTGGGGGTATATTTCTCCCCAAACCGCCCTCTCCAGGACTTTGAGAATTATCTCGGAGTCCTGGCCGCCGTGGTCGGCAGGGCGGCGCCGCGTCAGGTCTCCGTGCTGGGAGACCTGAATGCCAAGTCGGTGACCTGGGGCAACCGGGCCACCGACGCTCGCGGGCGGGCGGTGGAGATGTGGGCAGCCTCCTCTGGACTCTCCCTCTTGAACAGAGGAAGCGTCCAGACATGCGTGCGGCGTCAGGGTGGCTCAGTAGTGGACGTCACTTTCGCCACCCCTGGGTTAGCCGCGCGCGTGCTGAACTGGCGGGTGGACCTGGTGGAGACTATGTCGGACCACCGCTACGTGCGGTTCGACATCTCCGCCAGTGGCCCCGGAGCGGTGCAGCCCCTCTCGGGGCGATCACCGTTTCCGCGGTGGGCTTTCACTCGCCTGGACAGGGAGGCAGCGGCGGAGGCGGCGTTCATCCAGGACTGGCTGTCGCCTCCTACCACCGGCCTGGATGTGGACACCATAGCGGGCCAGCTGAGGGAGTCTCTGACCGAGGTGTGCAACTCCAGCATGCCCCGGTCTCGCCGCCCGGCTCCCCGCCGCGCCGTCTATTGGTGGTCGGAGGCACTGGCGGGGCTCAGAACCGCCTGCGTGGCGGCCAAGAGGGCCTACACGCGGAGTCGGCGGCGGCGTCGACGCAACCGGCCCGACGAGGACCGCCTCTACGAGGTGTACGTGGAGGCAAAAATGGGCCTCGATCGGGCCATCGCCGCCGCTAAAGACTCGGCGAGAGCCGAGCTGCTGGAGGGTCTCGACAACGACCCATACGGGAGACCGTATAAGGCGGCACGCAACAAATTGCGCCCCTTTGGTCCCCCGGTTGTCGAGACCCTGGAGCCCACATTTCTGGATGGGGTGGTTCAGTCCCTGTTTCCGTGCAGGGACAACTTCACCCCGCCAGTGATGTGTGGAGCCCCGCTGCTGGAGGATGAGGAGGAAGAGGAGGCTCCCTCTCCTGTCACGGAGTCGGAACTTGGCGCGGCGATTGTGCATATCCGCGCCAAGAAGACGGCTCCGGGCCCCGACGGTGTCCCGGCGAGGGTGGTGGCAATTGCCGCCACCCAAATGGAGGAGCGGTTTCGGGACCTCTTCAGCGCATGCCTTGCGTCTGGAAGGTTCCCGAAACCGTGGAAGGAGGGGCAGTTGTGCCTCCTTCGCAAGGAGGGCCGCCCTGCAGACTCCCCCTCGGCATACCGGCCCATCGTTCTGCTCGATGAGGTCGGAAAAATGTTCGAGGGGATAATCGCTGCCCGCCTAAAGGGCCATATGCGGCGTATCGGGCCGGACTTGTCGGACGCTCAGTTCGGTTTTCGGGCTGAGCGTTCGACGGTGGACGCGCTGGCCTGCCTCAAGAGGCAGGTGAAGGAGGCGGTGGAGGTGGGGGACGGATTGTTGGCGGTGTCATTCGACATAGCCAACGCCTTCAACTCTGTTCCCCACAGCACCATCCTAGAGGCACTCCGATTCCACGGGGTGCCTCGATATATGCGGCGTCTACTGGCCAGCTACCTGGAGGATCGGGCGATCGTCCTCGTGAACAGGGCTGGCCAAGTCCGGCGGTACGCAGTCGAGGCCGGCGTTCCACAGGGGTCAGTCCTGGGACCTCTCCTCTGGAACGTCGGCTACGACTGGCTCTTGCGGGGAACTCTCCTCCGAGGTACGAGTGTCGTCTGCTACGCGGATGACACTCTCCTCACCGCCCGGGGGGAGAGTTTCAGGGAGGCGGCCAACTTGGCCTCGGCGGGCGGATCCTTGGTCGCAGGGAGGATCCGCCGCCTAGGATTGACGGTGGCGCTGCACAAGACCGAGGCTGTGTTCTTCCACGGGCCTCGGCAGCGCCAACCACCAGACGCCCACATATTTGTGGAGGGCGTCCGAATCGAGGTGCAGGCCCAGATGAAATATCTGGGCCTTGTACTCGACAGCAGGTGGCGATTCGGCCCGCATTTTAGCGGGCTGTCGACGCGCCTGCTGAAGACTGCGGGCGCCCTCTCGTGGCTGCTCCCCAATTTGGGGGGGCCCAGCGCGCGATGCCGGCAACTTTACGCCGGCATCTTGAGGAGTATGGCCCTCTACGGGGCCCCAATCTGGGAGGACTCCCTCCAAAGGCGGGAGAACGCCGCGGCCTTGCGGGCCCCCCAAAGGGCCATAGCTCAGCGGGTGTCGCGGGCCTACCGCACGGTGGGCTTCGCGGCAGCGTGTGCTCTGGCTGGCACCCCTCCTTGGGAACTCGAGGCGTGGGTGCTCGCCAGAGTATACGAATGGACGGCGGGGCGGAGGGCGAGTGGAGAACGCCCTGCCCCGGAAGAGCGGGAGGCCGTCCGGCGGGAGGCGAGGGACGCCATCGTCGTCCATTGGACGAGGGACCTCGCCACCGCAGCCTTCGGCCGCCGAACCCTCGACGCGATCGGGCCGGTCCTGCGAGACTGGCTCGATCGGTCGCACGGGTTTCTCTCGTTTCGTCTGGTGCAGGTGCTGTCCGGACACGGTTGTTTCGGATCGTACCTGCACCGGATCGGACGGGAGGAGACACCGTCGTGCCACGACTGTGGCGCGGCGGAGGACGCGGCGCAGCACACCCTCGCGGTGTGCCCGTCGTGGTCCGAGCCGCGCCACGGTCTCACTGCGGTGATCGGACCGGACCTCTCACTCCCCGGCTTGGTTAACGCCATGCTGGACGATGAGAGGTCCTGGGCGGCAGTGGCCTCCTTCTGCGAACACGTCATGTCCCAGAAGGAGGCGGCGGAGCGCGCGCGGGAGGACGACCCTCACGCGGCGGCGCTCCGAAGACGGAGGAGGGGTCGGAGAAGACGTCAGTATGACGGCCATCTCCGACTCCTCCCCGGTGGAGGCCAGCAGGCAACGGGTGCGGGGGCACCCTTGCCTGTATTGCACGGGCCTCCACCAGTGTCGGACGGGAATGGCCAGGTGTTCCCGGCCATTCCCGTAGCCCCCCAGGCTGGGGGGCATGCGGGGCCCGCCAACTAGGCGGGCATACGCCGGGAGGGCTGTGGAAGCAGAGGCTGAGCCAATTTCCCATAGCCCTCCCATCACGGCGTCGCGGGAACACCGCTGAGTTTTAGTGGGTATACTGCCACTCTGGCAGGGAGTCCCACATACCCCGTCTCGTCCCCCGACGAGCGGAGATGCGTAATGTCATTTCTCAGCGACAAAAAAAAAAAAAAAAAAAAAAAAAAAAAAGGTTAGGTTGGGCCGGGGGTGCATGTTGAAGAGCCTCCTCGTGGCGCACCCTGGGCAACGTCGGCTCCAATTTCTCCCAGTGCGGTTTTGGGGGACAATTGGGGCTGGCGGCTAATCTTCAACAAGCGGGGAAAGGTCACGGTTCCAATCACCGATCATGCTTGATGGTCGGTGAAGGGAACCGGGCTACAGAGGGTACGCCCACTCCTCCTCTGCTTACAGAGGGAGGTGAGTGGGCGTAGACTGGGCAGGGCTGCCGTTGCGGTTTAGGCGGTCCTGTCCCGGAGGGAGGCAGCGGCGCGCGCGGGGGGGATGATTCTCTCGCGCGGCGCCGCTCCGGAGAGGGGAGGGGTCGAGGAAGACGCCGGTCTGGTAGTCACCTCCGGCTCCTCCCGGGTGGAGGCCAGCAGGCGGTGGGTGCGGGGGCGCCCTTTGCCTGTATTGCACGGGCCTCCACCAGTGTCGGACGGGAGTGGCCGGGTGTTCCCGGCCATTCCCGTAGCCCCCCAGTTAAATGGGGGGCATGCGGGGCCCGCCAACTGGGCGGGCATACGCCGGGAGGGCTGTGGAAGCAGAGGCTGAGCCAATTTCCCATAGCCCTCCCATCACGGCGTTTTGGGAACACCGCTGAGTTTTAGTGGGTATACTGTCGAGTGCGGATTTCGACAGGAGTCCCACATACCCCGTCTCGCCCCCCACGAGCGGGGATGCATAAAGCATTTCTCAGCGACAAAAAAAAAAAAAAAAAAAAAAAAAAAAAAAAAAAAAAAAAAAAAAAAAAAAGGTTAGGTTGGGCCGGACCTGGACGACAACCAGTTTGGATTTCGACATGGGCGCTCCACCATCCACGCTGTGTCGCGGGTGAGAGTCCTGGCGGAGGAAGCGGTGTCCCGGGGCGGGGTGATGTTGGCGGTGTCCTTGGACATCTCCAACGCCTTCAACACCCTGCCCTGGAGTTGTATTCGGGAGGCACTGCGCTATCATCGGGTGCCTCCCTACCTCCGCCACATCGTTGGGGCTTATCTGTCGGAGAGGTGTGTCACCTACGTGGGACGTGATGGCGGAAACCAGCGCCGCATGTCGTGCGGTGTTCCGCAGGGTTCGGTCCTAGGGCCGCTCCTGTGGAACATCGGGTACGACTGGGTGCTGAGGGGCGAGCTCCAACCGGGCGTAGACCTGACGTGTTATGCAGATGACACGCTGGTCACTGCCCGGGGGAGCTCGCACAGGGAGGTAGCGTTGCTGGCCACGGCCGCGGTCTCACATGTGGTAGGCCGCATACGTCGCCTAGGCTTGGAGGTGGCCCTCAGCAAGTCGGAGGCCATGGTGTTTCATGGCCCCCGGCGGGCGCCGCCGCCCGGCTCACACATCGTGGTCGGGGGGGCTCGGATCGCTGTCGAGTCCACCATGAAGTATTTAGGATTGGTGCTCGACAGCCGGTGGAACTTCGAGCCTCACTTCCGACGGCTGGCGCCCAAGTTGCTGAGCGCGGCTGGCGCGCTCGCAACGCTGCTTCCCAATCTGGGGGGCCCGAGCGCCGTCTGTAGGCGGCTCTACGTGGGGGTCGTGCGATCCATGGCCCTGTATGGGGCCCCGGTGTGGGCCTCTGACCTGACGGCCGGCAGCATCGCTGTTTTGCGAAAGCCGCAGAGGGCGATGGCCGTCAGAGTCATCAGGGGGTATCGCACGATCTCCTACGAGGCGGCTTGCGTACTGGCCGGATCCCCGCCCTGGGACCTCGAGGCGAAAGTACTCGCGTCGTTGTATCGGTGGCGCGAGGAAGCGAGGGCGCGGGGCGAGGGACCGATGCAGCGACACATAGAGCTGCGTCGGTCTCAGCTTCGCGAGGTCCTGGTGGCGGAATGGCGGGACAGGCTTTCACGCCCTACCGCCGGCCTCGTCACCATCGAGGCGGTCCGGCCGGTGCTCGAGCGCTGGCTCGGGAGGAGGCACGGCTCCCTGTCGTTTCGGGTGACGCAGGTGCTCTCGGGGCATGGTTGCTTCGGGAAGTACCTGTGTCGTATAAACAGGGAGCCGGACGCCCGGTGTCACCACTGCGTCGACTGCCGGGAGGACACGGCGCGGCATACGCTGGCAGAGTGTGCCGCTTGGGAGGAGCCGCGCCGTGCCCTCATCTCAGAAGTAGGCAGTGACTTGTCGCTGCCGGCCGTAGTCGAGTCGATGGTCGGCAGCGACGAGTCCTGGGACGCGGTGGTTTCCTTCTGTGAGACAGTCGTCTCGCAGAAGGAGGCTGCGGAAAGGGAGAGGGAGATCTCGTCCTCTCACCCGGCCCGCAGAAGGCGCACCGGGCGTCGGCGGAGGGCGGACAACGCCCTCTTCCAGCCCCCCTAAATGGGTCCAGGGGCGACGGACTCGGGGATGTCCGTCGCCCCCCACACACCAGGACCCGAGGTGGTGGCGCGTAGTGTTCCACGCGCGCCCCTCTTAGACGTCGCGGGGGGAGTCAAACACCTCACTCCCCCCCCAGACCCGAAGAGGCCCGCAGCGGCGGGCCGGCACCAGTCGGGGGTTGTGGAAGGATCGTATGTTCCCGCGACCCCCGGCGTAGGTGTGAGATGGAACACCGGGGTGGTTTTTAGTCAGTAAGAGTCTGACAGACCCCGTCGCCCGCCCCAGGGCGGCGGACATCCATGAGGATTTTCCACCCCGGAAACAAAAAAAAAAAAAAAAAAAAAAAGTTAGGTTAGGTTAGGTTAGGTTTTTGCGCGGGGACTCTACACCTCCGCGCAAAGAACACAGCCCCAGGGCCGGACGGCGTTCCCGCACGGGTGGTGGCCATCGCCGCCTCACAGATGGAGGAGAGGTTTCGGGACCTCTTCAGCGCGTGTCTTACGACTGGGAGGTTCCCGAAACCTTGGAAGGAGGGGCGGCTATGCCTGCTCCGAAAGGAGGGACGCCCGGCGGACTCCCCCTCGGCTTACCGGCCCATCGTCTTGCTCGATGAGGTCGGTAAGTTGTTCGAGGGGATAATTGCCGACCGGCTAAAGAGCCTGCTGAGGACGGTGGGGCCGGACCTGTCGGACGCCCAATTCGGTTTCCGACGGGGTCGTTCGACGGTCGACGCGCTGGCCCTACTCAAGGGCCAGGTGAGGGAGGCCGTGGAGGCGGGCGACGGAGTGTTGGCGGTGTCATTCGACATAGCCAACGCCTTCAACTCCGTCCCCCACTCGACAATCTTGGAGGCGCTCCGGTACCACGGAGTGCCTCAGTACCTGCGCCGACTCTTGGCCAGCTACTTGGAGGACCGGGTGGTCCTCCTCTCGGACAAGACGGCCACAGTGAGGCGATACGGCGCAGAGTCCGGTGTTCCACAGGGGTCGGTCCTAGGACCACTGCTGTGGAACATTGGATTCGACTGGCTCCTGCGGGGAACCCCCCTCCGTGGCACGAGCGTCATCTGTTACGCGGATGACACCCTCCTCGTCGCCCGGGGGAGGGACTTCAGGGAGGCGGCCAGTCTGGCCTCTGCCGGCGGATCCTTAGTGGCAGGAAGGATTCGCCGCCTCGGACTGAAGGTTGCGCTGCACAAAACCGAGGCCGTGTATTTTCACGGTCCACGGCAGCGCATCCCTCCCGACGGCCACATTATAGTGGAGGGCGTCAGGATCGAGGTCAAGGCCCAGATGAAGTACTTGGGCCTTGTCCTCGACAGCAGGTGGCGCTTCGGCCCACACTTTAGCGGGCTGTCGACGCGCCTGCTGAAGGCCGCGAACGCCTTGTCGTGGCTCCTCCCGAATCTGGGGGGTCCGAAGGCGCGATGCCGGCGCTTGTATGCCGGCATCCTCAGGAGCATGGCCCTTTACGGGGCCCCAATCTGGGCAGACTCCCTCCACAGGCGGGAGAACGCCACGGCCATCCGCAGGCCCCAAAGGGCCATTGCACTGCGGGTGGCGAGGGCCTACCGCTCGGTGGGCTTCTCTGCGGCGTGCGCTCTGGCCGGCACCCCTCCTTGGGAGCTCGAGGCGTGGGTGCTGACCAGAGTGTACGAATGGACGGCGCGCCGCAAGGCGCTCGGGGAGCCCCCCGTCGCAGAAGAGCGGGAGGCCGTGCGGCAAGAAGCGAAGGACGCAATCGTCCATCACTGGACGGAGGACCTCGCCACTGCCGCTTTCGGCCGCCGAACACTGGACGCGCTCGGGCCGGTCCTGAAGGATTGGCTCGAGCGGTCCCACGGTTTCCTCTCTTTCCGTCTGGTGCAGGTGTTGTCCGGCCACGGATGCTTCGGATCGCACCTGCATCGGATCCAAAGGGAGGAGACCCCGTCGTGCCACGACTGTGGCGCGGCGGAGGACACGGCACAGCACACCCTCGAGGTGTGCCCGGCCTGGTCCGAGCTGCGCCTACCTTTGGTCGCAGCGGTCGGGCAGGACCTCTCGCTTCCCGGCGTCGTCAACTCGATGCTGGAAAGCGAGGGGGCCTGGGCAGCGGTCGCCTCCTTCTGCGAAGAGGTAATGTCACAGAAGGAGGCGGCGGAGCGCGTGCGGGAGGAAGACCCTCTCGCGGCGCCGCTCCGCAGGCGAAGACGGGGCGTGAGACGGCGGTTGTATGATCGTCGTCACGCGCCTCCAGGTGGTGAACAGCGGGAGACAGGCGCGGGGGCGCCTTCTCCTGCACTGCACTGTCCACCACCCACGTCGTCAGTCATTCCTGGGCCCCTCCCACCCGACGGGAGGGGCGTGCCGGGCCCGCCGTAAAGGCGGGCGGTCGTCGGCGGGGGGCAGGATGGAAAGGCTCTGCCGATTCCCAGTCCCCCTCCACTCAGACGATGCGGGAATGCCGCTGGGTTGTTTAGTGGGTATACCGGTTCTACCGGGGAGTCCCACATACCCCTCCCGTCCCCCGACGGGTGGGCATGCGTAATGCATTTTTCCCAGCGCAAACAAAAAAAAAAAAAAAAAAAAAAAAAAGGTTAGGTTAGGTTAGGTTGGGGGATCCCCCACAGCGCATACTTCCACGTAGTATCCCCCGGGCAACGCCGTGTCTGACCACCGTAACGGAGTGGCAGACCGGCGGCTAAAGTGCGCTGTGACTCACAGACATAAATGCGGTCGTCTGTGACAATGTCGAAGAAAGCCATGCGTGACGCCTCCGGGCGCTTTTGTTTTAACCCGAGTCGCCCTTCTCAGGGCGATTCAAACGGCCCTTCTCAGGGCCAACGCAGTGGCCCTTCCCAGGGCCCATCCACCGGCCCTTCTAAGGGCCACGCTGAAGCAGGCCGCGCACCATCCGCGGCCAGCTTATCCAGTCTGCAGGCGGAGTTTTCGGACTCCGACGAGTCCACCATGGACACGTCGGCGGCCGAAAACGACCGCCTTCAGCGGAAGCGGACCTACCTGAGGGTCGGGTCCGGGGGCTCCTCGGAGTCGGTGGGAAAGTCGAAGAGGAAGCCGAAGTCAAAAAAGGCTTCGACTTCGGCTTCGACCCCCACCCACGACGTGGGCCTGTTGGACGCCGAGCGTCAGTTAGGCCTGGCGAGGAGGGATCAGCTCCAGCTGGACCTCGAGGAGAAGGTCGCTGCCAGGGAGCAGCAGGCGCGGGCCGCCAGGTCGAGGGCTGGATACGGCACATCCATTGTGCTGTACGCCGACCACTCCCTGGCGGAGCTGGAGCGTATGGCGCTCCAGGACAAGGAGGAGGTACTGGAGGTCGCCTCCAAGTCCTCCAACCTGAAGGGGACCTTTCAGAAGGCCCTCAAATGCCGGGCCGTGAGCATGCACGGCATCATCACCGAGCTGGTGCAGCGGACGGCCACGGACGAGACGCGGCAGCTGCAGGCGAAGGTGGATCGCCTGCAGTCCGAGGTCAGTCAGCTGCACCAGAAGCTGGCTGAGGTCACGGCTCGGCCTGCGCAACCAGCCCCTGGACAGGTGGTAGGAGGCTCCACCTCCTCCAATTGCAACCTTGAGGAAATATTCCGAAAGGTTGTCATGGAGGAGAGGGCCTTCACAAGAGCCTGCTTCGCAGGGATAGAGGACCGGCTCTTGCCGGAAAAGCGGCTCCGCCCGCCGCTAGCGGCGGATAAGAGTCCGCCACCGACGGAGCCGGTACCTGTACCTGCACAGCCTGTGGGAGACCCGCCATCGGGTGTGCAGCCCCAGGCCTCGAAGCCCCCCAAGGGCAAGGGGAAGGGCAAGGGGACGGGCAAGAGGAGCACTGTGGCTCCTCAAACCCCTACCACAAGCGCGGAGGGAGCGTCTGCCACTCCGGCAGCCCACCAGAACACGCAGCGGGAGGACGCCATGCTTCCCTCCACCACCCCGTCCAACCGGGCGTGGACGGAAGTGGGCAAGGGGGGAAAGGCCAAAAAGCCCAAGCCCGCTGCGACTGCTTCGGCAGCCCAGAAGGCTCCGGCGGGCGGGAGGAAGTTGGTTCCTCCCAAAACTGCAGCGGTCGTGGTGACCATCACCCCGGAGGCCGCGGAGCGGGGCGAAACGTACGAGTCCGTCCTAAGACGGGCTCGTGCTAACGCGGATCCCTCCCGGCTGGGGATTGGAAACATCACGTGCCGCCGCACCCAGGCCGGAGCCCGACTTTTTGAGTTCGGGGGCGATCAGCGCGGCGCAAACGCGGACCTCTTTGCAACAAAGTTGCAGGAGGTCATCGCGGATGTGGCGACGGTCGCCAGACCAGTCAAGACCGCATCCTTGGAGGTGATCGATATGGACGATTCGGTCACTAAAGAGGATGTGGTGGCGGCCGTTGCCACCGCGGGAGGCTGCAGCGCTAGTGCGGTAAGGGGGGGAGCCATCAGGCCCGGCCGCCGTGGCATGGGCGCCATCCGCGTCGAGTGCCCAGTCGCCGCGGCGGCGGCCGCCCTTAAGGCGACCAAGGGACGCCTGCTCGTGGGCTTCTGCTCGGCTGTGGTCCGGCTGCTTGAGGACAAGCCTGCGCGCTGCTTCAAGTGCTTCGCGCCGGGCCACACCCGATCTACGTGTCCCTCCAAGTTCGACTGGGGAGAGTCTTGCTTCCGGTGCGGACAGGAGGGACACAGGAGTGCCACTTGCGGTGCCGCCACGCCACACTGCCCGGCGTGTGCTGCCAGTGGTCGCCCCGCGGGGCACAAGATGGGGGGCAGGAATTGCCAGCCGCCCACGAGGAAGGGCATAGTGCCGGCGCAGGTTCGCCCTGTCGCCGCCACCGCCGCTGTCGCCGCCGCTGTAACTCCAGCTCCAGCGGCGGTAGCTGAGGAGGGGGGTGCGATGTCGGAATAATGGTTTCCAATCATCGCATCCTCCAGGCGAACACCAACCACTGCAGAGCGGCCCAGGACCTGCTGGTGCAGGCCGTGGCTGAGTGGTCGGTGAACGTAGCGGTGGTTGCCGAGCCCTACTCGATCCCCAGCAGTTGGCTGGGTGACGACGACGGCTTGGTGGCACTAGCGGCGCGGTCCTCCACAGACTCCCCTCCCCTCTCGCTATTAGAGAGGGGACCGGGATACGTGGCCGCCGCGTGGGGAGAGGTAGCCCTCGTGGGCGTCTATTTCTCCCCAAACCGCCCTCTTCAGGACTTCGAGAACTATCTCGGAGTCCTGGCCGCCGTGGTCGGAAGGGCGGCGCCGCGTCAGGTCTCCGTATTGGGAGACCTGAATGCCAAGTCGGTGACCTGGGGCAACCGGGCCACCGACCCTCGCGGGCGGGCAGTGGAGATGTGGGCGGCCTCCTCTGGGCTCTCCCTCCTTAACAGAGGGAACGTCCAGACATGCGTGCGGCGGCAGGGTGGCTCGATAGTGGACGTCACCTTTGCCACCCCTGCGTTGGCCGCGCGCGTGCTGAACTGGCGGGTGGACCTGGTGGAGACTATGTCGGACCACCGCTATGTGCGGTTCGACATCTCCGCCAGTGGCCCCGGAGCGGTGCAGCCCCTCTCGGGGCGATCACCGTTCCCGCGGTGGGCTTTCACCCGCCTGGACAGGGAGGCAGCGGCGGAGGCGGCGTTCATCCAGGACTGGCTGTCGCCGCCTACCGCCGGCCTGGATGTGGACACCGCGGCGGGCCAGCTGAGGGAGTCTCTGACCGAGGTATGCAACTCCAGCATGCCCCGGTCTCGCCGCCCGGCTCCCCGCCGCGCCGTCTATTGGTGGTCGGAGGAACTGGCGGGGCTCAGAACCGCCTGCGTGGCGGCCAAGAGGGCCTACACGCGGAGTCGGCGGCGGCGTCGACGCAACCGGCCCGACGAGGACCGCCTCTACGAGGTGTACGTGGAGGCAAAAATGGGCCTCGATCGGGCCATCGCCGCCGCTAAAGACTCGGCGAGAGCCGAGCTGCTGGAGGGTCTCGACAACGACCCTTACGGGAGACCGTATAAGGCGGCGCGCAACAAATTGCGCCCCTTTGGTCCCCCGGTTGTCGAGACCCTGGAGCCCACATTTCTGGATGGGGTGGTTCAGTCCCTGTTTCCGTGCAGGGACAACTTCACCCCGCCAGTGATGTGTGGAGCCCCGCTGGAGGATGAGGAGGAAGAGGAGGCTCCCTCTCCTGTCACGGAGTCGGAACTTGGCGCAGCGATTGTGCATATCCGCGCCAAGAAGACGGCTCCGGGCCCCGACGGTGTCCCGGCGAGGGTGGTGGCAATTGCCGCCACCCAAATGGAGGAGCGGTTTCGGGACCTCTTCAGCGCATGCCTTGCGTCTGGAAGGTTCCCGAAACCGTGGAAGGAGGGGCAGTTGTGCCTCCTCCGCAAGGAGGGCCGCCCTGCAGACTCCCCCTCGGCATACCGGCCCATCGTTCTGCTCGATGAGGTCGGAAAAATGTTCGAGGGGATAATCGCTGCCCGCCTAAAGGGCCATATGCGGCGTATCGGGCCGGACTTGTCGGACGCTCAGTTCGGTTTTCGGGCTGAGCGTTCGACGGTGGACGCGCTGGCCTGCCTCAAGAGGCAGGTGAAGGAGGCGGTGGAGGTGGGGGACGGATTGTTGGCGGTGTCATTCGACATAGCCAACGCCTTCAACTCTGTTCCCCACAGCACCATCCTAGAGGCACTCCGATTCCACGGGGTGCCTCGATATATGCGGCGTCTACTGGCCAGCTACCTGGAGGATCGGGCGATCGTCCTCGTGAACAGGGCTGGCCAAGTCCGGCGGTACGCAGTCGAGGCCGGCGTTCCACAGGGGTCAGTCCTGGGACCTCTCCTCTGGAACGTCGGCTACGACTGGCTCTTGCGGGGAACTCTCCTCCGAGGTACGAGTGTCGTCTGCTACGCGGATGACACTCTCCTCACCGCCCGGGGGGAGAGTTTCAGGGAGGCGGCCAACTTGGCCTCGGCGGGCGGATCCTTGGTCGCAGGGAGGATCCGCCGCCTAGGATTGACGGTGGCGCTGCACAAGACCGAGGCTGTGTTCTTCCACGGGCCTCGGCAGCGCCAACCACCAGACGCCCACATATTTGTGGAGGGCGTCCGAATCGAGGTGAAGGCCCAGATGAAATATCTGGGCCTTGTACTCGACAGCAGGTGGCGTTTCGGCCCGCATTTTAGCGGGCTGTCGACGCGCCTGCTGAAGACTGCGGGCGCCCTCTCGTGGCTGCTCCCCAATTTGGGGGGGCCCAGCGCGCGATGCCGGCAACTTTACGCCGGCATCTTGAGGAGTATGGCCCTCTACGGGGCCCCAATCTGGGAGGACTCCCTCCAAAGGCGGGAGAACGCCGCGGCCTTGCGGGCCCCCCAAAGGGCCATAGCTCAGCGGGTGTCGCGGGCCTACCGCACGGTGGGCTTCGCGGCAGCGTGTGCTCTGGCTGGCACCCCTCCTTGGGAACTCGAGGCGTGGGTGCTCGCCAGAGTATACGAATGGACGGCGGGGCGGAGGGCGAGAGGAGAACGCCCCGCCCCGGAAGAGCGGGAGGCCGTCCGGCGGGAGGCGAGGGACGCCATCGTCGTCCATTGGACGAGGGACCTCGCCACCGCAGCCTTCGGCCGCCAAACCCTCGACGCGATCGGGCCGGTCCTGCCAGACTGGCTCGATCGGTCGCATGGGTTCCTCTCGTTCCGTCTGGTGCAGGTGCTGTCCGGACACGGTTGTTTCGGATCGTACCTGCACCGAATCGGACGGGAGGAGACACCGTCGTGCCACGACTGCGGTGCGGCGGAGGACGCGGCGCAGCACACCCTCGCGGTGTGCCCGTCGTGGTCCGAGCCGCGCCGCAGTCTCACTGCGGTAATCGGACCGGACCTCTCACTCCCCGGTTTGGTCAACGCCATGCTGGGCGATGAGAGGTCCTGGGCGGCAGTGGCCTCCTTCTGCGAACACGTCATGTCCCAGAAGGAGGCGGCGGAGCGCGCGCGGGAGGACGATCCTCACGCGGCGGCGCTCCGAAGACGGAGGAGGGGTCGGAGAAGACGTCAGTATGACGGCCATCAGCGACTCCTCCCCGGTGGAGGCCAGCAGGCAACGGGTGCGGGGGCACCCTTGCCTGTATTGCACGGGCCTCCACCAGTGTCGGACGGGAATGGCCAGGTGTTCCCGGCCATTCCCGTAGCCCCCCAGACTGGGGGGCATGCGGGGCCCGCCAGCTAGGCGGGCATACGCCGGGAGGGCTGTGGAAGCAGAGGCTGAGCCAATTTCCCATAGCCCTCCCATCACGGCGTCGCGGGAACACCGCTGAGTTTTAGTGGGTATACTGCCACTCTGGCAGGGAGTCCCACATACCCCGTCTCGTCCCCCGACGAGCGGAGATGCGTAATGTCATTTCTCAGCGACAAAAAAAAAAAAAAAAAAAAAGGTTCCCGCGGGCCGGGGTGCATGTTGAAGAGCCTCCTCGTGGCGCACCCTGGGCAACGTCGGCTCCAATATCTCCCAGTGCGGTTTTGGGGGACAATTGGGGCTGGCGGCTAATCTTCAACAAGGGGGGAAAGGTCACGGTTCCAATCACCGATCATGCTTGATGGTCGGTGAAGGGAACCGGGCTACAGAGGGCAGATACGCCCACTCCTCCTCTGCTTACAGAGGGAGGTGAGTGGGCGTAGACTGGGCACGGCCGCCGCTGCGGAATAGGCGGTCGTGTCCCGGAGGGAGGCAGTGGCGCGCGCGCGGGGGGACGATTCTCTCGCGCGGCGCCGCTCTGGAGAGGGGAGGGGTCGAGGAAGACGCCGGTCTGGTAGTCACCTCCGGCTCCTCCCGGGTGGAGGCCAGCAGGCGGTGGGTGCGGGGGCGCCCTTTGCCTGTATTGCACGGGCCTCCACCAGTGTCGGACGGGAGTGGCCGGGTGTTCCCGGCCATTCCCGTAGCCCCCCAGTTAAATGGGGGGCATGCGGGGCCCGCCAACTAGGCGGGCATGCGCCGGGAGGGTTGTGGAAGTAGAGGCTGAGCCGATTTCCCATAGCCCTCCCATCACGGCGTTGTGGGAACACCGCTGAGTTTTAGTGGGTATACTGTCGAGTGCGGATTTCGACAGGAGTCCCACATACCCCGTTTCGTCCCCCACGAGCGGGGATGCATAAAGCATTTCTCAGCGAGAAAAAAAAAAAAAAAAAAAAAAAAAAAAAAAAAAAAAAAAAAAAAAAAAAAAAAAAAAAAAAGGTTCCCGCGGGCCGGGGGATCCCCCACAGCGCATACTTCCACGTAGTATCCCCTGGGCAACGCCGTGTCTGACCACCGTAACGGAGTGGCAGACCGGTGGCTAAAGTGCGCTGTGACTCACAGTAAATCAATGCGGAAGACTGTGAGTATAAAAATGACGAAGAAACCCGTGCGGGACGCCTCCGGGCGTTTCAGTTTTAACCCGAATCGCCCTTCTCAGGACGATTCAAACGGCCCTTCTCAGGGCCAACCCAACGGCCCTTCTCAGGGCCAACCCAACGGCCCTCCTCAGGGCCAAACCAACGGCCCTTCTCAGGGCCAATCCAAAGGCCCTTTTCAGGGCCACGCCGGTGACGCATTAGCGTCGGACGCTGACCGCGCACCATCTGCGGCCAGAGCAGACGAGTCGGACTCCGACGACTCAAATCTCGACACGTCGGCAGCTGAGAGCGACCGCCTGGAGCGAAAGAGGGCCTACCTGCGGCACGGGTCCGAGGGATCCTCGTCGGCTGGAGGCGGGGCGCAGAAGAAGTCAAAGTCCAAAAGGGCTTCGACTTCTTCGAAAGCAGGAGACAGCCACGTTGTGGGTTTGGTGGACGCCGAGCGCCAGCTAAACCTGCTAAAACGGGCGCAACTCCAGCAGGACCTGGAGGAGAGGGTCGCTGCCAGAGAGCGCCAGGCGCAGGCCGCCCGGTCGAGGGCCGGCTATGGGGCATCCAGTGTCCTGTATGCTGGCCACTCCTTGGCGGAACTTGAGCGCATGGCGCGGGAGGACCGGGAGGAGGTCCTGGAGGTCGCCTCAAAGTCCTCCAACCTGAAGGGGACCTTCCAGAAGGCCCTTAAATGCCGGGCTGCCAGTCTGCATGGCATTGTGCAGGAGCTGGTGCAGCGGACGGCCACGGATGAGACGCGGCAACTGCAGGCGAGGGTGGATCGCCTGCAGGCGGAGGTCAGCCAGCTGCACCAGAAGCTGGCTGAGGTCACTGCTCGGCCTGCGCAATCAGCCCCTGGACCGGTGGTAGGAGGCTCCACCTCCTCCCCTCACAACCTTGAGGAGATACTCCGAAAGGTTGTCATGGAGGAGAGGGCCTTCACCAGAGCCTGCTTCGCAGGAATCGAGGACCGGCTCCTGCCGGAGAAGCGGCTCCGCCCGCCGCTAGCGGCGGATAAGGCACCACGCAGGGTGCCGGAACCTGCGCCTTTAGCAGGCCCGGCATCGGGTGCGCAGCCCCAGGCCCCGAAGCCCTCCAAGGGCAAAGGCGAGGGCAAGAGGACCAAGGCGGCTCCTCAAACCCTCACCATCAGCTCGGAGGGAGCGTCTGGGTCGGCTGCCACTCCAGCGGCAGCCCCCCAGAGCTCGCAGGAGGAAGACGCCCTTCTTCCCTCCACCACCCCGTCCAACCAGTCGTGGACGGAAGTGGTCAGGAGGGGAAAAGGGAAGGGAGGGCAAAAGTCGGCCCCCAAGCCCGCCGCGACTGCACCGGCAGTCAAAAGGGCTCCAGCTGGCGGGAGGAAGTTAGTTCCTCCCAAGACCGCGGCCGTCGTGGTGACCATCACCCCGGAGGCCGCGGAGCGGGGCGAGACGTACGAGTCCGTCCTAAGACGGGCTCGTACCAATGCTGATCCCTCCCAGCTGGGGATCAGCAAAATAACGTGCCGCCGAACCCTAACCGGAGCTCGAATTTTCGAGTTCTCGGGGGAACAGCGCGGCACAAACGCGGACCTCTTCGCAACGAAGTTGCAAGAGGTCATCGCCGACGCGGCAACGGTCGTCAGGCCCGTCAAGACCGCAGCCTTGGAGGTGGCCGATCTGGACGATTCGGCCACCAAGGAGGATGTGGTGGCGGCCGTCGCGGCGGCTGGAGGCTGCGACGCTGGCGCGGTGAAGGCTGGAGCCATCAGGCTCGGCCGCCGCGGCATGGGCATCGTCCGCGTCGAGTGCCCAGTCGCCGCGGCTGGGGCCGCCCTTGCTGCGACCAAGGGACGGCTGCTTGTGGGGCTCAGCTCGGCTGTGGTCCGAGCACTTGAAGACCAGCCCTTGCGCTGCTTCAAGTGCTTCTCCTTCGGCCACACCCGAGCCACGTGTCCCTCCAAGGCCGACTGGGGAGACACGTGCTACCAGTGCGGGCAAGAGGGGCACAAGAGTGCCACTTGCCGCGCCACCACGCCGCACTGCACGGCGTGTGCCGCCAGTGGCCGCCCCGCGGGCCACAGGATGACGGGCAGGAGCTGTAAGCCCCCCGTCAAGAAAGGCATAGTGCCGGCGCAGGTTCGACCTGTCGCCACCACCGCCGCCGCCGTCGTCGCCGCCGCTGCAGCTCCAGCGGCGGTAGCTGAGGAGGAGGGTGCCATGTCGGAATAATGCAGGTTTCCGACTACCGCATCCTCCAGGCGAACACCAACCACTGCAGAGCGGCCCAGGACCTGGCAGTGCAGGTCCTGGCCGCCGTGGTCGGCAGGGCGGCGCCGCGTCAGGTCTCCGTGCTGGGAGACCTGAATGCCAAGTCGGTGACCTGGGGCAACCGGGCCACCGACGCTCGCGGGCGGGCGGTGGAGATGTGGGCAGCCTCCTCTGGACTCTCCCTCTTGAACAGAGGAAGCGTCCAGACATGCGTGCGGCGTCAGGGTGGCTCAGTAGTGGACGTCACTTTCGCCACCCCTGGGTTAGCCGCGCGCGTGCTGAACTGGCGGGTGGACCTGGTGGAGACTATGTCGGACCACCGCTACGTGCGGTTCGACATCTCCGCCAGTGGCCCCGGAGCGGTGCAGCCCCTCTCGGGGCGATCACCGTTTCCGCGGTGGGCTTTCACCCGCCTGGACAGGGAGGCAGCGGCGGAGGCGGCGTTCATCCAGGACTGGCTGTCGCCTCCCACCACCGGCCTGGATGTGGACACCATAGCGGGCCAGCTGAGGCAGTCTCTGACCGAGGTGTGCAACTCCAGCATGCCTCGGTCTCGCCGCCCGGCTCCCCGCCTTGCCGTCTATTGGTGGTCGGAGGCACTGGCGGGGCTCAGAACCGCCTGCGTGGCGGCCAAGAGGGCCTACACGCGGAGTCGGCGGCGGCGTCGACGCAACCGGCCCGACGAGGACCGCCTCTACGAGGTGTACGTGGAGGCAAAAATGGGCCTCGATCGGGCCATCGCCGCCGCTAAAGACTCGGCGAGAGCCGAGCTGCTGGAGGGTCTCGACAACGACCCATACGGGAGACCGTATAAGGCGGCACGCAACAAATTGCGCCCCTTTGGTCCCCCGGTTGTCGAGACCCTGGAGCCCACATTTCTGGATGGGGTGGTTCAGTCCCTGTTTCCGTGCAGGGACAACTTCACCCCGCCAGTGATGTGTGGAGCCCCGCTGGAGGAGGAGGAGGAGGAAGAGGAGGCTCCCTCTCCTGTCACGGAGTCGGAACTTGGCGCGGCGATTGTGCATATCCGCGCCAAGAAAACGGCTCCGGGCCCCGACGGTGTCCCGGCGAGGGTGGTGGCAATTGCCGCCACCCAAATGGAGGAGCGGTTTCGGGACCTCTTCAGCGCATGCCTTGCGTCTGGAAGGTTCCCGAAACCGTGGAAGGAGGGGCAGTTGTGCCTCCTTCGCAAGGAGGGCCGCCCTGCAGACTCCCCCTCGGCATACCGGCCCATTGTTCTGCTCGATGAGGTCGGAAAAATGTTCGAGGGGATAATCGCTGCCCGCCTAAAGGGCCATATGCGGCGTATCGGGCCGGACTTGTCGGACGCTCAGTTCGGTTTTCGGGCTGAGCGTTCGACGGTGGACGCGCTGGCCTGCCTCAAGAGGCAGGTGAAGGAGGCGGTGGAGGTGGGGGACGGATTGTTGGCGGTGTCATTCGACATTGCCAACGCCTTCAACTCTGTTCCCCACAGCACCATCCTAGAGGCGCTCCGATTCCACGGGGTGCCTCAATATATGCGGCGTTTACTGGCCAGCTACCTGGAGGATCGGGCGATCGTCCTCGTGAACAGGGCTGGCCAAGTCCGGCGGTACGCAGTCGAGGCCGGCGTTCCACAGGGGTCAGTCCTGGGACCTCTCCTCTGGAACGTCGGCTACGACTGGCTCTTGCGGGGAACTCTCCTCCGAGGTACGAGTGTCGTCTGCTACGCGGATGACACTCTCCTCACCGCCCGGGGGGAGAGTTTCAGGGAGGCGGCCAACTTGGCCTCGGCGGGCGGATCCTTGGTCGCAGGGAGGATCCGCCGCCTAGGATTGACGGTGGCGCTGCACAAGACCGAGGCTGTGTTCTTCCACGGGCCTCGGCAGCGCCAACCACCAGACGCCCACATATTTGTGGAGGGCGTCCGAATCGAGGTGAAGGCCCAGATGAAATATCTGGGCCTTGTACTCGACAGCAGGTGGCGTTTCGGCCCGCATTTTAGCGGGCTGTCGACGCGCCTGCTGAAGACTGCGGGCGCCCTCTCGTGGCTGCTCCCCAATTTGGGGGGGCCCAGCGCGCGATGCCGGCAACTCTACGCCGGCATCTTGAGGAGCATGGCCCTTTACGGGGCCCCTATCTGGGAGGACTCCCTCCAAAGGCGGGAGAACGCCGCCGCCTTGCGGGCCCCCCAAAGGGCCATAGCCCAGCGGGTGTCGCGGGCCTACCGCACGGTGGGCTTCGCGGCAGCGTGTGCTCTGGCTGGCACCCCTCCTTGGGAACTCGAGGCGTGGGTGCTCGCCAGAGTATACGAATGGACGGCGGGGCGGAGGGCGAGAGGAGAACGCCCCGCCCCGGAAGAGCGGGAGGCCGTCCGGCGGGAGGCGAGGGACGCCATCGTCGTCCATTGGACGAGGGACCTCGCCACCGCAGCCTTCGGCCGCCGAACCCTCGACGCGATCGGGCCGGTCCTGCGAGACTGGCTCGATCGGTCGCACGGGTTCCTCTCGTTCCGTCTGGTGCAGGTGCTGTCCGGACACGGTTGTTTCGGATCGTACCTGCGCCGAATCGGACGGGAGGAGACACCGTCGTGCCACGACTGTGGCGCGGCGGAGGACGCGGCGCAGCACACCCTCGCGGTGTGCCCGTCGTGGTCCGAGCCGCGCCACGGTCTCACTGCGGTGATCGGACCGGACCTCTCACTCCCCGGTTTGGTTACGGCCATGCTGGGCGATGAGAGGTCCTGGGCGGCAGTGGCCTCCTTCTGCGAACACGTCATGTCCCAGAAGGAGGCGGCGGAGCGCGCGCGGGAGGATGACCCTCACGCGGCGGCGCTCCGAAGACGGAGGAGGGGTCGGAGAAGACGTCAGTATGACGGCCATCTCCGACTCCTCCCCGGTGGAGGCCAGCAGGCAACGGGTGCGGGGGCACCCTTGCCTGTATTGCACGGGCCTCCACCAGTGTCGGACGGGAATGGCCAGGTGTTCCCGGCCATTCCCGTAGCCCCCCAGGCTGGGGGGCATGCGGGGCCCGCCAGCTAGGCGGGCATACGCCGGGAGGGCTGTGGAAGCAGAGGCTGAGCCAATTTCCCATAGCCCTCCCATCACGGCGTCGCGGGAACACCGCTGAGTTTTAGTGGGTATACTGCCACCCTGGCAGGGAGTCCCACATACCCCGTCTCGTCCCCCGACGAGCGGAGATGCGTAATGTCATTTCTCAGCGACAAAAAAAAAAAAAAAAAAAAAAAAGGTTAGGTTAGGTTGGGGGACCACCCCACAGTGCTTGCGTCCACGTCGCGTCCCCTGGGCAACGACCCGGTTCTGACCACCGTAACGGAGTGGCAGACCGGTGTTCGGCTAAAGTGCACTGTGCAGTCGTAGCGTATTTTATCCTATTATCCAATTTTATTTCATGTCGGCATCTACGACACCTGCGGAGGCTATGCCAAAGCAATTGAGGACCGCCTCCGGGCGTTTTAAAAAAGGCCCTTCTCAGGGCCAAGCAAAAGGCCCTTCTCAGGGCCAAGCAAAAGGCCCTTCTCAGGGCCAACCAAAAGGCCCTTCTCAGGGCCATTCAAAAGGCCCTTCTCAGGGCCAACCAAAAGGCCCTTCTCAGGGCCAATCTGAGGGTGCCTCGGCATCAGAGGCTAGCCGCGCGCAGTCTGCGACTAGCTTCTATAGCTCGGCGGGCGAGTTGCTGGACTCCGACGACGAGTCCATCATGTCGTGTGGTTCGGCGATTGCTCGCCGGGACACAATGAAGCGGGCTTATCAGCGGAAGGGGTCTGGGGGTTCCTCGGACACTGCGTCACAGCCGAGGGCCAAGAGGCCGGTGTCTGACACCCACGACGTGGGTCTGGCAGAAGCCCAACGCCAGTTGGACCTGTCGCGGCGGGCGCAGGTCCAGCAAGACCTGGAGGAGCGGGTTGCGGCCACGGAGCAACGGACGCACGCCGCCCGGGCCAAGTCCGGGTACGGCGCGTCCCGCGTCCACTATGCGGACCACTCCCTTGCGGAGCTGCAGCTGATGGCTGAGGAGGACGAAGAGGAGATAGTGGCAGTCGCCTCTAAGTCCTCCAATCTTAAAGGGACTTTCCAAAAGTCCCTTAAATGTAGGGCCGCGAGCATGCGCGGCATAGTCGGGGAGCTGGTGCAGCGGAAGGCTACCGACGAAACGCGGCAACTGCAGGCGAAAGTCGATCGCCTGCAGTCAGAGGTCAGCCAGCTTCATCTGAAGCTGGCTGAAGCCACGGCCCGGCCAAACAGCAAAACATCCGAGCCGAGACCAGCGGCTGAGGCCCCGTCCTCCAACCTTGAGGATGTAATCCGCAAGGTCGTAATGGAGGAAAGGGCCTTCACGAGAGCCTGTCTTGCGGGCATAGAGGACAGGCTCTTGCCGGAGAAACGCCTGCGACCGCCGCTCGCGGCGGACAGTAGGCCACGCCAGCCTGAGCTGTCCTCCCAGGACGCCCACCTTCCGTCCACCACCCCATCGAACCAGCAAGGGTGGACGAAGGTGAAAAAGGGCAAAAAGAAGGCCAAGACGGTGGCTGCCCCTGCCACCCTCGCCACCACCCCTCCCGGCCCACCTCAGAAAACAGGCAAGGGAAAGGGAAAGGGGAAGACGTCAGCCCCGAAGCCCAACGCCGCTGCTCCCGCTGCTGCTCCTGCAGCTAATGGGGCCCCCGCCGCCAGGTCAAAGAGGAAGCTGGTTCCTCCGAAGACCGCAGCCGTAGTGGTGACGCTCACCGCTGAGGCTGTGGAGCGGGGGGAGACGTACGCGTCCGTAATGATGCGGGCGCGTGCCAACGCCAATCCCACCCAGCTGGGGATCGGCACAGTATCCTGCCGCCGTACCCAGGCCGGGGCTCGAATGTTCGAGTTCCCGGGGGCTCAGGGTGGCGCCAACGCGGACCTCTTCGCAACCAAGCTGCGAGAGGTCATCGCCGACGCGGCCAAGGTCACCAGGCCCGTAAAGTCTGTGGCCTTGGAGGTGACCGACCTCGACGACTCGGTCACCAAAGAGGAGGTAGTCGCGGCGGTCGCAGCGATGGGGGGCTGTGGCGTCACAGCGGTGCAAGGTCGGGCCATTAGGCCCGGGCGCGGCGGCATGGGCACCATTCGCCTCGAGTGCCCAGTCACCGCAGCTGTAGCCGTCCTAGCCAAGGGACGGCTGACAGTCGGGTTCAGCTCGGGTGTAGTCCGGGCACTTGCAGCCCAGCCTCTGCGCTGCTACAAGTGTCTTGGAGTCGGACACACTCGGGCCCTTTGTCCGTCCGAGGTCGACAGGGCGGACAAATGCTTCCGCTGTAGCAAGGAAGGCCACAAGTCGGCCTCCTGCGAGGCCGCCACGCCGCATTGTGCGGTGTGTGCCGCCAGTGGCTGCCCGGCAGGCCACGTGATGATGGGGAGGAAGTGCAATCCTCCCCCTAAGAAGGGCAAAGCGCAGGCGCTGATCCGGCCTGTCGCTGCCACCGTTGCCGTCCCTGAGGCTGGGACATCGGCGGCGGTTGCGGAGGGGGGTGCGATGTCTGTCGATGGATAGTTCGGTCAAGCATCGCATCCTCCAGGCGAACACCAACCACTGCAGAGCGGCCCAGGATCTGCTGATGCAGACCATGGCCGAGGGGTTGGTGGACGTGGCGGCTGTCGCCGAGCCGTACTCAGTCCCTGGCCGTTGGCTGGGCGATCGGGACGGCTTGGTGGCATTGGTGACGCGGTCTTCCACGGACTCCCCTCCCCTCTCGCTCTTAGAGAGGGGACCGGGATACGTGGCCGCCGCGTGGGGAGAATTAGCCCTTGTGGGCGTCTATTTCTCCCCGAACCGCCCTCTCTCGGATTTCGAGAACTTTCTCGAAATCCTCACCGCGGTGGTCGGGAGGGCGGCGCCACGCCAGGTCGCCGTACTGGGTGACCTGAACGCCAAGTCGACGGCCTGGGGCAACCCGGCCGGGTCCTGCAATGTCCGGGGACGCGCCGTGGAGTTTTGGGCGGCGTCGTGCGGTGTGTCCCTCCTGAACAGAGGGACCGTTCACACGTGTGTGCGGCAACGGGGAGGATCAGTGGTCGACGTCTCGTTTGCCACCCCCGTGCTAGCCGCCCACGTCGTGAACTGGCGGGTGGAGATGGTGGAGACCTTGTCGGACCACCGATATGTGCGGTTCGACATCAGCTCCACCCAGAGCTCCCGGGGAAATGCTCCAGGCTCGGGCCAATCTGCGTTCCCACGGTGGGCTCTCACCCGCCTGGACCGAGAGGCTGCGGAGGAGGCGGCGTTCGTCCAGGACTGGCTCGCACCTCCTGTCGAGGTCCTGGACGTGGACGCCGCGTCGGTTCAGCTGAGGAGGTCCCTGACCGAGGTGTGCAACTCCAGCATGCCCCGGTCTCGCCGCCCAGCTCCCCGCCGCGCCGTCTATTGGTGGTCGGAGGAACTGGCGGGGCTCCGAACCGCCTGCGTGGCGGCCAGGAGGGCCTACACGCGGAGTCGAAGGCGCAGGCACCGAGACCCCACCAGCGAGGAGGCCCTCTATGCCACGTACGTCGCGGCAAAGACGGTCCTGAAGTCGGCCATGCGCGCGACCGAAGATTCGGCGAGAGCCGAAATGTTGGAGGGTCTCGACAGGGACCCATTTGGAAGACCATACAAGGCGGCGCGGAACAAACTGCGCCCCTGTGGTCTTCCACTGACGGAGACCCTCGAGCCGGCATTGCTGGACGGGGTGGTCCGGTCCTTGTTTCCGTCCAGGACCGACTTCACCCCGCCAGTGATGGATCCCCCGCGGGAGGCGGCTCCGCCGGAGGAGGAGGTCCCCCCGGTTACGGCGGTGGAACTTTGCGCGGGGACTCTACACCTCCGCGCAAAGAACACAGCCCCGGGGCCGGACGGTGTTCCCGCACGGGTGGTGGCCATCGCCGCCTCACACATGGAGGAGAGGTTTCGGGACCTCTTCAGCGCGTGTCTTACGACTGGGAGGTTCCCGAAACCTTGGAAGGAGGGGCGGCTATGCCTGCTCCGAAAGGAGGGACGCCCGGCGGACTCCCCCTCGGCTTACCGGCCCATCGTCTTGCTCGATGAGGTCGGTAAGTTGTTCGAGGGGATAATTGCCGACCGGCTAAAGAGCCTGCTGAGGACGGTGGGGCCGGACCTGTCGGACGCCCAATTCGGTTTCCGACGGGGTCGTTCGACGGTCGACGCGCTGGCCCTACTCAAGGGCCAGGTGAGGGAGGCCGTGGAGGCGGGCGACGGAGTGTTGGCGGTGTCATTCGACATAGCCAACGCCTTCAACTCCGTCCCCCACTCGACAATCTTGGAGGCGCTCCAATACCACGGAGTGCCTCAGTACCTGCGCCAACTCTTGGCCAGCTACTTGGAGGACCGGGAGGTCCTCCTCTCGGACAAGACGGCCACAGTGAGGCGATACGGCGCAGAGTCCGGTGTTCCACAGGGGTCTGTCCTAGGACCACTGCTGTGGAACATTGGATTCGACTGGCTACTGCGGGGAACCCTCCTCCGTGGCACGAGCGTCATCTGTTACGCGGATGACACCCTCCTCGTCGCCCGGGGGAGGGACTTCAGGGAGGCGGCCAGTCTGGCCTCTGCCGGCGGATCCTTAGTGGCAGGAAGGATTCGCCGCTTGGGGTTGAAGGTTGCGCTGCACAAAACCGAGGCCGTGTATTTTCACGGTCCACGGCAGCGCATCCCTCCCGACGGCCACATTATAGTGGAGGGCGTCAGGATCGAGGTCAAGGCCCAGATGAAGTACTTGGGCCTTGTCCTCGACAGCAGGTGGCGCTTCGGCCCACACTTTAGCGGGCTGTCGACGCGCCTGCTGAAGGCCGCGAACGCCCTGTCGTGGCTCCTCCCGAACCTGGGGGGTCCGAAGGCGCGATGCCGGCGCTTGTATGCTGGCATCCTCAGGAGCATGGCTCTTTACGGGGCCCCAATCTGGGCAGACTCCCTCCACAGGCGGGAGAACGCCACGGCCATCCGCAGGCCCCAAAGGGCCATTGCACTGCGGGTGGCGAGGGCCTACCGCTCGGTAGGCTTCTCTGCGGCGTGCGCTCTGGCCGGCACCCCTCCTTGGGAGCTCGAGGCGTGGGTGCTGACCAGAGTGTACGAATGGACGGCGCGCCGTAAGGCGCTCGGGGAGCCCCCCGCCGCAGAAGAGCGGGAGGCCGTGCGGCAAGAGGCGAAGGACGCAATCGTCCATCACTGGACGGAGGACCTCGCCACTGCCGCATTTGGCCGCCGAACACTGGACGCGCTCGGGCCGGTCCTGAAGGATTGGCTCGAGCGGTCCCACGGTTTCCTCTCTTTCCGTCTGGTGCAGGTGTTGTCCGGACACGGGTGCTTCGGATCGCACCTGCATCGGATCCAAAGGGAGGAGACCCCGTCGTGCCACGACTGTGGCGCGGCGGAGGACACGGCGCAGCACACCCTCGAGGTGTGCCCGACCTGGTCCGAGCTGCGCCTACCTTTGGTCGCAGCGGTCGGGCAGGACCTCTCGCTTCCCGGCGTCGTCAACTCGATGCTGGAAAGCGAGGGGGCCTGGGCAGCGGTCGCCTCCTTCTGCGAAGAAGTAATGTCACAGAAGGAGGCGGCGGAGCGCGTGCGGGAGGAAGACCCTCTCGCGGCGCCGCTCCGCAGGCGAAGACGGGGCGTGAGACGGCGGTTGTATGATCGTCGTCACGCGCCTCCAGGTGGTGAACAGCGGGAGACAGGCGCGGGGGCGCCTTCTCCTGCATTGCACTGTTCACCACCCACGTCGTCAGTCATTCCTGGGCCCCTCCCCCCCGACGGGAGGGGCCCGCCGGGCCCGCCGTAAAGGCGGGCGGTCGTCGGCGGGGGGCAGGATGGAAAGGCTCTGCCGATTCCCAGTCCCCCTCCACTCAGACGATGCGGGAATGCCGCTGGGTTGTTTAGTGGGTATACCGGTTCTACCGGGGAGTCCCACATACCCCTCCCGTCCCCCGACGGGTGGGCATGCGTAATGCATTTTTCCCAGCGCAAACAAAAAAAAAAAAAAAAAAAAAAAGGTTAGGTTAGGTTGGGGTTGGGCTCTCACCCGCCTGGACCGAGTGGGCTCTCACCCGCCTGGACCGAGAGGCTGCGGAGGAGGCGGCGTTCGTCCAGGACTGGCTCGCACCTCCTGTCGAGGTCCTGGACGTGGACGCCGCAGCGGCTCAGCTGAGGAGGTCGCTGACCGAGGTGTGCAACTCCAGCATGCCCCGGTCTCGCCGCCCAGCTCCCCGCCGCGCCGTCTATTGGTGGTCGGAGGAACTGGCGGGGCTCCGAACCGCCTGCGTGGCAGCCAGGAGGGCCTACACGCGGAGTCGAAGGCGCAGGCACCGAGACCCCACCAACGAGGAGGCCCTCTATGCCGCGTACGTTGACGCAAAGACTGTCCTCAAGTCGGCAATGCGCGCGGCCGAAGATTCGGCGAGAGCCGAGATGTTAGAGGGTCTCGACAGGGACCCATTTGGAAGACCATACAAGGCGGCGCGGAATAAACTGCGCCCCTGTGGTCTTCCACTGACGGAGACCCTCGAGCCGGCACTGCTGGACGGGGTGGTCCGGTCCCTGTTTCCGTCCAGGACCGACTACACCCCGCCAGTGATGGATCCCCCGCGGGAGGCGGCTCCGCCGGAGGAGGAGGTCCCACCGGTTACGGCGGTGGAACTTTGCGCGGGGACTCTACACCTCCGCGCAAAGAACACAGCCCCAGGGCCGGACGGCGTTCCCGCACGGGTGGTGGCCATCGCCGCCTTACAGATGGAGGAGAGGTTTCGGGACCTGTTCAGCGCGTGTTTTACGACTGGGAGGTTCCCGAAACCTTGGAAGGAGGGGCGGCTATGCCTGCTCCGAAAGGAGGGACGCCCGGCGGACTCCCCCTCGGCTTACCGGCCCATCGTCTTGCTCGATGAGGTCGGTAAGTAAAAAAAAAAAAAAAAAAGGTTAGGTTAGGTTGGGGGGGGGTGCATGTTGAAGAGCCTCCTCGTGGCGCACCCTGGGCAACGTCGGCTCCAATTTCTCCCAGTGCGGTTTTGGGGGACAACTGGGGCTGGCGGCTAATCTTCAACAAGCGGGGAAAGGTCACGGTTCCAATCGCCGATCATGCTTGATGGTCGGTGAAGGGAACCGGGCTACAGAGGGCAGATACGCCCACTCCTCCTCTGCTTACAGAGGGAGGTGAGTGGGCGTAGACTGGGCACGGCCGCCGCTGCGGAATAGGCGGTCGTATCCCGGAGGGAGGCAGTGGCGCCCGCGCGGGGGGATGATTCTCTCGCGTGGCGCCGCTCCGGAGAGGGGAGGGGTCGAGGAAGACGCCGGTCTGGTAGTCACCTCCGGCTCCTCCCGGGTGGAGGCCAGCAGGCGGTGGGTGCGGGGGCGCCCTTTGCCTGTATTGCACGGGCCTCCACCAGTGTTGGACGGGAGTGGCCGGGTGTTCCCGGCCATTCCCGTAGCCCCCCCAGTTAAGTGGGGGGCATGCGGGGCCCGCCAACTAGGCGGGCATGCGCCGGGAGGGCTGTGGAAGTAGAGGCTGAGCCGATTTCCCATAGCCCTCCCATCACGGCGTTGTGGGAACACCGCTGAGTTTTAGTGGGTATACTGTCGAGTGCGGATTTTGACAGGAGTCCCACATACCCCGTCTCGTCCCCCACGAGCGGGGTTGCATAAAGCATTTCTCAGCGACAAAAAAAAAAAAAAAAAAAAAAAAAAAAAAAAAAAAGGTTAGGTTGGGGGGTTGGGGTGCATGTTGAAGAGCCTCCTCGTGGCGCACCCTGGGCAACGTCGGTTCCAATTTCTCCCAGTGCGGTTTTGGGGGACAATTGGGGCTGGCGGCTAATCTTCAACAAGCGGGGAAAGGTCACGGTTCCAATCGCCGATCATGCTTGATGGTCGGTGAAGGGAACCGGGCTACTGAGGGCAGGTACGCCCACTCCTCCTCTGCTTACAGAGGGAGGTGAGTGGGCGTAGACTGGGCAGGGCCGCCGATGCGGAACAGGCGGTCATGTTCCGGAGGGACGCAGCGGCGCGCGCGCGGGGGGATGATTCTCTCGCGTGGCGCCGCTCCGGAGAGGGGAGGGGTCGAGGAAGACGCCGGTCTGGTAGTCACCTCCGGCTCCTCCCGGGTGGAGGCCAGCAGGCGGTGGGTGCGGGGGCGCCCTTTGCCTGTATTGCACGGGCCTCCACCAGTGTCGGACGGGAGTGGCCGGGTGTTCCCGGCCATTCCCGTAGCCCCCCAGTTAAATGGGGGGCATGCGGGGCCCGCCAACTAGGCGGGCATACGCCGGGAGGGCTGTGGAAGCAGAGGCTGAGCCAATTTCCCATAGCCCTCCCATCACGGCGTTGTGGGAACACCGCTGAGTTTTAGTGGGTATACTGTCGAGTGCGGATTTCGACAGGAGTCCCACATACCCCGTCTCGTCCCCCACGAGCGGGGATGCATAAAGCATTTCTCAGCGACAAAAAAAAAAAAAAAAAAAAAAAAAAAGGTTAGGTTGGGGTGCATGTTGAAGAGCCTCCTCGTGGCGCACCCTGGGCAACGTCGGCTCCAATTTCTCCCAGTGCGGTTTTGGGGGACAATTGGGGCTGGCGGCTAATCTTCAACAAGCGGGGAAAGGTCGCGGTTCCAATCGCCGATCATGCTTGATGGTCGGTGAAGGGAACCGGGCTACAGAGGGCAGATACGTCCACTCCTCCTCTGCTTACAGAGGGAGGTGAGTGGGCGTAGACTGGGCAGGGCCGCCGATGCGGAACAGGCGGTCGTGTCCCGGAGGGAGGCAGCGGCGCGCGCGCGGGGGATGATTCTCTCGCGCGGCGCCGCTCCGGAGAGGGGAGGGGTCGAGGAAGACGCCGGTCTGGTAGTCACCTCCGGCTCCTCCCGGGTGGTGGCCAGCAGGCAGTGGGTGCGGGGGCGCCCTTTGCCTGTATTGCACGGGCCTCCACCAGCGTCGGACGGGAGTGGCCGGGTGTTCCCGGCCATTCCCGTAGCCCCCCAGTTAAATGGGGGGCATGCGGGGCCCGCCAACTAGGCGGGCATACGCCGGGAGGGCTGTGGAAGCAGAGGCTGAGCCAATTTCCCATAGCCCTCCCATCACGGCGTCGCGGGAACACCGCTGAGTTTTAGTGGGTATACTGCCATTCTGGCAGGGAGTCCCACATACTCCGTCTCGTCCCCCGACGAGTGGAGATGCGTAATGTCATTTCTCAGCGACAAAAAAAAAAAAAAAAAAAAAAAAAAAAAAGGTTAGGTTAGGTTGGAGGGGGGTGCATGTTGAAGAGCCTCCTCGTGGCGCACCCTGGGCAACGTCGGCTCCAATTTCTCCCAGTGCGGTTTTGGTGGACAATTGGGGCTGGCGGCTAATCTTCAACAAGCGGGGAAAGGTCACGGTTCCAATCACCGATCATGCTTGATGGTCGGTGAAGGGAACCGGGCTACAGAGGGCAGATACGCCCACTCCTCCTCTGCTTACAGAGGGAGGTGAGTGGGCGTAGACTGGGCACGGCCGCCGCTGCGGAATAGGCGGTCGTGTCCCGGAGGGAGGCAACGGCGCGCGCGCGGGGGGATGATTCTCTCGCGTGGCGCCGCTCTGGAGAGGGGAGGGGTCGAGGAAGACGCCGGTCTGGTAGTAACCTCCGGCTCCTCCCGGGTGGAGGCCAGCAGGCGGTGGGTGCGGGGGCGCCCTTTGCCTGTATTGCACGGGCCTCCACCAGTGTCGGACGGGAGTGGCCGGGTGTTCCCGGCCATTCCCGTAGCCCCCCAGTTAAATGGGGGGCATGCGGGGCCCGCCAACTAGGCGGGCATACGCCGGGAGGGCTGTGGAAGCAGAGGCTGAGCCAATTTCCCATAGCCCTCCCATCACGGCGTCGCGGGAACACCGCTGAGTTTTAGTGGGTATACTGCCACACTGGCAGGGAGTCCCACATACTCCGTCTCGTCCCCCGACGAGCGGAGATGCGTAATGTCATTTCTCAGCGACAAAAAAAAAAAAAAAAAAAAAAAAAAAAAAAAAAAAAAAAAAAAAAAAAAAAAAGGTTAGGTTGGAGGGGGGGACCACCCCACAGTGCTTGCGTCCACGTCGCGTCCCCTGGGCAACGACCCGGTTCTGACCACCGTAACGGAGTGGCAGACCGGTGTTCGGCTAAAGTGCACTGTGCAGTCGTAGCGTATTTTAACTGTTTTTATCCAATTTTATTTCATGTCGGCATCTACGACACCTGCGGAGGCTATGCCAAAGCAATCGAGGACCGCCTCCGGGCGTTTTAAAAAAGGCCCTTCTCAGGGCCCACCAAAAGGCCCTTCTCAGGGCCAAGCAAAAGGCCCTTCTCAGGGCCAACCAAAAGGCCCTTCTCAGGGCCAATCCGAGGGTGCCTCGGCATCAGAGGCTAGCCGCGCGCCGTCTGCGACTAGCTTCTATAGCTCGGCGGGCGAGTTGCTGGACTCCGACAACGAGTCCATCATGTCATGTGGTTCGGCGATTAGTCGCCGAGACTCGAAAAAGCGGGCATATCAGAGGAAGGGGTCTGGGGGTTCCTCGGACACGGCGTCACAGCCGAGGGCCAAGAGGCCGGTGTCTGACACCCACGACGTGGGTCTGGCAGAAGCCCAACGCCAGTTGGACCTGTCTCGACGGGCGCAGGTCCAACAAGACCTGGAGGAGCGGGTTGCGGCCACGGAGCAACGGACGCACGCCGCCCGGGCCAAATCCGGGTACGGCGCGTCCCGCGTCCACTACGCGGACCACTCCCTGGCGGAGCTGCAGTTGATGGCTGAGGAGGACGAAGAGGAGATAGTGGCAGTCGCCTCCAAGTCCTCCAATTTAAAAGGGACATTCCAAAAGTCCCTTAAATGTAGGGCCGCGAGCATGCGCGGCATAGTCGGGGAGCTGGTGCAGCGGAAGGCTACCGACGAAACGCGGCAACTGCAGGCGAAAGTCGATCGCCTGCAGTCAGAGGTCAGCCAGCTTCATCTGAAGCTGGCTGAAGCCACGGCCCGGCCAAATACTAAGGTGTCCGAGCCGAGACCAGCGGCTGAGGCCCCGCCCTCCAACCTTGAGGATGTAATCCGCAAGGTCGTAATGGAGGAAAGGGCCTTCACGAGAGCCTGTCTTGCGGGCATAGAGGACAGGCTCTTGCCGGAGAAACGCCTGCGACCGCCGCTCGCGGCGGACAGTCGGCCACGCCAGCCTGACCTGTCCTCCCAGGACGCCCATCTTCCGTCCACCACCCCATCCAACCAGCAGGGGTGGACGAAGGTGAAAAAGGGCAAAAAGAAGTCCAAGACGGTGGCTGCCCCTGCCACCCCCACCACCACCCCTTCCGGCCCGCCTCAGAAAACAGGCAAGGGAAAGGGGAAGGGGAAGACGTCGGCCCCGAAGCCCAACGCCGCTGCTCCCGCTGCTGCTCCTGCAGCTAATGGGGCCCCCGCCGCCAAGTCAAAGAGGAAGCTGGTTCCTCCGAAGACCGCAGCCGTAGTGGTGACGCTCACCGCTGAGGCTGTGGAGCGGGGGGAGACGTACGCGTCCGTAATGATGCGGGCGCGTGCCAACGCCGATCCCACCCAGCTGGGGATCGGCACAGTATCCTGCCGCCGGACCCAGGCCGGGGCTCGAATGTTCGAGTTCCCGGGGGCTCAGGGCGGCGCCAACGCGGACCTCTTCGCAACCAAGCTGCGAGAGGTCATCGCCGACGCGGCCAAGGTCACCAGGCCCGTAAAGTCTGTGGCCTTGGAGGTGACCGACCTCGACGACTCGGTCACCAAAGAGGAGGTGGTGGCGGCGGTCGCTGCGATGGGGGGCTGTGGCGTCACAGCGGTGCAAGGTCGGGCCATCAGGCCCGGCCGCGGCGGCATGGGCACCATTCGCCTCGAGTGCCCAGTCGCCGCAGCTGCAGCCGTCCTAGCCAAGGGACGGCTGACTGTCGGGTTCAGCTCGGGTGTAGTCCGGGCACTTGCAGCCCAGCCTCTGCGCTGCTACAAGTGTCTTGGAGTCGGACACACTCGGGCCCTTTGTCCGTCCGAGGTCGACAGGGCGGACAAATGCTTCCGCTGTAGCAAGGAAGGCCACAAGTCGGCCTCCTGCGAGGCCGCCACGCCGCATTGTGCGGTGTGTGCCGCCAGTGGCTGCCCGGCAGGCCACGTGATGATGGGGAGGAAGTGCAATCCTCCCCCTAAGAAGGGCAAAGCGCAGGCGCTGATCCGGCCTGTCGCTGCCACCGTTGCCGTCCCTGAGGCTGGGACATCGGCGGCGGTTGTGGAGGGGGGTGCGATGTCTGTCGATGGATAGTTCGGTCAAGCATCGCATCCTCCAGGCGAACACCAACCACTGCAGAGCGGCCCAGGATCTGCTGATGCAGACCATGGCCGAGTGGTTGGTGGACGTGGCGGCTGTCGCCGAGCCGTACTCAGTCCCTGGCCGTTGGCTGGGCGATCGGGACGGCTTGGTGGCATTGGTGACGCGGTCTTCCACGGACTCCCCTCCCCTCTCGCTCTTAGAGAGGGGACCGGGATACGTGGCCGCCGCGTGGGGAGAATTAGCCCTTGTGGGCGTCTATTTCTCCCCGAACCGCCCTCTCTCTGATTTCGAGAACTTTCTCGAAATCCTCACCGCGGTGGTCGGGAGGGCGGCGCCACGCCAGGTCGCCGTACTGGGTGACCTGAACGCCAAGTCGACGGCCTGGGGCAACCCGGCCGGGTCCTGCAATGTCCGGGGACGCGCCGTGGAGTTTTGGGCGGCGTCGTGCGGTGTGTCCCTCCTGAACAGAGGGACCGTTCACACGTGTGTGCGGCAACGGGGAGGATCAGTGGTCGACGTCTCGTTTGCCACCCCCGTGCTAGCCGCCCACGTCGTGAACTGGCGGGTGGAGATGGTGGAGACCTTGTCGGACCACCGATATGTGCGGTTCGACATCAGCTCCACCCAGAGCTCCCGGGGAATTGCTCCAGGCTCGGGCCAATCTGCGTTCCCACGGTGGGCTCTCACCCGCCTGGACCGAGAGGCTGCGGAGGAGGCGGCGTTCGTCCAGGACTGGCTCGCACCTCCTGTCGAGGTCCTGGACGTGGACGCCGCAGCGGTTCAGCTGAGGAGGTCCCTGACCGAGGTGTGCAACTCCAGCATGCCCCGGTCTCGCCGCCCAGCTCCCCGCCGCGCCGTCTATTGGTGGTCGGAGGAACTGGCGGGGCTCCGAACCGCCTGCGTGGCGGCCAGGAGGGCCTACACGCGGAGTCGAAGGCGCAGGCACCGAGACCCCACCAGCGAGGAGGCCCTCTATGCCACGTACGTTGACGCAAAGACTGTCCTCAAGTCGGCAATGCGCGCGGCCGAAGATTCGGCGAGAGCCGAGATGTTAGAGGGTCTCGACAGGGACCCATTTGGAAGACCATACAAGGCGGCGCGGAATAAACTGCGCCCCTGTGGTCTTCCACTGACGGAGACCCTCGAGCCGGCACTGCTGGACGGGGTGGTCCGGTCCCTGTTTCCGTCCAGGACCGACTTCACCCCGCCAGTGATGGATCCCCCGCGGGAGGCGGCTCCGCCGGAGGAGGAGGTCCCACCGGTTACGGCGGTGGAACTTTGCGCGGGGACTCTACACCTCCGCGCAAAGAGGCCCACTCCAGGGCCGGACGGCGTTCCCGCACGGGTGGTGGCCATCGCCGCCATACAGATGGAGGAGAGGTTTCGGGACCTGTTCAGCGCGTGTTTTACGACTGGGAGGTTCCCGAAACCTTGGAAGGAGGGGCGGCTATGCCTGCTCCGAAAGGAGGGACGCCCGGCGGACTCCCCCTCGGCTTACCGGCCCATCGTCTTGCTCGATGAGGTCGGTAAGTTGTTCGAGGGGATAATCGCCGACCGGCTAAAGAGCCTGCTGAGGACGGTGGGGCCGGACCTGTCGGACGCCCAATTCGGTTTCCGACGGGGTCGTTCGACGGTCGACGCGCTGGCCCTACTCAAGGGCCAGGTGAGGGAGGCCGTGGAGGCGGGCGACGGAGTGTTGGCGGTGTCATTCGACATAGCCAACGCCTTCAACTCCGTCCCCCACTCGACAATCTTGGAGGCGCTCCGGTACCACGGAGTGCCTCAGTACCTGCGCCGACTCTTGGCCAGCTACTTGGAGGACCGGGTGATCCTCCTCGCAGACAAAACGGCCACAGTGAGGCGATACGGCGCAGAGTCTGGTGTTCCACAGGGGTCGGTCCTAGGACCACTGCTGTGGAACATTGGATTCGACTGGCTACTGCGGGGAACCCTCCTCCGTGGCACGAGCGTCATCTGTTACGCGGATGACACCCTCCTCGTCGCCCGGGGGAGGGACTTCAGGGAGGCGGCCAGTCTGGCCTCTGCCGGCGGATCCTTAGTGGCAGGAAGGATTCGCCGCCTCGGACTGAAGGTTGCGCTGCACAAAACCGAGGCCGTGTATTTTCACGGTCCACGGCAGCGCATCCCTCCCGACGGCCACATTATAGTGGAGGGCGTCAGGATCGAGGTCAAGGCCCAGATGAAGTACTTGGGCCTTGTCCTCGACAGCAGGTGGCGCTTCGGCCCACACTTTAGCGGGCTGTCGACGCGCCTGCTGAAGGCCGCGAACGCCTTGTCGTGGCTCCTCCCGAATCTGGGGGGTCCGAAGGCGCGATGCCGGCGCTTGTATGCCGGCATCCTCAGGAGCATGGCCCTTTACGGGGCCCCAATCTGGGCAGACTCCCTCCACAGACGGGAGAACGCCACGGCCATCCGCAGGCCCCAAAGGGCCATTGCACTGCGGGTGGCGAGGGCCTACCGCTCGGTGGGCTTCTCTGCGGCGTGCGCTCTGGCCGGCACCCCTCCTTGGGAGCTCGAGGCGTGGGTGCTGACCAGAGTGTACGAATGGACGGCGCGCCGCAAGGCGCTCGGGGAGCCCCCCGTCGCAGAAGAACGGGAGGCCGTGCGGCAAGAGGCGAAGGACGCAATCGTCCATCATTGGACGGAGGACCTCGCCACTGCCGCATTCGGCCGCCGAACACTGGACGCGCTCGGGCCAGTCCTGAAGGATTGGCTCGAGCGGTCCCACGGTTTCCTCTCCTTCCGTCTGGTGCAGGTGTTGTCCGGCCACGGGTGCTTCGGATCGCACCTGCATCGGATCCAAAGGGAGGAGACCCCGTCGTGCCACGACTGTGGCGCGGCGGAGGACACGGCGCAGCACACCCTCGAGGTGTGCCCGGCCTGGTCCGAGCTGCGCCTACCTTTGGTCGCAGCGGTCGGGCAGGACCTCTCGCTTCCCGGCGTCGTCAACTCGATGCTGGAAAGCGAGGGGGCCTGGGCAGCGGTCGCCTCCTTCTGCGAAGAGGTAATGTCTCAGAAGGAGGCGGCGGAGCGCGTGCGGGAGGAAGACCCTCTCGCGGCGCCGCTCCGCAGGCGAAGACGGGGCGTGAGACGGCGGTTGTATGATCGTCGTCACGCGCCTCCAGGTGGTGAACAGCAGGAGACAGGCGCGGGGGTGCCTTCTCCTGCATTGCACTGTTCACCACCCACGTCGTCAGTCATTCCTGGGCCCCTCCCCCCCGACGGGAGGGGCCCGCCGGGCCCGCCGTAAAGGCGGGCGGTCGTCGGCGGGGGGCAGGATGGAAAGGCTCTGCCGATTCCCAGTCCCCCTCCACTCAGACGATGCGGGAATGCCGCTGGGTTGTTTAGTGGGTATACCGGTTCTACCGGGGAGTCCCACATACCCCTCCCGTCCCCCGACGGGTGGGCATGCGTAATGCATTTTTCCCAGCGCAAACAAAAAAAAAAAAAAAAAAAAAAGGTTAGGTTGGAGGGGGGTGCATGTTGAAGAGCCTCCTCGTGGCGCATCCTGGGCAACGTCGGCTCCAATTTCTCCCAGTGCGGTTTTGGGGGACAATTGGGGCTGGCGGCTAATCTTCAACAAGCGGGGAAAGGTCACGGTTCCAATCGCCGATCATGCTTGATGGTCGGTGAAGGGAACCGGGCTACAGAGGGCAGATACGCCCACTCCTCCTCTGCTTACAGAGGGAGGTGAGTGGGCGTAGACTGGGCACGGCCGCCGCTGCGGAATAGGCGGTCGTGTCCCGGAGGGAGGCAGCGGCGCCCGCGCGGGGGGATGATTCTCTCGCGTGGCGCCGCTCCGGAGAGGGGAGGGGTCGAGGAAGACGCCGGTCTGGTAGTCACCTCCGGCTCCTCCCGGGTGGAGGCCAGCAGGCGGAGGGTGCGGGGGCGCCCTTTGCCTGTACTGCACGGGCCTCCACCAGTGTCGGACGGGAGTGGCCGGGTGTTCCCGGCCATTCCCGTAGCCCCCCAGTTAAATGGGGGGCATGCGGGGCCCGCCAATTAGGCGGGCATGCGCCGGGAGGGCTGTGGAAGTAGAGGCTGAGCCGATTTCCCATAGCCCTCCCATCACGGCGTTGTGGGAACACCGCTGAGTTTTAGTGGGTATACTGTCGAGTGCGGTTTTCGACAGGAGTCCCACATACCCTGTCTCGTCCCCCACGAGCGGGGATGCATAAAGCATTTCTCAGCGACAAAAAAAAAAAAAAAAAAAGTTTAGGTTGGAGGGGCGGCTATGCCTGCTCCGAAAGGAGGGACGCCCGGCGGACTCCCCCTCGGCTTACCGGCCCATCGTCTTGCTCGATGAGGTCGGTAAGTTGTTCGAGGGGATAATCGCCGACCGGCTAAAGAGCCTGCTGGGGACGGTGGGGCCGGACCTGTCGGACGCCCAATTCGGTTTCCGACGGGGTCGTTCGACGGTCGACGCGCTGGCCCTACTCAAGGGCCAGGTGAGGGAGGCCGTGGAGGCGGGCGACGGAGTGTTGGCGGTGTCATTCGACATAGCCAACGCCTTCAACTCCGTCCCCCACTCGACAATCTTGGAGGCGCTCCGATACCACGGAGTGCCTCAGTACCTGCGCCAACTCTTGGCCAGCTACTTGGAGGACCGGGTGGTCCTCCTCTCGGACAAGACGGCCACAGTGAGGCGATACGGCGCAGAGTCCGGTGTTCCACAGGGGTCTGTCCTAGGACCACTGCTGTGGAACATTGGATTCGACTGGCTACTGCGGGGAACCCTCCTCCGTGGCACGAGCGTCATCTGTTACGCGGATGACACCCTCCTCGTCGCCCGGGGGAGAGACTTCAGGGAGGCGGCCAGTCTGGCCTCTGCCGGCGGATCCTTAGTGGCAGGAAGGATTCGCCGCTTGGGGTTGAAGGTTGCGCTGCACAAAACCGAGGCCGTGTATTTTCACGGTCCACGGCAGCGCATCCCTCCCGACGGCCACATTATAGTGGAGGGCGTCAGGATCGAGGTCAAGGCCCAGATGAAGTACTTGGGCCTTGTCCTCGACAGCAGGTGGCGCTTCGGCCCACACTTTAGCGGGCTGTCGACGCGCCTGCTGAAGGCCGCGAACGCCTTGTCGTGGCTCCTCCCGAATCTGGGGGGTCCGAAGGCGCGATGCCGGCGCTTGTATGCTGGCATCCTCAGGAGCATGGCCCTTTACGGGGCCCCAATCTGGGCAGACTCCCTCCACAGGCGGGAGAACGCCACGGCCATCCGCAGGCCCCAAAGGGCCATTGCACTGCGGGTGGCGAGGGCCTACCGCTCGGTAGGCTTCTCTGCGGCGTGCGCTCTGGCCGGCACCCCTCCTTGGGAGCTCGAGGCGTGGGTGCTGACCAGAGTGTACGAATGGAAGGCGCGCCGTAAGGCGCTCGGGGAGCCCCCCGCCGCAGAAGAGCGGGAGGCCGTGCGGCAAGAGGCGAAGGACGCAATCGTCCATGACTGGACGGAGGACCTCGCCACTGCCGCATTCGGCCGCCGAACACTGGACGCGCTCGGGCCGGTCCTGAAGGATTGGCTCGAGCGGTCCCACGGTTTCCTCTCTTTCCGTCTGGTGCAGGTGTTGTCCGGCCACGGATGCTTCGGATCGCACCTGCACCGGATCCAAAGGGAGGAGACCCCGTCGTGCCACGACTGTGGCGCGGCGGAGGACACGGCACAGCACACCCTCGAGGTGTGCCCGGCCTGGTCCGAGCTGCGCCTACCTTTGGTCGCAGCGGTCGGGCAGGACCTCTCGCTTCCCGGCGTCGTCAACTCGATGCTGGAAAGCGAGGGGGCCTGGGCAGCGGTCGCCTCCTTCTGCGAAGAGGTAATGTCACAGAAGGAGGCGGCGGAGCGCGTGCGGGAGGAAGACCCTCTCGCGGCGCCGCTCCGCAGGCGAAGACGGGGCGTGAGACGGCGGTTGTATGATCGTCGTCACGCGCCTCCAGGTGGTGAACAGCGGGAGACAGGCGCGGGGGCGCCTTCTCCTGCATTGCACTGTCCACCACCCACGTCGTCAGTCATTCCTGGGCCCCTCCCCCCCGACGGGAGGGGCCCGCCGGGCCCGCCGTAAAGGCGGGCGGTCGTCGGCGGGGGGCAGGATGGAAAGGCTCTGCCGATTCCCAGTCCCCCTCCACTCAGACGATGCGGGAATGCCGCTGGGTTGTTTAGTGGGTATACCGGTTCTACCGGGGAGTCCCACATACCCCTCCCGTCCCCCGACGGGAGGGCATGCGTAATGCATTTTTCCCAGCGCAAAAACAAAAAAAAAAAAAAAAAAAAAAAAAAAAGGTTAGGTTAGGTTATGTTGAAGAGCCTCCTCGTGGCGCACCCTGGGCAACGTCGGCTCCAATTTCTCCCAGTGCGGTTTTGGGGGACAATTGGGGCTGGCGGCTAATCTTCAACAAGCGGGGAAAGGTCACGGTTCCAATCACCGATCATGCTTGATGATCGGTGAAGGGAACCGGGCTACAGAGGGTACGCCCACTCCTCCTCTGCTTACAGAGGGAGGTGAGACGGGTAGACTGGGCAGGGCCGCCGATGCGGAACAGGCGGTCGTGTCCCGGAGGGAGGCAGCGGCGCGCGCGCGGGGGATGATTCTCTCGCGCGGCGCCGCTCCGAGAGGGGAGGGGTCGAGGAAGACGCCGGTCTGGTAGTCACCTCCGGCTCCTCCCGGGTGGAGGCCAGCAGGTGGTGGGTGCGGGGGCGCCCATTGCCTGTATTGCACGGGCCTCCACCAGTGTCGGACGGGAGTGGCTGGGTGTTCCCGGCCATTCCCGTAGCCCCCCAGTCAAATGGGGGGCATGCGGGGCCCACCAACTAGGCGGGCATACGCCGGGAGGGCTGTGGAAGCAGAGGCTGAGCCAATTTCCCATAGCCCTCCCATCACGGCGTTGTGGGAACACCGCTGAGTTTTAGTGGGTATACTGTCGAGTGCGGATTTCGACAGGAGTCCCACATACCCCGTCTCGTCCCCCACGAGCGGGGATGCATAAAGCATTTCTCAGCGACAAAAAAAAAAAAAAAAAAAAAAAAAAAAAGGTTAGGTTAGGTTGGGGGACCACCCCACAGTGCTTGCGTCCACGTCGCGTCCCCTGGGCAACGACCCGGTTCTGACCACCGTAACGGAGTGGCAGACCGGTGTTCGGCTAAAGTGCACTGTGCAGTCGTAGCGTATTTTAACTGTTTTTATCCCATTTTATTTCATGTCGGCATCTACGACACCTGCGGAGGCTATGCCAAAGCAATTGAGGACCGCCTCCGGGCGTTTTAAAAAAGGCCCTTCTCAGGGCCAACCAAAAGGCCCTTCTCAGGGCCAAGCAAAAGGCCCTTATCAGGGCCAACAAAAAGGCCCTTCTCAGGGCCACCCAAAAGGCCCTTCTCAGGGCCAAGCAAAAGGCCCTTCTCAGGGCCAATCTGAGGGTGCCTCGGCATCAGAGGCTAGCCGCGCGCCGTCTGCGACTAGCTTCTATAGCTCGGCGGGCGAGTTGCTGGACTCCGACGACGAGTCCATCATGTCGTGTGGTTCGGCGATTGCTCGCCGGGACACAATGAAGCGGGCTTATCAGCGGAAGGGGTCTGGGGGTTCCTCGGACACTGCGTCACAGCCGAGGGCCAAGAGGCCGGTGTCTGACACCCACGACGTGGGTCTGGCAGAAGCCCAGCGCCAGTTGGACCTGTCTCGACGGGCGCAGGTCCAACAAGACCTGGAGGAGCGGGTTGCGGCCACGGAGCAACGGACGCACGCCGCCCGGGCCAAGTCCGGGTACGGCGCGTCCCGCGTCTACTACGCGGACCACTCCCTGGCGGAGCTGCAGCTGATGGCTGAGGAGGACGAAGAGGAGATAGTGGCAGTCGCCTCCAAGTCCTCTAACTTAAAAGGGACTTTTCAAAAGTCCCTTAAATGCAGGGCCGCGAGCATGCGCTGCATCGTCGGAGAGCTGGTGCAACGCAAGGCGTCCGACGAAACGCGGCAACTGCAGGCGAAAGTCGATCGCCTGCAGTCAGAGGTCAGCCAGCTTCATCTGAAGCTGGCTGAAGCCACGGCCCGGCCAAATACTAAGGTGTCCGAGCCGAGACCAGCGGCTGAGGCCCCGCCCTCCAACCTTGAGGATGTAATCCGCAAGGTCGTAATGGAGGAAAGGGCCTTCACGAGAGCCTGTCTTGCGGGCATAGAGGACAGGCTCTTGCCGGAGAAACGCCTGCGACCGCCGCTCGCGGCGGACTGTAGGCCACGCCAGCCTGAGCTGTCCTCCCAGGACGCCCACCTTCCGTCCACCACCCCATCGAACCAGCAAGGGTGGACGAAGGTGAAAAAGGGCAAAAAGAAGGCCAAGACGGTGGCTGCCCCTGCCACCCCCGCCACCACCCCTACCGGCCCGCCTCAGAAAACAGGCAAGGGAAAGGGGAAGGGAAAGACGTCGGCCCCGAAGCCCAACGCCGCTGCTCCCGCTGCTGCTCCTGCAGCTAATGGGGCCCCCGCCGCCAAGTCAAAGAGGAAGCTGGTTCCTCCGAAGACCGCAGCCGTAGTGGTGACGCTCACCGCTGAGGCTGTGGAGCGGGGGGAGACGTACGCGTCCGTAATGATGCGGGCGCGTGCCAACGCCGATCCCACCCAGCTGGGGATCGGCACAGTCTCCTGCCGCCGAACCCAGGCCGGGGCTCGAATGTTCGAGTTCCCGGGGGCTCAGGGCGGCGCCAACGCGGACCTCTTCGCAACCAAGCTGCGAGAGGTCATCGCCGACGCGGCCAAGGTCACCAGGCCCGTAAAGTCTGTGGCCTTGGAGGTGACCGACCTCGACGACTCGGTCACCAAAGAGGAGGTGGTGGCGGCGGTCGCTGCGATGGGGGGCTGTGGCGTCACAGCGGTGCAAGGTCGGGCCATCAGGCCCGGCCGCGGCGGCATGGGCACCATTCGCCTCGAGTGCCCAGTCGCCGCAGCTGTAGCCGTCCTAGCCAAGGGACGGCTGACTGTCGGGTTCAGCTCGGGTGTAGTCCGGGCACTTGCAGCCCAGCCTCTGCGCTGCTACAAGTGTCTTGGAGTCGGACACACTCGGGCCCTTTGTCCGTCCGAGGTCGACAGGGCGGACAAATGCTTCCGCTGTGGCAAGGAAGGCCACAAGTCGGCCTCCTGCGAGGCCGCCACGCCGCACTGTGCGGTGTGTGCCGCCAGTGGCTGCCCGGCAGGCCACGTGATGATGGGGAGGAAGTGCAATCCTCCCCCTAAGAAGGGCAAAGCGCAGGCGCTGATCCGGCCTGTCGCTGCCACCGTTGCCGTCCCTGAGGCTGGGACATCGGCGGCGGTTGTGGAAGGGGGTGCGATGTCTGTCGATGGATAGTTCGGTCAAGCATCGCATCCTCCAGGCGAACACCAACCACTGCAGAGCGGCCCAGGATCTGCTGATGCAGACCATGGCCGAGTGGTTGGTGGACGTGGCGGCTGTCGCCGAGCCGTACTCAGTCCCTGGCCGTTGGCTGGGCGATCGGGACGGCTTGGTGGCATTGGTGACGCGGTCTTCCACGGACTCCCCTCCCCTCTCGCTCTTAGAGAGGGGACCGGGATACGTGGCCGCCGCGTGGGGAGAATTAGCCCTTGTGGGCGTCTATTTCTCCCCGAACCGCCCTCTCTCGGATTTCGAGAACTTTCTCGAAATCCTCACCGCGGTGGTCGGGAGGGCGGCGCCACGCCAGGTCGCCGTATTGGGTGACCTGAACGCCAAGTCGACGGCCTGGGGCAACCCGGCCGGGTCCTGCAACGTCCGGGGACGCGCCGTGGAGTTTTGGGCGGCGTCGTGCGGTGTGTCCCTCCTGAACAGAGGGACCGTTCACACGTGTGTGCGGCAACGGGGAGGATCAGTGGTCGACGTCTCGTTTGCCACCCCCGTGCTAGCCGCCCACGTCGTGAACTGGCGGGTGGAGATGGTGGAGACCTTGTCGGACCACCGATATGTGCGGTTCGACATCAGCTCCACCCAGAGCTCCCGGGGAATTGCTCCAGGCTCGGGCCAATCTGCGTTCCCACGGTGGGCTCTCACCCGCCTGGACCGAGAGGCTGCGGAGGAGGCGGCGTTCGTCCAGGACTGGCTCGCGCCTCCTGTCGAGGTCCTGGACGTGGACGCCGCAGCGGCTCAGCTGAGGAGGTCGCTGACCGAGGTGTGCAACTCCAGCATGCCCCGGTCTCGCCGCCCAGCTCCCCGCCGCGCCGTCTATTGGTGGTCGGAGGAACTGGCGGGGCTCCGAACCGCCTGCGTGGCGGCCAGGAGGGCCTACACGCGGAGTCGAAGGCGCAGGCACCGAGACCCCACCAACGAGGAGGCCCTCTATGCCGCGTACGTTGACGCAAAGACTGTCCTCAAGTCGGCAATGCGCGCGGCCGAAGATTCGGCGAGAGCCGAGATGTTAGAGGGTCTCGACAGGGACCCATTTGGAAGACCATACAAGGCGGCGCGGAATAAACTGCGCCCCTGTGGTCTTCCACTGACGGAGACCCTCGAGCCGGCACTGCTGGACGGGGTGGTCCGGTCCCTGTTTCCGTCCAGGACCGACTTCACCCCGCCAGTGATGGATCCCTCGCGGGAGGCGGCTCCGTCGGAGGAGGAGGTCCCCCCGGTTACGGCGGTGGAACTTTGCGCGGGGACTCTACACCTCCGCGCGAAGAACACAGCCCCAGGGCCGGACGGCGTTCCCGCACGGGTGGTGGCCATCGCCGCCTCACAGATGGAGGACAAGTTTCGGGACCTGTTCAGCGCGTGTTTTACGACTGGGAGGTTCCCGAAACCTTGGAAGGAGGGGCGGCTATGCCTGCTCCGAAAGGAGGGACGCCCGGCGGACTCCCCCTCGGCTTACCGGCCCATCGTCTTGCTCGATGAGGTCGGTAAGTTGTTCGAGGGGATAATCGCCGACCGGCTAAAGAGCCTGCTGGGGACGGTGGGGCCGGACCTGTCGGACGCCCAATTCGGTTTCCGACGGGGTCGTTCGACGGTCGACGCGCTCGCCCTACTCAAGGGCCAGGTGAGGGAGGCCGTGGAGGCGGGCGACGGAGTGTTGGCGGTGTCATTCGACATAGCCAACGCCTTCAACTCCGTCCCCCACTCGACAATCTTGGAGGCGCTCCGATACCACGGAGTGCCTCAGTACCTGCGCCAACTCTTGGCCAGCTACTTGGAGGACCGGGTGGTCCTCCTCTCGGACAAGACGGCCACAGTGAGGCGATACGGCGCAGAGTCTGGTGTTCCACAGGGGTCGGTCCTAGGACCACTGCTGTGGAACATTGGATTCGATTGGCTCCTGCGGGGAACCCTCCTCCGTAGCACGAGCATCATCTGCTACGCGGATGACACCCTCCTCGTCGCCCGGGGGAGGGATTTCAGGGAGGCGGCCAGTCTGGCCTCTGCCGGCGGATCCTTAGTGGCAGGAAGGATTCGCCGCCTCGGACTGAAGGTTGCGCTGCACAAAACCGAGGCCGTGTATTTTCACGGTCCACGGCAGCGCATCCCTCCCGACGGCCACATTATAGTGGAGGGCGTCAGGATCGAGGTCAAGGCCCAGATGAAGTACTTGGGCCTTGTCCTCGACAGCAGGTGGCGCTTCGGCCCACACTTTAGCGGGCTGTCGACGCGCCTGCTGAAGGCCGCGAACGCCTTGTCGTGGCTCCTCCCGAATCTGGGGGGTCCGAAGGCGCGATGCCGGCGCTTGTATGCCGGCATCCTCAGGAGCATGGCCCTTTACGGGGCCCCAATCTGGGCAGACTCCCTCCACAGGCGGGAGAACGCCACGGCCATCCGCAGGCCCCAAAGGGCCATCGCACTGCGGGTGGCGAGGGCCTACCGCTCGGTAGGCTTCTCTGCGGCGTGCGCTCTGGCCGGCACCCCTCCTTGGGAGCTCGAGGCGTGGGTGCTGACCAGAGTGTACGAATGGACGGCGCGCCGTAAGGCGTTAGGGGAGCCCCCCGCCGCAGAAGAGCGGGAGGCCGTGCGGCAAGAAGCGAAGGACGCAATCGTCCATCACTGGACGGAGGACCTCGCCACTGCCGCATTCGGCCGCCGAACACTGGAAGCGCTCGGGCCGGTCCTGAAGGATTGGCTCGAGCGGTCCCACGGTTTCCTCTCTTTCCGTCTGGTGCAGGTGTTGTCCGGCCACGGGTGCTTCGGATCGCACCTGCATCGGATCCAAAGGGAGGAGACCCCGTCGTGCCACGACTGTGGCGCGGCGGAGGACACGGCACAGCACACCCTCGAGGTGTGCCCGGCCTGGTCCGAGCTGCGTCTACCTTTGGTCGCAGCAGTCGGGCAGGACCTCTCGCTTCCCGGCGTCGTCAACTCGATGCTGGAAAGCGAGGGGGCCTGGGCAGCGGTCGCCTCCTTCTGCGAAGAGGTAATGTCACAGAAGGAGGCGGCGGAGCGCGTGCGGGAGGACGACCCTTTCGCGGCGCCGCTCCGCAGGCGAAGACGGGGCGTGAGACGGCGGTTGTATGATCGTCGTCACGCGCCTCCAGGTGGTGAACAGCGGGAGACAGGCGCGGGGGCGCCTTCTCCTGCATTGCACTGTCCACCACCCACGTCGTCAGTCATTCCTGGGCCCCTCCCCCCCGACGGGAGGGGCGTGCCGGGCCCGCCGTAAAGGCGGGCGGTCGTCGGCGGGGGGCAGGATGGAAAGGCTCTGCCGATTCCCAGTCCCCCTCCACTCAGACGATGCGGGAATGCCGCTGGGTTGTTTAGTGGGTATACCGGTTCTACCGGGGAGTCCCACATACCCCTCCCGTCCCCCGACGGGTGGGCATGCGTAATGCATTTTTCCCAGCGCAAAAAAAAAAAAAAAAAAAAAAAAAAAAAAAAAAAAAAAAAAAAAAAAAAAAAAAGGTTAGGTTAGGTTTTTTTGGAAATTTATTTGATTCGCTTTGTTTTGTTTATTTTGGTTTTGGTTGTAAGTTTTTTGCATTGTTCTTATTTTCGACAGTACCTGCGATTTGATACAGATACTGTCTTTTTGTATTAATTTGTTACTCGTGGTCGTTGGTGATAGTATAATATATTGTATTATGTTATAAATATAAATTATAGTTAGAATTAATAAATAAATACAATTTGTTTAGGTGCCGTTGAAGTTCTTGAGTTGGCTCAAAATTTTAGTTATATATTTGATGTAAGCGTCCAAGACTTCCTCTTTTCGCGTTAACATCCCGATGTCATATGCAGTGATACCAAATCTCTCAGTGATTGCCTCATATTGCATGCGATCCATGGCGAATCTGGGGCAATCCCTGAGGAGGTGCTCGAGACTTTGTACGGTGTTGTCTTGGCAAGGACAATTGTCGTCAGAAGTTATTTTGAAACGATGGAGATACTGTTTGTGAAAGCCGTGACCTGTCAAAATTTGGGTGATATAAAAGTTTTGTTCTACTTTTTTCCGGAATTTGTGTATTTGTTGTATTGTTGGAAATATCATTTTAGTGTGTTGTCCCTGCTCACTGGATGCGTACCTGGCTTGCCACTTAGCCAAGTTGGTTTGTCTTAGTTCGTGTTTGACATATGACATCGGGTATGCACTGTAGTCCGGCGCTTTATGAAGCCGAGTGGCCATTTTCGCGGCAGCATCCACAGCTTCGTTGCCTGCAACTCCACTGTGTCCTTTAACCCACTCGATAACAATGCATGGTGGTGTATCCGAGTGTATGTGTGTGTGAATATGAATGATTTTATGAATTTTCGTGACCAGTGGGTGTGTGTTGCTCCGGTCTGCGATCGCCTGTATAGCCGATTGGGAGTCAGAGAAGATAGTGGTGTTGGTTTGTGCCTTAGTATAAGCCCATTTGCAAGCTTCTAGGATGGCCAACAGTTCAGCCTGGAAGACTGTGCAGGTGTTGTGAAGTTTAAATTTTTTCGTAACGGCTGTTCCTCCCGGATCGTAACAAACGAAGGCCGCTCCGACGGCACCATCGTCCATTTTACTGCCGTCAGTGTAAATGTTGTGCTGCGTTTGGGGTGTCGATTGGGTCGCCTCGCCTTCAGCGTGTCTATGTGTCCGGGTGCTGGTGACTGATTTAGGTAGCCTTATTGCTGGATGTAATAGCTCACGTACGGGTGTGGGGCGTTCAGGAGTGATGTCCGCTGGCAAAAGGTGACTGGTGCCTGTGAGTCGGATCGTCTCGATATGGTGGACTTCTTGGATCTTGAGATCGAGGGGCATGAGTTCTGCGAGTGCCAGAGCGGCAGTAGTAGAGACGGTCCGGAAGGCACGGATGGCCTTCAGTGCGAATCCTCGCTGAAGGCTTGCGACTTGCTTCTTAACACTCTTCCTGCTTACTATGTGCCCCCATATGCCAGCAGCGTACGTGATAGTTGGTTCTATTACATGCATATAGATTGTGCGGGCGTTTTCCGGATGTGCGCCCCATGTGCACCTAGTGTACATTCGTAATTTGTTGAATATGCGAGTAGCTTTGCCCAGCACATATTTTAGGTGGCTATTGAACCGCAGTTTCTCATCTAAGATGACGCCAAGCAGTTTTATTTCTGGCACAAATGCTAAGTCGGTGCCGTCCATTTGGAGCTGCACGGTTTTCGCTTTGGGCGTGAAGGCGATGACTTGGGTTTTTGCTGGGCCAAAGGTTAGTTTTACGCGTTTGCCCCAGTCGCTGATGTTAGCGAGGGTGCTGTTGGTTAGTTGCTCCACTGTTTCAGGTGTATCCGCCGTTACTACCAGCAAGACGTCATCCGCGAAGGCTTGCATATGGCAGCCCGATGGCAGTTGCATATCCAGAAGCTCGTCCAGGATCAGGTTCCATAAGACCGGACCACACGCGGATCCTTGAATGCAACCCTTTGTAAGGGTTTTGCGCACTCGGACTCCCGCGTGGTCCAACGTGGCGGTTCTTTCCTGCACGTAGTTTTTGATGAGGCCATAGATGTTTTGCGGCGTTCCAATGTGTTTAAGACGATGGAAAAGGGCAGGCCACCAAGCGTTGTCAAACGCCGCCCTTATGTCTAGTGATATTGCTATGGCTAGTTTGTGGTTCTGTTTGGCGTGATGTACATGGTTTAGAGCTGCATGAATGGCTTGGGTGGTATTCTTTTGCTGACGAAATCCAAATTGTTGAGGGTTTAGTTTGTTTCCAACCTCAGCGTGGTGGGCTACCCTTTTGATGAACAGTTTTTCTAGGAGTTTCCCGAATACTGGAATGAGACCTATGGGGCGGAAGGATTTGAGATCTGTTGGATCATCCTTTCCCGGTTTGGGAATGATCTTGACATAGGCCTCTTTCCACATTCGGGGGAAATGCTTTAGGGCAAGGCATCTGTTCATGATGTCGGTTAATAGTTGCGGGTAATGTATGGTGAATTGGAGGCAAATATCGGAGGTGAGATGGTCGAGGCCAGGGGCTTTATTGGGGCTTATCTGTTTTAGTTGCTCGAGAACCTCTTCTTCGGTGAACGGATGGTCGTCAATTGTGTTGGTCGTAGAACTATGGTATTGGTGTCGAAGTTGTGTTTGTATTGGCGTACGGTCGCAGGTATCGTCAGGGTAGAAGTGGTTTAGGAGGGCAGTGGCTGTCTCCTCTCCATCGGTGGTAAATCTGTCTCCTACTTTGAGAGTTATGGGTGGTCTTCTGGGCGCAGTCTCTTTCAGAAGTCGGTTGGTCAGCGACCAGACGTTCTCTTTCTGCTGAAGTTCGCAAAACTTACGAAAGTTTTTGGTGGACTCGTTTTTGAGTTCTTCCGAATAAACCGCTTTCTTGTTCTGGCTCTCCTCCAGAAGGGCTTCGAGCGGTAAACCATGCCGTTTTGCAGTGTGGATGCGTCTGTGGAGGTTGATAATTTCTCTCTTTTGGGTTTCAAGGCTCTCGGTCCACCAAGGAGCTTTGTTCTTACGGTTCTGACCTTTAGTAGGCATGGTTTCCTTGCAGCTGTCGTGTATCAGATCAGTGATTTGCTGGACGAGGCACTCCAGTTGATCGACATCAAGGTTGGGCACATCCCTATCGAGCACGTCCGAGATCGTCATTTTGCGCAGCACAGCATCTTTAAAGGCTGCCCAGTCCGCTCCTTTGGTGTTAAATAGGAAGGTTGAGTTGTCGTTGTTGTTTCCGTTGGTTGAGTGTCTGCGGGTGGTGATGCTGAAATCGATGGCGTTGTGCTGTGATGACGTGCAACAGTCCAGGTTGACCCTCCAATCACGTACAGAGTCGTACGTCGAGGCGGACGCCAGCGTCACGTCAATGATAGACGAGCGGTCGTGCCCGTGCGTTACTGTTTCGAAGGTCGGGGTGGTTCCGGTGTTGCAGATGTACATGTCGTTGGTGTAGGCGAGTTCGAGAAGGCTAATTCCTCTGGGGTTGGATTTTTCACTTCCCCACGCAGGGTGCCAGCCATTGAAATCTCCCCCCAGTATGCACTTGTGCTGCGATGTGGTTTTGAGGAAGCAGTCTATTGCTTCGAGTGTGCAGGAGGTGTCATCTCTGGGCTCTACGTAAGCTGAGGCCAGGTACCATTTCTGGTGGTCGGTTTGCAGCTGAATCACGCTTAAGTTAGCCGAAGACATTCCAGACTCCCCCAACACCACACCACACCCATGTTTGACGAGGATGCATGCCTTAACATTGCATCCGTTCGAGTATTGGAAGATGTCGATACCCGATATAGTTTTGACCTCCTTGCCAGATCCTATATAGGGTTCGGACAACAAAGCAATGTCATATTGGCCATTATAAAAGTACGTTAAAAATTCATGGAAGCAGTTTTTTGAGCGATCAATGTTGCACTGTACTATTTTAATAAGTGACTTATCCATAATCAGTGCGGCTGGTAATTTTGAGTTTAAGTGATTTCACTCTAGGGCAATTATTTGCAGTGGCCTTGTGCCCAACGTCGTAGCTGGTGCTGAATTTTGTGTTGTGTTGGTGACAGTTGAAGCATTTGGGCGTGCCTTTCTTCTCTCGAAGCGGACAGCTTTCGATGTTGTGGCCTTCTTCAGAGCAGTAGGCGCAAGGAGATTGTTTCGCGGTGCATTTTGTCTTGATGTGTCCGAATTGCAGGCACTTATTGCACTGGATGAATGGGGAGAAGTCTTCGGAATGGACGCGTTGATGGTCGACGCAAATTCTTCCCATATCGACTATTTTACGCCATAGGGTGGGATGAGCGATTAGGATGGCGTTGTAAAGGTTTGGATTCCTATTATTTCTTTTGAAGGCGAGTCGCAGGTCGTCGTTCTTCTCAATGAGAGGTGATAGCTCTTCGTTCTGACCGCGAATGATGTCAATTAGCTCCTCAGAGGGCGTGTCTGTAGATATTCCCTTGAGTATAAGCATAGGTTGCAGTTTCCTTGCCGGTTCCGCGGTGAGCTGGGTGGAAGTTTCCAACTTCTTAAGGGTCTCGTCGCGCTGTTTCTCCGTTTCAAACTCGACCCTTAGTTTGTTGTTAGACACGGACTGGATTTTTGAAGGCGCATAGGTGGTAGTGCGGAAGTTGACGCTATTCCTAAAAGACTCCACAACTTCCTGGCGCGTTTGTGTGTCGCATTTAGCAGAGACGATGAGAGCAGGTCGGTTTGGTGGTATCTCTTTAATTGGGCGCCGAGACGCAGGCGCGCAGGCAGCTTGCGCGTAAGTCGGTGTCGCTGGTGGATTCGTAATATTAGTGAGGTGCTTGCTCAACTCCTCTCGCACGCAAATCGCAATCTCTTTTCTGAGTGCCCCGTTATCATCGTCGGCTCTGACGAGATTTTTCATGGCTTGTACTTCTGTCTTCACGCTAGTGATTATCTCGTTTTTAAGGTCGCCGATGTAAGATGGTGGTTGGCCTTCCGGGCCGAGTTCATCCCGAGGAGAGCGAGCAAAGTTAGGCAGTTTTGATATCGCTATGCGTATTTCGTCAGACGCCAGAGCAATAGTCTTTTTATTGCCAGTCGTGACGCTTTTACTCTCGGTAACGGTGGTTTTGATACATTCAGCGAGTCTGCATATGACGGCGACGCATGATTCCAAGCTGGTGACCTCTGAAGAGTCCGCGGGAAGGGGAGGAATTTTGATCGGGGTTGGGGGAATGGCTAAACGGGGCGGAGTACGGACTAAAGCCATTTTCCATTAGCACAGTTTATTTCTGCCGTGAGAAAACTAGGTCTCTAATGGCAATGGGATGGGTATTTTGATGGGAGTTGAGCACAAACAGCTTTTAAAGCAACATGGTACCCTAAAATAAAATAAAATATTTTTGCAAAAATCAGCTCGTTTATCTACCCTGCCGCTATAGGGCGGGTGGGAGGGCAAAATTTTTTCACTTTTTTCGAGCTAGCCACGCGTGTGAGGTGTCAAAACACGCGTCTGCGTGCGGGCTAATTAACGACGAAGTAATTGGAGGTAGGTTCCGAACAATATTATGAATTTAAGATGAAAAAACGTGAAATTATATATAGCGAAATACGTAAATATATTGTTTTGGTCTTCAAACCAGCAAGACTGATCGCGCAACGCGGTCCACCCTGATGGTGTGGCAGGTAAGTAATTTATAATATGTAAACGTAGAATTTAGAATGAGTATTTTTAGAGTAAATCGAGATTATAGTGTTTTTATTATAGTGAAAATTACGAAAATTGAGTTATATTAATTTTTAAGCGAATAGATGGGTTGGGATAGGTGGAGGAGTAGGACAGAACCTAGATAGGATGAACTGCGTCGAAGACCGTCTCAAAATCCGACTCCGTAGTGCAAAGTTATCGTGGTTAGGTTAGGTTAGGTTAGGTTGGGGGATCCCCCACAGCGCATACTTCCACGTAGTATCCCCTGGGCAACGCCGTGTCTGACCACCGTAACGGAGTGGCAGACCGGTGGCTAAAGTGCGCTGTGACTCACAGTTATCAATGCGGAAGACTGTGAGTATAAATATTAATATGACGAAGAAACCCGTGCGGGACGCCTCCGGGCGTTTCAGTTTTAACCCGAATCGCCCTTCTCAGGGCGATCCAAACGGCCCTTCTCAGGGCCAACCCAACGGCCCTTCTCAGGGCCAAACCAACGGCCCTTCTCAGGGCCAACCCAACGGCCCTTATCAGGGCCAATCCAAGGGCCCTTTTCAGGGCCACGCCGGTGACGCATTAGCGTCGGACGCTGACCGCGCACCGTGTGCGGCCAGAGCAGATGAGTCGGACTCGGACGACTCGAATATCGACACGTCGGCAGCAGAGAGCGACCGCCTCGAGCGAAAGAGGGCCTACCTGCGGCACGGGTCCGAGGGATCCTCGTCGGCTGGAGGCGGGGCGCAGAAGAAGTCAAAGTCCAAAAGGGCTTCGACTTCTTCGAAAGCAGGTGATACCCACGTTGTGGGTTTGGTGGACGCCGAGCGCCAGCTAAACCTGCTAAAACGGGCGCAACTCCAGCAGGACCTGGAGGAGAGGGTCGCTGCCAGAGAGCGCCAGGCGCAGGCCGCCCGGTCGAGGGCCGGCTATGGGGCATCCAGTGTCCTGTATGCTGGCCACTCCTTGGCGGAACTTGAGCGCATGGCGCGGGAGGACAGGGAGGAGGTCCTGGAGGTCGCCTCAAAGTCCTCCAACCTGAAGGGGACCTTCCAGAAGGCCCTTAAATGCCGGGCTGCCAGTCTGCATGGCATTGTGCAGGAGCTGGTGCAGCGGACGGCCACGGATGAGACGCGGCAACTGCAGGCGAAGGTGGATCGCCTGCAGGCGGAGGTCAGCCAGCTGCACCAGAAGCTGGCTGAGGTCACTGCCCGGCCTGCGCAATCATCCCCTGGACCGGTGGTAGGAGGCTCCACCTCCTCCCCTCACAACCTTGAGGAGATACTCCGAAAGGTTGTCATGGAGGAGAGGGCCTTCACCAGAGCCTGCTTCGCAGGCATCGAGGACCGGCTCCTGCCGGAGAAGCGGCTCCGCCCGCCGCTAGCGGCGGATAAGGCACCACGCAGGGTGCCGGAACCTGCGCCTTTAGCAGGCCCGGCATCGGGTGCGCAGCCCCAGGCCCCGAAGCCCTCCAAGGGCAAAGGCGAGGGCAAGAGGACCAAGGCGGCTCCTCAAACCCTCACCATCAGCTCGGAGGGAGCGTCTGGGTCGGCTGCCACTCCAGCGGCAGCCCCCCAGAGCTCGCAGGAGGAAGACGCCCTTCTTCCCGCCACCACCCCGTCCAACCAGTCGTGGACGGAAGTGGTCAGGAGGGGAAAAGGGAAGGGAGGGCAAAAGTCGGCCCCCAAGCCCGCCGCGACTGCTCCGGCAGTCAAAAGGGCTCCAGCCGGCGGGAGGAAGTTAGTTCCTCCCAAGACCGCGGCCGTCGTGGTGACCATCACCCCGGAGGCCGCGGAGCGGGGCGAGACGTACGAGTCCGTCCTAAGACGGGCTCGTACCAATGCTGATCCCTCCCAGCTGGGGATCAGCAAAATAACGTGCCGCCGAACCCTAACCGGAGCTCGAATTTTCGAGTTCTCGGGGGAACAGCGCGGCACAAACGCGGGCCTCTTCGCAACGAAGTTGCAAGAGGTCATCGCCGACGCGGCAACGGTCGTCAGGCCCGTCAAGACCGCAGCCTTGGAGGTGGCCGATCTGGACGATTCGGCCACCAAGGAGGATGTGGTGGCGGCCGTCGCGGCGGCTGGAGGCTGCGACGCTGGCGCGGTGAAGGCTGGAGCCATCAGGCTCGGCCGCCGCGGCATGGGCATCGTCCGCGTCGACTGCCCAGTCGCCGCGGCTGGGGCCGCCCTTGCTGCGACCAAGGGACGGCTGCTTGTGGGGCTCAGCTCGGCTGTGGTCCGAGCACTTGAAGACCAGCCCTTGCGCTGCTTCAAGTGCTTCTCCTTCGGCCACACCCGAGCCACGTGTCCCTCCAAGGCCGACTGGGGAGACACGTGCTACCAGTGCGGGCAAGAGGGGCACAAGAGTGCCACTTGCCGCGCCACCACGCCACACTGCACGGCGTGTGCCGCCAGTGGCCGCCCCGCGGGCCACAGGATGACGGGCAGGAGCTGTAAGCCCCCCGTCAAGAAGGGCATAGTGCCGGCGCAGGTTCGACCTGTCGCCACCACCGCCGCCGCCGTCGTCGCCGCCGCTGCAGCTCCAGCGGCGGTAGCTGAGGAGGAGGGTGCCATGTCGGAATAATGCAGGTTTCCGACTACCGCATCCTCCAGGCGAACACCAACCACTGCAGAGCGGCCCAGGACCTGGTAGTGCAGGTCATGGCCGAGTGGTTGGTGAACGTAGCGGTGGTCGCCGAGCCCTACTCGATCCCCAGCAGCTGGCTGGGTGACGAGGACGACTCGGTGGCACTGGCGGCGCGGTCTTCCACAGACTCCCCTCCCCTCTCGCTATTAGAGAGGGGACCGGGATACGTGGCCGCCGCGTGGGGAGAGGTAGCCCTCGTGGGGGTATATTTCTCCCCAAACCGCCCTCTCCAGGACTTTGAGAATTATCTCGGAGTCCTGGCCGCCGTGGTCGGCAGGGCGGCGCCGCGTCAGGTCTCCGTGCTGGGAGACCTGAATGCCAAGTCGGTGACCTGGGGCAACCGGGCCACCGACGCTCGCGGGCGGGCGGTGGAGATGTGGGCAGCCTCCTCTGGACTCTCCCTCTTGAACAGAGGAAGCGTCCAGACATGCGTGCGGCGCCAGGGTGGCTCAGTAGTGGACGTCACTTTCGCCACCCCTGGGTTAGCCGCGCGCGTGCTGAACTGGCGGGTGGACCTGGTGGAGACTATGTCGGACCACCGCTACGTGCGGTTCGACATCTCCGCCAGTGGACCCGGAGCGGTGCAGCCCCTCTCGGGGCGATCACCGTTTCCGCGGTGGGCTTTCACCCGCCTGGACAGGGAGGCAGCGGCGGAGGCGGCGTTCATCCAGGACTGGCTGTCGCCTCCTACCACCGGCCTGGATGTGGACACCATAGCGGGCCAGCTGAGGGAGTCTCTGACCGAGGTGTGCAACTCCAGCATGCCCCGGTCTCGCCACCCGGCTCCCCGCCGCGCCGTCTATTGGTGGTCGGAGGCACTGGCGGGGCTCAGAACCGCCTGCGTGGCGGCCAAGAGGGCCTACACGCGGAGTCGGCGGCGGCGTCGACGCAACCGGCCCGACGAGGACCGCCTCTACGAGGTGTACGTGGAGGCAAAAATGGGCCTCGATCGGGCCATCGCCGCCGCTAAAGACTCGGCGAGAGCCGAGCTGCTGGAGGGTCTCGACAACGACCCATACGGGAGACCGTATAAGGCGGCGCGAAACAAATTGCGCCCCTTTGGTCCCCCGGTTGTCGAGACCCTGGAGCCCACATTTCTGGATGGGGTGGTTCAGTCCCTGTTTCCGTGCAGGGACAACTTCACCCCGCCAGTGATGTGTGGAGCCCCGCTGCTGGAGGATGAGGAGGAAGAGGAGGCTCCCTCTCCTGTCACGGAGTCGGAACTTGGCGCGGCGATTGTGCATATCCGCGCCAAGAAGACGGCTCCGGGCCCCAACGGTGTCCCGGCGAGGGTGGTGGCAATTGCCGCCACCCAAATGGAGGAGCGGTTTCGGGACCTCTTCAGCGCATGCCTTGCGTCTGGAAGGTTCCCGAAACCGTGGAAGGAGGGGCAGTTGTGCCTCCTTCGCAAGGAGGGCCGCCCTGCAGACTCCCCCTCGGCATACCGGCCCATCGTTCTGCTCGATGAGGTCGGAAAAATGTTCGAGGGGATAATCGCTGCCCGCCTAAAGGGTCATATGCGGCGTATCGGGCTGGACTTGTCGGACGCTCAGTTCGGTTTTCGGGCTGAGCGTTCGACGGTGGACGCGCTGGCCTGCCTTAAGAGGCAGGTAAAGGAGGCGATGGATGTGGGGGACGGATTGTTGGCGGTGTCATTCGACATTGCCAACGCCTTCAACTCTGTTCCCCACAGCACCATCCTAGAGGCGCTCCGATTCCACGGGGTGCCTCGATATATGCGGCGTCTACTGGCCAGCTACCTGGAGGATCGGGCGATCGTCCTCGTGAACAGGGCTGGCCAAGTCCGGCGGTACGCAGTCGAGGCCGGCGTTCCACAGGGGTCAGTCCTGGGACCTCTCCTCTGGAACGTCGGCTACGACTGGCTCTTGCGGGGAACTCTCCTCCGAGGTACGAGTGTCGTCTGCTACGCGGATGACACTCTCCTCACCGCCCGGGGGGAGAGTTTCAGGGAGGCGGCCAACTTGGCCTCGGCGGGCGGATCCTTGGTCGCAGGGAGGATCCGCCGCCTAGGATTGACGGTGGCGCTGCACAAGACCGAGGCTGTGTTCTTCCACGGGCCTCGGCAGCGCCAACCACCAGACGCCCACATATTTGTGGAGGGCGTCCGAATCGAGGTGAAGGCCCAGATGAAATATCTGGGCCTTGTACTCGACAGCAGGTGGCGTTTCGGCCCGCATTTTAGCGGGCTGTCGACGCGCCTGCTGAAGACTGCGGGCGCCCTCTCGTGGCTGCTCCCCAATTTGGGGGGGCCCAGCGCGCGATGCCGGCAACTCTACGCCGGCATCTTGAGGAGCATGGCCCTTTACGGGGCCCCTATCTGGGAGGACTCCCTCCAAAGGCGGGAGAACGCCGCCGCCTTGCGGGCCCCCCAAAGGGCCATAGCTCAGCGGGTGTCGCGGGCCTACCGCACGGTGGGCTTCGCGGCAGCGTGTGCTCTGGCTGGCACCCCTCCTTGGGAACTCGAGGCGTGGGTGCTCGCCAGAGTATACGAATGGACGGCGGGGCGGAGGGCGAGAGGAGAACGCCCCGCCCCAGAAGAGCGGGAGGCCGTCCGGCGGGAGGCGAGGGACGCCATCGTCGTCCATTGGACGAGGGACCTCGCCACCGCAGCCTTCGGCCGCCGAACCCTCGACGCGATCGGGCCGGTCCTGCGAGACTGGCTCGATCGGTCGCATGGGTTCCTCTCATTCCGTCTGGTGCAGGTGCTGTCCGGGCACGGTTGTTTCGGATCGTACCTGCACCGGATCGGACGGGAGGAGACATCGTCGTGCCACGACTGCGGTGCGGCGGAGGACAAGGCGCAGCACACCCTCGCGGTGTGCCCGTCGTGGTCCGAGCCGCGCCGCGGTCTCACTTCGGTGATCGGACCGGACCTCTCACTCCCCGGTTTGGTCAACGCCATGCTGGGCGATGAGAGGTCCTGGGCGGCAGTGGCCTCCTTCTGCGAACACGTCATGTCCCAGAAGGAGGCGGCGGAGCGCACGCGGGAGGACGACCCTCACGCGGCGGCGCTCCGAAGACGGAGGAGGGGTCGGAGAAGACGTCAGTATGACGGCCATCACCGACTCCTCCCCGGTGGAGGCCAGCAGGCAACGGGTGCGGAGGCACCCTTGCCTGTATTGCACGGGCCTCCACCAGTGTCGGACGGGAATGGCCAGGTGTTCCCGGCCATTCCCGTAGCCCCCCCGGCAGGGGGGCATGCGGGGCCCGCCAGCTAGGCGGGCATACGCCGGGAGGGCTGTGGAAGCAGAGGCTGAGCCAATTTCCCATAGCCCTCCCATCACGGCGTCGCGGGAACACCGCTGAGTTTTAGTGGGTATACTGCCACTCTGGCAGGGAGTCCCACATACCCCGTCTCGTCCCCCGACGAGCGGAGATGCGTAATGTCATTTCTCAGCGACAAAAAAAAAAAAAAAAAAAAAGGTTTTTGGGGTGCATGTTGAAGAGCCTCCTCGTGGCGCACCCTGGGCAACGTCGGCTCCAATTTCTCCCAGTGCGGTTTTGGGGGACAATTGGGGCTGGCGGCTAATCTTCAACAAGCGGGGAAAGGTCACGGTTCCAATCGCCGATCATGCTTGATGGTCGGTGAAGGGAACCGGGCTACTGAGGGCAGGTACGCCCACTCCTCCTCTGCTTACAGAGGGAGGTGAGTGGGCGTAGACTGGGCAGGGCCGCCGATGCGGAACAGGCGGTCATGTTCCGGAGGGACGCAGCGGCGCGCGCGCGGGGGGATGATTCTCTCGCGTGGCGCCGCTCCGGAGAGGGGAGGGGTCGAGGAAGACGCCGGTCTGGTAGTCACCTCCGGCTCCTCCCGGGTGGAGGCCAGCAGGCGGTGGGTGCGGGGGCGCCCTTTGCCTGTATTGCACGGGCCTCCACCAGTGTCGGACGGGAGTGGCCGGGTGTTCCCGGCCATTCCCGTAGCCCCCCCAGTTAAATGGGGGGCATGCGGGGCCCGCCAACTAGGCGGGCATGCGCCGGGAGGGCTGTGGAAGCAGAGGCTGAGCCAATTTCCCATAGCCCTCCCATCACGGCGTTGTGGGAACACCGCTGAGTTTTAGTGGGTATACTGTCGAGTGCGGTTTTCGACAGGAGTCCCACATACCCCGTCTCGTCCCCCACGAGCGGGGATGCATAAAGCATTTCTCAGCGACAAAAAAAAAAAAAAAAAAAAAAAAAAAAAAAGGTTAGGTTAGGTTTACTGCGGGGAACCCTCCTCCGTGGCACGAGCGTCATCTGTTACGCGGATGACACCCTCCTCGTCGCCCGGGGGGGGGACTTCAGGGAGGCGGCCAGTCTGGCCTCTGCCGGCGGATCCTTAGTGGCAGGAAGGATTCGCCGCCTCGGACTGAAGGTTGCGCTGCACAAAACCGAGGCCGTGTATTTTCACGGTCCACGGCAGCGCATCCCTCCCGACGGCCACATTATAGTGGAGGGCGTCAGGATCGAGGTCAAGGCCCAGATGAAGTACTTGGGCCTTGTCCTCGACAGCAGGTGGCGCTTCGGCCCACACTTTAGCGGGCTGTCGACGCGCCTGCTGAAGGCCGTGAACGCCTTGTCGTGGCTCCTCCCGAATCTGGGGGGTCCGAAGGCGCGATGCCGGCGCTTGTATGCCGGCATCCTCAGGAGCATGGCCCTTTACGGGGCCCCAATCTGGGCAGACTCCCTCCACAGACGGGAGAACGCCACGGCCATCCGCAGGCCCCAAAGGGCCATTGCACTGCGGGTGGCGAGGGCCTACCGCTCGGTGGGCTTCTCTGCGGCGTGCGCTCTGGCCGGCACCCCTCCTTGGGAGCTCGAGGCGTGGGTGCTGACCAGAGTGTACGAATGGACGGCGCGCCGCAAGGCGCTCGGGGAGCCCCCCGTCGCAGAAGAGCGGGAGGCCGTGCGGCAAGAGGCGAAGGACGCAATCGTCCATCACTGGACGGAGGACCTCGCCACTGCCGCATTCGGCCGCCGAACATTGGACGCGCTCGGGCCGGTCCTGAAGGATTGGCTCGAGCGGTCCCACGGTTTCCTCTCTTTCCGTCTGGTGCAGGTGTTGTCCGGACACGGGTGCTTCGGATCGCACCTGCACCGGATCCAAAGGGAGGAGACCCCGTCGTGCCACGACTGTGGCGCGGCGGAGGACACGGCACAGCACACCCTCGAGGTGTGCCCGGCCTGGTCCGAGCTGCGCCTACCTTTGGTCGCAGCGGTCGGGCAGGACCTCTCGCTTCCCGGCGTCGTCAACTCGATGCTGGAAAGCGAGGGGGCCTGGGCAGCGGTCGCCTCCTTCTGCGAAGAGGTAATGTTACAGAAGGAGGCGGCGGAGCGCGTGCGGGAGGAAGACCCTCTCGCGGCGCCGCTCCGCAGGCGAAGACGGGGCGTGAGACGGCGGTTGTATGATCGTCGTCACGCGCCTCCAGGTGGTGAACAGCGGGAGACAGGCGCGGGGGCGCCTTCTCCTGCATTGCACTGTCCACCACCCACGCCGTCAGTCATTCCTGGGCCCCTCCCCCCCGACGGGAGGGGCGTGCCGGGCCCGCCGTAAAGGCGGGCGGTCGTCGGCGGGGGGCAGGATGGAAAGGCTCTGCCGATTCCCAGTCCCCCTCCACTCAGACGATGCGGGAATGCCGCTGGGTTGTTTAGTGGGTATACCGGTCCTACCGGGGAGTCCCACATACCCCTCCCGTCCCCCGACGGGTGGGCATGCGTAACGCATTTTTCCCAGCGCAAACAAAAAAAAAAAAAAAAAAAAAAAGGTTAGGTTAGGTTCCCTTTACGGGGCCCCAATCTGGGCAGACTCCCTCCACAGGCGGGAGAACGCCACGGCCATCCGCAGGCCCCAAAGGGCCATTGCACTGCGGGTGGCGAGGGCCTACCGCTCGGTGGGCTTCTCTGCGGGGTGCGCTCTGGCCGGCACCCCTCCTTGGGAGCTCGAGGCGTGGGTGCTGACCAGAGTGTACGAATGGACGGCGCGCCGTAAGGCGCTCGGGGAGCCCCCCGCCGCAGAAGAGCGGGAGGCCGTGCGGCAAGAAGCGAAGGACGCAATCGTCCATCACTGGACGGAGGACCTCGCCACTGCCGCATTCGGCCGCCGAACACTGGACGCGCTCGGGCCGGTCCTGAAGGATTGGCTCGAGCGGTCCCACGGTTTCCTCTCTTTCCGTCTGGTGCAGGTGTTGTCCGGCCACGGGTGCTTCGGATCGCACCTGCATCGGATCCAAAGGGAGGAGACCCCGTCGTGCCACGACTGTGGCGCGGCGGAGGACACGGCACAGCACACCCTCGAGGTGTGCCCGGCCTGGTCCGAGCTGCGCCTACCTTTGGTCGCAGCGGTCGGGCAGGACCTCTCGCTTCCCGGCGTCGTCAACTCGATGCTGGAAAGCGAGGGGGCCTGGGCAGCGGTCGCCTCCTTCTGCGAAGAGGTAATGTCACAGAAGGAGGCGGCGGAGCGCGTGCGGGAGGAAGACCCTCTCGCGGCGCCGCTCCGCAGGCGAAGACGGGGCGTGAGACGGCGGTTGTATGATCGTCGTCACGCGCCTCCAGGTGGTGAACAGCGGGAGACAGGCGCGGGGGCGCCTTCTCCTGCATTGCACTGTCCACCACCCACGTCGTCAGTCATTCCTGGGCCCCTCCACCCCGACGGGAGGGGCCCGCCGGGCCCGCCGTAAAGGCGGGCGGTCGTCGGCGGGGGGCAGGATGGAAAGGCTCTGCCGATTCCCAGTCCCCCTCCACTCAGACGATGCGGGAATGCCGCTGGGTTGTTTAGTGGGTATACCGGTTCTACCGGGGAGTCCCACATACCCCTCCCGTCCCCCGACGGGTGGGCATGCGTAATGCATTTTTCCCAGCGCAAAAAAAAAAAAAAAAAAAAAAAAAAAAAAAAAGGTTAGGTTGGGGGACCACCCCACAGTGCTTGCGTCCACGTCGCGTCCCCTGGGCAACGACCCGGTTCTGACCACCGTAACGGAGTGGCAGACCGGTGTTCGGCTAAAGTGCACTGTGCAGTCGTAGCGTATTTTATCCTATTATCCAATTTTATTTCATGTCGGCATCTACGACACCTGCGGAGGCTATGCCAAAGCAATTGAGGACCGCCTCCGGGCGTTTTAAAAAAGGCTCTTCTCAGGGCCAACCAAAAGGCCCTTCTCAGGGCCAAGCAAAAGGCCCTTCTCAGGGCCAACCAAAAGGCCCTTCTCAGGGCCTCCCAAAAGGCCCTTCTCAGGGCCAACTAAAAGGCCCTTCTCAGGGCCAATCTGAGGGTGCCTCGGCATCAGAGGCTAGCCGCGCGCAGTCTGCGACTAGCTTCTATAGCTCCAATTTCTCCCAGTGCGGTTTTGGGGGACAATTGGGGCTGGCGGCTAATCTTCAACAAGCGGGGAAAGGTCACGGTTCCAATCGCCGATCATGCTTGATGGTCGGTGAAGGGAACCGGGCTACAGAGGGTACGCCCACTCCTCCTCTGCTTACAGAGGGAGGTGAGTGGGCGTAGACTGGGCAGGGCCGCCGATGCGGAACAGGCGGTCGTGTCCCGGAGGGAGGCAGCGGCGTGCGCGCGGGGGATGATTCTCTCGCGCGGCGCCGCTCCGAGAGGGGAGGGGTCGAGGAAGACGCCGGTCTGGTAGTCACCTCCGGCTCCTCCCGGGTGGAGGCCAGCAGGCGGTGGGTGCGGGGGCGCCCATTGCCTGTATTGCACGGGCCTCCACCAGTGTCGGACGGGAGTGGCCGGGTGTTCCCGGCCATTCCCGTAGCCCCCCCAGTTGAGTGGGGGGCATGCGGGGCCCGCCAAGTAGGCGGGCATACGCCGGGAGGGCTGTGGAAGCAGAGGCTGAGCCAATTTCCCATAGCCCTCCCATCACGGCGTTGTGGGAACACCGCTGAGTTTTAGTGGGTATACTGTCGAGTGCGGTTTTCGACAGGAGTCCCACATACCCCGTCTCGTCCCCCACGAGCGGGGATGCATAAAGCATTTCTCAGCGACAAAAAAAAAAAAAAAAAAAAAAAAAAAGGTTAGGTTAAATGGAGGAGCGGTTTCGGGACCTCTTCAGCGCATGCCTTGCGTCTGGGAGGTTCCCAAAACCGTGGAAGGAGGGGCAGCTGTGCCTCCTTCGCAAGGAGGGTCGCCCAGCAGACTCCCCCTCGGCATACCGACCCATCGTCCTGCTCGATGAGGTCGGCAAAATGTTCGAGGGGATAATCGCTGCCCGCCTAAAGGGCCATATGCGGCGTATCGGGCCGGACTTGTCGGACGCTCAGTTCGGTTTTCGGGCTGAGCGTTCGACGGTGGACGCGCTGGCCTGCCTCAAGAGGCAGGTGAAGGAGGCGACGGAGGTGGGGGACGGATTGTTGGCGGTGTCATTCGACATAGCCAACGCCTTCAACTCTGTTCCCCACAGCACCATCTTAGAGGCACTCCGATTCCACGGGGTGCCGCAATATATGCGGCGTCTACTGGCCAGCTACCTGGAGGATCGGGCGATCGTCCTCGTGAACAGGGCTGGCCAAGTCCGGCGGTACGCAGTCGAGGCCGGCGTTCCACAGGGGTCAGTCCTGGGACCTCTCCTCTGGAACGTCGGCTACGACTGGCTCTTGCGGGGAACTCTCCTCCGAGGTACGAGTGTCGTCTGCTACGCGGATGACACTCTCCTCACCGCCCGGGGGGAGAGTTTCAGGGAGGCGGCCAACTTGGCCTCGGCGGGTGGGTCCTTGGTCGCAGGGAGGATCCGCCGCCTAGGATTGACGGTGGCGCTGCACAAGACCGAGGCTGTGTTCTTCCACGGGCCTCGGCAGCGCCAACCACCAGACGCCCACATATTTGTGGAGGGCGTCCGAATCGAGGTGAAGGCCCAGATGAAATATCTGGGCCTTGTACTCGACAGCAGGTGGCGTTTCGGCCCGCATTTTAGCGGGCTGTCGACGCGCCTGCTGAAGACTGCGGGCGCCCTCTCGTGGCTGCTCCCCAATTTGGGGGGGCCCAGCGCGCGATGCCGGCAACTTTACGCCGGCATCTTGAGGAGTATGGCCCTCTACGGGGCCCCAATCTGGGAGGACTCCCTCCAAAGGCGGGAGAACGCCGCGGCCTTGCGGGCCCCCCAAAGGGCCATAGCTCAGCGGGTGTCGCGGGCCTACCGCACGGTGGGCTTCGCGGCAGCGTGTGCTCTGGCTGGCACCCCTCCTTGGGAACTCGAGGCGTGGGTGCTCGCCAGAGTATACGAATGGACGGCGGGGCGGAGGGCGAGAGGAGAACGCCCCGCCCCGGAAGAGCGGGAGGCCGTCCGGCGGGAGGCGAGGGACGCCATCGTCGTCCATTGGACGAGGGACCTCGCCACCGCAGCCTTCGGCCGCCGAACCCTCGACGCGATCGGGCCGGTCCTGCGAGACTGGCTCGATCGGTCGCACGGGTTCCTCTCGTTCCGTCTGGTGCAGGTGCTGTCCGGACACGGTTGTTTCGGATCGTACCTGCACCGAATCGGACGGGAGGAGACACCGTCGTGCCACGACTGTGGCGCGGCGGAGGACGCGGCGCAGCACACCCTCGCGGTGTGCCCGTCGTGGTCCGAGCCGCGCCACGGTCTCACTGCGGTGATCGGACCGGACCTCTCACTCCCCGGTTTGGTTACGGCCATGCTGGGCGATGAGAGGTCCTGGGCGGCAGTGGCCTCCTTCTGCGAACACGTCATGTCCCAGAAGGAGGCGGCGGAGCGCGCGCGGGAGGATGACCCTCACGCGGCGGCGCTCCGAAGACGGAGGAGGGGTCGGAGAAGACGTCAGTATGACGGTCATCTCCGACTCCTCCCAGGTGGAGACCAGCAGGCAACGGGTGCGGGGGCACCCTTGCCTGTATTGCACAGGCCTCCACCAGTGTCGGACGGGAATGGCCAGGTGTTCCCGGCCATTCCCGTAGCCCCTCAGTCAAATGGGGGGCATGCGGGGCCCGCCAGCTAGGCGGGCATACGCCGGGAGGGCTGTGGAAGCAGAGGCTGAGCCAATTTCCCATAGCCCTCCCATCACGGCGTCGCGGGAACACCGCTGAGTTTTAGTGGGTATACTGCCACTCTGGCAGGGAGTCCCACATACTCCGTCTCGTCCCCCGACGATCGGAGATGCGTAATGTCATTTCTCAGCGACAAAAAAAAAAAAAAAAAAAAAAAAAAAAAAAAAAAAAAAAAAAAAAGGTTAGGTTAGGTTAGGTTGGGGAGGGGTGCACGTTGAAGAGCCTCCTCGTGGCGCACCCTGGGCAACGTCGGCTCCAATTTCTCCCAGTGCGGTTTTGGGGGACAATTGGGGCTGGCGGCTAATCTTCAACAAGCGGGGAAAGGTCACGGTTCCAATCGCCGATCATGCTTGATGGTCGGTGAAGGGAACCGGGCTACAGAGGGTACGCCCACTCCTCCTCTGCTTACAGAGGGAGGTGAGTGGGCGTAGACTGGGCAGGGCCGCCGATGCGGAACAGGCGGTCGTGTCCCGGAGGGAGGCAGCGGCGCGCGCGCGGGGGATGATTCTCTCGCGCGGCGCCGCTCCGAGAGGGGAGGGGTCGAGGAAGACGCCGGTCTGGTAGTCACCTCCGGCTCCTCCCGGGTGGAGGCCAGCAGGCGGTGGGTGCGGGGGCGCCCATTGCCTGTATTGCACGGGCCTCCACCAGTGTCGGACGGGAGTGGCCGGGTGTTCCCGGCCATTCCCGTAGCCCCCCAGTTGAATGGGGGGCATGCGGGGCCCGCCAAGTAGGCGGGCATACGCCGGGACGGCTGTGGAAGCAGAGGCTGAGCCAATTTCCCATAGCCCTCCCATCACGGCGTTGTGGGAACACCGCTGAGTTTTAGTGGGTATACTGTCGAGTGCGGTTTTCGACAGGAGTCCCACATACCCAATAACCAATCCCAAATAACCAATGTATGTGCCCCAAAATTAAAATGACAAATACAATAAAATATCTTGGCATAATAATGGATGAAACACTTTCGTTCAAACAACATATAGGAGCTTTAAATAGTAAAATTCGCAAGCTGATATTTGTTTTTAAAAAGTTAAGATACATTGCTGATCCAAAAATAGTTAGACAAGTTTACTTTGCTCTGTGTCAGTCGATATTAACTTACTGTATTACCACTTGGGGTGGTGCTGGGAAAACACTGTTACTAACCGTCGAGAGAGCTCAGAGGGCGATTCTCAAAGTGTCTACTGCCCGCCCTTTTCTCTTTCCTACTAACCTACTATACAAATCTTGTGAAGTATTAACAGTTCGACAGTTATTTATAATGGGCATTGTATTAAAACAACACACAGCTTTACCTTACACTACAGAATATAAAAATAAAAGACGTAAAGATATAGTCTGCCCACAAATTATAACTAAACATGCTTTTATCTCCAAATTTTACCTGTACCTCGGTCCTCTCCTGTATAACAGATTAAACTTCAAAGCTAACATTTATTCCCTGAATAACGCAAATTGTAAGAGAACTCTGAATGAAGCTCTCCAAAATATGTCGTATGAAGAAACAGAGAATTTACTAACTGTGTTTAAGTAAATATTCACCTATGTTAAGTATGTATCCATTTTAGAAAATATGATTTAATAAGCTACTCAATATTTGTTAATTATTTGTCTTTTGTCAACTTTTGATTATTTATTAACTTTTAAAGACTATTTTAGCTCTTCTTGCCTGAAACACAGGATTACCTAGTTCAGGCACGTAAGTCTTAGGAATATAATTTACATTTAAGCAAATCTGTACATATTTTTAAGCCATGTGATTTCTGAATAAATATATTATTATTATTATACCCCGTCTCGTCCCCCACGAGCGGGGATGCATAAAGCATTTCTCAGCGACAAAAAAAAAAAAAAAAAAAAAAAAAAAAAAAAAAAAAAGGTTAGGTTGGGGAAGTGGGACTTGGGGAAGTCCTCGCCCCCTATTTGATGGACCCGAGGCGAAGGCGAAGGTGTCGGCGCGCGCCTCTGAGGCGATACACGGGGTAGTTAAACACCTCACTACCCCGTGCAGGAGACGAGGCCCGGCCAGACCGGGCCAGCACTAGTGTGGGGCTGCGGAAGAATTTCGATTCCCGCGGCCCCGCGCGCACGTGCGAGGAGACATCGGGGTGGTTTTAGCCGGTAAGAGTCCGGCACGCCCCTCCGCCTTTTCCCCAGGCGGAGGTAGTCCATGAGGATTTCCCCCCGTAAAAAAAAAAAAAAAAAAAAAAAAAAGGTTAGGTTAGGTTAGGTTGGGGTGGGGTGCATGTTGAAGAGCCTCCTCGTGGCGCACCCTGGGCAACGTCGGCTCCAATTGCCCACCACGTCTTGGTGGACAATTGGGGCTGGCGGCTAATCTTCAACAAACGGAGAAAAGTCATGGTTCCAATCACCGATCATGCTTGATGGTCGGTGAAGGGAACCGGGCTACAGACGGTCAATACGTCCACTCCTCCTCTGCTTACAGAGGTAGTTGAGTGGGCGTAGACTGGGAAGGGCCGCCGCTGCGGTGCAGGCGCACCAAAGCGGCGCGTGTTTCTCTCCTTGAGGAGTATTCCTCGAGGAGAGAATTTTCGGCGGGTTCGCTGAGTCGGGTTAGCCGGACAGCGAACGGAGGCATGTGTAATGCCGCCGCCGAGGGCTTGGCTTAATTGCCTGGCCCAGAGGAAGGCTACCTCTTAGATAAAAAACCACCCAATCCTAAGCTTTGAAGCGCCGTGAGAGGATGAATGGCTGGAGGGAGTCCAGTCGTTAGCGCTTCCCCTGCAGAGCACCTGCCGCACTCTGCAGTATGTAGGCTTACCGGGTATCTAGGCTCTGCCCGGTGGACATTTAGGACCTATATCGACTCGTGGGAATTATATGGAAACAGTTATCAAAAATCAAAAAGCGGAATTGCCGATCGTGTTGGTCGAGCAGATGGGTGTCCTGTCAGGTGCGGTATCAGACTCTGACACCGCATCTGAGAGGATGAGTGTGGCGAGTGTAGCGAGCGTAAGCTCAAAGCGCTCGCGGGCTGAGGAGGAGATGTTTGAGCGTCCTTCAAAATTTTGGAGGAAGTGCTCAAACAAAGAGGACGAGAGGCGCGCGGGGTTGACAGGCCTCTCTTCTAGCGAGGAGAACCTGCCAGCCAAGGCGGGCAGAAGAGGGCGAGGTCGCGCAATCGGTGGAGCGTCAGCTCCTTCGGTTTCGCGCGACTCTCTAGGGCGCTTTCTTAAGCGCCCCGACATCGGGCACCCAGCGGAGGAAGCGACCCGGGGACCAAGCAGGTGGAGTGCGCTTCTAGCCAAAGCTCCACTTCTTTGGTCACCACAAGGGGGAAGAGTGACCTGGAGCCCCTTGAGTCGGACCTAAGCGGGGGCTCCACTATGTCCCTGCTGGGAGCCAACAAGGCGGAGGCGAACGCCGCCAAGCGGGCGCAAAGGAAGGCTGTCGCGGCTGATGAAGTCAGCGAGTTGGCCCGACAGGCCCGAGAGCGGCGATCCACTCGGATGGCTGCCGGGGGGAGCGTATCGGCGGTGGCGCTCAGCCGCCAAGTTATGGACGGCGTGGATGTCGTCCTGAAGGTTGCCACCAAATCGGGCAGCCTGAAGGGCACGTTCACGCGCGCCCTAAAAGAGGCGGCTGAAGATATCAGGGAGGCGGTTGGGGTCCTCGTTACTCGTACGAGCACGGAGGAGACGGCGAAGCTATGGGAGGAGAATGGCCGTCTCCGATCCGAGTTGGAGGACCTCAAGCGGCAGTTCGCTGCCCAGAGGGCAGCTTCCACGGCCTCCTGCTCCTCTTCCTCCGCAGCCTTGCCGTTGGCTTCATCGGTCCCGCTGTCGACACCTGCACTTGCGGATGCGGAGATCGAAAAGATCGCGCGCATCTGCATGATGCAGTGTGGAAAGATGGTGGGTGCCCGAATGGAGGGCATAGAGGCAAGGCTCCTCCCGGCTGAGACCCTCCGCCCACCGCTCGCTGCGGACAAGCGGAGGAGGGAGGGGACCAAGAGGCCTGCCGAGGGGCCCAGAAAGCCCGTGGAGCGCACGTCCGCGCCCACTGCCCGGACGGCCGCGCCACCGGCAGCCGGACCCCCGCCGACCGCACCCACGGCGACCGCGCCCGGGTCTACCAAGGAGACCTGGACTACGGTCGTCAAGAGGGGCCGCCGCAAGGAGAAGACAGCGCCGCTGGTACCCACTAAAGCACCGGCACCGAAGAAGGCCCAGGGACCGCCTAAGGTCAGAGCCCCACGCTCCGCGGCTGTAGTAATTACGCTGCAGCCCGGAGCCGTCGAAAGGGGCATATCATATAAGGCGGTCCTAACGGAGGCGAGGGCCAAGGTCGCGTTCCCCGACCTTGGCATACCGTCCGGCCTCAGAATGAGGCCGGCGATTACGGGGGCGCGACTGCTGGAGGTGTCGGGTGCCTCTAGCGGCGAAAAGGCGGACATCTTGGCCGCCAAACTGCGAGAGGTCCTCAACCCGGAGGACGTCCGGGTGTCCAGGCCTATGAAGACCGCTGAGCTGCGCATCGATGGCCTGGATGACTCGACGACCCCGGCTGAGGTCGTGGCGGCTGTCGCTCGAGTCGGCGGATGTTCGCCCGATGACGTGCGATCGGGCGAGATTCGCTTTGACGCTTCCGGGCTCGGCGCGATCTGGGTGCGGTGTCCGGTGGCGGCGGCGAACAAAGTCGCCGACGCTGGGCGTCTGTTGGTGGGGTGGGTGGCAGCGAGGGTGAAGCGGCTGCAACCCAGGGCCAGAACATCGGGTACGACTGGGGACACAAACGCGGACCTCTTCGCAACGAAGTTGCAAGAGGTCATCGCCGACGCGGCAACGGTCGTCAGGCCCGTCAAGACCGCAGCCTTGGAGGTGGCCGATCTGGACGATTCGGCCACCAAGGAGGATGTGGTGGCGGCCGTCGCGGCGGCTGGAGGCTGCGACGCTGGCGCGGTGAAGGCTGGAGCCATCAGGCTCGGCCGCCGCGGCATGGGCATCGTCCGCGTCGAGTGCCCAGTCGCCGCGGCTGGGGCCGCCCTTGCTGCGACCAAGGGACGGCTGCTTGTGGGGCTCAGCTCGGCTGTGGTCCGAGCACTTGAAGACCAGCCCTTGCGCTGCTTCAAGTGCTTCTCCTTCGGCCACACCCGAGCCACGTGTCCCTCCAAGGCCGACTGGGGAGACACGTGCTACCAGTGCGGGCAAGAGGGGCACAAGAGTGCCACTTGCCGCGCCACCACGCCACACTGCACGGCGTGTGCCGCCAGTGGCCGCCCCGCGGGCCACAGGATGACGGGCAGGAGCTGTAAGCCCCCCGTCAAGAAGGGCATAGTGCCGGCGCAGGTTCGACCTGTCGCCACCACCGCCGCCGCCGTCGTCGCCGCCGCTGCAGCTCCAGCAGCGGTAGCTGAGGAGGAGGGTGCCATGTCGGAATAATGCAGGATTCCGACTACCGCATCCTCCAGGCGAACACCAACCACTGCAGAGCGGCCCAGGACCTGGTAGTGCAGGTCATGGCCGAGTGGTTGGTGAACGTAGCGGTGGTCGCCGAGCCCTACTCGATCCCCAGCAGCTGGCTGGGTGACGAGGACGACTCGGTGGCACTAGCGGCGCGGTCTTCCACAGACTCCCCTCCCCTCTCGCTATTAGAGAGAGGACCGGGATACGTGGCCGCCGCGTGGGGAGACTTTGCCCTTGTGGGGGTATATTTCTCCCCAAACCGCCCTCTCCAGGACTTTGAGAATTATCTCGGAGTCCTGGCCGCCGTGGTCGGCAGGGCGGCGCCGCGTCAGGTCTCCGTGCTGGGAGACCTGAATGCCAAGTCGGTGACCTGGGGCAACCGGGCCACCGACGCTCGCGGGCGGGCGGTGGAGATGTGGGCAGCCTCCTCTGGACTCTCCCTCTTGAACAGAGGAAGCGTCCAGACATGCGTGCGGCGTCAGGGTGGCTCAGTAGTGGACGTCACTTTCGCCACCCCTGGGTTAGCCGCGCGCGTGCTGAACTGGCGGGTGGACCTGGTGGAGACTATGTCGGACCACCGCTACGTGCGGTTCGACATCTCCGCCAGTGGCCCCGGAGCGGTGCAGCCCCTCTCGGGGCGATCACCGTTTCCGCGGTGGGCTTTCACCCGCCTGGACAGGGAGGCAGCGGCGGAGGCGGCGTTCATCCAGGACTGGCTGTCGCCTCCCACCACCGGCCTGGATGTGGACACCATAGCGGGCCAGCTGAGGCAGTCTCTGACCGAGGTGTGCAACTCCAGCATGCCTCGGTCTCGCCGCCCGGCTCCCCGCCGCGCCGTCTATTGGTGGTCGGAGGCACTGGCGGGGCTCAGAACCGCCTGCGTGGCGGCCAAGAGGGCCTACACGCGGAGTCGGCGGCGGCGTCGACGCAACCGGCCCGACGAGGACCGCCTCTACGAGGTGTACGTGGAGGCAAAAATGGGCCTCGATCGGGCCATCGCCGCCGCTAAAGACTCGGCGAGAGCCGAGCTGCTGGAGGGTCTCGACAACGACCCATACGGGAGACCGTATAAGGCGGCACGCAACAAATTGCGCCCCTTTGGTCCCCCGGTTGTCGAGACCCTGGAGCCCACATTTCTGGATGGGGTGGTTCAGTCCCTGTTTCCGTGCAGGGACAACTTCACCCCGCCAGTGATGTGTGGAGCCCCGCTGGAGGAGGAGGAGGAGGAAGAGGAGGCTCCCTCTCCTGTCACGGAGTCGGAACTTGGCGCGGCGATTGTGCATATCCGCGCCAAGAAGACGGCTCCGGGCCCCGACGGTGTCCCGGCGAGGGTGGTGGCAATTGCCGCCACCCAAATGGAGGAGCGGTTTCGGGACCTCTTCAGCGCATGCCTTGCGTCTGGAAGGTTCCCGAAACCGTGGAAGGAGGGGCAGTTGTGCCTTCTTCGCAAGGAGGGCCGCCCTGCAGACTCCCCCTCGGCATACCGGCCCATTGTTCTGCTCGATGAGGTCGGAAAAATGTTCGAGGGGATAATCGCTGCCCGCCTAAAGGGCCATATGCGGCGTATCGGGCCGGACTTGTCGGACGCTCAGTTCGGTTTTCGGGCTGAGCGTTCGACGGTGGACGCGCTGGCCTGCCTCAAGAGGCAGGTGAAGGAGGCGGTGGAGGTGGGGGACGGATTGTTGGCGGTGTCATTCGACATTGCCAACGCCTTCAACTCTGTTCCCCACAGCACCATCCTAGAGGCGCTCCGATTCCACGGGGTGCCTCAATATATGCGGCGTTTACTGGCCAGCTACCTGGAGGATCGGGCGATCGTCCTCGTGAACAGGGCTGGCCAAGTCCGGCGGTACGCAGTTGAGGCCGGCGTTCCACAGGGGTCAGTCCTGGGACCTCTCCTCTGGAACGTCGGCTACGACTGGCTCTTGCGGGGAACTCTCCTCCGAGGTACGAGTGTCGTCTGCTACGCGGATGACACTCTCCTCACCGCCCGGGGGGAGAGTTTCAGGGAGGCGGCCAACTTGGCCTCGGCGGGCGGATCCTTGGTCGCAGGGAGGATCCGCCGCCTAGGATTGACGGTGGCGCTGCACAAGACCGAGGCTGTGTTCTTCCACGGGCCTCGGCAGCGCCAACCACCAGACGCCCACATATTTGTGGAGGGCGTCCGAATCGAGGTGAAGGCCCAGATGAAATATCTGGGCCTTGTACTCGACAGCAGGTGGCGTTTCGGCCCGCATTTTAGCGGGCTGTCGACGCGCCTGCTGAAGACTGCGGGCGCCCTCTCGTGGCTGCTCCCCAATTTGGGGGGGCCCAGCGCGCGATGCCGGCAACTCTACGCCGGCATCTTGAGGAGCATGGCCCTTTACGGGGCCCCTATCTGGGAGGACTCCCTCCAAAGGCGGGAGAACGCCGCCGCCTTGCGGGCCCCCCAAAGGGCCATAGCCCAGCGGGTGTCGCGGGCCTACCGCACGGTGGGCTTCGCGGCAGCGTGTGCTCTGGCTGGCACCCCTCCTTGGGAACTCGAGGCGTGGGTGCTCGCCAGAGTATACGAATGGACGGCGGGGCGGAGGGCGAGAGGAGAACGCCCCGCCCCGGAAGAGCGGGAGGCCGTCCGGCGGGAGGCGAGGGACGCCATCGTCGTCCATTGGACGAGGGACCTCGCCACCGCAGCCTTCGGCCGCCGAACCCTCGACGCGATCGGGCCGGTCCTGCGAGACTGGCTCGATCGGTCGCACGGGTTCCTCTCGTTCCGTCTGGTGCAGGTGCTGTCCGGACACGGTTGTTTCGGATCGTACCTGCACCGGATCGGACGGGAGGAGACATCGTCGTGCCACGACTGCGGTGCGGCGGAGGACGCGGCGCAGCACACCCTCGCGGTGTGCCCGTCGTGGTCCGAGCCGCGCCGCAGTCTCACTTCGGTGATCGGACCGGACCTCTCACTCCCCGGTTTGGTCAACGCCATGCTGGGCGATGAGAGGTCCTGGGCGGCAGTGGCCTCCTTCTGCGAACACGTCATGTCCCAGAAGGAGGCGGCGGAGCGCGCGCGGGAGGACGACCCTCACGCGGCGGCGCTCCGAAGACGGAGGAGGGGTCGAAGAAGACGTCAGTATGACGGCCATCACCGACTCCTCCCCGGTGGAGGCCAGCAGGCAACGGGTGCGGGGGCACCCTTGCCTGTATTGCACGGGCCTCCACCAGTGTCGGACGGGAATGGCCAGGTGTTCCCGGCCATTCCCGTAGCCCCCCAGGCTGGGGGGCATGCGGGGCCCGCCAGCTAGGCGGGCATACGCCGGGAGGGCTGTGGAAGCAGAGGCTGAGCCAATTTCCCATAGCCCTCCCATCACGGCGTCGCGGGAACACCGCTGAGTTTTAGTGGGTATACTGCCACTCTGGCAGGGAGTCCCACATACTCCGTCTCGTCCCCCGACGAGCGGAGATGCGTAATGTCATTTCTCAGCGACAAAAAAAAAAAAAAAAAAAAAAAAAAAAAAAAAAAAAAAAAAAAAAGGTTAGGTTGGGGGACCACCCCACAGTGCTTGCGTCCACGTCGCGTCCCCTGGGCAACGACCCGGTTCTGACCACCGTAACGGAGTGGCAGACCGGTGTTCGGCTAAAGTGCACTGTGCAGTCGTAGCGTATTTTAACTGTTTTTATCCAATTTTATTTCATGTCGGCATCTACGACACCTGCGGAGGCTATGCCAAAGCAATTGAGGACCGCCTCCGGGCGTTTTAAAAAAGGCACTTCTCAGGGCCAACCAAAAGGCCCTTCTCAGGGCCAAGCAAAAGGCACTTATCAGGGCCAACAAAAAGGCCCTTCTCAGGGCCAAGCAAAAGGCCCTTCTCAGGGCCAAGCAAAAGGCACTTATCAGGGCCAACAAAAAGGCCCTTCTCAGGGCCAAGCAAAAGGCCCTTCTCAGGGCCAACCAAAAGGCCCTTCTCAGGGCCAATCTGAGGGTGCCTCGGCATCAGAGGCTAGCCGCGCGCCGTCTGCGACTAGCTTCTATAGCTCGGCGGGCGAGTTGCTGGACTCCGACGACGAGTCCATCATGTCGTGTGGTTCGGCGATTGCTCGCCGGGACACAATGAAGCGGGCTTATCAGCGGAAGGGGTCTGGGGGTTCCTCGGACACTGCGTCACAGCCGAGGGCCAAGAGGCCGGTGTCTGACACCCACGACGTGGGTCTGGCAGAAGCCCAGCGCCAGTTGGACCTGTCTCGACGGGCGCAGGTCCAACAAGACCTGGAGGAGCGGGTTGCGGCCACGGAGCAACGGACGCACGCCGCCCGGGCCAAGTCCGGGTACGGCGCGTCCCGCGTCTACTACGCGGACCACTCCCTGGCGGAGCTGCAGCTGATGGCTGAGGAGGACGAAGAGGAGATAGTGGCAGTCGCCTCCAAGTCCTCTAACTTAAAAGGGACTTTTCAAAAGTCCCTTAAATGCAGGGCCGCGAGCATGCGCTGCATCTTCGGAGAGCTGGTGCAACGCAAGGCGACCGACGAAACGCGGCAACTGCAGGCGAAAGTCGATCGCCTGCAGTCAGAGGTCAGCCAGCTTCATCTGAAGCTGGCTGAAGCCACGGCCCGGCCAAATACTAAGGTGTCCGAGCCGAGACCAGCGGCTGAGGCCCCGCCCTCCAACCTTGAGGATGTAATCCGCAAGGTCGTAATGGAGGAAAGGGCCTTCACGAGAGCCTGTCTTGCGGGCATAGAGGACAGGCTCTTGCCGGAGAAACGCCTGCGACCGCCGCTCGCGGCGGACAGTAGGCCACGCCAGCCTGAGCTGTCCTCCCAGGACGCCCACCTTCCGTCCACCACCCCATCGAACCAGCAAGGGTGGACGAAGGTGAAAAAGGGCAAAAAGAAGGCCAAGACGGTGGCTGCCCCTGCCACCCCCGCCACCACCCCTACCGGCCCGCCTCAGAAAACAGGCAAGGGAAAGGGGAAGGGAAAGACGTCGGCCCCGAAGCCCAACGCCGCTGCTCCCGCTGCTGCTCCTGCAGCTAATGGGGCCCCCGCCGCCAAGTCAAAGAGGAAGCTGGTTCCTCCGAAGACCGCAGCCGTAGTGGTGACGCTCACCGCTGAGGCTGTGGAGCGGGGGGAGACGTACGCGTCCGTAATGATGCGGGCGCGTGCCAACGCCGATCCCACCCAGCTGGGGATCGGCACAGTCTCCTGCCGCCGAACCCAGGCCGGGGCTCGAATGTTCGAGTTCCCGGGGGCTCAGGGCGGCGCCAACGCGGACCTCTTCGCAACCAAGCTGCGAGAGGTCATCGCCGACGCGGCCAAGGTCACCAGGCCCGTAAAGTCAGTGGCCTTGGAGGTGACCGACCTCGACGACTCGGTCACCAAAGAGGAGGTGGTGGCGGCGGTCGCTGCGATGGGGGGCTGTGGCGTCACAGCGGTGCAAGGTCGGGCCATCAGGCCCGGCCGCGGCGGCATGGGCACCATTCGCCTCGAGTGCCCAGTCGCCGCAGCTGCAGCCGTCCTAGCCAAGGGACGGCTGACTGTCGGGTTCAGCTCGGGTGTAGTCCGGGCACTTGCAGCCCAGCCTCTGCGCTGCTACAAGTGTCTTGGAGTCGGACACACTCGGGCCCTTTGTCCGTCCGAGGTCGACAGGGCGGACAAATGCTTCCGCTGTGGCAAGGAAGGCCACAAGTCGGCCTCCTGCGAGGCCGCCACGCCGCACTGTGCGGTGTGTGCCGCCAGTGGCTGCCCGGCAGGCCACGTGATGATGGGGAGGAAGTGCAATCCTCCCCCTAAGAAGGGCAAAGCGCAGGCGCTGATCCGGCCTGTCGCTGCCACCGTTGCCGTCCCTGAGGCTGGGACATCGGCGGCGGTTGTGGAAGGGGGTGCGATGTCTGTCGATGGATAGTTCGGTCAAGCATCGCATCCTCCAGGCGAACACCAACCACTGCAGAGCGGCCCAGGATCTGCTGATGCAGACCATGGCCGAGTGGTTGGTGGACGTGGCGGCTGTCGCCGAGCCGTACTCAGTCCCTGGCCGTTGGCTGGGCGATCGGGACGGCTTGGTGGCATTGGTGACGCGGTCTTCCACGGACTCCCCTCCCCTCTCGCTCTTAGAGAGGGGACCGGGATACGTGGCCGCCGCGTGGGGAGAATTAGCCCTTGTGGGCGTCTATTTCTCCCCGAACCGCCCTCTCTCGGATTTCGAGAACTTTCTCGAAATCCTCACCGCGGTGGTCGGGAGGGCGGCGCCACGCCAGGTCGCCGTACTGGGTGACCTGAACGCCAAGTCGACGGCCTGGGGCAACCCGGCCGGGTCCTGCAACGTCCGGGGACGCGCCGTGGAGTTTTGGGCGGCGTCGTGCGGTGTGTCCCTCCTGAACAGAGGGACCGTTCACACGTGTGTGCGGCAACGGGGAGGATCAGTGGTCGACGTATCGTTTGCCACCCCCGTGCTAGCCGCCCACGTCGTGAACTGGCGGGTGGAGATGGTGGAGACCTTGTCGGACCACCGATATGTGCGGTTCGACATCAGCTCCACCCAGAGCTCCCGGGGAATTGCTCCAGGCTCGGGCCAATCTGCGTTCCCACGGTGGGCTCTCACCCGCCTGGACCGAGAGGCTGCGGAGGAGGCGGCGTTCGTCCAGGACTGGCTCGCACCTCCTGTCGAGGTCCTGGACGTGGACGCCGCAGCGGCTCAGCTGAGGAGGTCGCTGACCGAGGTGTGCAACTCCAGCATGCCCCGGTCTCGCCGCCCAGCTCCCCGCCGCGCCGTCTATTGGTGGTCGGAGGAACTGGCGGGGCTCCGAACCGCCTGCGTGGCAGCCAGGAGGGCCTACACGCGGAGTCGAAGGCGCAGGCACCGAGACCCCACCAACGAGGAGGCCCTCTATGCCGCGTACGTTGACGCAAAGACTGTCCTCAAGTCGGCAATGCGCGCGGCCGAAGATTCGGCGAGAGCCGAGATGTTAGAGGGTCTCGACAGGGACCCATTTGGAAGACCATACAAGGCGGCGCGGAATAAACTGCGCCCCTGTGGTCTTCCACTGACGGAGACCCTCGAGCCGGCACTGCTGGACGGGGTGGTCCGGTCCCTGTTTCCGTCCAGGACCGACTTCACCCCGCCAGTGATGGATCCCCCGCGAGAGGCGGCTCCGCCGGAGGAGGAGGTCCCACCGGTTACGGCGGTGGAACTTTGCGCGGGGACTCTACACCTCCGCGCAAAGAACACAGCCCCAGGGCCGGACGGCGTTCCCGCACGGGTGGTGGCCATCGCCGCCTTACAGATGGAGGAGAGGTTTCGGGACCTGTTCAGCGCGTGTTTTACGACTGGGAGGTTCCCGAAACCTTGGAAGGAGGGGCGGCTATGCCTGCTCCGAAAGGAGGGACGCCCGGCGGACTCCCCCTCGGCTTACCGGCCCATCGTCTTGCTCGATGAGGTCGGTAAGTTGTTCGAGGGGATAATTGCCGACCGGCTAAAGAGCCTGCTGAGGACGGTGGGGCCGGACCTGTCGGACGCCCAATTCGGTTTCCGACGGGGTCGTTCGACGGTCGACGCGCTGGCCCTACTCAAGGGCCAGGTGAGGGAGGCCGTGGAGGCGGGCGACGGAGTGTTGGCGGTGTCATTCGACATAGCCAACGCCTTCAACTCCGTCCCCCACTCGACAATCTTGGAGGCGCTCCGGTACCACGGAGTGCCTCAGTACCTGCGCCGACTCTTGGCCAGCTACTTGGAGGACCGGGTGGTCCTCCTCTCGGACAAAACGGCCACAGTGAGGCGATACGGCGCAGAGTCCGGTGTTCCACAGGGGTCGGTCCTAGGACCACTGCTGTGGAACATTGGATTCGACTGGCTCCTGCGGGGAACCCCCCTCCGTGGCACGAGCGTCATCTGTTACGCGGATGACACCCTCCTCGTCGCCCGGGGGAGGGACTTCAGGGAGGCGGCCAGTCTGGCCTCTGCCGGCGGATCCTTAGTGGCAGGAAGGATTCGCCGCCTCGGACTGAAGGTTGCGCTGCACAAAACCGAGGCCGTGTATTTTCACGGTCCACGGCAGCGCATCCCTCCCGACGGCCACATTATAGTGGAGGGCGTCAGGATCGAGGTCAAGGCCCAGATGAAGTACTTGGGCCTTGTCCTCGACAGCAGGTGGCGCTTCGGCCCACACTTTAGCGGGCTGTCGACGCGCCTGCTGAAGGCCGCGAACGCCTTGTCGTGGCTCCTCCCGAATCTGGGGGGTCCGAAGGCGCGATGCCGGCGCTTGTATGCCGGCATCCTAAGGAGCATGGCCCTTTACGGGGCCCCAATCTGGGCAGACTCCCTCCACAGGCGGGAGAACGCCACGGCCATCCGCAGGCCCCAAAGGGCCATTGCACTGCGGGTGGCGAGGGCCTACCGCTCGGTAGGCTTCTCTGCGGCGTGCGCTCTGGCCGGCACCCCTCCTTGGGAGCTCGAGGCGTGGGTGCTGACCAGAGTGTACGAATGGAAGGCGCGCCGTAAGGCGCTCGGGGAGCCCCCCGCCGCAGAAGAGCGGGAGGCCGTGCGGCAAGAGGCGAAGGACGCAATCGTCCATCACTGGACGGAGGACCTCGCCACTGCCGCATTTGGCCGCCGAACACTGGACGCGCTCGGGCCGGTCCTGAAGGATTGGCTCGAGCGGTCCCACGGTTTCCTCTCTTTCCGTCTGGTGCAGGTGTTGTCCGGACACGGGTGCTTCGGATCGCACCTGCATCGGATCCAAAGGGAGGAGACCCCGTCGTGCCACGACTGTGGCGCGGCGGAGGACACGGCACAGCACACCCTCGAGGTGTGCCCGGCCTGGTCCGAGCTGCGCCTACCTTTGGTCGCAGCGGTCGGGCAGGACCTCTCGCTTCCCGGCGTCGTCAACTCGATGCTGGAAAGCGAGGGGGCCTGGGCAGCGGTCGCCTCCTTCTGCGAAGAGGTAATGTCACAGAAGGAGGCGGCGGAGCGCGTGCGGGAGGACGACCCTCTCGCGGCACCGCTCCGCAGGCGAAGACGGGGCGTGAGACGGCGGTTGTATGATCGTCGTCACGCGCCTCCAGGTGGTGAACAGCGGGAGACAGGCGCGGGGGCGCCTTCTCCTGCATTGCACTGTCCACCACCCACGTCGTCAGTCATTCCTGGGCCCCTCCCCCCCGACGGGAGGGGCCCGCCGGGCCCGCCGTAAAGGCGGGCGGTCGTCGGCGGGGGGCAGGATGGAAAGGCTCTGCCGATTCCCAGTCCCCCTCCACTCAGACGATGCGGGAATGCCGCTGGGTTGTTTAGTGGGTATACCGGTTCTACCGGGGAGTCCCACATACCCCTCCCGTCCCCCGACGGGTGGGCATGCGTAATGCATTTTTCCCAGCGCAAACAAAAAAAAAAAAAAAAAAAAAAAAAAGGTTAGGTTAGGTTAGGTTGGGGGGGGGTGCATGTTGAAGAGCCTCCTCGTGGCGCACCCTGGGCAACGTCGGCTCCAATTTCTCCCAGTGCGGTTTTGGGGGACAATTGGGGCTGGCGGCTAATCTTCAACAAGCGGGGAAAGGTCACGGTTCCAATCGCCGATCATGGTTGATGGTCGGTGAAGGGAACCGGGCTACAGAGGGCAGATACGCCCACTCCTCCTCTGCTTACAGAGGGAGGTGAGTGGGCGTAGACTGGGCACGGCCGCCGATGCGGAACAGGCGGTCGTGTCCCGGAGGGAGGCAGCGGCGCGCGCGCGGGGGATGATTCTCTCGCGCGGCGCCGCTCCGGAGAGGAGAGGGGTCGAGGAAGACGCCGGTCTGGTAGTCACCTCCGGCTCCTCCCGGGTGGAGGCCAGCAGGCGGTGGGTGCGGGGGCGCCCTTTGCCTGTATTGCACGGGCCTCCACCAGTGTCGGACGGGAGTGGCCGGGTGTTCCCGGCCATTCCCGTAGCCCCCCAGTTAAATGGGGGGCATGCGGGGCCCGCCAACTAGGCGGGCATACGCCGGGAGGGCTGTGGAAGCAGAGGCTGAGCCAATTTCCCATAGCCCTCCCATCACGGCGTCGCGGGAACACCGCTGAGTTTTAGTGGGTATACTGTCGAGTGCGGATTTCGACAGGAGTCCCACATACCCCGTCTCGTCCCCCACGAGCGGGGATGCATAAAGCATTTCTCAGCGACAAAAAAAAAAAAAAAAAAAAAAAAAAAAAAGGTTAGGTTGGGGGACCACCCCACAGTGCTTGCGTCCACGTCGCGTCCCCTGGGCAACGACCCGGTTCTGACCACCGTAACGGAGTGGCAGACCGGTGTTCGGCTAAAGTGCACTGTGCAGTCGTAGCGTATTTTATCTTTGTAGCGAATTTTATTTTAATGTCGGCATCTACGACACCTGCGGAGGCTATGCCAAAGCAATTGAGGACCGCCTCCGGGCGTTTTAAAAAAGGCTCTTCTCAGGGCCAACCAAAAGGCCCTTCTCAGGGCCAAGCAAAAGGCCCTTCTCAGGGCCAACAACAAAAAGGCCCTTCTCAGGGCCACCCAAAAGGCCCTTCTCAGGGCCAACCAAAAGGCCCTTCTCAGGGCCAATCTGAGGGTGCCTCGGCATCAGAGGCTAGCCGCGCGCCATCTGCGACTAGCTTCTATAGCTCGGCGGGCGAGTTGCTGGACTCCGACGACGAGTCCATCATGTCGTGTGGTTCGGCGATTGCTCGCCGGGACACAATGAAGCGGGCTTATCAGCGGAAGGGGTCTGGGGGTTCCTCGGACACTGCGTCACAGCCGAGGGCCAAGAGGCCGGTGTCTGACACCCACGACGTGGGTCTGGCAGAAGCCCAACGCCAGTTGGACCTGTCGCGGCGGGCGCAGGTCCAGCAAGACCTGGAGGAGCGGGTTGCGGCCACGGAGCAACGGACGCACGCCGCCCGGGCCAAGTCCGGGTACGGCGCGTCCCGCGTCCACTATGCGGACCACTCCCTTGCGGAGCTGCAGCTGATGGCTGAGGAGGACGAAGAGGAGATAGTGGCAGTCGCCTCTAAGTCCTCCAATCTTAAAGGGACTTTCCAAAAGTCCCTTAAATGTAGGGCCGCGAGCATGCGCGGCATCGTCGGGGAGCTGGTGCAGCGGAAGGCTACCGACGAAACGCGGCAACTGCAGGCGAAAGTCGATCGCCTGCAGTCAGAGGTCAGCCAGCTTCATCTGAAGCTGGCTGAAGCCACGGCCCGGCCGAACAAAAACATGTCCGAGCCGAGACCACCGGCTGAGGCCCCGCCCTCCAACCTTGAGGACGTAATCCGCAAGGTAGTAATGGAGGAAAGGGCCTTCACGAGAGCCTGTCTTGCGGGCATCGAGGACAGGCTCTTGCCGGAGAGACGCCTGCGACCGCCGCTCGCGGCAGACAGTAGGCCACGCCAGCCAGAGCTGTCCTCCCAGGACGCCCATCTTCCGTCCACCACCCCATCCAACCAGCAGGGGTGGACGAAGGTGAAAAAGGGCAAAAAGAAGTCCAAGACGGTGGCTGCCCCTGCCACCCCTCCCGGCCCACCTCAGAAAACAGGCAAGGGAAAGGGGAAGGGAAAGACGTCGGCCCCGAAGCCCAACGCCGCTGCTCCCGCTGCTGCTCCTGCAGCTAATGGGGCCCCCGCCGCCAAGTCAAAGAGGAAGCTGGTTCCTCCGAAGACCGCAGCCGTAGTGGTGACGCTCACCGCTGAGGCTGTGGAGCGGGGGGAGACGTACGCGTCCGTAATGATGCGGGCGCGTGCCAACGCCGATCCCACCCAGCTGGGGATCGGCACAGTCTCCTGCCGCCGGACCCAGGCCGGGGCTCGAATGTTCGAGTTCCCGGGGGCTCAGGGCGGCGCCAACGCGGACCTCTTCGCAACCAAGCTGCGAGAGGTCATCGCCGACGCGGCCAAGGTCACCAGGCCCGTAAAGTCTGTGGCCTTGGAGGTGACCGACCTCGACGACTTGGTCACCAAGGAGGAGGTGGTGGCGGCGGTCGCAGCGATGGGGGGCTGTGGCGTCACAGCGGTGCAAGGTCGGGCCATCAGGCCCGGCCGCGGCGGCATGGGCACCATTCGCCTCGAGTGCCCAGTCGCCGCAGCTGCAGCCGTCCTAGCCAAGGGACGGCTGACTGTCGGGTTCAGCTCGGGTGTAGTCCGGGCACTTGCAGCCCAGCCTCTGCGCTGCTACAAGTGTCTTGGAGTCGGGCACACTCGGGCCCTTTGTCCGTCCGAGGTCGACAGGGCGGACAAATGCTTCCGCTGTGGCAAGGAAGGCCACAAGTCGGCCTCCTGCGAGGCCGCCACGCCGCACTGTGCGGTGTGTGCCGCCAGTGGCTGCCCGGCAGGCCACGTGATGATGGGGAGGAAGTGCAATCCTCCCCCTAAGAAGGGCAAAGCGCAGGCGCTGATCCGGCCTGTCGCTGCCACCGTTGCCGTCCCTGAGGCTGGGACATCGGCGGCGGTTGTGGAGGGGGGTGCGATGTCTGTCGATGGATAGTTCGGTCAAGCATCGCATCCTCCAGGCGAACACCAACCACTGCAGAGCGGCCCAGGATCTGCTGATGCAGACCATGGCCGAGTGGTTGGTGGACGTGGCGGCTGTCGCCGAGCCGTACTCAGTCCCTGGCCGTTGGCTGGGCGATCGGGACGGCTTGGTGGCATTGGTGACGCGGTCTTCCACGGACTCCCCTCCCCTCTCGCTCTTAGAGAGGGGACCGGGATACGTGGCCGCCGCGTGGGGAGAATTAGCCCTTGTGGGCGTCTATTTCTCCCCGAACCGCCCTCTCTCGGATTTCGAGAACTTTCTCGAAATCCTCACCGCGGTGGTCGGGAGGGCGGCGCCACGCCAGGTCGCCGTACTGGGTGACCTGAACGCCAAGTCGACGGCCTGGGGCAACCCGGCCGGGTCCTGCAACGTCCGGGGACGCGCCGTGGAGTTTTGGGCGGCGTCGTGCGGTGTGTCCCTCCTGAACAGAGGGACCGTTCACACGTGTGTGCGGCAACGGGGAGGATCAGTGGTCGACGTCTCGTTTGCCACCCCTGTGCTAGCCGCCCACATCGTGAACTGGCGGGTGGAGATGGTGGAGACCTTGTCGGACCACCGATATGTGCGGTTCGACATCAGCTCCACCCAGAGCCCCCGGGGAATTGCTCCAGGCTCGGGCCAATCCGCGTTCCCACGGTGGGCTCTCACCCGCCTGGACCGAGAGGCTGCGGAGGAGGCGGCGTTCGTCCAGGACTGGCTCGCGCCTCCTGTCGAGGTCCTGGACGTGGACGCCGCAGCGGTTCAGCTGAGGAGGTCCCTGACCGAGGTGTGCAACTCCAGCATGCCCCGGTCTCGCCGCCCAGCTCCCCGCCGCGCCGTCTATTGGTGGTCGGAGGAACTGGCGGGGCTCCGAACCGCCTGCGTGGCGGCCAGGAGGGCCTACACGCGGAGTCGAAGGCGCAGGCACCGAGACCCCACCAACGAGGAGGCCCTCTATGCCACGTACGTCGACGCCAAGACGGTCTTGAAGTCGGCTATGCGCGCGGCCGAAGATTCGGCGAGAGCCGAAATGCTGGAGGGTCTCGACAGGGACCCATTTGGAAGACCATACAAGGCGGCGCGGAATAAACTGCGCCCCTGCGGTCTTCCACTGACGGAGACCCTCGAGCTGGCATTGCTGGACGGGGTGGTCCGGTCCCTGTTTCCGTCCAGGACCGACTTCACTCCGCCAGTGATGGATCCCCCGCGGGAGGCGGCTCTGCCGGAGGAGGAGGTCCCCCCGGTGACGGCGGTGGAACTTTGCGCGGGGACTCTACACCTCCGCGCAAAGAACACAGCCCCAGGGCCGGACGGCGTTCCCGCACGGGTGGTGGCCATCGCCGCCTCACACATGGAGGAGAGGTTTCGGGACCTCTTCAGCGCGTGTCTTACGACTGGGAGGTTCCCGAAACCTTGGAAGGAGGGGCGGCTATGCCTGCTCCGAAAGGAGGGACGCCCGGCGGAATCCCCCTCGGCTTACCGGCCCATCGTCTTGCTCGATGAGGTCGGTAAGTTGTTCGAGGGGATAATTGCCGACCGGCTAAAGAGCCTGCTGAGGACGGTGGGGCCGGACCTGTCGGACGCCCAATTCGGTTTCCGACGGGGTCGTTCGACGGTCGACGCGCTCGCCCTACTCAAGGGCCAGGTGAGGGAGGCCGTGGAGGCGGGCGACGGAGTGTTGGCGGTGTCATTCGACATAGCCAACGCCTTCAACTCCGTCCCCCACTCGACAATCTTGGAGGCGCTCCGATACCACGGAGTGCCTCAGTACCTGCGCCAACTCTTGGCCAGCTACTTGGAGGACCGGGTGGTCCTCCTCTCGGACAAGACGGCCACAGTGAGGCGATACGGCGCAGAGTCTGGTGTTCCACAGGGGTCGGTCCTAGGACCACTGCTGTGGAACATTGGATTCGATTGGCTCCTGCGGGGAACCCTCCTCCGTAGCACGAGCATCATCTGCTACGCGGATGACACCCTCCTCGTCGCCCGGGGGAGGGATTTCAGGGAGGCGGCCAGTCTGGCCTCTGCCGGCGGATCCTTAGTGGCAGGAAGGATTCGCCGCCTCGGACTGAAGGTTGCGCTGCACAAAACCGAGGCCGTGTATTTTCACGGTCCACGGCAGCGCATCCCTCCCGACGGCCACATTATAGTGGAGGGCGTCAGGATCGAGGTCAAGGCCCAGATGAAGTACTTGGGCCTTGTCCTCGACAGCAGGTGGCGCTTCGGCCCACACTTTAGCGGGCTGTCGACGCGCCTGCTGAAGGCCGCGAACGCCTTGTCGTGGCTCCTCCCGAATCTGGGGGGTCCGAAGGCGCGATGCCGGCGCTTGTATGCCGGCATCCTCAGGAGCATGGCCCTTTACGGGGCCCCAATCTGGGCAGACTCCCTCCACAGGCGGGAGAACGCCACGGCCATCCGCAGGCCCCAAAGGGCCATCGCACTGCGGGTGGCGAGGGCCTACCGCTCGGTAGGCTTCTCTGCGGCGTGCGCTCTGGCCGGCACCCCTCCTTGGGAGCTCGAGGCGTGGGTGCTGACCAGAGTGTACGAATAGAAGGCGCGCCGTAAGGCGCTCGGGGAGCCCCCCGCCGCAGAAGAGCGGGAGGCCGTGCGGCAAGAGGCGAAGGACGCAATCGTCCATCACTGGACGGAGGACCTCGCCACTGCCGCATTCGGCCGCCGAACACTGGACGCGCTCGGGCCGGTCCTAAAGGATTGGCTCGAGCGGTCCCACGGTTTCCTCTCTTTCCGTCTGGTGCAGGTGTTGTCCGGCCACGGATGCTTCGGATCGCACCTGCACCGGATCCAAAGGGAGGAGACCCCGTCGTGCCACGACTGTGGCGCGGCGGAGGACACGGCACAGCACACCCTCGAGGTGTGCCCGGCCTGGTCCGAGCTGCGCCTACCTTTGGTCGCAGCGGTCGGGCAGGACCTCTCGCTTCCCGGCGTCGTCAACTCGATGCTGGAAGGCGAGGGGGCCTGGGCAGCGGTCGCCTCCTTCTGCGAAGAGGTAATGTCACAGAAGGAGGCGGCGGAGCGCGTGCGGGAGGAAGACCCTCTCGCGGCGCCGCTCCGCAGGCGAAGACGGGGCGTGAGACGGCGGTTGTATGATCGTCGTCACGCGCCTCCAGGTGGTGAACAGCGGGAGACAGGCGCGGGGGCGCCTTCTCCTGCATTGCACTGTCCACCACCCACGTCGTCAGTCATTCCTGGGCCCCTCCCCCCCGACGGGGGGGGCCCGCCGGGCCCGCCGTAAAGGCGGGCGGTCGTCGGCGGGGGGCAGGATGGAAAGGCTCTGCCGATTCCCAGTCCCCCTCCACTCAGACGATGCGGGAATGCCGCTGGGTTGTTTAGTGGGTATACCGGTTCTACCGGGGAGTCCCACATACCCCTCCCGTCCCCCGACGGGTGGGCATGCGTAATGCATTTTTCCCAGCGCAAACAAAAAAAAAAAAAAAAAAAAAAAAAAAAAAAAAAAAAAAAAAAAAAAAAAAAAAAGGTTAGGTTAGGTTAGGTTAGGTTAGGTTAGGTTAGGTTAGGTTAGGTTCCCCTCGGCTTACCGGCCCATCGTCTTGCTCGATGAGGTCGGTAAGTTGTTCGAGGGGATAATCGCCGACCGGCTAAAGAGCCTGCTGAGGACGGTGGGGCCGGACCTGTCGGACGCCCAATTCGGTTTCCGACGGGGTCGTTCGACGGTCGACGCGCTGGCCCTACTCAAGGGCCAGGTGAGGGAGGCCGTGGAGGCGGGCGACGGAGTGTTGGCGGTGTCATTCGACATAGCCAACGCCTTCAACTCCGTCCCCCACTCGACAATCTTGGAGGCGCTCCGGTACCACGGAGTGCCTCAGTACCTGCGCCGACTCTTGGCCAGCTACTTGGAGGACCGGGGGGTCCTCCTCGCAGACAAAACGGCCACAGTGAGGCGATACGGCGCAGAGTCTGGTGTTCCACAGGGGTCGGTCCTAGGACCACTGCTGTGGAACATTGGATTCGACTGGCTACTGCGGGGAACCCTCCTCCGTGGCACGAGCGTCATCTGTTACGCGGATGACACCCTCCTCGTCGCCCGGGGGAGGGACTTCAGGGAGGCGGCCAGTCTGGCCTCTGCCGGCGGATCCTTAGTGGCAGGAAGGATTCGCCGCCTCGGACTGAAGGTTGCGCTGCACAAAACCGAGGCCGTGTATTTTCACGGTCCACGGCAGCGCATCCCTCCCGACGGCCACATTACAGTGGAGGGCGTCAGGATCGAGGTCAAGACCCAGATGAAGTACTTGGGCCTTGTCCTCGACAGCAGGTGGCGCTTCGGCCCACACTTTAGCGGGCTGTCGACGCGCCTGCTGAAGGCCGCGAACGCCTTGTCGTGGCTCCTCCCGAATCTGGGGGGTCCGAAGGCGCGATGCCGGCGCTTGTATGCCGGCATCCTCAGGAGCATGGCCCTTTACGGGGCCCCAATCTGGGCAGACTCCCTTCACAGGCGGGAGAACGCCACGGCCATCCGCAGGCCCCAAAGGGCCATTGCACTGCGGGTGGCGAGGGCCTACCGCTCGGTAGGCTTCTCTGCGGCGTGCGCTCTGGCCGGCACCCCTCCTTGGGAGCTCGAGGCGTGGGTGCTGACCAGAGTGTACGAATGGACGGCGCGCCGCAAGGCGCTCGGGGAGCCCCCCGTCGCAGAAGAGCGGGAGGCCGTGCGGCAAGAGGCGAAGGACGCAATCGTCCATCACTGGACGGAGGACCTCGCCACTGCCACATTTGGCCGCCGAACACTGGACGCGCTCGGGCCGGTCCTGAAGGATTGGCTCGAGCGGTCCCACGGTTTCCTCTCTTTCCGTCTGGTGCAGGTGTTGTCCGGCCACGGGTGCTTCGGATCGCACCTGCATCGGATCCAAAGGGAGGAGACCCCGTCGTGCCACGACTGTGGCGCGGCGGAGGACACGGCACAGCACACCCTCGAGGTGTGCCCGGCCTGGTCCGAGCTGCGCCTACCTTTGGTCGCAGCGGTCGGGCAGGACCTCTCGCTTCCCGGCGTCGTCAACTCGATGCTGGAAAGCGAGGGGGCCTGGGCAGCGGTCGCCTCCTTCTGCGAAGAGGTAATGTCACAGAAGGAGGCGGCGGAGCGCGTGCGGGAGGACGACCCTCTCGCGGCGCCGCTCCGCAGGCGAAGACGGGGCGTGAGACGGCGGTTGTATGATCGTCGTCACGCGCCTCCAGGTGGTGAACAGCGGGAGACAGGCGCGGGGGCGCCTTCTCCTGCATTGCACTGTCCACCACCCACGTCGTCAGTCATTCCTGGGCCCCTCCCCCCCGACGGGAGGGGCCCGCCGGGCCCGCCGTAAAGGCGGGCGGTCGTCGGCGGGGGGCAGGATGGAAAGGCTCTGCCGATTCCCAGTCCCCCTCCACTCAGACGATGCGGGAATGCCGCTGGGTTGTTTAGTGGGTATACCGGTTCTACCGGGGAGTCCCACATACCCCACCCGTCCCCCGATGGGTGGGCATGCGTAATGCATTTTTCCCAGCGCAAACAAAAAAAAAAAAAAAAAAGGTTAGGTTAGGTTCGCGGGGCGATGACGCAGATCTGCGACGCGTCCATGCCCCGTGTCCGCCAACAGTCCGCAAGGCGCCAGGTGTACTGGTGGACCGACGAGATCGCGCGGCTGCGCGTTGAGTGCGTTGCGGCTCGCCGCCAGTACACGCGATACCGGAGACGACGTCGACGGGATTCCGTCGAGGAAGACGCGCTGTATGAGGTGTACCGCGCGTCCAAGGAGACTCTGTGGCTGGCCATCGGCGACTCTAAGTCGCGTGCCAGGGAAGAGCTGCTGGGGTCCCTAGATCGGGATCCGTGGGGGCGCCCCTACCGTTGGGTACGGGGCAAGTTGCGTCCCTGGGCGCCTCCACTGGTGCAAAGCATGCAACCCCAGTTGCTAGAGGCAGTAGTATCGGCCCTCTTCCCTGAGCGAGCGGGACACGTTCCCCCGGCGATGGCTTCGCCCTCAGCCACAGACTCTCCAGAAGAGGAGAGCACCGATGTCCCCGAGGTGACGCAAGCAGAGACGAGAGCGGCCGTGTCGCGACTCCGGGCTAAGAACACAGCGCCTGGACCCGACGGAGTTCCTGGTCGAGCTCTCGTCCTGGCTCTGAAGGAGCTGGAGCCCCAGCTGAGGGGGCTCTTCACGGCATGTCTCGAGCAGGGTCAGTTTCCCAGTGTGTGGAAGGAGGGGAGGCTGGTCCTGCTCAGGAAGGAGGGGCGCCCCGCGGACTCGCCGTCCGCGTATCGGCCCATAGTGCTGCTCGACGAGGCGGGCAAACTTTTTGAGCGCATTATCGCAGATCGCCTCGTCAGCCACTTGTGCAGGGAGGGGCCGAACCTGGACGACAACCAATTCGGTTTTCGTCGGGGGCGCTCCACCATAGACGCCATCATGCGCGTGAGGGCCCTGGCGGAGGAGACGGTGTCCCAGGGTGGGGTGGTGATGGCGGTGTCTTTAGACATCTCCAACGCATTCAACACCCTACCCTGGAGTTGTATTCGGGAGGCTCTGAAATACCATCGCGTGCCTCCCTACCTCCGCCGTACAGTAGGGGCCTATCTGGAGGATAGATGCGTCACCTATCGGGGACGTGACGGTGCCGGTCGGCACCTCATGTCGTGCGGTGTTCCACAGGGATCGGTCTTGGGACCGCTCCTGTGGAACATCGGCTATGACTGGGTGCTGAGAGGCGAGCTCCCGTCGGGCGCCGACTTGACGTGTTATGCGGACGACACGCTTGTCGCTGCCCGGGGGAGCTCGCACAGGGAAGCGACGTTGATAGCCACGGCTGCGGTGTCACAGGTGGTGAACCGCATCCGGCGCCTGGGCCTGGAGGTGGCCCTAAACAAGTCGGAGGCCATGGTGTTTCATGGCCCCCGACGTGCGCCGGCGCCGGGATCACACATCGTGGTCAGCGGGGTCCGGATAGCTGTCGAGTCCACCATGAAGTATCTGGGATTGGTGCTCGACAGCCGATGGGGATTTGGGCCCCACTTCCGGCGGCTGGCGCCCAAGCTGATGGGTGCAGCGGGCGCGCTTTCAACGTTGCTTCCTAACTTGGGGGGCCCGAGCGCCGCCTGTAGGCGGTTGTACGTGGGAATCGTGCGGTCCATGGCCCTGTATGGGGCCCCTGTGTGGGCGATGGACATGACGGCCGGCACTCTCGCCATTCTGCGCAAACCGCAGAGGGCGATGGCCGTCAGAGTCGTCCGCGGGTACCGCACGATTTCCTACGAGGCGGCTTGTGTCCTGGCCGGATCTCCGCCCTGGGACCTTGAGGCGAAAGTACTCGCGTCATTATATCGATGGCGCGAGGAAGAGCGGGCACGGGGCTCGAGGCCGGTGCAGCGGCAGATCGCGCTGCGCCGAGAGGAGCTCCATCAGGTCTTGGTGGCGGAATGGCGGCTAAGGCTTCTGCGCCCTACCGCCGGCCTCGCTACCGTCGAGGCGATCCGGCCAGTACTCGACGACTGGCTCGGGAGAAGGCACGGCTCCCTGTCGTTTAGGGTGACGCAGGTGCTGTCGGGGCACGGCTGCTTCGGCAAGTACCTGTGCCGCATAGGCAGGGAGCCGGACGCTCGGTGCCACCATTGCGTCCATTGCGGGGAGGACACGGCGCAACACACGCTCGCCGAGTGTGTAGCTTGGGAGGAGCAGCGCCGTGTCCTCACAAATGAAGTAGGAGGCGATCTGTCGCTGCCGGCCGTAGTGCGGAGGATGGTCGGTAGCGCAGAGTCGTGGGACGCGGTGGTGTCCTTCTGCGAGGACGTGATGTCGCAGAAGGAAACTGCGGAACGGGAGAGGGAGATCTCGACTCCCTTCCCCGGCCGCAGAAGGCGCACCGGGCGCAGGAGAAGGGCGGACAACGCCCTTTTCCGGCCCCCATGAATGGGTCCAGGGGCGTGGGACTTGGGGAAGTCCTCGCCCCCTATTTGATGGACCCGAGGCGAAGGCGCGCGCGGGTGTCGGCGCGCGCCTCTGAGGCGATACACGGGGTAGTTAAACACCTCACTACCCCGTGCAGGAGACGAGGCCCGGCCAGACCGGGCCAGCACTAGTGTGGGGCTGCGGAAGAATTTCGATTCCCGCGGCCCCGCGCGCACGTGCGAGGAGACACCGGGGTGGTTTTAGCCGGTAAGAGTCCGGCACGCCCCTCCGCCTTTTCCCCAGGCGGAGGTAGTCCATGAGGATTTCCCCCCGTAAAAAAAAAAAAAAAAAAAAAAAAAGGTTAGGTTAGGTTAGGTTAGGTTAGGTTAGGTTTTTTTTTTTTTTTTTTTTTTTTTTTGTTTGGGCAGGAGGGGAAATCCTCATGGACGCCCAGACTACCTCACTAGTGAGCCAGTCTGGGCAGTGCCGGACTCTTACCGGCTAAAACCCACTCCTGCCTTTGCTCAGTGTCCCTCTGACATGATCAGAGACCTTGTTTGGCCATGTTTCTGGTTGCTTATCATTCTGTTTCTTCATCTTTCATGCATCCTGTTTTAGGAAATGGAGAGTTCCTGGAAGCGGTTTCCACACTTCATCCGATTTGTCTGTAGTACTTAACCAATCTAATTCCGTCATTTACATGTTATGCGTATCTTAACAGGCTAACACCGTACGTAAGTAATAACTTATTGGTCTATTTATTATTATAGTTATGACATTTTTAAATCTTTTTTTTTTTTTTTTTTTTTTTTTTTTTTTTTTTTTTTTCGTGCAAACTATAATTGTTCAAGTCTTTTCTTAGTCTATTTTCTATTTTTAATATGGCTATCCTAATATATATACAATATATCATATAGACATAATTTCTTATACTACTTGTTTATATTTAATTCCTATACTATAAATTATTACTTCTATCTTATTATATATTCCTCTTAGACAATTTTCAAAAGGTCTTGCCAGACTCAGCCGCTGCCTCTCTCAGTATAGTAACTTCCACTTCTTCATACTCATTCCCTTTTTGTTTCAGGTCCCGCTCGACAACCTGCGCTCTCTGGTCTGGTGCAGCGCTCCGAATGCGACTTCTCATGGTGCTGACCTCCTGCTTTATATTAACATCACTTTTTGACCACAACGGTAAGGTAAGTTTTTTCTAATATTTTTAATTTAAATTAATTTCTTGTATTCAATTGGGGCAATTTCTCATGAAGTTGTCTCCAATTCGCTTTTTCAATGAGTTTACTTATTTTGTTTCTGTTTTTTGAGTTTGTAGGTTTGAACGAATGTTAATTTTGGAACCAATACCGTTGTGGTTCTTTCTTGTGGGTGATAACTTGACTTTAGCAGTACGCCACCGACAGGCGCGCTAACGCGTCCCATTTGGCGCGTATCGGGCACACGCTGTCGAAGGCGTTGTGGTCAGTCTTCTCCATTTTTGCTGTTTGGCAGTTGTGACACTTCGGCTCTTCCATTGCCAGACGTGACGGACAGTCTGCACGCATGTGGGGATCACCGCAGTGGATGCAGAGGTCGGCGGGCAGCGTGCACAGTTTCCTGCTGTGCCCGAAGCACAGACAGCGAGTGCACTGCACCAGTGGTGACTGGTCCTGCACACGCACCCGCTGTAGGTCAATGTGCACGCGACCCGCCGTAGTCAGCCTCTGCCATACCGTAGGGGACACCCGCAGGATGACGTGGCACATGTGGGGGTTCCTCGTTTTACGACGGTACTTCACCCCCAACCTCAAATCTTCCGCAGGTATGTCCCCGATCAGGTGGGTATTTTGCCGCTGCAGGGCTTGTGTAACCTCCACATCCGAGTGGCAGGAGAGGACGTCCTTGATGATGATGAGAGGATCTTTGTTCTTTACCTCCTCTACCACTAGATTGCCCGTCTTCCTTATTCTTTCTGTTACCAACGTCATTTCCTCCCTGGTCCTAAAGCCGACAACCACTTTTTGGTCCCTCGCCTTGCGCAGCCGCTCCACCCTAGTGCCTTCGTTTCTGGCATCAACCGCAGTCCTGAGCTTCTCAATAACCTCTTCACTCGTATCCTGATCATTCACAGATGATACAACCACCGAGTGAAGAGGTTCCTGGATGTTCTGCTTCGGACCGGCGGCGATTTCCGCGAACGACGGACCCTGGCCTGCGACGTATCGAGGGGCCTGCTGAAGGTGCTCCGACAGAGCTCGGGTGTGTTGTTGGCACTCCTCCAACGCCTGCTTGTGCTCCATGAGGCCTGCCACAAGGCTCTTCATTAGCTCTGTCGGCTCATCCGTGGTCGGTTTAATAGATGCGGGCGCCGCCGGTGCGACTGCAGGCACAACTGCGGACACAGGTGTATCCGCTGTTTTACCCGCAGCCGCAACGGGAGCTTTGCTTCGCTCTGACTCCTTTACCAGCTCAAAGAGCCTGTTGATGGCGTTGACCACCTCCGTCTTTATCTCTGTCTTGAGGTTGCGAGAGTTGCCCAAATGAAGCTTTGCTTTATTTAGGCAAGCTCTCGCCTCCGCAGTGAGGCTGGGATAGCCGGACTCGGGCCTCTTTTGTGGCTTTTCAATGTCCGCGGGAGTTCGGAGCGTCTCCATAGAGCTGGAAGCAGGTGGTGTGGTGTCGCGCTTTGGATTGGCCGGTGGCTTGGCCTGGGGCTCAGCTTTCCCAGCCTCCCATTCCCCAATGCTACGCCTCACACTGGGAAGCGAGGGTCCAGCCTTCTCTGTCGAACGCGGCGAGCCCCTGGAGCCCGGTGAGCTCGCGTCTTTCTTGGCCGGTGTGCGGAACATGGTGGTGGCCTTTGTGAATGTCAAATTCATCAAAGACCAGTCAGAGGACACTGGCGTTACTTCTGTGTCCCTGTAGAGGGGGGATACGCACAGAAAGTATTCAAAAAATAATATATAATAAAAATCAACCTCTATAAACTACTTGCCTTATGCTAATTATTGTGCTCAATAAAGCTACAGTTAATAAAAACAAACTGGGTCTCAGACCCTTTGTCCAGTTATCTTAACCTAACTTACTTAATATAATTTTGGTAAATCTTAAAATTAAATTTAAATACAATTTCTTTTGGAGCCAAAAGATTGGTCTTTTCCTTCCGATTCGAAAGACCCCAAACTCGATGGGTCTACGACCTCTGGTACCAAAGTTAAGGCCCGGGGGGGTGAGGTAGTTCTGAAAAAAAAGGGGGGGGGGGGGATTTAATGCAAAAATTTTCCCTGAAAGTTCCAGGGGGTCAGCAGAGGGCGGTGAAGGGGGGTACAGGGGTCATTAAGTATCGTGGGGGAACCACGGGGTCACGGGGAGCGGGGGGTACCACGGGGGTCACGGGGAGCGGGGGGGGGGGTTCAATGTGGGCGGACTGTATGGGGATATAATTTAAAAAAGTACTACTATTTGCTTTGAGGGTCAGTGACGAAGGGGGTCAAAGTGGGGGTCTGGGGGTCCTAACTGAATCTATGTTCGTGCCGGGAGGGGGGGGTACTAGGGGGGGGGGGGAAATTTTATCGAAATTTTGATATTCCCAACCGTTTACGAGATAAATGGGTTTTAAGGGTTATTCCGGATCTTAGTTAAAATTAATAATTATTACAAATTTAAATTAATTTATGGTGTTAGAAATGCGGGAGGGGAAAAATTCTAGGGGGGAGGGGAAATAATTTTAGGGGGGGGGGGGTAGAGGGCAGAGTTTGGTACAAATTTAAATAAAATGAAATGCCTGGCACACACAATGGCCCAGGCTCGGACATACGATGGCCGACTTCTTATGGAAGGGGTATCTAAATCTACAAATTATTTCTAAAAAAGATAAAATATAAAAATTTAAGGGGTGGGTCACGATGGTAGTGGCCTGGAGAGCTTGACAATATATCTATACTAAAGTATAGATATATAGGCTGGCGTCAAAAATGGGCTAACTAGCACCGTTTCCGAGATATGGGCGTTTTAAGGAAATTAAAAGTCTCGGGTTCGAGTCCCGGTTGGTGAAAATCGATTTTTGCTATTTTCTCGGGTCCTATAAGTGCTACATGCACGTGTGAGGTGTCAAAAGACGCGTCTCCACGCGGGCCAGCGGCCTGCCGGGTAACTATGGCTATTCCTGCATAAATTTATTTAATTTTGGTCAATATACCAAATTTTTTGACTGAAAAATTTACAAAAACTGAAATTACGACTGCAAAACCGGACACTGGGTCGCGGAAGGCGTACCAGAGTACAATTAAGGCAGGTATGTTTATATTATATTAAAACTAACTAAATTAAGATCAAAAATATTTTAAATGAAATTTATTTTCTACGTTTGTGTGGTATTATTAAAAACCATATGTAATTTACGTTACGGGTGGGATTTATATATATCACTGGATAGAGGACAAATTTCCCTATCCCGAGATACTACAAATGTATTTTTAGTCTGCCCTGAGGGGGTGTATTTTATCATTTGAAAATGACGTAAGTAAAAATTTTTATTAGAGAACTGATTTTCGGCCTTTAATAACAATGCAAAAATTTTGTAAATATATAACAGATATAATTAACTACCATGTACGTGTCCCTAAAATTTTTAAAACTTTTTTGGGGTTGAAATAGCCAACCCTCAAATTTTTAAAACCTTAAAATCTAGATATCTTAAATAGTAACACCCTGATTTTAATGAAATTTAAAACTTATATAGGGTTGCTTATGCTTAATTTTTAGGGTCCATAAAAAATATATGTCACCGCGCTTGTTTCCCGGAAAACAATTATTGAAAATTAGTCAATTTAAAAACCTTATTTTTGAGGGTGTTCTAAGTCAGCTTTCTTGAAATTCAGGGAGCCACCCGGCTCCTCGTCTGTGTCGCCTTCGAGTTTTGCTCGGGGGTCCAGTCGGAACCCTCGGGAACTCTGTCCACGTGCCACGTGGTTTTTAGTTTTTCCGTGTTAACTTCGGAACCCCCACTCGGAAAATTCCAAATGAGGTGTCCAGAGCTAGGTCTTCTTGCGGCGCACACGGCTGTAATCGCCGATTTATAAATGTTCACTCAAAATCGAGCAGCGTCGAGCTCGAAAGTTCTCGAGAAGTGGTTTTTCACCAATAACTTTCACAGTTTTCAACTTTTCACCAATTCACTTTCACTTTCGCGTGCGTCTTGGCAGCGCGCTTCTAACAATGTATCACACTTATAACTTTCCGTGAAAAAACCGATTTTTTAGATCCTTCGAGTACGGAGCGACTTAAAAATGATCTGCTCGCGACGAGGGGTGCCGCGCGACTGGTTAGGTTAGGTTAGGTTAGGTTAGGTTAGGTTAGGTTAGGTTAGGTTAGGTTAGGTTAGGTTAGGTTAGGTTAGGTTAGGTTAGGTTAGGTTAGGTTAGGTTAGGTTAGGTTGGGGGACCACCCCACAGTGCTTGCGTCCACGTCGCGTCCCCTGGGCAACGACCCGGTTCTGACCACCGTAACGGAGTGGCAGACCGGTGTTCGGCTAAAGTGCACTGTGCAGTCGTAGCGTATTTTAACTGTTTTTATCCAATTTTATTTCATGTCGGCATCTACGACACCTGCGGAGGCTATGCCAAAGCAATCGAGGACCGCCTCCGGGCGTTTTAAAAAAGGCCCTTCTCAGGGCCCACCAAAAGGCCCTTCTCAGGGCCAAGCAAAAGGCCCTTCTCAGGGCCAACCAAAAGGCCCTTCCCAGGGCCAAGCAAAAGGCCCTTCTCAGGGCCAACCAAAAGGCCCTTCTCAGGGCCAATCCGAGGGTGCCTCGGCATCAGAGGCTAGCCGCGCGCCGTCTGCGACTAGCTTCTATAGCTCGGCGGGCGAGTTGCTGGACTCCGACAACGAGTCCATCATGTCATGTGGTTCGGCGATTAGTCGCCGAGACTCGAAAAAGCGGGCATATCAGAGGAAGGGGTCTGGGGGTTCCTCGGACACGGCGTCACAGCCGAGGGCCAAGAGGCCGGTGTCTGACACCCACGACGTGGGTCTGGCAGAAGCCCAACGCCAGTTGGACCTGTCTCGACGGGCGCAGGTCCAACAAGACCTGGAGGAGCGGGTTGCGGCCACGGAGCAACGGACGCACGCCGCCCGGGCCAAATCCGGGTACGGCGCGTCCCGCGTCCACTACGCGGACCACTCCCTGGCGGAGCTGCAGTTGATGGCTGAGGAGGACGAAGAGGAGATAGTGGCAGTCGCCTCCAAGTCCTCCAATTTAAAAGGGACATTCCAAAAGTCCCTTAAATGTAGGGCCGCGAGCATGCGCGGCATAGTCGGGGAGCTGGTGCAGCGGAAGGCTACCGACGAAACGCGGCAACTGCAGGCGAAAGTCGATCGCCTGCAGTCAGAGGTCAGCCAGCTTCATCTGAAGCTGGCTGAAGCCACGGCCCGGCCAAATACTAAGGTGTCCGAGCCGAGACCAGCGGCTGAGGCCCCGCCCTCCAACCTTGAGGATGTAATCCGCAAGGTCGTAATGGAGGAAAGGGCCTTCACGAGAGCCTGTCTTGCGGGCATAGAGGACAGGCTCTTGCCGGAGAAACGCCTGCGACCGCCGCTCGCGGCGGACAGTCGGCCACGCCAGCCTGAGCTGTCCTCCCAGGACGCCCATCTTCCGTCCACCACCCCATCCAACCAGCAGGGGTGGACGAAGGTGAAAAAGGGCAAAAAGAAGTCCAAGACGGTCGCTGCCCCTGCCACCCCCGCCACCACCCCTCCCGGCCCGCCTCAGAAAACAGGCAAGGGAAAGGGGAAGGGGAAGACGTCGGCCCCGAAGCCCAACGCCGCTGCTCCCGCTGCTGCTCCTGCAGCTAATGGGGCCCCCGCCGCCAAGTCAAAGAGGAAGCTGGTTCCTCCGAAGACCGCAGCCGTAGTGGTGACGCTCACCGCTGAGGCTGTGGAGCGGGGGGAGACGTACGCGTCCGTAATGATGCGGGCGCGTGCCAACGCCGATCCCACCCAGCTGGGGATCGGCACAGTATCCTGCCGCCGGACCCAGGCCGGGGCTCGAATGTTCGAGTTCCCGGGGGCTCAGGGCGGCGCCAACGCGGACCTCTTCGCAACCAAGCTGCGAGAGGTCATCGCCGACGCGGCCAAGGTCACCAGGCCCGTAAAGTCTGTGGCCTTGGAGGTGACCGACCTCGACGACTCGGTCACCAAAGAGGAGGTGGTGGCGGCGGTCGCTGCGATGGGGGGCTGTGGCGTCACAGCGGTGCAAGGTCGGGCCATCAGGCCCGGCCGCGGCGGCATGGGCACCATTCGCCTCGAGTGCCCAGTCGCCGCAGCTGCAGCCGTCCTAGCCAAGGGACGGCTGACTGTCGGGTTCAGCTCGGGTGTAGTCCGGGCACTTGCAGCCCAGCCTCTGCGCTGCTACAAGTGTCTTGGAGTCGGACACACTCGGGCCCTTTGTCCGTCCGAGGTCGACAGGGCGGACAAATGCTTCCGCTGTGGCAAGGAAGGCCACAAGTCGGCCTCCTGCGAGGCCGCCACGCCGCACTGTGCGGTGTGTGCCGCCAGTGGCTGCCCGGCAGGCCACGTGATGATGGGGAGGAAGTGCAATCCTCCCCCTAAGAAGGGCAAAGCGCAGGCGCTGATCCGGCCTGTCGCTGCCACCGTTGCCGTCCCTGAGGCTGGGACATCGGCGGCGGTTGTGGAAGGGGGTGCGATGTCTGTCGATGGATAGTTCGGTCAAGCATCGCATCCTCCAGGCGAACACCAACCACTGCAGAGCGGCCCAGGATCTGCTGATGCAGACCATGGCCGAGTGGTTGGTGGACGTGGCGGCTGTCGCCGAGCCGTACTCAGTCCCTGGCCGTTGGCTGGGCGATCGGGACGGCTTGGTGGCATTGGTGACGCGGTCTTCCACGGACTCCCCTCCCCTCTCGCTCTTAGAGAGGGGACCGGGATACGTGGCCGCCGCGTGGGGAGAATTAGCCCTTGTGGGCGTCTATTTCTCCCCGAACCGCCCTCTCTCGGATTTCGAGAACTTTCTCGAAATCCTCACCGCGGTGGTCGGGAGGGCGGCGCCACGCCAGGTCGCCGTACTGGGTGACCTGAACGCCAAGTCGACGGCCTGGGGCAACCCGACCGGGTCCTGCAACGTCCGGGGACGCGCCGTGGAGTTTTGGGCGGCGTCGTGCGGTGTGTCCCTCCTGAACAGAGGGACCGTTCACACGTGTGTGCGGCAACGGGGAGGATCAGTGGTCGACGTATCGTTTGCCACCCCCGTGCTAGCCGCCCACGTCGTGAACTGGCGGGTGGAGATGGTGGAGACCTTGTCGGACCACCGATATGTGCGGTTCGACATCAGCTCCACCCAGAGCTCCCGGGGAATTGCTCCAGGCTCGGGCCAATCTGCGTTCCCACGGTGGGCTCTCACCCGCCTGGACCGAGAGGCTGCGGAGGAGGCGGCGTTCGTCCAGGACTGGCTCGCACCTCCTGTCGAGGTCCTGGACGTGGACGCCGCAGCGGCTCAGCTGAGGAGGTCGCTGACCGAGGTGTGCAACTCCAGCATGCCCCGGTCTCGCCGCCCAGCTCCCCGCCGCGCCGTCTATTGGTGGTCGGAGGAACTGGCGGGGCTCCGAACCGCCTGCGTGGCAGCCAGGAGGGCCTACACGCGGAGTCGAAGGCGCAGGCACCGAGACCCCACCAACGAGGAGGCCCTCTATGCCGCGTACGTTGACGCAAAGACTGTCCTCAAGTCGGCAATGCGCGCGGCCGAAGATTCGGCGAGAGCCGAGATGTTAGAGGGTCTCGACAGGGACCCATTTGGAAGACCATACAAGGCGGCGCGGAATAAACTGCGCCCCTGTGGTCTTCCACTGACGGAGACCCTCGAGCCGGCACTGCTGGACGGGGTGGTCCGGTCCCTGTTTCCGTCCAGGACCGACTACACCCCGCCAGTGATGGATCCCCCGCGGGAGGCGGCTCTGCCGGAGGAGGAGGTCCCACCGGTTACGGCGGTGGAACTTTGCGCGGGGACTCTACACCTCCGCGCAAAGAACACAGCCCCAGGGCCGGACGGCGTTCCCGCACGGGTGGTGGCCATCGCCGCCTTACAGATGGAGGAGAGGTTTCGGGACCTGTTCAGCGCGTGTTTTACGACTGGGAGGTTCCCGAAACCTTGGAAGGAGGGGCGGCTATGCCTGCTCCGAAAGGAGGGACGCCCGGCGGACTCCCCCTCGGCTTACCGGCCCATCGTCTTGCTCGATGAGGTCGGTAAGTTGTTCGAGGGGATAATCGCCGACCGGCTAAAGAGCCTGCTGAGGACGGTGGGGCCGGACCTGTCGGACGCCCAATTCGGTTTCCGACGGGGTCGTTCGACGGTCGACGCGCTGGCCCTACTCAAGGGCCAGGTGAGGGAGGCCGTGGAGGCGGGCGACGGAGTGTTGGCGGTGTCATTCGACATAGCCAACGCCTTCAACTCCGTCCCCCACTCGACAATCTTGGAGGCGCTCCGGTACCACGGAGTGCCTCAGTACCTGCGCCGACTCTTGGCCAGCTACTTGGAGGACCGGGTGGTCCTCCTCTCGGACAAGACGGCCACAGTGAGGCGATACGGCGCAGAGTCCGGTGTTCCACAGGGGTCTGTCCTAGGACCACTGCTGTGGAACATTGGATTCGACTGGCTACTGCGGGGAACCCTCCTCCGTGGCACGAGCGTCATCTGTTACGCGGATGACACCCTCCTCGTCGCCCGGGGGAGGGACTTCTGGGAGGCGGCCAGTCTGGCCTCTGCCGGCGGATCCTTAGTGGCAGGAAGGATTCGCCGCCTCGGACTGAAGGTTGCGCTGCACAAAACCGAGGCCGTGTATTTTCACGGTCCACGGCAGCGCATCCCTCCCGACGGCCACATTATAGTGGAGGGCGTCAGGATCGAGGTCAAGGCCCAGATGAAGTACTTGGGCCTTGTCCTCGACAGCAGGTGGCGCTTCGGCCCACACTTTAGCGGGCTGTCGACGCGCCTGCTGAAGGCCGCGAACGCCTTGTCGTGGCTCCTCCCGAATCTGGGGGGTCCGAAGGCGCGATGCCGCCGCTTGTATGCCGGCATCCTCAGGAGCATGGCCCTTTACGGGGCCCCAATCTGGGCAGACTCCCTCCACAGACGGGAGAACGCCACGGCCATCCGCAGGCCCCAAAGGGCCATTGCACTGCGGGTGGTGAGGGCCTACCACTCGGTGGGCTTCTCTGCGGCGTGCGCTCTGGCCGGCACCCCTCCTTGGGAGCTCGAGGCGTGGGTGCTGACCAGAGTGTACGAATGGACGGCGTGCCGCAAGGCGCTCGGGGAGCCCCCCGTCGCAGAAGAACGGGAGGCCGTGCGGCAAGAGGCGAAGGACGCAATCGTCCATCATTGGACGGAGGACCTCGCCACTGCCGCATTCGGCCGCCGAACACTGGACGCGCTCGGGCCAGTCCTGAAGGATTGGCTCGAGCGGTCCCACGGTTTCCTCTCTTTCCGTCTGGTGCAGGTGTTGTCCGGCCACGGGTGCTTCGGATCGCACCTGCATCGGATCCAAAGGGAGGAGACCCCGTCGTGCCACGACTGTGGCGCGGCGGAGGACACGGCGCAGCACACCCTCGAGGTGTGCCCGGCCTGGTCCGAGCTGCGCCTACCTTTGGTCGCAGCGGTCGGGCAGGACCTCTCGCTTCCCGGCGTCGTCAACTCGATGCTGGAAAGCGAGGGGGCCTGGGCAGCGGTCGCCTCCTTCTGCGAAGAGGTAATGTCACAGAAGGAGGCGGCGGAGCGCGTGCGGGAGGAAGACCCTCTCGCGGCGCCGCTCCGCAGGCGAAGACGGGGCGTGAGACGGCGGTTGTATGATCGTCGTCACGCGCCTCCAGGTGGTGAACAGCGGGAGACAGGCGCGGGGGCGCCTTCTCCTGCATTGCACTGTCCACCACCCACGCCGTCAGTCATTCCTGGGCCCCTCCCCCCCGACGGGAGGGGCGTGCCGGGCCCGCCGTAAAGGCGGGCGGTCGTCGGCGGGGGGCAGGATGGAAAGGCTCTGCCGATTCCCAGTCCCCCTCCACTCAGACGATGCGGGAGTGCCGCTGGGTTGTTTAGTGGGTATACCGGTTCTACCGGGGAGTCCCACATACCCCTCCCGTCCCCCGACGGGTGGGCATGCGTAATGCATTTTTCCCAGCGCAAACAAAAAAAAAAAAAAAAAAAAAAAAAAAAGGTTAGGTTAGGTTGGTAGCGTATTTTAACTGTTTTTATCCAATTTTATTTCATGTCGGCATCTACGACACCTGCGGAGGCTATGCCAAAGCAATTGAGGACCGCCTCCGGGCGTTTTAAAAAAGGCCCTTCTCAGGGCCAACCAAAAGGCCCTTCTCAGGGCCAAGCAAAAGGCCCTTCTCAGGGCCAACCAAAAGGCCCTTCTCAGGGCCTCCCAAAAGGCCCTTCTCAGGGTCAACCAAAAGGCCCTTCTCAGGGCCAATCTGAGGGTGCCTCGGCATCAGAGGCTAGCCGCGCGCAGTCTGCGACTAGCTTCTATAGCTCGGCGGGCGAGTTGCTGGACTCCGACGACGAGTCCATCATGTCGTGTGGTTCGGCGATTGCTCGCCGGGACACAATGAAGCGGGCTTATCAGCGAAAGGGGTCTGGGGGTTCCTCGGACACTGCGTCACAGCCGAGGGCAAAGAGGCCGGTGTCTGACACCCACGACGTGGGTCTGGCAGAAGCCCAACGCCAGTTGGACCTGTCGCGGCGGGCGCAGGTCCAGCAAGACCTGGAGGAGCGGGTTGCGGCCACAGAGCAACGGACGCACGCCGCCCGGGCCAAGTCCGGGTACGGCGCGTCCCGCGTCCACTACGCGGACCACTCCCTGGCGGAGCTGCAGCTGATGGCTGAGGAGGACGAAGAGGAGATAGTGGCAGTCGCCTCCAAGTCCTCTAACTTAAAAGGGACTTTTCAAAAGTCCCTTAAATGCAGGGCCGCGAGCATGCGCTGCATCGTCGGAGAGCTGGTGCAACGCAAGGCGTCCGACGAAACGCGGCAACTGCAGGCGAAAGTCGATCGCCTGCAGTCAGAGGTCAGCCAGCTTCATCTGAAGCTGGCTGAAGCCACGGCCCGGCCAAATACTAAGGTGTCCGAGCCGAGACCAGCGGCTGAGGCCCCGCCCTCCAACCTTGAGGATGTAATCCGCAAGGTCGTAATGGAGGAAAGGGCCTTCACGAGAGCCTGTCTTGCGGGCATAGAGGACAGGCTCTTGCCGGAGAAACGCCTGCGACCGCCGCTCGCGGCGGACAGTAGGCCACGCCAGCCTGAGCTGTCCTCCCAGGACGCCCACCTTCCGTCCACCACCCCATCGAACCAGCAAGGGTGGACGAAGGTGAAAAAGGGCAAAAAGAAGGCCAAGACGGTGGCTGCCCCTGCCACCCCCGCCACCACCCCTCCCGGCCCGCCTCAGAAAACAGGCAAGGGAAAGGGGAAGGGAAAGACGTCGGCCCCGAAGCCCAACGCCGCTGCTCCCGCTGCTGCTACTGCAGCTAATGGGGCCCCCGCCGCCAAGTCAAAGAGGAAGCTGGTTCCTCCGAAGACCGCAGCCGTAGTGGTGACGCTCACCGCTGAGGCTGTGGAGCGGGGGGAGACGTACGCGTCCGTAATGATGCGGGCGCGTGCCAACGCCAATCCCACCCAGCTGGGGATCGGCACAGTATCCTGCCGCCGTACCCAGGCCGGGGCTCGAATGTTCGAGTTCCCGGGGGCTCAGGGTGGCGCCAACGCGGACCTCTTCGCAACCAAGCTGCGAGAGGTCATCGCCGACGCGGCCAAGGTCACCAGGCCCGTAAAGTCTGTGGCCTTGGAGGTGACCGACCTCGACGACTCGGTCACCAAAGAGGAGGTAGTCGCGGCGGTCGCAGCGATGGGGGGCTGTGGCGTCACAGCGGTGCAAGGTCGGGCCATTAGGCCCGGGCGCGGCGGCATGGGCACCATTCGCCTCGAGTGCCCAGTCGCCGCAGCTGTAGCCGTCCTAGCCAAAGGACGGCTGACTGTCGGGTTCAGCTCGGGTGTAGTCCGGGCACTTGCAGCCCAGCCTCTGCGCTGCTACAAGTGTCTTGGAGTCGGACACACTCGGGCCCTTTGTCCGTCCGAGGTCGACAGGGCGGACAAATGCTTCCGCTGTGGCAAGGAAGGCCACAAGTCGGCCTCCTGCGAGGCCGTCACGCCGCACTGTGCGGTGTGTGCCGCCAGTGGCTGCCCGGCAGGCCACGTGATGATGGGGAGGAAGTGCAATCCTCCCCCTAAGAAGGGCAAAGCGCAGGCGCTGATCCGGCCTGTCGCTGCCACCGTTGCCGTCCCTGAGGCTGGGACATCGGCGGCGGTTGTGGAAGGGGGTGCGATGTCTGTCGATGGATAGTTCGGTCAAGCATCGCATCCTCCAGGCGAACACCAACCACTGCAGAGCGGCCCAGGATCTGCTGATGCAGACCATGGCCGAGTGGTTGGTGGACGTGGCGGCTGTCGCCGAGCCGTACTCAGTCCCTGGCCGTTGGCTGGGCGATCGGGACGGCTTGGTGGCATTGGTGACGCGGTCTTCCACGGACTCCCCTCCCCTCTCGCTCTTAGAGAGGGGACCGGGATACGTGGCCGCCGCGTGGGGAGAATTAGCCCTGGTGGGCGTCTATTTCTCCCCGAACCGCCCTCTCTCGGATTTCGAGAACTTTCTCGAAATCCTCACCGCGGTGGTCGGGAGGGCGGCGCCACGCCAGGTCGCCGTACTGGGTGACCTGAACGCCAAGTCGACGGCCTGGGGCAACCCGGCCGGGTCCTGCAACGTCCGGGGACGCGCCGTGGAGTATTGGGCGGCGTCGTGCGGTGTGTCCCTCCTGAACAGAGGGACCGTTCATACGTGTGTGCGGCAACGGGGAGGATCAGTGGTCGACGTCTCGTTTGCCACCCCCGTGCTAGCCGCCCACGTCGTGAACTGGCGGGTGGAGATGGTGGAGACCTTGTCGGACCACCGATATGTGCGGTTCGACATCAGCTCCACCCAGAGCTCCCAGGGAATTGCTCCAGGCTCGGGCCAATCGGCGTTCCCGCGGTGGGCTCTCACCCGCCTGGACCGAGAGGCTGCGGAGGAGGCGGCGTTCGTCCAGGACTGGCTCGCACCTCCTGTCGAGGTCCTGGACGTGGACACCGCAGCGGTTCAGCTGAGGAGGTCGCTGACCGAGGTGTGCAACTCCAGCATGCCCCGGTCTCGCCGCCCAACTCCCCGCCGCGCCGTCTATTGGTGGTCGGAGGAACTGGCGGGGCTCCGAACCGCCTGCGTGGCAGCCAGGAGGGCCTACACGCGGAGTCGAAGGCGCAGGCACCGAGACCCCACCAACGAGGAGGCCCTCTATGCCACGTACGTCGACGCCAAGACGGTCTTGAAGTCGGCTATGCGCGCGGCCGAAGATTCGGCGAGAGCCGAAATGCTGGAGGGTCTCGACAGGGACCCATTTGGAAGACCATACAAGGCGGCGCGGAATAAACTGCGCCCCTGCGGTCTTCCACTGACGGAGACCCTCGAGCCGGCGTTGCTGGACGGGGTGGTCCAGTCCCTGTTTCCGTCCAGGACCGACTTCACCCCGCCAGTGATGGATCCCCCGCGGGAGGCGGCTCCGCCGGAGGAGGAGGTCCCCCCGGTGACGGCGGTGGAACTTTGCGCGGGGACTCTACACCTCCGCGCAAAGAACACAGCCCCAGGGCCGGACGGCGTTCCCGCACGGGTGGTGGCCATCGCCGCCTCACAGATGGAGGAGAGGTTTCGGGACCTGTTCAGCGCGTGTTTTACGACTGGGAGGTTCCCGAAACCTTGGAAGGAGGGGCGGCTATGCCTGCTCCGAAAGGAGGGACGCCCGGCGGACTCCCCCTCGGCTTACCGGCCCATCGTCTTGCTCGATGAGGTCGGTAAGTTGTTCGAGGGGATAATCGCCGACCGGCTAAAGAGCCTGCTGAGGACGGTGGGGCCGGACCTGTCAGACGCCCAATTCGGTTTCCGACGGGGTCGTTCGACGGTCGACGCGCTGGCCCTACTCAAGGGCCAGGTGAGGGAGGCCGTGGAGGCGGGCGATGGAGTGTTGGCGGTGTCATTCGACATAGCCAACGCCTTCAACTCCGTCCCCCACTCGACAATCTTGGAGGCGCTCCGGTACCACGGAGTGCCTCAGTACCTGCGCCGACTCTTGGCCAGCTACTTGGAGGACCGGGTGGTCCTCCTCGCAGACAAAACGGCCACAGTGAGGCGATACGGCGCAGAGTCTGGTGTTCCACAGGGGTCGGTCCTAGGACCACTGCTGTGGAACATTGGATTCGACTGGCTACTGCGGGGAACCCTCCTCCGTGGCACGAGCGTCATCTGTTACGCGGATGACACCCTCCTCGTCGCCCGGGGAAGGGACTTCAGGGAGGCGGCCAGTCTGGCCTCTGCCGGCGGATCCTTAGTGGCAGGAAGGATTCGCCGCCTCGGACTGAAGGTTGCGCTGCACAAAACCGAGGCCGTGTATTTTCACGGTCCACGGCAGCGCATCCCTCCCGACGGCCACATTATAGTGGAGGGCGTCAGGATCGAGGTCAAGGCCCAGATGAAGTACTTGGGCCTTGTCCTCGACAGCAGGTGGCGCTTCGGCCCATACTTTAGCGGGCTGTCGACGCGCCTGCTGAAGGCCGCGAACGCCTTATCGTGGCTCCTCCCGAATCTGGGGGGTCCGAAGGCGCGATGCCGGCGCTTGTATGCCGGCATCCTCAGGAGCATGGCCCTTTACGGGGCCCCAATCTGGGCAGACTCCCTCCACAGACGGGAGAACGCCACGGCCATCCGCAGGCCCCAAAGGGCCATTGCACTGCGGGTGGCGAGGGCCTACCGCTCGGTGGGCTTCTCTGCGGCGTGCGCTCTGGCCGGCACCCCTCCTTGGGAGCTCGAGGCGTGGGTGCTGACCAGAGTGTACGAATGGACGGCGCGCCGCAAGGCGCTCGGGGAGCCCCCCGTCGCAGAAGAACGGGAGGCCGTGCGGCAAGAGGCGAAGGACGCAATCGTCCATCATTGGACGGAGGACCTCGCCACTGCCGCATTCGGCCGCCGAACACTGGACGCGCTCGGGCCAGTCCTGAAGGATTGGCTCGAGCGGTCCCACGGTTTCCTCTCTTTCCGTCTGGTGCAGGTGTTGTCCGGCCACGGGTGCTTCGGATCGCACCTGCATCGGATCCAAAGGGAGGAGACCCCGTCGTGCCACGACTGTGGCGCGGCGGAGGACACGGCGCAGCACACCCTCGAGGTGTGCCCGGCCTGGTCCGAGCTGCGCCTACCTTTGGTCGCAGCGGTCGGGCAGGACCTCTCGCTTCCCGGCGTCGTCAACTCGATGCTGGAAAGCGAGGGGGCCTGGGCAGCGGTCGCCTCCTTCTGCGAAGAGGTAATGTCACAGAAGGAGGCGGCGGAGCGCGTGCGGGAGGAAGACCCTCTCGCGGCGCCGCTCCGCAGGCGAAGACGGGGCGTGAGACGGCGGTTGTATGATCGTCGTCACGCGCCTCCGGGTGGTGAACAGCGAGAGACAGGCGCGGGGGCGCCTTCTCCTGCATTGCACTGTCCACCACCCACGTCGTCAGTCATTCCTGGGCCCCTCCCCCCCGACGGGAGGGGCCCGCCGGGCCCGCCGTAAAGGCGGGCGGTCGTCGGCGGGGGGCAGGATGGAAAGGCTCTGCCGATTCCCAGTCCCCCTCCACTCAGACGATGCGGGAATGCCGCTGGGTTGTTTAGTGGGTATACCGGTTCTACCGGGGAGTCCCACATACCCCTCCCGTCCCCCGACGGGTGGGCATGCGTAATGCATTTTTCCCAGCGCAAACAAAAAAAAAAAAAAAAAAAAGGTTAGGTTAGGTTAGGTTAGGTTAGGTTAGGTTAGGTTAGGTTAGGTTAGGTTAGGTTAGGTTAGGTTAGGTTAGGTTAGGTTAGGTTAGGTTAGGTTAGGTTAGGTTAGGTTAGGTTAGGTTAGGTTAGGTTAGGTTAGGTTAGGTTAGGTTAGGTTAGGTTAGGTTAGGTTAGGTTAGGTTAGGTTAGGTTAGGTTAGGTTAGGTTAGGTTAGGTTAGGTTAGGTTAGGTTAGGTTAGGTTAGGTTAGGTTAGGTTAGGTTAGGTTAGGTTAGGTTAGGTTAGGTTAGGTTAGGTTAGGTTAGGTTAGGTTAGGTTAGGTTAGGTTAGGTTAGGTTAGGTTAGGTTAGGTTAGGTTAGGTTAGGTTAGGTTAGGTTAGGTTAGGTTAGGTTAGGTTAGGTTAGGTTAGGTTAGGTTAGGTTAGGTTAGGTTAGGTTAGGTTAGGTTAGGTTAGGTTAGGTTAGGTTAGGTTAGGTTAGGTTAGGTTAGGTTAGGTTAGGTTAGGTTAGGTTAGGTTAGGTTAGGTTAGGTTAGGTTAGGTTAGGTTAGGTTAGGTTAGGTTAGGTTAGGTTAGGTTAGGTTAGGTTAGGTTAGGTTAGGTTAGGTTAGGTTAGGTTAGGTTAGGTTAGGTTAGGTTAGGTTAGGTTAGGTTAGGTTAGGTTAGGTTAGGTTAGGTTAGGTTAGGTTAGGTTAGGTTAGGTTAGGTTAGGTTAGGTTAGGTTAGGTTAGGTTAGGTTAGGTTAGGTTAGGTTAGGTTAGGTTAGGTTAGGTTAGGTTAGGTTAGGTTAGGTTAGGTTAGGTTAGGTTAGGTTAGGTTAGGTTAGGTTAGGTTAGGTTAGGTTAGGTTAGGTTTTTTTTTTTTTTTTTTTTTTTTTTTTTTGTTTTGGCAGGAGTGGGAAATCCTCATGGACGCCCAGGCTGCCTCACTAGTGAACCAGTCTGGGCAGTGCCGGACTCTTACCGGCTAAAACCCACTCCTGCCTTTGCTCAGTGTCCCTCTGACATGATCAGAGTCCTTATTAGACAAAGTTCTGATTGTTGTCGTTCTTTTTTATTTTTATATTTTGATCACTCTTGTTTTAGGAAGTGGAGAGTTCCTGAAAGCAGTCACCTCCCTTTGTCAAATTCATCGGTATATGTTAGGCCTGTACATTGTTTGTTATGGATTTTTTTTTTTTAATTTACATAAATTACATCTTATATGCCGAATAAATTATTTCTCTACTTTTTTATGTGTTTGGAGTCTACTTATGCTAATACCTACAATTTTTCAAATCTTTTCTTAATCTATACTTTATTTATAATATGGCTATCCTAATATATATACAATATATTATATAGACATCATTTCATAATCTACGTTGTTACATTTATTAATATCATCTATGTGTACCAATAACATATTATTGATTTGTCTATGTTTAGTATCTGTCCGTCCAGGCAGACTTACAACTGTTATTCCAACCACAATTTTTGTTTTTAATTTGTCCGGCTTCTCTCTGAATTATTTCCGGCCTTCAATGCCTGCCTCTAATGCCTCGTGCTCATTCCCTTTTTGTTTTTGGTACCGCTCGACGCCCTCCGCACTCCGGACTGTTGCAACGCTCCAAATGCGGCTTTTCAGGGTGTTAACCTTTGCATCAACGAGCTCATTTGACCACAACGGTAAAGTAAGTTTGCTTCTAATTCTGGTAGTGATGGTGATGTCTGTACTAATAAAATTGTAAATACTACTTGCTGTTTATAATTTATTGATAATTATTTTGAGTCCTAATGAGTTTATTGCAGTGTCTGTTTTTAATTGGGCCAATTTCTCATGAAATTGGCTCCAATTCATATGTTTTTGAGTGTCACTTCTTGTTGCTCTAATAATGAATGTTTTGGGTTTCTGTACTCTAATTTTGGTAACAAACCCGCTGTGGTCCAACACCTTTCTTCCGGAAGTCGCTAATTGCACTTTAGCAGTACGCCACCGACAGGCGCGCCAATGCGTCCCATTTCACGCGTATCGGGCACTCGCTGTCGAAGGCGTTGTGGTCAGTCCTGTCCACCTTGGCAGATACGCAGTTGTGACACTTTGGTGCCTCCGCCGCCAGCCGTGACGGGCAGTCAGCCCGCATGTGGGGGTCACCACAATGGATGCAGAGGTCGGCGGGCTGCGTGCACAGTTTCCTGCTGTGTCCAAAGCATAGACAGCGAGTGCACTGCACCAGTGGTGACTGGTCCTGCACTCGCACTCGCTGCAGGTCAATGTGCACGCGACCCGCCGCAGTCAGCCTCTGCCATACCGTAGGGGACACCTGCAAGATGACGTGGCACATATGGGGGTTCCTCGTTCTACGACGGTACTTCACCCCCAACCTCAAATCGTCTGCAGGTATGTCCCCGACTAGGTGGATGTTTTGCCTTTGCAGGGCCTGGATTACCTCCACATCTGTGTGGCAAGAGAGGACGTCCTTGACGATGATGAGCGGGTCCTTGTTCTTGACCTCCTCCACTATTAGCTTGCCCGTCTTCCTTATCCTTTCGGTCACTTTCGTCATTTCTTCCCGGGTCCTGAAGCCGACCACCACCTTCTGATCCCTCGCCTTGCGCAGCCGCTCCACCCTGGTGCCCTCATTTCTGGCATCAACCGCCGTCCTGAGCTTCTCAATAACCTCTTCACTCGTGTCCTGATCATTCACAGATGATACGACCACCGAGTGAAGAGACTCTTGGAAATTCTGCTTCGGGCCGGCGGCGATTTCCGCGAAAGTCGGACCCTGGCCAGCCACGTAGTTAGGGGTGAGCTGAAGTTGCTCCGACAGAGCCTGGGTGTGCTGTTGGCACTCCTGCAGCACCTGTTTGTGCTGTTGAAGGCCTTCCACAAGGCTCTTCATCAGCTCTGTCGACTCTTCTGTGTTCGGCTTAGACTCCTTTTGGGTTTCCACTTTCTCTTCCACCTCAGCTCTTCTTCCTTTTTCACTTTCTGCCTCTTTTACCAGCTGGTAAAGTCTCTCGACCGCTTTCGTGATCTCGTCCTTGATCTCCTTTTTGAGATTTCTGGAGCTCAACAGCTGCATTTTCGCCTTTTGCAGACACGCCTTTGCCTCCGTGGTTCGGTTTAAGTACTTCACGGGTTGCGCTTCCCGCGGCGAGCTCTCTTCGGTCCCCTCCGGCTGCGTCAATCCACCCAACTTGATCTGATGGGTGAGCGTTGCTTTGGACTTAAGTTTAGGGGGGGTAGACAGTGGGGCCTTCTTCGGGGGCGTTGGTGTTTTAAAAGGCTGTCCAGATTTCGGTCTGTCGGCCTCCCACTCCCCAATACTACGCCTAACCGACGGGCCAGCCTGTGGCAATTCAGACCTCCCCGTGTCCGAACTCTCCTCTGAGACCTTTGTCTTATTAACCGGTGTCCTAATTCCAAGCATTATGGACCGGTTCGAGACTGCGAAAAATAAACTGTGTTGTCAGGAGACACTTATACTGAATCCCTGTAAAGGGGGGATCAGCGAGTAATAAATAAAATATTGAAATAATATGAAGCCTAAAGCTAGGACTTAGTCGAGTCAAACAATTTCAATTAAATAGTTCCAGGTGACAATTAAACACCTTTAAACCACCGATTTTATTTGTTTCTACTGCCGAAAGGTCTGTATGTAGCTAAAAGAGTTCAAAATTTAAAATGAATATTTTTATAAAAACTGTAAGTTTACCTGCCTAGTGAGTAAAGGGTGGGTGGGCGGGCAAATTTTTGAAGTTTTATATTCGCTAGGCGGACGTGCGAGGTGTCAAAAGACGCGTCTTCGCGCGAGCTAGCGATCTGTGGAATAACTGGAATTTATGCGGAACAAAATTTTGTAATTTTGGTCAAAAAACGTGTTTTTCGACTGAAAAATGTGTAACAAACTGAAATTACGACCACCAAACAGGACTCGAGCTCGCGGAACGCGCACCAGAATGCAGGTATGGCAGGTAAGTAACTATTAAAATTTTGACTGAGCAGATTTACAAGAGAAATTTTGAGATAAAATTAAAATTAGATTTCTTAAAGAAAATGTAGAAATTTTTTCTAAGTCGATGAACGAAAAAATTTTTTCGCGTTTTTGTCAATTTTTACTAGTCAGATAGAGGGACGGAACCCAATTTAGATCAAATCAGCTGAAAACAGCTTCAGAATGCGTCACCTGGATGCAAAGTTATAACGATTTTATGTAATTGCAGTCTTCCTAAGGTGGATTTCGTAGGTTAATGAATTTACTTGATGAAATTATTTTTGAAGTTTTATATTCGCTAGGCGGACGTGCGAGGTGTCAAAAGACGCGTCTTCGCGCGAGCTAGCGATCTGTGGAATAACTGGAATTTATGCGGAACAAAATTTTGTAATTTTGGTCAAAAAACGTGTTTTTCGACTGAAAAATGTGTAACAAACTGAAATTACGACCACCAAACAGGACTCGAGCTCGCGGAACGCGCACCAGAATGCAGGTATGGCAGGTAAGTAACTATTAAAATTTTGACTGAGCAGATTTACAAGAGAAATTTTGAGATAAAATTAAAATTAGATTTCTTAAAGAAAATGTAGAAATTTTTTCTAAGTCGATGAACGAAAAAATTTTTTCGCGTTTTTGTCAATTTTTACTAGTCAGATAGAGGGACGGAACCCAATTTAGATCAAATCAGCTGAAAACAGCTTCAGAATGCGTCACCTGGATGCAAAGTTATGGTTAGGTTAGGTTAGGTTAGGTTAGGTTAGGTTAGGTTAGGTTAGGTTAGGTTGGGGGACCACCCCACAGTGCTTGCGTCCACGTCGCGTCCCCTGGGCAACGACCCGGTTCTGACCACCGTAACGGAGTGGCAGACCGGTGTTCGGCTAAAGTGCACTGTGCAGTCGTAGCGTATTTTAACTGTTTTTATCCAATTTTATTTCATGTCGGCATCTACGACACCTGCGGAGGCTATGCCAAAGCAATCGAGGACCGCCTCCGGGCGTTTTAAAAAAGGCCCTTCTCAGGGCCCACCAAAAGGCCCTTCTCAGGGCCAAGCAAAAGGCCCTTCTCAGGGCCAACCAAAAGGCCCTTCCCAGGGCCAAGCAAAAGGCCCTTCTCAGGGCCAACCAAAAGGCCCTTCTCAGGGCCAATCCGAGGGTGCCTCGGCATCAGAGGCTAGCCGCGCGCCGTCTGCGACTAGCTTCTATAGCTCGGCGGGCGAGTTGCTGGACTCCGACAACGAGTCCATCATGTCATGTGGTTCGGCGATTAGTCGCCGAGACTCGAAAAAGCGGGCATATCAGAGGAAGGGGTCTGGGGGTTCCTCGGACACGGCGTCACAGCCGAGGGCCAAGAGGCCGGTGTCTGACACCCACGACGTGGGTCTGGCAGAAGCCCAACGCCAGTTGGACCTGTCTCGACGGGCGCAGGTCCAACAAGACCTGGAGGAGCGGGTTGCGGCCACGGAGCAACGGACGCACGCCGCCCGGGCCAAATCCGGGTACGGCGCGTCCCGCGTCCACTACGCGGACCACTCCCTGGCGGAGCTGCAGTTGATGGCTGAGGAGGACGAAGAGGAGATAGTGGCAGTCGCCTCCAAGTCCTCCAATTTAAAAGGGACATTCCAAAAGTCCCTTAAATGTAGGGCCGCGAGCATGCGCGGCATAGTCGGGGAGCTGGTGCAGCGGAAGGCTACCGACGAAACGCGGCAACTGCAGGCGAAAGTCGATCGCCTGCAGTCAGAGGTCAGCCAGCTTCATCTGAAGCTGGCTGAAGCCACGGCCCGGCCAAACACTAAGGTATCCGAGCCGAGACCAGCGGCTGAGGCCCCGCCCTCCAACCTTGAGGACGTAATCCGCAAGGTAGTAATGGAGGAAAGGGCCTTCACGAGAGCCTGTCTTGCGGGCATCGAGGACAGGCTCTTGCCGGAGAAACGCCTGCGACCGCCGCTCGCGGCGGACAGTAGGCCACGCCAGCCTGAGCTGTCCTCCCAGGACGCCCACCTTCCGTCCACCACCCCATCGAACCAGCAAGGGTGGACGAAGGTGAAAAAGGGCAAAAAGAAGGCAAAGACGGTGGGTGCCCCTGCCACCCCCGCCACCACCCCTCCCGGCCCGCCTCAGAAAACAGGCAAGGGAAAGGGGAAGGGAAAGACGTCGGCCCCGAAGCCCAACGCCGCTGCTCCCGCTGCTGCTCCTGCAGCTAATGGGGCCCCCGCCGCCAGGTCAAAGAGGAAGCTGGTTCCTCCGAAGACCGCAGCCGTAGTGGTGACGCTCACCACTGAGGCTGTGGAGCGGGGGGAGACGTACGCGTCCGTAATGATGCGGGCGCGTGCCAACGCCGATCCCACCCAGCTGGGGATCGGCACAGTCTCCTGCCGCCGGACCCAGGCCGGGGCTCGAATGTTCGAGTTCCCGGGGGCTCAGGGCGGCGCCAACGCGGACCTCTTCGCAACCAAGCTGCGAGAGGTCATCGCCGACGCGGCCAAGGTCACCAGGCCCGTAAAGTCTGTGGCCTTGGAGGTGACCGACCTCGACGACTCGGTCACCAAAGAGGAGGTAGTGGCGGCGGTCGCTGCGATGGGGGGCTGTGGCGTCACAGCGGTGCAAGGTCGGGCCATCAGGCCCGGCCGCGGCGGCATGGGCACCATACGCCTCGAGTGCCCAGTCGCCGCAGCTGTAGCCGTCTTAGCCAAGGGACGGCTGACTGTCGGGTTCAGCTCGGGTGTAGTCCGGGCACTTGCAGCCCAGCCTCTGCGCTGCTACAAGTGTCTTGGAGTCGGACACACTCGGGCCCTTTGTCCGTCCGAGGTCGACAGGGCGGACAAATGCTTCCGCTGTGGCAAGGAAGGCCACAAGTCGGCCTCCTGCGAGGCCGTCACGCCGCACTGTGCGGTGTGTGCCGCCAGTGGCTGCCCGGCAGGCCACGTGATGATGGGGAGGAAGTGCAATCCTCCCCCTAAGAAGGGCAAAGCGCAGGCGCTGATCCGGCCTGTCGCTGCCACCGTTGCCGTCCCTGAGGCTGGGACATCGGCGGCGGTTGTGGAGGGGGGTGCGATGTCTGTCGATGGATAGTTCGGTCAAGCATCGCATCCTCCAGGCGAACACCAACCACTGCAGAGCGGCCCAGGATCTGCTGATGCAGACCATGGCCGAGTGGTTGGTGGACGTGGCGGCTGTCGCCGAGCCGTACTCAGTCCCTGGCCGTTGGCTGGGCGATCGGGACGGCTTGGTGGCATTGGTGACGCGGTCTTCCACGGACTCCCCTCCCCTCTCGCTCTTAGAGAGGGGACCGGGATACGTGGCCGCCGCGTGGGGAGAATTAGCCCTGGTGGGCGTCTATTTCTCCCCGAACCGCCCTCTCTCGGATTTCGAGAACTTTCTCGAAATCCTCACCGCGGTGGTCGGGAGGGCGGCGCCACGCCAGGTCGCCGTACTGGGTGACCTGAACGCCAAGTCGACGGCCTGGGGCAACCCGGCCGGGTCCTGCAACGTCCGGGGACGCGCCGTGGAGTTTTGGGCGGCGTCGTGCGGTGTGTCCCTCCTGAACAGAGGGACCGTTCACACGTGTGTGCGGCAACGGGGAGGATCAGTGGTCGACGTCTCGTTTGCCACCCCCGTGCTAGCCGCCCACGTCGTGAACTGGCGGGTGGAGATGGTGGAGACCTTGTCGGACCACCGATATGTGCGGTTCGACATCAGCTCCACCCAGAGCTCCCAGGGAATTGCTCCAGGCTCGGGCCAATCTGCGTTCCCGCGGTGGGCTCTCACCCGCCTGGACCGAGAGGCTGCGGAGGAGGCGGCGTTCGTCCAGGACTGGCTCGCGCCTCCTGTCGAGGTCCTGGACGTGGACGCCGCAGCGGTTCAGCTGAGGAGGTCGCTGACCGAGGTGTGCAACTCCAGCATGCCCCGGTCTCGCCGCCCAACTCCCCGCCGCGCCGTCTATTGGTGGTCGGAGGAACTGGCGGGGCTCCGAACCGCCTGCGTGGCGGCCAGGAGGGCCTACACGCGGAGTCGAAGGCGCAGGCACCGAGACCCCACCAACGAGGAGGCCCTCTATGCCACGTACGTCGACGCCAAGACGGTCTTGAAGTCGGCTATGCGCACGGCCGAAGATTCGGCGAGAGCCGAAATGCTGGAGGGTCTCGACAGGGACCCATTTGGAAGACCATACAAGGCGGCGCGGAATAAACTGCGCCCCTGCGGTCTTCCACTGACGGAGACCCTCGAGCCGGCGTTGCTGGACGGGGTGGTCCGGTCCCTGTTTCCGTCCAGGACCGACTTCACCCCGCCAGTGATGGATCCCCCGCGGGAGGCGGCTCCGCCGGAGGAGGAGGTCCCCCCGGTGACGGCGGTGGAACTTTGCGCGGGGACTCTACACCTCCGCGCAAAGAACACAGCCCCAGGGCCGGACGGCGTTCCCGCACGGGTGGTGGCCATCGCCGCCTCACACATGGAGGAGAGGTTTCGGGACCTCTTCAGCGCGTGTCTTACGACTGGGAGGTTCCCGAAACCTTGGAAGGAGGGGCGGCTATGCCTGCTCCGAAAGGAGGGACGCCCGGCGGACTCCCCCTCGGCTTACCGGCCCATCGTCTTGCTCGATGAGGTCGGTAAGTTGTTCGAGGGGATAATTGCCGACCGGCTAAAGAGCCTGCTGAGGACGGTGGGGCCGGACCTGTCGGACGCCCAATTCGGTTTCCGACGGGGTCGTTCGACGGTCGACGCGCTGGCCCTACTCAAGGGCCAGGTGAGGGAGGCCGTGGAGGCGGGCGACGGAGTGTTGGCGGTGTCATTCGACATAGCCAACGCCTTCAACTCCGTCCCCCACTCGACAATCTTGGAGGCGCTCCGATACCACGGAGTGCCTCAGTACCTGCGCCAACTCTTGGCCAGCTACTTGGAGGACCGGGTGGTCCTCCTCTCGGACAAGACGGCCATAGTGAGGCGATACGGCGCAGAGTCCGGTGTTCCACAGGGGTCGGTCCTAGGACCACTGCTGTGGAACATTGGATTCGACTGGCTACTGCGGGGAACCCTCCTCCGTGGCACGAGCGTCATCTGTTACGCGGATGACACCCTCCTCGTCGCCCGGGGGAGAGACTTCAGGGAGGCGGCCAGTCTGGCCTCTGCCGGCGGATCCTTAGTGGCAGGAAGGATTCGCCGCTTGGGGTTGAAGGTTGCGCTGCACAAAACCGAGGCCGTGTATTTTCACGGTCCACGGCAGCGCATCCCTCCCGACGGCCACATTATAGTGGAGGGCGTCAGGATCGAGGTCAAGGCCCAGATGAAGTACTTGGGCCTTGTCCTCGACAGCAGGTGGCGCTTCGGCCCACACTTTAGCGGGCTGTCGACGCGCCTGCTGAAGGCCGCGAACGCCTTGTCGTGGCTCCTCCCGAATCTGGGGGGTCCGAAGGCGCGATGCCGGCGCTTGTATGCTGGCATCCTCAGGAGCATGGCCCTTTACGGGGCCCCAATCTGGGCAGACTCCCTCCACAGGCGGGAGAACGCCACGGCCATCCGCAGGCCCCAAAGGGCCATTGCACTGCGGGTGGCGAGGGCCTACCGCTCGGTAGGCTTCTCTGCGGCGTGCGCTCTGGCCGGCACCCCTCCTTGGGAGCTCGAGGCGTGGGTGCTGACCAGAGTGTACGAATGGAAGGCGCGCCGTAAGGCGCTCGGGGAGCCCCCCGCCGCAGAAGAGCGGGAGGCCGTGCGGCAAGAGGCGAAGGACGCAATCGTCCATCACTGGACGGAGGACCTCGCCACTGCCGCATTCGGCCGCCGAACACTGGACGCGCTCGGGCCGGTCCTGAAGGATTGGCTCGAGCGGTCCCACGGTTTCCTCTCTTTCCGTCTGGTGCAGGTGTTGTCCGGCCACGGATGCTTCGGATCGCACCTGCACCGGATCCAAAGGGAGGAGACCCCGTCGTGCCACGACTGTGGCGCGGCGGAGGACACGGCACAGCACACCCTCGAGGTGTGCCCGGCCTGGTCCGAGCTGCGCCTACCTTTGGTCGCAGCGGTCGGGCAGGACCTCTCGCTTCCCGGCGTCGTCAACTCGATGCTGGAAAGCGAGGGGGCCTGGGCAGCGGTCGCCTCCTTCTGCGAAGAGGTAATGTCACAGAAGGAGGCGGCGGAGCGCGTGCGGGAGGAAGACCCTCTCGCGGCGCCGCTCCGCAGGCGAAGACGGGGCGTGAGACGGCGGTTGTATGATCGTCGTCACGCGCCTCCAGGTGGTGAACAGCGGGAGACAGGCGCGGGGGCGCCTTCTCCTGCATTGCACTGTCCACCACCCACGTCGTCAGTCATTCCTGGGCCCCTCCCCCCCGACGGGAGGGGCTCGCCGGGCCCGCCGTAAAGGCGGGCGGTCGTCGGCGGGGGGCAGGATGGAAAGGCTCTGCCGATTCCCAGTCCCCCTCCACTCAGACGATGCGGGAATGCCGCTGGGTTGTTTAGTGGGTATACCGGTTCTACCGGGGAGTCCCACATACCCCTCCCGTCCCCCGACGGGTGGGCATGCGTAATGCATTTTTCCCAGCGCAAACAAAAAAAAAAAAAAAAAAGGTTAGGTTAGGTTAGGTTAGGTTAGGTTAGGTTAGGTTAGGTTAGGTTAGGTTAGGTTAGGTTAGGTTAGGTTAGGTTAGGTTAGGTTAGGTTAGGTTAGGTTAGGTTAGGTTAGGTTAGGTTAGGTTAGGTTAGGTTAGGTTAGGTTTTTTTTTTTTTTGGAAATTTATTTGATTCGCTTTGTTTTGTTTATTTTGGTTTTGGTTGTAAGTTTTTTGCATTGTTCTTATTTTCGACAGTACCTGCGATTTGATACAGATACCTACTGTCTTTTTGTATTAATTTGTTACTCGTGGTCGTTGGTGATAGTATAATATATTGTATTATGTTATAAATATAAATTATAGTTAGAATTAATAAATAAATACAATTTGTTTAGGTGCCGTTGAAGTTCTTGAGTTGGCTCAAAATTTTAGTTATATATTTGATGTAAGCGTCCAAGACTTCCTCTTTTCGCGTTAACATCCCGATGTCATATGCAGTGATACCAAATCTCTCAGTGATTGCCTCATATTGCATGCGATCCATGGCGAATCTGGGGCAATCCCTGAGGAGGTGCTCGAGACTTTGTACGGTGTTGTCTTGGCAAGGACAATTGTCGTCAGAAGTTATTTTGAAACGATGGAGATACTGTTTGTGAAAGCCGTGACCTGTCAAAATTTGGGTGATATAAAAGTTTTGTTCTACTTTTTTCCGGAATTTGTGTATTTGTTGTATTGTTGGAAATATCATTTTAGTGTGTTGTCCCTGCTCACTGGATGCGTACCTGGCTTGCCACTTAGCCAAGTTGGTTTGTCTTAGTTCGTGTTTGACATATGACATCGGGTATGCACTGTAGTCCGGCGCTTTATGAAGCCGAGTGGCCATTTTCGCGGCAGCATCCACAGCTTCGTTGCCTGCAACTCCACTGTGTCCTTTAACCCACTCGATAACAATGCATGGTGGTGTATCCGAGTGTATGTGTGTGTGAATATGAATGATTTTATGAATTTTCGTGACCAGTGGGTGTGTGTTGCTCCGGTCTGCGATCGCCTGTATAGCCGATTGGGAGTCAGAGAAGATAGTGGTGTTGGTTTGTGCCTTAGTATAAGCCCATTTGCAAGCTTCTAGGATGGCCAACAGTTCAGCCTGGAAGACTGTGCAGGTGTTGTGAAGTTTAAATTTTTTCGTAACGGCTGTTCCTCCCGGATCGTAACAAACGAAGGCCGCTCCGACGGCACCATCGTCCATTTTACTGCCGTCAGTGTAAATGTTGTGCTGCGTTTGGGGTGTCGATTGGGTCGCCTCGCCTTCAGCGTGTCTATGTGTCCGGGTGCTGGTGACTGATTTAGGTAGCCTTATTGCTGGATGTAATAGCTCACGTACGGGTGTGGGGCGTTCAGGAGTGATGTCCGCTGGCAAAAGGTGACTGGTGCCTGTGAGTCGGATCGTCTCGATATGGTGGACTTCTTGGATCTTGAGATCGAGGGGCATGAGTTCTGCGAGTGCCAGAGCGGCAGTAGTAGAGACGGTTCGGAAGGCACGGATGGCCTTCAGTGCGAATCCTCGCTGAAGGCTTGCGACTTGCTTCTTAACACTCTTCCTGCTTACTATGTGCCCCCATATGCCAGCAGCGTACGTGATAGTTGGTTCTATTACATGCATATAGATTGTGCGGGCGTTTTCCGGATGTGCGCCCCATGTGCACCTAGTGTACATTCGTAATTTGTTGAATATGCGAGTAGCTTTGCCCAGCACATATTTTAGGTGGCTATTGAACCGCAGTTTCTCATCTAAGATGACGCCAAGCAGTTTTATTTCTGGCACAAATGCTAAGTCGGTGCCGTCCATTTGGAGCTGCGCGGTTTTCGCTTTGGGCGTGAAGGCGATGACTTGGGTTTTTGCTGGGCCAAAGGTTAGTTTTACGCGTTTGCCCCAGTCGCTGATGTTAGCGAGGGTGCTGTTGGTTAGTTGCTCCACTGTTTCAGGTGTATCCGCCGTTACTACCAGCAAGACGTCATCCGCGAAGGCTTGCATATGGCAGCCCGATGGCAGTTGCATATCCAGAAGCTCGTCCAGGATCAGGTTCCATAAGACCGGACCACACGCGGATCCTTGAATGCAACCCTTTGTAAGGGTTTTGCGCACTCGGACTCCCGCGTGGTCCAACGTGGCGGTTCTTTCCTGCACGTAGTTTTTGATGAGGCCATAGATGTTTTGCGGCGTTCCAATGTGTTTAAGACGATGGAAAAGGGCAGGCCACCAAGCGTTGTCAAACGCCGCCCTTATGTCTAGTGATATTGCTATGGCTAGTTTGTGGTTCTGTTTGGCGTGATGTACATGGTTTAGAGCTGCATGAATGGCTTGGGTGGTATTCTTTTGCTGACGAAATCCAAATTGTTGAGGGTTTAGTTTGTTTCCAACCTCAGCGTGGTGGGCTACCCTTTTGATGAACAGTTTTTCTAGGAGTTTCCCGAATACTGGAATGAGACCTATGGGGCGGAAGGATTTGAGATCTGTTGGATCATCCTTTCCCGGTTTGGGAATGATCTTGACATAGGCCTCTTTCCACATTCGGGGGAAATGCTTTAGGGCAAGGCATCTGTTCATGATGTCAGTTAATAGTTGCGGGTAATGTTTGGTGAATTGGAGGCAAATATCGGAGGTGAGATGGTCGAGGCCAGGGGCTTTATTGGGGCTTATCTGTTTTAGTTGCTCGAGAACCTCTTCTTCGGTGAACGGATGGTCGTCAATTGTGTTGGTCGTAGAACTATGGTATTGGTGTCGAAGTTGTGTTTGTATTGGCGTACGGTCGCAGGTATCGTCAGGGTAGAAGTGGTTTAGGAGAGCAGTGGCTGTCTCCTCTCCATCGGTGGTAAATCTGTCTCCTACTTTGAGAGTTATGGGTGGTCTTCTGGGCGCAGTCTCTTTCAGAAGTCGGTTGGTCAGCGACCAGACGTTCTCTTTCTGCTGAAGTTCGCAAAACTTACGGAAGTTTTTGGTGGACTCGTTTTTGAGTTCTTCCGAATAAACCGCTTTCTTGTTCTGGCTCTCCTCCAGAAGGGCTTCGAGCGGTAAACCATGCCGTTTTGCAGTGTGGATGCGTCTGTGGAGGTTGATAATTTCTCTCTTTTGGGTTTCAAGGCTCTCGGTCCACCAAGGAGCTTTGTTCTTACGGTTCTGACCTTTAGTAGGCATGGTTTCCTTGCAGCTGTCGTGTATCAGATCAGTGATTTGCTGGACGAGGCACTCCAGTTGATCGACATCAAGGTTGGGCACATCCCTATCGAGCACGTCCGAGATCGTCATTTTGCGCAGCACAGCATCTTTAAAGGCTGCCCAGTCCGCTCCTTTGGTGTTAAATAGGAAGGTTGAGTTGTCGTTGTTGTTTCCGTTGGTTGAGTGTCTGCGGGTGGTGATGCTGAAATCGATGGCGTTGTGCTGTGATGACGTGCAACAGTCCAGGTTGACCCTCCAATCACGTACAGAGTCGTACGTCGAGGCGGACGCCAGCGTCACGTCAATGATAGACGAGCGGTCGTGCCCGTGCGTTACTGTTTCGAAGGTCGGGGTGGTTCCGGTGTTGCAGATGTACATGTCGTTGGCGTAGGCGAGTTCGAGAAGGCTAATTCCTCTGGGGTTGGATTTTTCACTTCCCCACGCAGGGTGCCAGCCATTGAAATCTCCCCCCAGTATGCACTTGTGCTGCGATGTGGTTTTGAGGAAGCAGTCTATTGCTTCGAGTGTGCAGGAGGTGTCATCTCTGGGCTCTACGTAAGCTGAGGCCAGGTACCATTTCTGGTGGTCGGTTTGCAGCTGAATCACGCTTAAGTTAGCCGAAGACATTCCAGACTCCCCCAACACCACACCACACCCATGTTTGACGAGGATGCATGCCTTAACATTGCATCCGTTCGAGTATTGGAAGATGTCGATACCCGATATAGTTTTGACCTCCTTGCCAGATCCTATATAGGGTTCGGACAACAAAGCAATGTCATATTGGCCATTATAAAAGTACGTTAAAAATTCATGGAAGCAGTTTTTTGAGCGATCAATGTTGCACTGTACTATTTTAATAAGTGACTTATCCATAATCAGTGCGGCTGGTAATTTTGAGTTTAAGTGATTTCACTCTAGGGCAATTATTTGCAGTGGCCTTGTGCCCAACGTCGTAGCTGGTGCTGAATTTTGTGTTGTGTTGGTGACAGTTGAAGCATTTGGGCGTGCCTTTCTTCTCTCGAAGCGGACAGCTTTCGATGTTGTGGCCTTCTTCAGAGCAGTAGGCGCAAGGAGATTGTTTCGCGGTGCATTTTGTCTTGATGTGTCCGAATTGCAGGCACTTATTGCACTGGATGAATGGGGAGAAGTCTTCGGAATGGACGCGTTGATGGTCGACGCAAATTCTTCCCATATCGACTATTTTACGCCATAGGGTGGGATGAGCGATTAGGATGGCGTTGTAAAGGTTTGGATTCCTATTATTTCTTTTGAAGGCGAGTCGCAGGTCGTCGTTCTTCTCAATGAGAGGTGATAGCTCTTCGTTCTGACCGCGAATGATGTCAATTAGCTCCTCAGAGGGCGTGTCTGTAGATATTCCCTTGAGTATAAGCATAGGTTGCAGTTTCCTTGCCGGTTCCGCGGTGAGCTGGGTGGAAGTTTCCAACTTCTTAAGGGTCTCGTCGCGCTGTTTCTCCGTTTCAAACTCGACCCTTAGTTTGTTGTTAGACACGGACTGGATTTTTGAAGGCGCATAGGTGGTAGTGCGGAAGTTGACGCTATTCCTAAAAGACTCCACAACTTCCTGGCGCGTTTGTGTGTCGCATTTAGCCGAGACGATGAGAGCAGGTCGGTTTGGTGGTATCTCTTTAATTGGGCGCCGAGATGCAGGCGCGCAGGCAGCTTGCGCGTAAGTCGGTGTCGCTGGTGGATTCGTAATATTAGTGAGGTGCTTGCTCAACTCCTCTCGCACGCAAATCGCAATCTCTTTTCTGAGTGCCCCGTTATCATCGTCGGCTCTGACGAGATTTTTCATGGCTTGTACTTCTGTCTTCACGCTAGTGATTATCTCGTTTTTAAGGTCGCCGATGTAAGATGGTGGTTGGCCTTCCGGGCCGAGTTCATCCCGAGGAGAGCGAGCAAAGTTAGGCAGTTTTGATATCGCTATGCGTATTTCGTCAGACGCCAGAGCAATAGTCTTTTTATTGCCAGTCGTGACGCTTTTACTCTCGGTAACGGTGGTTTTGATACATTCAGCGAGTCTGCATATGACGGCGACGCATGATTCCAAGCTGGTGACCTCTGAAGAGTCCGCGGGAAGGGGAGGAATTTTGATCGGGGTTGGGGGAATGGCTAAACGGGGCGGAGTACGGACTAAAGCCATTTTCCATTAGCACAGTTTATTTCTGCCGTGAGAAAACTAGGTCTCTAATGGCAATGGGATGGGTATTTTGATGGGAGTTGAGCACAAACAGCTTTTAAAGCAACATGGTACCCTAAAATAAAATAAAATATTTTTGCAAAAATCAGCTCGTTTATCTACCCTGCCGCTATAGGGCGGGTGGGAGGCGTGCGGGCTAATTAACGACGAAGTAATTGGAGGGGTTAGGTTAGGTTAGGTTAGGTTAGGTTAGGTTAGGTTAGGTTAGGTTAGGTTAGGTTAGGTTAGGTTAGGTTAGGTTAGGTTAGGTTAGGTTAGGTTAGGTTAGGTTAGGTTAGGTTAGGTTAGGTTAGGTTAGGTTAGGTTAGGTTAGGTTAGGTTAGGTTAGGTTAGGTTAGGTTAGGTTAGGTTAGGTTAGGTTAGGTTAGGTTAGGTTAGGTTAGGTTAGGTTAGGTTAGGTTAGGTTAGGTTAGGTTAGGTTAGGTTAGGTTAGGTTAGGTTAGGTTAGGTTAGGTTAGGTTAGGTTAGGTTAGGTTAGGTTAGGTTAGGTTAGGTTAGGTTAGGTTAGGTTAGGTTAGGTTAGGTTAGGTTAGGTTAGGTTAGGTTAGGTTAGGTTAGGTTAGGTTAGGTTAGGTTAGGTTAGGTTAGGTTAGGTTAGGTTAGGTTAGGTTAGGTTAGGTTAGGTTAGGTTAGGTTAGGTTAGGTTAGGTTAGGTTAGGTTAGGTTAGGTTAGGTTAGGTTAGGTTAGGTTAGGTTAGGTTAGGTTAGGTTAGGTTAGGTTAGGTTAGGTTAGGTTAGGTTAGGTTAGGTTAGGTTAGGTTAGGTTAGGTTAGGTTAGGTTAGGTTAGGTTAGGTTAGGTTAGGTTAGGTTAGGTTAGGTTAGGTTAGGTTAGGTTAGGTTAGGTTAGGTTAGGTTAGGTTAGGTTAGGTTAGGTTAGGTTAGGTTAGGTTAGGTTAGGTTAGGTTAGGTTAGGTTAGGTTAGGTTAGGTTAGGTTAGGTTAGGTTAGGTTAGGTTAGGTTAGGTTAGGTTAGGTTAGGTTAGGTTAGGTTAGGTTAGGTTAGGTTAGGTTAGGTTAGGTTAGGTTAGGTTAGGTTAGGTTAGGTTAGGTTAGGTTAGGTTAGGTTAGGTTAGGTTAGGTTAGGTTAGGTTAGGTTAGGTTAGGTTAGGTTAGGTTAGGTTAGGTTAGGTTAGGTTAGGTTAGGTTAGGTTAGGTTAGGTTAGGTTAGGTTAGGTTAGGTTAGGTTAGGTTAGGTTAGGTTAGGTTAGGTTAGGTTAGGTTAGGTTAGGTTAGGTTAGGTTAGGTTAGGTTAGGTTAGGTTAGGTTAGGTTAGGTTAGGTTAGGTTAGGTTAGGTTAGGTTAGGTTAGGTTAGGTTAGGTTAGGTTAGGTTAGGTTAGGTTAGGTTAGGTTAGGTTAGGTTAGGTTAGGTTAGGTTAGGTTAGGTTAGGTTAGGTTAGGTTAGGTTAGGTTAGGTTAGGTTAGGTTAGGTTAGGTTAGGTTAGGTTAGGTTAGGTTAGGTTAGGTTAGGTTAGGTTAGGTTAGGTTAGGTTAGGTTAGGTTAGGTTAGGTTAGGTTAGGTTAGGTTAGGTTAGGTTAGGTTAGGTTAGGTTAGGTTAGGTTAGGTTAGGTTAGGTTAGGTTAGGTTAGGTTAGGTTAGGTTAGGTTAGGTTAGGTTAGGTTAGGTTAGGTTAGGTTAGGTTAGGTTAGGTTAGGTTAGGTTAGGTTAGGTTAGGTTAGGTTAGGTTAGGTTAGGTTAGGTTAGGTTAGGTTAGGTTAGGTTAGGTTAGGTTAGGTTAGGTTAGGTTAGGTTAGGTTAGGTTAGGTTAGGTTAGGTTAGGTTAGGTTAGGTTAGGTTAGGTTAGGTTAGGTTAGGTTAGGTTAGGTTAGGTTAGGTTAGGTTAGGTTAGGTTAGGTTAGGTTAGGTTAGGTTAGGTTAGGTTAGGTTAGGTTAGGTTAGGTTAGGTTAGGTTAGGTTAGGTTAGGTTAGGTTAGGTTAGGTTAGGTTAGGTTAGGTTAGGTTAGGTTAGGTTAGGTTAGGTTAGGTTAGGTTAGGTTAGGTTAGGTTAGGTTAGGTTAGGTTAGGTTAGGTTAGGTTAGGTTAGGTTAGGTTAGGTTAGGTTAGGTTAGGTTAGGTTAGGTTAGGTTAGGTTAGGTTAGGTTAGGTTAGGTTAGGTTAGGTTAGGTTAGGTTAGGTTAGGTTAGGTTAGGTTAGGTTAGGTTAGGTTAGGTTAGGTTAGGTTAGGTTAGGTTAGGTTAGGTTAGGTTAGGTTAGGTTAGGTTAGGTTAGGTTAGGTTAGGTTAGGTTAGGTTAGGTTAGGTTAGGTTAGGTTAGGTTAGGTTAGGTTAGGTTAGGTTAGGTTAGGTTAGGTTAGGTTAGGTTAGGTTAGGTTAGGTTAGGTTAGGTTAGGTTAGGTTAGGTTAGGTTAGGTTAGGTTAGGTTAGGTTAGGTTAGGTTAGGTTAGGTTAGGTTAGGTTAGGTTAGGTTAGGTTAGGTTAGGTTAGGTTAGGTTAGGTTAGGTTAGGTTAGGTTAGGTTAGGTTAGGTTAGGTTAGGTTAGGTTAGGTTAGGTTAGGTTAGGTTAGGTTAGGTTAGGTTAGGTTAGGTTAGGTTAGGTTAGGTTAGGTTAGGTTAGGTTAGGTTAGGTTAGGTTAGGTTAGGTTAGGTTAGGTTAGGTTAGGTTAGGTTAGGTTAGGTTAGGTTAGGTTAGGTTAGGTTAGGTTAGGTTAGGTTAGGTTAGGTTAGGTTAGGTTAGGTTAGGTTAGGTTAGGTTAGGTTAGGTTAGGTTAGGTTAGGTTAGGTTAGGTTAGGTTAGGTTAGGTTAGGTTAGGTTAGGTTAGGTTAGGTTAGGTTAGGTTAGGTTAGGTTAGGTTAGGTTAGGTTAGGTTAGGTTAGGTTAGGTTAGGTTAGGTTAGGTTAGGTTAGGTTAGGTTAGGTTAGGTTAGGTTAGGTTAGGTTAGGTTAGGTTAGGTTAGGTTAGGTTAGGTTAGGTTAGGTTAGGTTAGGTTAGGTTAGGTTAGGTTAGGTTAGGTTAGGTTAGGTTAGGTTAGGTTAGGTTAGGTTAGGTTAGGTTAGGTTAGGTTAGGTTAGGTTAGGTTAGGTTAGGTTAGGTTAGGTTAGGTTAGGTTAGGTTAGGTTAGGTTAGGTTAGGTTAGGTTAGGTTAGGTTAGGTTAGGTTAGGTTAGGTTAGGTTAGGTTAGGTTAGGTTAGGTTAGGTTAGGTTAGGTTAGGTTAGGTTAGGTTAGGTTAGGTTAGGTTAGGTTAGGTTAGGTTAGGTTAGGTTAGGTTAGGTTAGGTTAGGTTAGGTTAGGTTAGGTTAGGTTAGGTTAGGTTAGGTTAGGTTAGGTTAGGTTAGGTTAGGTTAGGTTAGGTTAGGTTAGGTTAGGTTAGGTTAGGTTAGGTTAGGTTAGGTTAGGTTAGGTTAGGTTAGGTTAGGTTAGGTTAGGTTAGGTTAGGTTAGGTTAGGTTAGGTTAGGTTAGGTTAGGTTAGGTTAGGTTAGGTTAGGTTAGGTTAGGTTAGGTTAGGTTAGGTTAGGTTAGGTTAGGTTAGGTTAGGTTAGGTTAGGTTAGGTTAGGTTAGGTTAGGTTAGGTTAGGTTAGGTTAGGTTAGGTTAGGTTAGGTTAGGTTAGGTTAGGTTAGGTTAGGTTAGGTTAGGTTAGGTTAGGTTAGGTTAGGTTAGGTTAGGTTAGGTTAGGTTAGGTTAGGTTAGGTTAGGTTAGGTTAGGTTAGGTTAGGTTAGGTTAGGTTAGGTTAGGTTAGGTTAGGTTAGGTTAGGTTAGGTTAGGTTAGGTTAGGTTAGGTTAGGTTAGGTTAGGTTAGGTTAGGTTAGGTTAGGTTAGGTTAGGTTAGGTTAGGTTAGGTTAGGTTAGGTTAGGTTAGGTTAGGTTAGGTTAGGTTAGGTTAGGTTAGGTTAGGTTAGGTTAGGTTAGGTTAGGTTAGGTTAGGTTAGGTTAGGTTAGGTTGGGGTGCATGTTGAAGAGCCTCCTCGTGGCGCACCCTGGGCAACGTCGGCTCCAATTTCTCCCAGTGCGGTTTTGGGGGACAATTGGGGCTGGCGGCTAATCTTCAACAAGCGGGGAAAGGTCGCGGTTCCAATCGCCGATCATGCTTGATGGTCGGTGAAGGGAACCGGGCTACAGAGGGCAGATACGTCCACTCCTCCTCTGCTTACAGAGGGAGGTGAGTGGGCGTAGACTGGGCAGGGCCGCCGATGCGGAACAGGCGGTCGTGTCCCGGAGGGAGGCAGCGGCGCGCGCGCGGGGGATGATTCTCTCGCGCGGCGCCGCTCCGGAGAGGGGAGGGGTCGAGGAAGACGCCGGTCTGGTAGTCACCTCCGGCTCCTCCCGGGTGGAGGCCAGCAGGCGGTGGGTGCGGGGGCGCCCTTTGCCTGTATTGCACGGGCCTCCACCAGCGTCGGACGGGAGTGGCCGGGTGTTCCCGGCCATTCCCGTAGCCCCCCAGTTAAATGGGGGGCATGCGGGGCCCGCCAGCTAGGCGGGCATACGCCGGGAGGGCTGTGGAAGCAGAGGCTGAGCCAATTTCCCATAGCCCTCCCATCACGGCGTCGCGGGAACACCGCTGAGTTTTAGTGGGTATACTGTCGAGTGCGGTTTTTGACAGGAGTCCCACATACCCCGTCTCGTCCCCCCACGAGCGGGGATGCATAAAGCATTTCTCAGCGACAAAAAAAAAAAAAAAAAAAAAAAAAAAAAAAAAAAAAAAAAAAAAAAAAAAAAAAAAAAAAAAAAAAAAAAAAAAAAAAAAAAAAAAAAAAAAAAAAAAGGTTAGGTTAGGTTAGGTTAGGTTAGGTTAGGTTAGGTTAGGTTAGGTTAGGTTAGGTTAGGTTAGGTTAGGTTAGGTTAGGTTAGGTTAGGTTAGGTTAGGTTAGGTTAGGTTAGGTTAGGTTAGGTTAGGTTAGGTTAGGTTAGGTTAGGTTAGGTTAGGTTAGGTTAGGTTAGGTTAGGTTAGGTTAGGTTAGGTTAGGTTAGGTTAGGTTAGGTTAGGTTAGGTTAGGTTAGGTTAGGTTAGGTTAGGTTAGGTTAGGTTAGGTTAGGTTAGGTTAGGTTAGGTTAGGTTAGGTTAGGTTAGGTTAGGTTAGGTTAGGTTAGGTTAGGTTAGGTTAGGTTAGGTTAGGTTAGGTTAGGTTAGGTTAGGTTAGGTTAGGTTAGGTTAGGTTAGGTTAGGTTAGGTTAGGTTAGGTTAGGTTAGGTTAGGTTAGGTTAGGTTAGGTTAGGTTAGGTTAGGTTAGGTTAGGTTAGGTTAGGTTAGGTTAGGTTAGGTTAGGTTAGGTTAGGTTAGGTTAGGTTAGGTTAGGTTAGGTTAGGTTAGGTTAGGTTAGGTTAGGTTAGGTTAGGTTAGGTTAGGTTAGGTTAGGTTAGGTTAGGTTAGGTTAGGTTAGGTTAGGTTAGGTTAGGTTAGGTTAGGTTAGGTTAGGTTAGGTTAGGTTAGGTTAGGTTAGGTTAGGTTAGGTTAGGTTAGGTTAGGTTAGGTTAGGTTAGGTTAGGTTAGGTTAGGTTAGGTTAGGTTAGGTTAGGTTAGGTTAGGTTAGGTTAGGTTAGGTTAGGTTAGGTTAGGTTAGGTTAGGTTAGGTTAGGTTAGGTTAGGTTAGGTTAGGTTAGGTTAGGTTAGGTTAGGTTAGGTTAGGTTAGGTTAGGTTAGGTTAGGTTAGGTTAGGTTAGGTTAGGTTAGGTTAGGTTAGGTTAGGTTAGGTTAGGTTAGGTTAGGTTAGGTTAGGTTAGGTTAGGTTAGGTTAGGTTAGGTTAGGTTAGGTTAGGTTAGGTTAGGTTAGGTTAGGTTAGGTTAGGTTAGGTTAGGTTAGGTTAGGTTAGGTTAGGTTAGGTTAGGTTAGGTTAGGTTAGGTTAGGTTAGGTTAGGTTAGGTTAGGTTAGGTTAGGTTAGGTTAGGTTAGGTTAGGTTAGGTTAGGTTAGGTTAGGTTAGGTTAGGTTAGGTTAGGTTAGGTTAGGTTAGGTTAGGTTAGGTTAGGTTAGGTTAGGTTAGGTTAGGTTAGGTTAGGTTAGGTTAGGTTAGGTTAGGTTAGGTTAGGTTAGGTTAGGTTAGGTTAGGTTAGGTTAGGTTAGGTTAGGTTAGGTTAGGTTAGGTTAGGTTAGGTTAGGTTAGGTTAGGTTAGGTTAGGTTAGGTTAGGTTAGGTTAGGTTAGGTTAGGTTAGGTTAGGTTAGGTTAGGTTAGGTTAGGTTAGGTTAGGTTAGGTTAGGTTAGGTTAGGTTAGGTTAGGTTAGGTTAGGTTAGGTTAGGTTAGGTTAGGTTAGGTTAGGTTAGGTTAGGTTAGGTTAGGTTAGGTTAGGTTAGGTTAGGTTAGGTTAGGTTAGGTTAGGTTAGGTTAGGTTAGGTTAGGTTAGGTTAGGTTAGGTTAGGTTAGGTTAGGTTAGGTTAGGTTAGGTTAGGTTAGGTTAGGTTAGGTTAGGTTAGGTTAGGTTAGGTTAGGTTAGGTTAGGTTAGGTTAGGTTAGGTTAGGTTAGGTTAGGTTAGGTTAGGTTAGGTTAGGTTAGGTTAGGTTAGGTTAGGTTAGGTTAGGTTAGGTTAGGTTAGGTTAGGTTAGGTTAGGTTAGGTTAGGTTAGGTTAGGTTAGGTTAGGTTAGGTTAGGTTAGGTTAGGTTAGGTTAGGTTAGGTTAGGTTAGGTTAGGTTAGGTTAGGTTAGGTTAGGTTAGGTTAGGTTAGGTTAGGTTAGGTTAGGTTAGGTTAGGTTAGGTTAGGTTAGGTTAGGTTAGGTTAGGTTAGGTTAGGTTAGGTTAGGTTAGGTTAGGTTAGGTTAGGTTAGGTTAGGTTAGGTTAGGTTAGGTTAGGTTAGGTTAGGTTAGGTTAGGTTAGGTTAGGTTAGGTTAGGTTAGGTTAGGTTAGGTTAGGTTAGGTTAGGTTAGGTTAGGTTAGGTTAGGTTAGGTTAGGTTAGGTTAGGTTAGGTTAGGTTAGGTTAGGTTAGGTTAGGTTAGGTTAGGTTAGGTTAGGTTAGGTTAGGTTAGGTTAGGTTAGGTTAGGTTAGGTTAGGTTAGGTTAGGTTAGGTTAGGTTAGGTTAGGTTAGGTTAGGTTAGGTTAGGTTAGGTTAGGTTAGGTTAGGTTAGGTTAGGTTAGGTTAGGTTAGGTTAGGTTAGGTTAGGTTAGGTTAGGTTAGGTTAGGTTAGGTTAGGTTAGGTTAGGTTAGGTTAGGTTAGGTTAGGTTAGGTTAGGTTAGGTTAGGTTAGGTTAGGTTAGGTTAGGTTAGGTTAGGTTAGGTTAGGTTAGGTTAGGTTAGGTTAGGTTAGGTTAGGTTAGGTTAGGTTAGGTTAGGTTAGGTTAGGTTAGGTTAGGTTAGGTTAGGTTAGGTTAGGTTAGGTTAGGTTAGGTTAGGTTAGGTTAGGTTAGGTTAGGTTAGGTTAGGTTAGGTTAGGTTAGGTTAGGTTAGGTTAGGTTAGGTTAGGTTAGGTTAGGTTAGGTTAGGTTAGGTTAGGTTAGGTTAGGTTAGGTTAGGTTAGGTTAGGTTAGGTTAGGTTAGGTTAGGTTAGGTTAGGTTAGGTTAGGTTAGGTTAGGTTAGGTTAGGTTAGGTTAGGTTAGGTTAGGTTAGGTTAGGTTAGGTTAGGTTAGGTTAGGTTAGGTTAGGTTAGGTTAGGTTAGGTTAGGTTAGGTTAGGTTAGGTTAGGTTAGGTTAGGTTAGGTTAGGTTAGGTTAGGTTAGGTTAGGTTAGGTTAGGTTAGGTTAGGTTAGGTTAGGTTAGGTTAGGTTAGGTTAGGTTAGGTTAGGTTAGGTTAGGTTAGGTTAGGTTAGGTTAGGTTAGGTTAGGTTAGGTTAGGTTAGGTTAGGTTAGGTTAGGTTAGGTTAGGTTAGGTTAGGTTAGGTTAGGTTAGGTTAGGTTAGGTTAGGTTAGGTTAGGTTAGGTTAGGTTAGGTTAGGTTAGGTTAGGTTAGGTTAGGTTAGGTTAGGTTAGGTTAGGTTAGGTTAGGTTAGGTTAGGTTAGGTTAGGTTAGGTTAGGTTAGGTTAGGTTAGGTTAGGTTAGGTTAGGTTAGGTTAGGTTAGGTTAGGTTAGGTTAGGTTAGGTTAGGTTAGGTTAGGTTAGGTTAGGTTAGGTTAGGTTAGGTTAGGTTAGGTTAGGTTAGGTTAGGTTAGGTTAGGTTAGGTTAGGTTAGGTTAGGTTAGGTTAGGTTAGGTTAGGTTAGGTTAGGTTAGGTTAGGTTAGGTTAGGTTAGGTTAGGTTAGGTTAGGTTAGGTTAGGTTAGGTTAGGTTAGGTTAGGTTAGGTTAGGTTAGGTTAGGTTAGGTTAGGTTAGGTTAGGTTAGGTTAGGTTAGGTTAGGTTAGGTTAGGTTAGGTTAGGTTAGGTTAGGTTAGGTTAGGTTAGGTTAGGTTAGGTTAGGTTAGGTTAGGTTAGGTTAGGTTAGGTTAGGTTAGGTTAGGTTAGGTTAGGTTAGGTTAGGTTAGGTTAGGTTAGGTTAGGTTAGGTTAGGTTAGGTTAGGTTAGGTTAGGTTAGGTTAGGTTAGGTTAGGTTAGGTTAGGTTAGGTTAGGTTAGGTTAGGTTAGGTTAGGTTAGGTTAGGTTAGGTTAGGTTAGGTTAGGTTAGGTTAGGTTAGGTTAGGTTAGGTTAGGTTAGGTTAGGTTAGGTTAGGTTAGGTTAGGTTAGGTTAGGTTAGGTTAGGTTAGGTTAGGTTAGGTTAGGTTAGGTTAGGTTAGGTTAGGTTAGGTTAGGTTAGGTTAGGTTAGGTTAGGTTAGGTTAGGTTAGGTTAGGTTAGGTTAGGTTAGGTTAGGTTAGGTTAGGTTAGGTTAGGTTAGGTTAGGTTAGGTTAGGTTAGGTTAGGTTAGGTTAGGTTAGGTTAGGTTAGGTTAGGTTAGGTTAGGTTAGGTTAGGTTAGGTTAGGTTAGGTTAGGTTAGGTTAGGTTAGGTTAGGTTAGGTTAGGTTAGGTTAGGTTAGGTTAGGTTAGGTTAGGTTAGGTTAGGTTAGGTTAGGTTAGGTTAGGTTAGGTTAGGTTAGGTTAGGTTAGGTTAGGTTAGGTTAGGTTAGGTTAGGTTAGGTTAGGTTAGGTTAGGTTAGGTTAGGTTAGGTTAGGTTAGGTTAGGTTAGGTTAGGTTAGGTTAGGTTAGGTTAGGTTAGGTTAGGTTAGGTTAGGTTAGGTTAGGTTAGGTTAGGTTAGGTTAGGTTAGGTTAGGTTAGGTTAGGTTAGGTTAGGTTAGGTTAGGTTAGGTTAGGTTAGGTTAGGTTAGGTTAGGTTAGGTTAGGTTAGGTTAGGTTAGGTTAGGTTAGGTTAGGTTAGGTTAGGTTAGGTTAGGTTAGGTTAGGTTAGGTTAGGTTAGGTTAGGTTAGGTTAGGTTAGGTTAGGTTAGGTTAGGTTAGGTTAGGTTAGGTTAGGTTAGGTTAGGTTAGGTTAGGTTAGGTTAGGTTAGGTTAGGTTAGGTTAGGTTAGGTTAGGTTAGGTTAGGTTAGGTTAGGTTAGGTTAGGTTAGGTTAGGTTAGGTTAGGTTAGGTTAGGTTAGGTTAGGTTAGGTTAGGTTAGGTTAGGTTAGGTTAGGTTAGGTTAGGTTAGGTTAGGTTAGGTTAGGTTAGGTTAGGTTAGGTTAGGTTAGGTTAGGTTAGGTTAGGTTAGGTTAGGTTAGGTTAGGTTAGGTTAGGTTAGGTTAGGTTAGGTTAGGTTAGGTTAGGTTAGGTTAGGTTAGGTTAGGTTAGGTTAGG